>VHKM01000445.1:2913891-4370837 GCA_007210695.1 Neogobius melanostomus | reverse complement strand
TTGGCTTCAGAGGGTACAACTCCATAGCATGTGGCACAAGAGTCCCAACAGAGATGGTGCATCTTTGACATTTAACCAGAGATGTCATTTCCCCATTTTTCTAACCTAATATGGTGTAAATTCATGTTCTGTAGGGTAAATATTGTATGAATTTTGTCTGTTGCTTTAGTAGACAGCATTTTGTTTGTGCAATTTCAATAAATCTGTTCCATTCTACCTGCTATATGTACACCCAAGATCAGATTTCCATCTTGTTTTTGTTTGAAACAGTGTCATTTAAACGCCGGCAATGTTGTCATTATTGGTTTTATTACAAAAAGATTATTAAACTTTAGGTTCTACTGCGTTTGGGGTTTAAAATGCATTTTTCAGTCAAGATTCTGTCAGGTTTCTGTTCGGAAAACTATCTTTAGTTTGCACTTCTTGATCCAGCTTCTAATTTGCAGCTATTTGAAAAAGTTGCATTTATCTATATCAGTAACTTTAACATTGACCTGAACTTAAAAAAACATTATTGTATAAAGGCAACAACAATTTTTACTCCTTTTCTTTACCAGTTTTGTTAAAATTCCATCGCTACAGGCTGCTAGCGGATGTTAGGATTGTTTCGTGAGTGGTGAACTTTACCACAATGTTATTGTTTTGTCCAAGACTCTTGTTGTAATTGCTGCCATGCTTCAAATGTAGCAAAACTTTTGGTATTTGAGTGATTGTTTCTTGAGTTTCTTTTTAAGATTCCAAACATGGTACTTACTGTTAATGGCAGTATCCTGGATCTTCATATTGCTTCATTGAAACCTTTACTTCATCTTTTCTACAGTTGAAACCAATCATCCAATAGAGCGCGAAGTTTGCAGCCGTAATACAAGTCTGGAAATCTTGGAAGATTCAAGCGCCTTTGGACTAAGGTGGGCGTAATGTGAGGGTTTGACTTGGGTATTTTGTTGTCACAGGAAGGAAGTAAAGTGTTTTTGTCCATTCCTTGAAAAAAGGATACAGGAACCTTCAGTGGATATACACTGATAAGTAAATAAAATTTGGGTAAAATAGATTCATTTTTACTGTACATCGCTGCCAATCAATGATAAGGGGGAGGATCCATCCATCTGCAGTATCTATTTTTAGATTTTAGTAAGGTAAAGGAGGGTAATTTCCTCATATATTTATGTCCACAAGTGCTACAGCATGGTGATTCCAAGTATTTGAACGCGCCGACTCCGTACACCATTTAAAAGAACAGGGAGTAGATTATGTTTTGGTTTGTTCATGTTTGATTGGGAAAGCTTCATCTTTCGAGTAATTAATTTTGTATTCCTTGATACGCACTGTATTTTTTAGATTAGTCATTAGCGAGGGAAATGATGTGATAGGTTGAATATAAAACTAGCAACTCAATCTGCATTAAAGTGCGAGCTTGTGCTCTTCCGTTCCAATTTTTCATTGCGGCAATGGTATGTCTTGATCGCAGGGCATATAGCCAGTGGTCTCTATTGTTCATTGAGACGAGCGCGGTGAGAGCAAGGGCAGCCCTGACGACAGCACGTTGATAAGGAGAGGCGCTCCGCACAGGCATCCATTTTGTTAGTATCTGCCGAACTGGGGTGCGATGGCTCCTTAATGAAAACAAAAATTTGTCACCAAAATTCATTGCCCATTGTCTCAAGAAGAAAGCTTCGGCTTCTATCCTGGCTCGACGCCTTGCTCGGCCCGTCACATGAGAGCACGATCACGCATAGGGTGCGTCTGTTTTTTTGTGTGCCCTCATTAATATGCTGAAATAGTCGGCCTACATTATCTGCACCTTGGTCGTTCTTGATAAAACCCGTCATTTGGTCTGCATTAATGGATTTGGGACACGTTTGCTAAGCAGGTTTGTGCCAAATGATTTTTGAATCACATGTATCTTTATAATCAGAATTAAGGGAGGCTGGGGTTCTATATTGCTGCACTCTTTGTGGATCCTTTCCAGTTTTGGAAGTAGGTAATTAGTTGCCAACTCCAATTGTTTTTGAAGTTTTTCTTTTTGGATGCCTCTCTAATCATGTTTGTTTAGAGGTGTTATATGTTTTCTGGAGAAGGTTTGACAGTATTAAATGGATACCCATCGAGGTTCCTGGGCTTTATCATTTTGGTAAAGAGTTTTGATCGTTGCGGTGAACCTCTTCTTCTCTGATACCGCTCTTCATCTAAGGAATTTCTATCTGCATCTGTTGTTTAGGTATTGGTAAATTTATTAAGGAAGGCTTTTATTTCAGTTTTCGGAGGTTGTTGGACTGCTCTGGTTTATATATAATGTTTCATAAATGTTTTGGAATTCAAGTATTATGTCCTTACAGCCTTCTACGATACTCAGTTAGCATCAGTTTTTGAATAGCATGTCGCTATGAACTCTTTCCTGTATCTTCTTGCTTTAGCGGGCCATGGCACGCAATTGCTAGTTTTGTTGCCCCAATACTCTACTAATGCATATTTAGTTCGTTGCCATGCTGCCTCAGCTCGTGGTTACTGTGCAAAAGATTTATCATTCAAAGTTCCGTTTTTGTTTTAATGCACTTAAGGTTTTCAGGAAATCTTTTTGTTTGGCGCTATGTTGAATTGTTCAGCATAGGTTTCTCTATCTCGTGTTCTATTGTTCGCATCATCGATTGGGTCTTCCTCCTTCTGTTCCTTTTGTTACTTCGGGCACTAAATATGAGAAATGTGACCTCTCATATAGGCCATTAAGGGTTTCCCAATACAACTGAGTGAGAAGCAGTATTTAATGTTACGTCTCAAAATATATTGGCTATTCTTAACTTGTTACGTTCATAAATTTTGACTAAAATCAGGACTCTTTAAAGTAGGAATGTTTTGAAGTCTCGCATCTATGAGCACGGTTGTCTTCCTGTGGCGTATAGACATCCCTAAGTTCTACCTTTCCCTGATTGGCGTCTCTGCAGTTTTAATTTATTTGATAGACCACAATGCACATTCTTTTCTAATCATAGGCTGATAGTCTACCAAAAATCATGATTTACACATCCAGTTGAAAACAAAAGTATGTGATTACTCAAGATATCACAGGACACAATCAGGCTAAATGTCCAATCAACAACCGTCAAACGAGTGACAGGGTGTTGATCACTTCACCTATCATTCTAATGTAAAATGTACTGAATAAATTCATACTACTTTTGAATATTACAACAGAAAATACTAAATGACAGGTCGTTAATTATTATCATCCCCCTGCCCGCCGCCATTTCTTTTACTGTGTTCTTGGTCTGTTGGCCATCTTTGCAGATCACTTCTAGCAGTCCGAGCGGGTGGGGCACGGCTTGGCAGCTTGAGTGGAATTAGTGTGCAGTCTGGTAAAAAGATAGTGCCAACTACATGGTTGCGAAAACACCTTTTACCAGCTGCACAACTTCGAAACGAATAAAGCCCACCGATCTCCTATTTCGCACTCCGAGTGAGATCTTTAAACACATGGTACACACTGTTTATCTAGTACATATAGTTTTTCTGCAACTATATACAATCATGCCTGACAGACCTTATAAACAGGGTAATACATTCTTTGGCTGAAGAATAGAGCTGCAACGTGCTCAGCAAACATCCACCGAAACAGAACTCAAACCCCATTGAACATATGCCACCGCTTTCTGACGTGTTTTTCTACCTGATAGTCGTGTGGCTCTCATTCTTCCATTCATTCGACGGCGAAGGCATCTCTACCTTCTGATTACTACCTGTTCCCTCGACAATTATTGATAGTAATAGCATGCAGTAAGTAAAAAATTTTTGTTTTAGAAATTACAGTTATTTAATTACAATATCTCGTACACCTTAGTCACCTAGCCACAACATTTCAGCTAGTTTATTACCAAATTGTTTAAACATAACAATATCATGAATGTTCAAATTCTAAATACAAGCCAGAACAATGCCCTAAACATAAACTTCAAATAAAGTTAGTACACGTATGTTCTGGCCTATTTTTTGTTATCTGATTGGTCTAGTAGTATTACGCTAGTGCTTAATCGTTGTTAGCATTTTATGTTTTTCGGTCATTTTCTTACCTTGATAACTTGTGGAATTAATTTCTCATGAAAAGAATTGTATTAGCACTTTGGCGACGCTTTATTTGGTTGACGACATCTTGCCTCCCGCATGGCCCTCTACACACAAATGTTAGAAGGCTGGCAAGTTTAACCTCAAAGCCGTGTAGAAAAATATAGTTCCATTTTACGCAATGACAGAATGCTATCTCGGAAGTGAGCTGCTGTCAACGGCGGACCATATCAGGAGTCATTCGCTCGCAAAAAAGGTCCTAATTTGGAGGAAAGGCAAGGATCCTCGTGCCACGCCGCTCCAGAGGAGATGTGTCACTGTGGCCAATTCCGTGGAATCTTCAGCTTTGATTACACAGGTACGAGTCGAAGAGTGAGTACATTCTGTACCTTTAGTAACCACAGACACATTAATCCTTCCTAGAAGTTTTTGCTTTCTCACAGCGTCAGAACGCCATGGTGGTTCTCAGCGTGCGGCACGACTACGTTTTGGCCGCATTTGCCTCCACAGTTTGCACAGAGTGGAGGTTTTTTCATGTAGCATTTCACCGACATCGGAGCGCTTCACCGAGGACCGTGCGCTTCCAGCTTCAACTTTGAGTCAGAGCCCTTGACTTATCAGACGTACTTCGGTTGGAGACAGGAAAGCTGTCTTCTCCTGCGCGGCGCACACAACACATTTCACACAACACATTCATACTTGAATTTTTGGCCGTTGCTCCGAAGGCGACAGTAGTGGAGGTTTGGTCGATCAACCTTTGGAGTCAGAGCTATTGCTTTATCGAACAGTATCTTCGTTTGGACGGCCATAAGTTGAAAATTTCAATCTGGCAAAAGTTGAAGATTAAACGGAGCTACGCCAGGGAATCGATTACTCGACCACTCTGCTTCAGAGTGGAAGCCAGCTAGCCCGCTCAGCAACACGCCTTACCGTGAAGGCAGAAGTGAAAGAGACGATATATGTAGAAGAGCATTCGATAGTCAGTTCCCTTTTCAAATACCCAGGAAACAAACCCTTTGTTCAATATGTAAAGGTTTTATTTACTAATGCTCCTCACGCCACTTTCTCTCTTGACTTGCCTGTCAGAAATAAAGCGGGACCACAATCTCTTCACAGAAGATTATTCGTTCATTTTAGTTGAGACTCATCACAGGTTTGTGAGTTATGGAGGCATTGGCTGTTTGGCCGGCGTTTGTTGAGCTATGCTTTAAAATAACTGACGGTCAAGCTAAAAACATTGCAACAACCCAATAAACAACCAAGAGAGATACACCAATCTTTTCAATAACTTAATATAACAGAGTTAAACACGGTTGTCGTTTTAAGTCGATGGAGCGAGCAGGTCGCTTTGATCAATCCACACGAGGTCTCGACCAGGGCAGAACGTTCCACATTGGTGTCCCAGCCCTCTCCTTTTCCACATCCAGCAATTTCTTTATTTATATCCTGCGCTTGGGATCATCTTGGGTAGCTCCTCTCTCACAATGTTTGTGCTCAGCTCTTGTGTTTGTGCGCGGCTCTCCGGGCGCTGCGCTGACTCCCTCGGCTGCTGATCCTTGTGTCCTCTACCAGCCCATGTGCAGGTGCTGTCTCCCGCTCACACATGTGGACCTTCAGACCATTTTTCTGGAAAGCACGCTGGACCTCAGGGATGCGCATCGGAGTCGGACACGATTTCACAATATTTCCAATGTCACAAGTAGCTCGGCATGCGCCTGCCCATTGGAGCGCAGCGAAGCTGGAGTGTGTGCTGATGAATTGGAGGCAGGCCAAGTCCGTCGGCCAACGCCGCTACCAAGGATGTGTCAACTGTGGCCATTCCCCGCTGAAATCTACACTTTGGTTACAACGGTCACAGTGACGCTGTATTCTTTACCTTTCGTTTAACACACATTTAATATCTTGATCGGTTTGCTCTCTCCAGCGCGGCGCATCTCGTGCTTATCCACTGCAGGGCACGTGTCTTCTGCCGATGCGCGCCCAGTCCCCGTGGCCTTTATGACGCGCGGCTTCATTGTCCTATTCCATGCAATACAGAAAGAGGTCAGAGCTAAAAACAATGCAACCAATAAAACCAAAGAGAGATACAACTTCAAATAATTAATATACTAACAAGAGTTTAGAGCACAGTGTATGGTGTTGTGAAGTCGGGAGCAGCGGTCCTGTGAACTCCACACCATGGTCTCCTGAGCCTAGTCGCAGAAGTCTCACAATGTGTTGGGGTGACACAGGCCTCTCCTTTCCACATCACAACCACTCTTCATCTATCCTCAGCTGGCCATCTGTAGTTTTGCTCTCGTGACATGTTGTGCTCAGCTCTTCGTTGTGCGCGCTCTCCAGTCTGCTGGCGCTGAGCCCTCTGCTGGATCCAGCTTTTTGTCCCTACACCCAGTGCGTCTCCTTCTCCCTCACAGCTGTGGCACCCGTCAGAGACCATTTCTTGTCTGTGGAAGCATCGCGCTTTCTGCAAAGCAGCGCCCTGTTGCGTGTACAGACTTGATGCGTCTCGAAAGTTGCTACAGTAGTCCAGTGCGCTGCCGTCATTGAAGTCAGCTGGAAGTGCTGTCTGAATGAATGGGAGAGGCAGGATCCTGACTGCCATGCAGCTCCAAGTAAGGAATCACCTGGTGGCCATTCCCGCTGAAACTCTGCAGCTTGGCTTACAAGAGTGTAAGGTGTATTTCTGTACATTTAGTTTAATAAAACAATTAATACTTTGACGACTATGTTTCTCCAGCGCATGCCATCCGGTGCTTCTTCGCAGACACAGTAACTCTCATTCATCAGCCACCCGTATTATGTCCATTTTCCTGTCAAGGGCAACAAAAGCCTATGTTGGCGGGGCATGAAAGTAAAAGCAATAGGTGCGGTCTACTTCTGTGGACTTGGGACCGTGAAAAAGTTCCAGTAGCGAGAAAATCTCGTACAACCACAACAATTAAAGTAAAATTGAAACTAACTGTTTTTTTCCCTCTCCAACTGAAACATGTTTTGTCCAACTGAGAAAAATAGCTTGAACTGACTAAGAATATTTTTCATTATTATTCTCCCCCAATTCCAACAAGTTTTTTCGATTGCATTGTAATGTAGTTCACGTAACACTAGAAATTGTTTGATTCGGATGGTCTTTCAACAGAATCAGGTGATTACACAGACACTGCTGAATTTGTCCGAGTCTGTGGCTCAACACCTATCGCGCAGTGTGAGATGTTACTCCTCGCATCTAAAGGCAAATGAGACCACACAGCCTCAGTCCTGAGGGGCGGAGTCACAGCAGAGACAGTTCCAGTCGAGAATTCTCTTCACCAACTGAAGCTTAGTGATTGTGTTTCTCTTCACGCACAATTGTTATGTCCATTCCACAAGAAATGTTGTCCAGCTGTGCTCTACTGGTCGTAAGAAAGGTACGGAAATATTTTTAATATTATCATTGCCAATTCCAACAGGATTTGTCCAACTCGCACTTTGAATGAAGGTTTCACACTAACACTAGAATGTTGGTGATTAGATGGTTTGTACAACAGATCAGAGTCATGTGATACAATAGGGCACTGTGGAAAATTTTGTCTGTGTGGTCCAAACCCTATCGGCGAGGTAGATGTTACTCCTCGACAGTCATACGGCAGTGAATTGATGGAGCTCACACAGGCGCACCGAAATCCAATGGTATAACGTTGTAGCCCTAAGTACTAAACACGGAGCAACTTAATCCTTAACCTTTGTCATGGGTCACTGTTTAGATTCTCTATGGCAGTTAGAAGACCGCTCAGCAGCATTTTCCGCAATCGATGCCGTCCTTAGCCCCAGGAAGGGGAAGATCATCACCACGACAGCTGTTCTTCTTCTCCTTAAAATTCAGGGTCAAGCCAAACAAAAGTGCATAACCGCACCTACTGTATATTTGTCCCAACACAACATGGTCTCAAATATAAGACATTTTAGGGAAAAAAGAGAAACATCCAAAGAGTCCTTCACCTGTCCCTTTATGTATCCTCAATCAGCGTGGTCACACACTACAGTAGTGCAAATTAGTCCATGTGCTTTAAGTTCTACTAAAAGAAAAGCAAAAGCACAAACTCTCATTTAGGCATTTACTGAGGAGGCTCTTAATAAACAGTACTTGGGTGTACGCAACAACAGGATCGTTATTTTTCACTTTATGAAGGGCTTGTGCAGTAATATTTTGTAATAAAGATTATAGAAATGTCACCTTGTCAAGCAACAGTGTGTATGCGGAATTAAGCACCGAGGGTGGGCGAGTGGGGGTTGGAGAGATTGCGCATGTGCTTAATGGGATTGGCACATAGTCTTCCTAATCGCCAGTATAGTTAGCACCAGACGGTCCTATGCTAAATGCTATGAGAGTAGCAACAGCACGTCCTAGACTCCTTACTAACGAAAGCGTAATCGTATCATCTATCGATGGCGACGGCGAAGCATCATGTTCCGGTTGCGTAAGGACTCGTATACTCTATTTTACTGTTCGATGCCCAACACTGACTCGTGTGCCTGGCTGGGCGGAGCACGACAAAAATTCCAGTCAAGATCTCGGCCACACCCGCGACTAAATCACTTGATCTTTTTTTAGATCTGTCCGAACTGGATACAAATTGTCCTAAACAAGAAGTTGCTTGCCAACTGATACTTGTTTTTGTCCACTAGGGCACTTATGCCTAAGGTAAAGAGGTAGTTTTGTCCAATGTGCACTTGGATTAGTGTTAACAGCCACAGCAGAAAGTTGTGATTATAGTCTACTACAGACAGGTTATGTACAACAGCCACTGTGAAGAATTGTTGAGCTCTTCGTGACTCAAACACCAATCGTGCCATGATGTTATCTCCTCCTGCATGTCTATAAGCAAAATGAAGCCACACAGCCCAGTGCCTAAGGGTCGGAGTCCACAGCAAAAGTCATCGAGAAACCTCCTTCGGCAACCAGTTTGACTTTCATCATTAAACTGAACTTAATGTGAATATTTGTTAACTTCAACCAACATGTGTTGGTCTAACTGAAAACCTGTTGTGACTTGACAAGAAATTTTCATTATTATTATTTTGTCCAAACTGCACTGTTGCCTAAGTACACTAGAATAAATGTTCATGATTATTATTTTGCCATCCAACAGGTTTTGTTCGAGTTGCATTTAATGTGAAGTTTCCACAGTAAAAGCTAGAAATAGTTTTGGATTTGTTCTTCGCAACAGTATGCAGGGATTGTACAACAGACACGTGAATTGTCGAGTCCGTGTCGCCAAACCCTATCCTGGGACGGAGTAGTGTTTACTGCTCCGCAATCTCTGAAGGAGCAGAATGTAGGCGCTGACACAGTCTTTGGTGCTGAGGGGGCTGAGTCGATGCAGCATTGTAAAAGTTGCCAGGTCGAGGATTGTTCTTTCACAACTGAACTTGGAAGGTAGTTTCTCTCCAACGCACATGTATTCCTAGCCTCAAGAAATGTGTCCACGTCGCTGCTTTATGCCTAATATAGACTAAATATTCATTATTATGTGCATTGTCCCAAGTGCGCAACACGATGCCAATTGCACTTTTGAATTATTTCAGACACTAACACTGAGAAAGTGTTTATATGTGGGGTTTTACAAACAGATCATGTCAATGCATGTACTAATAGCACTGGGAATTGTCTGTGGGGCTCAAACCTATTGGGAGGAATTTACTCCCTCGACAGTTCTAAAGCAGAATGAGAGGCTCACACGCCTCAGGTGCCTGAGTGGGCGAGAGTCACAAGCAGAAGTTCAGTCGAGATATTCTCCGACCAACGACTATAAACTGGATTCTTTTTTATCTCCAACTGGAAGCAATATTTGTCATCCTTGCAGGAAGTTTGTCCAACTGAACTTGTTGTTGTTCACCTACATCGTATCCTAAGTAGAGACTATTTTGTCCAAGTTCACTTGGATGTTTTTACACTCATCACTAGATAAGTTGTATATAGTTCTACAATAGACAGGTTAGTGTTACATACAGGCACTGTGAATTAATTTAGTGAGCTTCTGTACTCAAACCCCAATCGAGCGGAGAGTACTCCTCGACAAGTCTAAAAAGCTAGCAAATGAGAGCCTCACCGAGTCGGCTGAGGGGCGAGTCACACAAAAAGTTACAGTAGAGGACTCGTTGGGCAAGCATTGTCTCACTGTTGCGGCGCCATGGGCCGGAAATATCAGCTTGTTTACAAGGTACGAGTCAAAGTGTATTCTTATACTTTATTTCAACACGTACATTTAATTAAATAAGGAAAACAAGTTAAACAAATACAGAAATATATTACAGCTCATGAATGGAAATACTCAGGAACGCGGCCATTCAACGGGGAGCTGAAAACATGGGGGACGTGTTCATCCGTGGTTCTCTTTGTGCACAACCGCATGCGGGTCAGTTCTTACCCTGCAGCCCTGACTCGTGAGCCGTTATTCCTCTGGTGTGTGTGTTTTCGACTCTTTTTACGTCCGTGAACAACACTGTCCTGACTGGCTGCGGTCGACTGTGGCACCGTCCAGAACGGTTTCTGGGAATCTTCAATGTTTCGAGCGGGGCTCTCTGAGTCGTGGAACAAGATCGCGATGTGTGTCATACGATAACAAAGTATCCCATGCACGCAGTGAAAGTGTATCCCGAAGTGTGCTTGAATAACGTGAGACATAGGCAGATCAACGATGCGTAACGCAGACCAGGCAATTCCCTCACTGTGGTACATACGGCAAAGGGTCGAGCTGAGTGTTTTCCAGGGACGCAAGTCAGAGTCACCTTCTGGTGAGACGTGTGTCTCGCCTTAACTTTCGTTCAATTTAAGCACATTAAGGATTAAGTTTGCATATATCCTGCTCCAAGGGCACTATTATATAGGGCCTTTGTGCCTATGTGGCAGGGACAACCGGGCATTGCGCTAGTGGGTGGGACCACGTACTGCATCTAGTTGGCGGCGGAAAATCGGTCTTGAGTTTTTCTTCCAACGCAAAAAAAATGTTTCATTCTTCCGGGTTTTGTTTTCAACCACCAGGTTTTCGTTCAACCGCACTTTTGCAGCCGGCTCGTGCCTCCTGGCCGACCGGGTCCCGCGGTCACAGCTGGCACACTCAGACCATTTGTGTCTGGACAACGCCGCTGTCTGAGCGGTGCTCTCGGAGCGTGGATCATTAATTAAAGTCGTGTGTAGGTGTCTGCATGGTCAACATTAGTTCCAGTGCGCCTTGCTCAGTGGTGCGCAGTTGAAATGTGCTCGGCAGAATGAATCTGGAGGCCAGGCTCAGGATCACTGATGTAACACAGACCAAGGCACCCGCATGCGGTGTGCAATCGAGGTCTGGGCTGAGGTTGTCAGGGCACGAACCTCGGAGTCAAAATATGGTCTCTCGTGGACTGCCGAAAATTTCGGCGGCAACGAGAGATGCACGATGAAATGCCGAACCGGCATCAGCGTTCTATGTGGGTTTTTCTCAGCGGGCACGTATACGCTTGGCGATGCTGCCAATGCACAGGAGGTGAATTTTGGACATGTAAGCATTTTGTCCCCTGGACATTCGAGCGCGTCAGAGGACCTGTTGCCTTCGCAGCTCACTTTGAGTCAGAGCCCTTTTACTATGCACATCTCTTTCGTGTTGGCGACAGAAAGGCTCTTCTCCTGTCGCGGCGCACACAAACATTCACACAACATTCATACTTGAATTTTTGGCCGTTGCTCGAGGCTTACAAGAGTGCAACTTTGGATTCAAAAGGCTTTTACTTATCGGACGTATTGTTGGACAAAATTGGTGCAAAAATCACAATTCGAGTTTTGTGAGAATATGTGAAAGCACAGAATCGACGTTAGCAGACGCAGAAACCATATTGCGCGCGATTCAGTTCACGACGCCCAAGAAAAACGGAATGAAGAGTCTCTATTAGAGACGAAAGTTTTACACTGTTGTCGATGTTATAGACTATGGTCGCGTATTGATTAGTTTTCTTTACCGTTTCAAGAAAAAGAGGAGAGATAGAGTGTTGATATTGTCCAGCGCTAGAAAGTCAGTTTCGTGCTTGAATATCCTTGTTGGAGCTGTGCCTGAAGAGAGGAGGACGCAGGGGCGCGCGCTGCTCAGTTTTGTGCTCGGGAAGGATGCACGCAGAAACGAATAACTCACGCTCCTAGTTTTGTGTGCGTTTCATGGACACGAAGTCAGTTCAAGCTACTGTTGAGTGTCATAGTGCTTTATGGTGAAGATGAGTGAGTTTATGTGAGCTAACTCAGTTTCTTATGCTGAAAATTGGTGACTTAGTTTTAGATTTGCTGTAGCCTGGTCTTGATTGTGAAATGTACAATGTTTGCAACAATTAACCTGAATGTGGAGTTAGACCCTATTTGTGTTTCATATTCAAACTTTGTTCACTGGGTTATTAACTGTACTGAGTGCAATGATATTCATGTTGACTTCCTGCTTAGACATATAGCACATAATTGTGAATAAATTAGAGCAAAATTATAGCAATATATCAGTTTCTGTTTTGTGCTTTTGTTATCGATGTCAACAGGCAAAGTACTTGTATTTGTGTATATAATGATTAAACTGACTAACCTCATGTTAATATGTAAAGGTTTTATTCACTAGCTGCTCCTCACCCACTTTCTCTCTGACTTGCCTTGTCGAATAAAGCGGGACAAAAATCCTTTACAAAAAGCTTTAGTTTAGTTCATTTTATGAGCTCATCACAGGTTTGTGAGTTATGGAGATTTTGTGTTTTAGGGCAGTTGTGGAGCTATGGTCAATTAAACTCAGGTCAGAGATAAAAACATTGCAACCAATAAAACCAAGAGAGATTCAACTTTCAATAATTTAATATAAACAGAGTTAAACACAGTGTAGTTTTAAGTCGGGGAGCAGCGGTCCTTTGACATCCACACAGTCTCGACCAGGGGCAGAGTCCACATGGTGACACAGGCCCTCTCCTTTTCCACATCCAGCATTTCTTCATTTGGATCCTGCAGCTGGGCCATCGGAGGTTTTACTCTCTGACAATATTTGTGCTCAGCTCTTGTGTTTGTGCGCGCTCCTCCAGGGCGCTGCTCTGACTCCTCGGGCTGATCCACTTTGTGTCCTCTACACCCATGTGCGGCTCCTGTCTCCCCGTCACACTGTGCCACCCTCAGACCATTTCTACTGGAAGCACCGCTGGCTCAGCGGCGCTCGGAGTCGGACCACGATTTCAAATATTCCAATTGTCACAAGTAGCTCCTTAGTGCGCCTGCCTCATTGAAGCGCAGCTGGACGTGCTGCTGAATGAACTGGAGGCCAGGCAGGATCCACTGCAACGCAGCTCCAAGGCATCGGTTCACTGTGGCCATTCCGTGAAATCTCAGCTTTGGTTACAAGGTACGAGTAGTGGTGTTTTCTGTATCCTTCGTTTCATTCAACACATTAATACTTTAAGTTTTCATCGAAATTTCAAGGGAATAAAGTGGAGTCGTGAAGACATTTTACCAACATCGAGCGCCACCGAGGACATTCAAATGTTTCATTCCAATGTGAGGGAAGCTGTTCTCCCGCTGCAATTTTGGATTCAAAGCCTTTTACTTATCGGACGTCTTTGGTTGGAGGCAGAAAATTGGAAAATTCATCAATTCGAGTTTGTGAGAATAGTGTTGAACACAGAATCGTACGGAGGCAGACGCAGAAACCAGTATCCGCTCAGCCACGCGCCAAGAAAAAACGGAAGTGGAAGAGTCTCTATGTAGGAGACGAAAGTTTTGTACACTGTTTGTCGATGTTACGAGACTATTGTCGCGTATATTAGTTTTCTTTACCGTTTCAAACACCCATGGGAGAGTGTGCATATTTGTCCAGCGCTAGAAAGTCAGTTTAGTGCTTGAATATCCCTTGATTGAGCTGTGCCTGAAGAGAGGAGGACGCAGGGGCGCGCGCTGCTCAGTTTGTGCTCGGGAAGGATGCACGCAGAAACGAATAACTCACGCTCCTAGTTTTGTGTGCGTTTCATGGACACGAAGTCAGTTCAAGCTACTGTTGAGTGTTCATAGTGCTTTATGGTGAAGATGAGTGAGTTTATGTGAGCTAACTCAGTTTCTTTATGCTGAAATTGTGACTTAGTTTTAGATTTGCTGTAGCCTGGTCTTGATTGTGAAATGTACAATGTTTGCAACAATTAACCTGAATGTGGAGTTAGACCCTATTGTGTTTCATATTCAAACTTTGTTCACTGGGTTATTAACTGTACTGAGTGCAATGATATTCATGTTGACTTCCTGCTAGACATATAGCACATAATTGTGAATAAATTAGAGCAAATTATAGCAATATATCAGTTTCTGTTTTGTGCTTTTGTTATCGATGTCAACAGGCAAAGTACTTGTATTTGTGTATATAATGATTAAACTGACTAACCCTCATGTTAATATGTAAAGGTTTTATTCACTAGCTGCTCCTCACCCACTTTCTCTCTGACTTGCCTTGTCGAATAAAGCGGGACAAAAATCCTTTACAAAAGCTTTAGTTAGTTCATTTTATGAGCTCATCACAGGTTGTGAGTTATGGAGATTTTGTGTTTTAGGGCAGTTGTGGAGCTATGGTCAAATTAAACTCAGTCAGAGATAAAAACATTGCAACCAATAAAAACCAAGAGAGATTCAACTTTCAATAATTTAATATAAAACAGAGTTAAACACAGTGTAGTTTTAAGTCGGGGAGCAGCGGTCCTTTGACATCCACACAGTCTCGACCAGGGGCAGAGTCCACATGGTGACACCAGGCCCTCTCCTTTTCCACATCCAGCATTTCTTCATTTGGATCCTGCAGCTGGGCCATCGGAGGTTTTACTCTCTGACAATATTTGTGCTCAGCTCTTGTGTTGTGCGCGCTCCTCCAGGGCGCTGCTCTGACTCCTCGGTGCTGATCCACTTTGTGTCCTCTACACCATGTGCGGCTCCTGTCTCCCCGTCACACTGTGCCACCCTCAGACCATTTCTACTGGAAGCACCGCTGGCTCAGCGGGCGCTCGGAGTCGGACCACGATTTCAAATATTCCAATTGTCACAAGTAGCTCCTGTAGTGCGCCTGCCTCATTGAAGCGCAGCTGGACGTGCTGCTGAATGAACTGGAGGCCAGGCAGGATCCACTGCAACGCAGCTCCAAGGCATCGTGTCACTGTGGCCATTCCCGTGAAATCTCAGCTTTGGTTACAAGGTACGAGTAGTGGTGTTTCTGTATCCTTCGTTTCATTCAACACATTAATACTTTAAGTTTTCATCGAAATTTCAAGGGAATAAAGTGGAGTCGTGAAGACATTTTACCAACATCGAGCGCCACCGAGGACATTCAAATGTTTTCATTCCAATGTGAGGAAGCTGTTCTCCCGCTGCAATTTTGGATTCAAAGCCTTTTACTTATCGGACGTCTTTGGTTGGAGGCAGAAAATTGGAAAATTCATCAATTCGAGTTTGTGAGAATAGTGTTGAACACAGAATCGTACGGAGGCAGACGCAGAAACCAGTATCCGCTCAGCCACGCGCCCAAGAAAAAACGGAAGTGGAAGAGTCTCTATGTAGGAGACGAAAGTTTTGTACACTGTTTGTCGATGTTACGAGACTATTGTCGCGTATATTAGTTTTCTTTACCGTTTCAAACACCCATGGGAGAGTGTTGCATATTTGTCCAGCGCTAGAAAGTCAGTTTCGTGCTTGAATATCCCTTGATTGGAGCTGTGCCTGAAGAGAGGAGGACGCAGGGGCGCGTGCTGCTCAGTTTGTGCTCGGGAAGGATGCACGCAGAAACGAAGAACTCACGCTCCTAGTTTTGTGTGCGTTTCATGGACACGAAGTCAGTTCAAGCTACTGTTGAGTGTTCATAGTGCTTTATGGTGAAGATGAGTGAGTTTATGTGAGCTAACTCAGTTTCTTTATGCTGAAAATTGTGACTTAGTTTTAGATTTGCTGTTAGCCTGGTCTTGATTGTGAAATGTACAATGTTTGCAACAATTAACCTGAATGTGGAGTTAGACCCTATTTGTGTTTCATATTCAAACTTTGTTCACTGGGTTATTAACTGTACTGAGTGCAATGATATTCATGTTGACTTCCTGCTTAGACATATAGCACATAATTGTGAATAAATTAGAGCAAATTATAGCAATATATCAGTTTCTGTTTTGTGCTTTTGTTATCATGTCAACAGGCAAAGTACTTGTATTTGTGATATAATGATTAAACTGACTAACCCTCATGTTAATATGTAAAGGTTTTATTCACTAGCTGCTCCTCACCCACTTTCTCTCTGACTTGCCTTGTCGAATAAAGCGGGACAAAATCCTTTACAAAAGCTTTAGTTTAGTTCATTTATGAGCTCATCACAGGTTTGTGAGTTATGGAGACTTTGTGTTTTAGGGCAGTTGTGGAGCTATGGTCAAATTAAACTCAGTCAGAGATAAAAACATTGCAACCAATAAAAAACCAAGAGAGATTCAACTTTCAATAATTTAATATAAACAGAGTTAAACACAGTGTAGTTTTAAGTCGGGGAGCAGCGGTCCTTTGACATCCACACAGTCTCGACCAGGGCAGAGTCCACATGGTGACACCAGGCCCTCTCCTTTTCCACATCCAGCATTTCTTCATTTGGATCCTGCAGCTGGGCCATCTGAGGTTTTACTCTCTGACAATATTTGTGCTCAGCTCTTGTGTTTGTGCGCGCTCCTCCAGGGCGCTGCGCTGACTCCTCGGTGCTGATCCACTTTGTGTCCTCTACACCCATGTGCGGCTCCTGTCTCCCCGTCACACTGTGCCACCCTCAGACCATTTCTACTGGAAGCACCGCTGGCTCAGCGGGCGCTCGGAGTCGGACCACGATTTCAAATATTCCAATTGTCACAAGTAGCTCCTGTAGTGCGCCTGCCTCATTGAAGCGCAGCTGGACGTGCTGCTGAATGAACTGGAGGCCAGGCAGGATCCACTGCAACGCAGCTCCAAGGCATCGTGTCACTGTGGCCATTCCCGTGAAATCTCAGCTTTGGTTACAAGTACGAGTAGTGGTGTTTTCTGTATCCTTCGTTTCATTCAACACATTAATACTTTAAGTTTTCATCGAAATTTCAAGGGAATAAAGTGGAGTCGTGAAGACATTTTTACCAACATCGAGCGCCACCGAGGACATTCAAATGTTTTCATTCCAATGTGAGGGAAGCTGTTCTCCCGCTGCAATTTTGGATTCAAAGACTATTTACTTATACTTGTTCGTTTGGAGGCAGAAAGTTCGACAATTTATCCAATAAAGAGTTGAACATACGCAGAACGGCCGGGAATCGTACCCCGAGCCTCTGCTCCGAAGGCAGACGCAGAGACCGCTCAGCCACACCGCCCAAGGATAAGGGCAAGGGAAAAAGACTATATGAGACCACAGTTTCAAACACTGTCAATGTTCGATACTGTTGCGCATATTAGTTTTCTTTACCGTTTTTAAACACAAATGGAGAGTGTTGCATATTTGTCTAGTGTTAGAAAGTCACTTGAGCGCTTGAATGTCCCATGATCTGTGCCTGAACAGTTTGTGCTCGTGGATGGTAAACGCAGAAACGAAGAACTCGCGCTCCACGTTTTGTGTGCGTGTTATGGACACGAAGTCAGTTCAAGCCTGTTTGCGTGTTTATAATGCTTTATGGTGAAGATGAGTGAGTTTAGGCGAGCTAGTTTCTGGAGCTTGTGTTACTCAAACCCTATCGCGGAGGAGATGTTGACTCCTCGACAGTCAAACGCACAATGAGACCTTACACAGTCTCTGGTGCCTGTGTGGGCGGAGTCACAGCAAAAAAAACTTTGAGGAAGCAGCAGGGTCCAAATAACAAAAAATAAATAAAAAAACGGGCGTGCAGGAGTAAGTAAACTACAAACTTTAAGTGAGGATTGAAAGATATCTATCAAATTGGTCCTGTCGCCTAACAACGTGCTGATAAAGAAATGTAAAAACGCACACATTTGATTAACATATGGAGCCCAAAGCTGCAAGCGTCCTGTACAACATGTGTTATAATTGTATAGCAATACTCACCGAAAAATTCCCAGATGAAAGTGGATGACCAAATGGATGAGCTCTTGTCTTCACATAGAGCTGTAAGCTATTGCTACCAAAAAAGTTCCCAGCATTCCAAAAATACAACATGGTAATGTTATTTCAAATTGAATTAACAGTATGATAGAGTTTTTTTTTTTAAATTACATCACAATTATGGTAAAAATACGCCAATGTATGTATTTTAACCTAACTAAATTAAATGTGCATGTTACACTTGTATTTCAAAATAACTGTTGGAGCTATATTGCACTTTGTTTATTTTAGGCTTAAGTTAAGTTATAGCCTAATTTATTTCCTTTCTTTTCTTGCTAAAGTTAATTTGCTTTATTTTGCAATTTTGTTTAATTTGTGTTTATTACATTGTTTATTGGTCACATGGTGCTATGGGCATTTGCATAAGTAGGTCAAGGTGGGAGGGACCTCAGGCTGGTGCCTGAGAGGGCGGAGTTACAGCAGAAAGTCCAGTCGAGAATTCTTTGACCAACTTGTGATGCTTCCCCTCTTCCAACTGAACACGTTTTGTCCTCAAGCAGCTCTGTCCAACTCAACATGTTAACTGGGTAGGACTGCCCTAACCAGTTAACATGTTGAGTGTGACTTGAGCTTGTGTTACTCAAACTTCTCTTCTCGCGGAAAAGACAGTGAAAAGCAGAACAAGAGCTCACAGTATCTGGTGCCTGAGAGGGGCGGAGTCACAGCAAAAAGTTCCAGTTTTTGGACAAGGCATCGTCTCACTGTGGCCATTTCCGTGAAATCTCAGCTTTGTTTACAAGACTCGAGTCGGACTGGTTTCTGTAACTTTAATTTCACACAAAACATTAATCCTTTAAGTGTTGGTCGTCACTTAGAGGGCACAAAGTGGAGGTTTTGTCGTGTTGCATTTCACCGACATCGTGCGCCATAGAGGACCGTGCGCTCCAGCTTCAACTTGGATTCAGAGCCTTTTACTTATCGGACGTCTTCGGTTGGAGGCAGAAAGTTGGACAATTCACCTATAGGCGCGTACGAGTTTGTGAGAATAGTGTTGAACACGGAATCGTACGGAGGCGCAGTAGCCGCTCAGCCACGCGCCTAACAAAAATCGGAAGTGGAAGAGACTAATGTAGGAGACGAACGTTGTGTACATTGTTTGTCGATGTTAGTTTCTTTCCCGTTTTTAAACACCCATGGGAGAGTGTTGCATATTTGTCCAGTGTTAGAAAGTCAGTTTAGCGCTTGAATGTCCCATATCTGTGCCTGAACAGTTTGTGCTCGTGGATGGTAAACGCAGAAACAACTCGCCGCTCCAAGTTTGTGTGCGTTTTATGGACACGAAGTCAGTTCAAGCTACTGTTGCGTGTTATAATGCTTTATGGTGAAGATGAGTGAGTTTAGGCGAGCTAGTTTCTGGAGCTTGTGTTACTCAACCCTATAGCGGAGGAGATGTTGACTCCTCGACAGTCAAACGCACAATGAGACCTTACACAGTCTCTGGTGTCTGTGTGGCAGAGTCACAGCAAAAAAAACTTTGAGGAAGCAGCAGCAGCCTGTCTCATAGTTTGTGTGTGTTTCATGGACATGAAGTCAGTTCAAGCCTATGTTGCGTGTTCACAGTGCTTTATGGTGAAGATGAGTGAGTTTATGTGATCTAACTTAGTTTCTTTATGCGTTGATTTGCTGTAGTGTTGTCATCACGCGGACGTTTAGGAATCACGTTGCTGAACTGCGACCCAAAGCTCATTTCAGAGTGAGAGTGAAATAAGGAAAGGGCCGCCCGAGAGGGCGCAGTCACAGCAGAAAGTTCCAGTCAAGAATTCTTTCACCAACTTGTCTGAGTCTCTGTGGCTCAAAGCCTATCGGGAGGAGGTGTTTACGCCTCGACAGTCAAAAGCAGAATGAGACCTCACACAGCCTCTGGTGCCTGAGAGGGCGGAGTCACAGCAGACCCTCTTTGTGTTTCATATTCAAACTTTGTTCACTGGGTTATTAACTGTACTGAGTGCAATGATATTCATGTTGACTTCCTGCTTAGACATATAGCACATATTAAATGAGTAAACATCTTTTTGCAATATATTGTTGTTTTGTGCTTTTGTTATCGATGTCAACAGGCAAAGTACTTTTATTTGTGTATATAATGATTAAACTGATGAATAAAAATAAAATAAGTTGATGAAAACATTCTCTCTGGTCGGGACCTGTGTTGTTCCAAACTTCAATTGACCCACTTTTCCAGACTTTACATCAACACAACCATCAAGTCATTCACTTTTCAAATACAGGAAACAAACCCTCATGTTAAAATGTAAAGGTTTTATTCACTAGCTGCTCCTCACCCACTTTCTCTCTGACTTGCCTTGTCGAATAAAGCGGACCAAAATCCTTTACAAAAGCTTTAGTTTAGTTCATTTTATGAGCTCATCACAGGTTGTGAGTTATGGAGACTTGGTGTTTTAGGGCAGTTGTGGAGCTATGGTCAAATTAAACTCAGGTCAGATATAAAAACATTGCAACCAATAAAAACAAGAGAGATTCAACTTTCAATAATTTAATATAAACAGAGTTAAACACAGTGTAGTTTTAAGTCGGGCAGCAGCGGTCCTTTGACATCCACACAGTCTCGACCAGGGCAGAGTCCACATGGTGACACCAGGCCCTCTCCTTTTCCACATCCACCATCTCTTCATTTGGATCCTACAGCTGGGCCATCGGAGGTTTTACTCTCTGACAATGTTTATGCTCAGCTCTTGTGTTTGTGCGCGCTCCTCCAGGGCGCTGCGCTGACTCCTCGGTGCTGATCCACTTTGTGTCCTCTACACCCATGTGCGGCTCCTGTCTCCCCGTCACACTGTGGCACCCTCAGACCATTTCTACTGGAAGCAACGCTGGCTCAGCGGGCGCTCGGAGTCGGACCACGATTTCAAATATTCCAATGGTCACAAGTAGCTCCTGCTGAATGGAGGCCAGGCATGATCCACTGCCACGCAGCTACAAGGTATCGTGTCACTGTGGCCATTTCCGCGAAATCTCAGCTTTGGTTACAAGGTACTAGTAGGGGTGTATTCTGTATCTTTAGTTTAACACAACATTAATACTTGAAGTTTTTTCTTCTCCACCGCAGCGCATGGTGCCTTATCCAGCGCGGGGCATCCGCATGCCCTATCCAGCGCGGCGCATCGTGTCTTTTCCCACGCGCCCATCCCCGTGCCTTATCCAGCACAGCACATCCCTGTCCCTTTCCAGCGCGGCGTATCCCCGTGCCTTATCCAGCGCAGCGCATCGTGTCTTCTCCAGCGCGCACATCCCCGTGCCTTATCCAGCGTGGCGCATCGTGCCTTCTCCAGTGCGCACATCCTCGTGCCTTCTCTAGCGCGCACATCCCCGTGCCTTCTCCAGCGCGCACATCCCTGTGCCTTATCCAGCGCAGCGCATCGTGTCTTCTCCAGCGCGCACATCCCCGTGCCTTATCCAGCGTGGCGCATCGTGCCTTATCCAGCGCGCACATCATCGTGTCTTCTCCAGCGCGCACATCCCTGTGCCTTCTCCAGCGCGGCGCATCCTGCCTTCTCCAGCGCGCACATCTCCGTGCCTTCTTCAGTGTGCACATCCCCGTGTCTTCTCCAGCGCGCACATCCCCGTGCCTTCTTCAGTGTGCACATCCCCGTGTCTTCTCCACGCGCACATCCCCGTGCCTTATCCGTGCACACCGTGCTTCTCCAGTGGCACATCCCCGTGCCTTATCCAGTGTGCACATCCACGTGTCTTCTTCAGCGCGCACTCCCCGTGCCTTCTCCAGCGCGGCACATCCCCGTGTCTCTCCAGCGCGCACATCCCCGTGCCTTCTCCAGCGCGCACATCCCCGTGTCTTCTCCAGCACGCACATCCCCGTGCCTTCTCCAGCGCGCACATCCCCGTGCCTCTCCCAGCGCGCACATCCCCGTGTCTTCTCCAGCGCGCACATCCCCGTGCCTTCTCCAGCGCGCACATCCCCGTGCCTTCTCCAGCGCGCACATCCCCGTGTCTTCTCCAGCGCGCACATCCCCGTGTCTTCTCCAGCGCGCACATCCCCGTGCCTTATCCAGCGCGCACATCCCCGTGTCTTCTCCAGCACGCACATCCCCGTGCCTTCTCCAGCGCGCACATCCCCGTGTCTTCTCCAGCGCGCACATCCCCGTGCCTTATCCAGCGCGCACATCCCCGTGCCTTATCCATCGTGGCGCATCGTGTCTTATCCAGCCGCACATCCCCGTGTCTTCTCCAGTGTGCACATCCCGTGTCTTCTCCAGCGCGCACATCCCCGTGCCTTCTCCCAGCGCGCACATCCCCGTGCCTTATCCAGCGCGCACATCCCCGTGCCTTATCCAGCGCGCACATCCCCGTGTCTTCTCCAGCGCGCACATCCCCGTGCTTATCCAGCGTGCACATCCCCGTGCCTTATCCAGCGTGCACATCCCCGTGCCTTATTCCAGCGCGCACATCCCCGTGTCTTTTCCAGTGTGCACATCCCCGTGTCTTCTCCAGCGCGCACATCCCCGTGCCTTCACCAGCGCGCACATCCCCGTGCCTTATCCAGCGCGCACATCCCCGTGCCTTATCCATCGTGGCGCATCGTGTCTTATCCAGCACGCACATCCCCGTGTCTTCTCCAGCGCGCACATCCCCGTGCCTTCACCCAGCGCGCACTCCCGTGCCTTATCCACGCGCACATCGCCGTGCCTATCCATCGTGGCGCATCGTGTCTTCTCCAGCGTGCACATCCCCGTGCCTTATCCAGTGCGCACATCCCCGTGCCTTATCCATCGTGGCGCATCGTGTCTTCTCCCAGCGCGCACATCCCCGTGCCTTCACCCAGCGCGCACATCCCCGTGCCTTATCCAGCGCGCACATCCCGTGCCTTATCCATCGTGGCGCATCGTGTCTTTCCCAGCGCGCACATCCCCGTGCCTTATCCAGCGTGCACATCCCCGTGCCTTATCCAGCGTGCACATCCCCGTCCTTATTCCATCGTGGCGCATCGTGTCTTATCCAGCACGCACATCCCCGTGTCTTCTCCAGTGTGCACATCCCCGTGTCTTCTCCAGCGCGCACATCCCCGTGCCTTCTTCAGGCGCAATCCCGTGCCTTATCTCGTGGCGCATCGTTCTTCTCCAGCGCGCACATCCCTGCCTTCACCCAGCGCGCACATCCCCGTGCCTTATCCAGCGCGCACATCCCCGTGCCTTATCATCGTGGCGCATCGTGTCTTTATTCCAGCGCGCACATCCCCGTGTCTTCTCCCACCGCACATCCCCGTGTTCTCTCCAGCCGCACATCCCCGTGTCTTATCCAGCGCGCACATCCCGTGCCTTATCCAGTCGTGCACCCCCGTGCTTATCCAGCGCGCACATCCCGCGTGCCTTATCCCATCGGTGGCGCCATCGGTCTTATCCAGCACGCACATCCCCGTGTCCTTCTCCAGCGCGCACATCCCCGTGTTTACCAGCGCGCACATTCCCCGTGTTCTTCTCCAGCGCGGCACATCCCCGTGCCTTTATCCATCGTGGCGATCGTGTCTTATCCAGCACGCAATCCCCATCTTCTCCAGCGCGCACATCCCCGTGTCTTTCTCAGCGCGCACAGGTCGGCCGTGTCTTCTCCAGCGCGCAGATCCGTGTCTTATCCAGCGGCGCACATCCCCGTGTTGGGTCTTATCCAGCGCGCAATCCGTGCTTATCCAGCGTTGCACATCCCCGTGCCTTATCCAGCGCGGCACATCCCCGTGCCTTATCCATCGTGGCGCATCGTGTCTTATCCAGCGCGCACATCCCCGTGCCTTCTTCAGCGCGCACATCCCCGTGCCTTCACCCAGCGCGCACATCCCCGTGCCTTATACCATCGTGGCGCATCGTGTCTTCTCCAGCGCGCACATCCCCGTGCCTTCACCCAGCGCGCACATCTCCGTGCCTTATCCAGCGCGCACATCCCCGTGCCTTATCCAGCGCGCACATCCCCGTGCCTTATCCAGGCAATTAAACTGAGGTCAGAGATAAAAACATTGCAACCAATAAAAACCAAGAGAGATACAACTTTCAACTTTCAGTGTGTTTAAGTCGGGGAGCAGCGGTCCTTTGACATCCACACAGTCTCGACCCTGGCAGAGTCCACATGGTGACACCAGGCCCTTTCCTTTTCACATCCACCATCTCTTTATTTGGATCCTGCAGCTGGGTCATCGAGGTTTTCCTCTCTGACAATGTTTGTGCTCAACTCTTCTGTTTGTGCGCGTTCTTTCAGGGCGCTGTGCTGACTCCTCGGTGGCTGATCCACTTTGTGTCCTCTACACCCATGTGTGGCTCCTGTCTCCCCGTCACACTGTGGCACCCTCAGAACATTTCTACTGGAAGCACCGCTGGCTAAGCGGGCGCTAGGAGTCGGACCACGATTTCAAATGTTCCAATGGTCACAAGTAGCTCCGGTGCGCCTGCTCATTGAAGCGCAGCTGACGTGCTGCTGATAGAAATGGAGGCCAACAGGATCCACTGCAATGCAGCTCCAAGGTATCGTATCACTGTGGCCATTCCCGCGAAATCTCAGCTTGGTTACAAGGTACGAGTAGAGTGTATTCTGCACCTTTAGTTTATCACAACATTAATACTTTGAAGTTTTGCTTCTCCAGCGCAGCGCACGGTGCTTTCTCCAGACACAGTAACTGCTCATCCACAGCACCCGTAATTTATGTCCATTTCCTTGTCTCAAGGGCACTATATAGGCCTATGTGGGAGGGGCATTGAAAGTAAATGGAAATGGGTGGGGTTACTGTCAATGGGACTGCAAAAAGTTCCAGTCGAGAAAATCTTCGGACAACCACAACAATTTACAGTTAAACTTGAACTTAATGCATTTTTTTCCTCTTCCAACTGAACATGTTTTGTCCAACTGAAAAATATAAGACTTGACTAGAAATTATTCATTATTATTATTTCCCAACCAACAGTTTTGTTCGATTGCATTTTTAATGTAGGTTTCACAGTAACACTAGAAATGTTGTGATTATGGTTCTTTCAACAGATCAGGTTATGTACAACAGACACTGTGAATTTGTTTGAGTGTGTGTGGCTCAAACCCTATCGTGGAGGAGGTGTTTACACCTCGACAGTCAAAAGCAGAATGAGAGCTCACACAGCCTCAGGTGCCTGAGAGGGCGGAGTCACAGCAAAAAGTTCCAGTCAAGGACTCTTCGGCCGACCACGACTAAAACTTGATCTTTTTTGCTCTTCCAACTGAACATGTTTTGTCCACCTACACTTATGCCTAAGTAAGACTAGTTTTGTCCAATTGCACTTTGAATGTAGGTTTTACACTCGACACTCACACTAGAAATGTTGTGATTATAGTTCTTACAACAGATCAGGTTATGTACAACAGGCACTGTGAATTAATTTAATTAATTAATTGAGCTTCTGTGACTCAAACCCAATCGCGCAGGAGGTGTTTACTCCTCGACAGTCCAAAGCAGAATGAGCGCTCACACAGCCTCAGTTGCCTGAGGGGCGGAGTCACAGCAGAAAGTTCCAGTCTCTTCCAACTGCACATGTTATGTCCTACCCAAGAAATGTTGTCCACCTGCTCTTATGCCTAAGTAAGACTAAATATTTTCATTATTATTCATTGTCCAACCAACAGGATTTGTCCAATTGCACTTTGAATGTAGGTTTCACACTAACACTATAAATGTTGTGATTGTGGTTTTTACAACAGATCAGGTCAGGTGATGTACAATAGGCACTGGGAATTGTCTGTGTGGCCAAACCCTATCGGGAGGAGATGTTTACTCCTCCACAGTCAAAGGCAGAATGAGAGCTCGCACAGCCTCAGGTGCCTGAGGGGGCGGAGTCACAGCAAAAGTTACATAGAGAACTCTTTGACCAAGGCATCGTCTCACTGTTGCTGCCATTCCCGTGAAATCTCAGCTTTGGTTACAAGGTACGAGTCAAGTGTATTCTTTAACTTTAATTTCACACAACATTTTAATTTAAAAAGAAAAACAAGGTTAAACAATAACAGATTAATATATAAGCTTCATGAAGGGGGAAAATCGGGGAACAGCGGTCCATTCACATGGGGGAGTCTACATGGGGACGTGTCACCGGGTTTCTCTTTTTCCACAACCTCTTACTGTGGCCATACCCGCGAGGTCTGGGCTGAGTGGTTTCAGAGCACACTAGAAATGTTGTGATTATAGTTCTTACAACAGATCAGGTTATGTACAACAGGCACTGTGAATTAATTTGGTTGAGCTTCTGTGACTCAAACCCAATCGCGCAGGAGATGTTTACTCCTCAACAGTCAAACGTGAGCTCTCACAGCCTCTGGGGCTGTGTGGGCGAAGTCACAGCAAATCCAGTCCCGAACTCTTTTGGCCAAGGAATCGTCTCACTGTGGCCATTTCCGTGAAATCTCAGCTTTAGTTACAAGACTCGAGTCGGACTGGTTTCTGTATCTTTAATTTCACACAACACATAAGTGTTGGTCGTCGCTTCGAGGGCACAAAGTGGAGCTTTTGTCGTGTTGACATTTCACCGACATCGAGGACCGTGCGCTCCAGCTTCAACTTTGGATTCAGAGCCTTACTTATCGGACGTCTCGGTTGGAGGCAGAAAATTGGAAAATTCATCAATTCGAGTTTGTGAGAATAGTGTTGAACACGGAATCGTACGGAGGCAGACGCAGAAACCAGTATCCGCTCAGCCACGCGCCAAGAAAAATCGGAAGTGGAAGAGACTCTATGTAGGAGACGAAGGTTTTGTACACTGTTTGTCGATGTTACGAGACTATTGTCACGTATATTAGTTTTCTTTACCGTTTTAAACACCCATGGAGAGTGTTGCATATTTGTCCAGCGCTAGAAAGTCAGTTTAGTGCTTGAATATCCCTTGATTGGAGCTGTGCCTGAAGAGAGGAGGACGCAGGGGCGCGTGCTGCTCAGTTTGTGCTCGGGAAGGATGCACGCAGAAACGAAGAACTCACGCTCCTAGTTTGTGTGCGTTTCATGGACACGAAGTCAGTTCAAGCTACTGTTGAGTGTTCATAGTGCTTTATGGTGAAGATGAGTGAGTTTATGTGAGCTAACTCAGTTTCTTTATGCTGAACTTTGTGACTTAGTTTAGATTTGCTGTAGCCTGGTCTTGATTGTGAAATGTACAATGTTTGCAACAATTAACCTGAATGTGGAGTTAGACCCTATTTGTGTTTCATATTCAAACTTTGTTCACTGGGTTATTAACTGTACTGAGTGCAATGATATTCATGTTGACTTCCTGCTTAGACATAGCACATAATTGTGAATAAATTAGAGCAAATTATAGCAATATATCAGTTTCTGTTTTGTGCTTTGTTATCGATGTCAACAGGCAAAGTACTTGTATTTGTGTATATAATGATTAAACTGATGAATAAATAATAAAATAAAGTTGATAAAGCATTTTATGGTCGGGATCTGTGTTGTTCCAAACTTCAATCGACCCACTTTTCCAGACTTTACATCAACACAACCATCAAGTCATTCACTTTTCAAATACAGGAAACAAACCCTCATGTTAAAATGTAAAGGTTTTATTCACTAGCTGCTCCTCACCCACTTTCTCTCTGACTTGCCTTGTCCAATAAAGCGGGACCAAAATCCTTTACAAAAGCTTTAGTTTAGTTCATTTTATGAGCTCATCACAGGTTTGTGAGTTATGGAGACTTTGTGTTTTAGGGCAGTTGTGGAGCTATGTTAAATAAACTGAGGTCAGAGATAAAAACATTGCAACCAATAAAACCAAGAGAGATTCAACTTTCAATAATTTAATATAAACAGAGTTAAACACAGTGTAGTTTTAAGTCGGGCAGCAGCGGTCCTTTGACATCCACACAGTCTCAACCAGGGTCAGAGTCCACATGGTGACACCAGGCCCTCTCCTTTTCCACATCCAGCATTTCTTCATTTGGATCCTGCAGCTGGGCCATCTGAGGTTTCCTCTCTGACAATGTTTGTGCTCAGCTCTTGTGTTTGTGCGCGCTCCTCCAGGGCGCTGCGCTGACTCCTCGGTGCTGATCCACTTTGTGTCCTCTACACCCATGTGCGGCTCCTGTCTCCCCGTCACACTGTGCCAGCCTCAGACCATTTCTACTGGAAGCACCGCTGGCTCAGCAGGCACTCGGAGTCGGACCACGATTTCAAATATTCCAATTGTCACAAGTAGCTCCTGTAGTGCGCCTGCCTCATTGAAGCGCAGCTGGACGTGCTGCTGAATGAACTGGAGGCCAGGCAAGATCCACTGCAACGCAGCTCCAAGGCATCGTGTCACTGTGGCCATTCCCGTGAAATCTCAGCTTTGGTTACAAGGTACAAGTAGTGGTGTTTTCTGTATCCTTCGTTTCATTCAACACATTAATACTTTAAGTTTTGATCGAAATTTCAAGGGAATAAAGTGGAGTCGTGAAGACATTTTACCAACATCGAGCGCCACCGAGGACATTCAAATGTTTTCATTCCAATGTGAGGGAAGCTGTTCTCCCGCTGCAATTTTGGATTCAAAGACTATTTACTTATACTTGTTCGTTTGGAGGCAGAAAGTTCGACAATTTATCCAATAAAGAGTTGAACATACGCAGAACCGGCCGGGAATCGTACCCCGAGCCTCTGCTCCGAAGGCAGACGCAGAGACCGCTCAGCCACGCCGCCCAAGGATAAGGGGAAGGGAAAGTGACTATATGACACCACAGTTTCGAACACTGTCAATGTTACGATACTGTTGCGCATATTAGTTTTCTTTACCGTTTTTAAACACAAATGGGAGAGTGTTGCATATTTGTCTAGTGTTAGAAAGTCACTTGAGCGCTTGAATGTCCCATGATCTGTGCCTGAACAGTTTGTGCTCGTGGATGGTAAACGCAGAAACGAAGAACTCGCGCTCCAAGTTTTGTGTGCGCGTTATGGACACGAAGTCAGTTCAAGCTACTGTTGCGTGTTTATAATGCTTTATGGTGAAGATGAGTGAGTTTAGGCGAGCTAGTTTCTGGAGCTTGTGTTACTCAAACCCTATAGCGGAGGAGATGTTGACTCCTCGACAGTCAAACGCACAATGAGACCTTACACAGTCTCTGGTGTCTGTGTGGGCGGAGTCACAGCAAAAAAACTTTGAGGAAGCAGCAGCAGCCTGTCTCCTAGTTTTGTGTGCGTTTCATGGACATGAAGTCAGTTCAAGCCTATGTTGCGTGTTCACAGTGCTTTATGGTGAAGATGAGTGAGTTTATGTGATCTAACTTAGTTTCTTTATGCTGAAAATTGTGACTAAGTTGATTTGCTGTAGTGTTGTCATCACGCGGACGTTTAGGAATCACGTTGCTGAACCACGAGCCAAAGCTCATTTCAGAGTGAGAGTGAAATAAGGAAAGGGCCGCCCGAGAGGGCGCAGTCACAGCAGAAAGTTCCAGTCAAGAATTCTTTCACCAACTTGTCTGAGTCTGTGTGGCTCAAAGCCTATCGGGGAGGAGGTGTTTACGCCTCGACAGTCAAAAGTAGAATGAACGCTCACACAGTCTCTGATGCCTGAGAGGGCGGAGTCACAGCAGAAAGTTTAGTCGAGAATTCTTTCTGTACAATGTTTGCAACAATTAACCTGAATGTGGAGTTAGACCCTATTTGTGTTTCATATTCAAACTTTGTTCACTGGGTTATTAACTGTACTGAGTGCAATGATATTCATGTTGACTTCCTGCTTAGACATATAGCACATATTAAATGTGAATAAATGAGTAAACATTTTTTTGCAATATATCGTTGTAATTAAAGAGTTTCTGTTTTGTGTTTTTGTTATCGATGTCAACAGGCAAAGTACTTTTATTTGTGTAATGATTAAACTGATTAATAAAAAATAAAATAAAGTTGATAAAAGCATTTTATAGTCCAGGATCTGTGTTGTTCCAAACTTCAATCGACCCACTTTTCCAGACTTTACATCAACACAACCATCAAGTCATTCACTTTTCAAATACAGGAAACCACCCCTCATGTTAATATGTAAAGGTTTTATTCACTAGCTGCTCCTCACCCACTTTCTCTCTGACTTGCCTTGTCGAATAAAGCGGGACAAAAATCCTTTACAAAAGCTTTAGTTTAGTTCATTATGAGCTCATCACAGGTTTGTGAGTTATGGAGACTTGGTGTTTGGGGCAGTTGTGGAGCTATGTTAAAATAAACTGAGGTCAGAGCTAAAAACATTGCAACCAATAAAAACCAAGAGAGATACAAATTTCAATAATTTAATATAAACAGAGTTAAACACAGTGTAGTTTTAAGTCGGGGAGCAGCGGTCCTTTGACATCCACAGAGTCTCGACCAGGGTCAGAGTCCACATGGTGACACCAGGCCCTCTCCTTTTCCACATCCAGCATTTCTTCATTTGGATCCTACAGCTGGGCCATCTGAGGTTTTCCTCTCTGACAATGTTTGTGCTCAGCTCTTGTGTTTGTGCGCGCTCCTCCAGGGCGCTGCGCTGACTCCTCGGTGCTGATCCACTTTGTGTCCTCTACACCCATGTGCGGCTCCTGTCTCCCCGTCACACTGTGCCACCCTCAGACCATTTCTACTGGAAGCAACGCTGGCTCAGCGGGCGCTCGAGTCGGACCACGATTTCAAATATTCCAATGGTGACAAGTAGCTCCTGTGCGCCTGCCTCATTGAAGCACGGCTCGAAGTGTTGCTGAATGAATTGGAGGCAAGGCAAGATCCACCGCCACGCCGCTCCAAGGAATCGTGTCACTGTGGCCATTCCCGTGAAATCTCAGCTTTGGTTACAAGGTACGAGTCGAAGTGTATTCTTTACCTTTAGTTTAACACAACACATTAATACTTTGAAGGTTTTGCTTCTCCAGCGCAGCGCATGGTGCGCATTTCTCCAGAACTATGTGCCCAGAACAAATTTCCTCTGGATGGACAATAAAGTTCAATTCATTCAAAAGTAGCTCACAAGGTGACGACAAAAAAAAAATGTTGGAGACCCCTGATCTATTGTTGTGTAAGCTCTGAGTCATCCAATGATTTATTGTATTAAAGATTCCATCAGTTGAACGGAGTTATTTAAGTTGTGTCTCTGGTTCGAGAAGCTTCTTCACAATCATCTGATCAGATTCTTGTAGCCAAGCTGGCTTTAAACCTCCTCAAACGAAAGCCGAGACGTCCTCCATTCAAACAACCAAGTCCAGTTGCTGAAGTCGAGCTATTGCACTTCTTTTACTCCCCTTCTACATAAATAAGTGTATCCAATATGTAATTTTGTTATATTTTTAATACCACTTCCTGTTCTGCAGGTGGAGGAAGCAGATGATTGGCTGAGATATGGAAACCCATGGGAGAAGTCCCGTCCTGAGTTCATGTTACCGGTTCATTTCTACGGCCGCGTGCAGGAGACCAAAGAGGGATCCAAGTGGGTCGACACACAGGTATTTCAGGTTTTATTAGAGATAGATCATTTGGAAAATCATGGTCTTCATTATATTATTGTAGCTGGTGAATATTTCTAACTGGACCATGTATCTTGTCACGTTTCACAACTTCAGGGTAGAATATTATCACTTTAATGCAAAAACAACTAGCGGCTCATTCACAATTTATACAAATATATAATTCATATCAGATACACAAATGTCTACTTTCCTGAAACACAAACTATTCACCTACTAGAAAAGTCAGTGCCTTTTTAATACACCATAATATCCACATCCCAAAGTGCCGTGCTCTCCTCTGTCCTGTAGGTGGTGCTGGCCATGCCCTACGACACGCCCATACCTGGATACCAGAACAACACCGTGAACACCATGAGGCTGTGGTCGGCGCGAGCTCCCAACGACTTCAACCTCAAGGACTGTGAGTTTCATCACGTTTCACTTTGCACCATTAGATTTGCCAAGATTCAGGGGAAGTGCAACAGACGCTCTTTCACGCAAAAAGTCCTTCCTCTTTAGGCCTGAAATTACAACAATATGATGGTGGCAGCAGTGGTGCAAGGGTTTAAGCATTTGTCTAGGAACTTCGGCTGATTCCGAAACCCTTAAATTGTAGCCTCTAAGTACTAACACTAGCAACTAATCCTTAACCTTTCATGGGGTCAACTGTTAGATATCTATGCAGTTAGTGAACTAGAGCTTCAGCAGCATTTGCCCAATTGCCCGTCCTTAGCCAGGGGAAGGGGAAGTGACATCACCAACAGCTGTTCTTCTTCTTCTTTAAGGATATTGGCAGTCAAACAAAAGCGCATGCCGCCACCTACTGTAGTGCATATGCAACATAGTGTCCAAATAAAGACGTTTAAGGAGAGGGAAAAAAGAAGAAAAATCCAAATGATCCTTCACATTTTCCTTTAGCCTTATTTTATCTCAACAGCTGTTTCATAAAGTTACAGTATGCAAATTAGCCATGTGGCTTAAGTTTCTACTAAATGAAAGCAAAAGCACAAACTGTCTTTATTTAAGCCATTTACTGAGGCAGCTCTTTAAAACACTGACATGTGACTGTGCTGTGGTGCCTCTAACATGTATTTCGTCACTTTTATAAAGTTTGGCTTGTGCAGAATCTCTTATATATTTTTTTTAATTCATTGTGCACCTGTCAATCAATCAATCAATCAACATATAGCACATATTAAATGTGAATAAATGAGTAAACATTTTTTTGCAATATATCGTTGTAATTGAAGAGTTTCTGTTTTGTGCTTTTGTTATCGATGTCAACAGTCAAAGTACTTGTATTTGTGTATATAATTATTAAACTCATTAATAAAAAATAAAATAAAGTTGATAAAAGCATTTTATGGTCCGGGATCCGTGTTGTTCCAAACTTCAATCGACCCACTTTTCCAGACTTTACATCAACACAACCATCAAGTCATTCACTTTTCAAATACAGGAAACAAACCCTCATGTTAAAATGTAAAGGTTTTATTCACTAGCTGCTCCTCACCCACTTTCTCTATGACTTGCCTTGTCAAATAAAGCGGGACAAAAATCCTTTACAAAAGCTTTAGTTTAGTTCATTTTATGAGCTCATCACAGGTTTGTGAGTTATGGAGACTTGGTGTTTTGGGGCAGTTGTGGAGCTATGTTAAAATAAACTGAGGTCAGAGCTAAAAACATTGCAACCAATAAAAACCAAGAGAGATACAACTTTCAATAATTTAATATAAACAGAGTTAAACACAGTGTAGTTTTAAGTCGGGGAGCAGCGGTCCTTTGACATCCACACAGTCTCGACCAGGGGCAGAGTCCACATGGTGACACCAGGCCCTCTCCTTTTCCACATCCACCATCTCTTCATCTGGATCCTGCAGCTGGGCCATCGGAGGTTTTCCTCTCTGACAGTGTTTGTGCTCAGCTCTTGTGTTTGTGCGCTGAACATTGAAGTAAATATAATAATAATAATAATAATCTGCCAGAAGCCAGAAGACATGATGTGTAATGGCAGTATACACCAAGCATACTGACACTGTGGCTGCTTAAATGAAAGGTTCCCAGACGCGTGTTCCACTTATATAAACTGATTTATTTGGCTCCACAAACCAATATCCACATCCACATCCACATGTCATGCGATACAACACAACCTGACGTGACACGGTCAAGAAGAATTGTCCCCATTAAGCAGCACCTGGTTACAGATGACCACGCCTTATATAGGCCCAGGGAGGTAAATGAGTGACATAGTGCCACATATAGGCAGGGGGTGAAATAACAGCAACAAATCATAAATGGCTCCTACATGATGTGTTAGCCGTAATTATTAAAATAAAGATGCAGCGCTGCTCTGTTTCTGACGCGCGGGGATCTCTCTCTCTAAAAGCAGCTACAGTTTAACACCTCGTGGTTTCGCTTTGCTTATCGTACGGAAACTAAACAGTTTTAAAATGCCGCGATGGATCTCACATCGGAGCTGAGAGGGCATGGGTTTGGATATTCTCACGAAGGGCCGAGAGTGGAGAGAGAGGAGAGAAAGAGGCGCGGAGGTACGAGGCTACGAGCACACGGACCGGGCGGCGCGTGGAGCAGCTTCAAAAACGTAGGCTCCGACGCAAACTTCTAAATATTGTCCCGTTCACCCACTGTTTCTTAAACATTACATTAAAACTTAGCACTTGGATGCTCCACTGCACTACTGGGTCAATATGCTGTGGACTGTTGGACCCAAAGTTGAATAGTTTGGGAGGAACACACAACATCATGTGCTCATTTTGAAGTATAGAGCAGGAAAAGCATGGTGTGGGGCTGTTTTGTTTCCTCAGGGCCTGGACAACGTGCTATCATCAATAGAAAAAATAATTCACAAGTTTATCAAGATATTTTGCAGAAAAACCTGAGACATCCACAACATGCATGGAATAAATAAGTGAACCCTGTATTAAATAGATGGCTGATTCTTCTTTTGCAGCAATAACTGCTTTTCTGTAGCTGCAGATTAGACGCTCACAATCAATCTTGGACCATTCCTCTTTACAAAACTGCTTAAGATTTCTGGGTTCACTTACTTTTTCAACGCTCTCCTGTTTACATGTTATTGCCAATAAAACCATTATAAAATGTAAATGTTTGGGTGGTATTAGTTCAGGCAGACACTGTTTAATCATTCCTGTGATTTTGATGAAGATCAGACCACATTTAGTGACCAATTTAGGCAGAAATGGGAGAAATTCCAAAAGCTTCAGATACTTTTTCAGGCCACTGTAGTTTACATGTTATTTGTTACACTCTGGGAAATATCGACCACAATTACATTCCCATATAATCTTGCTTCTGATGCTTACAACCCCCAAATCACAGACAATAAAAGAACGGTTGAAACTTATCTGGAGCAATTTACTATTTTATGTGCATGAATTCTAATCTGAAAACGTCATATGTGAAAACGATAGGTCCAGTAATCTGCCTGGACCAGCATCATCCAGCAGTTCCCGACAGACAGAGACCTCTGGTGGACAAACTGATGTAAAGCAAGTGAGAATGGATTCGACTGGTGGTTCTAATGGAATATGTTTTTTATGTGACATATATGAAGTTAAACAAGATCTAATGGAGTAAACCAAGTCTTAACTGGGACTAAACCAGTTCATCATAGAGAGGTGACTTTGAAAATAAAATACTTTTAACCCAAATAAAAAATGTAGTGGAGTAGAAAGTACAGATACTGGCTGTAAAATGTAGTGAAGTAAAAAGTATTCATCAAAAATGTACTTAAGTAAAGTAAAAGTACCTATACATACTTTTTACTTTGTTACTTTCCACCACTGCAATACACTGACCTATATAAATGAAGTGAACACATTGCCCTTTCTACAGAAGAGGCGTTAACTCCCTTCCCTTTTCCTCTCGCCCTCCAATCACACCGGAGCTGGGGGCGGTGCAAAAGTGCAAAACCCAACAAGCGCACCACGGGGCTCTCCACTCCGGTCCTCTCTCCTCCAGGGCTCCGCTCCAAACACTATACCAAAGTGCACTAAAGTCCCCCCCCGTCCCGACCTCCTGACCATGGCTCGGCCTCTCACGGACCAGGAGAAGCGGCGGCAGATCAGTCTGCGCGGGATCCCGGACCTGGAGAACGTGCACGAGCTGATCAAAGGCTTCAACAGGCACCTGCACTTCACGCTGGTCAAGGACAGGAACATCGCCACGCCTCGGGACTACTACTCCGCCCTCGCGCACACCGTCCGGGACCACCTGGTGGGCAGATGGATCCGCACGCAGCAGTTCTACTACGAGTCGGACCCCAAGGTACGGGACATATACACGGCAGTAACGAGTGTGATACGGAGTGGGAAGGATAGTTGGAAAAGAGTAGGCCAACATCAAAGTTGGGGTCTTTCCCAAATCGTTCCCTCCTCCCTTCCCCTACACCCCTCCACTCAGGCCTCAGTGAGGGCACCTTCAGAGGTTCACTCATCAGAGAAATTCAAGCTGTGACTTTCACACGCGGAAAGGCCCTAGTAGACCTACAGTGTTAAGAGGAATTGTCCATGTATTGTCACTAGGAGCAAAAGCAGAGAAATACATAGACCTACTGCATTGATAATCAGGTGGTCATTGAAATTAAAATCCCCCCCAAAAAAACATACATTTGTAAGCCATGCACATTTTCTCCAGTTTGACTTTACTCAAATCTAAAAGCTTCTTGAAAATGCAAAGATGAAAATGCAACAAAAGAATGACAAAAGGGACAAATAAGTGATGAAAAAACAATGAAAGAGTGATGGCAATAGAAAAGGGACGAAAACCCAAAAAGTAACAACGTGAGGAAAAATATCTGTTTCATTGAGTTTTGTAGGTCTTAGCTTTCAAATGAGGCGTTACACTGGCCTATAGGCTGTAAGCTTTTAGATTTGGGTAAAACTGAACTGGAGAAAATGCACTTGGTTAAGAGGTTTTAACTCAATGAACATTTTCTTTAGTCACTAGGCTCCTGAACTCCCTCAATTTCAATAAAATGGTCATATTATAATAGCTGAGTAGCCAAAATATTTACACAAGTAAAAGTAAGCAAGTACTTGGAGAAATGTTACTAGAGTATTGGTTTATTGGATCCCATTAGCTGAGAGCTATATCCAGTCAGCAAGTGTCCCTGGGTCCATTCCAAAAAAACATTTACATATGAATTAAAAAATATATGTATATGCAGTATTTGGGAGGGGGGAAGCTTATATATTTATTAGAGCCGGAACTCGATTAAAAAAATGTATCTAATTAATTAGAGGCTTTGTAATTAATTAATCGCATATAAATATTTGACCTGAGAACAGTGAGAAGTAAGTTTTTTTCATAAGGATTTTTAGTATACCATTGAATAATGACTGAATACATAAGCTTAAGCAACAAAATATTGTTTATTTTTGTTCAACCAAGTCCAACAGACCAGTGCAATATTGCCATTAATTGTGCGTCTGCAGGAAAAAAGGAAACTGAAGTGTGGAAAGAAAAGTGTGATTAATTTCGATTAATATTTTTAATCGCACTAAACCTCATGTAATTAATTAATTGCAATTAATCGAAAGAAGTCCCGGCCCTAATATTTATTTTCAAACGTGCATAGATTGTGTGAGTAACTGTTTTAGCGTAAAAGTCGTATTCATGTTTCAGTGGTGACACAAAACGTTCAATATTTTCCAAAGAAAATACCATGAAAACGTATAAAAAGGCATCATTATGAAGAACTAAAGTAAACAAAATACATCTATTTTACGCATCAACATGAAGGAATGAAGGGTTTGTCACTTAAAGCTTTACTGGTACGAGTTAGTAAGAGTACAAATACTCAAGTAGAAGTAAAAAGTTCAGTCACATGCACTTGAGGCGCATTAATGTCATCTGAATCCCACAAATTACTTAACATGACTTGAGGCAAACTTGATTCGAGTTGACAGGTTCAGCAATATGGCAAGTAATCGTGAAAAATGCTCAGGAAACAAGAGAAAACCAATGAGTAATATTTAAATTATTAATCACAGAACAAGGTGTCTTGTCCAAGGACAAAATTACAGGGGAAAAAAAATGTCCGTAACAGGGATTTGAGCCAGAAACGTTTGAGTATTATCCACACATACAATAACAAAGAGCTGAAAGTATGACATGGCTGACACATTTGTTCACCCACACATGACAACATAATGAATGGCTTGGCCCAATTAGTGTGGATTATTCTGCACAGTCTCTATTCTGTCTCCCACCATTCACTACATGCTCCATCAATATTAGTTACCTTATTCATTTGATTCGACTGGTTAAATTCATCCACTTTTAGACCTAGTTTAATTGACTTGATGATAAATGTAAGTTTGTTGTTTTTTAGGACAACTATTAATGTTAAAATGATGACATTATTGGACGGTTTCTAAAGTTCTGCTTGCTGCAACTCTTGCTTTAGGCCTTGCACCACAAACGCGACTTCCCCACAGTGTAATTCAACTTCTCTGTTCCCTGTCTACAGCGACATTTACAAAAACAATGCATGTTTTTTTTGTTTGGTGCAATTCTTTCCATCAACACGTTTTGGAACTGGATGCTTTACTCGCTGTTGAAGTCGATTGATTAATTGTTGAGGGGAGTAACTATAGGACTCGGGCAGAGTGTACCTTGACTCTAGCCGCCATATTATCATTTCCAGACAATGACATTAATTAGGTTCCTATTAATACGCCGATGTTTTGCCTTGATATTTCCAGCTTGCGCTCAGTATGTTTATGAACTTATAAACTTAATTGTTTGGTGCACAAAGAGACACATGTGTAAATTAATGTAGAAATATAGAACCTACTTGGAAAGACCTGGTGAGCCGTAAACAACAAAGCATACAACTTCTTCTTGAATGTATGTAAAATCTTTTAAAATGACTTTATTAGAAGGAAATACTGAGGAATATGGAGGGAAATGTGGCAAACTACACAAGCTCATCACTCGTGTCAAAACCAGAGCCGTGGGAAAATATTTTGGTTTGAGGGTTCTGAGAGACGAGATTGCCCCCAAAAGCTTTATCTGGACTTGTTTTCTAGTAATTGATATTGCCTGTAATGCATGAACTATCCACCAGGGTATGCTGCAGTACCCTCAGCACCCTGGGTTCCCGCAGACTTGAGCAGTAAAGGGCAACACTCAAATAGAGTTAAAGACCAGAGAGAGAGAGGTTTGAGCAAGACAGCAAATGAATGGGCTTGTCTGATACACACAGAGGAAGCTCATTCCATAATGAAGCCACTCAAAAAGGCACAGTCTCCTCTCGACTTTCTTCTTGTTTTTGGAACAACAACCAGATCCTGATCTGCAGACCTCAGTGAGTGAGAGGAGGAGTCGGACACAAGCTAATCACATTAGTGCTGAGGGGACAAACAATGAAGACACTTTAAAAACAAACAAAAGCGATAAATAAAATCAATTTGAATTTGCACAGGAAAGCGATCAGCAGTTTTTGACTGGAAAAGTCTGTTTTCACTGGAAGAAGAAGAAGAATATTAAAGGGACTATATGGAGTTTAAAAATGTTAAACTGAAGTAATTCCTCCCCCTACATGTTCCAGCCATGTCCTAATGTGTAGAATGAGCCCAGACCTGTTCACCACAACTTCCTCTAAAATCCTGCACTGTCACTCAAAAAGGTGTTACTTGGTCATGCCTTCATGCACGAGCTTAATATAAACACTGCAGTTACACATATGACCTGAGGTGGCAGTAGTAAGTATAAACATGACCACTGGCATTAGCATTTTGATCTTTTCTTAGATTGGTTCATATTAGCTCAAATTCAACATAAAGAACCTTTTATTCAAGCAATTTTAAGTCATTTATCTAATTTTAAGACGGTAATTTTTCCAGTGTGGTTTAGGGGATTTTTTAAATCTGAAATATGTATCATTATCTATAGGTTGTGTTTAAAAAGTCACCACTTGTCACAAATAAACTGCAACACTGGATCTTTGGACTTTGCAGAAGTTTATTATAACAATGCTTTAGCGAATGTTAGCTGTGATCAAAGCTAAAGGCAGTCGGACCAAATATTAGAGCGAGTGAGCTTTTCTTTTTGTGGTGACTTTGGCACTTTTTGATCTTTCTGTCTGTCTCCTTTAGCGCGTGTACTACCTCTCCCTGGAGTTCTACATGGGCCGCACGCTGCAGAACACGATGGTGAACCTGGGAGTGCAGAACACCTGCGACGAGGCCATGTACCAGGTCTGAACTAAGAACTATCACAAACATAACCTCCAGCTCATTCTACAGGAAAGGCTTTAAAGTATTAAATCTAACTCCACATTAGCTTTAACATAGAGCAAACAAAATGTAATGCCGATCTATGAAGTGGTCCTCCAGTGTAAAGTGAAGTGTACCAGCTTTCTGCATGACATTACAGTGTTACATGACTTTTGGAAGCGTTTAGAAATATAGTATTTTTGGCCATTTTGACTTGCAGCTACTCGTATACACCCTTCTACGGGGTTAAGACAAAAGCAGTAAATCAAATATTCTGCAATCGGAGCGGATTGGAGCCTCATATCCCTTGCACAACTATTCATACTTGAAAGATTTGTCTTTACAGTCAGATGCCATTACATTATGATGCTGATCCTGTGTCGTTTTATTGCAGTTGGGTTTGGACATAGAGGAGCTGGAGGAGATCGAGGAGGACGCTGGTTTGGGGAACGGAGGCTTGGGACGTCTGGCAGGTACGACTGGAAATCCAAATAGCTACAGTATATAAATGTTTGCAATCACAAGGACGGCTGCTTCCCGTGTCCATGAGGTTTTATGTCTAGTAAATCTCTGCAAACATATTCTGACATGCACAGTACACTACAAACACTACCCTACACATAAGTAACATTTTCTTAAAATAAGAATATTTGGCAACGCTTTACAATATTAAAACTACTCTGCGTAACATTTCATCCAAAACATAAAATACAAGCCTTTTTTTAATTGCATATATTTTTGACCGTTTAAAAACCTAAAAAATTAACTTTGCTGTGAGTGGCTCACCTCTCGAGCCCTGAATGTAAATTTACTGGGAGGGAGATTTATGTAGGTTAAGTTCTCATCCAATTCCACTCTTTGATTGCCCTCTGCAAAATAGCATTGTCTGTGTCTAGCAACAAGATGTTATGCAGTGTGTCATTAAGGTGTGCTCATTAAGTATTAGTAAGGTATTAAATAGAGCTGTGTACTGTTATTTTTATTTCGATACTGATACTTTACTTTCGATACTTGGTGTACGCTACCGATACCTGAACGATACTTTTTTTCGATACATAATTCTAAAATATTTGTCATCAAAAACAAGAAAACGTTCCATATAAGACTATTTATTTCACATTTGTATCATTTTCTTTCAATACCTTAAAAAAAAAAAAGCACTTACTGTAAATATTCAATAATAAATCAAATTTTACTTGAATTAAGAAATTAATCTAATTCTATAGGCAAATTTTTCTCAAATATTTCTTCTTTGTGCTCCGTTTTCATTCATGTAAACAGACAATGAAAAGCTATTCATGAAAGTATTTGTCAGAAGCGCTGCAGTTATTCGCTCCACTGTGAGCCCTAGAACCAGGTACAGCACAGATCGCACGTAGCCAATGGTGAGTCCGTACACACCCACATTCCCCACTGCAGCGCTCGCACATGAACAGACCTGAGTCAGAGCTGGCGTCTGTCCATCGAGCAGAGCTGCTCAGAGCGACCTGTGGCGGAGGGAGTGAGGCAAGAGTCTGGAGGGATTGACAAATAATGGACTTACTACAGGAACTGTTGTCTGTGAGAACCTGCAAGTGACTGTGGAAAAATGTAACATGAGATTGTGGATTGATTAGAGGCGGGCTGTATACAAGGCCGGATTTATGCAGGGGCTTATGCAGACTTCCTCACATGTAAGGCTTAATCAGATGACTTTGTACCTGAGACTAAACTAGGTCTAAACTAGATCTAAACCAGTTCTAAATCATCCAATGATTTCAGGGGGCGACAGTGGCGCAGATGGTAGGGCGGGTCGTCTCATGAGCGGAAGGTCGGGGGTTCGAATCCCGCCTCCTGAAGGTGCACATTGTCGTTGTGTCCTTGGGCAAGACACTTCACCCACATTGCCTCCAGTGTCTGTGTACACTGGTAGCCCCCTAGGAGAGACCAACAGGCCCGGTTTGAACCGTGAGGCCGTCCTTCCGTGGACCCACCACCTGCAGAAGGAGCCATGGGGGCCGGTGCTATGTGATTTGGGCAGCTCCAACGGCTGCCCCCACGACCCGGCAACGGAAAAGTGGAAGAAAAATGAATATATTTTTTCACAAATGTGTCACTTTTTAAACTAGTACTATGTTTTAAGAAGTTACCTCTGCATGTTCAAATTAATTCATTGTAGAGAGAGAGAGAGAGAGTACGGTACTTTAGGGAAGAAAAACATTTTAGTTTATTTGAATAACTGAATGGATTTCACTCATTATAGGCTGGTTTACACACAAAAAATGGACTAAAACAGTATCATTTTTCTTTTTGTTTCATCTTAAAATCATCTGGGGACCGCCACCCAAGGCCTCCCGACCCCCACTTTGGGAACCACTGGTTTACAAGATCATATCGAAATCGCTGTTTGGAAGATATGCAGATTTACAATATCAAGTTTATGTCCAATGTTAAATGTGGGAAAAATTGGGGAAATGGAGACAAAAGTAGATTTAAAAAAATAGGGAGAAATGGGGAAAAGGTGGAGCAAAAAATATATAGTGAAAAAAGGATTTGGGGGGAAAAAAGAATTTGGGGGGGGGAAAATAAATATTTGGGGGGATATTGGTGACATATGGGGGATGGGGCAAAAAGGAGGGGGGGAAAAGTGGGAAATTTGTGAAAAAAGGGGAAAAATTGGAGAAAAAAATGGAGGGGGAAAAATTTAAACATTGGGGAAAAGTAAAAAAAAAAACAAGCGATATGAGGGCAAAATGTTTGGTTATTTCCAGCCCTTTTTGTCGTCTGTTCAGGACAATTATAATTTGAGCAACAAAGCAATGTAGATTAAGATGTTTGCAGCACATTTTTGCATATTTCTGATTTGCTAAGTTATCGCGTCATCGTTATCGAGAAAGTTCCTAAAAATATTGATATTCATTTTTGTCAATATAGCCCTTGTATTGATGCCATGTTATCTTAACCTCTTAACCCCCACCTGAACCAGTTTGGCTTTAGCCAAATCTAAATGCTTCTTGTCGTCTTTCCGCAGCTTGCTTCTTGGACTCGATGGCCACTCTGGGTCTCGCCGCGTACGGCTACGGCATCCGCTACGAGTACGGGATCTTCAACCAGAAGATCAGGGACGGATGCCAGGTGCCATGTTTTGAACTGAACTTTAGGGGAGAAATAATTGACGGCTTTTACTTTTGACAATCCAGTGCTCTCCCCGCTGGCTCGCTGAGAGTCTCGCAAGGCCAAAGTAAACGTGAACTAGGTCAAAACACGAGCGTTTTAATGATTAACTGCTTAAATCCGGGGTCATCTCTTTGGTCCCATGTGTGAGGCTCATGAACGCTGGTCAGTTTTAGACGCACGAAAACATGCATAGGTGGCGTTTCCCTTCGATAAGAGATACGTTTTTGCCCTTTTGAATCCAGTTTGTTTGCAGTCCAGTGCCACAGAGCATTGAACGCTCGGCTAGAGTCTGACTCACTTTGAAGCGGCGCAGACCAAAGAAAACCAAGGCAAAATCATTGGGAAATACATTGACCCAGTCACCCGAAGTTCAACAGTTCAGTTTCTGCAATCACCGTGCCCTTTTAAACTACAGGTTTGACATGGACTAGGAGGTAAATTATCCGTTTATTTGCAGGGATTTCCAATTAGTGGCTCCACAAAGGCCTTTCTACACTTGCTAAGTCACATTTTAGATACAACACACTCTGCAAACATTTACAGATAGTATCAGTACATCATTTTCTATTAATTGTGGTAAAATGTAATCGTGTCAGCATTTCAAATCCACCTCGTAGTTTCTTTTGAAGCGCAAGTTGCTCTCTGCCATTTTTGTAACTTAACAATGGGGTAGGCCTACAGCTATGGATTCCCTGTTCTGTCCTTTCTTCCCCTTACGCTCCACTATTTATTAAAAATTCTCTCATCTGCTGCTCTGTAATCCCAATCCCCTCTGTTTCTGGTTCGGTTGGTCGATAAGGTTTTTCATCCACTTATTGCACTGTTGTTTTGCACAAATGTCTGGTGGATTTGTTGGCTGCTGCGTCTGCACTATGTGCCCAGAACAAATTTCCTCTGGATGGACAATAAAGTTAAATTCATTCAAAAGTAGCTCACAAGGTAGAAAAAAAAGAAGGTTGGAGACCCCTGATCTATTGTTGTGTAAGCTCTGTCATCCAATGATTGATTTGTATTAGAGATTCCATCAGTTGAACGGAGTTGTTTAAGTTGTGTCTCTGGTTCGAGAATCTTCTTCACAATCATCTGATCAGATTCTTGTAGCCAAGCTGGCTTTAAACCTCCTCAAACGAAAGCCGAGAGGTCCTCCATTCAAAAACCAAGTCCAGTTGCTGAAGTCGAGCTATTGCACTTCTTTTACTCCTCCTTCTCCTACTAAGTGTATCCAATATGTAATTTGTTATATTTTTAATACCACTTCCTGTTCTGCAGGTGGAGGAAGCAGATGATTGGCTGAGATATGGAAACCCATGGGAGAAGTCCCGTCCTGAGTTCATGTTACCGGTTCATTTCTACGGCCGCGTGCAGGAGACCAAAGAGGGATCCAAGTGGGTCGACACACAGGTATTTCAGGTTTTATTAGAGATAGATCATTTGGAAAATCATGGTCTTCATTATATTATTGTAGCTGGTGAATATTTCTAACTGGACCATGTATCTTGTCACGTTTCACAACTTCAGGGTAGAATATTATCACTGTAATGAAAACGACAACTAGCGGCTCATTCACAATTTATACAAATATATAATTCATATCAGATGCACAAATGTCTACTTTCCTGAAACACAAACTATTCACCTACTAGAAAAGTCAGTGCCTTTTTAATACACCATAATATCCACATCCCAAACTCTAGTGCAGTGCTCTCCTCTGTCCTGTAGGTGGTGCTGGCCATGCCCTACGACACGCCCATACCTGGATACCAGAACAACACTGTGAACACCATGAGGCTGTGGTCGGCGCGAGCTCCCAACGACTTCAACCTCAAGGACTGTGAGTTTCATCACGTTTCACTTTGCACCATTAGATTTGCCAAGATTCAGGGGAAGTGCAACAGACGCTCTTTCACGCAAAAAGTCCTTCCTCTTTAGGCCTGAAATTACAAATATGGTGGCAGCAGCAGTGGTGCAAGGGTTTAAGCATTTGTCTAGGAACTTCGGCTGATTCCGAAACCGTTAAAATATATGCTGATTCCGAACCATCAAATTGTAGCCTCTAAGTACTAACACTAGCAACTAATCCTTAACCTTTCATGGGGTCAACTGTTAGATCTCTATGCAGTTAGTGAACTAGAGCTTCAGCAGCATTTGCCCAATTCGACCGTCCTTACCCAAGGGAAGGGGAAGTGACATCACCAACAGCTGTTCTTCTTCTTCTTTAAGGATATTGGCAGGCAAACAAAAGCACATGTCGCCACCTACTGTAGTGCATATGCAACAACATAGTGTCCAAATAAAGACATTTAAGGAGAAAAACAAAATCCAAATGATCCATCACATTTTCCTTTAGCCTTATTTTATCAACAGCGGTTTCATGAAGCTACAGTTCCTCAATCTGAATAATGGAACAAGACGGGTTTAAATGTATGGTTTTGTTTTGTTGACATATTAGTTATAAAGACTTTTTCAGAGGGGATTCTGGATCTTGTTTAGTTTTTAAATGAGCTGTTTATTAGTGGAAAAATCAGTAAAAATTGAAATTTCGCCTTGTTTTTTGAAATTCAAAACTCCATAAATCAGGCTAGGAATTAGATATTACAAAATATCTCGGAAAAAGCTTTTGAAATATTAAGTCCAAGGCTGGAAAATTTGAAGTCTGTAGGTGATACTAAAGTGGAGATATTATCACACCAATGTGATAAAAATGTATGCCCCTTAAAATTACAATTTCCCAATGAATCTATGTAGAAACATTGAATCTTGATCTTCATTGAAATGCAATAATTAAACATGTTATTGTGAAGATTAGTTTATTTTTTTTGTTTCCCTGTGAAAGGTGTATAATGTTAAGAGACCAAATTGGCCCAGAACCTGAAAAGATCTTTGCCTGCAGTGTCTCCCCTTAAATACCCAATTATTCCATCATTCCTTTGTTCACTAGAATGGATACAAATCTTTATCATTATAAATGTGCTTGTGGCATAAAGATATTTTGTGTAGACATATGAAAATAGCATTGAAAAGCATTGAGTGTGACTTGCTGCTATCTGTATAAACCATGGGAAGGGCATTAAAGACTGGGTCGCTGGCTTGGCATTCTCTTCCTTACCTGTGCTCCTCCCGTAACACCATATTGTCTTCATAACTGCTCCAACTTCATGCCACTCTACAAAAGAAAAATATTGATCTTCTCTTTACAACTGCCTCGTCTTTTTGTCCTTAGTTAATGTTGGCGACTACATCCAGGCCGTATTGGACAGAAATCTGGCAGAAAACATCTCTCGAGTTCTCTACCCCAATGACAATGTAAGTCAATTAAACAAATACAACATGCGCCATCCCAGCTACTTGTATCTATCATATTTAAGCATCTTAAATGATATAGATATTCCTCTCTTGCAGTTTTATATTGTTCAGATGGAGAGGATCTCGTCGTCTTCACTCACTTCAGGTTTTTCCTTTGCTGTTCACAGTTCTTCGAGGGAAAGGAGCTGCGTCTGAAGCAGGAGTACTTTGTGGTGGCTGCGACTCTTCAGGACATCATCCGACGCTTCAAAACCTCCAAGAGCGGATCCCCCAGCGCACCTCTTTCGAGAGCTTCCCAGATAAAGTGAGACTTGGAGAAGGTTACAAGCTTGATTTTTCCTATTAAGTATATTTGGAAACTGGATACTTGAAAAGGGATCTCATTTCGGCGCACAACGTTCAATGTGATGATGACTAACATGCTAAATTTGTATTAAATGTGGAGCCCAGTGTTAGAAAAGCAGTTGCCTCACAGGGCTTTCCAAATGTTGCTGGTTGGATCAAACAAAATAACAGTTTGAAACATCAACTTTAAGACCGATATCAAACAGTGAAACAGCCAAATCTTTAATGTATAAATGTCCAAGAGTCGACAGTGGAGCAGCAGATGGATGAATGTACTTGGCCTCTTTCTCTGCAAGGAAAAAAAGAACAAAAAGCATCTTTGTCTTTTGCAGGTGGCGGTCCAGTTAAACGACACTCACCCGGCGATGGCCATCCCAGAGCTCATGAGGATCTTTGTGGACATCGAGAAACTTGACTGGGACGTGGTCAGTTTAAGTCGCTGATATTGTTTTGTGCATTTAATAACTTAAATGATGTTGGTTGAATCTCCACTACTGACTTTGCACACACTTTTGTAAGACTTGGCAAGACGGTGAACCCAGTGTGAATGTGTTGGTTGATGTAGAAAATGATCTTTTGCGTGGTGTGGTACAGCAGTAGTTCCTGACCTTTTTTGTCTCACATACCCCTCGAGTCGTTCTTTAATCCTCCGAGTACCCCCTACCTGGAGGATCTTACCAATATTAATACAAAGTGACCAACGAAACTAAGATTATTCAGTATTTAATAGTTCGTTGTGTTCAGGATTCAACTAAATTACTCGCAAAATCAAACCTTTTTACCAAAAAAAATAATTAAAACCAACTTTCTTTGAAATTGGTATTTATTTTTTAATGAGAAAATAACTCCAAGTAAGGGCTCAAGTATTCCCAGGAGTCCCGGTACCCCTAGTTGGGAAACACTGTGGTGCAGGACAACACAGACTGCATTGAAATATCTGCAATAATATGCATTGGTGAGTGAATGGGTGAGTGGTTCCTTGCTCTAAAGCGCTTTGAGTGCCTAATGTAGGTGGGAAAGCGCTAAATAAGTTGAGACCGCTTACCATATGTTGCAAACCTCTTTAGAGTAAACTTTGATACCTGTTCAAAAATTGAATTTTGGGTCAATATTGATTACTTAAAATACAATTTTTTTTAAATCAGAAATTCTGCTGGGTCTTTACATGACTATAGAGGAGAGACCTGAGGCCATGACTGCAGTGAAATATCTTAAACATAACAGTGACATTGGGTGCATGTTCAAAAATTACAATTTAAGTCACTGTTAAGTCATTTGAATCCAGTTATTGAAGTGAAGATGATAATTTCAGCTTAGAAGGCTTAATGCTTGATCAGAATTGGAATAGTTTCATTGCCATTGTTTGAGATCTGGTTCATAAACTAGGAATTTTTCTCGGTTCAATTGTGCAACATCAAACATAAATCATATAAACACATAATTTAGATAAAAATAAACTATACAAACTTTAAAACTGGCTATAAAGGCATGCGTAAAGAAGATTAAAATAAATAAAAATATGATGAAGACAACAACAATTTGACATAGAACAACAGCGTGAGTGTCTTTCCAGATGTGCAGGTGTATTAAGTGATGGCTGCAGATATGAGTGTGGACAGACAACATAGTGCAGTAGAGCTGTGCAAATGGCTGGAACAGGTTATTACATTCATGAGTCTGATACAGCGTTCAGACTCATGAATGTAATAACCTGTCACTAGAAATACATACTGTATATAATGGATTACATTTTTAATAGGCTTTTTATCCTAAGGCAGTGGTGGGTCCCGATGTCGTACCAGTTGAGAAACACTGATCGAGAAACAGGAGTATAGTGATGATTAACTCCATAAAAGATGATGATTTATTTTTTGTCATTTATTTCAGCTGGAACAACAAAGTGTATCCATCTTTAGTGTTGTCTCAGGACCCAACTGGCATTAAAAATCTCTATACCAAATTTTTCCCCCCATGCCAGAAGTACCTAACTTCATTTTGAGATTGTACTGGTATATTCAGCCTTACCCCTGAGATTGAAAAATGCCCCACTTTTAGAAGCTTGCAGAAACTGAGCAGTCAATATTGTTGTTAAATGAGACTCTTGTTCCTTGTACTTTAGGCGTGGGACTTGACACGGAGGACGTTTGCCTACACGAACCACACGGTGCTGCCCGAGGCTCTGGAGCGATGGCCCATCAAACTCATGGAGACTCTGCTGCCCAGACACCTCCAGATCATCTACCAGATCAACCAGAAGCACCTGGACGTAGGTTTCAACATTCAGGTTATTCCCAGTTACTCGTTGAGCTAAGTTTCGTGCGTTTGTTGCAGAACATCGCAGCTCTGTTTCCCGACGACATGGACAAGCTGCGGGCCATGTCTCTGATCGAGGAGGACGGAGAGAAGAGGGTGAACATGGCTCATCTGTGCATCGTGGGCTCGCACGCTGTGAACGGAGTCGCCGAGATACACTCCAACATCATCAAGACTCAAGTGTACGGATATTATTACAACACTACAGCTGTTGCTACTAGTGATGGGATTTTCGGCTCTTTTTGGTGAACTGGATCATTTGGATCGGCTCACCAAAAAGAGCCGATCACAAATGGTTATTTTTACATATACAGTACAGTTCAGACAAATTTAGCAGAGATTTTGATTCATGGCTTGTTAACCCCTTAACCCCACCTGAACCGAACACATTTTCTCTAGTTTGGCTTTGCCCATATCTAAAAGCCATCCATCCATCCATCCATTTTCTTCCACTTGTCCATTGCCGGGTCGTGGGGGCAGCTGTTGGAGCTGCCCAAATCACATTGCACCAGCCCCTATGGCTCCTCCTGCAGGTGGTGGGTCCACAGAAGGACGGCCTCATGGTTCTAACCGGGCCTGTTGGTCTCTCATAAGGGGCTTCTGAACCGCTCTTTGTCTGACCCGTCAACTAGGACCTGTTTGCCATGGGAGACCCTACCAGGGGCACAAAGCCCCGACAACAGAGCTCCAGGATCATTCGGGTGCTCAAAACCCTTCACCACGTTAAGATGGCGGCTCCAGGAGGGGAAATCTAAAAGCCTCTTGAAAAAAGCATCAAAAAGTGACAAAAATGCGATTTTAAAAAAGTCACAAAAATATGAAAAAGTTACAAAAATGGGTCAAACGCAATAAAAAGAGCCCCAAAAAGTTACAAAATCGGATGGCAGCAACGTAATTTATAACCATTTTTGTAGGTCTTAGCTTTCAAATGAGGCGTTAGACTGGCTTATAGACTGTAGACTTTTAGATTTGGGTAGAGGGCTGGAGAAAATGCACTCGGTTAAGGTGGAGGGGAAGGGGTTAAATGAGCCTTTCAACTACACCCTGCACAAAACAACTTTAATCAAGAAAGAAATGAAAAGGAACATCAGAAATTCTTTTTTCATTGCCAGTATGGTTTATAGTGGAATCAAAGTAGAACCATTGTTTATTATAGCTATAACACTTTTAAAGCTGATGTTAGTTTCATGTATGTACTTTTTTATTTACAGTAAAAATCCTTAGTGTTTCTCCCCAGCTTCGTCCCTGTTACTGCTCAAGTCGAGTCTGTAGCTCCAGCCTCGGGCTTAGAGAGGGAAACGGACTCCAGACGTCACTGAAGTCAAAACTTTAGCAGGACTCCTGAACCGCTGCTGCTGTTGGTTTTGTAATGGGCTCATACACATGAGGAAAAGGCCGACATTGCTTAATATCGCATTGTTTACTCCACAAACCCAGCGTAATTCTATCTGACCATAAAACCGAAATTATGACACGGATTATTCTCAATAAAAAGTGGCTAAAAGCTAGAGATGTGCTGACCTACATTTAAGGATTAGTTAAAGTTTCACCTCCTTTCTCTCTCCCAAAGCCATTCTCTTACTCTTTTAGTCTTTGCCTTCCTCTATTTTCTCTCTGAGGCAAGTGTAGCCATAATTGCTACTGCAGGAGAGCACTCTGACTGTGAAAAGTTTCCTCCTCCTATTATGGCCTTGCGTGCACCCACAAATGTGAACACCACATCAACGTGTAGGGCTGTTTTCATTAATGACATGTATTTTCTTTTGCAGATTTCGTAATTTCAGTGACCTGGAGCCGGGGAAGTTTCAGAATAAGACCAACGGCATCACGCCCCGACGCTGGCTGCTCGTCTGTAACACTGGGCTGGTGGATGTCATCGCGGAGGTAAGGGGTGGAAAAATAACTCATGGCACAAAAATGCTTCTTTTTATTATTAAAATGTTTCCCTTCAGGCGATCGGAGAGGACTTTGTGACGGACCTGGATCAGCTGAAGAAACTGAACGACTTTGTGGACGACAAACACTTTCTCCAAAGCATCATGAAAGTCAAACAGGTTCTTATGAAATGACATGTTTTTACCTGAAATATATTGCACGGATTTCTTTTTCTTCACGGTGCTAAACTCTATTACTCTTTGTGATTTTTCAGGAGAACAAGCTGAAGTTCGCTCAGTATCTGGAGAAAGAGTACAACGTGAAGATAAACCCCGGGTCCATCTTCGACGTCCACGTGAAGAGGATCCACGAGTACAAGAGACAAGTGCTCAACTGCCTGCACATCATCCACCTCTACAACCGTATGTGTGCTTCCTTTCAGTCCAGCGCCTCTGATGTGCGAGTGCCAAATACTTTTAAAGATTGAGTAATGTTTTTGGTGCGTCTGAGAAAGTGAGAGTCCCGCCCAGAAAAGTCTAAACACATGGAATTATTGGGTTCCTTCCGATAGAGAGGAGCACAGGAAATGTCCATCTCTAAATAAAACCACGTATGAATTTAGAACAGCTTTCTGTATATTGAAACATGCTAGATTGTTTCCGTACCGCTTTTTTTTTAAACTTTCAAACATGTTCTTTGTTAATGCATTTCCAACTTTCCTTTTCCCACTTTTAGAATTGAGCTTGAAATAAGAGTTTGCAAACATAAACTCGGTCCAATATACCGACAATAAAAAGGCCGATATCTCTGTTTTTTTGCACTGGAAACTGAGCTTTAAATGAGCAAACTGTGCATTAGAATTCCAGTGCCCCCTGCTGGACACCACTGGAACGGGGTGCGTGACCCGAACTTTTCACCCGCACACAGACTACATACTGCTTTCATGTGACTCGAGTTACCTGGTTGGGGTTACGAGGCCTGTATCACATAGGGAAGTGATTTTATAAACATCACCCTGGCCTCAGCGGAGCAGAGAAACCTCACGGTGAAAATCAGTCTCAAGTTTTTACACATATTTAATAAATTCTATGTTGCAGACTTTTACTTATAATTTCGGAACCATAAGAGATGGAGACGTACTGTTTTTTTGGAATCTGATTTTTGTCTTTCAAACAAGCTCCCTTTTGACGTACCTACTAAAGATAAATGTCCCGCATAAATCCGCCCTATGCCCCTAATAAAGCGCCCCTGCTGTCACAGTTCGACACATTCAGAAGCATCACAGGATTATAGACCTCTATTTGATATATTTCTATGATTGAAACCTTATATTAGAAAACTAAATGATTAACTATTGGCTATTTGAGAGATAACTTTCTTTTCTTTTTTTTTTTCTTTCTTTTTTTACATCAGAATAAATTACTTAACCTCTTAATCCCCACTTTAACTGAGCACATTTTCTCCATGTCCGGTTTAACCAAATGTAAAAGCTTCTTGACTGGAGCTCACAGTTAGATCAGTTTTGTAAGTCTTCGCTTTCAAATGAGGCGTTACACGAAGATTTTTCCTCGTGTTGTTGCTATGTTTTCACTTTGTCATATTTCTTTTGAGCTTTTTCATCACGTTTTGTCACCCATTTTGTGTTTTAGTAGCTCCTTTTGATGCTTGTTCCCCCTGCGTTTTAATCCTTATTTTTGATGCTATTTTGACGGGGGGGGGGGGGGTTTCATGAAGCTTTTAGATTTGGGTAAAGTCGAACTGGAGAAAATGTGCTTGGTTCAGGCAGGGGTTAAGATGTTAAAATATTGGCCTATATATATGTCATGCCACCCCCCTTCATATCAATATCGGACCCCAAAAATCCCTATCAGTCGGCCCTAATACTAGATAAATGTTGTGAAGTTAATCTACTGTTGTAGATTTTTACTGTGTTGCTGAAACATGACCCAGTTATTGTCTTTTTTCTTCCACAGAAATCCGGATGAAACCGAATGCCCCCTTCACTCCTCGGACTGTGATCATCGGGGGAAAGGTCAGAGCAAATAAAAGGATCTAGTTTTGTTTTAGCAGTTTGTGTAGTTACCAGACATGTATGAAATATTGCTTCCCAAATGAGGGGTCAGTGCCCTAAAGTGGCCCAAACAACCACCATTTAATTCTGAATTAGTCATTTTCATTCATTTAACCTGTACAGACATAGCTGTGTCTTATTGGCCATTCTCTGTCGCCCCCTCCAGGCCGCTCCCGGGTACCACATGGCTAAGATGATCATCAAACTCATCACTTCAGTGGGCGATGTCATCAACAATGACCCAGTGGTGGGAGACAAACTCAAGGTCATTTTCCTTGAGAACTACAGGGTCTCTCTGGCAGAGAAAGGTAAGATTCTTATTATTGACATAAGTTTGGCTTCTTCAGGTTATGGACCAGTGTTAATTTTGTTGCCTAAAGTGTTTTCAGTCGTATCTAGTTGTTGTGTCTAGCCTTCAACTCGACACAGTGGGAAATACGTCCTGCTTCTTTGTGTCGCCGACTTTTATTTCCATTTTTCCATAAACAAGTTCAAGAGATAGACTCGAAGCCTGCAGCACTGAACTGTGTTGTGCCGACAGTGATCACATGACACTGGACCAATCGGGACACACACTCTCACGCTCACAGAGTAAATGTTTGCTGATCTGGGGTCAGTTTTTCTCCTGTAAAAAGAGAAATGAAGCAGGAAAGAGGACAGAGACGCACTGCTGTGTTATATTACATCAGAATCAGCTGTAACAGACTGTGTGAACCACCAGTCGTTCTATAATCATGCTAAATCCATCGTGTAGTGTGGACCCCTCATTCTTCACAAAATCTTGTACAACTGAATAAATGAGACAAAGCCTTGTGACCTTGTCTTCCTCTCCCTCGGCAGTGATTCCGGCCACAGACCTGTCGGAGCAGATCTCCACCGCCGGCACGGAGGCCTCGGGCACCGGGAACATGAAGTTTATGCTGAACGGAGCACTCACCATCGGCACCCTGGACGGTGCCAACGTGGAGATGGCAGAGGAGGCCGGGAAGGAGAACATGTTCATATTCGGCATGACAGTGGACGAGGTGCAGGAGATGGACAAAGAAGGGTAAGGGAAAAAACAGCCAGGAATTTGATCCTGGCAGATGGATTTTATTTGCCTCCACTCCCTTATTTCACAGTAGCAGAGTTTTAGAAAGTTATTTAATTAATTGTGCTAAAATTAAAGCCAGAAATGTCATTAAAAGGCATTGATTTGATTCCTATAGTGTAGCTCAGGACGACTCCGCACACCCAGGAGGCAACAGGTGCGTAGAAGACCGGGAAATTGATGCAAAAATGAACAAAAGCTCCTGTCTCACTCTTTAACTCAAGGATTATTATTATTTGTTTATTTGAGAAGTTAGTCTGCTCAAAAGGAGTGGGCCGAAGCAAAAGGCTTATAAACGCCCACCCCCAAAATAAAAACGATAACATTTTCATTTAACAATCAAAGCAAGGAACGTAGTGCAAGGTAACCAATCATAAACAAGGGAAGATAGGGCAAGGTAACAACAAATAATAAAGAACAATAATAAAGAAACGACAGCCAAAGAATGTACTACAATACTCACAATATCTATATCCAGTCAATTACAATACATCACACCAAATCGGCTATTTTGACACAGACCAAACTTACAGTACAAGGCACTATTTTAACTCATGCAGTAATAAACAGAAACAAGTAGATACAAAGCCTTGTACAGTATTTGCGCCATTGTTTTATTAACGCAGCTGACCAAAAAACAGCCCACATTTAATGAGGACGATGAGAAAGAAGAGTTATGTGGCCAATGCGTCCGATGATAGAACGCACGTAGGAATCCCTGCGAGATTTCACACACGGCTCGTTCAAACATAGAAAATTCACTGCAAACTTAAGTTCAGATCCTGACAAAATATTAGTGTCATGCAGTGTTTTCTGGTGCCTGCGCTCACTGCGGCAAGTGAAAATGTAATCTTTCTTTTGGGGTTTCTTGGTTGTTATTTTTGTATCCTCCTCTGGCTGCCTGTTGCACGCGACACTTTTTGTCTTTATGGTCAATGATCGGCGGTGATATGTGCTAATTAGTCCTCACACGACGCACGCACTTCCAAGTTGGCATTCACCAACCTCAGAACACCGGGGGGAATTATTTTCCTACTTAAAGGGACATTTCAGTTATCCAGAGTGGTGTTTATGTCTGATATTTTTTTTCTTCTTAAATTCATGCAGTTCTTATATTTGAAGATCTTAGTGGCGCTAGGCTAATGCTAAGCTAACGCATTTCTATGGTATCAGCAACCCTGCATTAAAAACAGTCTGACCCACTCCACAGTGCACCTGAGGTAAATCACTTATAACGCCAGACTAATGATATAAATGTCTGTGTCGATAGAATAATGTTTGAAATATAACTGACCTTGTGTCACATGAATTACCGCATTTTGAGGGACTATTTTCTCGCAGATCACTCCGCCGCTGCGTTAGCTTACAGCCACGAAGCTGATGCTGCTCAAATATAAGTTATGCAAAATGGTTAAAATTATTCTATCGACGCAGACATTTATATGGTTAGTCTGGTGTTATAAGTGATTTACCTCAGGTGCACTGTGGAGTAGGTCATACTGTTTTTAATGCAGGGTTGCTGATGCCATAGAAATGCGTTGGCCTAGCATTAGCCTAGCGCCACTAAGCTCTTCAAATATAAGAACTGCATGAATTTAAGAAAAAAATATCTCCAGACATCAACAACACTTTGGATAACTAGGAAATGAGGCCCAATGTCAAAAATCCTGAAATATCCCTATAAGAACGTGTTGTGAATCTGGCACAGTTTTTTTGTTTGTTTAGGCACTAAGATTGCATTTCAAAACATTCAATTTGACTTGCTGCTACCTGTATAAACCATAGTGTCTAGTCTAATAAAATGATATTAAACAATGATGTGGTAATGTCTCTCCTGCTCAGGTATGACGCCATGTCGTACTACGAGAAGCTCCCCGAGCTCAAACAGGTGATGGACCAGATCACCAGCGGATTCTTTAGCCTCAAACAACCACATCTGTTCAAGGACATCACCGACATGCTCTTCAAATACGACCGGTACTGCTGCTACGACTAATAACTAATGTGACCGCTGCTAACTCTGCTATTACCCACTCACTTTTCTCTGTTTTCAGGTTCAAAGTATTCGCAGACTTTGAGGCCTATGTGAAATGCCAAGAAAGAGTCAGCAAACTTTTCCAGGTGACGCCTCCAATATGAACGCAAACTCCTCATAGTTACATGTTATAAATTGAACATTACTATATAACTCCACCATATCGGGGGGGATTAGCACAAACATAGTCCATAGAAATTAGCCAAAGTTCATTACACTATAATTATTATTATTTATTTTTTTAAACATACAGACATGGTTCAAAAAGCATCATTAACTTGCCAGAATTGAGGCCTTAAATGTCATTATAACGTTTGAATTGGACACAAACTAGCATTAAATCTATTTTTTATGGCATTGCTCAACTATTCTTAGGACATACCGATAAATTCATTGAAAATACAAATATGGCCTAAAAACACATTCAGCCAACTTTTGGGCTGACTTTGTTATTGTTTTTTCTCAAAACTGTCCCGTGTCCAATTTACTTTTGAATACTAATATTTCCCCTCATCTACTTGTTTGAAATGTTTGCACAAAGAAATGAAATATACACACTTTTTTGTGTGATTGTGGCATTAAAAATATAGTATTTGGACATTTAACAAGCATTAAATTTGACTTGTAGAACAGAGAACCGATATCATCTTACCCAGTGTTAATTTCCTTGACTGAAATCTTTTCTCATAAATTTAGTCCAAGTAGCATTTCTGCTGACAAAACAATAGACTAAAACTAATTAGATGTTTATGAGACTAGAATAAATAAAATCTATATATGTAGCATCTGAATTTTAGTGCAACAGTTTCAAAGATCATTTAAATTCAAAGCCAAAGTCACAGGTTTGTACTTGTCCATGTGGGATAAGCTGTATAAAATGATATTAAACAATGATGTGGTAATGTCTCTCCTGCTCAAAACTAAATAGAATTTAGTTTTGAGTTTACTTTTTTTTTAAAGACTGAAATAAAATACTGTTGTCAAAATTGGCACTGCTTAAACCCTTGGTGTATATAGCAAATACTACAAAATATGTGCACAAAACCCCCATGGTTGTCAGAAACAAAGGGGGGGGAGAGACATTGGTGTATCATTATCCCCAGTTTTGACAAAACAATCCCTATATCACAAAAGGAATAATCTTCGACTGGACATTTATTATGCATAGTTGCCGACGTTTCGAGAATCATCCAATACTCTTCTTCATGGGCCAAAGCTGTTACTTTCCATCAGATGTTAGAATCCTTATGATTTTGCAACTCCTTTTGTCTGTCGTCAGGACCCCATTGAGTGGAGTAAGATGGTGCTTAGGAACATCGCCGCCACCGGGAAGTTTTCCAGCGACAGGACGATCACGGAATACGCTCGCGACATCTGGGGCGTCGAGCCGAGCAACATCAAGATCCCTCCCCCGAGCGAGCCGCTGCGGGTCGAAGGCCTCACCAGCTAGACCAAGACCAGGGACCAACGCTGCAGAAAGGGATGTACACGGGGCCACAAACTTCTGAATATTTATCAACGGATTTATTGAGCCTAGATTATTCAATTATATTTCTTATGACAAACTTTGTAGTTTAAGTCAAGATAAATATTCTGGATTGCTTTTGAGATTTAAATAAAGTACTTTGATAAATTAAACGGTCTTTCAAGTTTCTAAAGGTTACTATTGGCTGGTCACCGATCTATAGAGTTCGGGAATGTGATGTCATATCGCTAAGCATTATGGGATTAGCAGCAATTGTAAACTAATGTAGATTTTTAAAGTTAAAATAATTTAATACTGTTTTTACTGTATAAAATGTTTTAATTTTAGTCAATGGAAATGTATGCTAACAGCTGCAAAGATGGCCGATCTCCATGGTACTGTAACTGTGGAATTTCCCGAACTCTATTAGCTGTTAAGCACTGACTATCTCACTGTAAAAGACATTTCTGAAACTAAGAGCTTTTTTCCTGAAATAATAATGAATAGGGATGAAACGATTAATCTAAAATCGATTTTTAAACTGTTTAAAATGTGAATCGACGTAAAAAAATAAATAAATGAATGAAAAGATTTGATGTTAAAGCCTCCCTCAGCTAATCCATTTTGCCCAACCGAAATAGTTGCAATCTCACATTGCATCGCCTCACCCCCAACACACACCACACAATGTAAACACAAAAAAACGTGCAGATGCACAGAGTTTAGCGTTTTGACAGCTTAAAAAAAAACACGAAAATGATCAATTTTCTGTTTTTTTTTTTTGTAATGTAATGTTCTCTTACTGAGACGGTTACAGTTTGTTACCAGGGCAAAAATGCAGATGTCAAAACAAAAGAAACATCTTTTGATATAAAATTTGTCATATTGAAGAAGAAAAAAAATCAAATTAGGAACTTAAAATCGGAAATCAAATCGGGGCTTGAGTGAATCGTTACATCCCTCCATAATAAACCATAAACAAAAAAGAATAACAAACTCGAGACAAATAGACTGGAAAACATGCTTTATTTTGTTAATTTAACCTTAATTCTGTTGGAGCTCAGATGGTACTTTTCCTTCCTTTTTAATCAATTACTGTACGTCTATGATGATGAACACCCCTAAAGATGTTTATTGATGCGATATAGACTCGTACAGCTTGCATCACATGTCTTGCCAAAGGAAGAACCCATCGACAGCATGCAGTTTGTTTTTTTCCATCAGTGGCTTCTGATATCTCCCCAAAAGTTGTTCTATCTGCAGCTTTTGTTAGTGCAATACAAATTAAAAGAAAAAAACCCACAAGTGAATTCTCCAGGTTCTAAGCTTAAAAATGACAAACAGCATGTCCATATTCACTGAGAGTTAGTTGGTGAAAGTCGTCTTATAAAAACGGTTAGAGACAAAACAGGTATTGCTTCAGTATCGCAGATTTTCCCAACCAGGGGTACGGGGATCCCTGGGGGGACTTGGAATGACCTCAGAAAAAAATGAGGGGGACCTTGAGTAGTAGAGTAGTATTTCCACTGAAAAAAATAATGTTTTTCAATGAAAGGTTTGACTGGCTATATTTTGAACATAACGCTCAAATTCATGTTCCAAAACCAAATGTTCTCTTCGGCAAACAGGCGTCCACTAGTGTTGCCGCTTTTGTAAAAAATTGCTGCCAGAAAGAAAAGAAAAATGAGTTTAGACATTTTAGGCTTTTCGTTGTGTTGGACTGCTTTTTGTTTTTACCCACGTTACGTCAGTTGCGAGATTCGGGTCTAAATAAATGTCCTTGTGGTTATATCCCAGGTCCGCGCTGTAGGACATCAGCTCCACCTCAGCCTCTCTGTTTATCCGTTTGTGGGTTTGAATTGCAATTTCATACAACTGCAACAAAACACACCATTATTAGGCAACGTCTGAATGTTTTATTTGACTGTTTTTAACCTCTTAACCCTCACCTGAACCGAGTACATTTTCTTCAGTTTGGCTTTACCCAAATCTAAAGCTTCTCGAGAAGTAAAATAACGCAACAAAAAGTGACAAAAAAAAGTGATGAAATGTGACGAAAAAGAGGCAAAAATCTGACGACGGAGATGAAAATGTGGCATAAAAGCAAAGAAAAAGAACGTCAAGAAAAGTGATGACAACACGGAAACAACACAAGGAAAAAGCTCAATTTACATCAGTTTTGTAGGTCTTGGCTTTCAAATGAGGCGTTACTCTGGCCTATAGGCTGTAAACTCCAGCCAAGAAGCTTCTAGATTTGGGTAAAGCTGAACTGGAGAAAATGCGCTTGGTTCGGGCGGGGGTTAAGAGGTTAAGTGTGGCTTACTTCTTTCCCCATATAATAAGGCACAATGGTGTCATCTTTAGCGTGTAATAGGAGAAGTGGACTGGTCAAGGTTTGTAAACTAAAAAAACAAAAAACGTATTAATAATAATTTTTCAAAAAGATGTTCAGAAATTTAAACTTACTTTTTGTCGTTTGCAAATTCAATGTCTATACTTTCCATTAAAGTCCAAATTAGACTTTTAAACCCAGGAAGGAAGATGTACAGCTGGAAGGAAATGGAATCAAATGAGGGAAATTTGTGACATTTGTGGTTGCATAATAAAAAACTTACTTTGCTTAGTGTATGCATGGCAACTATTTCTCCAATTCTTGTGTACGGAGCTTGGAGAATCACTGCGTCAACAGCGGAGCCTGGAGAATACAGACATTTCGCATTATGCTGTTTTTCCTGATTTTCATTTCTATGATGCAAATGTATAAAACAGATGTTTACCTTGTTGTTGTAACCTGACTGCAGCGTTTGTGGCCACCCTTTTGAAAAATACACAAACATAATGATTTGTACATATTAGCATTAAGTTTATCAGGATTTATACAGGCAGGAACAAGTCAAATGTGCTTATCCAGATCTAAATGGTTCATGGAAAAAGTGTCAAAACAATGACAAAAACGAAACGTAAATGAGGATGAAAACACAGCAAAAAAGCTTCAAAAGAGCGACAAAAAGATTCAAAAGCATCAAAACAGGCGACAAAAACGCAACAAAAAGTGACAAAGACGCAACAAAACAGCAACAAAAACGTGAGGAAAAAAAGCACGGAAAAAGCATAAAAAATATGACAAAAAAGCGATAAGCTGTAAGCTCCAGTCGAGAAGCTTTTAGATTTGGGTAAAGCCGAACTTAAGAAAATGTGCTCATTTAAGGCGTGGGTTAAGAGGTTAAAGGGATATTTCAGGATTTTTGACATTGGGCCTCATTTCCTAGTTATCCAGAGTGTTGTTGATGTCTGGAGATATTTTTGTCTTAAATTCATGCAGTTCTTATATTTGAAGAGTCTAGTGGCGCTAGGCTAGGGCAAGGCTAAAGCATTTCTATGGTATCAGTTAGCCTGCATTAAAAACAGTCTGACTCACTCCACAGTGCACCTGAGGTAAATCACTTATAACACCAGACTAACCATATAAATGTCTGTTTTGAAATATAACTGACCTTGTATCACATGAATTACCGCATTTTGAGGGACTATTTTCTCGCAGATCACTCCGCCGCTGCGTTAGCTTACAGCCACGAAGCTGATGCGCTCAAATATAAGTTATTTTAAATACAAAATGGTTACAATTATTCTATCGACACAGACATTTATATGGTTAGTCTGGCGTTATAAGTGATTTGCCTCAGGTGCACTGTGGAGTGGGTCAGACTGTTTTTAATGCAGGCTAACTGATACCATAGAAATGCTTTAGCCTAGCATTAGCCTAGCGCCACTAGACTCTTCAAATATAAGAACTGCATGAATTTAAGAAAAAAATATCTCCAGACATCAACAACACTCTGGATAACTAGGAAAATGAGGCCCTATGTCAAAAATCCTGAAATATCCCTTTAATGACTTTTATGTCCGGTTACACTGATAATTTTGTGAAACTGACCCAGTGCCCAGAGACTGTCCCCAGAAGCACACGAGGTTCCCTTTACTGTGCTGCTTTACCCAGTCATACAGGTAGAGGGCGTCATTGGTCAGTCCGGCTTCACTGGGATCACCGCTGGAGTCTGCAAACCCTGAACAAGCCAAATGTGCCTTTGTGATTGAAGAATTCCATCACTTTTTAATCAGTTGGTAAAAAACAAACACACATCTGTCATCCAGTTGATATGAATAAATCGCACCATAAATTCTTACCTCTGTAATCTAAAGAAAATACATGGAATCCTGCACCGCTCAATTTCTACAAGACAAAACCATTGCATAAAATAACAATTGTTGCTTTACATATATATTTTAAAAGAATATTCAGGAATATAGGAATTGTGATTTATAGACAGATTAAATATTCTCACAGTATAAAATCAATGGAGAGCATTGCTTTTGTTTCATCATGTAAAAAAGCTCTTATTTACTTATTCTTATTTACCTTAACCAGTCCAACTCTGTGCTCTGCGGCCCTGCAAAAACAAAAAGCAACCCGATATCAGTGGAGGCACATCTGAAATTACCATCAAAATGCTTCTAACCTCTAAGTCTCCTGTTGTGTGCTTCCATATTCTAAGCAAGTGGTTCTCAACTGGTGGGCTGGGACCCAAAAGTGGATCATAGAACCACTGCAACACTTTCTCTCTTTCACAATTAATACAAACACGACCTCAGTCTGTTCAAATGACAATCGGCTGAACATCATTTCAGCTTTTTCAACAATAACTTGTGGGGAAAATATGTTACTTTTAGTGGTGGGACTTGATTAAAATTTTCAATTGAGTTAATTACAGGGTCTACAATTAATTAATCGTAATTATTTGCATTTTAATTGAAAACCACAAACACCATTTTCAATTCCAAAACCCTTTTTGCAACTAAATGACTGAATAATTAGATAGACTCATGAGCTCAACACAAATATATCTATTGCTGTTAATCTGTTCAACAAACAGATTGGTGCAGTGTTTCAGGAACCCATGTAACTATAATTCATGTAACTTGTAAATAGTAACTTAACAGTAATTATAGTGCTATGTTTACCATTATAGTAAAATACATAAAGCAAAAGAGGAAAAAAACATTGCATTTAAGAGTTTAACATTTGCTGTGCACAACTGTAGTCTTTTCTGTTGTCCCATCAGGACGTTTTTCATTGCATTAAAGTCCGGGCCATAGTTATTTTACATTATATATAACAAATTAACATTTTCTGGGTCTGGGTCGCGGCTTGTCCTCCTACTGGGTGATGGTGGGTAGTTGAGAACCACTGCTCTAAGCTAATTACACTACATACTATACAACACCCATAGACTGCATTAGGATCAACTCAAGTGTCCCCATCCCGCAACAATCGTCCCACCTGGTCCCTCCGTTTCCATGGAGAAAGATAATAACAGGCCGACCATCTCCCAAAGTGCCTCTGAACCAGTCCGGGTTGGTGTTCCCCAGGGCCGCGTCCCATTGGCTGGAGGGGAGAGTGTGCCTGAGAGAACAGAAACGCTGCATAAACAAGAGCGGCCTGGCTTTAGCTGAAGAGGTAGCAGGGATTAGGGCAGAAGAGAAATCGATTTGTAGTGGAATGAAATTTGTGTTGTCCTCTTTCAGTAAATAAAAGCAGACATTTGTGGATAAAGACTGTGTGCAACTAACTATAAAGCATTTCTATTGACATTATTGCCCCATGAAAATCGTGAAATGAAAAACTGGGGTGTTAGGAATCCATGAGGAAATTTCGGAATGGGTTTGAATGGCAGCTAATAGTTTAAGTTTTACTCACTCATTGTAAAATAGAAAATGATTACAGGGCCTTTAATCTTCCAAATGAACATAGACGACATTCAAATTTCTTAATACAGTGGTAGTTTGTGTGTGGTTGGATAAGGGTGTTGGGAAGCACCTGAGACAAGATGTTTTGTGATTTGCAGAGGACTTGATCATCTAAATCAGTGTTTCTCAACAGAGGTACAAGTGTCAGTTTCATTCATGCTTTGATAATGGATTTAAATCAATTGTTTTATTTAAGTTTATACATGGTTAACACCCAGTTTAGACATGATTCAGTCCAATTTAAGTCTATTATTTAGTCCTGATTTGATCTTGAAGGTAAAAATAGACTGCCTGACACCCCCCCAAAAAAGTGTCCACCTGGATTTAAGCAACTGTTCTGATCTGGAGTTGCGGCAGTTGGCCAGGTCTATAGATTTAGCAACACCAAGTGCCCAAAGAATGAATTTCTTCTTCCCTGATGGCACGGATGGCGCATATTCCAAGATGACAATGGATTCATCTGGTGGTTCAGGGAGCATGAGACATCATTTTCACACATGGATCGGCCACCACAGAGTCCAAATCCTAACCCCATTGAGAATCTTTGGAATGTGCTGGTGTAGATTTTGCGCAGTGGTCACACTCTCCCATCCTCAACACAAGATCTTGGTGAAAAAATGCAACACGGGATGTTTTTGACATTGCAGAAGCTCATTGAACCAATGCCACAGCGACTGTGTGCTGTAATCAAAGCTAAAGGCGCTACAACCAAATATTAAAGTGCATGACCTTTTTTTTTGGGGGGGGGGGCCACTGACCTAAATAACTGCAGCCTTTGCAATACTAAGTTTTTTTTTTTGTCTCACATACTCCTTGGATGTTTCTTTTATACCTAAAGGTGCATTATGCAACTTTTTATGCTTTTATTGACCTTGTAGTGACCCAGCAGCTGTATGAGTGGTTAACATGGCGCCTTTACTTTCAATCACGGTGGTCTCTACAACGCTCCAGGATAAATTGTTTCATAGGTTTTCTGGTGAGAGGGTCCGTCAGCAGTGAGCGTCCCAGAGACCACTGTGACAGAAAAGTAAAGACGCCATGTTGACCACTCATTAAGCCGCTACAGTCGCTACATGGTGAAATATGCGCAGATATCAACTTTTTTTTCACATTAAAGGTCCTATATCATGCAAAATCGACTTTTTGGAGCTTTTAGCCATGTTGTTATACTATTTCCTTATTCAAAACACCCCCAGAGCGTTTTTTGGCTTCATTCACGCAGTTCTAAGTAATCCTCCTGAATCCTGAAAAAAACAAAAACTCTCCGACGCGTCTGTGCTGTCCCGCGATTCTAAACAAACGCACCCACGACCGGAGGATCCGAGCAGAAGTGTTGTTTTTGAAGACTGAGCTCTTTCTAACCTACTCTGGACACGCCTGTTCTTTTTTCTTACCCAACGATAATGTCACGGATGTGCGTTTGGCTACGAGAGGAACAGGACTATTCAACCTTCCTAAAGAAGAGTGCTCTCGCTAGAAGTTGGAATTTCTTTCCGGGATTCAGCGACTATATCAACCAACCTGATGGATGCTTGGTGAACCTTGGCCAGAATCAAAGTGGATTAACTTTTATAACCAATGCGATCCCAAAACCCGATGGGGAGGCCAGGCTGAGCGATGAGTCAATCAAAACGCGTGTTAGCGTGTGTGTTAGCCATTTATGAAACTGTGTTGCACATGTCAACTCCTTATAACTGCATTATGTGAAGTAACTTCACTTTTTGCAGCGATATTTATATTTATAATACTGTAAATGTGGAATGAGCGGAGAGAGGGGCGGAGTTAACTGAATCGAAGCGTCTTGTCTTCCGGGTAAGGAAATACCCCAGAAAATACTTATATTTCTCTCAAAAATGAGTACTCCATAGTGATAGAGGTACAATATATCATATACATGCCTATACTTTACTTTGGAATGGCTAAAATAGCATGATACAGCTCCTTTAAAAGTTGCATAATGCTCCTTTAAATTACCCCTTATGTCAAAAGATCAACTCAAGCTTAGAAAAAAGACAATGTGTTCTGTTCAAAACAAACCTAAAAAAATAATTGTTATTCAGTTTCAACTTGCACTGTACAGGCTACGTCATGCAAGTTCGCCTGTAACCTTACTCTCCCTGTAGGCTTCCTCCCCATCGGGTGACATGCTGTGTGCCTGGGAGACCAAAAGGCATCAACACACCGCAAACAAACGCAGCACATCCAGGCAGGACTTCGCCTAAATGACACGCTTTGCTTTACCTTTCATTCTTGTGCAAAACATGTCCAAGATTACTGCACTTTGGACAACATTCACGAAGGATCAGTGGACACGGGGACGTACCACACTCCGACTGATACGCCCGGCTCCGTGTTGAGGTAGAAGTTGCAGGTGTGATTCAGGACGTCGTGAGGGCGGCTCAGATTGACCCCGAATGGAGCGCGGACTAAAAACGAAGAGAGAAATACAGAAAGTAAGTACTGATTGCAGAGATGGTAGAGGCACTGTTTGTACAAGACATAGCCGATCACAAAAAGACATACATATTGAAACTTGTTTAGGGAGCACTTTTACTTTATGGCACTGGAACATCGTAATAGGATTGAAATAAAATGGTAACTATGGGTTTACTGCGAATATGGCATTTTCCATATTCATCTACAGTCTTCATATTGAGTTTAGGGTAAAGGCTATGATTAGTTGTATTATTAGTGTGTATTGTGTCATATCATTTATTCATTAGTGTTATCATTTATTCTATTTCCACAAAATTGCAACGCTATTATAGCCAGGCTAACGCCAGACTGCTGTGTGCGGTCGAATCTTTTCGAACTTCACAACAGCCTGGGGACCATGGCCGACATTTTTCCATGGATTTGGGGACCAATCACAGAACGAGGAGGGACGGTAAGACGATGACGCGCTATTTGACATAAAGCTTGTAGTTTGTTTAGGGATAAAAAAAATTAAAAAAATATTTACGGATCCAACATGACAACAGCAGACGCGATGCCATCTTTCGATCAAGCTTTAGAACGTGTTCTAAATAGTTTAGCTCAAAAGTTTACAGCGGGTACGTCACATGTCATCTGATACCATGATACGATTGGCTATGGCTACATGCAGACGCATGAGAGACATTCGTAGCGCCCAATAAACGGCTATGGACAATCGTAAACCACACCTCTCCTACGAGAAAATTAATTGGTGGTCCCCAGACTAAATATCACTTGTGATTTTAGTCTGGCGTTAGCCAGGCTAACGCTATTAGTGTGCTGTAAAGCAAAGTGCCACTTTTTGCTTGTTTGTTTGTTGTAGGGTTAACTCCCCTATAGAAGGGTTTTCAGATTACATCACAACATACATTTGCACTTACACATGGGGTAACTGCCCTGATTTCCTATGTTTGTTTTATGTGAACAAACCTTATCCCCAAACTGCTGTCTGCAATAACCAAGACATGCATATCTCAATTACTGCACCTAACACTTAACCAGTCTAGCAATCAAGGTCATATTCATTACCATGATTCAGCACAAATATTACAAAAATCATCAAATCAAATCATCAAACCCGGTCTGCTGAACTGTCTTCACTTGGGTCAAGTACAGTGAGCCAACGGTTTACTATAAATCAGGTCAAAACGTTCAATGTTTTTTTATAAATTTAATTCTGACCTATCTTCCTCAGTTATGTCATGTAAAGTTAGAGAACAAAACCTATTGTCTTGTTTATAAACAGGAAATGCAGTTTAATAACTGAAGCACATTCTTTTACATAAGCGTTTGTAAAAGAAACGCCTATTTAAAGTCTAATTAAATAATGACATGATTAGAGTTGGGATGTTACTTATTTTGGTCCAGACGAGCGACATTTGAGAGTGACGTAAAAGGGAACTCTCATAAAATGCAATGGAAATTTGTTTAGAACTGAATAAATAACTTGTTTGAATTGTGTAATCATGTGGAATAAGGTGGCACGGTGCCACAGCTAGAACTTGTGCTTCACAGCTAGAAGGTCCCGGTGTTTGATCCCCGTTTCTGTGGAGTTTGCATGTTCTCCCAGTGTCTACGTAGGATTCCTCTGGGTTCTCCGGTTTCCCCTACCACTGAAAACATGTACAACAGGCCAGAATGAATGAGTGAGTGGTTGGTGGTGGCCTGAGGGGCCGATGGCACAGATTGGCAGCCTTGCTCCTGTCAAGCTACAACCAGGGGAAGGCTGTGGCTACAATAGGAGCTTACCACCATCGAGTATGGTGTGAAAAAATTATGACTACAGTGCAGCGCCTTGAGAAACTTGGTAACACAGGCTTGAAAAGCACAATACAGGTGTAAGCCATCAAGGATAGTATGGTAAATGGTCTCAACTTATATCGCGCTTTTCCACCTACACTATGATCATGAGACAAACCGCTTTACCATCTGCACCACCATCTAATATATAATCCTGATCTGTGGCACATAGTAACGATCTCAGTAAAAGGACTTACTATCAAGTAGAAAGAGCTGGCATTAGGTCCTAACTAAGCCCGAACGGAGGTGTGGTTGCACGGTGATTGCATCAGCAAACACTCAGTTGAATGTTTCACTGTATTGACCACCGATTTGTGGCCCTCTGCACTTAAACATGTGGCCCACAATGAAAGACGTCTGCACACCCCTTATCTTAATGCTGGATTGCTTGTAATTGGCTGAACTTACGCTGCAGTTCAACTTTGAAAAGAGCTTTACTATCTCAAGGGGGCTGGCCTGTCGAAACTATAAATAAAAGGAAGATAAGATTAAGTAAATGCAATTATAGCGTTATCTATACATTTTAATTGAATTAAGATTGAAAACAACAAGCAATCTTAATCAATCTCTAAAACCTCATGTTTCCCATTAATAAAAGATACATTAGAGGCCGTCCTTATCTCATTTTCTTCCCCATTGTCCCTAAAAAACAAGCTGATCGATAAATTGGTGTAACAAACTTTTTTTTTTCCTTGCATGATCATAAACATGTAAAAGAAACTATGCACCTCAAAAAGAATAGCTTAAAGAAGAAAGAGAACAGATTAATACAAAAATTGCCTGTGACTCCACTGAAAACACTGACAACCGCTATCATGAGCTGCACTAGTGTGACAAAAGCCCTTCAAAACAATTTGAAAATGTAAACATTGCCCTTCCCAACTTATGCAATAAACAAAGCCCAACCACAAATATTACTGCGCTCTTTGAACTTTGAATAAGCGTTTAGAATGCAACATACTTTTCAATGAATTCGGCAACAACAAAAAGCTCAGTCTAAACTCTTTATACTATGTTTGACTTACACCAGTGAGCAAATATGGCGTGTCCCAGAATCCAGGGGAACAGGAAGAGTAGGATAGGTACAGAGACGTAGAGGGACAGAAGAAATGCCAACACTTTCTTCATTTTGGATCAGATGTTTTGGCAAAAACAAGTGCAGGCGTCTTCCTTTTCCTTGTTTGGGAAAAATGTCACTCCACAGCGCTCGCCTCCTCACATGGACTGAGCTGAGGAACACACAGAAACGAGGGCAAAGTTCATATCAACGTTATTTAGGTATTGGGTGTAGCTGTGTGTAGCAGAATGCAGTATGGCCAAAAAAATCCAATACAGAACGGTCTGAAAATAAAGATAGTTATGAATAGCAAATGGAATTCAGTAGCTGCAGTGAACTTAAGCTGTATTCCTGATTTTAGGTTTTGTATTGCATAGAAGAGAAGAGACAGTTTGACAAATGAGATGCAACCTGTGAGCTCATCCCAAGAGGTCGCCAGAAACCCCAAATGTGCAACGCCCCTCTACAAAGTTAGGAATGATACTAACTTTGGAGGGTATCCAAGGGTTTTGCAAGACCAAGTTGAGACCAGGTCCCATGCTTTGAATTTTAAATCCTTTCTAAGACAATTATCTTTCGTGGCCTCATGCTGCATATACAACAAACATTTGGCCAAAAGTGTCTAAATGTCTAAATCACACAACCAAAGTCAAAGTTCAGCCGAGTGTTTGGGATGCGATTGGCGCTCAAGTCCAAGTAAAATCCCAAGTCTTAGTCCGTTCTATCCCGTATCAAGTCGTCAAATTAGTGGCTTAAGACTGACTCGGGTCCAAGTCTGACTGAAAAGTCTGCGCCTCTGATTTATATAACAAATCATCCCTCATCCCTGAGGTTTAAGCTGCTCTGACCAGCAACTCTAAGCAAAATGTAAACTCCACACCATTTGAGAAGTCAATCTTTATTCTTTATAGGATAGTTGAGCTAAATCCCCTCCTGCCTATCTGTTTAGACACTTTTATTACACGTAGGCCTGATTTTTGTTCTTGTAGTGGAACAAAATTAGTTTTGACCTCCTTCAGTACATTGTAAACTCAGACATTTGAGGATAAAAATACTGTACCTCATCATTTTTTATGAAATTGCAGGTTAGTTTTTGATGGCATTTATACAGTAAAACAGTGATCTTAAAAGGTGTTAATGGTGTAAAACTGCTTATAAACTCATCCCTGTGAACAATTGGGATGTTAGAAATGTGCAAGGAAGGTTAAGAATGACTTTGGACAACTAACAATCAAATTCGCTCTCTCTTATAATTATTTATAAAACAAACAAATAGACATATAGGACCTTTAATTAACAGCTTAAAACATTTTCCCATACACTAATTCACTGTTTAGTACAAGACCTGCCTGTTTATATAATTTCCAGGCTACTTATCCTAAAGGTATATGCTGTACTTTCCAAATACAGCCTAATCTGAATGTCCCACAAAGGATATGGTTGTTGCTACTCAGGCATAAACATACTTCTTACAGCTTTTCAGCCTCAAAGATTTGCATTTGCTAGCCTCGACATCCAGCAGAAATAAGCTTCTTTAACTTGCTTAAGACATGTTCTGTTACGTAGATGTAGAAAATACGAAGACCAACCCATTTGGAAGGCGATCCAAAGCGCAAACCAGTCATAAACTTTAATAAAACTTAGTATTCACTTTCTAAGACCGCGTACAAGTTGTAACAAAATGCTAATAAATGGAAGAACTCTTTGTTCCGGGAGGGGCGGGCCTTGCAGATGGAAGAGGCCGGGCTTCGGGTCACTCAGAGCGGGGTCAGTCTCTCTGCCACCGCCCCTTCCTCTTCCAGCCGCTTTTCAAAATCCGCTACAACCCCAGGGAGGATGAATCTGTGAGCACACAAAGCGAGAGTCACCACGCTGGAAGATATCCCCCGGATCACATTGGAAATCGGTGTTTTTTTATGAGGAAAAGTCAACATTTTAACGAAAGTTTTGCCGAGAATTCAACGTGGGAGCCGTTGTACCGCCGCGCGCCGATGGGAGGAATGTTGAAAACTTCGCCCAAAACACGCCTTTAACCACGAAAATATTGCTTAAAAAAGGGGGAAACGGCGTCTTCCCGGGCTCAGAAACTTTGGGGTGAGTGACTTTACCAAAATATCCATACAAAAGTGAGTTTTTCCGATGAGACTTTGCACCTAAGCGACTTTTAACATCCGTTCTTCATAAAATTATGAAGTTGATAAACGGCTGTCCGCGCGCCTGAGGACACGTTAGTTGTTGTTGTTAGCATTACAATGTACTTTATTGTTTGAAGGAAAATGTGTGTTTTTATTAATTTGATCGTTTTATAATTAAGAGAATAATCATGGCTTGGTTTGGCTTTACTGTGTCCTGTACTTTACCCCCAACGTTGTACTTTTTGCACAGTGAGATGCTGCAACGTGGGTGAAACATAATACTACCAGGATCAGGAGCTTTGTTTTGCTGTAGTTTGCACATTTAAAACATTTGGAATAAGAATTGCCCTTTTCAGACTGCAGAAAACAAGTTGATGTTTTGTGTCCTGATTTTAAGCAAAATAAGCCATTTCATTTATATTTAATCATCCATTGGTCCAAAAAATTGTGACGTCGCATTCGGCCCACAGAAGCGCGCCATTGTGGAGGTTGAGTTATTATTTACGTTAGCTATACCGCTAAACAGAAGAGTTTGCAGTAAGAAAAGGGTGAAAAGTTGCTGTAGTAGTTTAGACCAAAACCTACGTTTCTATAGGTTTCCTAGGTGGAAAATATGCCATGGAGGGCAGGTTGAACATATTCGCAGAGGACGCCAGTCAGCTGTGGGGTGCAATGATTGCCGTGGGTCTCCGTGCTGTAAACCAATCAACACAACGATTGACAGGTGTCATATGACATGCAGCCGAAATGGTGACCTCCAGGCAATGGCCGCTGGCTGCTCTGCTTTACGACCGCAACACTGGAGGCCGCCATTGCTGTAGTACCTCCATATAGCCGCTAGTCTCCCATTGAAAAGCATTGGACTTTAGACACGTTAAAAAAAAATATATATTGTTTTTTATTTGGTAGGGACAGTGCATGTTAATGAACAAGCCACACCGGACTGTAGCCATGGGCTAATTTCCATCCGTCATCCCCCATGCGCACTCTCAAACACACTCTCATTCATCCTGGCCGATTGTACATGTTTTTAGTGGTAGGGGAAACCAGAGTACCCGGAGGAAACCTACGCAGACACGGGGAGAACATGCAAACTCCACACAGAAAGGCCCCGTCCCAGGTGGGAATCTAACTCGGACCTTCTAGCTGTGAAGCACGAGCGCTAACCGCTGTACTACCGTGCCGCCAAACAACTATAACGCCTGGTTTCTATTTTTTAAACACTTTCTATGGTTACATATTCCTCCTGAGATAACGCTGGGTTAGTCACAATGAAAGAAACCAGGCTGATTTTCGAAAGAATTTTTTTTTGAAATCTCGTACTAATGAGGGTCTGACTGTTAGCATTGGAGCTGCGCGAGCTACACGTCACGCAAGAGCCGAGTCTACAGTGAAGATCCCGCCCTTATGCCCTTTTTAGGAACATGCTTCGTCAGCGCAGGGGAGGAGGAGTCTGTAAATCCGCCATGATTTCCTCCTCGAACGTGGTCATTATGGTAAACGGGGAGGAGTGAGGAGGAGTTGTCTTTTCTTTTTAACGGTCTATGCCTCCAGCGGACTCGTTGGTCACGTGTCTTCATTTGACCGATTTGAGTGAAAAGCTCTAGGGCTGCACAATATATCGCAAAAAATATCGTATCGCGATATTTTGTGATGCATTATATCTGTATTGCAAGAAGCCACAATATCGCAACATCACTAAAGTCTTTATCTGACTGAGATCGACAAATGTTTTTGCAGACTTAGCCAAAAACAAACAATGCATTGAACTAAAATGTATAAAATTCAGTTCAATTAATTCAATCAATTTAGTTCAATTTTAGTCTTTTAGTCCTGATGTAGTCTTTAAGTCTTCTTTTGACACAATTTGCTGAAAAACGAGTTACTTGTGATTTGTGTTTAATTAGAATGGAATGTATCTTATTGAAATGGTTTAGTGAAATATAGCAATGCTATCGTTATATTGCACAGCCATATCGCAAGTTACGTCAATATCGTGCAGCGCTACTTTTTAGGTGACAGTTTGGAAAGTATATGTAAGCAGTAGGTTCCCTCATGCTAAAATTCTTCTTTTAGGCATCGTAGACCAATATGAAATAAAAGCAAGCTTTTAGTAGCTGAATCTAGCTGAAGGATTAAAATAATGTGTATAAAAGTACTGTCATAGCTCATACCTGTCCTTTTTTAGAATTGGTAAAACTGTAAAAGGCTGTTAAATATTTCTTTGTCTACACTCACTGAGTAACTAACCTTACTTTACGGCTGATTAAATGGTTGAATGAAATTGGCAGATTGGTGCCATGTAGTTCATTCCTGTGGCCAGTGCATGCATTCAAGCGATGTGAAAAATGTCCCAAATAAGTCTCCATCCCTGTTCAGTGTCTCCGCTGTTGAATTTGTGCTGCCAAGGTTAGACTTGCATAGACACCAGAAATGTGTCAGCATGTCTCATGATCATGATAATGCCCTGGCTAACAATAACCTGCCTTGGACGCACTTAACATGACATAATACTTCTCTATAGACAAAATGTTACAATAAAAGACAAGAATCTAATGGACTATTATTGATTTAAGTTGATTTACTACCATAGTTTAGCAGTTCATCTTCTCTCAAAAATGTGTGCCCAGATTGGAATTTTGATTTATATCAGAAATCTAAACACAAATTCCAGAAAAATGTTCCAAAGCACTACTCTCAATATGGAGAAACTCTGAATTTCAAACTTTGTGGACGGTGTTTTCCAAGATGTTGCTTATGTTGATGATAATTCAGTGAAGCTGCAGAGGCATTTCTCTGGACTCAACAGCTGTCAGCGTCTGGGGCTGAGCTTCTCGAGCAAAGAGGGACTGACTGTGCGGATGAAAGGCTTAGCTCCTGCGGAAAGGAAAGCGTTGTGGACATGTAGTTAATGAGCAGGCATTATGAAAGCAAATATGGCAATCTTAAAATACCCTTTCTACAAGAGCTGCATAAAATATTGGATCCTATCGAGTTCAAAGTCGGCACATGACATATAGACTAAAGAAAAAACACATGTTAACTTGAAAATGTGCAAAAGTTACGTTTAGTTGCGTTTTTTTATTTTTCCCCTTTCATTTCCATTTCTGCCTTGATCCATATTAAGTGTTGGATTGAAATCGTTTAGTCAGATATATAGTATTGAAGACATTTATCAAATATCACTAATTTGTTCTCATATTATAGATCCTTAGTTTATGTGTCGTCTTTATTATGAAGTGTAAAAAGAGTGTGATGCCATATTGTGCACTGTCAGCCCGTAATAATGAAATATTTATATCCCGTACAGCCCTAATTGCAATCACTCTTCATATCCAGGCGTGTTGTGTAGATGCGGCTGCAGAGTGGTGAGTGGTTCTCGAGGGGCGACCACAGCCCATTGTTGTTTTTTCTTCAAATGAGCCTCAGCTTAGAGAGGAGCGGGACAGACGCCTGATGAGGCTGAAGGACCTGAGGAGCAGCTGCAGAAGCGCAGGGTCAGACTCGGCAGAAGACGCGCTAATGACAGGAGCTGGTGCATTGTGGGTCTGACTGAGAGACTTCGACCAGCAGGGGGTGGAGGAAACTGTTAATATTTCATGCACTTTCACTTTTACCTGTTAGGCCTGAATGATTTTGGGGAAGAACAACAGCCAAACAAAAAGATGTCTCTGAATAGTGTTCCGAACATGATGATGATAAAAACCCTGTCGATGGAGATATTGTGTTGTGGGCTTGATTTTTTTTGCTGCCCCATTTCCAGACAAGAGAAGATTACTTTCCATGATTAATTTGGAACAATTGCTTTTGTCATTCAAAAACGGTCTCTGTTATAAACTTCAAATTAATTGTTTGTGTGAATTAACAAGAAATCCAACAGAGCCAGTTTATGATATCAGCCCATCTATATATGGATTAAAAGCGCAAATAATTCAGTGTTTCCACAAGGCATTAAAAAGCCACAAAAGACAATGAATGAATTGTGGTAAAATGCCTTAAACATCAATCAAAAGCATTCAATGTCTGACTCCAACACACATCTCCAAAGAAAAGTAGATTTAGAGACATTGCTATTCCATCTTTCTTCAATTTATTAGAATGGACACAAATGTTTTGGGCACTAGAAATGTATAGAGTTTTGTCTTTGTGGCATTACGCACACACAAAGCAACAGCTAACATTGTATAGCTTGTTTTAGATGAATAACAGGTGAACAAAGACAGACACAGCTGAGAACAGATAGGAAACACGTGGAAATGACAGTGAAATAACCTAATTTATCTGTATTGCACTAAATAAAAACACGCTACCTCTATTGCACTGATCCCTATTGCACCTTTTGGCAATCACATGTGCCTGGGACAGCATGAACATACAAAAATAATTGGCCTAGCTTGTATTGCTCTATGTCACATATCCACCAGGACTAACTGAATGATAGATCGATAGGGCGTCTTTTCCAGAACAGACCTTGAGGCTCCTGGAGATGCTACGGTACAAACTACTGTAATTAACAAAGATTTGCGATTGTGAACCTATTCCTTGAGCACTGAACCACACATGGGAGTAATATTCATGAACCTAGTGTTGTTTTTTTTACCCTACAGCGTGAGCGTATCCACTTTCCAAGTCCTCACACCCTTTGGTTGAACAAGCGTCCGTAATAAAGTCCTTGTGTCGCTGTCATTGTTGCTACCCAGTTACTACAACAGTTGCGACACACGTGGTGTTTGTACAGCCTCTGTGTGGGGTCCTGGCACCAGTCCATGTGTTTCCATATGACTCTGCTTCCTCTGACTATAAACAACATCATGGTTAACATCAAACCAACCCGTAGTTTCCATTTAAGCTTCTGTTTCGCTTATTGGCACATTTTCCCGTTCAAGTTCTCAAAGAGTTCATTTATTTGGCGCCATTTCCTTCATTTCTAAAGGTCATAAAAAAAAATGTGTTGCTGCGTCTGAACTTTGTGCGAATCCCCAGAAATAGCGCCACAGTCAGTGTCAAGCAGAGTCCCGTTAATTCCCTGATACTCTAATCATTGCTAATTGGATTTAGCTCGAGTCACTCACAGTCAGTGCGGTTTGCTCAGTCTATGGAAACAGCTCTCACGAATGAACGCACCGTCAGGAGCTTTGGAGGCAGGAGCTTCCCTCTTTCCTGTGAGTATGGAGGCTAAAAATGCATTTTACAACATTAGATTTGATGCATTTCTGTGAAAGTAAGACTTGATTTGGCCTGGTTGAATTGAAGGAATCGTATAGTGACATTTTATCCTCTTTAGAAGCGGAGTACATTAGCTGTAGTCACTCAGAAAACGTTTGCTAGCACCACTCGTAATTTCTTGTCTTTTTTTTTTTTTCATCCTCTTCATCCAAAGTACAGGCCACTGTACTTTGGATGTTGGCTCGTCATGTTTATTCTGAGGTTTTTTTTTTACCATCTGCTGGATTTGATTGAGTTTTGATATTCCTCTGCGTGGCTCAGGGGTTAGGGATTGCTTTTTCCTTCTTTCAATGAAGCCAAAGTAGGGCTGGGCAATTAATCAAAATCGCAATCTCTACTTTGGTCAATCTAAATAATCGTCGTAGGACTTAAAAATTAACAGGTTTACAGCCATTTCTTTGGCTCAAACAGTACCTAGTTTGGGAGTTTGGACGAGACAATGATGACTTTTGTACGTTAAATGAGACTTGATGAAAGCTTTTGTTTTTGTTTGAGCTTAGGTTTGAATTAAAGATGTATCTAATTTTAGGAATCAGGAAGATGTATTTAATTTAATGAAAAAATAAAATCGAATCGAAAATCGAGATCAATATGGGGAAAATAATCTGGATTTGTTTTTTCTTCAAAATCGCCCAGCCCTTAGCCTAAGGGTTAGAAATGTCTTCAAAATAATATATATATATATATATATATATATATATATATATATATATATAATCACAAAATCACTCAAGTCTGCCCTCTTACTAAGGTAAACACATTTGCTAAATTTCAGGTTTGATTATAATTTTCCTAACTTTTTTTCTTTGTTTTGGTCGTGTTATGTTTTCACACAAATTTCTGAGGAAAAGATTTAAATTTTTTGATTCTGATTTAATGGAGTGTGCTGCTCAAATATCGTATCGCAATTAGTGCAGAGTACTGTAAATTTCTTTCAATACAGTACTTTAACAATACCCAGTTTACGATACCGATACCTGAATGATACTTTTTTCAGTACTTGTACTAAATATTTGTCATCTAGAACCATAAAACGGAACGATAATGTTAATTTATTACATAAAAAATATATATATTTAAAATTTGTATCATTTATTTGAGCTGAAACAACCAAGTTGTTTGATGCTGTCCCTGGACCAACAGAATCAATCAATCAGTCTTTTAAAGATATATATTTTTTGGTACATGCTTTTGATACATTTATTTTTCCATACCCAGTCTTTATCGCAATATTAAAGAGTTATTGCATATAATTCCAAAGTGTTCCTGCCAAACTGTGTTTATTTCTTGACTGCAGTGCATACAAAGTGACACCTGTTGTTCCAGTGGACTCGGTCATAATTATAACCTCGATGTTTGTTTACCTTGTTCTTCATTGACTGTGCATTATTTTCTAACTGTGTGAATATGTCTGTGTGTCCAGGGCTGGCTGCTGTCCTGTGGGATGGGTGAGGGTCAGGAGCAGCAGTATGTGGCTCAGCTCAGAGACGTCTTTGACAGTTTTGACTCGAGCGGCTGTGGATCTCTGTCCCAGGACGAGCTGTCAGACCTCTGTGTCTCCCTGCACCTCCAGGACGCCGCTCCGGACCTCATCCAGACCCTGCTGCCCGAGCAGGACGGCCACACCGCCAGGGTACGCACACAGCTCTGTCTTTAACTCTAGAGAAGCACTCTGGGAAAGTAAAATCATAACAACACACCTATGTACAAAGGCTTTAGATCAGGGAGTAGCACATTTTTCATATCTCTTCTCGCCTTCAGTAAACTCTTCTGTCCGTGTGAGCACGGGCTTTTGATTCTCTATCGTCTTTGAACTCTGCAGAAGCTGCGTTTCAGCCACTTCACTTTCAAAGCTTTGTATCTGAAGCTTTATGGCTTTTTGTGGTGAACCCTCACTTAAACATCTGACCCTCATCCAGGTGTCTGTCGCCAAGGAAACCGCCCAAGACAAGTGCGTGTTAATGATTGCCCCAAACACACAACACTACACAATGCTGTACTATACTGGCAGATGACAACGAAAGTGCTTTTTGTGTTCATTTTAGCTCAAAGCTTTTTTTTGTCGTCTTTGGTGTATTTTTTTTTTATGATATTGAGGGTCTGATTGTGCTGAATGGGACTTTTGTGTGTTTGTGTGTTGTTCCTGACTCTGAGTGTGTTTCCACCTCAATGAGAAATAAGGAAAGGAAATAAATTACATTGTTGTTGTTGATGCTTTCCACTTACGTTAGAGATAGTTATGTTAAGTTGTGCATAAACCTACAAATCTCTAGCGTTCCAAGTAATCCAAGCTCTTTAAATATTTAGTGCGTCCTGTTTTGACGGTAGCACGTAGCTCAGGCTGCTGCTTACCTGCACATTTCCACTGACTCGTGTTGCCTAAACACTTGTGGATCGTACGGGCGCAGGCCTCGTGCTGCTCGAGGGTGTGGGTGGAGGGCGATGAACCAAAGACTCAGCCCAGGTTCATAACAAAGAAGTCCGAAAGAATGAAAGGCCCCCTCTCGTCCTCTCCTCACACACTGACAAAGGAATCTACATATCCAGGGTTAGCAGCTGTGGCCCTGACAAATCTGAACAAACTCCCCCCAGAACCAGACGCACAGGGACGAGCAGGAAAGATGCACCAATCAGAGAGTTGTAGAAACAGGAATTTATCAATCACCTAAATATGTTGGAGCACATTCTGGGATTTAACTTTGTTATGAGTGAATCATATTATAGTTGGAAATTATTGTTGAGATGAAGTGAAATGGGTCAGGTCTGCATTTAGAATCAAAATTGCAGTTTAATTGGTAACGATTGGCAAAGTCTGCAATGACGTCGTCAACATAATAAGATTTATGTGGTTTTGCTTATGAAACCTGCTAACCCACTTCAAAACAAATTATGAAATAAATGTGACTGTAGTATTCTTCTCCTGGACATGTTGATTTTATACAATAAGAACTGTGTTTTGAGTTTGAAATGAAATGACCTGATTTCTCCCTGATAATTGTATGAACTTAACAGAGTAGGTTTGACGACAGTGACTATAATCCTTGAATTGTTTTTTAAGATTCTTGATTTCTTTTTAATTTAGCAAAATGTTTTCTTATTCCAGTCATTCATTCTGAACCTCGCTGATATTTTTCTGACTTTGAGTTTGATGCGTTTGTTGCAGGTCGACTTTGAGCAGTTCAAAAATGCACTTATTCTCGTCTTGTCGTCAGCCGTCGGGACGCCGTCACCAACCGAACAGGAGTCTCCGCCAAAACCAGGTGACACTTTAGGAATGTAGTGAGCATGAATGTAGCGATTTATATATTTAAAAAAAAAAGAAGTACCACAGTATTCATTTCCTCTTTTTAACCCAGTTCGTGTTCCTGCAGTTACACTCTTCAAGTACATGTAATTGTATTGTCAATATTAGTCATGTTTGAAATGCAAATGAAGAATGTTTATCTACACATTGTCCTCGAACTATATTGTTGTTTTTATTCTTGACACGCTTGTTTCTACACGCTCCAGTGCAGATGTGCTAGATTTAACATGATTAAAGTATCTCCATTGATCATTCTGTCAGCTCTAAAAGTTGTTCTATGTCTCTCTCAGCCTCTCCAGAGATCCAGCCTAAGTTTGTGAAGGGCAGTAAGCGTTATGGCCGCCGCTCCACTCCAGAGTTCATCGAGTCGGTCTCAGATCTGTGCCAGTCCAGTCCGGGTCCAGAGAAAGACCAAGACGAGAGCGACGAGTCTGCGGTCCCCTGTAAACGAGAGGTAAACGCTCAGACACTGGGACATCTGTGGAGGCGCTCTCTCCTTATTCAAACTCCTTGTTCAACCATCAGAGGTCTGCGCATCGAGAGGGGTCAACGAGAGCAGCGTTTGACTATTAGAGTAGCCAAAATACGCATGAATAATATTGTATTTTTTGACTTTATAATCTGTACATTTTATTTCTCTTTTGCTACTTCCATACAGAGTAGAGAAACAAAGATTCAGTAATGCAGTTAAAATCTTATTGGTGCACCATGTATATGTACCATCAGAAACTCCAAATTAAGTTGTTCAGACGAGGCAAATTAATCCAGGGATTAACAATTAAATTAATTGTGCCAAATGACATTAAATTGAATTCCAGCGGCATTAAATCTTACGTTTCTTGGTAAATATTGATATTACTCGACTATTTTTCGCATTCCGCTACAGTTTTGGCTTAAATTGTGCATATTTCTTTGCTCAAATGCTGCCCGTTGGATCCATTCTCCTTTTGAATATCGAAAATTCCCTCATTCCTTTGTTTGATGTGATGTTTGCAGACCTTTGGCTTATGATACGATTACGCTAACTTACTGCTGCCTTCACAAACCCTGTAATTGGTTAAGAGGTCCCCTCAAAACTCTCATTTCTCCTAACTTTGTCTCCAGCTCCTCGTGTTGTCTTGTTCGTGTGTTTTCAGGCTGTTATTCTTGGCTAATCTCCTTCAGAAACATCCTGAAATATAATCTGGACTCTCTCCAGAGCCAGATCCGGTTCTTTGTATAATCAATAGCACCATCTGTAAATAGGCATGAGTTTTATTACGGATGGTGTTTCAACAGAGACGGTCTGAGAAGCTGGACTCTACCCTGAGCAAAGACGTTGATATAGAAACGGATCAGGTTTTTTAGGATTTTGCACATGATGTATCAAGGCAAATATAGCATGGCATGATTGTGAAATTGCAAAAGACTTTAGGAATTAAAGATATTTTCTTTTTCTACCTGCACAAGGTAGAACTTGTTTAGCAAGACAGAGAAAAGAAAAATTACTTGCATTTAATATGCACATCAATGGCCTGGTTTATTTATTTATTTAAAACAAAATCTGCATAAAATACTGGATTTTATCAGGAGCAGATGAAACCAGTTGGTGAGTTGCTAGTCGGTCAGTAACACAAAAGCTTCTGTAACTTCCTTTTATTATGGTTTAACTTCTATTAAGAATAACCATATGTGCAAAGTACATTGTCATTTGGTAGCATTTGTAGTACGTATATTTGGTTATTGAATATTTTCAAGCAACAAACAAAACAAACGTTTCCTTTATTCCATGCACAATACGAATGAAAGGGTTTACGCTGAAGTTAATACTGTTGTATTGTACCACCCCCTGTTTATATGACACTTGTATGAGGAAAAATACAAACATTACAATGAAACATTTCGAAAATGTACAACAGAAGCTCAAACATGTCATCCTTTTATCATCATATTAACTGCTATTATGGAGCGCAGTCTTTTACGTAATTGCTTACTTTAGTTATTCTGATTTTGGAATAATAGTAAAATGTATACATCTTTTTAGACCTTTTCTATTGATCTTGGTAGTCTCCATATGCATGTTGGTCAATCATGGTCTATACAGGTTTCCTCTAAAATCAATTTGTGGCCTAATTTATGCCCAGACATTATTCGGTATCTGTTACATCGCGTTTCCGCTTCCACTGCCACGATCTAGTGTCTAATAACTCATTAGTCATTTATAAAAGTACGTAGAGCGACAAAATAACATTATTTACAGTGTAAATCTATTACAGTTGAATTGTTTACTTCTCAAGCTCATTGATGCTCTGTTGAGAGGCGTGTTTCAGCTTTTATCTTTTTGAACCTAGTCTCGTCCTCGTCTGACGCCTGTATCTGTATGTTGGTATTAGAGCTGACTGTGGACTGACCTCCTTCTGTCCCGGCTGTGGAGAATAGAACAGTCGCTCTCGGCTGAGCCGCAGTGGTTTCCCGTTTGAGCCTCTCGATCCTGTTCTTGGATTATCTGCTCTCACTTCACGACAGAGAGTGATTTAACTCGAGCACAGAGACTTAAGCTGCTGCTACAGTCTCCGTTACATGGACTGAGCCTTTTACATCACTGCAGACGTGCGACTTTGAGGAACGATTGGAATGCTGTCTCTCATAGGCAGCACTTTGCTGCAGTATTTATCTCAATTGGGTAGAGCCCGACGATATGTAATTGGAATAGAATTAGGGTATTATGTCTTTGTACTACAAAAAACAGCATTTTAGCGGTTTAAAACACCATTGCAACTACACATGAACTTGGTTTGCCTTAATCTGCATATGAGGGTACAAGGTTGAGTATATGAACCTGCCATTTCCATCACTCACACTGCAATGAATCTAGTTCTTGCTCACTTTAATAACAAAGCAAATTTTTTCTTTGCCAAACTCGTGTTATTCGCTCTCGCAGCACTTCCACCTGGCGTTTTAAACCCCTCCACACTCGGCACATGTCTCTGCCCTGATAGATTTAATAGTATTGTTTGCATTGTCTGGTGGCGCGGCTCCTCCCATCGCCAGCCGTCGACACAATCCCGGCGCAGGACACGGAGGCGAAGCGTGTCTTGGTTCAGGCTAATCTAAGTTTGAACAAAGGCACAAAGTCTAGATTCTGGCCCAGCAGATGGGGCAGGGTCAGGGGAGCAGAGCAGTGACTGTGGGACAATAGGCGACACCCCCCCACGTCCGCTGGATTCCTATAGACTCGCTCTGTAGAGGCCAGCTGCTGCTCATTCCCTCAGTGTTTGGGCTCGGGACAAATAGTGTGACGTCAGGAACTACTCTTTTAGTAACCATTTGGATTTGTTTAAACCCTGCAATTATGTAATACTCTTTTACTTCATATTGATTTATATAAGATTTACTAGAGACCTCTGATTCTGAAATGTTTGCATACTTAAACTTGTTCCTCAGGATAAATCTGGGACTAAACTATATCGAAACCAGAACGGGTTTCTTTTTCTTTCTTTTTTTTAGGCCAAAAAGATCTAAATATACATTGTTTTTAAAATCTTGATATTATTTTACATGAAGTGTGCATGCTCTGTTTTGGGACTAAAATAGAGCGTGTGTCTGTGGTCACACATAAAACCCTGTTACAATGCACATTTATCACATGCGTTGACCCTCCCCGTGGCCCACGTCTCTCCATAAAGAACGCATTGTTGTTGCACCCACGTCGACCCCCTTCACTCCTTCAAATTCATAAATGAGTGTCACATGAGAGACCTATGTAGCCAAACATGACCCAACGGTTTGTTTTCACACCTTTTTTATTTGCACCCTAAAATTATGAATCGCCCAAAATGACCGTCTTCCCTGCAAACTCCTAACTTCACCCCGTTTCCTGTCCAAGCCGTCTCAGTCGGGACATATTACCCAAAATCAGTATCTCGATTTACAATGATCAAGAGATGTTTTGCAAACTATGCAAGAATGCCCTGGCAAACATCCTAATTTAAATTGCTGTGTCCCTTAAGAAGATAATTGACTTGAAAAAGTATAAAAGTGCAGAAAAATTAGGTTTTATATTTATTTCTTGTAAAATAATTGTTGGTCTCTTGACATTGGAGGTATGCTCAATATTGTACTTTTGCATATCCAAAACAACATTCTTGACATTATCTTAAAAGAAATATATTGACCACCTTTGCATTCAACTTGAGGTACAAAATATTTAACATAAGCTGTACAGAATATGTGCTCATTCCCTTTAACCAGTCTATCCTCGGTTCCTTGTCTTGACCAAAGAGAACAAAGATTTTTGACATTTGACAACTGCTTATCGGCCATGTCAATCTCTTGTCCCAACAAAGTAGTTGCATCATAGTGCTCAGTCCTCTTATCTTTAGATTAAATATGTTAATGACAATATAGTAAAGAAGAAACAATTCAGATGTGCAAGAACTTAAGTTTCTTTGTTCCTTTTGTGTTTTCAGCGCTGGAACACTCACGAGGCCAGCACAGGGGAGGAGTATGAAGCTGAAGGTACTCTCATTGTTTTTCCTGTTTATTCCCTTTTACTTTTTAAATCTTCACATTGAGGGCAGTAGTTCACCACGGTGGGTGTGTTTGTTATCTGTCTAGGTCAGCTGCACTTGTGGAACCCGGACGAGCCCAGTACCCCCCGCGGGTCGCTGGTCCCTCTGGCGGAACGTCTGGAGCAGCGGGCGCTGGAGGCCTGTGAGCTCCTTGGTCTGTCCTGGGACGGATTCGCCGACCATAACAACCTCCTCGACCTGTGTGAACGACTGGGACTGGAGGTGAGCTGAATATATGTAATGAGCTAACAATATGTACTTTATAGCCGTCGTTCCACAAAGCGTGACCCGGCCGCGCACGCCACGATCTATGTGCACGTATCGACACTACCCCGCAGACCTTTCTGTTTCCACCACACACACACCTGCATTTGTTGTGGGTGTCGCCGCACAGAGGAGCACGCTGTACAGATAGTCATTAAAAGTTTTGTAAGCCGCGATGAGAACAAATGCTGTCATCTGGTGGGAGTTACGGAATTATTCAGAGGTGCCAAGCTGTATTAAAACAGAAAAGAAACCACTAAATACAACTATGAAGGTAAGCTACATGCAAATGTTATGCTAACACCAGCTAAATGCTAATATCAGCAAAATCCCCTTCTAGCACAGCGGTATGATGTTATGAAATATTAAATCTCTATGACCTGCGTGTCAATAGTGAGGGTTGTCCACTCTCTCGTTGCCAATCAGAGGCCAGAGTCTGTTCACGTCACATCAGACACGGGTCAGCGCGCTTTGGCCACAGCCAGAGGTCAGTCTCAAAACCTATACCTGGTCAGACCGGTTTGGCCCTGGCCTTTGTTTTGGAAAAGCTCGACAAAGTGGGTGAAAGAGCCATTCGGATGACACGCGCCTGCATGTGGAAAAGAGCCTTAAGTGTGCACTCCGGTGACATAGTAGGCTGCTGCACATGTACCCCAGACTCTCTTCTGGTGTAACCGTTTTGGGTTCTAGTCCCGGTTCCTCTCCCTGCTTTTCACCCTGTACACATCATAAAGCTGTGGAAGACATTACTTGAGTTTATAAAAATGATTGATTTGTTTATAACAAATTTTAATTCTGCTTTGGTTCCCAGCTTGTCATCTAGAACCAGTGCCATAAATCCTTTGGGCTCAAAACCTTTTAGATAAATGTCACTATTTCTTTGTGGTATTTATGTTAGGTCAAAGTTTGTGCTTAAGACTTGAGTTATTCATTGATTTAATAATAAAATACGTATATTTGAGTTGAACACAAGATACGTGTAACATGGTCTTTTAACTATTAACATTTTGATTCATCATCACTCCTTTAGGCATTTCGTAGATCGTTCAGCATTCATAAATTCCAACTGATAGACCTGAAATACAGTAGAGTTTATTTCTAGACTGTTTACTCAGAGACACAAAAGTCAACTTCTGCATTTCTCATTTTGCTTCCTCTTCGTGTGATCAGGTTCTCAAATATCGACCAATGAGTTACCATGGTCACAGTAAAAACATAAAATAAAAATGGATGTGTGTGGGTTTCTTGTTTTGTTTTGTTTTGTTTGTGTGTTTTCTTTGATGTCAGCAGTGAATTGACAAGTCCATCTGTTCCCTTTCCCAGGTGACGGGGGACGTGCTGCAGACTCTTAACGGTGATGAAGTGTTGAGCGTTCAGGAGTTTGTTTCCAGAGTTTTAAACCACCACAAACCGGCCACTCCTTCCGCCTCCACCCCTACAGGCAGCTCAAGAGAATGCACTCCACACAAGTAAGTTCAGTGTTTTTTGTTTCTATTGCCAGGGCACCAAAAATATATGTCTCTACACCTACATAATGTTTCAACCTAGAAATGCAGAAAGTGTCAGATAAAATGGACTCATCCCATTTCCTTATTGCAGCCGTTCGACGAAGGCGGTCGCAGAATAGCGGGGCCCTCAGCTCTGAGCAGCTCCATCGGCCTGAGGCTCTTCTCCACTTTGGACGACGGAACGGGCTTCACTTCGGTCGAACACATCCTGGACACGTGGATGGAGGAGGGAATCGAGAACAGCGCTGAAATCTTGCAGGTGTGAATAGTTCCTAGAGTTTGTTATGCAGGATTTCCACTGGGCATTTAAAAAGCATTGAAATAAAATGTATAATCTGCCAAATGAAATTGTATATTGTGTGCTGAAAAGTTATTCGTTGTGTCCATTTAATTTTAAATATTGAACCTTTTGGTAACGCTTTAGAATACAGCCCGTGAGTTCCAGGTGTAGGTATGGGTAATAAGAAAGGAATTACACATGAAAGTACAGGTACTCTTACAATGTGTAACAAGGTAGTACAACGTGTAACTACGTGTCAAGGTGTATTAAAGGTATTCAAAGAGCAATTAATGGTGCTGAGCTATCACATAGTTGTGGCAAAAGGGAATGTGGTATTATAAACTGTGCATTAATTTTAATGTTGCAAGACAACAGTATTACTGTTGTGAAAGTGAAGACATGACTCCAGGCATTTTTATTGATGTTTATTTTTTGTAGTGAGACACAGTTGCCTGTAACAAGCAGAAACAAGAGTGAACAGAGAAAAATAATGCAACAAGTTTCCACTTGTTCACCACTTGTTCACCACTTGTTTCCAAACAAGTTTCCAAAAATGATCACACTACAGGCTCATCAATGTGCATGTACTGTAACTCATGTGTAGGTACAGGAGAGCACTCGCTGTAAAATGAAGTGAGACACTGTTGCCTGTAACGAGCAGAAACAAGAGTGAACAGAGAGAAATAAGCAGAAGTTTCCAAAAATTATCACACTAGCAAAGTGCATGTACCGCATAAGTACATGTGATATGATGACACAGTGGTTAGCGCTTTTGCTTCACAGCTAGAAGGTCCCGGGTTCAAATCCTAAGTCAGACAGAGCCTTTCTGCGCTGATGTGAATTGTTTGTAGTTGTAGGGGAAACGGGAGGAAAACATGCACATCTGCACAGAAAGGCTCCGTCTGACTTAGGAATGATAATTAAGCGTGATAATTTTGGACAATTTTTGGACACTATTTTTCTCTGTTCACTCTGTTATTTCTGCTTGTTACAGGCAACGGTGTCTCAATTCATTTTACAGCCCATGCTCTCCTCTACCTACACATTAGTTACAGTATACATGCACATTGATATCGTGGTAATTTTCCTTGTTTTACTGTATTTTTTGTCTGTTCACTCTTGTTTCTGCTTGTTACAGGCAACTGTGTCTCACTATAAAAATAAATAAACCACAATCAATAAAAATGCCTAGGGTCATGTCTTCACTTTCACAACAGTAATACTGTTGTCCACATTAAAATATATGCACAATACCACATTCCCTTTTGCCACAACTATGTAGCTCAGCACCATTAATTGCTCAGTTTCATTCATACTCTATTGGCTTGGCGGTTTTGTTGTGATTGTATGATATCACTTTTGAATGAAATTAATAAATAAAAAAAATGAAAATGAATACCTTTACTGCACCTTGACACGTAGTTACACGTTGTACTGCCTTGTTACACATTGTTCCCCCTTGTAACACAAAAGTACCTGTACTTATGTGTAATTACTTTCTTGTTACCCGAACTTACACCTGGAACTCACGGGCTGTATTCTAAAGCATTACCGAACTTTTCCCTCATTCCTCTGTTTAATGGACGGTTTACATCTCAAGAAATGAAAGATGCACAGATTTTTGTGTTTGTTGCATGAAAGATTTAACATTTGGGCATTAAAATTTCCCTGAAAAGCATTCATTTTTATGAATTCTTCTCATATGAATTCTGTTATTTCAATACATTTTGATTCATAAAATTTACCATAACAAACTACATTTGTGCCATGGTGGCTTTTGGAGACCTTTCAAATATACTTCTACATAAGGGACTGTATGAGGCTTTAATGACTGGAAACGGTGTCCAGAGAGGGGAGATTTTTAATTTGTTATTGTCAGTCTTAAACCTGTGGTCCTGTTCCACATTTAATTACAAGTCCAGAGTTGCAACAAAGGTTTATAAGGTCACATAAACACCTTGACTGTATCAGATGATGAGTAAAGGCCATCTTTGTATTGTATGAATGGTGCGTGCGTATGCGCAAACGACTCTGCGACTGATTCACTTTTGCACATGAACAAACGCTTGGTAAATGACCCCCCTGTGTGTTCAGTCGTCTGCCCTTCATGTTTGACACTATCTTTTTATTTTATTTTGAAGGATCTGCAGGACCGTATCGATGAGCTTCAGTCAGAGATAAATGAGTTCCGCAGTATCGGCCAAGTTCATCCGAGCGGCTCCAAGTCTCTGAGCGACGAGCTGGAGAGTCAGAGCCCGGGCAACGAGTCTGACCCGGGTACACGTGGATTCAGATCAGTTTATAGACTTGCAGGAGAGTAATGTAGGTCTAAGGCCTAACGTCTGTATTTATTGTGGGCAGGGATCGGCTCTGAGGAGGTGCGGCCCTTCAGTCTGAGTCTGGAGGCCGAGATGATGCTGGAGCGACTCAAAGACGGGCACCTTCGTGAGATGGACGAGCTCCGCAACCAATTGGAAAACAAGGTACAGACTTTAGGCACATCACCTTCCTCAGTGTCGTGGGTATGAATCCTGGCTTGTCAATCACACTGCAAAGAGTAATCTAGAAATAAGTATAATTTACTTGAAAGAAGTAAATCTGTCCGTGGGGAACGTTTTTTACACTTCCATTAAGAAAAACATGCACTCAAAGTTAGATTAAAAAAAAGTGTATATGTGAAATGATATTATTCTTGATTTTTCTGTGTAAAAATCTTTGTAAATTTCTGTACTGTTCTGTTCAATCAAGCCTGCAGTCTAGAAAAAAGTACATGTTTGAGAGTTTCTCATTACTGAAATTGCTAACCCAACAGCAACATACATTATTTGTGTGTGTGTTTTTGTTTTATTACACCAAGCAGAATTAATTACAAGCTTTGATAACTTAACCATTTAGCTCTACATTTGCCCACAGATCTGTGAATTCGAGGAGATTGCCAATAAGCAGAGGACTTCACATGAAGAGCAGAAAAACGCCTTAGCCCAGCAGCACCAAGAGGAGCTCCAGGCTTTGAGAGGGGAGATGTCCCGAGTCCAAACCCATGCGGAGGAGCTTCAAAGTCGGCTTGAGCAGGTTCAGATGGACAAGCACAAAGAACTAGAGACGATACAGGAAGAGGAAATCCAAACGCTAAGACAACAATTACTGGAGGCTCATATTAAGAACGCGGATTTGGACGAGCAACTAAAAAGCCTAGAGGAGCAGCAGTGTAAAGAGAATGAAAGCTTTGACAAGGAGATGGAGCTGCTGAAGCAAAAACATTCCCAGGAGATTTCAAAATTAGTGGAAGCACAAGCTGAATTGTATGAGAGCAAAATGGAGGAGGAGAGGAGCAGGCTGTCAAGTGAATATGAAAAAGAAAAAGACTTATTGAAGCTAAATTCTGAGACTGAAATGAAGGAAAGATTAGATCAGGAGCAGGTGAGGTTTGAGAAGGAGAGAGAGGAGATCGTTCAGAGCCTGACGGAGAAGTGGCAGAAAGAAAGGGCGCAATTAGACGAACAAAATACGGACAATCTGCAGGTTTTGCTTGAAGAAGAGATGCTTAAATTGGTGAGGGAGCATGAGGAGAAGGAGGGTAAGTTGAGAGAGCAATGGGAGATGGAGAAAGCCCAAATTCAACAGAAGTATGAAGGAAACTTAATCGAGAGACTCCAACAGCAGACATCGGAGTTCGAACAACGAGAAAAGAAGCTCAGGGAGGAGTGGCAGCAAGAGAGGGAGCAGCTGGAGGAGGATTTCGAAGGCATGGTGCAGGAGAGGGTCAGCGAGGAGTTAAACAAAATGGCTGCAGAGTCAGAAGAGGAAGAGAAGAGGTTTGAGCGGTCGATGCAAGAGGAGAGGGTGCGGATCGAGGAGAAACACCGGGAGACGGTGAAGGACTTGACCCAGAGACACCGAGAGGAGAGAGAGGAGCTGAGCAGCGCCTTGGACAAACTGAAGGAGGACATCGCTCTGGAGAGGTGAGGAAGAGCTTATTATGCTTTGCTTAAAATCTAAGGGTATCAAAGGGTATGCTGGCAAAGTTATCAAGAAGTCATGTGTACTGGTATGTTTAGAACACATTCCACCTTTCATCTTCAGTTTTCATCCTTAAATTTATATGTGCCACTAGTTCCACCTCCAGCCCAGTTCAGATAACTACCTTTTTGAAAACCTTTGCTACTAATTATTGTAGAAACCTTTTTATGTTTTAAAAGACTAAAAATGTAGATGAATGGCCCCAACGTGAAAGACTATTGGACTGTAATTTTATGATGACGCTAATGTGATAATCTTGGCTGACTAATGTCCCATGATTTTTAATTAACTACAGCCAATTACTCTTAACTTGGAAAATGGTCGCCTTTTTTTGATTTACAATTTGCATCAGTCCCAATCCTAGATAAATTGTAATGAATTGTATCTGGGAAGGCCATCAAATCTAATGTTGAAAAGCCCCATAACATAAATGAAACCTTTTTTATTTTAGAAATGTATATTGAATATGGAGAATTTTTCTTTTGTGCATTAATTTCGTTGGTTGAAAGTCCATACAGAAGCCCTCATGTGGAAACCAAAAGTTTGTCATTGAACATAGATGTACTTTTGTCTAGTTTTATAATTGGAGCGCTTTTTCATTGATGCCCTTACTGTAGCATTTCTATTTTACTAACACCTATTGACTAACCATGTGCAGGAGGCAAATCGAGACCAGCTTCGTCCAAAGACTCAAAGAAGTGCAGGAGCGGTTCAGAATGGACCAGGAAACTGTGGCCGAAAGATTTCAAAACAAGCTAGAAGCAATATGTGAAAATCACGCGAGGGAGAAGAGTCAATGGGAAGCAGATTTGCAAACCGCTTTGGAGAACGCAGAGGAGCAAAGGCGAACAGCGGCCGCCGTATTGGAAAGGGAAAGAGAGAAGATGACTGAGGAGTGGACTGTAGAGATGCAAGAAGTCGAGAACGTTCACAGAGAAGAAATGGAAGCGTTGGATTTGAAGAACAGACAGTTGCAAAGCGAAATGGATGAGCTTGCGAGCCGAGGACAATCGCGGGAAATCGAATTAAGCAAGCAGCTCAATGAGTTGTACGGCAGGCTACAGGAAAGTCTAGACACCAGGGAGGAGCTGGTGTTGCAAGCACAAAAAGAAGCGCACAAAACGGAACAAACTCTGAGAGAAACTATTAGAAATTTACAGGAAGAAAAAGATGAGATGCTAAGAAATCAATCGAATCTTGAGGAAAAACATAAGCAATTGCTAGCCTGTCAGAAAAGCAGATCACAGAAAGGATTGAGCTGCTAACGGAGCGGGATGACTTGAAATATAAAATTGAGCATCTAGAACGCTTGGTCAATAAGATGCAAGTTGATTTTGGGGTTGAACGAAAGGAGAGGCAAGCAACTATAAGTGACTTGGATGAGAAATTGAAAATGAGTTTGCAAGAGGGCGAGGGTGGTGAGGTGATGGTCGAATGTGAGCTACTGAGGGGCAAATCAAAGAACTAGAGATGGAGGCTAGCCAGGTGCTGAATTTTGTACAAAATGTTGAATAAATGCAGGTGAAGAAGAAGAAATTGAGATAGTTTTGGAAGAGATGGGAAGTTTCAATGAATGTAATGAAATGGCGTCAGATTCAACAACTCGAGTTAGTGATTCAAGCAAGTCATGTTCAAGTCTGGAAGATGGCATCGCCGCACTGGAAACTCCTGTTGACGATGTGGCGATGGGCAGAGATGGAGAAAGTGAATGCGATTTATCAGATTTGTGTGAAGGTCAAAACAATATGGCGTTTGCAAACCAAAAATGTCAGCATGGACTAAAAACTGAGCAGAAGTGTGAGAATCACGAAATGGATCCTAATATTACTAATTTTGAAGACAAAGGGGTCCTATTTAGCAGTGTGGAAGTCCGTGATACAAATTCAACTCTATGTCCTGACCAAAAACCTCATTGTGGTGATCCAACTTGTAAAAACAAGCCAGGGGCCGTTTCTCTGCACAATGAGTGTGAAAATGATGAAGAGTTCTCACGGTCGGAAGGATCAGAAGGTACAAATGCGGTTAAGGATGGGAACACATGCATGAATAAAGCATTTTGTGAAGTGGAACCTCAAAATGATCCGGATTCAGAGATGCGGGAAGGTTTTAGCGATCACGAGGCTGTGGTTGATGCCAATGAGCTGGAAGATAAAGATGACCTTGGTCAGTGGTTGGCGGATGCAAGAAGTGATAATCTTTCGATGCCAGAAATAGCTTTTGACCACATTGGTTGCACAAACGCTAGAGATGAGAGCCAAGATGTGAACCAAGTGAAAGCTTTGCACAAAACCGCTTCTGAAGAAAACGTCCTCCTACATGAAAAGATCTCACTCTTGCAGCAAAAGATCGAAATACTAGAGATATTACTCACTCATAATAGCGAAAAACTCAAGATGGGACAAGATGTTTTGGAAGAAAACTACTGCCTCAAAGTCAAGTTGCTCCTGTTCATGGAGCACATAAAGGAACTGGAGAGGAAGGCTTTCAAAATGGCCGAGCTGCAGATTCGCTACGAGGACTGCGCGTGTGAAAATAACAAGTTGAAAGAGCAAAACGCAGAGCTGGAGAAACGAGTGTGGACTCTAGAAACCCAAACGAATGTCTATGATGGCTTCCAAGACGACAAAGAAACATTAGCAGACGAGATTAACCGGATGAGGGAGGAGAACGGGCGATTGTCAGAGCTGCTTGAAGACTTGGACAGACCAAACTGGAAAACATCAACTAGCCCAAAGCAACAAGATGCACAAGATCTTGACGACGTTGGAAGGGTGAATCGTTTGGAGGATCGTTGCTTTGAATTCGAGAAGCAGAACAACAAACTACGAACGGCCATTACAGACCTCCAAGACCAGTCCCAGATCATGACGGTGACCACGAAAGTCCATAGGTAACAATAAAAAGTAGCAAGTCACCCAACATCCCAGCCATAGACCCCAAAGCTCCTCCACTCCGATTAGAGCGTCCTACTGAGCAGTTCTATGTTTCTAGTTGCTTTTGTTGATGTTGATTGCTGTTGGAAAGTACTACTCTGCTGTAGTGCGTACTTGTTTTAGCTGAACGAAGTGAAAAGAGTAGAATGTATGGCTTCCCACACCTCGTGCTGCAAGTTGTTTTTCGATGCTTTGAATTTTGTAACCTAAATTGCTAAAGTCCTTTTTTATATTCCCAGATCCAAAGCGTGTCGTCTCTCTGAAGAAAACCTCATTTTGAAGCAGAAGATTGATGTTTTGAAGGAGGAAGACGTGAAGGAGATGATGTGAGAATTGCCTTATACAAGATCTCTGGTCTTGGTGGTGTTCCTCATAAAGGGCCCCTCCTTTTACAAAATATAAGTTTTGTAATAAGCTTAAACCCTAAAGGAATTATTTTTATAAATTTCAGGAAAACTTTGGAGACACTCAAAAAGGAGAAGGATGTGTCACAGAAGGCTGCAGACGACTTCAAGAACAGGTCAGGAAATGAATATTGCTTGATATTTGAAGATTTACCCTCTTACTAAAACAATAATGTGTAATATGGATTTGCTTGAAGCCCTTTCTGTCTTGTCTTTTCAAATGATGGTGGTTTGTGAGGCAGAAGTGTCAATATGAATTCAATCCATTATTAGACATGACATTATTTATGTTTTCTTTGGTTCTCATCATTTATCATGCACATCATTCACTACTTTCATATAGTGAATGATGTGGTTTTGCATCATTCACATATTAATACGTGAAATATCAATGCTCATGTGTCCAAAGCACATTTATACGCCAGTAAATGTATTAACTTGAAATTATACAATTAATTACTATAGAAAACTCTAAATTATGCCCATTCTTTTGTGTAGATCTCTGACCTTCAGTCCCAAAGCCAGCTCCTCGGAAACACAAACGGGATCCTGTCCGTGAAGAACTCCCAGCACCTCTGTGACGTGGAGGTGCTCAGGCAGCAGGTGGCAGCACTGATGGAGAACAAGGAGCAGGCCACAGCTCAGGACAAAACACAGGTGAATATACTTTTATAAATTGTCTGTATTATGTGTTGGATGGTCTGTAGCTAAACTGATCCTGGTTGTTTTGTAGATGGTGATGTGTGTGTCCGCTCTGGAGGACGAGCTAAAGAAAGCTCTGGGTGAAACCGAAACGCTCAAACTGAGGAACTCGCTGCTCTCTCAGGAAGTGACCGGCCTCAGAGAGAAGGTGAGGATCAACAAAGCATTAAAAACACAAAAAGTACCCTTAACCTACAATTAACTATTTGAAAACAGTTCAGAGACATTGATATTTATATCTTTAATCTTGCCTTATCTTGTCTCTTACTCTTTTCATTAAAATATAGCTAATGATCTGTTAGTTTATGACTTAAAAAATAAACAATTCCATATGCCAACATTTTGGAGGGTCGTATAAATATTTTTATATTGTTTTGGTTTTTTTGGTCATGATGTTATTAATTACTTACTGAATTGACACATTGCCCCAGCTCCTTTTCCACCAACCCTCACTGTTGTACCTCCATGATGATCACAGGATGTTTTGGTGAATGGTAGGAAAACAGCCAATACATCCAGGAGTGTAGCTCTGTTTATTTAAACTACAAATCTGTCACAGTACACGGAAAGCATTGCTCTGTTCCTGAACACTGTTTTTGCTCATCATAGAACTCTTATTATTTATTTATTTATTACACCCGTGTTGCCAATAAGAGCCCCACACCTGCAGCAAACAAGTGAAGTGGATTCATTTGGCTTTGAGAACTGGATGTATATCAAGGCTTCTGGAAACAAACCCCTGGACTGAACCAACAAGGATCTTTTAGTTCAGTGTAAATTGCCTTCAAGGGTGGATCAAAAACTAAAAATGGATTGGATAAACTGTGTGGAATTTGCTAAAACTAAAAAAAACTGTAGTCTAGACAGTGGAGTTTATAAACAGTCCAGGCCAAAAACATGTCCACACACAGTAATATTTCGTCCCACCTTTAGCGTCTTTTCTTTTCTAGTATATCTTCACGGTCGGATTGTAACGAAACCACAGTGAGGAAATGTAAAATAAAGACGCCATAACCCTGTATGATATTGCACTTGTGTCAAAGCCACAAAAGGTAAAAGACATTCTTAGAGCCAGAAGATGTGAAAAGACTTGACTATGGGCATGTTTGTTGCCAACTTCCATCGGTTTGGCTTAGCAGCAGTTTGTGGTGGTTTGGTCTCGGGTTGTGTGCAATTTGAGGACACTTGCGCCGATAATTTCAGAGATTTGGATGATTAGAGTGAAGTCGCTGTAACTCATTAGGTTCCTCGGGTGTTTTCCACTTCCCGTGACAAAGCGGCTGATGTTGCTCAGAAAAAGGCGTCACTCTGACCGTGAGGATGGAGTCATTCAAAATCAATTTTTGCTTGATAGAATTAAATTTAATTGAATCCAATTAATATGGCAGGAAAGTACAATATGTTTCTGATTTTAATCCATTGTTAACTCTGGGCCTTTGTTTTTTTAGATGGAGTCTTTGGATTCTTTGGATCAACAATTTATGAGTTTGTTCGAAGAGAAGAAAGCGGCGGTCAAAGAAACTCAGGTTCTGCGTAACCAACTCACCAAAGCTCAAGAAAAGGTACAGGTTTATTTAGACTCGATAGTTGTTTAGTTCCAGTATTTTGTTCTTGTTTTATTCCTTCTTTCAGATAATCCGTGTTCAGACTAGTTTTAGATTTTAGTTTAGTCCTGTAGCACGTAAATGTAAGCTTCAAGTATCAGGTGAGACATATTTCCATATGTTAAACTGAGATTGTATTTCTTCAGGCCAAAGCGTTCGATGAGAACCTTCAGGCCGTGACTCTCCAAAGCAGCCGGTTAAAAGCCGACGTCCGAGTTCTGCAGCAACAAAAGGATTCGCTCCAACATGAAGTGGCTTTGTTAAACAAGAAACTGCAAAACGCCAATGATAAGGTAAGATTTACTTTACTCTATAAACCGCTTCTCCAGAGTGTCCTCCATTTTCCAGGACAATCATGTAGAAACTAGAGCTCGAGATATTTTACTAAACTTTTTCAACCCATTCAATTTAAACGCAAGTCGGAAGTAATTTGTTTTTCAGCAAATTGTGTCAAAAACGAAGCCTATATGGAACTAAATTAAGAAAATTGTAACCTCAGCCCCAGTAGAAACAGGTGATTAAAAAGTAGGAAGTTCTTCTAATTGAGCTTGTTGCTCGTTTTGCTCAGACCCACGTCCTGGAGCGCGCCCTGCACTCTACCGGTCTGCAAAGCCACAGTAAGAAGCTGCTGCGCGAGGAGCTGGCTCGTCTCATGGAGCAGGAGCAGAAGTTACTGAAGCAGGAGAACGACAAGCTCCAGACAGAGGTGCTCAGTGTGAAGGGAGACCTCAGACAGACGCGGGACAAGGTACTAGTTTGATAAACAGCATAACCTTGGCATGTATAAGTCAAGCAACTACTTCCTGAAAATCATCTCCATTGCTCCCGTCACTCAAAGTGGGAGCATTTTTAAATGTTTATCAATGTATTTATGAAAGATTTATTATTACAGAGTTACCGCAGGGTGTTTTTAAAAAGTTTTAAAAGTCATATTCAATAAACTGCCAAAATTAAGGCCTGGCTTTCAATCTAAATTTCTTGGAAAATACTATCCCTAGGGCTGTCATGATGTCACTATTTTCATGCTTTACTGTCGATTGTGACAGGCCGAGATATCACTCAACTTTTTTTTTTTTTTTTTACTGCATAAGTTTGTCAAACGCATAAACAAAGGTCCATAACAAATTCAGCTGCAGTTTTGGCTGAAATTGTACACGTTTTTTCTTTTATGAAAAGTTGCTTGTTTTGTTCACTTTGCTTTTGAATACCAAAATATCTCTGATTTCCTTGTTTTATCTCATCTTAAATTAAACATGTGCCAATTCTTATGCGTTTATAGCATAAAAAATATTAGGGCTGGGAATTAATTGGTCAATGTGATTTCGATAAATGTCAATCTCAATAATTGTCGTGGGACTTTATAATCGTCAGGTTTACAGCCATTTGTTTCGAATCGAAAATCGAGATTGATGAATATGAGAAAAAAATCTTGATCAGTATTTTTTTAATATTTCGTTCAGCCCTAAACAATATTTAATTTGGGCATTTCAATGGCAATAGAATCTTGCTGCCACCTGTGTAAACCTGTATGACTAAAATGAGACATCGCACAAAGGCACAGCTGATCCATGAGCTATAAATCTGGAAAGAGTCTTTTTCCTGAGGATCTGGACATCTGTGAGTGATGTAAGATGAAGCTCAGAGCCAGGATTTAAGGAGATTTAGAGGTCGTCTGCAGTCAAGTCCTTAAACCCTCGCTTCCACATGTTTGAGGCCAATCTAGAGGGGAATACGTTGTAGCAGCTGGCACTGGCGCTCAAGAGACCCTTCTAAAAAATATCTCTTGTCGTAGGTTCGTCAGCTCGAGTCCGCCATCGTTCACCTGAAGCAGCAGAAACAGACTCTGACATCATCGCTGCTGGACGCGGAACAGGAAAACCTGGCTTTAAAACAAGAACTGGAAGCACAAACAGAGAAAAACAAGGTAGGAAAAGTGGAAATTTGAACAAAAAGATATAGTTTAATTGAGTTTTGTCGCATTGATTTGAGAATATCTTTGGTTTCAGGGCAGAGAAGCCGGCGCAGGAGTCCAGACGTGGAGAGTCTCTTACAGGAAAACGAAGCGCTGAAAAGTCAAATGGCACGACTCTCCTCTCAGCTCATCGAGGTTTGTCATTACAGTAGATCGCTTTATGGATTATATGAGACTGTTTCAGTGAACCGATTCAGGACCCAGAATGCAACATGGATCGTGCATTAAGCGTAAGCGTCCCGTGTTTCTTCCTCAGGCGTTCCAGGTGCAGTTGGTGGGTCTCCTGCCGCCGTCTCCTCACAGAACGCCTCGCGGGCAGCACAGGGAGGAGGTCGAGAACGCACAGGTACAGGCTTTGATTCATTACACTGCACTAAATCAGAAAAAACTTCAGTTCACGAGTCGTCACATGTCAAAATGAGGTTCAAATTGATAAATGCTGAAGGCATCGAACAGCCATATGAGGAGTACAGACGGTCCAAAAGAAGATTAAATGAACTTTGCCTAAATTAACGCTTAAATGGATTCAGACTGGCATAGATCTACATTTCTTGGTAAATAAGGACATTGTTAGACTATTATTACTGCAGTTTGTCAAAACGGCTGAAATGTGTACAATTTGCCTTTTGAATATAGACCTTTCCCGGCATTTCTCTATGTGGTGGAATATTTGCGAATCTTAAGCAATGAAATATGGAGATTTTTTTTGTGGTGATAATAGCGTTGGGTAGCGTAAAATTTTCTTGATGCCGGTACTTTAACGATATTTGGTTTTCGATGCCAATACTAAAATATTTGTCTTCTTGAACCAGAAAACGGAACATTATTAGGTTAAAGGGATATTTCAGGATTTCTCATTTCCTAGTTATCCAGAGTGTTGTTGATGTCTGGAGATATTTTTTTCTTAAATTCATGCAGTTCTTATATTTGAAGAGTCTAGTAGCGCTAGGCTAGGGCAAGGCTAAAGCATTTCTATGGTATCAGTTAACCTGCGTTAAAAACAGTCTGACCCACTCCACAGTGCACCTGGGTAAATCACTTATAACGCCAGACTAACCATATAAATGTCTGTGTTAATAGAATAATTTTTGAAATATAACTGACCTTGTATCACATGAATTACCGCATTTTGAGGGACTATTTTCTCGTAGATCACTCCGCCGCTGCGTTAGCTTACAGCCACGAAGCTGATGCTGCTCAAATATAGTTATTTTAATGCAGGCTAACTGATACCATAGAAATGCTTTAGCCTTGCCCTAGCCTAGCGCCACTAAGCTCTTCAAATATAAGAACTGCATGAATTTAAGAATAAATATCTCCAGACATCAACAACACTCTGGATAACTAGGAAATGAGGCCCTATGTCAAAAATCCTGAAATCCTTTAATCTCCAATGTCAAGAAATGTGTGGGAAAATAGGGAAGAAATTGGGAATATTAGTAATAAAATATTAGGGATAAAATTGGGGAAATGAGAATAATAAGAAACAAAATTGGGGGAGAATTTGGCAAACACTGACCCAAACAAAAAAAATTGGGGATTTTCTTTTTTTTTAATTGGCCCAAAATGGGGGGGGGGGAATATGTCACTTATTTAATGCTGTCCCTGGACCTACAGCATCAAACTGTATCTAAAGACAGATTTATTTATTTTTTTCGTTTCCTGCTTTCAATACTTGAATACCAGACTGGTATCGTTTTAATGGTACCCAGCCCAAGGTGTTAAAGATATAGAATTAAACATTAAAGGGCTTTAAATTTGACTTGCTAGTTGCTACAACATCTGGTGTTGACCTGTGTCTAGTCTAAATTGTTTGTCACTTGCACGGTGCTATGGTGATCCTGGTTTCTTTTTAATCTTGATTTAGAGTTCATCCTTTCGACTGTCATGATTCATTCGCATGGAATGAATCATGAGAATTCATGGTTTCAAAACACGCCACATGCTTCGATTTTTCCCACTCCATACTTTCCACTAACTTATGGGCATCTTTCTCATCTTGCTTGATCTCGATTCTTCTCACTTTCTCTTCTTCCTGTTTCTCTTATGGGTTTCGTATTCAGAGGCGGGTAGTACTTTGTTACTATTACTCAAATACCTGTACTTCAGTAACTTCTACCCTTTGTCCAGTCAAATTTTAAGCCGACAAAAGTTTCATAGTAGTTTCAGTTCATGAAAATATCGGGATATTTTTTATTTTAGTCCTACTGTAGTTTTGGTTTCATCAACTACTTTTACTTTAGTTTTAGGCTCATTATTTTGTAAAGAAAGATGTGACTTTGAATACAATTATTAAGACATATTTTAGTTTAGAGCAGCTTAGAGTAGTTTTATCACAGTGTTTTTGAGTATTATTGTTTTCAGCAAAATTATCTATGAAAAGTTTAATGTTAACAAATTCAAACTTTTATTCATCTAAATAGTGTCGTCTTTGGATCAGAACTATATTTTGCTACACAAGTTGTATTTTTATCAAGAACCTCATTACTTTTACTTGATTTGAGTGAACGCTGAATTCCATAGTTTCATTGAGTGAGTCCTGATCCTTTGGACGTTCTTTCACCTCATGCACATTTCACGATTGCAGTAATAGAATGTATTCCAGATCAGTAACTACTCACAGCGATTCTATACTGTGAGGGCCCCCGTGGTGAAGTGTACTTGCCTTTTGTCTCCACCAGGGCGCGGTGTCGGATCAGCGGCGGCTCACGCAGACAGCTACAGGCGAATCGGGGGACTCTAACCTGCTTCTGTCTCCTGCCTCCTCCTCTGCACTAACTCCTCCAAAACCTTTTCCTACAAGACTCTGCTCTGCGCTTCTAAACCACACCAAACATCTGTGTGTCCTGAAAACACTGGTTTAAAAAGTCCTCAATGTTGTGGAACTTGTGCTCGTCTTAAGGCACAAAATACTGTCACTGTTTCTCCCAATGGGATCATGGACGTGAACCCGATTTGGTAAAGGCCAATGCAAAAATGTTTTTAACTGTATTTGTGTAACACTTTTAAACTATTTCTCTTCTTTTTTTTTAATGAATATAAATGTAGAAACTTCCCCTAAAATAGCCAGTACCGTTCAAAATCGAAGGAAAACCTGTATTTATCATGAAGCCTGCATGTTGGCAATACGATGCTAAGTCCCAGGTTAGGGCTGCACAATGTGGGACAAAATTGACAAGACTGGATCACTGTTTTAAATGCTTTTCAACACAGAGATTTCCTTTATTTTTAAAGTCGTAAGTAAGCCTGTCACGATAACAAAATATGATGTTCGATATATTGAGGCAGAAAAATATTGAGATAAACGATATTATTGAAGACCTTATAATGCCACAGAAACTAACTCTAAAGCCTAAAGGGATATTTCAGGATTTTTGACATTGGGCCTCATTTCCTAGTTATCCAGAGTGTTGTTGATGTCTGGAGATATTTTGTTCTTAAATTCATGCAGTTCTTATATTTGAAGAGTCTAGTGGCGCTAGGCTAATGCTAGGCTAAAGCATTTCTATGGTATCAGTTAGCCTGCATTAAAAACAGTCTGACCCGCTCCACAGTGCACCTGAGGTAAATCACTTATAACACCAGACTAACCATATAAATGTCTGTCGATAGAATAATTTTTTTTGCATTTAAAATAACTTATATTTAAGCAATATTTCAGCTTCGTGGCTGTAAGCTAACACAGCGGCGGAGTGATCTGCGAGAAAATAGTCCCTCAAAATGCAGTGATTCATGTGATGCAAGGTCAGCTATATTTCAAACATTATTCTATCGACAGACATTTATATGGTTAGTCTGGTGTTATAAGTGATTTGCCTCAGGTGCACTGTGGAGTGGGTCAGACTGTTTTTAATGCAGGCTAACTGATACCATAGAAATGCTTTAGCCTTGCCCTAGCCTAGCGCCACTAGACTCTTCAAATATAAGAACTGCGAGAATTTAAGAAAAAAATATCTCCAGACATCAACAACACTCTGGATAACTAGGAAATGAGGCCCTATGTCAAAAATCCTGAAATATCCCTTTAATGACTGTAAGATTTGTTCGAAAAGTATTTAATCTTAAAGTATCCAACAATAAACATGAAATCCAATGATCTTATTTTGGGTAAAAAGTATTGTTTTACAATAGAAAATGCGAATAAATGTACAGACCATAAATATTGAGCCCACAATTGTATAATTTATCTGTCATTTATTGAACGATAAGTTGATACAGTAATTATCGTGACGGGCTTAATCGTAAGCAATTTGTTTATCGACTTGTGTCAAAGAAAAATGATGACTCGAGATGCAAACAAGACTAAAATAGAGATAAATGAGGACAAGCCTAATGCTGAACTTCTGTACATTTTAAATTAGAAGAAAAACTTTGCACCTCATTGACTACAGGCCTATGTGTAGGAAATCCCAGTGTTCATTGAAAAAAAAACTGCCTGACTTGCAGAAATAGATCCAGTGTGCGGGAATCTTTTTTTAAATTCACGTACATGTTTAAGTTGCCGTCTTAGCTTTAGCCTTAGTTTTAGCAACAATGATTTGGCGATGTGATGATGTGCAGCCCTGCCCCGGGTTCAGCTCCCAAACTTAGCGGGTCAAATGCAGAGAACATGCCGAGTTGACGAGTCGACTTAAAGGCCTATACCTGATTTCCCAAAGAGAGGGCGAGTAAATTAAAATTTCAGCAGCCGTCTCAACTCGTCCTCAACATCTCAATTCATAATTAAGCACGTTTCACAACTTGCAGGGTCACGTTTCAGGATAATCACAGAAATGCTAGAATATGGTTTGTAACTAGTTTAGAACATATAGCATGAAGACAAAACAAATGTTGGTTCCACTAAAACAACAAAATCCGGTATAGGGCCTTTAATTTCTACCCAATTTAGCTTATGTAGGTCTTCCACTTAAGTCTTAGTATTATAAACCTTTAGATCAGATATTAGATCTTGTATAAAGGGCTGCACAATATGAGAACCTTCTGATTCTACCTTCAATATCGCAAGAACAATTTTGACTTCAGTTTCATTCAATGCAAATCAGGATCAAAACATGGCTATAAATTGGGAAGATTTTGACTAAAGGTACAATGCTTTTTTTGTTTATTTCAGGACGTTATCAGTGATTTTGCGATCTACTTTAGTGATCTATTGTGCAGCCTTTCTATATTTGTGCACTAAGCTTCATGGACCTATAGCCGCCTCCAAAGAGCACACAGACATGAACTAATACCTAATGCTAATTTTAAAACCTCATTTTCGAAAGGACTCATTTGCCTTTTACACTGTCTGTACGTTGAATGTTTTTGTTCCGAGAATGTACGAAGTTGTCCACTTTTATCACGGCTGTAAAACGGGCTATTTCTGCCCAGCTAAATCTAAAAGCCAGATTGTGTCGTATGTTTTCTCAAATTGATTGAAAATGCTAAAGCCATCGAAGATTTTTAAACAATCGAGCTGCAATTTAGACATTTTTGAGACATCTTTGTGGACAATTTCTGTTTACATGTAATTTTAATGTCTTAGATTCTAGCGTTAATGTCTTATTAATATGTTTTCCTCCTCAATTCATCACGTTGCCCACAAGAGATTCGTAGCAATGGTTTTGTCCATCTAGTTGATATTTATTATTTTATTTATTTTACTAGAACCATGTTTGTTTTATTTATGCGTTAAATTATTTTTGCAGCAGAGTCGAGCCATATTTTTTACACGTTATTTAATTTTAATTTATGTTTCTCGTCTTGAAGTCCACTTTGTATTAGAAACGCCACAATAAATGAATAAAGCTTTTAGTGGAATTGCTTTTGTCGTTATTTGGAAACGTGTTTGGCATTTTTGAAGCCAAGTTGTGTGTTTTCGGAGAGTTTTGTTGATGGTTTGGGTGTTTTGTCTCAGGACGACAGAGGGCGGAAGATGAAGAACATGGAGGAGAGAATGAGGGAGATCGAGACGTCGTTGCATAATGTCAAACTTCTGCTCAAGGAGAAGGTGGTTCAACTCAAGAACAGGTTCGTGCTGCGTCGCCTGCTCTCGCCTGACAACATAAATGTCTCTGGTCATCCTAGAGGCATTGTGTCCGGGCTCAGCATCTTTCTTCTTAAAGTGTATATAGGACAGAAACGCTCTCCTCACATGACCACTGTACTTTGGCTTTTACTACTTTACTTTGACAACGGCTTCCTGTCATTGATGAGATGTGATTCATTCAACTCACTGAATTCCTGACATCGAGTGGCCATTCAGTAACAAAAATGCAGCAACAGTGGTGTTGTATTACTCAGGGTTGATCAGTAACAGAGTAAATTTACACAAGTACTGTACTTGAGTAGAGTTTTTCAGGATCTTTACTTGTTGAGAATGACTTTACTCCACCACATTTTAAAGATTCTACTCCACTACATTTCCAAAAGTAATGACCAAAGTACAAAGTAAATTTAGCCGTATAATGTGCTCTCTTTGAAAAGTCGGTGGCGCTGTGCTGATCAGGTTTTCCACGGGGCATTATTAAAGACCTGATTATTTTTATTCTAAGCAATGAAAGAGGAAGCCACAGAATTAAAATGTTACTTGTAGTTTAAACTTCTGTGTAAGTTCTCAGTCGTACAGGAGTTGTCCATCTTCAAAGAAGGTACTTGAGTCATCTTCTGTACTTGGTAGTTGAGGTCTCAACTACCAAGTACAGAAGATGACTCAAGTACCTTCTTTGAAGATGTAGTTTAAACTCATTCCTAACATGTTTGTAGCGTCCCAATTCTTCACAGGGACTAGTTTATAGGCTCATTTCACAACTTACAGGGTCACTTTTTGGGGTCACTTTCACAGAAATGCTAGAAAAATGCTAGAAAGCTACTAAAGTTCATGAAATTGATACAAATGCTTTGATATCTGCACAGTGTTTTTTCCCACTAATGTTTACACTAAGGGAGGACAAAAAGAATTGTTCGACTACTAGAAAACAAAACGGGTAATAGCCCCTTGAAGTCATTAAAAAGCATTCAATCTAAATTTCTTAGTAAGTAAATTTTTCCTTGAGGACAGAACCCACAGCGATGATGGTTTTACAGCATACACTTGTCAAAAACACACACAAACTATGGCCTTAAACAAATTCAGCTGCAGTTGTGATTAAAATGACCTTTTTGCTCAAAAGTTGCCCGTGTCCAATTTGGTTTTGAATATAAAGATTTCCCCTCATTTTTTGTTTTGATTCTTTACAGCTCTTACGAAATTAAACATGCCACGATCTTTTGCATGTGTGGCACTAAAAATATAGTATTTAGGCATTAAAATGGCATTCAATGTCAATGTCACGGACTCACAACAAGGACGAAGGTTTGTCCCTGACGTGTTGCCGTACAGAGAGTGAATTCAGGCGCAATCGTGCGTTTTTGAAGCCGCTAAGTTAATCTTCATAACACTCATTTGTACTTTAAATGTTAGTATTTTCTACAGCAAATACCTCTGTGCACAATAAAAATGTGGCTTAAGCAGATTTTACTTGTGGAGTAATATTTGACCAGTAGGATTTGTACTTTTACCCAAGTAATCAAGTACTTTGATCCTACCTCACAGATTCTTGGATCGTACGCATGTTCTCCCTGTGTTTTTAATTCCCATCTCACGAAAACATGTACAATAGGCCAAGACCCCCTGGAAAGAGATTCTGAATCTCAGTGGGGCGATCCTTCTTACATGAAAATGAAAGGCCACATACCTGATATTTTTCTAGTCGTGGAAGTAATTTGGTTTTGTCCTTCAGTCTATTGTCAAAGCAGATATTTGTGGAGAAAGACTTTTGTGCGCTGAGAATCTGATTATAAAGCTTTTTATCTATAGTGAACGAGCTGCTACAGTAGTTGTTGACATTAGTATTTCTTCAAGGTGCTCATAAACTCATCCCTAAGAAGAATTTAAACGTTAGGATGACTTGGGACTATAGAATGTGGCAACAAATTAGAAATTAGTTTTGCTTTGTCTGTATATTTGTAACTGAGTTATTCAATACCGTGGTCAAACTTGATCTTTCTCTTCAGCTTCATAAAAACGGTAAAGCGGACGTCCTGATCAAAGACCTGTACTCGGAGAACGACGAGCTGCTGAAGGTTCTGGAGGTGACCGAGCAGCGGCAGAAAATCGCAGAGAAGAAAAACTACCTGTTGGAGGAAAAGATCTCCAGCCTCACCAAAATACTGCGCGACTTAGGCCCCTCCTCCCTCCCCACCCTGCAGTACCACTTCACCTGCTCCTAATGCAGAGGAGAGATTTCGCTACAGTGCCGTTATTTGTGTACATTTCAACAATGACTATGTAATTTCATCATCATGGGCTCCACAGTAAGCATTAAATGTGAAGTTTTAGTCCCTGATCTTTTCAGCATAGACTATAAAGGATGGGCCTGGAAAACATGGAAGTTTATAAAGGAAATTGGCCTTTTAAACGCTTTTATTTGGTCTTAACTTAAATATTTTTTATGCACCAGCGCCCTAAATTAATGATTAAATCAATGACGTAACTAAGAGGGCGATAATCCATATTTCGCATTGCTGCCTATTAAAACTATTTTCCTGTTTTTGTTGTTCGATATTTGCACAACTTTCTCCATCTTTTTTTCCTAAGCTGCCTATTTTATCCATGTGAATTTCCAGTCCAATAATGCAACTGTACATTCTTTAATATAAGACACTACTGAAGTGTGAACCATTGTGTATATGACCCAGTGCTATTTATATCGACCGGTGAATTGTGCAAAAGCCAAAGTGAGGTTTTTATGAATGTACTGAATGAGAATGAAGGATACTGCTGCTGGAAAGACAGTGACTTGTGCACAATAAAGATGACTCCTATCGAAATGAGTGGTGTCTGTCACATACTTTGCTGCCTTGGCTGTACAGCTTGTTTGTTTATGATGAGTTCTTGATGTTTATTTGCGACCTAAACTCTCCCACGATTAGAAACGGACTGTCCTTGACCCCTCTCTTTTGGAGTGAGGAGAATGTACGGCGATTAAAATAGTCTCAACAGCTGATGGGCGCTATACAAAGAACCTAACAATGCTTCTGTCTGGAAAAGTATTTCTGTCACTGCACCTGTCATTTATGTTTAAGGGGTCGCTTTCACGACTTATCTAATTTAAAAGTGGATTGAATTTACTCCGGTCTTCTACAATTTTAGACTTTATTCACTTTACTTTGAGAGCATTTCATTTAGCGGTATGCTTTCGTAATGGTTTTGAGCTTGGTGTTTTTTTTTTCTTTCTGTTGTAGACATGGTACACACCCAGTTTAGATATACTTTAGTCCAATTTAGGTATAATTTAGGCCTGATATAATTCATTCGATAGGGACAAGCATGTACAAATGTAACCATGAGGGGGGTAGTTCTCTGTAGGGCTGGGATGATACACCTTTGCCTTGATCCGATACGTATCACGATACTCGGGGGGCCGATCCAACACATATTGCGATACAGTAAGTAATTACATATTGTGTAGAGATCTGGGGAAATGTGTATAAAAGTAATCTTGACCCATTGTTTAAAGTTCAGAAAAGGCAATAAGAATAATCCATTTAGCTGGATACAGTGAACACACAAATCCTTTATTTTTTAAATCAAAAACAATGAAATTTGAGGACAAATCATGTTCAAAGCCTCACAAAAGTCACTTCCTGAAAGTATACAAAATATGTTCTGCAAACGAGAAGTCAAATACAACTTGAGAGATAAGATGAGCTTCGATAAACAATACTCAAATATCACAATTTCCACATGATTTCATGTTTTGTTTCACACAATTTATGGCGTCATTGAAAATAAATCTGACTTTTTTTTTTGCTCAGTTACTCATTTACCCTAGGGTGACCAGATTTTCAGACTAAAAAACTGGGACACTATTTCGGATTTAGTTGCACGGTAAACCAGGGAGCCATTTATTGACTGTTTTTCCTAAGCTAAATGGTAAATCTGCTTGTTACTATCTTAGACAATGCACCAATCAGCATTAACATGATAGACTTGATATTTTTTATTGGTTTCTACCTGGTAATGGACATTTGCATGGCCCAAAGACATGAATTTTTAAGCAGAGTTTGTTACTTTGTGGATCATATTGGCCAAAAACTGGGACACTTGGACAGATCCTGTGTAAAACTGGGACAATTAATGGTTTTGGAGGAATGTGTGGGGACATGGGACAGAGGACTCAAAACTGGGACTGTCCCGGGTAAACTGGGACGTCTGGTCACCCTAATTACCCACAGTACTCAAATATTTATTTTATATTTTTTTATTTGTACTTGAGTAAAATTATTTCAAAGTAGCGTTACTCTTAATTTGCAATGTCAGTCCCTTGACTTTGGCCTGGTGGTAGGCATTTATTGTTTTACTGTATCACTTGTTCCAGCAGCTCTAAAGTGCAAATAGTTGGAAAATGTGCAATTAAAGAAGGCAATGTGCAAAGTAATGAAATGAATGTGGGCCTATCTGATATACGATCAATTCATTTTCATTTATTTCGGTTTGGTCATTTACAGATCATTCAAACCATTCCAGGGTAAAATCTACACCTCGGTACAGCTTTAATTGGGGTGAAAATAATGTATTTATAAAAGTCAATAATATATTTCATAATGAAGCAAGTGCCCTAGAACACAAGTATATTGTATTAGGAGAGAGTACTATCTGTTTGGCCGTGTCGTTGTGTTAAATATATGCTTCCAAAATGTAGAAATGTGAACTATGTCATTCCTGAAGAGCGGATGGGCAGGTCTCTCCCCGGAGCAGATCCCACGGCTTCGGCTGCTCAAACTCAAAAACATGACTCTCCTCCGCTCTTTAAACCTTTCTGGTGTCGATGGACTGTGCCGGAGGACCACACCGCCCTGTTGTTGATGTTTAGGGAGCTTTTTAAGTGATGCTCTCGCGAAAGAAAAGCAAAAACGAAGCGTCCAAACCAGCCGAGGTGCATGGGAAATATGTGAAGAAGGAAACGTCGCCGCTCCTCAGAAGTAAGCAACAAGTAGCTAGCAGTTAGCATTAGCAACGGAGAGCGGCTAACAAAAGTTCATTTCAGGCCAATTATACGCTTTTAGTACAAACAAAACACTCGTCTGTGTTCACATGGGTGTTCTGCTGTGGGAAAACTACTCGCTGACTTATGATGATGCCTTATTTTATAGGTTTTGAGACCGTAACTAAGCTAAACGCTAACTAGCGAGCTAACCAAACATTGACCGAGTTGCTAATGTTGGTAACACTGCTGAGGTGATGGAAACATTGGATTCAAGTAGATGAAGATGTTTTAATGAATGGGGTACTAAGTTGTTCAATGGTGGGAATGTTATAAAAGCGTTATTACTAGCTTCTGGTTAACTTGGATTGTAATTGGGCTGTTATAACAATATGACATTGAAGTAAAGACCTTTCGCTTGTTTTGTTTTTAAGCATTTTCTCTGCCAAAATGTCTGATTTTGTTGAATTTTCTAATCTCACACAAGTGTAAAAACTTGGAGAATGCAGTCCTACTCGTAGAGACACGGTGCAAGACTTGTTTTCTCCCTAGTAATTTTAGGTTAACTGAGATTGGAAGTCATTAAGATAAAGAGCCTGGTGGCAGGAATGGCATCTAAAGTAAAGTAACACTGCGTTTTCTATATTATTCTAATATTATGTTTAAATTATTATTATTTGCTTTAGAGATTTTGTTGGGGCAGGTTTTGTTCCTTGTGAATTGCTCTCTTAATTACAGAAATGTTGTTGTTTTCTACCTAAATTATAACTATAGAGTTTGGGAAAAGCTACTGTTACCATGGAGATCCGCCATGTTTGTGGCTGTTAGCATACATTTTCCATAGACTAACATTAGCTAAAAAACAACAGTGTAAAAAGTGAAGAAAAAAGCCGTGGAACAACTCCGTTAGCCATTGAGTCACTACTTGTAAATACATTTAACTCACTGTAGTGTCCAAGTAATTTAATGTGAACCATAGCTCCAGTGTTTTACCTTTTAAATCTCCATTAGTTTGTTAATGCTGCAAATCCCAAGATGCTAAGCAATATGACATCACAGTCCTGAACTCTATACCGCATGAATATGAATTCTGGCCTAAGCTTTTGAAATCCCAAATGTCAAAGCCTGAAACTGTTATGATGTTTTCTTCAGACCTTATGCCCTCCTTCATCCGTCATGGCCCCACGATCCCCAGACGAACCGAGGCGCCGCTGCCGGAGATGGGCCCCTCGACGTACGCTGTGGCCCCGAACAGAGAGCCGGTGGTGCGCCGGACCCCGGTGCAGAGGCCTCCACAAGAAATCGCTCGCAGGTGAGAATGTCACACTGGTAACTACAGTAAATCTGGTCCGACACCAGCTCATGTGCCCAGAATTAACACATGATTTGTTTATGATGTTTTTGTTATTATATATTGTGTTCTTATTCCACAGTGTTCCATAGATTTCACACAGATATTTTTGCTGCTGATTTTGTTTTTGTCGTGTGGTCACTAGGTTCAAAATTTGACAACTGTCCTTTTTTGATAAATAGTAATTGACACAATCTACTGTCTCATTCACTGTGTCCTCGATTCACCCATGCAGGGAGAGCCATCGTCTGTCTGCCCCGCCGTACCTGCCCCGGAGCCTGGGCGACCTGCCACGGGAGTACGGAGGCTCCACTCAGTCCTTCCTGAGCGACGTGAGCCCGCTGTCTGAGAACGGAGACGCGTCCAGATACTATTACCCCCCTGAACTGTACTACACCAACCATCAGCAGCAGCAGCAGCAGCAGCAGCAGCCGCCGCCGCCGAGGGGGCGGAGGCTGCCGGACAACTTCCCAGATGAGTTCAGATTCTGCGAGAGAAACGAACACAACGTGCAGAGACACCCTCGACAGCACACGCCGCCGGGACAGGGAGGCCTGCTGCAGGTGAGAGGAATCCTGTGGAAGTGTCTTTTTACTGCATGAATTTGTACAACTCTATGCACAAAACAAAGATTTTGAGTAAAAGCTTTTTGGATGAGTTTTTCAACGCTACATTGGAATTGTATTATTTAATATTAAAGCCACACCGCGTAGAATTTCACCCAATAAACAAAATTAAAATAGAGGCATTTATTTTATATTTTCATTATTGAAAAATACCTCATGAATGTACAAACAAACATGTGCTTTTGCTGTGAGCGGCTCAGCTCTCCTAAGACATGACTGTACTTTACCAGGAGTGGGGACGTCTCCAGCTCGTCTCCATGGAGATGTGACTAAAGTCAGAAGCAGAATTTGAGGTTTTAACAGGTTAGATCCTCATCCAAATCCATTCTGTGATTACCCACTGCAGTAATAGCATTTTCTGTGTCGAGCTGGTCATTAGGAGCATGTTTTGTATTGATGGCAACAATATAGCCCAAAATGTTACGCAGTGTGTCTGTAATTAGCAATTTTCAAAAATATGCTTGGGATTTACAGCCCTCAGCTATTCCATTTTTACGGCCCGGAATGGTTGCATTCCCACCTTCGAAACAGCTTTGTTCGCCTCACCTCCAACACACCCCTCCCCTGCCCCCTCATTATGTAAACAAAAACACGTGCAGGGATCACAAATGTCTGAAGCCGCAGACACAGCAACAGTTGGCGGCTAATGGTGGGTGTACACTGTGCGATTGTTTTTTTTGTTTGTTTTTTTTGTCTTATAAGATTTTTAGATGTCACACTGCATGACGTAGGGATGGTAAAATCGTGAGCCTGCACTCGTCTCCACTTTGCCATTGTTCAAAAAGGCAATTGTAGCTACGATCAAAGTTTTGTCGTAGCAGTTTCAGGCTTCAGAAGACGTGTGTTTAGCTCAGCAACATGCAGCGGGGTTTATTTTTCGCAGAAAAGCCCAGAGAAAGTCCTGTAAAATGTAGTCTGATCCGCTCATGCCCAGTCACTGTTGCTATGACTCTGGCTGCAGTGCAGCAGCATGTGCTGATGTGTTGACGGGACAATGACAGAGATCCTCTCTGCAGCGAGAGGAGGCTCACTCTACGACTAGTGTTCCAAAATATCAGACACTGCCTGAGGTCGGTCGTAGCTCGTCATTGGTCGTATGACGGTTCTATTTTCAATCTTTGTCCCTGTCTCACTGTGCGACCTAAGACCTGGAATTTCAGCTACGACCTAAGATTTTTCTCATGACTAGTGATCGTACGTCGCTGACGGACAAAATCGCACAGTACACCTGCCATAAGAGTTTAGCATTTTGGGGGGGCTCATGGGACCGCTGCATACTGTAGTGGCGAAAATAACCCATAGATCCCTCTGCACCACAGCTACTGCAAGATAAAATGATTATAAAGGGTGGCGTTTATGGAGAAAATATAATTCATCTAAAGTCCCAGAGGAGGACGGAGAGAATTGGGTATGTAGTCGCGTTAATAAAAGTGTCTAAAGCGGTTGCATTTGTCGCACTGATCTGGGTCTTTCTCAGTTATTCTGGCCTCGACTACAGCACAAAAATGTAGCACTGATAAATACATAGATACATAATGATTGATGGTACTTTGGGTCATGGAAATTTGGTTAATGGTCATGGAGGAGTCGTGGAAAACCTCAAGTGGAAATCTGTACGAACCCTGTTGGAAAAGAATGACTTTGCTCGACTGTTTTTACTGCATAAGATCATCAAAAATGGCTACATGAGAGGCTCAAACACATTCAAAGCTGCAGTTTTGGCTGACATTGTATTCTGTTTGATGGAATGTTTGCAAATCTTAAGGAACAAAATATGCACAGATTAGATATAGAGTTGTCTGTATTTCTGGCTTATGACTAAGTTTAAAAGTGCATATATAGGCTGCCGTGTGTAAGTCATAAAGATAAACGAGAGTCACTGCATGTGTCTCTTTACAGTTTTTCTTAGTTTGAGCAATGATTCATCAGATTCCTCTGTTTTCCACAACTACGACCAGAGCCAGTGACCTTTAACCGTGCGCATTCCTCTCATTTAAATACCGCTTCTCCCACATGAAAAATATGTGTTTTTGTCCTGACATCTGTGCTTTGCATTTTGAGGCTTTTCCCATAGTTTTTATATCAGGAAGCGACTGCGTTTTTCAGTCACAGACTTTTATCCAGTGCATTGAATTGTGTTTCTACTTCTGCACATGATTGTATTTGTTTAAGTAAGATTTGAGTTTGTGATTCTGTCATGTTCAAGGCTTATAGATAATAAAAGATTTTCAGGGTGTTTTGTGCTGTACCTCTAAGGTCCTCCTGGAGGGCACGAAGACCCTGGTTTATACAGACTGTGTTGGATCTAAACCAGCCATAACATAGGCCCATACTGCACGGATTAAACTAACTCTACCAGGTCCAGGACTCATATTATACAGTGCCTCTCCAAAGTACTAACACACCTTGAACCATTTTGTCATGTTTACAACCCTAAACATAAAGATTTTATTTTGAATTTTTTACTGAAAGTTCACACACAAGTAACAGACAACTGTGAAGTGAAAGCAAAATGATACATGATTCTGTTATTTTTCAGAAAATAGAAAAGTGAAAAGTGGGGCGTGCAAAAGTATTCATACAGCATTTTCTGAGTGCATTAAATTGCCTTTATAACATTCCTAATGACTGCAGAATGTTCACACCTTGCCCTAACCATTAAATAGAGGCCACCTGTGTGTAATCTACTCTCAGTATAATTACAGCTGTTCTGTGAGGGCCTCACAGCTATGGTCAGAGTGTATTGGTCACTAAGCAACATCATGAAGGCCAAGGAGCACACCAGAGAGGTCAGGGATAAAGCTGTGGAGAAGTTTAAAGCAGCGTTAAGTTATACAAAGATTTCCCAAGATTTGAACATCTCACGGAGCACTGTTCAATCCATCATTCAGAAATGGAAAGAGTGTAGCATCACTGCAAACTTACTGAGACACGGCCGTCCACCTAAACTAACAGACCGAACAAGGAGAGCACTGGTCAGAAATGTAATCAAGTGCCCTAAGATAACTCTGGAGGAGCTGCGACGTACTGCCGCTGAGCTGGGGGAATCTGTACATGGGACAACTATAAGTCGTACTCTACACAAATCTGGCCTTCATGGACGAGTGGCAAGAAGAAAGCCATTATTGAAAGGAGGCCATAAGAAATCCTGTTTGAAGTTTGCTAGAAGTCATATGGAGGACACAGCTACCATGTGGAAGAAGGTGCTTAGGTCAGATGAGACAAAAATTGAACTTTTTGGCCCAAATGCAAAACGTTATTTATGGCACAAACCTAACACTGCTCATCGTCCTGAGTGCACCATCCCCAGTGTCAAATATGGTGGGGGGAGCATCATGCTATGGGGCTGCTTTTCCTCAGCAGGGACTGGGAAGATTGTAAGAATAGTTGGGAAGATGGATGGAGCCAAATACAGAGACATTTTGGAAGAAAACCTGCTGGAGTCAGAAAGAGAATTGAGGCTGGGGCGGAGATTCACCTTCCAGCAGGACAATGACCCTAAACACAAAGCTAAATCTACAATGGAATGGTTTAAAAACAAACATATTAATGTGTTAGAATGGCCCAGTCAAAGTCCTGAAAACTGCTGTTCACAAACGCTCTCCTTCTAATTTGACAGAGCTTGAGTTGTTTTGTAAAGAGGAATGGGCTAAAATGTCAGTCTCTAGATGTGCAAACGTTATAGAGTCATACCCCAGAAGACTTGCTGCTGTTATTGCAGCAAAAGGGGGTTCCACAAAGTAATAGTCATGCTGTATGAATACTTGTGCATGCCCCCCTTTTCACTTTTCTATTTTTTGAACAATAACAGAATCATGTATCATGTTGCTTTCACTTCACAGTTGTCTGTTACTTGTGTGTGAACTTTCAGTAAAAAATTCAAAATAAAATCTTTATGTTTATGGTTGTAAACATGACAAAATGTGCAAAAGTTCAAGGTGTATTAGTACTTTCGCAAGGCACTGTAGATGCACCCATTCGATACTGGAAAAAATACGATTGCACTTGTTTTGGCTCTCACTGTTTTAACATAGAACTTTTCACCAACTTAATCTCAATGAATATAGACATTTTAAAGCTGTTAATCAGGAGAATTCAATCGCCCTGTAAACATACCGCAGCGGTTTGCTAATTTGCTAGCGTTAACTAATCAAGGCTGGGACAGAAACTTGGCTGAATAATACAGTACTTTTGGCTACTGTTGAAGGTCTCCATGAGTTAAAATTAGTTTATGAAATGACGTCAAAGAATAACTGATACAATCCACAAGTTGTTCAATGATCAGATCACTTCATGCTGTGAGTTGTTGAATGTAACCTAAAGCCTGTCATGTCGCCAGTATGTCCAGTCTGGTCTGTTTCAGGAACATTTACGCAGTGCTTTGTTACATTTTGTTGTGGACACTTTTGGACACATGACTGTTTTCTATTTATTTTAAAGTATTGTGTTACGTATCGGCGGATGGACCAAAGTGTGTCGTCCCAGCCCTAGATCATAATAACATAATAAAAGTTCGGAAAATGAATGTAACCCAGATTCATTCAAAATTGCTGTCAGTGAGCAGTGTTTCCCAGCCCTTGTTTTGAGTCGTCCCAAACAGCTGCAGAGAGTCCGCTCCTGTGGGAAAGAGAGGTCAGCATTTTTCCTAAACCCTTGAGATTTTCCAAAATGGCGGCGATGGGTTTGATCTGACAAATCCTGGAGTGGAGCGTTTGGCAGCGGAGAGAGTGAGAGACGGTATGTGAGCCACAGAAATGCTCTCACTCCTCTGACACGACGACAAATATGAAGAAGCAAAACCCACTGGAGACACACGCCGGATGTGTTATAACGAAACAAAACACTTTCAGGACAGGAATGTGGAAAACCTTTACAAAATTATAAAGAGAGGCTCGAGGATAAAGACTGTAGAGAAGTGAATTACCTGATTGAGTCGACTCTCTTGGACAGGAGATTGTGTCTGTTCGATGCAGATGGATGTCAATGATCGTGCAGCTCTAATACAGTCCTGATCAACAGTTTAAGACCAGTTGAAAATGGTTAAAATTCAAATTTTTCATGGTTGGATTAACAAGGTTCCAACTTCAATCAAATGCAACAAGAAGAAATGGGAGTGAGACAAAAACAAAAACATTTTGAGTAAAGCTTTTATTGAAAACAACAAATAAACTCCCCTCCTGGAACCACCACCTTAACGTGGTGGAGGGGTTTGAGCGCCGAATGATCCTGGAGCTCTGTTGTCGGGGGCTTCGTGCCCCTGGTAGGGTCTCCCATGACAAACAGGTCCGAGGTGACGGGTCAGACAAAGGAGCGGTTCAGAAGCCCCTTATGAGAGACCAACAGGCCCGGTTAGAACCTTGAGGCCGTCCTTCTGTGGACCCACCACCTGCAGGAGGAGCCATAGGGGCTGGTGCAGCTCCAACAGCTGCCCCCACGACCCAGCAACGGAAAGTGGAAGAAAATGGATGGATGGAACAAATAAACTGAAATAGTCTGTTTTTGCAGCTGATCAAAAGTTTAGGACCACATGACTTTGAAAAGGCCAAATCTGTGCAAACATATGCACACTATACACTATCATAATCCTGATGGCAAAGGCAAAAACAAAGTTCTAGTTTTGAAAGTGTTTGGGTTGTTGAGCTGCATAAGCAGGGCCTCCTTTAGCGCCATCGCTGCTGAGGTGGGACGCAGTAAAGACAGTCATTTAGAAAGATCCTGAGGGTTATGGAACAAAAAAGTCAAGTGAAATACGTAAAAGAATGTCACCAGCTCAACAACCCGACCACCTTTCAAAACAAAACGTTTTTTTTGCCTTTGCATCAGGGTCATGACACTGTGAATACCTGACAGAAAATAAAATTGAATGCAAATTTTTTGGCCTTTTTAAAGTCATGTGGTCCTAAACTTTTGATCAGCTGCAAAAACAGACTATTTCAGTTTATTTGTTGTTTTCAATAAAAGCTTTACTAATTTTTTTTGTCTCGCTTCCGTTTCTTCTTGTTGAATAATTTTTAACTGGTCTTAAACTTTCTTGGGACTCTACGTTTATTCTTCAGGACTTCCTTGTTTCCACATATTGAATGAACTGCGCGAAAACTAAGGCCTTAAATGTCACTAAAAGCATCAAATTGGATTCAAATGTGCATTAAAAGTGGTCAATATGGATTTTTAGAGTTTTTACCATGTTAACAATGTTATTTTCTCATCAGAAAACAGACCAGGAGCTGTGTTTCGAGCCGCTAGCGCAGCTTTGAGTAATCTTTAGATCTTCTCCAGTGGCTGTTCGTAGCAGCTCCTAAACAGCTCCTTCTGAGGTCCTACTATCCAGGAAATATTTATCCTCTCTTCACGATCTGGAGTAAAATCACTCGCCATCGCAAAAATTTATGGCGTGTCCAATCTGCTTTTGAATCTCTACATTTTCCATTATTCTTTTGGAAACGAGACTTAAATGGTAAATGCACAGACCTGTATAAACATTGATTGTGAACTTTCTAGTACATTTTGTTTCGCCTGTTCCTTGGCTCTAAAATAACTCGCTGTGTTTGTTGTTGTTGTTGGCAGGCATCGGTCGAATCCAGGCCAAGTCTCTGGGAAACCTGTCCAGCCTGACGCAGGAGGAGCTGCCCCTGCCCCCGGGCTGGACCGTGGACTGGACCATCAGGGGCAGGAAGTACTACATCGACATGAACACTAACACCACTCACTGGAGCCACCCGCTGGAGAGAGAGGGGCTGCCTCCGGGCTGGGAGAAGGTCGAGTCCGCAGAGTTCGGGGTCTACTACGTTCACCACAACACCAAGAGCGCGCAGTACAGGCATCCGTGCGCTCCCAGGTTTGTTGTTTTACCGCTGGACAAACTCTTAAAGGGGGGGTATTATGTAAAGTCGACTTTTTCAAGCTTTATATCATGTTATTATGTCATTCCCTCATTAAACACATGCCTGGAGTGTTGCCTGGCTCATTCACATATTTTTGAGTAATCAGTAAAAACTTAGACGGCAGCCATTTTAGGTGTAGCTATGCCTCAGTCCTCCTAGGAACGCCCCCACCTCCTGGAGACGCCTCTGGACCTTTTGTCACCAGCCAAGCCACCAACCACTGCTCCTCAGCTCAGCAGAGCCCCCTCCCCGCACAGTAGTGTTGTTTAGATGCCACAGCAGTGTGCTGAAGGGGGCGTGTCGGAAAGCTTCTTAAAGAGACAGAGGCCTATTTCAAGACGTTCAGTACAGCCATTTTGAGAGAGCAATTTTATTCAAGGCAGTTATTTTAATTTACTGCATATACAGACCAACAGAAGGTTACGTCATCATTGTAGTATGCTATAGACTGGTGCTATGTGATTGAAAAAAGCATAATACCCCCCTTTAACATCTTAGTTTCATTTAATGTATAGCTTTTTATTCAATCTAATTTGTTGACATTAAGAGGAGACACTGCAAAACTCATTCTTTATAATTGCCTAATCTTCTCAAAAAGGTGTTTATCACACAGATTCAATGTTTCTCTATGGAATTATATGGGAAACTGTAAAGTCAAATGCCATTTTCCTTACTTTGATTCAACCAACTATCCACTTAAGTAGCAGTTTGAGACACTAAACTTTCCAGTCTTGTACTTCACTATATTTTTTAGGTTTGCTTTGAAGGATTTTTCAATATCTATGCGACAGTGGTGCAGGTGGTAGAGCGGCTCGTCTCATGATCAGAAGGTTGGGGGTTTGAATCCCGCTTTCTGAAGATGCACACTGTCCTTGTGTCCTCAGGCAAGACACTTCACCCACCTTGCGTACGTTGGTACATGAATGAGAGTGTGAATGGGTGACTGGTTCCTTGTTGTAAAGCACTTTGGGCCTAATGTTGATGGAAAAGCGCTAAATAAGTTGAGACCATTTACCATTTTGAACCTACAAAAACAATACATATTTTTCACTAATTATTAGCTTATTTAAAAATAGAAGTAGTCCCCTCTGAGCAAATCTTTGTAACTTATATGTCAAAACATAAACATAATGTATGCCTTGCTCTATCCATTATTAATATTTGGTAATGGAAAATACAGGCAATTTTGGCCACACACGTCTTTGTACACATGAAATGCCTTTTTTTTTTAATATGAAAACATCAAATGGTAAATGGTTTCAACTTGCATAGCGCTTTTCTGGGTGAAGTGTCTTGTCGGAGTCCATCCAAGTGAGCACTTTCTTCACAAATATGATCTACTCAAGCAATGTCAGTAGATTTTTTTTAAGGGCCTGCCCTAAAGCCACCACAGTCATGTTTTTTTTAAGTCCAGATTAAAGACACATCTTTTCAAACTAGCTTTTAAAGGGATATTTCAGGATTTTTGACATTGGGCCTCATTTCCTAGTTATCCAGAGTGTTGTTGATGTCTGGAGATATTTTTTTCTTAAATTCATGCAGTTCTTATATTTGAAGAGTCTAGTGGCGCTAGGCTAGAGCAAGACTAAAGCATTTCTATGGTATCAGTTAGCCTGCATTAAAAACAGTCTGACCCACTCCACAGTGCACCTGAGGTAAATCACTTATAACACCAGACTAACAATATAAATGTCTGTGTCGATAGAATAATTTTAACCATTTTGCATTTAAAATAACTTATATTTGAGCAGCATCAGCTTCGTGGCTGTAAGCTAACGCAGCGGCGGAGTGATCTGCGAGAAAATAGTCCCTCAAAATGCGGTAATTCATGTGATACAAGGTCAGTTATATTAAAAAATTATTCTATCGACACAGACATTTATATGGTTAGTCTGGCGTTATAAGTGATTTACCTCAGGTGCACTGTGGAGTGGCTCAGACTGTTTTTAATGCAGGCTAACTGATACCATAGAAATGCTTTAGCCTAGCACTAGCCTAGCGCCACTAGACTCTTCAAATATAAGAACTGCATGAATTTAAGGCCCTATGTCAAAATCCTGAAATATCCCTTTAAGACTTAGATCGCACTTATTTATGTCTGGTATGTAATGTTTTTAAGTTTTTTAAGCTGTTTTATCTTTCTGGGAAGCACTTTGGTCTTCCTTGTGTTGTTGTAAGATGCTATATAAATAAACTTTGATTGATTGATGTTTTGCTGCTTTGAGGGACGCTGAGCGTAGCATTAGCTGCAATCTCCGTCTATTATATTTACCAGTATAACTGATATGATATGGCCCAGCCCTAAGAGGCACCCAATATAATGTTTTTCAGCTCTAAACTTGTCTCTCCCTCCGCAGTGTTCCTCGCTACGATCAGCCGCCTCCCCTCCCTCCCCCGGTGACGTACCAGCCCCTCCCCCCCGAGCGGGCACAGCCGGTCCTGGTCCCGGCAAACCCCTACCACGCGGCCGAGATCCCGGACTGGCTCCAGGTCTACGCCAGAGCCCCCGTCAAGTCAGTGCCACCACATTTGGTTTTAAGATACATTTCGTTATCCTCATATCTCTCTCTCTCTCGGTTTCAGATATGACCACATCCTGAAGTGGGAGCTGTTCCAATTGGCCGACCTGGACACGTACCAGGGCATGCTGAAGCTGCTGTTCATGAAGGAGCTCGAGCACATCGTCAAGTCGTACGAGGCCTACAGGCAAGCGCTGCTGTCCGAGGTGGAGGGCCGCAAGCAGAGGCAGCAGCAGTGGTACGCCGCGCAGCCGCCCAACAAGAACTACATCAACAACATGTGACGGGCCCCGGCCACAAGAGGGCGACGTTTGTACCCAGCGAATACTACACGTGCGCGAGTTACAAAGCGCTGTAGACACTATGACGAGAACTCGCTTTTAACTCCAGAGAAGAGACATTATGTTAACAATAAACCTTAGAGGGCGATCTTCAACTGGAAAAGGTGCGTTTTTCTGCCAAACCAGAACGACAGCGACACTATGGGGACGGCCGCTGCTCCACGTTCCCCCACTGACCCAAGCGCTGACTTAAAGAGGGGGTATTATGCGAAGTCAACTTTTTAGAGCTTTTTACCATGTTTATAATGTTCATCAAAAACAGACCTGGAGCTGTGTTTTGAGTCGCTAGCACCTCTTAACCCCCGCCTTAACCAAGCTCATTTCCTCCAGTTTGGCTTTACCCAAATCTAAAAGCGTCTCGAAAAAAGCATCAAAGAAGCGACAAAAACGAGGATGAAAACCCGACAAAAAACGACGAAAAACTGTTGTAAAAGCATGAAAAAGCAACAAAAACACAACAATAAAACTACGAAAAAAACAACAGAAAAAGAGACAAAAACAAGACAGTTTTGCAGCTCCGGTCGAGAAGCTTTTAGAATTGGGGTAAAGCTGAGCTGGAGAAAATCAGCTCAGTTAAGGCGGGAGTTAAGAGGTTAAAGGGATATTTCAGGATTTTTGACATAGGGCCTCATTTCCTAGTTATCCAGAGTGTTGTTGATGTCTGGAGATGTTTTTTCTTAAATTCATGCAGTTCTTATATTTGAAGAGTCTAGTGGCGCTAGGCTAGTGCAAGACTAAAGCATTTCTATGGTATCAGTTAGCCTGCATTAAAACAGTCTGACCCACTCCACAGTGCACCTGAGGTAAATCACTTATAACGCCAGACTAACCATATAAATGTCTGTGTCGATAGAATAATTATAATCATTTTGCATTTAAAATAACTTATATTTGAGCAGCATCAGCTTCGTGGCTGTAAGCTAACGCAGCGGCGGAGTGATCTGCGAGAAAATAGTCCCTGAAAATGCGGTAATTCATGTGATACAAGGTCAGTTATATTAAAAAAATATTCTATTAACACAGACATTTATATGGTTAGTCTGGTGTTATAAGTGATTTGCCTCAGGTGCACTGTGGAGTGGGTCAGACTGTTTTTAATGCAGGCTAACTGATACCATAGAAATGCTTTAGCCTTATTTATTTATTTATTGGTTTATTTGGTAGGGACAGTACAAGTTAATGAACAAGCCACACCGGATTGTAGCCTTGGCTAATTTCCATCCGTCGTCCCCCATGCGCACTCTCAAACACACTCTCATTCATCCTGGCCTATTGTACATGTTTTTAGTGGTAGGGGAAACCGGAGTACCCGGAGGAAACCTACGCTGACACGGGGAGAACATGCAAACTCCACACAGAAAGGCCTGGTCCCTGGTGGGAATCGAACCCTGGACCTTCTAGCTGTGAAGCACGAGCGCTAACCGCTGTACTACCGTGCCGCCCAAGCCTAGCCTAGCGCCACTAGACTCTTCAAATATAAGAACTGCATGAATTTAAGAAAAAAATATCTCCAGACATCATCAACACTCTGGATAACTAGGAAATGAGGCCCAATGTCAAAAACCCTGAAATATCCCTTTAACCTTCATCGAATTTAAAATTGAAGTTTTAGCTGCTGCGATAACCTAACCTCAAGGGCCTGAGGCTTTTGAGTGTCAGAATTATTGAGCCTCAGTTCAGAAGCATCATGTTGTTCTGCGCTACAGTCGCTGAAAACAAACTCCACATGTTTCTCATAGAGCGCAAACTGCAACTATTCTCACCGCTAGCAACAAACAGTGTGTGTTTCACAACTCGCGGGTCGGGTTGTGTCCTGGAATTATCATTTCATCACGGAGCGCGTTGAGCTGTGTCTAAATGTAACATGTTCACAGCAGTTTTATGATGTAAAAATGAGGCGGATTTTGATAAAACAAGCAGCGTTTTGCAGCTTGTGATTCGGAGAAAGCATTCATGCAGCTGAATAAGGAGAAAGAGTGTGAGAGCACCACGTGTAATCCTCTCATTGTGAAGTAAAACAGTTGCCCTAGCTTCACAACAGCCAAAGCCCTTTTTTTGTCTTTCTTTTTGGATACAGCTGCACAGCAAAAAGGAGCAGGAGGAGGAGGGGGGTGGGAGGAGCTAACGGGGAGATCGAATGGAAACTTCTGTAAACATTAATACTGCATTTTCTAACCACAAAGTGTAAGATAGTCATAAAGATGTGTTTGAGATTATTACCAGATACCTGCAAAAAGCATAATACCCGCTCTTTAAAAACTCCCAATTGCCTACAGCTACTTTGGGCCTCGAGCGGCGCAAACCAGCGACTGTGATTCAAAAAAGTTTCCTTAAAGTCGAAACACTAATTTCATTTCCGAAGAACTTTTCCTCAGCTCAAATGACCAAAAACACACTTGGATGAAGAAAACACGTTGCGCTTCATGTGAGATTCCTGTGGTGCCATTGATGAAAACGCTAAGTGGATTTTACGAACTTTGGAGACTGAACTTTGCCAAGGAAATAGAAAGATATCGCCTGACGAGCTTCCGGTTTTACTAATGTATTTTATTCAGAGGAAGACGGTCTGGTAAAGCTCCATAGAGATTGGATTTTCATCCGAACAGCGTCGGAAACAACGAGAAACGCTTCACATCGGTTTTGTCACGGTGCTTCTGTTGTAGGATGGTTATAGCCTGGTGCCTCGTAGCATAATAACATAATAATTGTGGACATTAATTAAGCAAAAAGTCAAATGTAATGCCTAAAAACAAAATCAAATCTCTGCGTTTACTGCTTTTTTCAAACATTACACTAAACAGAAGAATGAGATGTAATAAGAATAGTTTTAAAGCAGTACTAAGTAACTTGTTTACCTAATTAAATCCTTTCCGTAGTCCCTCTGGGGGTAATACAAGTGTTAATGGATGATTGGGGGTCTTTCATCTCCCCTGGTGTCTCTGCCAGAAACTGCAATTGCAACTTCCCTGCTCCAGGTTGGAGGCGCAATACACACTAATAGCATCACGAAGAAGAAGCTAACGGGCAAAGCTAACTGCGGGCTAGCGCCACTTTAGCAGTGTTTACAGCCAAGTTTGAGTGAAAAAAAGTGTGTAATTGGATGTACAATATCCCTCTCTCCCTTTGTCTTTTCTGTCAGCGTCGTATTTACTCTGACGGACAATTAATGAGCAAAAAAAGCAACATACTACGAGACCTGCAGTGACGCTTATGGCCTCCAGGGGCACAAGTTACTTAGTACTGAATAAGCAAACGCCTGTGTAAATCTGACAGTTATAGCAATGAAATTACAATTACAAAACTGGTAATTAGATTTAATGACTTTATCAAGTAACTATTGATTACTTTTTGTAATATTATGAAGCTGAAAACATCTTGTTATTGTTATAAAATGTCTGAAATTTAGGAAAACGAGAAAAAATACAGACATTATTTTGAGTTTTTCTCGTCTAATTTAAAGATTATTGTGGTGCGTTGTCGATTCAGTGGGAAACAAAACTTTGTTAACTACGAACAACTAAGTGGGGCAGAGCTAAACCGCCTGACTTGATCATTTTTATAACCAAAGTAACTAGTAATCAGATTCATTTTGAAATAAAGTAACTAGATTACTTTTAGATGGAGTAATTCCAACACAAAAATCTTTGAGTTTTGATAGAAATGTCATTATCTTCCAAAGGTTTAACTCCTGCTAGAATCAGATTCAATACTTTCATAATGACTTTTGAAGCTTTACTTTTGGCACAATTCATTTTTTATTTCATGTTTTTTTGTGAGGTGTGGTATTTTGTGGTAAAATGTTTCTGTTCTATCACCGTGTTATTGCTGTGACGTAAAGAAAAGCGCAACCAAAGAAGACGTTTATGCTACAGAAAGTATCTACAGCTGACGTCACATTTCTCTGACGGCTTCTCTCAGAAATCCAGTCTTTATGGAGCAGTACCAGACTTTGTAACTCTGTTTAAAGGTCGTGCAGCGAACCAGGCGAGGACAATTCCCAAACTGTGCCTTTTTTCAGACGTAGCCTCCTCCAGCAGCAGCTCGTTCATCCCGGCAGCTTCAACACAGCTTCAAATTGTAAATAAATCGGTTTGTGTTTTATGACAATCCACCAAAAAATTGTACCTACCGCGTATTTAAAAGTTGTGTTATTTAAAGAAAAAAAAGGACTGGTCTCACTCTTGGCATTACATCCTATTGTTCATATTATTCAGTGTAATTAAACAGATATAAGCTACTGGACAAGTTCATGTTTGAGAGTGATGTTTTGGGTTTGGAGGCCATTTTAAACGCGTCCCATGAGAAAGGTGAACTTCTCGACTAATTTAAGCATCAAACGCATTTCAGAACATGTTAGTAAAGGGCCTGGAGACTAACTGGAGACTTGAGTTGCCGCTGGTCAGTGAGATGTCTCCGAGACGTCCACTGGAGAAAAGGCGAGTCTCCAGGTAGTCTCAATGAACTTTCAATTAAGCAGTTGTGTCGCGAATACTATTTGTTGTCGTCAACCTGTGAGTCGTTTCTGAGACCTATCGGATACCAAGGAGATCTCAAAGTGTCGTAGAGATGATCATGATTAATCAGTTAATCGATTATCATCATGGGCTCAATCGATTTAAACGGTATTTAACAATTAATCATTATGCTGTATGTTAGGGGGAAGGACGGCATAATGGAAGTGCAGATAAGCATAAAATGCAGCATCTTTTGAAGTTTACGAACCTATTTGTGTTTTGGTTAATAATTCCACTTTTTAACAATACTTCGTGATTATTACTGGGGGGAAAAAACGTTTTACAATCTTGTTGATAGAAAATGTCCAGTACAATGACACTAAGCTGGTAGTTAACAGTTAATCGATAATCGTTTGATCAAGTTACCGGTAAATCGAATAATGAAATTGGGCAGAACTTGCATCCCTAGTATGGCGTCTCTTTGAGATCTCCTTGATATCCGTCAGGTCTCGGAGACATCGCAGGGAAGTCACAGACACGTCTCTCAGGTTGAGGACAACAAATAGTGTTCGCGACGTTGCCACAACTGTTTGAGACGTGGAGACCTCTCGGAGACCATGCGGAGACTCTGCTGAAGTCGAACCTGTTCGTTTTCACCGAGACGACCTGGAGACTCGCCTTATTGTCAGGGGACGTCTGTTGTGACAGTTTTTAGAGTTATCTAACTAAAACTAGTCGCAAGCAAATACACAGCCTGTGATGGACCGTCTGGCTGCCATGCTGGGCCTTTTGGTCGGGCTGCTGGGGAGCGCCGGCTTTCTGCATCACACCTAAAGACATCACAATGGGCACAAAGACCACTGCTGATTGCCCTTATCACACCTAAAGACAATAAGCCAAAGACCGGCCCTGGAAACAAAGGGTTTCTCGATTGTCCTAGCACTGCAGGCGTCTGCCCTTCATCTGCATTAAACACACCAAATGGGCGTGCCGTTACATACCGCGTCACCAGTTCTGTCAGATGGCTGGCTCCGCAGAGTTCACCATGGATTTTTCTGTGTGTCGGCTCTCCACACGTGTGTTAAAATAAATTACACTTTTGATTAGACAATACTTTCAAGCTTTTTCCTTTTATAGTGGTAAGAAATTCCACGACACGTCTCACAGAGATCTCCGTGACCAGCGGCAAATCAAGTCTCCAACTAGTCCTGTGAGAGGCCCTTTAAACACCTTAATACAGAGTGCGCAGATTTTATACATAAAAAACCCGATCTTATTCTTGTGCGAAAACAAGAAATTGCACTTGATTGGAGCAGAAACCACGAATGAAAGATTTTTGTACAAAAATTACAAGGCAAACCAGTTGCAGCCTCTTTTCATTCATTGTGGGACAAAGTTTGATTGCAATGACAAAATTGCTGGAACCATTAGTAATTTTAATGAAAATGCCCTAACAAATCAAGTCACAGATATGAGTTTCAGGCTGAATTCTTAAAAAAAAAAATCAGTCTAGTCTTTTGAACATTGCAAAGTTTCTTCCCGAAAATATCCACTTTCTTTCCATAAATTGTCAGAACAAAATGCAATTGGTGCATTTACTGTGACTTTAAGAACTGGACCAGGACTAAAGTGGGTTTAAATGAGTGAGTCCAAACTTACCAGACTTGACCTTTTTTCTCCGGCGTGACACTAACACCGTGGCTCGCCAAGGCTGTGGCTACATAACTGCAGCCTTTGGACATATTGCGACGTCAGAATTGCCCAAAACCCAAACTATCACTTTCTCATAAGACACTATTGCCAAAGTTTTCACTATTTATCCAAACAGCTGGTTCACACAATGCGTTGTTTTGAAGTGACGATAATCTTCTGGGTGAAAAGTCTCTTGGCGTATTAAGGGTTACACAGTTTATATTTAAGATTTCTGCTCATGATTTGACATGGTTTTAAATTTGATTCCAGTGTATTTGATAAGAAAAACATGAAACTACAAACGCATCGCTGACTTCTCCAAATCTTTCTCCCAGAAGATTAAATCCACTTCGCTCAACACCGTAACTACATCGCTCACAAATGAGACATGTCATTACGTGAATATCATGTTACTTTTGTTTCAATAAAAAGAAAACTCAAATTTTTCATTTGGTCCATGTTTTTATTGTTAGTTCAGCAGGAGTTAGCGGTGACACAGGAGGAGCAGCTTCTGTACAAGAACGTGAAGGGAATCATTAAACCTTTGACGACTGGGACTTTTTACATAAACTTAAACAAGAAATGAAACAAAACAAGAAGAAAATGTCACTTTGGCCTCCTCCGTCCTGGTAGTAGAAGTTGTCGTAATCTTAGAAAGCTGTTGTAATTGCAGTAGTTGACAAAGACTCCTAAGCTGTCGTCTGTACTTAGGTCCTTTATAACACTTAAACTACTATCGCACCGGAGAGAGTTGCGGAGACGTCTCCAATACGTCCCCTGGGGATAATGTGAGTCTCTGGGTAGTCTTGGTGAATGTGAACAGGTTCTGCATGGTCTCTGAGAGGTCCTCAACCTGTGAGACGTTTCTGTGACATCCCTGCAATGTCTCTGAGACCTGTTGGAAACCAAGGAGTTCTCAAAAGGTTGTATGGAGTCTCTCTTTCCGACAGGTTTCAGAGACATAGAAACAAACAACAAATAGTGTTTGCGACACAACTGTTTGAGACCGCGTAGACCTCTCAGAGACCATGCGGAGATCACATGGAGGCTTTTTAAAATCTCCATGTGGTCTCTGCTGAAATCGAACATGTTCGTTTTCATTGAGACTACCTGGAGACTCGCCTTATCTCCAGGGGACGTCCCACGTCTGCGAGGGCAACTCGAGTCTCCAACTAGTCTCGAGGCTGGTGAGAAGCCCTTAAGACGTTTTTTTGTCAGCACTCACTTCTTGGATGAATGGTGAAACGTCCGCAACACGGATCTTTTGCCTACGATGATAAGCTCCCATACAAATAAGTGTTGGCAAATGCCGTCTTTTTTCAGATGACATAAAAGTGATAGAAATATCAGATTATGAGAAGATTAGATCTTATTGACAAAGGAACAAGATGGATTTGCAAGTTAATTTCTCTTATTTTAAGCAAATGAATGCCTGTTACATCAGTAATCTCATTTAAACATGGTCCAAACCTGCTCATAATCAGGATAAATTATCTTCATTTAAGCACTTTTTAGCAAGTTATCTGCTTTTACCCCCCTAACAAACTAATAGTAGGAGCAGGAGAAGTATTGAATAGATGCAGTAATAGTTGTGAAGTAGTAAGCATTTAGTAGTAGCAGGGTTTGTAAAAGTGGCAGCAAGTCAAATTGAACGACGTTTCAAACCCCAAATGCAATGTTTTTAATGCTACAATTACAAAAGATCTGTGCATTACTTTCATAAAAGGTCTGAAGGAGGCCACAGCAATACGAAAACCCATTCTAACCCCTCGCAAAAACAGCGCCGTACGTTCCTCTACATTTAGCCCGACGGATGTTGATTATAGTTTTGTGGAAGACTGGAGAAGCCGCTCCGCAGCAGCGCCCTGAAATTTACCAAACCTCAAACTAAACTGTGCTAAATATGCGTGACACAGTTCAAGAGACTCAAGCCACGAGATCTGAGCCGCTGCTATAAAGGTTTTATCACAGGCCCATGAACATAAGGTGGAGTTCTCTTCAAAAAGCATCCGGTTTAATTATTTGGACTTGTTTATTATGTTGTGAAATTATTTGAATAAACAGGTTTTCCAGAGAAATTAAAGACAGTTCCACATTTAGCCCCTAATATACTTTATCAATCCATTTGGTGATTTTAACTTTATGCAAATGGTCCGGAAAGCTCTGAAATACTAATTTAACCTCAATTTATGAAAGTCTGAATGTCTCCAAACACTAGAGATGCCAAAGCCAATATTGTTCATGAGTCAATGACGTGTTTAGTCTTTACACAGAATCAGAGTAAAATTATCAAGCGAGTCGAGTGGAATGAGTCCACAGTGAAACACATGGCTCAGCTGGAGCAGTACAAGTGTCTCAGGTCTTGTTTACAACTGAGGGACGGATGCAGCGTGAGATTAATGGATCGGTGCAGTGTCTGTATCGGACCTATGTGGTGAAAGAGGAGCTGAATCGAAAGTCAAAGCTCTCGATTTACTGCAGTTTGTGTATCTACATAACCTGGCAAGAGGCAGATTGATACAACAGTTCCAATAACATTTGCACTGACATCAATCTGGGACCGCGCCGGCTTGAATTGTTTGGGTAGAGGTTGTACGTTTGGAGCAGCATTTGATCAAGAAGAGCCGCAGTTTTGAAAAACGTTATGTGTGTTTGTATTATGCGTTGCAGCACCTTGTGTGTTTTTTTTGGCATCGCTGCGTTGTTAATTAGTGTCTTGAACCAATTTTGGGAGCGGTTCAAGACGGATTCTTTTGTGTTTGTAAACTCCCAAATACCGCGAGAAATACAGCTTACTGGCAAGGTACGTACCTACACTCACACCAATTGTTGGTGGCCCTGAGGCTTCTTAGCTCTTCTTGGCTCACTAGAGATGGCACTGTTTGGTAAAAGTTTAATATTTCCACATAAAAACCTCAAAAACGTACTTTTTAGTGATATAGAACTTAGCATTGTGGTTCAGCGCTTAAACGTGGGGTTAAAAGTGGGGAATGGTTTAACAACTAACATTTTATTGTGAGGCAGAGCTGGCATTAAGGTTTTGAGCAGGTTTAAACCTCTGCTAAAAACACCCACTCGAGGGTTTCGTCGTTCCGTGGCCCTTCACCCCGTGTTTGCTTCAGTATGTCGTCCATGAATAAAGTCTGGACACTCCTGATATAGTGCTTTTCCACCTGCATTAGGCTCAAAGCGCTTTACATGAAGGAACCACTCACCCGTTCATGCTCTCAGGATGGTGAAGTGTTTTGCTAAAGGGCACGACAGAATGCTTCAGCCAAGATTTGTACCTCCAACCTCTCAGTTACAGGACGTCCCGCTGTGCCATCTGAGCTACTGTCGGCTGGATGAACCCTTAAAGAAAGGCTGAGGAGTTCAGTCCCCAGGAGGAGCTCGGGGTAGAGCTGCTGCTCTTCACAAAGAGAGGAGCAACTGAACTCAGACATCTGTCCCACACGGCTCCCCGGACATGTCCCAATGGGAAGGTTGCTGTTCCTGCCTCACAGAAAGCAGCTCCCAGGTTCGACCCTGTTCTCTCTGTGTCTGTGGAGGCTTCCTCCCGGAGCCACTAAAAACACAGCAGGTGATCCTGACCAGCCTGGCTCCACATCTGGAAATGGGTCCCAGGACGCTAACCTGCTCTTTACGGGTCGCCCCAGCAACATCAAAGAATGGGTCAAATGCAAAGGACACTTTTTCCGACGAGGATAATAAAGTGAACCTGAACTTGTACCTGTTCCCAGCAAAGACCTGGGACACACTGGAGGACTATGTCTCACTGTGGCCTCAGGACCCCCTGAAGAGCTGGAGGACGTGTGTGTGGACAGAGAGCAGCTCTGCTCTGACTGTCTCTGCCACCTGCTCCCGGACGAAGCAGAACAAAACGGATGGATGGATGTTTTCCTAAATTTCAGTTGTGATTAAAACATTCACTGATGACAATAAACATCTAAAAACCTTGCATTGTTCCCTGATCCTTCCACTAAACCAGCTGAGCGGCTCGGCTGCTGACTGTCCGTCAAAGCCCTGGTTTTACACGATTATGGCACAAAAAGACTTGACCACGACAACGAAACTCTCAAATGTCAAAGTAAAGTACGATGACGGACATCGACCACGGATCATGCGCATGGAGCTTCAGTAACATCTATCAATATATGTCGCCTCTTAAGGAGTAATAGTATTTCAGAAACAGCACTGAACAGAACAAAACAATAGTATCACCAATGGAGAGAAGACAAAGCAAAAGTATGTGAATAATAAGACAGGGGTCTGGCAAAATTACCTTTACAAGTGCGTTATAGGGATAGACAGTAGCGGGAGAGTGGACCAGTGATCACATTTGGTGACGTTGGTGAAGGTGTGTTTAAGTCTTTGGCAACTTTTTGACCTTACACAGTGATTCATGCTTATCGAGCCAATGTTCCCCCAAACTAGACAACTTTTTCAGCGCCCTCTTTGCCCATATTTTAAAGGTGTCGATCAGAGGTGGCCAATATATCGTGGACAAGATCATATCGGAATTGCTGTTTGAAAGATATGCACATTTACAAAATCAAGTTTATCTCTAATGTTAAGAAATATAGTGGAGAAATAGTAGGGAAAAATGGGGGGAAATGGAAGAAATTCGGGGAGAAAATGGGGGAAAAGTTGGGGGGAAAATGGAAAAAAGTCAGGAAAGTGGGAAAATGTGGGAAAATTTTGATAAAATAGGGTGGGGATTGAGTATGTGGAAAGTGTTTTTTCTAACCTTTCATAGTCTATTCAGGACAATTATCTTTTTGTGCATATCAATGCACATTAAAGGGATATTTCGGGATTTTTGACATTGGGCCTCATTTCCTAGTTATCCAGAGTGTTGTTGATGTCTGGAGATATTTTTTTCTTAAATTCATGCAGTTCTTATATTTGAAGAGTCTAGTGGCGCTAGGCTAATGCTAGGCTAAAGCATTTCTATGGTATCAGTTAGCCTGCATTAATAACAGTCTGACCCACTCCACAGTGCACCTGTGCAACTTATATTTGAGCAGCATCAGCTTCGTGGCTGTAAGCTAACGCAGCGGCGGAGTGATCTGCGGGAAAATAGTCCCTCAAAATGCGGTAATTCATGTGATACAAGGTCAGTTATATTTCAAAAAATATTCTATCGACACAGACATTTATATGGTTAGTCTGGTGTTATAAGTGATTTACCTCAGGTGCACGGTGGAGTGGGTCAGACTGTTTTTAATGCAGGCTAACTGAAACCATAGAAATGCTTTAGCCTTGCCCTAGCCTAGCGCCACTAGACTCTTCAAATATAAGAACTGCATGAATTTAAGAAAAAAACATCTCCAGACATCAACAACACTCTGGATAACTAGGAAATGAGGCCCATGTCAAAAAATCCGAAATATCCCTTTAAGATGTTTGCCGCACATTTTTGCATATTTCTGATCGTTTGCAAAAATACCGTTTCATCATTGTTATTGAGAAACTCCCAAAAAATATTAAGGTATTCATTTTTTGTCAGTGTCGTTGTAGCCACTGATCCACTGTCCGTTTACCCTCTAAGCCTTTTCCTACGGTTAGATTCATCTCTCTGTCGTATATGTTCTGTACAGAGTCCGTTATACTGTTGTGAGAATGTACAAAGCGGGTGTTCCCGTCGCCTCCTCGCCTCAGGGGGAGTAGGGTGTAGGATTGTTTTAGTCCTGATCAGTCCCTCTTTCGGTCTCGCTCCCCTCTCTCCTCCTCCTCAGGGTGGTGTCCGGGGAAGGCGTGGTGGTACAGGTGTCTGTGGCTGGCTGCTACATTGTACAACTTATGGAGCGCCTGAACGAGAGAATGAAGAAAACTGAACTGTAAAAACGTTCCCTTCCAGCACCAGTGTAAACAGATCTTTAATTGTGTGTATCTTACCTCATTTGTGTTTCCCTGCAGGCGTTAAGAGAAGAAAAACAGTTTTCAGAACAGACATAAACAAGTTTCTGCAGTACAGCGTTTCTCAACTGTTGGGCATCGGGACAAACCATTACATTATGTCGACAAACCCTGACCCAAATATGTAGAGCTTGTCCATGTAAGCATTAAATACCCCCCGTATTATGTAAAATCGACTTTTTCAAGCTTTATATCATGTCATTATGTCATTCCCTCATTAAACACATGCCTGGAGTGTTGCCTTGGCTCATTCACATATTTTTGAGTAATCAGTAAAAACTTAGACGGCAGCCATTTTAGGTGTAGCTATGCCTCAGTCCTCCTAGGAACGCCCCCACCTCCTGGAGACGCCTCTGGACCTTTCGTCACCAGCCAAGCCACCAACCACTGCTCCTCAGCTCAGCAGAGCCCCCTCCCCGCACAGTGTTGTTTAGATGCCACAGCAGTGTGCTGAAGGGGGCGTGTCGGAAAGCTTCTTAAAGAGACAGAGGCCTATTTCAAGACGTTCAGTACAGCCATTTTGAGAGAGCAATTTTATTCAAGGCAGTTATATTAATTTACTGCATATACAGACCAACAGAAGGTTACGTCATCATTGTAGTATGCTATAGACTGGTGCTATGTGATTGAAAAAAGCATAATACCCCCCCTTTAAATCAGACTCATTATAACAGACCACCTATTTATTAATTTGTTTTCATGCTTTTTCAGTTGTTAAATATTGAGATAAATGTTTCCTGGGAAGGCACTGAATATGACTCCGTGGATCCTGACCCTTCAGTTGAGAATCACTGACATAAAGCTCATGAATGTGCAATTGGTGCCACCTAGAGGTTGCAAAAGAAATTCGTATTTGGTCTGTGAAAAGCTTTGCAGAAAGAAAACGGGTCTTTGAAGAAAATCAGTGAAAATAACGGAAAAATAATTTAGCTGAAGGCCAATAATAACACTCCATTTAAACAGTTCGATCACAGGACTGACCCACTGAGGAGAGAAAAGGTTTGAAGTCGAGATGTTTTCAAAGCCACAGAAAATGTAGATATTAAATAATGTTTCAGATTCAGTTTGGTATTTACTTGCCTCTAACATAGCACATACAGAAATGTATTCTCTTAAAGCCACACTCGCAACATTTTGGATGATACTGTTGCCATCAATGCAAAACAGCTCAACACAGAAAATGCTATTTTTGAGGTGAGTAATCAAAGAACAGATTTGGATGAGGTCCAATGCTATTTAAGTCTCATATTTGGCTGCTTTTAGTCAACGTCATGGAGACGAGCTGCTCCTGGTAAAGTTACAGTCAGGTCTGAGGAGAGTGAGCCGCTCACAGCAAAGACACAGGTTTGTTTGTATTTCTCACCAATAATAAATAATAAATAAATGCTTGATTATGTTAAATTTGACACAGTATGGCTTTAAGTCATGTTTTTTTTAATAATACTGTAGTGTCAGTTTTTCAACCTTGTTATCCTGGGTCTATGGTGACTGGCAAAAAATGGTCTGACGCTCCACATACAATAACAAAGCAGGTCGACAAAAAAAAGGATTTCAAAAATGGTAACAGAATTTAATACAGAAATTAAAGAGGTGCATATACACATTTAAGCACTTATGTAGTAATTGTGATCGGCTTGATAAAACAAAGATTAACTAAGGCAGCAGGGCAATAGTGGAGGTCGAAGAATGTGCCTTCCTGCTTCAGCCACACCTCCTGCAGACATTCTTTGCCCTTTATAGTTTCCCATCTCCACAGCGCCATCTTCAAAACGCCCACTAGATGGAGACCAGAATTCCCCAAATCAAACATATTTTATGATTTACTTATAAGTCCTTTTCTGGCTCCTACAAATACAATATATATTTTAAAGACGTTTTGGTAAGCAGTAGTGCCCAGCCGATATATTGGGCCAACACCTATTTTATATATTTTGTGTTGCAGACTTTTGCTTATAATTTCAGAACCAGTATTCTCCTGATTTTTGTCCTTCAAACGAGCTCCCTCTGAAGTATCTACTAAACATGAATATTCTAGCATCACACACAGGATTATAGACGAGATACTTAAAAAAAATATTGGCAAAAATATGATGCATATCGGCATCGGCCTGAGAAAAACCCACATTGGTCGACCTCTATTAGATACATATTTCTATGATTGAAACCTTTACTATAATAATAAATGTTTAAAGGGACTATACAGAGTTAAAAAATGTTAAAACTAAGTATTTTCATCCCCCTACATGTTCCAGCCATGTCCTAATGTGTAGAACGAGCCCAGACCTGTTCACCACAACTGCCTCTAAAATCCTGCACTGTCACTCAAAAAGGTGTTACTTTGGTCCGAAGTGCCGTCATGCACGAGCTTAATATAGAGACTGCAGTTACGCATAAGACCTGAGGTGGCAGTAGTGAGTATATAATGACCAACCTGCATCTAGTCTCTTTAACAAAAAGCTGTTTGAGAGACAAAAAAAAATACATCAAATTAAATTCCTTAAAATATCTGCCCACATATCGGCTATCGGCCAACCTCCTTCATATCGGTATCGGATCCCAAAATCCATATGGGTCAGGCCCTAGTGAGCTGATATGGAATAGTGTAAAATTTTGTGAAAAAATGGGGAGAGACATGCAGAACGTTGTCTGAGTTAAGATGCTGAGGCCGAAACAGTAACCAGCATAAGTGACTGTTTTCTTTTGTGCAAAAGCAGTGGTTATTGTTAAGTGTTATATAGAAATGAATTGAATGATAGATTCTTTGATTTGTGCTGCAGCCTAAACCCCTAAGCTTTTACTTTTTAACCAGTATAATGAGAGGGTCTTACCTGGTCCCAGAGCGCCCCGGCGACCTGGTCGATGACGGCTCCGAGCTCGCGGTACTCTCCTGAATACCGGATATAGGCCCAGGTGCAGAGCGTGATCAGAGCCAGGCCCAGGATCATGTTGCACAGACTGGCGATTATATCCACGCCCACGAAACCGGTGATCCCCGCGGCCACGTACATGACGAAAATGACCACGAACAGTGTGGCGGGGGTGCGCGCCGCGTGGAAAATGTTCTTGGAGTCGTTGTGCTTGATGTACTGGACAAACACCTCGTCCACCTCCGTCTCCAGCTGCAGCAGGTACCGGCGGCTGAACTCCTCGCCGCCCATCTTCTTCACGGAGCGGAACAGCTGCAGCGCCTCCTCGCGGATCGCACTGTGACGGGACTGAAGCTCAGAGGGCGCCAGGAACGGACGGTCGCCTCCACACACCTGAGAGAGAGAGAAGGTTAACTGTGTGATTGTACAAAAAAATAACAGGGTTTGACGGTTAATCAAATGTAAGTCTTTTTTAGTCTTATTTAAGTCTTAAAGGTCCTATATCAGGCAAAATTGACTTTTTGGAGATTTTAACCATGTTTGCTCTCTGAGCAGCTGCTCCGCCCTCTCCTGGTAAACGACTGAGTTGTTCTGTTGTGTCGTCACAAAGGAACGGAAGTGCTCTATGTCTGTAATGTATTGCCTTACGGCCTGATTTTAATTTGTAAAAGAGCTTTTTCATTATTTCTGTCGTAAGAAAAAAAAGGAAGTGCCTGACGCGTCAGCGCTGCCCCTGCAGAGAAAACAAACGCACCCCTGAGCATCTGAACATATGTCGTATTTGCCCCGAAAGTTGTGAAGAAGGAGCTTTTTTTAACCTACTCTGGACACCTGTTCTTTTTTCGTACCTAACGATAATGTCACAGAGAAAAGCGCGTTTGGCTGCGAGGACAGGACTTTATTCAACCTTCCTAAAGAAGAGGCCACTCGCCAGAAGTTGGAATTTCTCTCCGGGATTCAGCGACTGTCAGCCAAAATAGTATTTGTCTGTGACTGTCTCTGGATGGATGTTTGGTGAACCTTGGCCAGAACCAAAGTGGATTAACTTTTATAACCAACACGAGTGTCATAATGGAAACATCAGAGCGGTGAGTCGTGTTAGCGTGTGTGTGTTAGCCATTTATGAACTCCTTATAACTGCATCGTGAAGTAACTTCACTTTTTGCTGTGATATTTATATTTTTCTACTACTGCTAAAGTTGTATGAGCGGAGAGAGGGGGCGGAGTTAACTGAATCCAAGCGTTTTGTCTTCTGGGTTTGAAAAATACCTCACAAAAATGAGTACTCCATAGTGGTAGTGGTACAATATATCATATACTTTACTTTGGAATGGCTAAAATAGCATGATACAGATCCTTTAATGCCTATATTTAAATGTAAAAAATGCGAAGAAAGAAATCTGTCCATATTTCATTTAAAACAGAGGAGTGTGTTCAAAAGCAATACTACAGGCAACTATTGAGCAAAAAAAAAGCACAATTTCTGTCAAAACTGCATCCATTTCTCTTGTGAGACAATACAACCTTCAATCAAATCTACGTCTTCAGCTAATTCCAATTTAGCCTTTTCTCGTATCTACAAGTACTTGCCAGTAGAAGGAGTAACTAAATAGAGAACTTTATACAGTTTATAAAAACATGTAATCTTTGTTCTCACTGTGAGACACTACCCTGAACCCGGACAAAAGGAAGAGACATGTTCTTCTCACCTCCTCCATTTTCTTGTTGTACAGATCTCTTGCAGCAGCGACGGCGGCTAAATTATTGGCCTCAGCTGTGGCCTGAGAAGAAACAATCATTATGTATTACGTGTTTATAATGAACAGCAGCAGCATGTTCTTATAACTATGACCAACCTGTAGCATAGACTTGGGGTGCGGCAGCTCCTCTCCCTGGTAGATTTTGATGTAAGCCTAAAACACACACATTCAGGTTAATGTCGCACAAAGCCGCAGTCGAAGCTCAACTTTCCCTGTTTGGCGTTGGACCTTGAAGTACTCGAGGAGCCCCCTGCAGGTGATCTTACTGCCGTTGATCTCCTTCACGTCGATGTTTTCTGGACTGAGGAGCCACGGCACCAAAACCCCCAGATTGTTTATGAACTCGCCGTCGATTTCTACAAATAATCAGAACAAAATGACACAATAAGTGGCACTGGATCAGAACGGGGCTATGGACACTTGGACTAAATTAGGACTTAAATAAGACTAAAGCAAAGGAGTTAAGCAGTTTTTAACTAGGACAAAAACACGACAGACTGCACCAGAAGCAGACCACGTACCAATACCACAGTTTGAGAACCACAGAACTAAATTTAAAAGGTCTAAAGAGTTCTGCTTTTTAGTTTGAATGATCATAAAGGACTTTGAAAGGTCTTAAAGGAACAGGCCACCGTTTTTCCATACTGAGATATGTTCTTACCTGAGCTTAGACGAGTTGATACGTACCTGTCTGGTCTTTGTGCCCATGGAAGAGCGTGGCAGCTTCCAGCTTCACCCCAGTTTGGAGCCATAGGAATATGCTGGGAGAGGCCAAATGCTAACAACATCTTTGGTCTTTTTGCGTGTCAAAGACCAGACAGGTACGCATCAACTCGTCTAAGCTCAGGTAAGAACATATCTCAGTATGGAAGAACGATGGCCTGTTCCTTAAACATTTTGGATTTCTTTTGTACGTCCATAAATAACTTTTGAAAGTTCAACATATGATTTGGGACTTTGAAAAGTTTAGTTTAGTTTAGTTTATTTGTTTATTTGAGCAGCAAACACTCTGCTCAAAAGGAGTAGGCCGAAGCAAGAGCTTATAAGCCCCACCCCCAAAATCAATACAATTAAAATCATAATTTCACAAGAACATAGTGGAACAACAAAGGAACAAAATAGCAACAAGGAAACAACAGCAAAACAAAATAAAACAAAATAGACCCTAACATTGTTAGCATTACCAAAAGTGACTAGTTTTATGTTAAAAAGACAGATTAATATACATATTATACTCCGTGAATATTATTATGTACATTTATTATGTAAGCCCTACACAGTGTAGTGCGTTAAAAAGCCAAGTGTAGAGCGGGCCAGTTGTAGAGGGCAGTGGCTCCTCATGAACAAACCCCTACGCAGCTGCCCTAACTAGCTGATTTTGTAGATAATGTTCCTATGCTGTGTGGTGCGTTAAAAGACGAGGATTACGAGCCCGTTGGGAGGATCCCTCTCAACAGATCCATAGCTCGCCTGCCCTAATTCTTTATTTGTAATTTTGAGCAATAGAGTGACACCCGTTGAGAGCAACAACATTCTTCCTTAAAAAAAGCAATTTGATCCTATTACGCCCCCGCCCAAAGTTTGAATTTGTATTGTATGCGTTGGACTTCTACTACTACTGCAATAATACACTGCCCAACCAAAACATCTGGATTTAACCAACTGTTCTGATCTGGAGTTGCTGCAGTCGGTCAGGTCTAGGTTCAGCAACACTATGAGCCCAAAGAATGAGATCAGATGACTGCCTGAACATCGTGAATGACCAGGTTATTCCATCAATGGTTTTCTTCTTCCCTGATGGCACGGGCATAATCCAAGGAGACAATGCCAGGATTCATGGAGCTCACATTCTGAAAGAGTAGTTCAGGGAGTGAGATGCATTAGCCTCCATAGAGTCCAGATCTTAACCCCGTTGAGAATCTTTGGGACGTGCTGGCGAAAGGCTTTACGCAGTGGTCACACTCTTCCATCATCAATACAAGATCTTAGTGAAAAATTAACACAGCACTGGATATTTTGACATTGCAGAAGCTCATTGAAACAAGGCCATAGTGAATGCGTGCTGTAATCAAAGCTAAAGGCAAATATTAAAGCATGTTGTGATTTGTTTTCTTGGTCGGAATTTGATGTTTGGGGAGGTGTGTGTGTGGTTTTAGGTGTGGACCCCCTTTGAAAACAAGACGATTATTCTCTTATTAAAGAAAGAAAATGTCACTAAATTCAAATTCACTGCTTGTGCAAATATAAACACGGCTGCTAAATCATTCAGAAAAGCTCCAACAGTTTTTTATAATAACATAATACTCTGTGTACCTATGATCCTTCCATCAAAGTGTGGGTTTGTGGCCACTTTGAGTCCGGGGTGCGGCATCAGGAAACAGGAGATGTTTGTGAAGCACGAGTGGATGTGTTTACGCACGTTCTGCAGCTCCTCGTGCTGGTTCTCGGAGATCTAGCACAAAAATAATCAAAAACAATGATATTACTGCCACAGTTTAGTCAGGTCTGTCTTTAATACAACATGAAAACCATCCACCGACCTTCAGTCTCTTCTCCAAAAACTTCATGCCTCCCTCCTGTCCGTAAGGAAATTCGTACGGAAAACTCCAGTCCCGGACCAGGAAGATCATGGACTGAAAAGGTTTGAGAAAAGTCTCCTCCATCGCCAGTCGACCGTACTCAGTGAAAAGCTACAAAAAAGTTATGTTTAAATATATAATCCATATGTGGTGTTTTAATTTTGTCAAAGTAATAATTCTGTTGGCTGAAATTAGACAAAAACTACATGAAAAGTAGTTTAAACCTGTGACTAAAACCAAAGACCATCTATGAAATCATATGTTGCAGTAAAGTGAACGCATTGTCATTTTACACATAAATCAGACGATAACTTTCTAAATAATTAATAATCAGGGGGTATTTAGAGCGTAAATGTACGAGATAAAGAAGATTGGGAATCACTGATTTAGTTCACTAGCATGACATACGATCTTTGTTGAATAAAGCTTGACTAAAACTTCATGGATTTGTTGGACAAAATTATGATTAAAACTAAATGACATTTTGGTCAAAAGACAATGTAATTTTTTTCAAGCTTTTTCCCACATAAAGCTGAAGGACGTGTTTATGGAATAAATTTAAAGGAATAGGCCACCGTTTTTACATACTGAGATATGTTCTTACCTTAGCTTAGACGAGTTCATCTGTACCTGTCTGGTCTCCATGTGTGCCTTCAGTAACGTAAACACAGCACAGACGGCGTTAGCATTTAGCCTCTCTCTTCTCCTCTATAGCTCCAAACGAGGTGAAGATAGAAGCTACCAAACTCTTCCACGTTTCCCCTATTTAAATATGGTTACGTGAAGTGTTACACTATAAAGTATAATTACACAAAATTAAACAATGTGGATTTTCTAAGCGGATAAAAAGGGGAACTATATTGTAAGGCGTAATAATACCAGGAGTAATTCGGCATCTGCACAGTAAAGTGAAGATATCACTGCGCGGATGCCGAATTACTCCTGGTTTTCCGCTTAGAAAATCCACATTGTTTAATTTTGTGTAATTATACTTTATGGTGTAACACTTCACGTAACCATATTTAAATAGGGAAAACGTGGAAGAGTTTGGTAGCTTCTATCTTCACCTCGTTTGGAGCTATAGAGGAGAAGAGAGAGGCTAAATGCTAACGCTGTCTGTGCTGTGTTTACGTTACAGAAGGCACACGTGAAGACCAGACAGGTACAAATGAACTCGTCTAAGCTAAGGTAAGAACATATCTCAGTATGTAAAAACAGTGGCCTATTCCTTTAAAGTGAATGTTTGCAGGAGGCTCTTAGTGCTTTAAAAAAGTCACAACAGCTGAACTCGGTTTGCTCAAAGCTGCGCATTAACACAAGTGTCTGTGAACAGGCCATTCCTCATTTGAGTTCAGTCACAGGGCTTTAACGACTGAGGCTGCACTGGCACTGGCTGGGACTTTATCAGGGACAGGGGCTGGGACTGAGGAAGAAAGAGAAGCCTTTCATGTTTATTTCTAAACTGGTTTAATCTATAGGACCTGGCAACAATAAGAGTAGAGCTAATTCTGCTTTCTGATTAGATAATTGTCCTGAGACACAAAGAGATAATATTTATGAAACTTATAATGTACAAAACGCTCTACATACCCGCACTTTCAAAGTAAATTCTTATGTCATTTTTGCTCTTTTTAATCTGTGTTGACCAGAAAATGACTAATCGGTTACTAAAAGAGATTAATCTGTTAGTTGTTTCAGCCCAGGCTTATTCCCCATGAATGTGCAGTGATTTACCTGTAAATGCTGAAGGTCGTCTTCCTGTACGTTCTGTGAGATGTTGTAAACCTGAAACACAAACATGAATCCACACTTAAGTAGATCTTTTCCAAATAAACCAAACTTGTTGAGACGGAGTTGTGAGACCTGCATGGAGCTGATCATGGTGCTGAGGGCGAACACTGTGGCAGAGTCTCTCAGAGTCGACTGGCTGTCGAAGGTGCCCTGAGTGTCCATTAACAACACGGCCACCTGAGGAGCATCAGTAATGAACATATGAGATAAACAAGGTATAAACATACAGTATGAGACAAACAAGAGTGTTTAACCTCTTTAACAATACAGCGACTTGACTGTCTTTAGAGTGAGAATGAAATAAAAGTCTCTGTGTGGATTTGTAATTGTATGTCCTTGTTCATTTCATCGCAAAAATAAATTAAAGTAGATAATAAAAACTAAAACTAGAAGATGGGGGGCTACGTGCGTGGTGAACAGAGACTGTGTTAAACTCACAGAGGGATAAATAAAGTCTGTAGTTGTTGTTTATTGTTTTCTTGGTCGAGACAGCGCATGTAGTGAACAAACATGGGACTTATGCATGTTGGGTGGCACGGTGGTGCAGTGGTTGGCACTCGTGCTTTACAGCTAGAAGGTCCCGAGTTCGATCCCCGGCCGGAGAGGGCCTTTCTGTGGAGTCTACATGTTCTCCCCGTGTCTGCGTAGGTTTCCTCTACCACTAAAGACATGTATAATAGGCCAGAATGAATGTAGTGAGAGAGTGGTTGGTGGTACAGACTAGTAGCCTCGCTTCCGTCAGTGTTTGGTGGTATTAACTACAGTGCAGCGCTTTGAGAAACTTGGTAACACAGGCTTACAAAGCACAATACAAGTGTAAGCTATTATCATAATAAACACACCCCATCAGATTGTAACCATAATCTAATTTCCATCCGTTGTTCCCTACTTGCACTCTCCAACACTCATCACACGCAGACAAGGGGAGAACATGCAAACTCCACACAGAAAGACCCCATCCAGCTGGGGAACTTCTGGCTGTGAATCACGAGCACTAACCACAGAGCCCTTGTTTATCCTGTGAGAGCTTAAAAAGGATGAAGCCTAAATGCTGAATGAAGTACATGTGGTGTGATGAATAAAGAAGAGACGTGAATGGGGAGCAGCACACCACACCTCAGTCCACATCTTTTTTTGTCTACATCTTTCTAGCTACTGGGTGTGTGTTTGCAAGATGACAGCCTCGTCTGGACCAGCGCTGTGGTTGCACCGAGCGGAAGATAGAACCCTAAAACTACACTGTTGTTCATGGATATGGTTGTAATTGTGGCACGTACCTTCCTGCCGTCCGGTTTGTCGACCAGAAACACCTCGCTCCAGATCTGAATACCTGTGGTCTCTCTCTCGGAGCCTCCTCTCCACGAGAACCCGGTCAGCGGCTCCTCCGAGTCGCCCAGCCAGTCCTCACACGCCTGGGACAGAGGTTTGGACGCTCAGACACAAAACCTCACATGGATATGATCTGTGATGGCTGTGGTACGAGGTGCTCACGTGTTTGTACATGTAGCGCAGCATGAAGTCCATGAGGAACGACTTGCCCTTCCTGAAGGCACCGGCCACAGACACCGCCACCACCTCGCGGTCGCGCACCTCTTTGTTCAGGAGGATCCGGGACAGCGCCGCCTCGTCCAGCTCAAACGTGTGGTCGTCCTTCACCAGCAGCACCTGGACGGGGCGCGCCTTAGACTCCGCCTCCTCCTCCTCCTCGCTCCAGTCGTACGTTTGCTTCTCGCTCAGGGCCCCTGGGGAGACAACGGGGACTTTCATCAACTCTTGCAGACGAACAGAGGCTGATGTTGTGCTCTCGGGCAAGACACTTCAGCCACTTTACCAATGGGTGACTGTAGTGTGTGAGTGAGTGGTTTACACAGGCACCAGCAGGTCAAAATGAATGTTTTTTTATATCCATGCATATTTCATTTAAAGCAAATAATCCCTTAAACAGAGGAATGAGGGGAAACGTCAGTATCATAAAGGAAGACGGCAACGGGCAACTTATGAAATATTGTGTACAATTGAAGCCAAAACTGCAGCTGAATTTGTTTCAGACACACATTTTGATATTTTCTATGAACCTATGCAGTAAAAATGTCCAGCATCGTTATTATATCCCAAGAATTTTATATTCATTGCCAGTTATAATCCAATGTAATGCATATAATATATTATATGACATTTATATGCATATGACAGGTTTCATCCTTTTAGAAGAAGAAGAAGAAGAAGAAGAAGAAGAAGAAGAAGAAGAAGAAGAAGAAGAAGAAGCTTTACAGACACGAGGCAAGTCTTGCCAAGGACACCATTCACTGCACTGATCAACCCGATTCCGATCATGAGACGACCCGCTCTACCAACTGCGTCACTGAGTTGATGGATAATATCTGTGTATTATCATAGTTTTACTCAGCGAAGCAGCATTTAACCAAAGTTTGTTTTTATTTAAATGCTTATGTCAGCATAGAAATCACAGAAATGCTCGCTACCTGATCATGTTGCTGACAATGCACGCTTATCCTCATTCAATGAATGGAGAAGCCAGCTGCTATATTAAAGTATGGCGAGGTATGACGCGTCCGTTTCATGGCATTAATATAATTTCTGTGGTTTCTCCATCATTGACATATTATACGGTGATGTTTAGTGGCCATTGGATGTGTCTCTGATCCCACAAAAAGCAGAAACTTGACTGAATGTGAGTTAGCATTTAGCTCAGAGGACACTTTATACGCTAATGCTTATCTATCGAAAAATCTCAAAAGGTTTGCACATTGTTTTAATGATTTCTACAACCGAGGCCTCTGTGGACATGGTCTGCGTACCCTAACTACATGATGGTAGATGGGGTTGAGATCATGGACTTAAAGACATCTGGGATTATGCTGTTCACTACACTTTTGATTGTTTATGTAATGTTGGATCACTTCATTGATTGAATGTTTGATGAATAATTGCTAACAGCTATAGGAAAAATATACTGTGCAGGCAAACAAACGCTGAAAAGTTTCCAAGACTAGCACATGTTAGGATTCAACAATGCCTCTCCTTTTTATTTCTATACAGACAGTTGAAAATGTTTACCCGTATGTCACTACTGTACATGTCAGTGTCCAACAAGGAAGTGAAAAAGTTAAACTAAGTACATTCTTTGGCTAAATCTGAAGTATAATTGTGTGCACTTTAAGGCCTTCATTTGGAAACCATGTGTCCGGTGGTAATCAGTCTACCCCAGGGCAACTGTGGTCAGATCAAGCTTCTCGTAAAGTGCAATACAAGTGTAAGCCATTATTATGCTTATGAACAGAGAGTAGAGTCGAGTAACGCGATAAGTGAATTTCCTGTAATTGGTTTAGATCTCTGTTCATTTGAAAAAGGCCGAGTGCATCACTGTTTCCTGTTCGGAGGAGATCAATATTCCCTGCGTTCTTCAAAAACTGATCCGGGTCAAACGGAGAAAACGTCCCACCGGGGAAGACGGTGAGATCATACTGAGATCATACGGCGTTTACAGGGAGTAAATCGAAGCTCCTATCTGCCGCCGTGTAACGTCCATAAAACCAGCAAAACCAACTGCAGAAAGTAGAAATAAGTACAACTGGCCTTGATCTGAGACGGTATGTAAAAGGGATATAAATGACTAAGGACACCACAAAAACTGGAGAATCTTGTATTATGTACTTTAATTTTAATTTCTTTGCAATACTTCCAATTTATTTAATCATATATTGTGTTATTATCTATTGCTTCCTATTTACTAATGTCTATACTTCCCTTTTATTTTATGTATTTATCTATGTATGTATTTATTTACTTGGGGTGAGAGGAATATGTTGTACATTAACACAAAAAGAAATTAAAAACAAAACAAAACAAAAAAACAGCTAGTTGCACTTTAAATAAATCTCCATTTACTGGAAGATGATTTTCCTATTGAGCAGATTCGGGTTTTTTTTCATAGACTGTTAAAAAGAATAGACAGCTCCTCCTCACTCCTCCCCGTTTACCATAATGACCACTTTCAAGGGGGAAATCATGGCGGATTTACAGACTCCTCCTCCCCAGCTCTGACGAAGCATGTTCCTAATAAGGGCAAAAGGGCGGGATCTCACTGTAACTCGGCCCTTGCGTGAGTGTAGCTCGCGCAGCTCCAATGCAACAGTCCGACCTCCGTTAAGTAGGAGATTAAAAAATATATTTCGAAAACCAGCCTGGTTTCTATTTTTTTGACTAACCCAGCGTTATCTCAGGAGGAATATGTAGCCATATTAAGTGTTGAAAAAATTGAAACCAGGCATTAAAGTTGTTTTTAACGTGTCTAAAGTCCAATGCTTTTCAATGGGGGCCTAGCGGCCAAATGGAGGTACTACAGCAATGGAGGAGCAATGGCGGCTTCCGGTGTATGCGGTCACAAAGCAGAGCAGCCAGCGGCCATTGGGTTTTTTACTAAGCAAATTAAAATGGCACAAATTAAGGTCCAATATTGTTCATTTGTGAGTCTCTCCTCTGCAATACAAGTCACTAGTGGTAAAGGCAGTGGTTCTCAACTGGTGGGTCGGGTCCAGTGGGTCGCGAGCCTTTCCCAAAAACATTATTCAAAAAGTAGGCACTGAAAATGTGGAGAAACACCACCGGAATTTGATCATAATTTCATATTATTGTTTATTGTTATTGTTGTTACCTTGCCTTATGTTCCCTTGTTTATTATGATTTGTTTATGATTTGTTATCTTGTATTACGTTCCTTGCTTTGATTGTTAATGTAAATGTTATTGTTTCGCTTATAAGCTATTTGCTTCGGCCCACTCCTTTTGAGCAAACTTACTGCTCAAGTAAACTAATAAATAAATAAATATTACATACCGGTACATCATTTCATAGTACATACATAGTAAATCAATGTTTATTTGGGTCACGATAAATACTATATCGACTTATCGTTCAATAAAAAACAGACAGACGATACATTTTTGGACTCGATATTTATCGTCTGTACATTTATTAGCAATTCTCTCCTACTCTTTCTTTTTGTAAAACTTTGATAAAAAAAAAAAGCAAATTAAGTTTCATTATATTTCATGTTTATTGCAGCCTGTGTGGTTAGGATATGATGATGCACTTTTAGAACAAAGCTTTACTGTCATTTTTATGCCTGAGAGTTGACAGTATCTAGTATCATCAATAATATTGTTTATCGCGATACTTTTGCCCAAATATATCGACTCAAACTTCAAATGTGTTATCGTGACAGGCCTAGGTCACAGCTTGTCATTCTGGGGTAATGATTGGTCCCGAACCTCACACCCATAGCTTGAAATGAATCAGTTGCTCTCTACTCCTATCCTCCTCCTCAAAAGCTTTAAACATTTCTACATTTTCTTGATAAATCACATTTTAGAAGCAAGTACAGTCCCGCTTTTCTTCTCTCTCCCTCCGTGTACAAAGACATCCATCTGTAAGTGAGCTATAGAGAATCTCATATGTACTTGCTACAAATATCATTTAAAAAGATACATTTACAGGCAAAATAGGTGTGGCAAGAGGAGCAAGAAATGGACCTACAATATCAAATACCAACAGCACACCATGCCCTCATAGACTTGACCTCTGCAAAACACCCTAAAAAAAAGAGTCAAGCTTCACATTTTAGTTCACAGAAAACATCTCCTATTCCTGGATCTTTGTATCGCACTACGACACATCACAGGGCAAATTTACAACCCCTTTTTAAAGACTGACGCCTGCTGCGGTCAACACAATGCAAAGTAATTGAATGGAGTTCATCTGAGGTGTCTGTTTCTGCAAGCAGCCTCACCCAAGACAAGCCAGCAAGACCACACTCTCCCAGAAGGGCCATGGGATTTATAAACAAAAGCCTTTCCTCTTAAAACATATAATATTTTATCGACTTAATGTGACTAAAACTGGATACATTTGTCATGCAACGCTCGTGCCCATAATGGTGTAAATAAAATAGCTCGCGATTCGCATTTAAGCGTAAAAAAGAGAGGATGACAAGGTGTTTATACTGATGCAATATTATATAATAGGTTGCCATATGCTCTATTTAGCAGGGGAATATACACCATGAAAATCGTCATTGTTACGTATGTAGGAGATCACAACTGTTTTATTAAGGTTAAAGGGAATTATGCATATCGAAAAGTATATGTTTTTTTCATAATAAAAGCAATTGCAAGGCCTGTATTTTGGAAAATAGCGATGAAAACGCAATATTTTGAACACGCTTAGGCGATTTGTGTAAAGAAACGATGTTGTCTGGTTATTTGTCGTGTTTTTCAATAGGTTTTTCAGCGCCATATGTGCAAATAAAGTGATATAATTGTAATTGGCTGCAATGCTAGCCGTCCTCGCCTCGCTAAATGTGCGTCAAACTGAAGCTAATCATGAAAGTGTGTTACGTACATTCGCCCCAGCTGTCTCTGTCCTTGCACTGCTTCACCATGGCGCTGTCCTGGATGGGGTTTTTTTGCGGGTTAAATCGTGGGTTCAGTCCGCAGCAGTCATGGGTGTAGGTCTGGGAGGATTCCCCGGTCTGTGGGAGGAGAGGATGCTGCTGCTGCTGCTGCTGCCGCTGCTGGAGGAAAATGATGGAGCCTTTTCTTCCCTTGTGGAGCTGCAGTGTTTGTTTATGTCGATAGAGGGCGACAACGTTCCACATGTGGCTACGGAGTTGATTTATTGCATTATTGCCAAATTTGCCCTCAATAAAATCCCCCAACAGGTGATTTTGAATTTGAAATAAGTTTTACCTTCATGTCCGTGGTCTACAAGTAAGACTTAAATCTAAAAGCTTCTTTAAAAAAGTGTCAAAAATACAAGGTTGAAACCAAGGCCGGATTTATGCAGGGGCTTACAGGGGCTAAGCAGGTTGAAGGGCCCATGGCATAAGGAGAAAAGGAGAGAGTTCCCTCTCACTATGCAGACTCCCTCACATGTAAGGCTTAATCAGATGACTTTGTACCCGAGACTAAACAGGTCTAAACTAGGTCTAAACAAGGTCTGAGTTGACACTGGGAAAAAATATGTACCTATTGGTCTGTTAAAATGCATGAGAATGCACCAAATTGCACCATTTAAAATAAAAAGATTTCTGTGGAAGGACCCCCACACCCCCTTTTTAAATACGTCCCCTCACCAGTCTGGCAGTAGCAAAGATTCTTCCACGTGGGCCAAGGAGCTCAAAGTGGGGTCATTATGTTAAACAGTTTTTTCACAAATTTGTCACTTTTTAAACTAGTACTAAGTTTAAGACGTTACTTCTGCATGTTCAAATTAATTCCTTTATCTTTTCATTGTAGAGCGAGGGGGATATATCCGACAGACAAACAGTATATGGGGGGCCCTGAAAAAACTTTGGGCCCATTTGACTTGAATCCGGCCTTTGTTGAAACACAAACAAAAGAGCGACAAAAACGTGACGAGTACGACAGTGACAAAAACGCAACAAAAAAGTGATGAAAAGGCAACAAAAATACCTCATGAGGGCAACAAAAGATTAACAGAAAAGTGAAAAAAATGTCACGAAAAAGTGACAAAAAGCCATAAGAACAAGTGACAAAGCCATAAAGACCAACAAAAAGCAATTAAAAGAAATGTCAAAGGTTGCGACAACAACGCGGCAACAACGCGAGGAAAAGGATCCGTTTAGATCAATTTTGTAGGTCTTAGCTTTCAAATGAGGTGTTATCTTGGCCTCTAGGCTGTAAACCCAGTCAAGAAGCTTCTAGATTTGGGTAAAGCTGAACTGGAGAAAATGCGCTCGGTTAAGGCGGATGGTAAGAGGTTAACTGGTTTGTAAGATTACTATCATTACGCTACAGTGTTAAAACGCAATTTCCCTAGTGTGGTTTCCCAAAGTGGGGTCCGGGCCCCCTGGGGGGCCTCAGAGGCACTGCAGGCCCCCCAAAAAACTTGTCTAAAAACAAATAAATTGACATAAATTGATTTCGAAAGGAAACTTATCAGTATTTCCTAAAATCTACAACTTTAAAAACTATGTTTAGCTTAGTCATTGCTAATTGTTATTTTGTATGAAAATTAAGCTGTAAAATAATGACAAATTCCTTAAATTTAGTAAATTATGATTATTAGGGGCCCTGACGGATTGTAGGATCAATAAGGGGGGGCCGCGATGTCCAGGACTTTGGGAATGGCTGCCCTAGTGGATCAATAGTCTAAATACGCTGAACAACAACAACAAAAAAGCCCCAAGTCAATACTCTTAGTCATCCATAGCTGTATATTATTTGAGGGTAATTATATGTTTATACAGTATGTGTTTGTATATAATCCATCATCATTTTTCTAAATTGCCTTTTTATTTCATCATTTATCAGTCTATGAAGTGGCTTGCATTACCAAGTTCACCCACTAGATGGAGGCAACAACACGCTGAATGGAAGTGCAGCTCCTTTTGAGTAAAACTTGTGAAAACAAAGCAATAATGCTTTTTTTTTTTCATTTGCAAGTGAATACAAACTATGACTAAAGTGTTATTATGTGGATAGCAACAACCCATTGGAAAAGTAGGTTTTATAAGGCTATTAAATCAGAATTTGGAAGACAATGATTTAAACTGTCAAACATATGTTTTGGTCAATTTATAGGCAAACTTAAAAAAAGAAAACAACAACAACTATAGTCTCAAATTGAAGTATTTCCACTTTTCTAAAACTAGCACAACTCTGAATAAACAAAGTCCATTTCCTTTTCGCTTGTGTGATCACTTGCACGCAGCGCCAGTGTATCCTGGAACTTGCAGATTAGCAGCAGCAGCGCAGCGCAGCGCACAATCACATCTTCTCAGCTCGATCCACGACAGATTTACCACTATTTCCAGCGTTTTAAAAATGACTTGACGCTTTATCGGGAACTGTCGAGTCCGTGAAATGCCTTGTCACAGCGAAAACTGGACTAAACGGAGCCAGAAAGTCCATGGGAGTTTTGCATTGGAGGAATAAAGTTTACTACTACTCGCCTTTCCTCGACAACAAAGCGCGAGCGTTGCAGTTTTGGGGAGATTATTCGACGTTTTCTTCAACTTTTACGAGTTACACACCGTGAACATGCAAACCTCCGTGATTTGCAGACTAGTTGTCTCAAAAGGTACGTGGATATAACTTAAAACTGAAGCTAAAGTTGTCGCGAGCTACTTTAGCATTAGCCTCCTGATGCTAAGTAACTACATACAACGGCTGTGGCTTTTTACTCAACAAACCACAAAGTTTACTTCTTTTGCGGCCCCTAACTCGTATAAACTTTCACCAATTCAAATTAATTGCTTAGTCAAAGGGAGATATTGCTTAAAGTTGTAGTAAATTCATTGATATTGTGGTTTCAATCATATCGTATATTTAGACAGATCCAGATTGGGCATTTAGCATAAGATTTAAGGCTCAAAACTCTTGGATTTCTGTCTTATTGTAAATATCCATCTCCTATTATAAACATATGGCTTCTTTGAGTAGTGCTTAAAATGATATATTCAGTAAAGCAACCACATTCTTGGTATTGCTTGACAGATGTTCAGGGATGTTGCATAAAAATGTAAATATTTTTGATCTTTGGGGTCACTTTCTGCTGTATTTATGTTGCCTATGACGCACATCAGTTGAGTGAGAACTTCAGATACTTGTTTGCTGTAATATATCCTCCTGTGGATAGTTTGCTCTCAACATTTTTGTTTCTTTCCAGGATGTGAAGTTGGAGGGAGGACTTTTGAGTGACCGCTACCTCTAGTCACCAAAACAAACAAGCCACTGTGGGAGATATTTAACTAAATGTAAAGGATTTTTTCGGGGACAAACGATGGATATTTTCCCTCGTCCAAGCAGTGAGATTCAGAGGAGGAACCCACAGCATGACTTCGAGCTCATTCAGAGAGTGGGAAGTGGCACGTATGGAGACGTATACAAGGTAATCTGCTTCCTACTCATTACCACTGCAGTTCTTGCGACACGCTGGAGATCACATGATAATCAGAGCTGTCAAAGTCATTCAAGAATCTAATGTTTGAGTTGAAAAGGCTTTGTCACAAAATGAGTAGATATTAGTCTTTGGCGTTGGTTCGGGTGGTGCGTTCAGACTCCAAACAATGCGCTGTAACTTCCACATGTTTGGCTGTAGACTTGCCAAATAAAAAGCCCCAAACCAATCATTTGCGATCGGCCATGCATGCTTATTTGAGTCTTACTGCCTTTGTGTCCTTGACCACTGACCTTGCTGGTGGATGTACAGCTGTGGCAAAAGTAGCAGACTGATGCCTACTAATGCAACAACTAACAATTATTTTGGCAATCCATAAATCAGGCAATTATAAGTGATCAATAGTTAAGTTTCATTATATATTACCACATAAAGCTAAAGTGACGCTGCTTGAGAACATCTTTTTATAAAGTACACTTAAAGGTGTTTTGGTAGGATGTTCTCTTGGTTGGACACGAGCACAAGTTGAAATGTTTGTGATTGAACATGCCGTTCCTCATTTTAAAGTTAAGATCAAGTCACTGAGCTTTACTGGAGGTCTGCATTAGCTCTTTACTGACTTGATTTTGGAAGTGTTTGGATTGCTGAAATCTTCAAACTGATCTGGGACCTCGTTCTGTTTTCTGAGCCAAAACAAACAATGTCAACATGAAAAACCTTTACATCATGTAAAATGATGTTGTAATTGCGATCAAATCAACATGAAAACTTATCAGTAAAACCAATATTTGATTTGAACGTGTCTTTTTAAGATCTGGGTCACGGATACAAAGGTCTACCTATTTAAGACAGTATAGGTTTTCTTGCTCTCAGTGATCAAATCATCACAGTTGATTTGTTAAGGACTACAGATAGAAAAGAGAATATTGTTAAATCTGGTGCAGCCATCTTTTTAATGCAACTGCACATTGTCCTTCACAATTCATACACAAGGCAATTCAAAGTGCTTCACAGTTGCATAAAATTCCAAGAAAACAGAGAAATCAATCACTAAAACATCAACATAAAGTTAATCAATTACAATAAAAGGCAAGAGTGCAGATAAAATACTTTCAGTTTTCATATGCACGGGTAAAAAGAGCTGGATTTGAACATTGTCAGAGTTGAGGCCTGTCTCACATCCTCATGAAGACTGTTCCAGATTTTAGCTGCATGAAACTGAAACGCAGCCTCACCGTGTTTATTATTGACTCTGGGAACCACCAGGAGACCCCTCCCTGAAGTTCTCAGGGCCCGAGATGGTTCATACGGCTCTAACATGTCAGAGATGGACTTTGGTGCTAAACCATGAAAAGACTTGTACACAAGCAGAGCTGTTTTAAATTCTATTCTCTGAGTGACAGGAAGCCAGTGCAGAGACCGGAGCACTGGACTAATGTGGTCGTATTTCCTGGTTCTTGTCAGGACTCGAGCAGCAGCGTTCTGGATGTTCTGCAGCTCTAACAGTGAGCAGCCGTTACAGTAGTCTAACCTGCTGGAGACAAATGATGGATGAGTCTCTCTAAGTCTGGTTTTGACACTATTCCTCTGATCTTAGCAATGTTTTTCAGATGGTAAAAAGCTGATGATGTTATTGCTTTGATGTGGCTGTTTAAGTTCAGGTCTGGTCCATGATTAATCAGAGATTTCTAACCTGATTTTTTGGTTTTAGAGAGAGAACTCAAACAAAATAAAAGATTATTCGATTATTATAATAGTTTATTATACGGCCCTTCACACTGCAAGTATAATGTTCCATGACTGATTTTTCCAACGTTCTACCGGTCATTATTTCTGATAGAGGACCTCTGAAAAAAATAATGACCGCTGCCAATGGCAACGGAGTTCGTGCTTTAATACAGGTCTTTCATATCATTCCGCAAGTAGTAGTAGCGGACACTATCTCTGTCCACGTCCCTGCGAGAGAAGTTGGGGGAATCGCTCATGAAGTTAACGGGAGTCCGACTTTCAACTTACCCAGAGATTCACCACCATTCCTCCTCTAACTGCACCTTCAACTAAGTAGCTAAGCAACGCTCAAACGTTTGGGAACTATTTGCCGCGGAAATCATTAAATAAACCTCCGTGCCTTCATAAAAGTGTATGAAGCTCTACATAATGACTGACTGAGCCTCAGAAATATGCACATCTTGTCAACGCATGCACGCCGCAGTCACCTGATTCTCTGTGTGACGTTCTAGTTTAACAACACAGATCGGGTGACTCGACGTAAAGCCATGTTAACAAACGAGTTTACTCTTCAAGGTCATGAACAGAAATGCGTCAGTGCTTCAAGTTAAACCATCGTTTATATAAGCAAATGGCTCGAGCATCATCAGTCTCCCTTCAATGGACGACATTATGGTGGTCCCTTAGTATGAACATGTTCCCCCTAAAATCAAGCTGATCAAACGAACGACGAATTACTGAAGATTCGGTGGGGACGTTGAAACATTTTATTATTATTTTAAAGTCAGAATCGCCACTAACTACCGGTCTGTCCTATAATTTAACATGATGCCTGCACTTTTCATTTCAAGTATCATCCCCCAACACCACTTGAAAGTTCCCAATTGAAAACTCGTGCCAGCTGTGATCGTGTCCTTGGGCAAGACACGCAAGACGCATGCTTCCTTTGCTGTGTCTATCCCACTGGTGTGATAATGAGAGAATATTAAATGTGACGATGTATTAGACCTTCTCCTTCAACTGCGGCCCTTATAGTGTTTCTGCGGGGCATTGAAAAGCATTAAAATAATAAAATTAAGGCCTGAAATATTATCAGAAAGCAGTGATTTGGATCCCTACATAAGTTTAATCTTTCTTTGAAAACAGTGGCACTGCTCAGTTTATTGAAAGTACAAAACTTATCAAAAGATGTCCAATTTACTTTTATTCATCCAGATTTTCATAATTTTAATATATATCCAAATGTGAAATGTGCATAGATCTTTTGTATTTTGTGGCATTATAACGTTTGTATTTGGGTGATAAAATGGCATTAAAAGCAATAGATTTGACTGAAGAAACCTTAAAGGGGGGGTATTATGTAAAATCGACTTTTCCAAGCTTTATATCATGTTATTATGTCATTCCCTCATTAAACACATGCCTGGAGTGTTGCCTTGGCTCATTCACATATTTTTGAGTAATCAGTAAAAACTTAGACGGCAGCCATTTTAGGTGTAGCTATGCCTCAGTCCTCCTAGGAACGCCCCACCTCCTGGAGACGCCTCTGGACCTTTCGTCACCAGCCAAGCCACCAACCACTGCTCCTCAGCTCAGCAGAGCCCCCTCCCCGCACAGTAGTGTTGTTTAGATGCCACAGCAGTGTGCGAAGGGGGCGTGTCGGAAAGCTTCTTAAAGAGACAGAGGCCTATTTCAAGACGTTCAGTACAGCCATTTTGAGAGAGCAATTTTATTCAAGGCAGTTATTTTAATTTACTGCATATACAGACCAACAGAAGGTTACTCATCATTGTAGTATGCTATAGACTGGTGCTATGTGATTGAAAAAAGCATAATACCCCTCTTTAACGTAACATATCACCACTGAGACTGTGCTTTTGCTGCTGTCTTTTAAGGATTGTTTGCTTCCACTGCAGTTATTAATAATACATGTCCTACTACTACTACTACAATCAAACTCCTATAGCTCTAGTACTGCTGCCGGTCCTCTGGATACTGCAGTTGTCGTGGTGTCTCTGCAGCACAAAGCCCAGTGCCGCCCCTCCCTCAGCCTGAACCCGAGGAATGCTGTGCCTGGTGTTCTCTGTGAGCTGCTGAGGCTGAGGCTGAAATACGAGCAGCCTCTGTCCAAACACGTGCCTCTCTCTGGCTGCTGTGGGTGTGCACCGAGGGCAGGAAGTACTTCAGTAAAAGTCCTAGAAGTAGCAGCAATATATTCTTCCTATGTTGTGCGAAACATCCCATTGTTATCTTATTGTAAATGTAGCTGACGACTCTAACTAATGACCCTTGTTTTTGACTACAGCTGAATATTATTTACTACTACTATTACTGCAGGTGCTTTTACTTATCTGTTATTACAAATATACCATAATATCCTGCTTTTCCACGGGGCATTGAATAAATGTGCCATAATTAAGCCCTTCAATTCAATAGAAAAAAACATTTGATTCCAGGACGTTAAATCACAATTCCTTTCATAAAAAGACATGACTCAACTTTTTTCCTTCACAAGTTCATAGAAAATATGAGAAACATGCCCAACACACATTTCTGTCATTTTTACACTCAATCTTCTTCAAACTCCTCTGTTTGGTGGAACGTTTGCTTACGTTTAGAAATAATTAATGCAACGATCTCTAAATTTGACCTGCTGCTACCTGCATAAACCCTCACCTGCTACGAGGGATGCAACGATTCACTTTACGGTTTGATACCTGTCTCGATAAGAAATGCGCTGAACAAGAAATACAAGTTCTAATTTTTGTCCCGGTCTCGTCTGCTTTAGAAACATGTTGCTACTCTCTGCCTTCCAGACAGATCAGGCGGGGGAGGTCGGCGTTTGCAGAAAGGATTTTCTCAGAGGTGGCCGTGTGTCGACTTCTCAAGGGAAACATCTGAAAATACTATCAAATACAATCTTTCATATTGGACATGTTGCGTACTGAATTGAAGGCCGTCTGATTCGATTTGAGGGCAATATTTTGATATTTGATAATATTGAGTTTTGTTGCATCTAGGCTGCACAATATATCGCGAAAAGTATTGTATCGCGATATTAGGTGATGCAGTATCTGTATTACAAGAAGCTACAATACATCACAACAACTTATCAATGTGCCAAAGTTCATTTTTTGTTAAACCTTCTTCTTTTGACACAATTTGCTGAAAAGCTAGTTACTTACATTTTGTGTTTGATTAGAATGGAACAAGTCTATTATTGCACCACCATATTGCAAGTTCTTCAATATCGTTCAGCCCTATCCAAACATGCTACTATATTATTTGATCAAGCATGGGGAGAATGCAAACTTCATAGAGGTTACGAAACATGTTTTGTCTAAAACGGTGATTCTCAACTGGTAATATTTTCCATCTGAAACTCAACCGCATGAAACACTTACCGGAGTCTGTCAATTTTATGTTATTGGGTTGTTTTGATTATGACTGCACAATATTGAAGTAGCTTGCGGTATACGATTCGGCGGTGCAATATAAGCCCAATGCCCATCTCGACTGCGCATGCGTGGGTCTATCAGGCTCCTAATTTCGGCCCAAACAAACCACACCCATTGAAATGTGTAGCGAGTTCAGGTATCGGAGCGTGAACACTGAAGTATATTGAGCCATAACCGTGAACTATAGCTTACGGGCATTGGTTTACAGACTATAAGTCTCAAGTGACATTTCTTGCAAATATTTAAGTTGTCAATATCTTGAAAGCGAGGGGAAAGTCAGGGCGGCGGCTCCGTAGCAGGAGCTGACCATCACAGACAGGTGAACGACAGGACCTGGGATCAGCCCGACACAGACACCCTCACTTTTGAAATCATTTGAATTCGTCTTGTAATCACAGGGAAAAGTTCCAAAACAGTGTTGATGTTAAATATAGTGGGTAAATTTCCGTCTGTCAAATTAGCGACTGATTAGCTCTGTTGTACCATCAGATCACTCGTAAAAAAATAAAAAATAAAGTACATTTAGATGGCAGAGCCTATGTGTGTATGTGGATCTCTCTGGTCACAATTAAGAAAAAGATTGTTACTGTCCACCTCCTTATTGACAAAAAACAGAGGGATTCTATGTTTTTATTTCTCATCCATCCATCCATCCATTTTCTTCCACTTGTCCGTTGCCGGGTCGTGGGGCAGCTGTTGGAGCTGCCCAAATCACATTGCACCAGCCCCTATGGCTCCTCCTGCAGGTGGTGGGTCCACAGAAGGACGGCCTCTTGGTTCTAACCGGACCTGTTGGTCTCTCATAAGGGGCTTCTGAACCGCTCTTTGTCTGACCCGTCACCTAGGACCTGTTCGGCATGGGAGACCCTACCAGGGGCACGAAGCCCCCGACAACAGAGCTCCTAGGATCATTCGGGCGCTCAAACCCCTCCACCACGTTAAGGTGGCGGTTCCAGGAGGGGTTTTATTTCTCATTTCAGTTTAAATGTTGTGAATATTGGCGACATATGGCCACAGTTTCAGACCTTTCCCCTTCAAGGGTCAGACATTTTTTTCTGACATAGTTATTCCAACTATATGAACAAGGACTGGTCGTCACAGCATCTCTTCGTATGAATGGCCGTTTCGTTTCTGTCTATCTCCGTACGCAGCCCTGGTTGTAAAAATAGACTTTAAGCTAATATTGTAACGAGCTCCATGGCGACGACAAAAAACGCTTTAAATCATCAACTTTCCAGCGGTTAAAACGGTCCAAATCAGAGCTTTCTTCATTGCTTTACGCTAACTATCATTATTGTTTGGTAGCCAAAAGACATTCCATTACCCATAATGCAACGGGCGAGCCGAGATGGGCATTCGGCTTATTGATATTATTGCGATATTTTACCTAACATTTCAATGCGATACGTTCCATTCAAATTAAACACAAATCTTCAGTTTTTCAGCAAGCAGAAGTCATTAATGGACACAAAACAAGGGTCACATGGAACTAAATTAGGCAATGTTTCACTTCTACACATTTTTTAAGTACATCTATTGCTACTAATTGTGCAGCCCAACTGTGAACATTGAGTAACTTTTTTAATTCCTTATCTGGACGGACAGACAAACTCCTTCACGTGGTTTCCTGCGCCCGTCTCTCTCCCCTGTTATCCCGAGCTGCACATTCCTCTCTGATTTATGCGCCGAGTGGATGTTTTGAAACTGTATGATGTGTTTTCTTTGTGTTAAGGCTCTTGATAATGGCCCGTTCGTCTTCATTTAGGCGCCGCGTAACCCGTCATTACACTAAATGGTTTTAGGCAGTGGTTTCCTTCAGCGCTGGAGTTGAGGGACATTTATAGTCAATAAAAGTAAGATGTTACTTGGCATGCCATTGTTTCACCCCCATATTGATCAGAATACAAGGTCGGATTTAGGTCTACTGTTGTTTACTGATGTTGTGGGGTTTTATGTAGGTCTGGGCGATATTGACGAAAATGAATCTCAATATTGTTGATTGAACTTTCTTGCTAACGATGCAAATCATCAGAAATATGCAAAACTGTGCTTAGTTTTCATTGCTTTGTCGCTCAAAAAGATAAATGTCTAGAACACGCTACAAATGGAGAAAAACACTTTACACATTCAATTTTACCTCAATTTCTTCCCCATGTTTTCCATGTTTTTTTCAAATGTTTTTCCACTTTTTCCCCCTATTTTTCCCCCCATTGGTTTCACTATTTTCCTCATGTTTTTCCCAATTTTTTCCCCACCAAAAAAATTCCCCATATTTTATATTTCAAATGTTTTCTCCATTTTTAACAATTTTCTCCCACCCTTTACCCTAATTTCTTTTAGCCTTTTTTAAATCTTTTTTTTTTTTGCTACACTTTTCTCCCTTTCTCTCCACTTGTTTCGACATTTCATACTCGACATTTCATACTCGACATTGTAAATTTGCATATCTTCCAAACAGCAATTCCAATATGATCTTGTGGCGATATATTGCCCACCTCTACTTGTATAAAACCTGTGCAAACCATGCAGTTAACCTGAATTACTTATGTATTCGAAATTGAGACTCAAATCATTATGTAATACAGCCTGGATTTCCCAAAAAATGTTCAGTCCCTTTTAAAATACTTCTTGTAATTGCAAAACAGTCCAAGACCAACATTTCTCCTCACATTGGTCACGCCTGTCGCTAACAACCATTCCATTGTATTAATAGACTCCTGTAGTTATAGTGTATCCAAAGTTTTGCTCGCTATGTTCTTGTCTAGGTCTTGTTTAACCATGTGACCTGTTTGTTGACATGACTTGAGTCAACACGGTGAAGTCACGTGACTGGGACGGCTCCGTTAGCCTTGGAGGAAAACGCTGTAATTAGAAGAATAAACAACGGGTTCCAGGAAAGATGAATAGACCAGGGCTGAATTATTTATGACATTATGTTAATCATTACTAGGTCGTTTGTCCAGCCGGCCTCAAAGAAAAGCACTCCAAAGTAAATTTGTTTATGGTTTTGACAGTTGTTTACCTTGATATCCACTCTGTAGTTAGTGTATTTATCTGTAAACATCAGTGACGGGACAGACTTCCTCGTCGAAGGATGTTAAACGTCCTCCCTCGCTTCTGCTTTTGTCCTGGGTCAGACTCAGGAAGTGTTGCAGGTTATGAGAAAGTCACGTTAGGTGTATTAATAAAAAAAAACATGTGTAGTTTATTCCCTAATGACTGTTGTCAGTGTTGAATCTCTGCAGTGTTGAAATGAGGCGTGTCTGAGGTTTACGGCTGATAGAGCTCGTCCCGACTCTCTCCTCTGGATTAAGGGGCATCCCGTCTTGACCTGGATTTGCTCCGTGGCTCAGTGCCAATGCTTTGTGGTCGAAATTCCTCTGTCACCACCATCAACTCTGAAATATAACAACAAACACCACAGTTAGGGCTGGGTACTGTTAAACTATACCAGTATGGGATAAAAGATAGTGTAGGTACTACCAGTATCGAAAACAGGTACCAGAAAAGGATCTCATATCTTTAGATCCAAGATTTGATGCTGTTGGTCCAGGGACAGAATTAAAGGAAGTGACTTGCTTGTGTCGGCTCAAATAAAAGATTTTTCTCCCCCTTTTTGCCCAATATTTTCTTTATTTTTTTCCCCTTATTTTTTGCCCAATGTTTGCCCCATTTTCCCAATTTTTTTTACACACATTTTTAAAAGATTTACAAATTCTTTCCTATGTTTTCCTCCATCTTTTCCTCATGTTTTTCCCAATTCCCCCCCAAGTTTTTCCTAATTTTTCCCCTATTTGCCCCTATTTATTTCCCCCATTTCTTTCCACTTTTCCCCCCAAATTATTCCCCATTTTTCATGCATTTCTTGACATTGGAAATGAACCCGATCTTCCACACATTCATGTTCAGTTTTCTGGTTCTAGATGACAAATATTTTAGTTTAGGTATCACAGTATTATGTAATAGGCCCAGAAGAAACGTTAACTGCTCCCTTTACCACATTCTTTGACCAAGGTTTCACAAATTGATCTTAAGCTTGAGGAGAATTCGATTGTGAAGTAGTTTCTGCAGCTCCATTAGCATTGAGTGCAGTTTCTGACAGCAGTGATTTGTGTTTCAGGCTCGGAACATCCAAACGGGAGAACTGGCCGCGGTGAAGATCATAAAACTGGAGCCAGGTAAGAGTCTGTTTCTCGTCAGCTTCTTTGCAGCGGAAAATCTCTGTTCCGTCCAGCTCTGTTGTGCAAAAGCCCTTTTAACAAGTCAAGCCTGTGTCCACTGACTAATAAACTACTGCATCAGGAGGCTGTGTGGACTCTGGCGTCGCTGGGACAAAAATACTATTCTAAGAGTGTTCCTCGGTTGCTTCAGAGCTTTGAGCTTCCTTTTCCAAGTCGTTCTTTTTGTTCAGAACATGTTGAGCACAATCTTTTGGTAACTGCTGTAAAAAAAAAGCCATTATCTTTGATTTCATTGAAATATCCTGTCTTCTAGTTTAGTATTGTTTTGTTCTTTTAAGCTAGTAAAGCAGGTAAACAAACCTTCTGTCTTACTAAAAGAACACAACAGTAATGGCATTGAAATATCATCTGGTTACCAACTATCCAGTGTAAATTAAATTGTTAACAGGATGAGTTCATAAGCAGGGTTACTTTTCAGGGTCACAAAGATACTAGAAAACTTGCCTGCAACTTCATGAAATTGATGCAAGTGCACTTAATTCTAAAGCATATTACTTTTCCCCAAATTTATCTGAGTTTACTCTATAATGGAGGAGAACAAAATAATAAGGTAGAGGGCAACCTATAGGTCTGCAACCTTCATAGGGACCGATGGCACAGACTGGTAGCTTCGCTTCCATCAGTCTACCCCGAGGTAGCTGTGGCTACAATAGAATATATAGGTATCTTATGTATGAGTAAAAGCAAAAATTTTAAGGAGCAGAGATATAAATAATAATACAATGCATTCTTCTTCTTCTACCTTTTAAAGATGGTTGTCAAATGCAATGTTTCACATGTAATTGTACGTCTCTTACTACGTTGACAGAGTTTCTAGAGCAGGAGCAGAGGTCTAGGTGCTTTAAGAGCACCAAGAATTGCAAAAGGTTTCTGAGTTACACAAGATTGTCTTTGAAACATCTTTATCTTACGGGGTGAAGAGGTTGGAGACCTCTGTGCTGAGGGCTTGTGTCCCCTTTACCATGAAATACAGATCTTTTTGACCAACAGTAAATTGTCCTTTCAGAATGAGTGACCAGTATGTCGTGTGTTTGAATCCATGTGTTGGGAAGTGTCTGGTTACTGTGCTCCGCTGACCCACTGACACAGCGCAGATTAACACGGATTATCACAGAAGGGGCTTTGGGCTCTGGATCAGACACGACTGCACAGGTTTTACACGGATGACATTCACTTTAGGCCCATTCTCCCCGTTCATCATCGCTCTTAATCGATGTGGGGAAAGTCAATGTGGCAAATCTGTTTCACCGTCTGCCTCTGCATAGACAGGGATGTAACAATTATGGCAAAACGTGATATGACACGTAATCACAAACCAATGAAAATGAGAAGCGCTCTTATGTGTATCTGAATTAAGTTTTGTTGCAGAGAAAAAAAACATTAACTTTGTAGTTTTTATAGCGGCTAATATTATGGATGCACTGATCCGATACTGGAGATGTGGAGCAACACTGCTGCTCCCTACGGGTCGTCCAGTGGCATCGCGGGATGGATCAAATGCAGAGGACAAATTTCGTTGTACAGTTGATGTATATTGACAAATAAAGCACCTTTACTGGTATTGGATATCTGAGCCGATACTGGAAAAAATACGATATATAGGGTATCGGCTACAAATATCCAATACCGAACCGATACCTGTTTTGGCTCTCACCACATCACAGACTAAATAAAGTGAATATGGGCATGCTGCACCTCATTTTGAATGTATTTTTGTCGTTGTGTAAAATGCAGTGGCTAGCAACAGCATGCTAATGCTAACATCAACTAATCGAAGCTGAAGCTCAATAACTGATCGAACATATTTGTAATGATCAGACTACTTTATGTGAGTTATATTAATGAAACCTAATAGCCTGTGTTTTATTCAAGGATATTTAGTGTAGAAAAGTCAGTGATCCTTGTTTAAGTGTCGAAGCCTTTCGGGTGAGAGGTGAAACATCCTACAGAAAAGGACTCAAGAACCTTCATTGAAGATGGACAACTCCTGTACGACTGAGAGCCTACATACAGTGCCTTGCGAAAGTACTAATACACCTTGAACCTTTGCACATTTTGTCATGTTTACAACCCTAAACGTAAAGATTTTATTTTGATTTTTTTTTTACTGAAAGTTCACACACAAGTAACAGACAACTGTGAAGTGAAAGCAAAATGATACATGATTCTGTTATTTTTCAAAAATAGAAAAGTGAAAAGTGGGGCGTGCAAAAGTATTCATACAGCATTTTCGGAGTGCATTACATTGCCTTTATAACATTCTTAATGACTGCAGAATGTTCACATCTTGCCCTAACCATTAAATAGAGGCCACCTGTGTGTAATCTACTCTCAGTATAATTCCAGCTGTTCTGTGAGCGCCTCAGAGCTATGGTCAGAGTGTATTGGTCACTAAACAACATCATGAAGGCCAAGGAGCACACCAGAGAGGTCAGGGATAAAGCTGTGGAGAAGTTTAAAGCAGTGTTAAGTTATACAAAGATTTCCCAAGATTTGAACATCTCACTGCACTGTTCAATCCATCATTCGGAAATGGAAAGAGTGTAGCACCACTGTGAACTTACCAAGACATGGCCGTCCACCTAAACTAACAGACCGAACAAGGAGAGCACTGGTTAGAAATGCAACCAAGTTCCCCAAGATAACTCTGGAGGAGCTGCGACGTACTGCCGCTGAGCTGGGGGAATCTGTACATGGGACAACTATAAGTCGTACTCTACACAAATCTGGCCTTCATGGACGAGTGGCAAGAAGAAAGCCATTATTGAAAGGAGGCCATAAGAAATCCCGTTTGAAGTTTGCTAGAAGTCATATGGAGGACACAGCTACCATGTGGAAGAAGGTGCTTAGGTCAGATGAGACAAAAATTGAACTTTTTGGCCCAAATGCAAAACGTTATTTATGGCACAAACCTAACACTGCTCATGGTCCTGAGTGCACCATCCCCAGTGTCAAATATGGTGGGGGAGCATCATGCTATGGGGCTGCTTTTCCTCAGCGGGGACTGGGAAGATTGTAAGAATAGTTGGGAAGATGGATGGAGCCAAATACAGGGACATTTTGGAGGAAAACCTGCTGGAGTCAGCAAGAGAATTTACGCTGGGGCGGAGATTCACCTTCCAGCAGGACAATGACCCTAAACACAAAGCTAAATCTACAATGGAATAGTTTAAAAACAAACATATTAATGTGTTAGAATGGCCCAGTCAAAGTCCTGACCTAAATCCTATTGAAAATCTGTGGAAAGACCTGAAAACTGCTGTTCACAAACGCTCTCCTTCTAATTTGACAGAGCTTGAGTTGTTTTGTAAAGAGGAATGGGCTAAAATGTCAGTCTCTAATGTGCAAACTTATAGAGTCATACCCCAGAAGACTTGCTGCTGTTATTGCAGCAAAAGGGGGTTCCACAAAGTATTAAGTCATGCTGTATGAATACTTATGCACGCCCCCCTTTTCACTTTTCTATTTTTTTTTTAAATAACAGAATCATGTATCATTTTGCTTTCACTTCACAGTTGTCTGTTACTTGTGTGACATTTCAGTAAAAAATTCAAAATAAAATCTTTAAGTTTAGGGTTGTAAACTTGACAAAATGTGCAAAAGTTCAAGGTGTATTAGTACATTAATCTGTAACATATCTTTGCAAGAAAAGTTGACACTTTATCTCACAATGAAGAAAAGAGGAACATTCTTTATAGAAATAATTGCTTGCCGTTTTTTCACGATTAGTTTTACATTTTTAAGCATTAACATGGAAGTGAAACATACAGTATACTCCGAAACCCGCCTAAATATGTTTAAACCACAAGGTTAGCAGGTTTTAAACATAAGAACTTAAATTAGACACAGATTTTGTTGTTAGCCACATCTGTTCTGCCAAATAGTAGTCTTTACAATTTAGTAATGGCAGACTTATCAAATTCCTATTTTAATTTGATTCTGATCAGTTGTACAAAGCTTTAGTATAGTCATATTTTTGTCTTTGTATCATGTATCGATCAGCACCTTTGTCTTTCGTTCATACACACTACGACTGTAGGTAGTGTGGGTTTTGAACACTGCTGCCTCTGAGAAAGAGTTGAATTCTACTTTAGGGGTGTGAACTATACCCTACATTCTGTCTTGACTTTTCTGGCTGAAGTTACTCCTTGTTCTCTCTGAGCTGCAAGTCAATATCTTTGGACTAGAACAGGTTTGACTGGAGCTACAGCACATAGGTACAGAGAGAGAGGGAGAGGGACTGGAAATAAAGGGACAGCAAGATCGAGAGTGCGAGGGGTGTGGTGAAGTCTGCTCCAGGGCTCAGGCGAACAAAGCCGACTGGTCTAACGTGACAGTAAAAGCCAAATTAGTCGAGTTTGAATGACAAGGATCACTGCCTAACCAGAGGGTTAATGCTAAAGGCTGGGAACCTTTTAAATGACACCAAGTTTTCATACCTCGTGGGCCACAAAAGTTACTCGGTTAAACTATTTTATTTTAAAGTGACCATCAGCAGACTGTAAACTCCTTCATTGTTCCATGTAAGTTAAATGCCCTATGCCTCATATTTTGACTACAAACGATGATAGGGAGCGGAACAAAGAGGGAGTGTGTGAATTAATTCTTTTTTTTTTATTATTGTTAGTTGAGGTTGTAGTAATTTCTTAACTTTCCTAATATATGTAACATCTCAGTTGTTCACATGGATGCGTTTATAAAACAAACAACTTTCAGGGCGTAATAACAAATAGCCTGTTATTTCATGATTAGAGATGCTCCAATCCAGCTTTTTTTGCTTCAGATACCGATACTGGGGTTTGAGTATTTACCAATATCCGATACCGACTTTCTTAAAAGTGGCCTGCTGTGAGGTTTCTCTATTGTCAATACTGTCTTATCTTTTTTGCAAACGACATCTTACATGTCAAATATATCGACTAATAAACTTTAATGAAAAAACATTAAACAAGGATCACTGGACCTTTCTGCACTATCCTTGGCTCTATGACACAGGCTTTAGGTGACATTAATACAAAAACTCACAAGATAAAGTGATCTGATGACTTAGTGCTTCACAATATGTTATATCAGCAGCATTTCATAAACTAAAATACAAACCCGTGGTCATATGATTTTATCACTTTAGGTGAACCAGTCTATCTGTCTCAGCCTTGATTAGTTGTGGCTAGCATTAGCATGCTGCTGCTAACTGTGTCATTTCGCGAGGTCAAAGTTCCATTTGTGGAGGTCAAAACTAATTCTCCAGCTTCTGAGCTTCAAAATGAGGTACAGCATGTCCATATTAGATTATTAGAAAGTTTTAAAATGTTGAGTCAAGATATGTATCATGTTCAGTATCGGATATTTGGAATCGATACTGTATTTTTTCCAGGATCGGCTGTGTTATCCGATACCAGTATCGGCTCAGTGCATCCCTATTCATGATCAATACAACAGCTTTATAATTGGACGGTCTATTTTTATTTTTTATTTTGCTTTTACAATTTACTGAGGGACAAAACTGCATTCCAACAGTAGCCTTTAGCCTAAGTCTTTCTCTACTTGCTGTATTGACCACAGTTTTCTTTGTAATGTCACATGCAGCTCATATATTAGATTAGGTTGTTTCTGTCCAGATGTTTGACAGTTTATTGAAGGAGTTCTATGTAAAGTGGGCGCCAACTTTGTCAATGCTGTCTGAATTGGTAACAGCTGTCTGGAGTTGGACGTGATTTAGACGTGTCAGATGAGTTTGACGAAAGTATCGGCAGTGCATTTCGGCATCGGCCTGAGAAAAACCCATGCTATCAACCTCTAATAATATACTCCCTAAATGACGGTATTAACTATTTGCTCATTGCAGTCAATCAAAGTCTGATTCAGTTCAGTTGCCAGCATTGATTTGAGCATGTACTAGCTTTTCCACTTTTTGTTATTGGTAAAACAAACCATTCCAATTCAAACACTGAAACGTACATAAAGAAGTTGTATTGCCAGCATCAAGTGCGGTGTGTATGATTTGACGACCCACTTCACCAGATACAAACCACAGCGCAGCACTTCTGACCCATTTCCTTTACTTTTACGAGGTGTTTATGTCCGTGCTCTGCCTTTAAAACTCCGCTCCTCTGTAGTAACATTCTGACCATGTGTTTCTCTTTTTTTTTTCTTCTTCCAGGGGACGACTTTTCCATCATTCAGCAGGAAATCTTCATGGTGAAAGAATGCATGCACCAAAACATTGTGGCCTACTTTGGGAGCTACCTCTGGTGAGCACAGAAACAGTCCAAATACTCAAAATAATTTAGGGCTGTGCGATTGGAGGCTGGCGATATTGAGAAAATGTAATATCTAATTTTTGTGACTCTTTGTGACTTGAAAATGATCAGAAATTTGCTGCAAACATATTAATTTAGATTGCTGTGTGATTGAGTTCACGACTTTTAGATAATTGAGCAAAAGCAAAAGTGCGTCACGTTTTACCCTTTTGAGAGATGTCACTTCAGGCATATATTCATTTATTTTGGCAGCACGTTTTGCAGCGTTTTGTTTTGTTTTTTGACACTGGAGATATTTGCATTTTATTATCCAATCAAGATATCTTCCAAATAACAATTTTGATATCATGTTGCAGATGATATTTGGCCAATTTTGGGTAAAAAAAAAAATCACGATTATTTTCCCCGTGTGGATTGATCTCATTTTCAAATAAATTTGTTTTTAATGATAAAAACAGTAAATGTGGCCTTTCCTGCGCCAGTAACAAAACAGCGCTAACTAACTCTGTCCTGCTGCAGCAAAGACGAGCTCCACACCTTTAAACCTCACAGAACATGCCCATCTCACCCCTCACCTACAACTCCAGACCTGCCAACATGTACGCATTTTGCGTAGCGGACACGCATTTGACCTCCTAGTACGCTTGTACGATTTCATGTTCTAAACTACGCATTATGAAGATGTTGTCACTGAAGTTCATTCTGCTGCTGAGCAGAGATCTGTGTAACGTGTAAATAAACTATGCACAGGCTGTAAAAGTTCACTGGTGCTGTTACGTCAAATATGCCACTTTCCCCGTGGCCGCAGCCTTAGGAGCCTCCAGCTCCAGGCTGAGTGAGCTCTGCTGCCCCGCGCTCGCTCACTTCACCTGGGCAGGGCAACAGCCGCCGCATCCACCGGCTGTAGCTCACGATCCCGCTGTAGCCTCGTCGACTCGCTAACCCCGCTCCAACAGATGCACCACTGAGGGCGATGAACCCTATGAGACATCGCACGTGAGGTGAAAGTTAAACCGCTGTATACATGTGAACTTTTACTGCTTTTTACTTAGTAGCTAGCGGTAGCGCTAATGCATCAGTCTGCACAACAACAACAAAGTTACAGCGCGCAGCTGTGCATGACACTGTGCACCAAACTAATCCAAGTTTTGTGACGACTGTAGCTTTCATATTTGACAATAGCCGCGTGAAACGTGAGAGCATCTACAAGCTAAAACCTACAAAGCTAATGGATAGCTATCATTTACTGTGAGGCTAAATCCTATGGCTAAATTGACCGGGCAAGTGCCCATGGCTCAGTGCCGCTCTGCGTCGGTTGATCTCCAGGTGGACCGTGTGGTCATTGGGTGCTCACAGATATGACGGTTCTGGCGTGGTTCCAGCTGATCAGAGATGTTAACGTTGGCAAGTTTACTGAACCTGAACCAAAGTTTACACTCTTTGGACTTGCAACTATTAAAATATGCCAAACCATTAAGCTGTAGCCAGAAAACTGATACCATTTTATTTTGTATGGTTGGCATATTCTGAAGTGTATGGGCCTTATTCCTATGAATAGTCAAAAGTTTAAAATCTATCATTTATGTACATGATTCAAATAGAAGACAGTATCTTCCGATGTACAGAACCTGATTTGGAATTTAACATTATGTACAAATCCTTTATTGTCTCTGTCCACTCTGTGATGAAAGTGAAGCCATTAGGAGTAGCCATTGAAAGTGAGCCATTAGGGAACTACGTTCAAAAACAAAAAAGTGTATATATTCTGTTATTTAGAAACCCAAAATGTAATTTTAGAGTAAAGACAAAACTATAATGAATTGTTGCATTGTTTTCAAAGCACACAAATTATTATTACGGTAAATTATGTTCCAGACCGTTGCTTGATAATTATTCTACTTTATTTATTTGGATCGCAATGGAATTAAATTCAGGACCCCGTTCTAAACTTTAGTTTTCTCCCCTCCTCTCTCTTGTTCTTGCCCTACACGAGGTGAGAGCTGTTGGTCAGTGTTTTCTCTCTGCAGCATCAGGCTGAGGTTCAGAGTCTGTATCTGAGAGCTGCAGGGGCAGAGCTGAGAGAAGAATCAAGGGCCTTCGCCCCCTGAAAGAAAACTGATCCATTATATTATAATTAAAAAAGCTGTACCCTATGTAAATTAACCAGAAATTATTCTTTTCACAGCAGCATAATAGCCAAAAATAATAATTATTATTTTTTTGCTTAAAATGCACCAGAATGCAGGAAAACGCATCTAAATTAAAAAAAAAATTTAGTGGCCCCGGACCCCCCCAAGGCGCTCTCTCTCACCACATCTCCTTGAAATCTGTGGGAAACACTGCAAACAATCTACGTGCTCGTTAAACATTCACGCAAACTGCGCGTTCCACCACGGCCCTGTGAACTGTCACCTTTGTCACTATGTATTTGCATGTCTGAATGCATCTGGCGATCTCCTTCTTCGTAAGCAATATTAAACACTTGGACACCACAACAGTTCTTGACAGTTATCGGGAAAGATTGCCTTGCCTCAACATATCCGGCTTGCCCTGGGTTCGCGCGTTTATTTTTTTTTGTACTCATAAAAAATCTTCAATGTTGGCAGGTCTGCAACTCACTGTCACATGTCCTGCTAATCTACTCGCGATGTTTTTCCTCTTCAAAATATAGAACGGCTCCTCGCATGTTTCTGTTTTGCCCATTAGGCGAGTTTGTAGCTGATTTTACACTTAAATTCACAAGAGCCTCTTCCAGTGTATATTGCATTCCTGTTTGTTTGTCCGAGTATTCCCTGGGCTTGACCTGATAGGCACTGCGGCATCAGAGGGGTGGCCAGTTATCCTGTCGATTTTAAAATGCACCACGCAATTATAGAGATACGAACCTTTATTGAAATTTTTATTCCATTAAAATTCGATTACCTAACATAACGTTCTTTGCACAATATAAGACCAATAACATTCTTGCAATGTTTTACAAACTATTTCAACAGTGTTACATTAGATTCAAACAAAAATCATATACAATTTATTTTTTTCATTAACAAGACATCTGAGCTAAATTAGAAAAGTCATGACCAAAACTGAACTTTTCAAATGCATCCTCAGAGATTTTGAGACATGTTTGAGACATGTTTTTGTGACTTCTTGCATTAATTGTATACATATTGTAATACAGTATGTATATTACGAATTTATGATTTAGCAAACAGTGCCTCTGGTGGTTCTTAGGATGCAAACAGATTATTTATTGCCATACATGCAGATCAACGCTTGAGTGATTAAAAACTATTGAGAATGAGGAGTCACGTGCCCAGTTGGGGTGATTTGGGGGGGCTCTGAGCCTGTCGGCCATGTTGGAAGCCGATTGGGGCACACCCCCAGAATTTCACGCATTCCTCATTTTCCAGAGCACTTTAAATTTTGCGCATTTACGTTTCGGCGAGACAGAGCCGGATCTACGAATACGACAAAGAAAAGGAAGAAGGTAAAGCAATGCAAAGAGATAAGGCGAAAGGAAAGGGACCTTACAGGAGCAAGCTCATACCAAGCGCAAAACAGCGGTATGGCGGACATCCAAAACATCGACCCATACGATCTCCCTGCAGCGGAATGGCACAGTGTCCTGGACCATTTACCTCCGTGCACATACATGGACATAGTAAACTACCTTGTATTTGGTGTAAGTTACTACACGATGCAAGCCACAAGTCTTTGGAAAGTTACGAGACTTTCGGCTGTGGCTGGATCCAGGACGTGGCTCTACAAGCCTCCCACTGGTGAAAACAGCTGTACTGGCAAAAGTAACTTTCTTCACATGCGTTTTAGTGTGTTGTCATTACATTGCATTTAGCGGACACTTCTTGATCAAAATGACAAAGTAATAAAGTGCGTGTTTCGTAAACACTACATTGTCACGAGATGTTCAATGTACTCAAACGTTTCCAACATGTTTTGACAGGTCAGAGACTTGCGCTCCTCGATGCTGTGTCCATTTCTGTAACCTAAAAAACTGTATCCCATTGTTCCTACGTTTTCCATATCTATCGTGTGAGGTATTGGAGCAGTTTTTAACGCAGCAGTGACTTCCAGGCGGTAAAACAGTGCGGAATAGCAAGAACCTCCGCTACTACCGCGTTAAAAACACACGTAAACATGTGTATTGCCGCCGGACTGCTACAATCATGGCAGACAGGGGGGATCGGGGGGGGGGCTCTGTGCCGTGGCGACAACTCCTCATTCTCAATAGGTCAAACCCCTGCAGCTGCACCTTCCTGTTGGCGACCCCTCTTTGAGTCCAGGCCTATTTAGAAACTATTGTCACTCGCTCCTGTTCGAGACCAGTGCGAACTTATTACTGCTGCTGTGTCACTTCTCCCTCCCGCTGCGGATTTCACCCGAGTCTGTGAAAACCATTTAATCCTGGAGTGTTTGAAGGCCTCGTGACGTGTTTGAGGACTTGGCTCTGGCCCGGTGTGAAAGTATGACTAATGCTGCCGACTGTTCTCAGGAGTAAACACTCCGGTTTTCAGAGGGCGCAGGGGGGGGGCAGAGCGGACAAACTTTACACGCAACAAGCAAGAAACATGTCATTAAAATATCTAAGGAAGTGTGAGGAAAATTACAGCCTGAATAAATAAGAGACATCACTTTCATTTAACTAAGGCTTTCCTTTGGACAATACAGTAATATTACGTCCGCAAATAACAAACAAATGTCTAGACACCTAATCTACTGAATGAGGTTAATTCATCAGCGGATTTAGTTCTACCCTGATTGCACAAGTATTGAAATTCCTAATTATTACTATTATGCCATAATACAGTATGTTACGATAAAACGTTTGAGTTTATGTTGAAGGTAGTAACTCTTTAGCAGAGGTGTTTACAGATACTCCGTTTAATTGAATTTCTTCATATTTATATACAATACTCTTGAAGAAAGGTTTTGGATTCTCTCTAAGTTCTTTTGCTTTGTATGGCAAATATTTGGACCTGAATGTTTTGTCAGAGATTACATTATCTCTAAGTCGTTCAGTTATTTGTCATGGTACTTGGAAGCATTTTTGCCAAATACTTTTACTTATATTTATCAAAGTTGTTTAGTTACAAAGTTAATTTACTGTGCTCGAGTAGAGCTTTTGTGGATCTGTACTTGAGTAGTATTTTTGTTGAAAACTTAACTATTACTTTTACTTCACAACATTTGAAAGATTAATATAATACTTTTCTACACCACTACATATCTAAAAAAAAAAAGGCTCCAAAGTAAAAAGTTAATTTGATGATTTATTTTGTTCATTTGAAAAGCCTAATCATGCACACTTAAACCGTCGACTGGACTGGGGTTGGTTAAGTTGAGGACGGTTTCGCTTCTATACACAGAAGCTCTTGTGGTCCACCAAACACAGTCCAGAGTTCGATTTAAAGGGATACTTCGGATTTTTGACATAGGGCCTCATTTCCTAGTTATCCAGAGTGTTGTTGATGTCTGGAGATATTTTTTTCTTAAATTCATGCAATTCTTATATTTGAAGAGTCTAGTGGCGCTAGGCTAGGGCAAGGCTAAAGCATTTCTATGGTATCAGTTAGCCTGCATTAAAAACAGTCTGACCCACTCCACAGTGCACCTGAGGTAAATCACTTATAACGCCAGACTAACCATATAAATGTCTGTGTCGATAGAATAATTTTAACCATTTTGCATTTAAAATAACTTATATTTGAGCACATAGCTTCGTGGCTGTAAGCTAATGCAGCGGCGGAGTGATCTGCGAGAAAATAGTCCCTCAAAATGCGGTAATTCATACAAGGTCAGTTATATTTCAAACATTATTCTATCGACAGACATTTATATGGTTAGTCTGGTGTTATAAGTGATTTACCTCAGGTGCACTGTGGAGTGGGTCAGACTGTTTTTAATGCAGGCTAACTGATACCATAGAAATGCTTTAGCCTTGCCCTAGCCTAGCGCCACTAGACTCTTCAAATATAAGAACTGCATGAATTTAAGAAAAAAATATCTCCAGACATCAACAACACTCTGGATAACTAGGAAATGAGGCCCTATGTCAAAAATCCCGAAGTATCCCTTTAAGCTTCACAACGATGAAAACCTCCTGGACGAATGAGAGCCTTCACAAACAAACAAGGAAGAAGGTTTGTCCCGTGTGTTGTTGCCGTACAGAGAGTGAATTCGGGCGCAATTTTAGCATTTTTTTATGTTGCAAAACTATTTTTAATCTGATTTGTACTTTTTTCTTTGAATACTGAAAGTATTGAAAATAGTGGAAGTACTGAAGTATTGACACTTCATTACTTTAACTTAAGTAAAAGTTTAGCAGTAGTATCTGTACTTTTACTCAAGAAATTAAATCAAATACTGCTTCAGGTCACCACTACTAGAGCTTTTTACTTTCTGCCATGAGTACAAAATATACCCCACTAAAACTCTTACTTGACTGTAATTTCGGCTCGTGACTAACCCCCTCAGGCGGCCCATGTGTTGTGTCTGGGGCCGAGGAGGAAGCAGCGAATCCACCCATTAGAGTCTTGACTTCCAGCCGGTTTCACAGGACCCGCCGCCTCTGATCTGCCTCTTACGCGGTTTTAAGCGGTTTGAAATGGGTCTAAGAGTGTGAAAGAGGTCTATGTGGGCGGCAGGAGCTTCCCAGACTCTGCCCTAATGATGGTTACAGTAAAGGTTTAATGAGCAACCGCCAGACAATCATAAACTAATCCACGTCTACCAGAAGTTAAGTTGAACTGGGTCTGTTCATATTTGTCTCATCCAGAAATGTTACGGAATCCAACTTAAACAATCGTAATGTGAAGGAGATTATAACCCGAAATGCTTCTCTTTAGCGACTTTGTTTGAAGCATAAGTTGGTCAAGTGGCTGCAAAATTAGAGGTGTGACAATATATATCGATTTTGCAATATATCGCGATATTTTGCTGGACAATGCGATACTTTTATGACATCATGCATATGAATTACCACTGTCATGCATATTAATGAGTTAGCAGGAAGAACTCCATCAGAGCAGTAGAGGACACTACAACTTTAAGCATTTGTACCAAACACTGTCACACAAATATATTACTTTCAGTGATAGTTTAAAAAAACATTTTTATGATGAATGTATACTGCTCAAATAAACTAAACTAAAACTAAACTATCAGATAAACAAGATTAAATTACCTTTTGAAACAGAACTGTGGTTTCTCGTTTAAATGTAAATGAAGTGATGCCACTGACAGATCAATGACCCATTTTCAATCAGTCAGATTACATTTATACATTTATATTTTTAACCTCTTAACCGAGCACATTTTCTGCAGTTTGGCATTACCCAAATCTGAAAGCTTCATTAAAAAAAGCGTCAAAATTGCGACAAAAATGAGGAGAAAATGAGGACGGAAACGCGATTAAAAAAGCCACAAAAAAGCAACAAAAAGTGGCAAAAATTTGATGAAAAAGCATGAAAATGTGACGGCAACACAATTTTATGGGTCTTGGCTTTCAAATGAGGCTATGCTGGCCTATAAGCTGTAAGATCCAGTCCAGAAGCTTTTAGATTTGGGTAATGAAGAAAATGTGCTTAGTTAAGGCAGTGGTAAGAGTTTAAGAAGAGGTACAAAGCACATGAAAATATGTTAATCATCAATATATGTAGATGTTTCTTTTAAAAATCGTGATGCATCGTAGGTTATTTTGTGCATTACATCGATTATCGACATATCGTAAGGTTATCGTGAGCCTTGTATTGTGAATCGTGAGGTACCCAGAGGTTCCCACCCCTAAGCAAAATAGGTCTATGGATTGCACAATCAAGCAAACAAATGACCACATGATTCATAGACCAAGAGAGCGAGAGATGTTAAGCATTTATTAGTGTTTAAATTTCTACTTTCTGCATTTCCGCATGTTAATATTTGGCTTTGGGTTAATGTGCTTGATAAGGAATAAAGGGAGTTTATTTGCCTAAAGGCTATTAATGTTTACAATAGGATTTGACAGCCCACGGTTGGGAGAGTCCAGAGTCCAGCGCAGCCTGTTCTGACCTGAATATTTTGAGGTGAGAGAAGTGGCAGGTTTGTGTTGAAAAGATCCTAGGCGAGTTTATATTACAGGGTCTGACAGTGCAATCAGTCACTTATGGCATTAGCACACAGGGCTATTCACTGTCTATTGTGTTTCTATCTCCAAGCTTTTCCTGTGAGACCTGACCTTTTCTTGTGTTGAACTGTTCAACTTGTGTAAGATTTTTTGCTGTAATGCCTGTTAGCCATTTCTTTATTCCCACAACTCGCACCATTTTGGAATTTTTCACTTCTCTGTTGAAATTGCGTGGTGAAAACTGCTTTTACAGACAGAAATTAAGGCCTGAGATATACTTCAGTAGGCAAAGTTACGACTTAAGTCTCATATTTAGCCGCTGTAGTTTGCTTTTGGGCCGAATGAAGAGAAACCGAAGGGAGTTTATCATGAACATTTGGCCAAGAGGATATGGCAAGGCTGAGGTGCTAAACCACAGATGTAGCAACATCAACTGCATAGTTTGCTCTGAAACTTGTTAAAACCACTTCCTCAAAACTCACCCTTCAAAAAATGTTTCGAAAATATACTAACGTTATGACCGACTAAATGTGGCCCTGTATGCAACAAATGATGCAGATCTTTCAGAACTAGTATTAACCTTTACAGTAATGAAGCCACAGTTGCCTCTTTATTGTCCTCTTAGAGAAATAATGTGGGTGGAGAATTAGACTGACCACCTAAAACTGCATGTTTTAAGTGGCCAGGGGAAAGGTTGATGCTACAGTAGATTGTCAGCTGTGGAGGAACAGTCTGCTTTGATCAGTCATTCTCAATGCCAATAGCAACTTCTGATTGGCTTGGAAATTGCTGCTGCTGATTTATTGACAGATTTCTAGGACCTATTAGGCATTATTTCTATAGATATATGCGTCTGTTAGTTTGGAAATTAAAATAACCCTAAACTTGCTCCTAACCTTAACCCATACCCCTGCTCTTAAACCTAACTTCAGCCTTAAACTGTCCTCCTTTGACTGTCCTCTCGAGGCATCTATCTAGCACTAACCCAGAGGAAACCTGCCCCTAACACAGGGAGAAAAGCAACTCTACACCCAGTCTTTGTCTAGCCTTCACAAATGGTCAAACTTTCTTATTTAAATGCCCATTAATAGGTGACTCTATAAACAACATTTGGCTTTCACTCCCCGCTCATTTGGAGTTCACTTCTTCTCATTGCAGCCGGGAGAAGCTGTGGATCTGTATGGAGTACTGTGGAGGAGGATCTCTGCAGGACATTTATCACGGTAATGTCATGAAATTTAACCATCTTAAATCCATTTATCTAACATGAACTTGTTCGTCTGCGCAGTGACTGGACCTCTGTCTGAGCTTCAAATCGCTTATGTATCTCGGGAGACAATACAGGTAAAAATACCACCCACTTTATGATGTGGCAAATAGTCACATTTTACATTAGTTTTATGTACAAAGGTATGTGCTAGTAATCCTTACAGGCTGATAATGTGTTAAGTCTGTTGACGCTCTTTTTCTCTTCAGGGTTTGGGATATCTACACAGTAAAGGAAAGATGCATCGAGACATTAAGGTACTATTACAAAGAGTATGTTAGTTGCTTTCTAATTTTGCGCTGCTGCTTTAGAAATTGCTTTAGCCAAACTTCATATGGCGGAGAATGCATCTATTTTCTGCCTTGTCCGGACACGTTTGTTTTTGGAGCGTTTTCTCCCCCCATGCTGTCGGCGTGAGAGAAATCTGGTGCTCGTTTGGCATGTGCGCGACTCTTTGACCCCTTCAGGAAGTGACGCTGGCACTAACAAAACAGACAGGCAGTATTTCTGAGGCTGGAGAGCTCATGGAGTTCCAATAATATGGGCTTTTCACTCTCATTTCAAACAGGAATTTAAGAGAAATCCCCTAAAGCTTTTACTGCTGGGATTATATTTGGCTCTTCCTCCTTTCACTAAATATAGAATTAATTGGTAGATTAAGTTATGCTTACAGTAAGATACACATCCCATTGTGTGAATCATTATCTAATTTTAGTGTGAGATCTTTGTCATCTTTAATTACATACAATAACTCTCCACCCAGCCCTGTTTCTGTCCTTGTATTACATGATTGAAAGGTCTCCCCGTGTGGTTGTCTGGGGTTTATTAGCCGAACGCTAAAGCCACGCTCAGTGACTGCTGCGTCAGAATTTTGTGGTTATCACAAACGCTCAGGGCTGAACCTATTATCTGTTCAAGCTTCTACTTCCTGTTTCCTCTCCTCTCACCGACCGGAGTTCCATAGAAATACATGACAACTTTGAAAATGCAATGAAAGTTCATTACTACAACTACTTCGGAAATTACCACTGCAGCAGAACTTTGTAGCTTTAGATTAACCGTGTGTTGTCAGAATCCGATTTAGTTCATTTTGTTCAGAGTTGGTACTGATTTGTTGTTTAGGATTTTTTTAATTTATTTAATAGGGGCTGTGAATATTAATGAACATCTGCAACAGTGTGATGTAAATGCCCGATTATAGCAAAGATGCTTGTTTCCATCTGTAGTCCCTCGGAGGGTGACAGAGATTAAACATACAGCAACACAAATACAACAAGTGACAACAACTTGGAGTCTACAGCCTTTCTTTTCCTTTAGCCTCTGGTTTAAGTGTGATTTAAAAGGGGCCAGAGTTGGAGTCTCTCTTATTGAGAGACTGTTCCATTACTTAGTGCCTCTGACTGAGAGCACAGAATGTGGTTCGCCTTTGTTAGGTCACAGTCCCCCGAACTGATCCTGTAATGGAGAGGAAAGTCTATGCAAAACTTTATAAACGAAGCAGCCTAACAAAATGATTACAATTTTGTAGGTTATATTTATCTAAAACGGTGCAATGATGAAGAGAGAGTGGTTTATTGTCCAACAGTTTTGTGGTTTAAAAAAAGATTCTATAGACCCTTTAATTGTTTGTAAACATGCCGGGCTTAGCTGGAGGCGGGAAGCTCGATTCCTATCTATTTCCATTGTAGCTGTTGTCATAGTAACGATAAACAAATGTTTAACTGTTTTTGGAAATATCAGATAAACCATATTTTATCGTCTCAAATGTCCTTCCCAGGGTTGCCAGGTCCGCGGTTAAACCACGGAATTGGGCGTTTTTTAAAGCCATTCCGCAGGTGAAAAAACTGTCCGGTTTTTTGCCTTGCTGTTTTCGATGTAAAATTGGCTATTTCTGTCTTACGATTACGAATGACAAAATCTCAAATCCAAGGCTCTGTGAGCTGCTTTTTCAATAAGACAGGGAGAAAGGGGCGGTTTCTCATCATCGCGGGAGCACATAGGCTCGTTTACTGGTAAACAATATTGAAAATTCCAGCCGTGTCGTATGTCCGTTTTTGGGCGGGTTTGGCTGCCCAGACCTGGCAACCCTGGTCCTTCCTCTTGTTCTTGCACCTTAAGCCACAACAGGACCACATTTTTCAGTTGTAGTTTTACACTTAAAATCGCTAGTTTTAGTTTAATCTTATTTCTCTTGATCACTTCCTGCCTCCAGCTGATGTCACTGATGATGTCAGCAGTTAAAGGGTCTATTGGTTTGAGTGTTGTGCCAGTTTTAAGTGACCATGTGGTTATGAGTCATAGTGTAAAAACATCTCTGCAAATGCAGCACACGGAGTCATCAAGTTAAAAAAAACTTAAATTCAGGTTAGTCAAGTTTCTGGTTAATCCAAGTTCAGTCCCTGTTGGGGTGTAGTATCCCGATGTGGTTTCTGGTCTGGTCCCAGATTAAATCCAAGTTTTAAGTCACTTTTGCTCTGATTTGATTTGATTCTGCTTTGATACAGTCCTGATTTGGAGCTTAAACACGCAACTCGTCAAAGCAAAGTTTTTCTGTGCCGTGAACTCCGTATCTTTTAGTCTGTGTTCTCTCCAGTTTTGAAGGAAAGGTTTTGTCCTATTTGAAATAAGTGTCATCAATGGTTGTCCGCAGGGCGCCAACATACTATTGACGGACAACGGGGATGTGAAGTTGGGTGAGTTGCAACATCTTTAACTTAATTGTATTATATCACAGTACAGTACTAGATCCCAAAACGGCACCAATTCTATATTTTCTTTCTTAAATTGAAAAATCTTTTACTTGTCTTCTAGCCGACTTTGGAGTTGCTGCTAAAATCACAGCCACCATCGCCAAAAGGAAGTCCTTCATTGGAACGCCGTATTGGTGAGTTGCACACAGGCTCAGTGCAGAATCCCGTCATGGCGTGGAGCTTATGTTTATGTTTGTAAATGTAGGATGGCACCAGAAGTGGCCGCAGTGGAGAAGAACGGCGGTTACAATCAGCTGTGTGACATCTGGGCAGTGGGCATCACAGCGATAGAACTGGCAGAGCTCCAGCCGCCGATGTTCGACCTACATCCCATGAGGTGCAGCTAACTTTTCTTTATCTTCCTTAATCTGCTTTCTGTACTTTAGTCCGGTTTCTGTTGAAGCCATGTTTTATTCTGGCTCCGATTTTTTTGATTAGTTTACTCCAGGCTTCATTGTGTTTTAATCCTGGTTTAGTCACATCTTTGTCCTGGTTCAGTTTTGCTTTTGTGCTGCTGATATTTGTTGTGGCTCTAGTTAAGTTCTAGTCTTCCTTAATTTAGAGCATATGAAGACTTGTTTTCCTGTTTGTAAAATATTTTGGATCATTGTTATGTTAGTTCAGGGTTTCCACAGAGCATAAAAAAGCATTAAAAGTCATTAAATACGTATTATTGCCAAAATCAAGGCCTTAAATGTCATTAAAAAGCATCGATTTAGATTCAGTGTAAATTATGACATCGCTCAACAATTTTTACTGTATCATTGAAAATACCCAAATTCTGGTCTAAATCAGCTGCAGTTTTGGCTGAACTTGACACACAAAAATTGCTCAAAAACGTGTTTTGTCTAACTCTTCCTTCTGTTTCATGAAATGTTTGCATACCTTAAAATATTAAATATGCACATTTTCTTTTTTCTGCATTTGTGGCAGTAAAATATAGTATTTGGGCATTAAAAATGGCAGTAAAAAGCATTAAATTTGACTTGCTTCTGCCTGTATAAACCCTGTAGTTATTCTTGTACGATCAAGCAAAAATTACTTCTGGTTTTGATCTGGAATAGTCCTGATTTACTCCTATTTTCATGTACGTTTATTTGTCTATTTTAAACCACTTTTGTATATTTTAAACCACTTTAATTCCTCAAAATTATTTAGATAACAATTCACTTTCAAGACCGCTTCCTGCCTTTGTGCATCTCCAAAGCGTCACTACTTCATTTGATCGCTTCTTTCCTGTTCCAGTTATACCTGTGCTATATTAGCCCAACACTGCAAACCTTTTCATCCTTTATTCCATTTTCCTCTTTGAACTACTTTATGCATGTTTTCCCTCCAGGGCCTTGTTTTGATGTCCAAGAGCAGCTTCCAGCCGCCGAAGCTAAAAGACAAAAACAAATGGTCAGTGCTCATGTTTGAGAGATTACTTTATCTGGATTTACGTTTGGTTTGTAAATAGATTGTGGCAGAATTTTCAAAAACAAATTGTCCTCCGCTCCTCAGGTCGACCGCTTTCCATAACTTCGTCAAAATCTCTCTGACCAAGAATCCAAAGAAGAGGCCCACAGCTGAGAAACTGCTATCAGTAAAAACAACTTACTTTTTAACTTATAAGCTTAGTGTCATTAAGTGTTTATGAATTGTGTCTCTATTTAAATGTGGTTTCTAAATGTCAAGGTCCTGAAAAAAACTTGCACTATTCGATAACTGTGTGTCTTTGCAGCACGTGTTTGTGGCTCAGACCGGTTTGACCCGGAGACTAGCGGTGGATCTTTTGGATAAATGAACAACCCAGAAAACCACCAGCACTACGGCGAGGTGGACGACGACGACCTGGAGGTAATGTCGGCTGAACAGGCCAAAATACAAATGATTTACGAGAGCGATTGTATTTTTGATCGCTGCGCAAAAATGTCACGGCTAATGCTAACGGCAACTAATCAAAGCTGGGACAGAAACTATGATTGAATCACCTACTACATCACAGTAATACATTAAAATCGGCCACTGCTGTAGTGGCCAAGTATTTGTTTTGACAGGATTATAGACCAGGCATTTGGAAAATCGGCCAAAAATATCGGCCGTGCATATCGGCATTAGCCAATAATAATCCCCCAAAAATTGGCATCGGCCTTCGAAAAAGTACAGATTAGAGGTTGACCGATATGGGTTTTTCTGTTTTACCCAAGGAATGCAATCAAGTGTTTGACTGTCACTGATTGTAAGAATATCAGTATGAGAATACCTTCCCAATCAAGTACTTCATTTAAAAGTAGTCTATGCTCTTAGTCCTACTTTAAAGTTTCTACAATCACAACTCAACCGGGGTTTTCTTAATATTCTTGGGCACAATGTGGCATATCATACTTAACAGTGACGTGCAGTGAGGGGAGGCAGGTGAGGCCAAGCCTCTCCAGTCATCATGGGAAAAATTTAAAAAAAATACAATAAACTTAATAAAAACAAGTCCTTCTCTTCAGACGATAGGGATTTCCTATGATTTTAATCAATCTCATGGTTAAAAAATGCCCAAATGTTTAATCAGTTGTCGATATCGTGTAAAGAGGGCGGAGCTGCGGCGAGCCTCTAGCGTCCCGCACACACTTGAGCTCTGCTCATTCACTCAGCACTCTGTCCCATTCGGGGCTTTTTTTGGCCCCTTAAAAGTAAAATACATTTGTAAATGGGTTTTTGTTGGGCGCGTTGGTTTTCTATCACCTGGATAAAGAATCAGGCATAAGAACGACTTGTTTAACCTGTTCATTTGACCTTTGAAAGGCCCGAAGTGAGGCTCGCCTCCAATGCACTGCCCCTGACGATACGAGGGGGGCGCTGTGTCAGCGCGACACATTTCTACAAAACATGTGGACTACAAGTGAAAACCAGTCTGTTTTCTTATTCTGCACGGTTTAGGAGAGGCAATGTAAATGTAAAGGAGTAAGTAAAAGGGAAAACTGATTAGACTGACATTTTATGGATGAAATGCTGTAGACGAGTCTTTATGCTGAAAATGTCGACGTATCATGCACTGCCCATGTGGCGCATCAGGATTGTCAATAACTTATCATTGGGACGGGCGGGGTACGAGTCCCAGTCACGTTCACTATGTTGTCTTTCAATTTTTATTTGCAATATTGTGAGCTTGTATTTTATGTTTAAAAGTGTTGCTATTGAATGCTATTTCAAAGTAAGAGAATACCAGAGACAGCAAGTTGCATCTCTTTCCTGCAGTTTTGTTTACTTTATATTGGAGTCAATAGCATGTGCCTCACCAGCAACAAACCTCACCGCACGTCACTGATACTTAAAGTTCAACATTTCCATAATTCAGTCACGTGGCCTTTATTGAGAGCATGTGCTGGGACTTTGGTAATGGGAGAGAGTCATTTTAGGTTTTACTCATAACATTTGGCAGCCCAAAGTATCACCAGATAATCATTATCGCAATATTAAATTACGTAAAATCCACATCGCAAGAAGCCACATTATCTGCAGACAGAGTAGCGGCTTGATGATTAGTCTGTCACCACTTCAGGACAGAACAACAGGACATGAAAGTTTGGCATTGGACTTGATTTGAACTTGAGTTTTATTTCTCACATTATAAGTCTGTCTCACGGCGGTCGTTCTGTGTCACTGGAGGAGGTGGTACCAGTCCAGTTTACGGCCCATTGTGCGATTGTCCGAGGAACAGCAGCCACTTTGTCTCCGCTCTGAAGGCTCTGACTGTAGGAAATGTGGAACGGCCTCCGGGCTGAATAATGATGTGAGGAGATGCGGGCAGAATACAGACGAGGCTGGAAAACTTTGGACTCAATGGAAAGGAGAAAGAAATGGCTTAATGAATGACTAAGGAGAAAGGAGTCTGAAAATCTTTCTTTTTTATTCAAGACAGTTGTTAAATTCTCTTTATTATGATGTTTCTCTTCTTTGGGACCTTCTTGATGGAAAGGAAATGTCCTAGTTTAGGGTAACGTGTTGCTCAAAAGTAGAATTGGCCTTTAACTAGACTTCAAACATGCTGAAATATCACTCCATTAAAGACAATTAATGCTTTTGTTTTCCATGGTGTATTTCTGGCCTAGACATGTAGGCCTTTATAAACCCTGGTTGACCTGGTTTAGTCCTGACGTGAGATTGATTTAGGTCTTCTGTTAAAAGGTTTGAGAATCACTGTTGTAGATAATACAGTGGGAAAAATATTGTTTTGAAATATATCGCAATACCTCCTTGTTGTGATGCGTGTATCGGAAACCATGTATCGCAATACTTTTGATGGTCATGTATCATAGTTTTGTTAAGACCAGATTCGTTGCTGATTGGTTTAACCACCTGAACTGAGCACATTTTCTCCAGTTTGGCTTTACCTAAATTTAAACGCTTCTTCGAACAAAAGTGTCAAAATAGCGACAAAAACAATGATGAAAACAAATAATAATAACAAATAATTGACAAAAACGCAACAAATGACTGACAAAAACATGCCAGAAAAGCAACAATAATACAACAAAAAAAGTGACTGTGAGCAACAAAAATGATGAAAAACACTTGAGGAAAACACGAAAAGTTTCGATCAGTTTTGTGGGTCTTAGCTTTCAAGTGAGGCATTACATTGTTGCTCTCCAATCGAGAAGCTTTAGATTTGGGTAAAGCCGAACGCTTCTGCCACTTGCACTTTTCAAAATATTTTAATCAATATCATACTGATTTATATTCAATTTATACAGTTTTTTAAAAATGAAAAATCGTAAATTTAATACTTAGTGCATTTAAATATATATTATCGCTTATACAAATATAGTGTATGCATCATATTGGGTCCTCTGTATCGTGGTACGTATTGGATCGCGACTAAAGTACATTGTCCCAGCCTTAATAGATAATATATTGTCTTTCTCTTGTAAATCATCACAAATTCTGGTCTAAACCATGGGATTAAAATGAGGGCAACATAGAACTGAGTTGTTTAATATGAATTGAACCATAGCAGGAGTAAACTTGGTCTAATTCGAAAAACTAAGACTAAATCATAAAAATACATTATCCATATAATCTCTATAATCCTATTACTAGCCACATCTTTTGTCCTCAAATCATCTGTTACTATTTCACATTTCGTCACAGCTTTTTAGCAGATTATTTGATATGTCTAATATAAAGTGACAGTTGAGGTGGTTGGTAAACTATAACCTAAACCTCACTGTGAACGTCGTGACTGTTAAAAGTGTGACGACTCTGACCCCGCCCGGGACTTGTCTCATCAGGTGTCGGCACAGCCAAACCCTTTTCTTTTCTGCCTCTGAATCTCGTCTCGTTCTCGTTTCAGCCCATCTCCGTCAGACACACCATCAAATCCAGCAAGAAACATGGCAGAGCCGAGAGGACGCCTTCGGAGATGGACCGTGAGTGTCAAACAAGTTCACAAAAGCACCGTGTGACCCCGTATTGTGACAAATTCTCCGCTCATCCCTTTCGGTCATGAGTGGGATCTATTGAATCTAATGTTGCTTTTTAATGGCGACTTAGGAAAAACAGCCCGTCAGTCTCACTCTCTCCTTTACTGCTTGGCACAGATTGACACATTTGAGGTCAATGGCTGTTCTGTCGCTAATCCTTCTTCGGACTGACACTGTCCCACTGTCGCAGCATGTGTCGGCATTAGTAAAAATAGCTTTGGATTCACTGCGGAGATAAAGATATATTTAAGCTGTCTGTAGTGGAGAGCTATTACAGGCATTACATCACCTCATTTAACTAAGACTGTTGTTTACATCAGGGCTGCTACGGATTATTTTGCAAATGGATTAGTCTGGTGATTATTATGATTAATCGATTTAATTTGTCGGCAAAAGATGTGTGAAAATTAAGAAAATAGGTCGATTTTTTTACCACATGAAGCAAAAATTGAGGATATTTGATTAGGTGTGCTAATAAAGTAGCCTTTTCTCTCAAAAGTACGAAACGACTGTATGTATGCAAGAGTAAAGAGAATACGTGTGAAATGAAATATGCCTTGTACGCCAGTGTTCATTTTGATAAGATATTTTAATTTAGCTTTAGACTTTTCACAAAATGTTATTTGATTTTAGTCAAGATTTAGTCAAATAATTCTCTTAAATTTGAATCGAGTAAATTTGCATGTAAATTTAGTTAACTTGGCATTTGTTATAACCATATTTGACCTCTTACTCCCCCGCCTGAACCGAGCGCATTTTCTCCAGTTTGGCTTCATCCAAATCAAAAAGTTTAAAAAAAAGCATCAAAATAGCGATGAAAACTTGACAAACAAGTGAAAAAGTGACACAGAAACATGACGAAAATGCAATTTAAAAAAGCAACAAAAAAACCACAAGAACGCGACTAAAAAGTGACGAAAACGCAACAGAAGAATGACAAAAAATGGTGCCATAAAAGCGACAAAAACTACAATAAAATGTGACTAAAAGGCGTCAACAACATAACAAGAAAAATCACATTTGTAGGTCTTAGCTTTCAAATGAGGCGTCATATTTTAGTCTACAAAATAATATCTGGGCATTTCAGTCATAGTTTTAGTCTCCTAAACAATTTTTTATCTAGTTTTAGTCAGCAAAAATTTACTTTGAATAAATGATGACAACATATTTTAGTCGCCCAAATGAACTACTGCCTAATTCCATTTAGAAAAGTTTGTTGAACCCACTGATTAACTCTACATCCAAAAGAATGATATTCAAAGTGGTAATAAATCCAGAAACCTGACTCTTATCATTTATATTGGTAATGAGGTCCATTATCGTACAATCACTCCACTCTGAAACCCATTAACTGTGGTTTGAACTCCTATTTTATTGTCTTAGTAAGTGGCCATTCCCTTCTAGTATAAAAACCTAAAACCCTTGTACTGTCCTTCATCATTGTTTGCTAATTTCTTCACCATCATTGATATCTTTTTTCAGTAACATATTGTACTCTGTTCGTTCAAACTACAGTATCCTGTTTAGTCATATATCAACATTTCTCAGTATGAAATCTTGCTTTATCTCGTCTGTGAAGCTCACTACGGGATAATCCACGGAGAGGTTTGTGCGAGCCCGATCTCCCCTCAGAGGCTGACGGAGGAGGCAGGTCTGTGGAGTAGAGAAGTAGAGTTTGGAGATAACAGGAAAATGCCATAACAGAATGTCCTGAACTAAGTGATGCTAATGTGTGAGTGGCTTTGTTTGGACTAACATGGCTTTTTAACTCGACTACTAGACAATAATTTCTGATTCTGTGGCAGCTAAATTAGGAGGTTTTTTTTTAGGAGGGCAGATGTTCAATTCTGGAGGGCCGAATTTTGCCCTTTGGCCTGACTTTGCCTTCACTAATGGAACTTTTTATCATCATAAAATGGCCAATCTGTTATAAAAGCAAGAAAGATCTAGGGTTTCTGCACAAAACGGGAAGCTTTTTGTGATTAGTTTTTTAGTTATAAATAAGAAAAACTAGATTTGAACCAGAACATTTATATCGGTGACAATTGTCTTTATCCCAAATAAAACTGTGCCCCACACCTTTATTTATGATGACACCCTTAAGCTCTGTCTCACAATAAAATGTTAAGTATTTAGGTTGGAACTGTGAGCAGAGCAGGGATCTCCAACCAGTAGTTCAGGATCTACCTGAATACTTAATGCGTTTGATATGTCACATTTTAGAAGCTTTTTCTGTTCCTGGACATGTTGATCAGAATCCCCAAACATTTAGCTAAATAAAGTCAAGTATTAGCGCAGATTGAAATGCATTTTCTTTAATCTTGTTTAGATATCATCTTGGCTTCTACCTCTATATGGTGAACTCCTCTTAAGTGTCATAGTTACACAAGTATCTTTATAATATAAGTTGCTCCTCACCAGGTAAAAAAGAAGAAAGATAGGAGACACATGATGTAGAACAATTAAAAACTTAAAATAAAAAGGACCATCTCTGGCGATTTGTGCTGAATCAGCAAGAAGCCACCAAAAATGGTCTGAGGGCCGCTCTTTGAGAACCCCAGCTATATTTTTATTTTATTTATTTAACCTTTATTTATACAGTTTTGAGACTCGAGAGCAGTTTCAAACACATCAATTATAAACAGTACAAATAAAAATACAAAAGAAGAGTTCATTTGCAAAAAAAAACGATACGTGCCATTGAAAAAACTCAACATTTCTCTTTTCATTAACAGATTGGTTTCAGTGCCATAAAAATAAAATATAAAGTCACTTGTTCTTAATTAAATTCACACAGCTTAAAGCAACTAAGTAACTTGTTTACTTTAATAAATCCTTTTCGTAGTCCCTCTGGGGTAATACAAGTGTTAATGGGACGATTGGAGGGTCTTTCATCTCCCCCTGGTGTCTCTGGCCAGAAAACCACTGTTGCAGCTTTCCTGCCACCGGGTCGGAGCCACCAATACACACTAATGGAATCACAAAGAAGAAGCTAACAGGCTAACGGGCAAAGCTAACTGCGGGCTAGCGCCACTTTAGCAGTATTTACAGCCAAGTTTGAGTGAAAAAAATGGTCTCCATTGTGTAATTGGATGTACAATATCCCTCTCTCCCTTTGTCTTTTCTGTCAGCGTAGTATTTACTCTCACGGACAATTCATGAGTCAAAATAACGCAACAGTGGCATGAGTTACTTAGTACTGCTTTAAGTTTCATAAGTGGCGTCTGTCGAGTACAGTAACAAATATCGATTTTGAAAAATATCTCAAAACGGAGATATCTGCTATTGCAAATAAATAGATCATGATATGGCTTCAAATGTCTAGTTAAAACAATAGCAATTTCCTATGAACACATTTTCCAGACCTTTTTAATAAACCTCGACCCCTCCAGTGTTATAATATAAACAGCCCTGAATCCACCAGATCAGTGGAACCTCAGTGCATTCTGGGCAGATTAGCATTTGACTCAAAACATAGCTTGTATCTTTAACTGAATGTTCATATTGATAGCGGTTTGTTTTAGGACATGATAAACAAGGGAAAGATTGCAGTCCAAGCAGATGCGGCAAAATCAGTCTGCTCAGCATATGCCAGTGCGATGACGTCATCTGAAGCCCAGTGTTAGGACTTAATACTGCCCTAAACCAACAGGAACCAGAAGTCTTATGTTCCTGTTGGTGTAATAATATCCACTGTATTTTAAAACCTACTTAGTGAAATCACTGTAACGGCCTGCTCCACATTCGTCTGCACAGTCTCCCTTTGTCGTTATGAAGGAGATTACCCTCAGTGTGTTGTTGGCAGCTTTCTGTGGCCCTAATCACCGCGGTCCTGTACCTTAGTCACTGAGTCAACAGTTTGACAGAGGCTCCGCTCCAACCTAAATCACATGGAAAGAAACACTTGTATGATTTATATTAATTCATGTTTAGTCGCTGATAAAAGCCAAAAAACTGGACCTGGTTAATGTTTTGTGGGATGTGTTTGGCTTTGGTGATGGCTCTTTGGCCAAACAATACTGACAGGTGATATAACCATAGTGTCTTTCTAGGATTCTAAACGGTAGACCGAGCAAAGCATTTCCAAAATAAAGGTCCAGCCAGAAATAGAAGAAAGACTTTACACATTAATTATTCGGGGCAAGTGCGAGTTTTCTTTCCAAGTTAATAGGCAGTGTATGGGAATGTTGCAGGGTCAGAACTCCTTTTGCTGGTTGTATTTCTCGCTGCAAAAAAAAAGGATATTGGTCCATGTTTTTAGTAGGATTCTCAACTCTTAGTTGCTTTTAATCTCATTGCTGTTAAGAAAGAATTTGTGCCATAATTAAACGCTTTAAAATCCATGCTTTCCTTGTTTGTAAACCAAAATAAATCAGGCGTAGGGCTTTAAAGAAGTTTGAAAGATGTTGCTGTTAACATCACACAGTATACACATGGATTTGTGTGCTGCTGCTGCTAATTACTGTTACTAAAAACATTAACACATTTAAATAGAAGCTGCCAAATGTATATTGTAGATCAGGGCTCACAATTTGAATGTTTGAAATTGGCAAATTACACCTTGCCTCTTACCTCCCGCTTTAACCGAGGGCATTTTCTCCAGTTTGGCTTAACCCAAATGTAAAAGCTTCTTGACTGGAGCTCATAGGCCAGTGTGTGACGCCTCATTTGAAAGCTAAGACTTACAAAACTGATCATAACTTTTTTGACACGTTGTCGGCGCTTTTTGTAGCAGTTTTTAAGTGTTTTTGTCGTTTTTCATTGGGGTTTTTTTGTCAGATTTTGGTCACTTCACTTCGCGTTTTTGACACCTTTTTGTTGCTCTTTCTTGTTGATTTTTTCTTGCTTTTTTCTTGTGCTATTGTTGCTTTTCTGGCACATTTCTGTCTCCTTTTTGCCACTTTTTTGCTTTTAGATTTGAGTAATGCCAAACTGGGAGAATATGTGCTCGGCTCATGTGGTGCTTAAGAGGTTGATAAGTAATATAACGTTCTCTGAAATGCTTCTCCATTGAGATCTAATAGAAAACTTGTTAACCGTGTAGTTTATGATTTTAACAGTTCATATTTCAGTCTCATCTCAAGTGCTCTTGAACTTCACAAAAGCAACAGACTCTTAGTTTGAAAGCAGAAATGACGAATCTAATCACTACCATACATACTTCTCCAAAATTGTACAGCCGAACTCTTCACACAATGTTATGAAGTAAATAGATCCAGCAAAAGCATCTACTTTCTTGCCTTCTCAGTTGCAGAAATAAGGAAGTGCTTTTGTCAGTGCTTCAGGTATTCAGATGCTTTAACTCTGCCTGAAGAGCGTTGAGCACCGATGCCCCCTAGTGTTAAATGTATGTACTAGGAAAACTGTTTTTATTTTTTATCAAGTGTAATTTTCTCTTTTGCAGTGGACAAGTTGGAGTTTCAGCCGCCGATTCGTAAGGAGACGGAGGCCCACTCAGAGATGGTAAACCTTTTTATTTATATAATATTGTTAAGGCAACAAATGCATTTTATCCAACTAGCGATGTCAAGTGATTTTTATTTTTTTATAGGAGCCTCCCAAAAAACAACAAAGATAAATAAAAGCTGACTAATATAAATAATGAGTAAGAGAAATGTTGGTCATTTTGAATTTGATCATGATCGCCAAAACGTTAAACACTCGCAATTACTTTTCTGGCACGGTTTCTTCGCTCTTTGTTGCTTTTTTTTTTTGTCACATTTTTCTGGCTTTTTCATCACTTTTTAGTCGCGTTTTTGTTGCTCTTTTGTTGGGTTTAGTCCTTGTTTTTGTAGCTATTTATATATTTATATAAATAGCTACAAAAACAATATATATATATATCTTTTTTTTTGACAAAGCATTTAGATTTGGGCAATGCCTATTTCTCCTATGTTTAAAATCTGAACAGTTGCTTATGACGAAAAAATATGCTGCATGCTGGCTGGCCAGGCTAGACTGATGTAGTAAGAAATGTACTGTATGTTTTTGCTTTATTTCCCCCTCAGGATGTGAATAAGGAAAATGACTTCTCTTCCGCCTGGAGCCCATTTGCAGAAGGAGGCCTTACTTCCAGGTAAATGGACAAAATCTTATGTCACTTTATTAGACTGCTACTGACATTTATGGTGCTGTTTGTAAGGCCTTACTTGTTTAATGATCACGGGTTTTATACACTTTGTTACATTCACAAGCGTCGGTGGTTATTGTTGTCTTGTTGTGCTTTGCAGCGTTATCTGTGTCAGTGGTTCCCAAACTTTTCAAGCCTTGAACCCCAAAATGACCATGCAAGCAATTCGAGATCCCACTTTAAAACACTTTTGGATAATATCAAGCAGCAAAACTTTAAAATATCTGCTTTAATAATTTGGATTTACATGGTAGACATTGCAATTTGACCTTTTTTTGTTTTCAATCAAGATTCTTTTTTGAAATAGAATGAATATCTTTCTCTTTTGTGTCTTGAAATCATTGCGACACGAACTTTGGGAACCACTGCTTCTTTCATTGACTGCATATTAGGGCTGGGCGATATGACGATATTATTATGATATTATTTATTTATCTGGCGGCACATGTGCGAAGAAGCGAGTGTGTCGTTCGTCCTTACAGTTCGTTCAGGCGCTGCATCCTTCTCATTTGTTTGATTTAAATCCTGGACCGTGTTCACAAATGCGCTGTTTATCCATGTCTTTGAACATATAAAAGTTCCTCAAAAACACCGTCAGTTTGAGTTCATTAATGTAAATTCGCCAAACAGTGACAAACGTCTTCCTGTTTGAGTTTTACACAATAAAAGTCACTGCATGTTATCGCTTTAGTAAGACTCTTATTGTGAAAGGGTCGACAGCGACAGAGCGTTACATTTACAGCAGCTCGACGTCATGAGAGAGACGTCTCAGAAAAAATGCCAAACAGCAACAAGCATTTACCAAACTTACTCTTTAACTTACTTCTACTTAATTTTATTATCTGGAATTTTATTGTGTTTTTCATTTATAAAGTGAGTTTGCTTTAGGTCCAAGTCTATTATTGCTGTGTTGATTATCACAAAGTTGTTTTTAATTTTTTTATTTGGTCGGGACAGTGCATGTTAATGAACATACATGGGTCTCATGCATGTAAACAAGCCACACCGGATTGTAGCCTTGGGCTAATTTCCATCCGTCGTCCTCCATGCGCACTCTCAAACACACTCTCGTTCATCCTGGCCTATTGTACATGTTTTTAGTGGTAGGGGAAACCGGAGTACCCGGAGGAAACCTACTCAGACACGGGGAGAACATGCAACTCCACACAGAAAGGCCCCGTCCAGGTGGGAATCGAACCCGGACCTTCTAGCTGTGAAGCACGAGCGCTAACCGCTGTACTACCGTGCCGCCTAGTTGAATAAATTAGTGTAGTATTTTTCTTTTTCAGTGTGTAATTGTAAGCAATTTTGTCATTATAAAAAATCGTGATGAAATCGTAAGTTTATAATTAAAAAATCGTGATATTCTATTTTGCCATATCGCCCACCCCTACTGCATATGCACCACAGTTAGCCCGTAACATGCATGTGTTAACGCTGCTTTTTGTTTAGTTAAGCCAAGTTCAGACCGCAGTGATGGATTAACAAGATGCTGAATGCAAAGTTTAATTTTTGATGTGTGATGTTTAAATTCCTATTAATTGCACATCCCTGTTCCGATATGAAACCTCCGTTTGCCCAGCGCCTTGCCGTTTAAACGTAGCTCTAGTTTCGCACGCTGCACTTTTTGCTTGTTTTGGCTTTGACCTTATTTCTCCTCTCGTCCCTCTGTCCTTGTGCGTCTGCTGTTTGTCCTTTCAAGGAGCCTCCTCCAAAGTGTTGAGGACGAATTGTTCCAACGGTAAAAAAACAAACTAACACAGCGTCCCGCACCTTCCACCCCTCTCCTTCAGCCTTGTCTTTGACTGTTTACCTTTTACTCTGGGTTTGAGGTATTTGTGCATGGACCTTTGCGTATTACTGCAGTGTCCTTGGGCAAGATATTTCATATTTTCATCATTTGCATGTGATTGAAATGCCTGCGAGGGAGTGATGACTATCTGAAATGCCGTAGGGGCAGATTGGCAGCCACACTTTGGCAGTCTGTCTTGGGACAAAATGTGCCTAAAAAGCGCAATTATGAGTCTGCTATTATCAGAGGCGGGTAGTACTTACAGTGAGGAAAATAAGTATTTGAACACCCTGCTATTTTGCAAGTTCTCCCACTTAGAAATCATGGAGGGGTCTGAAATTGTCATCGTAGGTGCATGTCCACTGTGAGAGACATAATCTAAAAAAAAAATCCAGAAATCACAATGTATGATTTTTTAACTATTTATTTGTATGATACAGCTGCAAATAAGTATTTGAACACCTGAGAAAATCAATGTTAATATTTGGTACAGTAGCCTTTGTTTGCAATTACAGAGGTCAAACGTTTCCTGTAGTTTTTCACCAGGTTTGCACACACTGCAGGAGGGATTTTGGCCCACTCCTCCACACAGATCTTCTCTAGATCAGTCAGGTTTCTGGGCTGTCGCTGAGAAACACGGAGTTTGAGCTCCCTCCAAAGATTCTCTACTGGGTTTAGGTCTGGAGACTGGCTAGGCCACGCCAGAACCTTGATATGCTTCTTACAGAGCCACTCCTTGGTTATCCTGGCTGTGTGCTTCGGGTCATTGTCATGTTGGAAGACCCAGCCTCGACCCATCTTCAATGCTCTAACTGAGGGAAGGAGGTTGTTCCCCAAATCTCGCAATACATGGCCCCGGTCATCCTCTCCTTAATACAGTGCAGTCGCCCTGTCCCATGTGCAGAAAAACACCCCCAAAGCATGATGCTACCACCCCATGCTTCACAGTAGGGATGGTGTTCTTGGGATGGTACTCATCATTCTTCTTCCTCCAAACACGTTTAGTGGAATTATGACCAAAACGTTCCATTTTGGTCTCATCTGACCACATGACTTTCTCCCATGACTCCTCTGGATCATCCAAATGGTCATTGGCAACTTAAGACGGGCCTTGACATGTGCTGGTTTAAGCAGGGGAACCTTCCGTGCCATGCATGATTTCAAACCATGACGTCTTAGTGTATTACCAACAGTAACCTTGGAAACGGTGGTCCAGCTCTTTTCAGGTCATTGACCAGCTCCCCCGTGTAGTTCTGGGCTGATTTCTCACCTTTCTTAGGATCATTGAGACCCCACGAGGTGAGATCTTGCATGGAGCCCCAGTCCGAGGGAGATTGACAGTCATGTTTAGCTTCTTCCATTTCTAATGATTGCTCCAACAGTGGACCTTTTTTCACCAAGCTGCTTGGAAATTTCCCCGTAGCCCTTTCCAACCTTGTGGAGGTGTACAATTTTGTCTCTAGTGTCTTTGGACAGCTCTTTGGTCTTGGCCATGTTAGTAGTTGGATTCTTACTGATTGTATGGGGTGGACAGGTATCTTTATGCAGCTAAAGACCTCAAACAGGTGCATCTAAATTTAGGATAATAAATGGAGTGGAGGTGGACATTTTAAAGGCAGACTAACAGGTCTTTGAGGGTCAGAATTCTAGCTGATAGACAGGTGTTCAAATACTTATTTGCAGCTGTATCATACAAATAAATAGTTAAAAAATCATACATTGTGATTTCTGGATTTTTTTTTTTGATTATGTCTCTCACAGTGGACATGCACCTACGATGACAATTTCAGACCCCTCCATGATTTCTAAGTGGGAGAACTTGCAAAATAGCAGGGTGTTCAAATACTTATTTCCTCACTGTAGTTGCATTTAATGTATGCACTTTTTTTGAAGTAATTGTACTTCTGAGAGTAGTTTAACTGTATGGTACTTTTTACTTCTACTTGAGTAATATGATAAAGTATCTGTACGCGAGTAAAAACATTGTTATTCGTTGCACAGTGAGTAAATCTTTAAGTGGAAAAAGCTAAATGTGACACATAAAATAGATGTAGTTTGTTCTTTATTCTTCAGACCCAAAAAATGTATTATATCTGGCATTTCTTTTGGGGATACTCAGATTTTACTCAAAAGTGATGTCACTGAATCATAAATCTGACTTTAACACTCAAACAGTTACTCGTTACTCACAGTACTCAAGTAGCATTTTCCCCTGGTACTTTTTAACTCTTACTTGAAGTCATTATTTTTGTCACTACTTTTTACTTCTTCTTGAGTAAAATTATTTCAAAGTAAAGTTACTCTTGAGTAAATGGTTTAGCTGCTCTACCCACCTCTGGCTATAATACCAGAGAACAGTCTTTATGCTGCTGTTTTCACCAATGCTTTTGTATTGTCTGTAAGCAGGTTGCTGTATAAAAAGCAAATTATTTTTTTCAACTAATGCCTTTTGTGTGAAATAATTTGGCAACAACTTCCGCACAGTATTAAAAGCATTGAAAGTAAGTAATTGAACAAATTGTGCTCAAATCATGTCATTTGATTCTAATTGGAATTCAGTTTAAAGGTGCATTATGCAACTTTTAATATTTGTGCGTATGTGAATTTGTAGTGACCCAGCGGCTGTATGAGTGGTCAGCATGGCCTTTACTTTCCATCACGGTGGTCTCTACGACGCTCCAGGATCAATTGTTTGGAAGGTTTTCACTGCTGACGGACCCTCTTACCAGAAAACCTACAAAACAATTGATCCTGGAGCGTTGTAGAGACCACTGTGATGGAAAGTAAAGGCGCCATTCGGACCACTCATACAGCCATTACAAGGTCAAATATGCAAATACAAAAATACCTTTCAAACACATTCAGTTGCCGTTTTGCTGGACATTTCTCTCAATGTTCTTATAATAAATGCATTCATCTTGCATTTGTGGCATTAAATATTGTGTAATCAGACTTTTTATCGATTCAGAATTTCTTCATTGATACATGTAGGGAAGCTAGATTTATGGCCATTTCAATATAAAGACTTGTTGGCTATTACTATTTCTCCGACACATGTATCCAGACGCCTCCCTGTGTCTCAAACCCCTCCCAAACCTGCAGTCTGTCACGTATCCGCATTAGGCCTGTTGTTATTGCCTACGCTCAGCTCCCTGTAGCTCCGGTAATGACGGAGACTCTCCTCCCCCTCTCACTCCCACGAGCCCAGTTTTCTGTTTCTCTGTGGACCCAATCGTCACAAGCATTTGTTCCATAATATCCCCTCGAGAGCGCAATGACTGCACATGTTCCACCATCTTGTTTGTTTTTTTTTTTCCAGCGGACATGTGGCTCCTCTGGAAGATGCATTTGAGGATGTGCTGATGTGAGTTGACGGCAGCAGCTAAAGTTAGAAGTTATGCTAAAAATAGACTCCATTTTTAATTGTTTTCCTTTTTCCTTTGCAGCTCCACGCTCAAACCAGGTGTTCCACCGCCTCTGCCCCCAAGGTACAACTATTCAGCTGGGTATTCTTGGTATAACCCCAACTGTTGTTAAAGCCACGCTTGCGGAAAATCCACGTTACATCACAAAGCGGCAAACGTGTTGGAAAAATAGACGACACAGGCTCCTAATGATCAGCCAGACACAGGCAGAAGTGTGAAGCATTTGGAAGAGGACTTAAAGTGCATGTGACATATTTTAAGGCTTTTGAAAATATGACTTATTAAATGGATACAATCTGTTGTAAGTAATAATTATAATGAAGAAATGTTGGGCAGAAAAGTTATTTTTATTTGAATTTTTAAGCTACTGACAGGAAGTGACATAGATAGAGGTAAAGTTCCATAGGAGTTTGACTCTCTCATTTCCCATTGACATAACATTGAGCTAAAATAGCCACTATATTTGTTACACATTTCACTTTACGAGTGGTAAAATAACAGATTAAGTGTTAGATGTTTTACAAATTTATTTCTGTCACACCTTTTTTTTTTTGAATTAAGTAATTTTGTCCTCGATTTGAGAGTCTAATCAAAATCAAACTAGATTAAAATAATAATATAAAAAATGAATCTTAATGTAGTTGTTCAAGATTACTTTTGCAGTGTACTGGTTGACAAACACTTTATCAAATAAATACATTTATTGTGTCCACACGGTGCCAGATTGCAAAGCATTATCTTATTTTGAGTGTAGTGGAAATTGTTAAAAGTAAAAGACTGAGGCTAAAAGCACTTGGATACTACATTGTGTTAGATGTAAATATTCTGGTAGAGACTCTGCAGCTGAGTTGTTCAATGGCTCTACGTTTTTAGCTAATGTTTGCCTGTACCTCCTTTAAAATTGGGGCATTTCTATGGCAACATTCAATTTATAACAAATTAGATCCCAAACTTTATAAAAGCTGTGGACACTTTGTTTATTCTTTCATATAATTAACATCAAAATCTCTCCTCTTTTAGCCGCGTTTGAGTTCGTCCGATGACATTGGCTTGAACGACGAGCGCTCCCTGACGGTGAAGAGGTTTCCGAACTCGGAGAACGGTCCGACCCCGGCGGCACGAAGGCAGTCCACTCCGGAGCAGGGGAACAAACCCGACACCAACCAGGACTATCTGTCTGTGAGCGTCAGCAGCCCGGGGATGCTGTCGCACTCGTCCGACCCTGGTAAGAACAAAGCAGCCCAACCGTAGACTCTCTTCACTGTTCACTGTTTGGTGTCATACTATTAGCTTTGTCCTGAATGCTATTGAATGATTACTTACTTACTGTATTATCTTGCAAGCTCTCTATAAGTCTAAATGTGCAGGTAAGCCTTTATCTGAGGTCTGTTCGTTTTTCCCTGTCATTCCATCATTATTTCCTAATTCAGACACGTTTTTTTTCTTTCTTTCAGATTACGATTCAGACGACACTGTGAACGGGGACAGTCCTAAACCGCCTCTGAATCGACACCGCAGAGAGAAGAAGGAGTTCCCTGTAGGTTTCTGCTTAAAACACAGTCAGTCACATACACACTCACGTCCTCCCCCCGTCTGGGCGGCTTTCTCCCATCACCAACCTGAAAGATACTCCTGTTTGATACTAACAACCGAGAGTCTGATAGAAGATCTGGTGAAGTGTTGCCCCCTGCTTCTGTTGCATGAAAAATAGGTCAAATACAGAAATTTGGAGGGATGGCCTAGGATCACGTGATATTATATTTAGAGCAGTCAAAGTTACGCATTAACTCCTGATGAATATTTTAAAAACATCATTGATTGATAGCAAATTATCACATTAATCACATTAGATGTTTGACCTAACACACTCCTGTATCTCGAGCACACATGTCCTGAAAGGCAGAGCAGGTCATCACCGCCCTAAAGGCTCCTCCTTCGTCTTCCTCCTGCGCAGCTCCTCTCTCTCCTCTTCTTCTCCCCTGGCTCTGACTCCATTCTTCACCTGAGGGTCACCTGTGAAACTCCTACAGTTGAGCCAGGACTCAATGAATATAAAACACAACAGACTTTCACCATCTTCTGGGACGAGCGTAGCAGACGAATATAATCAATCTTATTCTCCAGTGAACGTGCATTAGCCAGAACAATAGTAGGGATAGAAGAAATGAAACTGTTTAATCGTGATTATATTTCAACAGTGTAATTAATCTGATTTTGAATTTAGTCATTGACAGCTTTTCATTAAAATGCCCCTCTCTAAAAGACTAAACTTATGTGATTTATGCCTCTTTGAACAGCTGGAGCTTAGATAAAAACGCTTCCACACACAGAGTTAAATAATACTCACAGAGCAAACTTAAAACTATGTCCAAGATTTTATTTGGGGAATATCAACTCTACAATTGGTTATATGCACGTGATTAACAGGCTTATTTACTTTACAGCACCACAATGTCATTTTGCTGTTTCTTAGTTTTCAGTTTGTTTTGTTTTTATTCATACTGCACATTTAAATGCTTTCCAAAATCAAGATTAGTCAAAGAATCATCAGCGCATCAGACCAGCCTTTATCTTTAAAGGACCTGTATCATGCTATTTTAGCCATTCCAAAGTAAAGTGTATAGGCATTTATATGATTATATTGTACCTCTATCACTATGGAGTACTCATTTTTGATATCGCTGCAAAAAGTGAAGTTACTTCACATAATGCAGTTATAAGGAGTTGACATGTGTAACACAGTTTCATAAATGGCTAACACACACGCTAACACAGACGCTAACACACACGCTAACACACACGCTAACACACACGCTAACACGCGTTTTGATTGACTCACCACTCATCCTGGTCTCCCCATGGGATCGCGTTGGTTATAAAAGTTAATCCACTTTGATTCTGGCCAAGGTTCACCAAGCAGCCATCAGGTTGGTTGATATAGTCGCTGAATCCCAGAAAGAAATTCCAACTTCTGGCGAGTGCACTCTTCTTTAGGAAGGTTGAATAGTCCTGTTGCTCTCGTAGCCAAACGCACATCCGTGACATTATCGTTGGGTAAGAAAAAAGAACAGGCGGTGTCCAGAGTAGGTTAGAAAGAGCTCAGTCTTCAAAAACAAGACTTCTGCTCGGATCAATGGATCCTCCGGCCGTGGGTGCGTTTGATTACCTTCCTGGGACAGCACAGACAATTGGAGAGTTCCTTTTATTTTATTTTATTATTTTATTATTATTATAATTTTTTATTTCTCTCTTACAACAAAAATAATGAAAAAGCTGATTTATAAATTAAAACCAGGCCGTAAGGCATTACATTACAGACGTCGAGCACTTCCGTTCCTTTGTGACGACACAACTGAACAAGTCTGTCGTTTACCAGGAGAGGGCGGAGCAGCTGCTCAGAGAGCAGGATTCAGGAGGATCACTTAGAACTGCGTGAATGAAGCCAAAAAACGCTCTGGGGTGTTTTTGATAAGGAAATAGCATAACAACATGGCTAAAAACTCCAACAAGTCGATTTTGCATGATATAGGACCTTTAAAATAAAAGCCACACTGTGTATAATATGGAAAGGAATTGTCCAAACTATAATCCTCCATCTTGGCGGTTTCAGCAGCCCGACCCACTTCCAAAACCGCAAGAATGTTTCCCTTTCCCTGGACACAGTAGTTGTTCCTTGCACAAAAGCCATGTCTAAAGATATTTTAATCACTGCTTTATGTCGCCTCTTTGGTGTTTTATGGTTTGTTCTCCCTGTTTTGTCTTTAGAAACCAGCCATCAACGGGCTGCCTCCCACTCCCAAAGTCCTGGTGAGTGACTACGCTCCATTGTTACGGCGCATTCTGGAGATAGTTGGTGTTTCACTGCGGATTTGTGGTTACAACTGATATAAGATCTGCATGTTCAGCCTGGTTTGATATTTAGAGGTCAGCTATTGAATAAGTGAGCCAAGGTTTAAAGAGATAGAGCTGCTTTATGTGGAGGAAATGCATAAGATAATATTGATAATGATATGATTAGCTTTGTCTAAAATAAGCTGAGACTAATGTCAAGCTACGAACGATAAAAGCGATATAAACGACTAATATTTTATTTTTTGTGAAACCCTGCATTTTCTGATATGTTTTTGGTAGTGCAGTCCTGTGTTGAAACCCTGTCTTGTTTTGCAGATGGGAGCATGTTTCTCTAAAGTATTCGATGGGTGTCCACTAAAGATCAACTGTGCCACGTCATGGATTCACCCAGACACTAAAGGTGAAAGAAGAAATTAGTATACTGCAAATAAGTCATATACACTGGCCGTACAACACCTTTCACTGCTGCCCTGAGTCCACAACTAATAACTCAATATTTGGATTGAATAAATGAATCAATTTATTTGAAGTTGTGAGCTGCACAAAGCAACACTACCAAAAAATGACAATGGGAGGTTACAAATCAATGAAAACAAAACTGTGAACATCTGTCTAAGCCAAGTTTACAAATGTACATGTGTTTAGTAAAGCAAGTAGATCACTTTACTTTTATATTTGACAATAGTAAAATGTACTTTTGAGAGCTTTTTACAATGTTCTCGCATCAAAAACTTACCTAGAGCTGTGTTCCGAGTCGCTAGAGCAGGGGTGTCCAAAGTGCGAACCAGGGGCCAAATGCAGCCCCCAGACCAATCTTTGGTGCCCCTCAGGCTTGTTTCCACACAGTTCTAACCTCAACAATTAACATTTTACTGTGAGACAGAGCTGGCTTTAAGGTTTTAAGCATAAATAAATTGTGTGGGACACAATTTAAACCTCTGCTAAATACACCTAGTGGAAGGTTTCGCGGCACTGATCACTTACTATCTGTGGCCCTTAACCCCGTGTACAATTCAATATGTGCCCCCCATGAAAAAGGTTTGGACACGCCTGCGCTAGAGCATCTTGGAGAAATCTTTCGATCTTCACCAGTGGTTCTTGCGAAGCTTAATCCTTAATTTGCGTAAAAACACTCACAATAGCTACACGGGTCACAGTTTATTCTTTTCCTTTTTTTTGCAAGAAAAGGGGGTGGAAGGTGCTTATGAATAGGAGATCTCTATATTTAGTTTTAGCTGATAATACCAGCTATTTAAAACATATTTCCTTCTTTCTCTTCTAGATCAATATCTTATCTTTGGGACAGAAGATGGCATCTACACTTTGAATCTCAATGAGCTGCATGAAGCCACGATGGAACAGGTAATTCACTCTGCAAGGGTCAAGAAATCATCTTATTCCTCTAGTAAATCCCCAAAAAACACAAGAAAATCACTCTATTGTTACATTTAAATGGACATTCAGCCAATTTTCTTTTGATCATGGTTATTATACACATGTTTTTCATTTTGTGCTGTAGCTCAAGTTTACATTTTATAGTGATTTCTTTGTATTTTCTCCTCTGTCTCTCCGTCCTCAGCTGTTTCCACGGAGGTGCACCTGGGTGTATATCATCAACAACAACCTCATGTCTCTCTCAGGTACTGCCTTCTTCCTCTGCACTTCCTTCACGATCGTAAGACGTGCAAAACCCACAATTTTCAAACCCGATATGATTTACAAGAATAACAAGGTCCGGTATTCACTGTATTTATCCATAACGCCACAAACGCCGCAGATTAACAACAGTAATCTCAACACTACAGGCCTTTTATATGGCGTCGTCTGAAACCTTTAAATTAGCCATTGCTTGTCGTTAAATCATTGTCAAACCCGTTGCTGCTCCTGTGTTATCTTTCCTCACTCACACGGCAAATCCACGGCCAAAAATAACCTCCCTTTGTCCCCACGGGCCACTGACTCACGGCTCTCGAACCCGTTTTGATGGAGTGACTGCACCTACTGCTGTTTGAGCAGAGACGAGCTGTACATGCAGATAAAAAATGACCGTAGTCCTGTACGTCAAGTTCTCGAAATAGTCACAATAGGCGTGTTGGGTGAAGTGCTTTGCCCATGGACAGGATAGCAGGGATTAAACGCTTTCCCCCTCAGATTAGTGGGTGAAACGGCTTTGCGATTAGATTTGTAATTTACCATCATATTCAAGCGTCGTCGTCTGGACTGGGTTGATGTAGTGTAGAAGCCTCTTTTTCGCTCAGTGTGAGACCAGCAAAGTCACAAGCCATAATCCCACATACTGCACTTGTTTATGCTTTTACCAAATTCAGGAATGGCGCCCTGTCACTGGACTGGTCTCAATAACGAAATGTTATAAAATGCCATATTGCAATTAACAGTATTATTTGCCACTAAAACCAACTCAAAAGATGGAATTCTGCGTAATCCCTTGGTCTAAAAGTCTGTTATAACATATCTCTAATAACTAGGGCTGGGTACCGCTACATTTTTTTCCCATACCAGTACCTTTACGATACTTGGTTTTCGATACCGTTACCTGAATGATAACCAAACCAAATAACAGGCATCAGAACTTTAAATTTTTAGTTTAAAGTTTAAAGTTTTTCCGATACCAGTAGTACCTAAACTTTTTATTCGACACCATACTGGTATCATTTAACAGTCCCAGCCCTATTGATAACAGCTGCGATTAACATGACACTCGATAAAACACGGTTTGTTGTTAAAATATTACAAAAATAGATCAATACTGGCAATCAATATTGAGCCCAATATTGAACAAAAAGTCGATACAGTTCAGTGATTCTTTTGCCTACCCTTCACTGGTAAGCAAGCTGCAGAAACCAGCGAGAAAATGTGCTAAATATAAGACCCTTTGACATTTTAGCTTTAGTAATTAGCCTTAGCCTAATTAGTCTTAGTCATATAATGAGTGAAACTGTAAGATAGTGCATTATATGAGATTATGGCAAAGTTTAAAGGAACAGGCCACCGTTTTTCCATACTGAGAATACGTTCTTACCTGAGCTTAGATGAGTTGATACATACCTGTCTGGTCTTTGTGCCCATGGAAGAGCTTGGTCGCTTCCAACTTCACTCCGTTTGGAGCTATAGGAATATACTGGGAGAGCTAAACGTCCTCCAGCAACTCGACCCAGTTCAGTTGACAATACTTGAAAGGGTTCTCAACTAATACCAAAATCACATTCATTTAAGAACATGTTCGTAGACTGGTCTAAACTACAGGGTTAGCGGAATTTATAACTGAGAAATCCCAATGGAGACAGACTATTTTGTTGTTTTCTGAGGACATTGTTAACTGTATGATTGTGAAGAGAAAGAAACTGTTAACTGCTCAGAACTACTACTATTGTTGCTTAAAATAATTTCAGCCTTTAGTTACGACTTTTAAATCGCGATCTGATTTTGACACACGTTTGCTGCCCTATTGTCAATCACCTCATCAACTGAACTGCCTTTATATCTTAAAATCTTCGCAAACAAGTATTTTAGACATTCATGAACGCAGCCAGACGCCGGCAAAAGGGCATGAGCCGCATTGTTTGGACCTAAATCCCTGTTTTTTTTTTTTACTGACCCTCTGTTCTCTCTTGTCTGTTGCCTCCTGCTCTCGTGGCTTCACTGATACTAACCGGCCTCACCAGAAGGTAATCATCACGCCCCATCATACGTCTCTTCACCGCTAACCCACATCACTCGCCGCGTCATCCAGGCTAACTCTCTAACACATCACTGAAACCAGACACTTGAGGTTTGGGAATTAACAGCAGGGGTACACGTGTATGTTATGCTGCATTGAGGGAACAAAAATAGACCAAACCAATCTACGCAATTTATTCCTGTGACGGTCCATTTGAATTCAAGTTACCGTCTGACAAAGCTTTGCACGCATCGAACACGTGCATTCAGATTATTAACGAGAGCAATCGGGATGAAAGAAAGTTGTTGGGACAGCAGCTGAGAGTTTGTGCTCATCAAACTCCTCCTTTCATAGTTTGAAACGGAGAAAATCAGCTTTAAATGTGCCCAATTGAAATTTCAATTACGGTTCTTGTGAACTTGTCAAAGTGTAGGACGAAGTACAGAAGACGACTCAGACTGAGAGCCTACACAGACATGGCCAAGTGAAAGTTTTATATTAATTGACGACACATTAACCGTTATTTTGGCCTATTATTATTAGGGCTGGGACAAAGTATTGCAATTCTTAATCAAGTATTGGAATACTTTCAATACTTGAGGCATTTTGATCATGCACTCCTTTGTTTTCCAGTAACAGAGCACTTTGTTACAATCTTAAAACTTAAAAATATAAATAAATGGCATTTGGTTTATAAACTTTGGACACATGACTTATTGCACATTGTAAGGTAAACACATTTCTTATCATAATTACTTACTGTATCACTTATATAGTTGTCCTAGAGTTCGAGATTCTCTAGTGTTTTCATTGCTTTGATAAAATGTAGACACTAAATTGATCACTACAGTAGAAGAGAGATTTTAACACTTTTTCTTGCCGATTGTGAATAAAAAAAGTAATGAGTTTATATTATAATATAATGTTGTGATAATTTCCGCTGCAGGTAAAACGTTCCAGCTGTACTCCCATAACCTCATCGGTCTGTTTGAGCAGCTGAAGAAACCTGGACTCGCCGCTCAGTTTCAGACGCATCGCTTTCCCGACAAAATCCTCCCCAGGTAATGTGTCTTCTCTAATTATCTATCTATCAAAATTGCCCTTCCTTCCTCTGTTTGATGGAACGTTTGCAACTTGATTATGTTGTGCTTGTGGGATTAAAAATATTACATGGGGCATTAACATAGCATTAAGAAGCATCACATTTGACTTGCTGTTGCCTCCAAGTAAAGGGAAGTGCTTGGATTTTTCGTGGAAACTTGAAAGACTAGTCTCGAATACTGCTCATTTCTCAGTCTGTGATTCAAATGTACAAATACCCCTGTGCGAGACCTCTCCTCCATCCCTCTCTCGGGTTTAACGGCTCCAGCCTCAGACCCCGCTGTGTTCGGGATAAGGTCAAAACTTTGGCTTTTAAACTTTAGGCCTCTCGCTGAGCTGAGCCTTTCTTCTCGTTCTCCTGCAGATTTGGGAGTTGGCTGGAGTTTTGATTAGTCGCGGGCTGAAATTGAAATAGATGGCGGAGCTTTGGCCCTTGTCCCTCCCTCAGACGTCAGCAGCTCCAGTTAACTATGTTTTCTCTTTTTCCTTTCGCAGGAGATTTGCCCTGACAACTAAGATCCCAGACACAAAGGCTGCCACAAGTGCTGCATCGGTGAGTGCACAGTCGTAATGAACAACCAGATGTTTGTTTGAATCGTTCAATAAGTCGGTCCAAATGACAACCTTTTAGGAATCTACCGTAAAGAAAAAAAACAGGGCTTGACATTAACTTTTTTGGTCACCGGCCTCTGTGGCTTGTGGTTTTCTAAAGTTACTAGTCACCAACTTATTTCACTAGCCAAAACTAAAACTGATTTAAAACTTCACTCCAATGTTAAGTGATCAGATTAACATTGAAAACCCAATAAGAAATCAACCAAAAATAGAATCACAGCTTACCTTGGGCTTGTATTAAATGTGTTGTTGTTGTTGGCGACTCAGCCTGCTGTAGTAGAGTTATTGCAAGTTTATTGATAATCTCCCCTTTTTACATGAGCAGGACTTGGCCAGTTTGACAGAGAATAAGTGCAGCCTGTAGCTCAAGCTTTATTTAGTCTGTGTAACACGCTGTAGCTTTCTCCAGGGTCCAGACTGAGACCAAAGTGTCGGAGGTGAATATCCACCATCCAAACCAACTTCACCGTGTCTAAAGTGCTTACCTCCCAGGGAGTTCAGCTTCCAATGGCCTTGTGTATGAAACTGTTTTTAAGTCAACTGGACCTGGCCCAGTTATCTCTTTATATATAAATGCTGCCCTATTTTATTTTCTAGGCTATTTTTATTCAGATTTTTTATTTTTATTTAAATGTGCACCTTATGGAGTTTTGTTATACAGTGTTTATGTTTATTTCATAGTGAGTTTCAATAAAACTACTTGTATTTGGCTTTGACTTTGACTTAACATTTAATTTCACAGCTCTCACTTTGCGGAAAAAAATATCGGGATATATGTCGTATATCGATATTCAACCAAAATATATCGGGATATGACTTTTGGTCCATATCGCCCAGCCTAGGGAATGTCTGTGCGCTAATGCGCTGCATGGGACATGGTTGTGTGGAGTGGAGCGCTGCTGCTTGGCGCATGCTGGTGCATGACCAGCATGCGCTGGTCGGACCGGTCTGACCGGGTCTGACAGACGCAGACCCGAGAACGAGACGAGACAATTAAGCTTGAGTAGAGAATAATTAAACGCTGCAGGAGAGTTATAGTGAAGTAGAATAATGTTCAGATGTCAATGAGGGGACACTGAAGGAAAACGAATGGGAGCAGTCTGACACTGTGGCTAGTGAGGGAGACGGCTATTGACTGCAGGAAAATTATCTTTGATTAAAATGAGCTTGTATTACAAACTGATCACACATCATTTTATCAAACACAAACAGGATAGAGAGCACTACGCCAAACAACCTGTCGTCCTGTCATGTTTTTATTGTTTCTTGTGTCTTTTCCTCAGTGAGAAACCCATACACGGGTCATAAGTACCTGTGTGGAGCTCTTCAGTCGGGGATCGTTCTGCTGCAGTGGTACGAGCCCATGCAGAGGTTCATGCTCATCAAGGTCAGAATCACACACCAACAACAACAACAAGACGTTTTAAACTGTGTAGCGATCAGTCTGGGAGCGCAGGTCAAAATACACAGGCTAAACCAGTCAGCACACAGATATGTGTCTTGCAACAGTACACAGTTTTTAAATCTGCATCTTTGTCACAGAATATGTAACAGAGAAGTAGGAAAGGTATTCATGCATATAAACAAATCTGGGAATATGTACACAAGTATAACATATTAGAATAGGAAGATATAACGTTGACAACAGGAGTGAATGAACCAAAATCATTGGTCGTTGTGAATAAGGGATCGCAATCAATTTGCTCGTAGCCTCGGACACTTCGACTAACGTAGTGTACAATCACATGAAGCAAAGTATGTATCACCTCCAAATGGGCGAGGTGATCACGTGTATTCAAGTACCTTTAAATGATCCCTGTCTCTCTCTGTTTCTCCTGCAGCACTTTGACTTCCCGCTGCCCAGTCCTCTGAAGGTGTTCGAGATGCTGGTGGTCCCGGAGCAGGAGTACCCTCTGGTCTGCGTGGCCCTGAGTCGAGGCGCAGAACCCGGGCAAGTCGTACGCTTCGAGACCATCAACCTCAACTCCTGCTCCTCCTGGTTCACTGAGATGGGCATGAGTGAGTCACTGCTGCTGTTACTGCGCACTCTCTAGATGAATATAGAAGTGTCTGATAATCTTTATGATGGCGGCTGCTCAGATAAGGATTATTGTTCTCTCTGTTTATTTACTTTGCTGGTGGACCCCCGCCTTAACCAAGTGTGTTTTCTCCTAAAGTGTCGTCACTTTTTAAACTTTTTTTTCATTGCTTTTTTGTTACGTCTTTGTTACACATTTTTGTCACTTTTTCGTCGCTTTTTTTCCGCTTTTTCGTCACTTTTCTGTTGCTCTTTTGTGTCTTTTTTGTCACTATATTTGTCTCACTCACTCTTTTGTGGCGTTTTTGTCACTTTTCTGGCTTACCCCCGGCTCACATTAAATCCGGTTAAGGTCCGGTACGGCGTCCGCAGACTTAGAAAGTCATTAAAACCAATGTTGCACACTCACACTGCTCCGCGAAGTCCGGGTCCGGCTACCGAATCCCAACGGATCAAGCTGACAGAAAAACACGAGCCAAACAGGAAGTCAGGTCTTGTGAGAAAAGAAGAAGAAGTATTTCAAAATAAAATCTGTCCGCTCACTACTTATTTGGTCTCGTTTACCGCCTGTACACGCGCGTAACGCCGGAAATGTAAACATTTCTCCATTACCAGTGACACAGGGGCACTAGTGTGTTCCAAAGCATCCACTTCACTGGGGAGAGTCGTTGTACTGGCAAATACAAAAACTACCTATATATGGGGCTACTTATCACGTGAACTCACACCAAGAGGGAAACTCACGTGCACTTTTCTGTGCCTGGCGCAGCATCTGGTGCCGGAGCTGTCGGAGTCACAGTGTCAGCCGGACTCGCTGTGAGTGGTAGTTTGGGGCAAACCCGGACCGGATCAGGACCGAACCCGGACTGAACCTGGACCGTAGTTAATGTGAGCCAGGGGTTATGTTGGGTACATTTCCGTCACATTTTTGTCACTCTTTTTCTGACGTTTTTGCCTTTCCTCTGTTGCATTTTCATCCTCGTTTTTGTCTCGTTGCTATTTTGACGCTTTTTTTCAATACGTTTTTAGATTTGGGTAAAGCCAAACTGGGGAGAATGTGCTCGGTTCAGGTGGGGCTTAAGAGGTTAAAGAAGTGCAAAGCTCCCTGATATAACACTGTTTGACTTTTACCACTACACGCTCACTATCGTTGCGTGTCTCGTCTTGTTGCTTTTTCTGATTTTGATCGATTTACTTCTGGTTTCCGCAGAGAATCAGCAGGTGGACGCCATTCACGTCACGCAGCTGGAGAGAGACACCGTTCTGGTTTGTTTGGACCGTGAGTGTCAATCAAACGCTGCATATATACCAAAAAAAAGCCTGAAACTGTTTTAAAGCGATTTATTCTTTGTCGTTCCTCAGAAAATTTGAAGATCGTGAATCTTCAGGGGAGGCTGAAGTCGAACAAGAAACTGGCCTCGGAGCTGAGTTTTGAGTTCTGCATCGGATCCGTTGGTGAGACATTTTCTACGAACTTTACAAATGTACTTTCATATTTCCCTGGGCTCATCCCTGTCCTCTGTGTTTGACAGTGTGCCTTCAGGACAGCGTGCTGGCCTTCTGGAAACACGGCATGCAGGGAAAGAGCTTCAAGTCTAATGAGGTAAAAGAATCGGGAACAGATGTGAGCTGTGGGCGGTATTCCTGTTTTCACTATGTTGTGTTTTCATTCGGAAGCATTTTCTACTATAGCCTGTTATTCGTGTGGAGGGTATACTATGGGGGATTTTTTAGGATTATATGAATTAGGGCTGCAAGGTTTATCGGTATTCATTCATTCAATCTATTAAAGGGATATTTCAGGATTTTTGACATTGGGCCTCATTTCCTAGTTATCCAGAGTGTTGTTGATGTCTGGAGATATTTTTTAATTAAATTCATGCAGTTCTTATATTTGAAGAGTCTAGTGGCGCTAGGCTAGGGCAAGGCTAAAGCATTTCTATGGTATCAGTTAGCCTGCATTAAAAACAGTCTGAGCCACTCCACAGTGCACCTGAGGTAAATCACTTATAACACCAGACTAACCATATAAATGTCTGTGTTAATAGAATAAATTTTGAAATATAACTGACCTTGTATCACATGAATTACCGCATCTTGAGGGACTATTTTCTCGCAGATCACTCCGCCGCTGCGTTAGCTTACAGCCACGAAGCTGATGCTGCTCAAATATAAGTTATTATAAATGCAAAATGGTTAAACACAGACATTTATATGGTTAGTCTGGTGTTATAAGTGATTTGCCTCAGGTGCACTGTGGAGTGGGTCAGACTGTTTTTAATGCAGGCTAACTGATATCATAGAAATGCTTTAGCCTTGCCCTAGCCTAGCGCCACTAAGCTCTTCAAATATAAGAACTGCATGAATTTAAGAAAAAATATCTCCAGACATCGACACTCTGGATAACTAGGAAATGGATAATCCTGAAATATCCCTTTAATAATTTTATCACAGAGTAATAACACTCCACAAGAGGACAAGGGTGATTGCTTGAAAACAAGTAGCATAATACCCGCTCTTTTAAGCCACTAATGCCCTCCTCCGTTGCCAGTATCAGTGGACCGTCCCGTCTTTGTGTTCTGGCACCTCTGAACATGATCTTGTTGATTTCACACCTCACCACTCGCCTGTATCTTTAACAAAGGGCTTTTTGACACGCGCCGCCTCGTCTCCACTGGACCCTGTCATCACCCCGCACCAGACGGACAAACGGCCACCACCTGCGCCTTCTTAACGCACAATACAGGCCCAAGAGAGCGGCGCGAGGAGAAGCGTTTTGTGGAGAGTGACCCGTGCCCTGACTTTCTCAACGGTGCAAATATAACAACGGCGTGTCTAAAAGCGTGTGTCGGGATTTGCTAAATGTCAGGGTCCGTGTTTAAAAATTCATGCCGGGATCATAAATGGCGAGGCACGAGGGAGCGGTATTTAATTATTCAGAGGTCTGCGTTGTTTGAGATCGACCTCGGAGGAGTTCACGGAGCGGAGGGACAGCGGGGCAGGCGGCAGGTGTGAAGGGCTGGGTTGAGTCTCATCCGTCAGATTCGACAGCGCCGCGTTTTACCTTTGGTGTTGGCAACGCGTCGTGACGATAAGTAGCGCACAGAGGGGGGGGAGGGGGGCTTTTGTTTTGAGCGGAGGCTTTTTGACGGATGGTGTAGAAACAGTCGCACAGACAAGAGCCCCTGGAGACTGCACTCAAATATAGGTCAAGAATTAAAGGGATATTTCAGGATTTTTGACATTGGGCCTCATTTCCTAGTTATCCAGAGTGTTGTTGATGTCTGGAGATATTTTTTTCTTAAATTCATGCAGTTCTTATATTTGAAGAGCTTACTGGCGCTAGGCTAGGGCAAGGCTAAAGCATTTCTATGGTATCAGTTAGCCTGCATTAAAAACAGTCTGACCCACTCCACAGTGCACCTGAGGTAAATCACTTATAACGCCAGACTAACCATATAAATGTCTGTGTTAATAGAATAATTTTAACCATTTTGCATTTAAAATAACTTCAGCATCAGCTTCGTGGCTTTAAGCTAACGCAGCGGCGGAGTGATCTGCGAGAAAATAGTCCCTCAAAATGCGGTAATTCATGTGATACAAGGTCAGTTATATTTCAAAAATTATTCTATCGACACAGACATTTATATGGTTAGTCTGGTGTTATAAGTGATTTACCTCAGGTGCACTGTGGAGTGGGTCAGACTGTTTTTAATGCAGGCTAACTGATACCATAGAAATGCTTTAGCCTTGTCCTAGCCTAGCGCCACTAGACTCTTCAAATATAAGAACTGCATGAATTTAAGAAAAAAATATCTCCAGACATCAACAACACTCTGGATAACAAGGAAATGAGGCCCTATGTCAAAAATCCTGAAATATCCCTTTTATTAATAGCCTTGAATGTCATTGAAAAACAATGGCTCCAACTGGAATTGATATTTTTCTTTGGGAATAGACAATGCTCAACGTTCATCAGAAATACAAAATATAAATGGGCGAAACACATTCATTTGCATGTTTTGTTGAGAATTTCTGTCACATTTCCGTCATTTTCATACACATCACCAATTTCTCCCACTTTACTTTTTTAACCTCTTAATCCCCACCTTAACCGAGTGCATTTTCTCCAGTTCGGCCTGACCCAAATCTAAAAGTTTATTGACTGTACAGCTATAGGCCAGTGTAACGTCTCTTTTTGTTGCGTTGTATTTTTGCCATTTCTTTCAATGCTTTTTTGTGACATTTTAGCCATTTTTTTTTCATCCCTTTTGTCACATTTTTGCCACTTTTTCCATCGCTTTTTCGTCATTTTTGTTGTCGCTTTTTTGTCAGGTTTTTGTTGCTTTTTTTTAATCACTTTTTAATGTTTTAAAAAAACCTTTATTATTGTTTTTGTCGATATTTTGACACTTTTTTGAAGAAGTTTTTAGATTTGGGTAATGACAAACTGGAGTAAATGTGCTCGGTTCAGATGGGGGTTAGGAGATTAAATAACTACATTTCCCATCATTCCTCTATTAATGTGAATTGATACAAATCTTTAGAAGTTATAGCCATTGCAATTATGGCCTTAATAATATTGTGTCCAGGCTTTAAACTGACATTAAACGGCATTAAATTGTAAAAACTCTGCTCTGTCTTTCAAAGAAAACGTATTGAAAATCCCATTAAGATATCGCTTGTTTTTCTAACGACACTTTTTAAACATATGAGTATAGTTTATTTTTTTGTGTGTTTCTGTGTGGACAGGTGACTCAGGAGATTTCTGATCCCAGCAGAGTGTTCCGCCTCCTCGGCTCCGACAGGTCTGTACCACATTCATCTGAACATTACTAAACCAAACACACACCTATTCATTCATAATTATCAGTCAATTTATTACACAAAAGAATGTTAATCGCCATCACAGAAACATTACAACACAAAAAAAGCTGCACTCTTCAAGACAAAGAACTTATGTCCACTATTACTATTATCTGTGTCAAGTATCCTCTGCAGAAAAGTACTCTGCAGGAGTTGATATAAACTTGTCTAATTTGTTTCTCAGCCTCCTCTCTCCTCGTGTGTCTTATTAATTCATGTTGAACTCTGCTGTGTAAAGGAAAGGTTAATTTGGATCTAAAAATGGAAAGTGATTCTTGAAGCTGTCGTCTTAAATTCGGGGTTTTAGTGGAGAGTTAAAAAGCAATAAATTGGATTCGATATTATCGCGATATTTCACAAAAACATTTAAAAACGATATGTTCCATTCTAAGGAAACACGAATCACAAGTAACTACTTTTTCAGCAAATTGTGTCAAAAGAAGACTTTTAAAAAAGCCCACATCAGGACCAAATCAAGACTAAAGTTTAACTAAGTTAGTGAATGTTTAACTTTTACACATTTATAAGTTTGCAAAAAAATATTGTCGACCTCAGTCAGATAAAGACAAAAGTGATGTGCGATATATTGTAGCTTCTTGCGATACGGATTTTGCATCACCTAATATCGCGATATTTTTGGTGATATATTGTGCAGCCCTAAATAAAATGGCATGAAAAAAGGCACTGACTTTCGCGCACGACCTGAAAATACATGTAATTATTCCTCATGTTTTGAAGCGGGCCATTATTTTAACACATTTGTAGACGTTGTGAGTCTTGTCCAGAGTCCCGTTTCCCTCGCTCCGCTAATGAGCGGCACTGGAGAAAGTGGTGCCCAGTTTGGTTCATGTTTAATTCAGCCTCTGGGCAGTGCCAGCCGGGTGTGAGTGACTCACTGTAATTTCATCTCAAGGATCGGACTGTAGAGACGCGGCTCCTTCAAAGACACAAGACCAAATGAAAGGAAAAGCTCCGCTGCGTTTGAGCTGTTCACGTCACACGTATACAGTTTGGTTATCAATTCATTATTCTTATTCTTATTCGTATATGTGACAATATATCGATGTTGTGATGTATCAAGATATTTTGCGGCGCGATACTGATATTTTCATGCTGATATCGATACTCTTGATGCATAATGAAGCTGCAGGGCTCCACATTTTTTATGGTCAATACAGGTCAATAATGATCCAGTAAACAGTCAAATAAATTACTTTTAATGATAGTGTTTATAATTATTGTATATTGTAAACTCAGACATTTGTGGATATAACACTGTGCATCTAATCCATTTCATGAACTTGCATTTCTGTGAAAGTGGCCCTGGAAATGTGAAATGCCTCTATAAACTTGTCCCTGTGGAGAATTTGGATGTATGTTAGCAAAGTTAGGAATGAGTTTGGACACACCTAATGTTTTTAGTGGCTTCTTTTTTCATTGTTTGTAATTTAAAAAAATGGGTATAGGGCCTTGAAGTTATTTGTTAATTCCTTTTGGAAACAAACAAGACTTTGTTTTTGTGTGTATTTAAATGAAGTGACTGACACCAGATAATCAAAAGCTAATTTTCAGTACATCAGTATCATTTATTTACTTATTTGAGTAAAAGGGTAACAATGCACAAATGAATATCATGAAAAATAGCGCATGTTCTGGTTTGTAAAGTCATGTTTTTTATTTATTTTAAAAAATAGTGATATAACGTCGGTTATTATTGCAGGGTATCCATTATCGCTGTATTGGCCATGTATCGTGTATCATATCAAATTGTGAGTTACGCAGATGTTACCAGCCCCATGAAAGACACAACTATTAACCATTTAAACAAGGGCTGCACAATATATCGCCAAAAATATTGTATCGCGATATTATGTGAGCCACAATATATATCGCGATATCACTAAGTCTTCATCTGACTGAGATCGACACATTTTTTTGCGAACGCAGCCAAAAACAAACAATTGAACATTGAACTTTACTTCGTCTTTTGACACAATTTGCTGAAAAACTTGTTAGTTACGATTTCTGTTTAATTAGAATGGAACGTATCGTGTTGAAATAGTTTCGTGAAATATCGCAATAATATCGTTATCGTGATATTGCACAGCCGTATCGCAAGTCACTTCAATATCGTTCACTCAAGGAGAAGGTAAAAATGGCCAAATCAAAATTAGCTCAGAGCTTTTTTGCTCAGAGCTTATATTGCCTTTAACAGGTCGCCAAATCTATCTACTTCTTTCGCAAGTTCACACTTCCCTATGATATGTGATGGCAGAGGCCGACCAATAGGGGGAGTGTGTGAGAATAATAGAGTCCGTGTGTTTAGTTAGCTGCATCTCCAAAGTGGCAAAGAAAGACAAAATCACTATGTTGCTAATAGCTGCTTATTTGCCTGCTCCTTTTCCAACCAGCAGAGGGCGACAGACAGCTAATCCAAGTTTTCTGACGTTCCTTTCCTTTCCTGCCTATAAATTCAGCCCCTTGTTTTAATGACTGACCCTAAATTCCTCTTTTTGCACTTTTTCTTCACAGGGTGGTCGTTTTGGAGAGCCGACCAACTGACAACCCCACAGCCCACAGCAACCTCTACATTCTGGCTGGACACGAAAACAGCTACTGACCATCTCCTTTTCCCCCTCTGTTACATCTGCATCATTTGAGAGACGACATATCAAATTTCAGAGACTTCGATGTACAATGTTTGGGAGTTACTGACCGATTTTCGCAGAAGGTCAAGAATTTGTGAAGCCTTTTTTATAATACGCCGCGATGTGGACGATTCATCTTCAAAATGCGAGAGACATTTGTGGACTTTTTGTTACTTTCTAATCTTAAGGTATTACTGCGAAAAGTGCCAATAAAAAGTAGCTTGGATTACTTTTTTTAACAATTAATCAAACAAACCCGATTGCCATGTTTAGAGATATTTATTACACTTGTTGTAATGGTAGGGTATGTTTTGATTCGAGTACGGGGACAGCAAGTTCTCCCCAAATAGGATTTTAATAACTACCTTTTTCCAAGCAGCTTTGGGTGTCCTCCTTGTTGTAATATAGTAGCGGTTATTCCTGATTTGAGACGTTTCTGTACATTGTCTTATCTCTTTGTATGGCTTTTATTTCCATTATTTGCACCATGTAAGCACTTTTGTACATTTTTTTATTTAAATCGAAATGACAAAATGAGGGACAATGTTTTAGGTATCTCTGATCATCTCCGCGTTATCCCTTTGCGAGGCCTGTAATGTGCTGTTTTTGTAATAAAAAATGCAGATATTAACGAGACCTTTTGCCTTGGTTTTGTAAATGTGAGTAGTACTTTTGGTTTCTTTGCTTAAAAGTTATAGTATGGCGCAAGTTCTCTTAGCACCAACTGCCTTTCTGGGAACGCCCACAAAGGGTCAAGTTCGAAGCTGTCCAAAGGGGAAAATAAGTACTCTTTCACCTACTACTACACCACTACTTTAACAAATGGTGAATTATGGATGTATTTTCCACCAAATAAAGATAGAGACATGCATCCATAAAAATCACAGAAATGTCTTTAGCTTGAGCCTGTTCCTATTTTGTTGAATGTTGAATTCCGAACCAGATTCATATACGTTTGCCAAGTGTGACGTCACGACTTCCGCTTCCGGGTCCTAGCAGACGGGCAAATATGCGAGGGAAAAAAACAAAACTCTTAAAAACAACCATCAATATTTCTGAAACTCAACAGAGAGTTACTGAAGCTTATTTCTTAGACTCATTAGCCAAAAAATTCCGCACCTACTGTTAAAAAAGTAATATTTACTAAAGTCGCCACTTCCGGGTTAGCGTAGCTGCTGCGCCGTTAGCATTTTCTCCGCTAACCCGGATGTAGCGATTTTGGTAAATATTACTTTTATAGCAGTAGGTACAGCATTCTTGGCTAATGAGTCTGATAAATAAGCATGTTCAGTAACTCTGTTGAATTTCAGAAATATTGATTGTGGTATTAAAGAGTTTTTTGTAGTTTCTCGCACATCTGCGGACCCGGAAGTAGAGCTGTGACGTCACCACTTAAACGTATTGAACGTTCGGTGCCCCATACAAATGAATGGGGAAGACGGGCACAATACGTATCACTAAAGTTATGTACGCTCATTAATAATTCCTAACTAGGCTTTGAACTCACCTAAATGTGGTTGACAACAGCTGAAAACATCTGGATTGTTTGTAATTTGCAATGTTTTATGGCTAATTCTAATGGCTATAGGAAAAATACATTGAGCAAGCTAATGGGACTAGCCTACTTGCCAACCGTCAGCATACGTTCGGCTCAAACACCGCTTCTCACTCCCCAAAAAAGGCAACATTTATATGTACTATAACTATTGTACACATTTTTATTGGTTGTGGAAACGTGCGCACCTGGAGGAAACCTAAGCAGGTTAAAAACTCCAATCAAGCTAGGAATCGGTGAAAAGCTAACACATCGCCATTGTGGAGGGTGCCGATATTGGCCTGTCAACACAGACAATCGATAACACGCTATATCAATCGTGTGAGTTGATAGGCTAATATCGGCACCCTCCACAATGGCGATGTTTTTTTTTTTTTTGACCGATTGGAATATTGTTTAGCCCTAGACTGAGAAATGTGTTGTTTGTAAGTGCTATAGAGTGCACTTGTTGTAGGCAAGTGTAAGAAAAATGCATTTTGAGAAAAGGGTGACTGCAATAATTATAACTAAAACCATACTAAGCATAATTACTATTAAAAAAAAACATCCCACTCTATCCATTACAGTGTACATTTACAGGTTTAACCCAAAGATAATAATTGTCCTCACTGTTCTGTGTGTGTGTGGACTGAACATAAAAGTACACCATTGTAAACTGGAGTTATGTAAAAACGTCCTAAATGACCTCAATCTAAACGCATGTGACGCATTACGCATGCAAAGGCTTTCGTATTTATTATGAAAACATACAGTAACACAAGACTTCGGTTTAAAACTATTTACATTACCTTTTCTTAAATTTGTTTTAAAGAAATGTAGCTATAATCCTCTCCTGTGAAACTATGAATCTTTTTCTTATGGTGTTGGAAAAATAACATTCCCATTCCTGATTTCCTGTAATATGTGTATGTAAAGTGTTTCCTGGAGTTTAGTCTCAGGTTAACAAGTTGCATAGTAAACAGTGTGATGTCATGCGCTGCTTTGAGACCAATTATTAAAGTCAGGAGTGAATGAAGTGGAGCAGTGACACGGGTTTTCCTATGAGAGACGAGCTGTGAGACCTGAGGTAACACCATTTTACAGGGATTTGTGACTGTCAACATCAGGTTTCACAGTTCTAGTTTAGAGCACTTAAAGTAAGGGAAAGACACAGAGAATGGTTGAGACATTTTGAGGGGGTGTGGAACTTTTAACATGCTTTGTGTACTGTCTTTGGTCACCCTTATAACCTGTGTGTTAAAGTAAATCTGATTGTCCAAGATCTATCAGTGCCTCACCAAAAAAAGCCTTCTCCAGCACATCCAAAAGATTCTCAATGGAGTTAAGATCTGGACTCTGGCGGCCAATCCAATTCTGTCTCATGCTCCCTGAACCACTCTTTCATAATGTGAGCCTGAATCCTGGCATTGTCATCTTGGAATATACAGTACCTGTGCCGTCAGTGAAGAGGTTTTCACTATACGCTAGAGGCTTTTGCTGCTGGCACCTAACCCCACACAGTGATTTATGTCTCTTGATGCTGTATCTGGGAGAATTGTCCCAAGAAAATACACTATCTTTGTATATATTTGTCATTAAAACCATATGTTATTATTTTGGTATACATTATTGTTAGATGTTTTTGTTTTTTTTATAGTTGAAATATGTAAAAAAAAAAAAAAAAAAAAAAAATTAGAAAAGAGAAGCAACACACACCAAAAGTTAGGTGCAGATGACGTTGAGGAAAATCTTCAAAATTCAAAAAAGCAGCATGGCACACTCAAGTAGCCGATGTCCGACAGTTCAAGATATACTTCAATCGATAGCCTAATGTTTCGGCAGAGCCTTCTTCAGATTATTTTTAACCTCTTAACCCCCACCTGAACCGAGCACATTTTCTCCAGTTCGGGTTTACCCAAATCTAAAAGCTTCTTGAAAAAGCGTCACAATAGCGCCAAAAACGAGACGTAAACAAGGATGAAACGCAACAAAAAAGTACCCAAAAAAAAGTCACAAAAATGCGAGAGAAAATCATGATAAAAGCGACAAAAATTTGAAAAAAGTTACAAAAATGCTACAAAAACGTGACAAAAGCAACAAAAAAAGTCCGGTAATGCCGGACTGGGGAAAATGCGCTCGGTTAAGGTTTTTCAACATGTTTGAATGTTGAAAAAGTGTAAAAAAAAAAAGAAAAAAAAGAACCACAAGTGAAAAGTGCAAAAATACCAGTGGCTAAAGCTGTACTTCCGTTTTATCCTTTATTGTGAAGGGATGCGGCGGAAGTGAGCATCGCGTTTCGTTTAAATCGCCGCTCTTTCTGCCGCTCGCTTCAGTTTCGCTCCGCGCTCTTTGCTTCTTCATCTCTGCAGCGTCAGCCTCCAAACAAGCGCTTACCCCCGAAGAAAACCGCGATTTGACTTCGCTTCGAGACATTTGCACCAAGAGTAAGTTTCTTATTTGATTAAAAATGCTGCAAGTTAGCTAAAATCACGTGTTTTATTTTTGCACGAGCGCGTCTTGTGCGGTACAAGCATAGACCGTTAAAAAGAAGTACAAGTTGTTAAACGAGATCAAGTTACGATTTAAAGCTCTATTTCAAACCAAAACACAGTGCCTTTTTCTTTTTATTCGTCATTATTATATGAATATTGGGCTAGATTTGTATTTTGGTTGTTTTAACCTGTGTGCCGCTTCATCCCTTGGTATTTGCCATTTGTTTTGAGCGCTGTGTAATATCCCCACTTGGAAAAACTGCCGTTGACTTTGTTATCGGCCAGTGCTAGCGTTGCCTCTCATCATTTAAATCAGGATTTTTATTATTTTTAATATTATTATGTTTTGTCTTATGTGCGTGTCTCTTATGTTTTCCATAAAAAGCTACATAAGTGTGTAGTAAGCGGATTGGAGGATCGCTGTTATTGTTTATTTCCGCGATTTTCACCGGATGTTTTGATGACTGGTGGGCAAACAGCTGATTTTTCCGAGCTTGAAGAGCTGTTTATTTAAATCACAGATCTTTTACGGCGCCGATCTTTTCCAGAAGCAATGCTCTGTTTGTGAACGATGTTTTGACCCACCATAGAACTATTATTATCTATTTAATACATTTGCGTTGCCCACCAGCGCCTCGGACGTGACGACACGGCGAACTTTTTCCCCCCACAATGTTTCTCAGTGTTTCCCATTGTAGCCAAAAACTAATAAGCAAATAAATGTGTACGAAAGATTATACTGTTTGCATTTTAAACATCATAAACATATCAAAACTGGAGCTTGGCTGTTCAGATAATTACAGACCGATAGCCTTGGCTAGTATAGTGTCCAAAATCATTGAAACTGTCCTTTTGGACAGGATTCTAAAGCTTGTGAGATCTACGGATAACCAGTTTGGATTTAAGACCAGGTTAGGCACTGACATGTGTATATATGCGCTTAAAGAGACAATTGCAAAATATAGAAGACAAAATTCATCTGTTTTTATGTGCTTTTTGGATGCTTCAAAAGCATTTGACAGGGTTAATCATAGTAAACTATTCTTGAAATTAGCCCAAAAAGGTGTACCCAGTTATGTTGTGCGTTTGTTAGTATACTGGTACTCACAGCAAACAGTGCAAATAAAATGGGGGAACAGTGTATCTACCCCTTTTAAAGTGAGCAATGGGGTCCGACAAGGGGGTGTTTTGTCCCCAGTGTTATTTAACCTGTATCTAGATGAACTGTCTACTAAACTCAAAGCCTGTCACACTGGCTGTGTCTCTGGAAGAACTGTTATGAATCATTTTTTGTACGCAGATGATTTAGTCGTGTTTAGTCCAAGTACGGCTGGTCTACAGCAGCTCCTCAATCTGCTCAACCTATGGTCTGGAACATGACATTCAGTACAATAGTTCGAAGAGTGTGGTTATGATTTGTAAAACCAAAGGACGATAAGAACTTGACATTTCCAAACTTTTGTCTGTGTAATGATGTTTTGCATGTTGTGAACAAAATCAAGTACCTCGGGCACATCATCACTGAGGACTTGTCTGATGATGATGACATTTATAGACAATGCAGAGTGTTGTATGCCCAGGCACGGAAGTTTGGCTGTTGTACAGAGAGAGTGAAGCTGACTTTATTTAAAGCGTACTGTACTCCCTTGTACACAGCTCATCTCTGGTCTCATTATAAGAAAGCCAGCATGCGTAGGCTCCAGGTGGCCTATAATGATGCTTTGCGTGTGCTTTTGAAGAAGCCGAGATGGTCAAGTGCCACAGAAATGTTTGTCAGTGCCAGAGTAAACACTTTACAGGCCGTGCTTCGAACTTTGATGTACAGCTTTATGTGTCGATTGAACATGTCTGAAAATGAAATAATAGTGTCCCTCACGAATATAAAATGGAGTGCGACACGTTATCAATCTGACTTGTGGAGACATTGGCATGATTGTCTTTTTAAAATGCCATCTTAATTGTATGTCTTGTCCTTTATTTTTATTTTTATGGACTACGAGTCCGGAATAAAGTTGAATTGAATTGATATGAAATATACGATACTGGTGAGAAAAAAAGATTGATTGCTTCCATGTCTTAGCAGAAATTTGTGGGAAAATCTACAGCTTTAAGGTTATATGTGCAATTTTTAACATATCTCTCCAATTTAGTCTTAAATCTACATAATTTTCCCAGTGGAAAAAAAATCTTGTTAACGGCAAATTATATTTAATAGGCATGCAAAGCACACAGATGGAGCAGTAAGGCAGTGTTTTTTTAAGTACTTTGACATCATTGTGTGGACTTTATTTCAGTTGCTTGTTGTTTTATGTCACATAATAGCTGCTTTCACAGGGTTTCCGCGGGGAATTAAAAGTCATTGAATGAATTATGCTAAAATTAAGGCCTTACCCTCTTAACCCCCACCTGAACCGTCAAGCACATTTTCTCCAGTTTCCTAAAATCGAAAAGCTTCTTGAACAAAGTGTCAAAACAGCGACGAAAACCAGAATGAAATACATAACAATAAAAGACAAAAATAAAAAAGATATAAAAGAGCAGCAAAACGTGCCAGAAAAGCAACAATAACACAACAAATCAGAATCAGCATAGGTTTTATTGCCATTGTTTGAGAACAGGTTCACAAACTAGGAATTTTTCTTGATGCGGACGTGCAACATAAAACATATAACACAGAATTTAGATAAAAATAAGCTATAAAACTTTAAACTATAAGGCTTTAGGGGGCATGCATAAAGAATATTAATAAATAAGATACAAAATAAAAAGTAAAATATGGTAAGACGACAACAATTGACATAAAAGTGACAAAAACACGACTAAAAAGCCAAAGAAAAAAAAACGATGAAGAAAGCATAAAAAATGACAAAAAACAGAGACAAAAAAAGTCAGTTTTGTTGAGGTTTCAAATGAGGCGTTACACTGGCCTGTTGACTGTAAGCTCCAGTCGAGAAGCTTTTAGATTTGGGTAAAGCTGAACTGGAGAAAATATGCTCGATTAAGGCGGATTAAGAGTTAAAAGTTATTCAAAGGCATTAAATCTAAATTAAGAAAATAGAATGAAAGTGTTATTTTTTCTTACAGAGACAGAACCCACACAACCATTGTTACTGGATACATTTGTCAAAACCACACAATCCTTTCTTCAAAAGTCGCCTGTTGTGTCCAAATTGGTTTTGTATTTTTGTTTGATTGAATGTTTACAAATCTTATGAAAGTTGCCAAGATTTTTTTTCATTTGTGGCATTAAATATATAGTAATTAGGCATTAAAATGGCATTAAAAAGGATTACATTTGACTCATTACTGCCAGATGTAGAAACCCTGTAACCCCAGTAAATTGCCAAAACATAAAGGCCTCTGTTTTCTTGGTCTATACAAACTAACAGCATCCCTCACAAGACAAAGCACTTTCTTTCACATCAACTAAAGGGTTGAAGCAATTATACTTTATGTCCTCGTGACCTACTTCCTCCTCATTGTTTTGCACTTTTCAGCTCCGCAGGTGATTGGACTCTCGCCGCCTTCAACTCCGGAGATCTCTCCACCTCCCATCTCGGTTTAGACGATCAGAAAACCCCGTCCCAAGATGGAGAAGTACGAGAAGATCGGTAAAATCGGCGAGGGCTCGTACGGCGTTGTGTTCAAGTGCCGGAACAGAGACACGGGACAAATCGTGGCCATTAAGAAGTTTGTGGAGTCGGAGGACGACCCCGTGATAAAGAAGATCGCTCTGAGGGAGATACGGATGCTCAAGGTAACAGGTTTCCCATTGTGCCGTAGCCAGAGCCGTTTCTAGACACGGTAAGGCCCAAGGCAAAAGGGAGGTCGCAGCCAGATAGACAGAATTATGTTTGCAAAAACCATATCAAACTCGAAACGTAATACCACTGACTGTTTCAATGCTCTCAAAAGTAATTAATGTGTGCTTTTGCAATTGGAAATTTTGTTTATCATTACAAGGCAGCCCAACCTCTTCTGTTCTGTTTGAGCACAGTACAGTCCTCTCAATGAGAAGATCATTAGTTCTATGATTTAGTTTTATTCATGGTTTACTAATACCTCAACGCAGAGATGGGTTGAGTAGAGCAGGGGTTTCCAAACGTTTCAGACCTTGACCCCCAAATCACTCAACCAAAAACACAATGTAATTAGCATTTCTAATAATTCAAGGTGCAAAACATTTGCTGTCACCTGTAGAAACCTTGTTTATTTAACCAGGTTAAATGACATTTACGGCCTTATTTTAAGCATAATTCAATGCATAATGCTGTTTGCATGTAAGTAGCCATAGCTTCCTCCAATGGACTCCTTGACCACCACCAACCGCTCACACAGACACCTGATTCTCGCTCAAAGCTCTCCATCCAGGTAATAATCAGGACCAAATCTGCTAAGTTCCAAAGGCATTTAAAGGTAGTGTGACCAAAAAGCAAGAACAGGACAAGCGGAGAAACGTTGAAGCACGAGTTGGTTTTGACTTTGGGATTCAGTGATGTCTGACGATGACAGGATGAGTCAGAGCGGAGGCAGCAGCGTTGTTGAAGGTCAGTGAGGTTATGGAGGGCTTTGTAGGTGATGAGGCAGGTTTTTACGCCTTTCTGTCACGGCCTACTTTATTACTAATTATTATACGGCCCTTCACAATGCAAGTAGAACGCTCCATTGATTTGAATGTGATTTCCCAACGTTCTACCGGTCATTATTTTTTGATAAAGACCTCTGAAAAAAATAATGACCGCTGCCAATGGCAACGGAGTTTGTGCAGGTCTTTCATATCACTCCGCGAGTAGTAGTAGTAGCGGACAGGCGGACACTATCTCCCCGTCCCTGCGAGAGAAGTTGGGGGAATCGCTTGTGAAGTTAACGGAGTCCGACTTTCAACTTACCCAGAGATTCGCCACCATTCCTCCTCTCCAACTGCACCTTAACTAAGTAGCTAGGCTAGCAATAAGTAGCTAGCCGTGTTGCTACTAGCCTACCACACTGCCTGGAATCAACAAACGTTGCCAAGCAACGCGCAAACTTTTGGGAACTATTTGCCGCGGAAATCATTAAATAAACCTTTCTGTCTTCATAAAAGTGTATGAAGTTTATTTGTGTGTGTACAGTTGGCAAACAGCCGTATAATAAGCGGGATAATGTATAGAACGCCGGTCATTATGGGAAAATAAGTACCTTCAATTATCTTTCTTTTTTTTCTTTTTACTAACACACAGACTTATCTTATTTCTATCGTGACTGTGAAGTCTCAAGTTCATTGTGACCCTACAAAAATGCTTCCTTCTCATCAGACGGCGAGAGTCCAACAGAGAGGAGCATTTCACGGACATAAAAACAGCTCCTCAATCTGCTCACGGCGGAGTAAATCTGTGAAATTAACTAAGGCGGTAATAAAAAACACTTGGACTTCAACTGGATTAACTTGAGGTACCATGGTATTGCTATTTAAACGCTAAACCTAATTGAAAGTTCCTGCCTTGTTCAGAATTCAGATGCTTTATGACCATATTCTGTGTAGTGTCTTGCCCAGGGTCGTAACGAGTGTATGAACGGGCAGCACGGTAGTACAGCAGTTAGCGCTCGTGCTTCACAGCTAGAAGGGCCGGGTTCGATTCCCACCAGGACGGGGCCTTTTTTGTGTGGAGTTTGCATGTTCTCCCCGTGTCTCTGGGTAGGTTTCCTCCGGTTTCCCCTACCACGAAAAACATGTGCAATAGGTGAAGCCTCCAGCCAGGTTATTCTGACCACCAGCCTGACTCCACATCATGGAGAGGGGTCCCCGAGCGCTGGCCCTCGGTGGCAGCTCACTGCTCCTACAGGTCGCCCCAGCGACATTGAGGATGGGTCAAAAGCAGAGAACAATTTCTCTATAGAGATTAATAAAGTATAACTTAACTGGTTGCAGCGAGATTCGAACCATCAGCCTCCCATAAATACAACAAAAATCTGCATATTAACAACAATAGTAATTTTACCTGTCGCTATCTCCAGAACTTGGCATCTTTAACTAATACCTAGCCTATGGTTTTAAAGACAATGCTGGCTTGATCACTCTTGTAAAGTTTTTAAACTGGTTAAAGGGTATTGATACTTTGATAAAGTATCGATACTTGGTATTGCGACAAAGGCTAATTGTGATACATTGCAAAACGATATATTGTCCCAGCCCTTTAGAATATCCACGTTTGTCCTCATTCGTCTTTGTCTAACTTTGCAAATCTTAAGAAATAAAAGATGTGTGGAATTTTTAACTTGGTTAGTTATAAATATTGTGTCTGGGCACTAAAATGAGATTAAAAAACATTATATTTGACTTGCTGCCATCTGTTTACACCCTGAGAGAGCTTACCTTCACTTGGTTTGGAGTGAAATTGTCTCTTTGTGAAGTGTTTTGGATGGTTATTGTCATGTGAAAGCGCTGCACAAATAGATATTCCTTCTGTCTTTGTAAAGCTCTTTGTTGGTTCCCGTGTCATGTTCTTATTAAAATAAACAACAAGCAGAATGGACAATATCAAAAAGCAGCTAATGCAGATTCAAGACAGTTTTTTTTTCTCCGTCCAAATCTGTTCTATTCTTACTCGCGCTGCCGGGTCTCTTTTTGTCCAGAGTAATTTGTGATTCAGATGCGCAGATCACAGCCCGAGTGTTGTCAGGGATACTTCTGTTTACGGGCCACTGTTTGTTTGAACTGGGACCAAAACAGAGCCACCACCAGACGCCACTAAACAGCACTAAACCCAGACCAAAGGGGGCCGGTTTAGGGGCCACTTTACTGCAGACTAGTTTAAGTTTGGATAGAGTCAACAGAGGTTTAGTGCCGGACATCGCGGTCATTGTTAGACGACTAAGTTGGAGTTGATCATTTGAGTGCTCAGTATTCGATGCCTTAATATCGTGCAACAACATCTTCGTTTGGTTTCAGAATAAGTTGGAGTCCAATCAATTGCAGACTCCTGGTGTAAAGCGTTGATAGGGTCATTATTGGCCACTGTATCTGTCAACTCAGCTTTGGAGCAGACGGGAAGCAGTGACTTTGTTTGTTTTATGGAGCTTTACTTGGTTTTGTTCTCCCAGAGTCTTCGCAACAAACAGTGATTGGCTTATTACGGATAGGTGTTAGGTTAAGGAAGACTTCACTGGCTTTAAAAGTTGAAAGAATCAGGTTCTTTGCCAGAAGGAGCCCACAGATCTTTAATAAAACATTAGGACACTGGTGAGAAGGATGAGCGACAGGAGAATCCATGACGGTCAGAGCCACTGGGTAGTTGGTACTGAAGTGTTTTGCCTAAAATGCCAACGAATGATAAGCAATTGTGTTCAGTAGGGTGACCAGACCTTTGCTCTTCAAAACTGGAACACAATTCGGGAATTTATCGCAGGGAGCCAAATCTTGACTCTTTTCCCAAACTGAATAGTAAAACGTTATGTCTTAGGGTAATGACATGATCCAATCAGAAGATGATAGTGTAGAGATCTTTAATTGGTTAAATAAACTGTAATTGACATTCACATGGCCCAATGACATTGATTGTGTTGCTTTGGGGTATCGTATTGGCCAAAAACCTGGACACCTGGGACAGTTCCTGTGTAAAACTGGGACCGTTCCTGTGTAATGATTTTGGACAAATTCATTGGGGCACGGGACAAAGGCCTCAACCTGGGGTTGTCCCGGATAAACTGGTACACCTGGTCACCCTAGCGTACAGGTCTAACTTATAAAAAGTCTTCTAGCGACTGAAAGATGCCGTCTAAATGTTTGGAAGTGCTGCTGGACGAAAAGGCAATTTGTTTAAATCATGTAATTCCAAACATTTAGAGATAGATATTGATCAGTTTCTGCCGTAAAGCCGCGTATGATGCTGACTGTCCAGTGTTACCATGGCGATCAGCTCGACCTATTATAAAACATGCAGTAAAAAAAGTATCATCTCTTTTTATTTGTACCAACTCATCAAGAAAGCTGAGGGCCAACAACAGGGTGCCAGGTGTTGGTGTGTCCTGAAGCCATGCTAGTAAAGAAACACTGGTCTAAGCCAAGCCTAAGCCAGGTCTAAAGCGGTACATCTTGTTCAAACACGCTCCTCTCTCGGCCCCTCGTTTACAGCTGTCCATTGTTGGGCCGCTGCCATGCGCCCCTCGATGCTGCATGATTGATGCCGGTCACATATTGTTCACATTGCTCCTGCGCGTCCCGTGTCTCTGCAGCAACTGAAGCATCTGAACCTGGTGAATCTGATCGAAGTGTTCAGGAGGAAGAGGCGGCTCCACCTGGTGTTCGAGTACTGCGACTACACCGTGCTGAGCGAACTCGACCGGCATCCGAGAGGGTAGGTCACAAAATTACCGAAATACAATTCTTTAAGGCTGGGTATTGACAATCATGCAGAATACTAGGCCTGCTGTATTTAACATATACCAATAAGTGAGGTTTTTGTTATTACTAATGTGCTGAAGGTGAAAGTGGATGAGTAAAACATTTTGTACCACTGGCAAAGGATTTTTAAAAGGATGGCTGTTTTGTTTAACCTGTTATCTGCCATCTGAGGTTTAGGTTTAGGGTTAGCAATTATGCATATCCAAATCTCAAAGCGTACTGACTGGAGAGCTTAGAGCTTATATGCCAGTGTGAAAGCAAAGACCTTCTAGATTCTAAAAATATGTGTAAGATCTGTGTGAGTGAAGAAAAGACATATTTGATATTTTAGTGTTGCACTGATGTTTGGAAACCGCTTAAAATACAGCTTGTAATGAATGTAATGTACACTGCCTGACCAAAAACAAAAGTGTCCACCTGGATTAAACTCACTGTTCTGCTCTGGGGTTGTTGTAGTGGGTCAGGTCTACATTCAGCAACACTGAGCCCAAAGAATGAGATCAGCAGACGACCTGAATGACCAGGTTATTCCATCAATGGATTTCTTCTTCCCTGATGGATACAGACGGCATCTTTGGAGGGGAAAAAAAAGAAACTTTCTCACATTTCTTCATAGTAGCGCAGCAGTTAGTGCTTGTGCTTCACAGCAAGAAGGTCCTGGGCTGGGTTTGATTCCCACCTGGACAGGTGGAGTTCTCTGTGGAGTTTGCATATTCTGTGTAGGTTTCCTCCGGATACGCCGGTTTTCCCGAACACTAAAAACATGTACAATAGGTGAATCCTCCAGCCAGGTGATTCTGACCATTAGCCTGGCTCCACATCTGGAGCTGCTCCTACAGGTTACCCCAGCGGCATCGAAGGATGGGTCAAATGCAGAGGACAAATTTCCCTACGGGGACAATAAAGTATACCTTAACCATAACCATACTTTAACAAATGCTGAAATATGAATATATTTTATATACTACATAAAAACACAGAAACATGGAGAGGAGCAAAGTGGTGCAACAGCCCATAAATACTGAAATAACAGATCAGAAAGCTAATGGGGGCGCACGGTAGTACAGCGGTTAGAGCTCGTGCTTCACAGCTAGAAGGTCTAGGGTTGATTCCCACCAGGGACCAGGCCTTTCTGTGTGGAGTTTGCATGTTCTCCCCGTGCCTGCGTAGGTTTCCTCCGGGTACTCCGGTTTCCCCTACCACTAAAAACATGTACAATAGGCCAGGATGAATGAGAGTGTGTTTGAGAGTGCGCATGGGGGACGACTGATGCAAATTAGCCCAAGGCTACAATCCGGTGTGGCTTGTTTACATGCATGAGACCCATGTATGTTCATTAACATGCACTGTCCCGACCAAATAAAACAATAAATAAATAAAAATAATGTTAGCTTCATGCTACATATGTTAACTTTAGCTACGAGGGCGTTTTTTTCGCTTCTGCTGAACAATTTGCTGTGAAAAAAACATCCATATGGACCCGATTTTGGCTTGACTATTTGTGTGTGACAAATATGTTTTTAGTCCGCCAGAAAATGGCTACAAAAAATTGTGATTCACATATTAATGAAAGAGATGGTCATCCGAAAGTCTAGACAGTGGCTTTGTACATTACGTTATTTTTCTCTGCTAAATCTTCCACTGTGTCTATCTATAAATCCCACTGTAGCTCTCCCCATACAAAGGCCTGTGTACCTTTTTATTACTGGGGCAGGAGGCTCGTTACCGGGACATCTGAGCTAATCCCCGAAGAATGTTTACAGTGATGGGCTCTCCCAGAATGCGCCGCTTCTTTCTCCCGCTGCTGCTGCTGGAAGGGTGCAGGTTTTCTTTTTTTTTTCTTTTTTCGAACTTGGGATTTTTTTTGGGAGTCAAGGGACAGAGGGAGGGGCTGTTATGGGCTGTCCCAAGTCAGGACAAACAAACAATCGGGAGAAAGAAGGGGAGTAGAGTTTGTGGTGAATTATGTTGGAAGACTTGTAGTGTCAAATCAAAATCAGTCAATCTATGAAGGGAGACCCAATTTTTTTATTTTTTTATTGATGGGATCCCCATTAGCACAGCAAGGCTGTCGCTATTCTTCCTGGGGTCCACGTATAAAAACAAAAATAAATACATTACAAATACAATAAGATACAAAAGCCACGCAACAAAGTATACAATCACTGTATCACAATTCGTAATCAATACTTTCTTGACATAATTCACCAATTATGTAACAAAAACTCTAGCCATAGTTAATATATCTTCAGTTCAGTTCGTTTTGCATAATTTATGGTCTCAACTCTCGACCCGGTCTACCATCCGCGCCACCGTCGTTGAATAGAAATTGTTTCAATACCGATTTAAATGTTTTGATGTTTATCATCAACGTTAGATTTTCTGGTTGCATATTCCATGCATGCATTGCTCTGTACATAAACGTTTTCTGAGCACTGTTTGAATGTACTTTTGGTAAAACAAATTTCCCCGCTATGGCGTGTCTAGTTGGATAGCCGGTTTATCATTGCTAAATAAGAGTCTCTGGTAAAGAGAGGTTTAGGCCGCTTTGATGCTATTATATTTTTGAAGGAAGACAATAATGAATACAATAATCTATCTTTTACTGATAACCACTTAAGTCGATTCCGCATGACTTTGGTGTTGGTTGTATAATCGCAGCGTAACGCCAGTCGAGCTGCTCGGTTTTGTACGGTCTGTAGCCCTTGTAACACCCCAGCAGCAGCATTTGACCACACTATTGGGCAATAGTCAAGATATGACAGAACCAGAGCTTGGCTTATTTGTTTAGTTGCTTTCCATGTTAAACAATTACTTTTTGTGTTTGTCATGTTCAGTAGTCCTGTACATCTTCTTATAACGGAGAGACCATTTCCCATTTTATTAATTATGTTGTCCACATGTTTCTTCCAGGATAATGTGTTTCTAAAGTGATGCCTAAGAGTTTTGCCGCTTCGACCTGCTCCACCTTAGTAGCACCTACAGTCAGATTCAACACTGGATTTGTTTTTATTAGGGATTTTGAGCCAAATATCATAGTTTTTGTTTTCTTTACGTTTAGAACTAATTTGTTTGAAATTATCCACTGAACAACTGCCATGAACTCCTTGTCTAAATTTGCACCTAGTTCATCAGCTGTTGTAGCTGACATGTACACTGTAGAGTCATCTGCATTCAAGGATATTCTTGCTGCACTGAGTACAGTCGGTAAATCATTTGTGTAAATGGTATACAGCAATGGTCCAAGACAGCTGCCCTGAGGCACTCCGCAGCTCACAGACCTGAGATCAGAATATGACCCATTAAAAACACTTTCTGCGTCCTGTTTGTTAGATAACTCCTGAACCATTGCAGAGCTGACATTCCAAAGCCATAACATTTCAGTTTGCTTAACAAAAGTTCATGATCAAGAATATCAAATGCAGCAGTAAAATCCAACATTACAGCTCCTACCATTCTCTTTCATCGATATCCTTCAACCAGTCGTCTGTCATTTGAATCAGGACTGTAGCTGTGGAGTGTCCCTCTCTGTATGCATGTTGGTATTCAGTGTTCAGATTATTTATATCAAAATATAGTTTTAGTTGTTCAAACACAGCTTTTTCCATAATTTTGCACAACACCGGCAGTATACTAATTGGCCGACTATTTAGTTCTGAGAATGGTTGTTTGTTATCTTTTGGCAGTGGGATTATTTTAGCTATTTTCCACTTTTGCGGCACTGACCCTGTTTCAAAGCTTTTATTTATGATGTGACACACGACTGGGGCAATATCATTTGCTATTAGTTTAACAAGTTTTCCATCTAATTGATCCACCCCCGAGGATGTTTCTTTACAAGATTTCAGTGCAACTACTACATCCTCTATGCTTACATTTTGCAATTTAAATTCACATGTTTTTTCTTTCATAATTGTATTTAGTATTAAAGGAATACTATTATTCAAAGTGACCTGCATATTGTTTCTTAAATCACATGTTTTATTTATGAAGTAATTATTTAAGTTATTTGCAATTACACTAGTTTAGTGAGAAATTGACCATCTTTTTCCAAAAACTAACCATTGGCTTCTTGTTTCTTCCAGTTAATTGATTCAGGGTACTCCACATTTTCTTACTATCGGATCCGCAAGTTTTCATTTTGTTTTCATAATATAACCTTTTCTTCGTTCTGTTCATTTTTGTCACTAGATTTCTCAGTTTTCTATAATTCTGCCAGTCTGACTCATTTCCTGATGATATTGCTTCCACTTTTGACTGATTTCTTTTCTCCATACATTCCTTCAGCTCGTTATCTCGCCATGGACAGCTTTGTTTTCTAACTGTATGTTTCTTGAGAGGTGCATGGTTTTCTACAACAGGCAAGAGTATCGATTCAAACTTCAGTAGTGCTATTTCAGGATTATTCTCTGATACAACATTTACCCAGTTCAGCTTTCTTACCTCACATACACATTTCTCAGAACAAAAACGTTTGTATGAGCGTCTACATGCAATCTGAGGAGTTTCCTTAGCAACAATATTTTTGTTTTTTCTAACCATTACTATGAGGTTATGATCAGAAAAGCCAACTGGCACTGACAGTGTTTCTGAACAACGCTCTGCCACATTAGTAAACATATGGTCGATACAAGAAGATTTAACAGTGTCATCTTTACTTTTCATTATTCTGGTTGGTTTGTTAATCAGCTGAGTAAGACCACAAGCAGCAGCACATGCCTCAAGTTTAGATTTCTGTGAGCAATTCATAGAATTCCAGTCAATGTTTATATCACCCATAAAAAACACCTCATATTTTGTGTCACACGCTTGATCCAACATGTCACAGATAGAGTCTAAATACTCTGCTTTTGAACTAGGTGGCCTGTAACAGCAACCTATCAAAACAGGTTTTAGATGGGGTATGTGTGCTTGTAACCATATGACTTCAAGATTATTTTTCATTAAATCATATCTGATTTTCACTGGAATCTGACTCTGGACATATACAGCTACACCACCCCATATGCATTCCTATCCTTACGATAGATATTATATCCTTGAATGAATAATTCTCCATCTTGAAATGTGTCATCAAGGTGTGTTTCAGACAGGGCCAAGATATTTAGACACGCTGATGACAAACTTCACTTAAATCTACCAACTTGTTTCTCATACTACATACATTTACATGTGCTATTCTTAGACCTCTTTTTGGTAATATAGAGAACATGAAGGTGTGATAACAATGTGTTTATCAAATACCTTTTCACATGATAAGTGGACACATTCAATCAGTGTCCTCCTTGTGGTATTGGGGTACTGCTCCAATGGAAATGTCGTTGTCTGGTCTTGATCCTAGTTTATGTGAAAACCAACCATTTCTATATATCTTGATCTGAGTAACAAATTTCAACAAATGTGTCCAAGTTTTTGTGGACCAATCTAAAGTAAAAACTGAAGAAGTATTGTCTTGTCAACTGAGAGGTTTATTACGCATGCGGAGAACCCACACACAGAGAAGTCCATGGTAAGTTCTGGGGAACAAACTTTCTGACCAAGCTATATAGGCAAAGACAACACAGCAGGGCACGGGAATAGTGATACAGTATAAGATGTCACAGCATGAGGGTGCTGATACAATCGAGAGATGGTTTTAGAGCAAGACAGGAAGCCCTTTGTTTCAAGGACAGGTCTTTGGCCTATTGTCTTAAGTGTGAAAAGAGGATCCCGTCAGGGATGCAGGACACCGGCACTTCAGTAGAAACTCGGCATGTCTTCAGACGAGAGGAGCCTGGCCTTGTGTATTGTTTATACTGTGGCTGGCTTTAGATAATGGTAACTCTGACTAATTTGTCACAACAGCTCAAAATTAGATTGTTGTTGATGTTTTTTCTTTAAGTGTGCAAAACCTGCCCCATGGACAGATGAAATAAGTTTGTCAAATCAAGAACAAATTTACTTAAATTTACTGAAAGCTTGCCACAAAAAAAGGCCACACGCTCTAATATTTGGATGCATCTTTGATTACAGCACACATTCGCTGTGGCGCTGTTTCAATAAGCTTCAGCAATGTCAAATGAGCCAGTGTTGTATTAGCTTTTCACCAATGTCTTCTATTGATGATGGGAGAGTGTGACCACTGCGCAAAGCCTTCTCCAGCACATCCCAGGGATTCTCAATGGGGCTCAGATCTGGACTCTGTAGTGGCCGATCCATCTCATGCTCCCTGAACCACTCTTTCACAACGTGAGCCCGATGAATCCTGGCTTTGTTATCCTAGAATAGGGCCGTGCCATCAGGGAAGAAGAAATCCATTGATGGAATAACCTGGTCATTCAGGATGTTCAGCTGACCTCATTCTTTGGGCTCATAGTATTGCTGAACCTGGACCTGACCAACTGCAGAAACCCCAGAACAGTTAGTTCGATCCAGGTGGACACTTATTTTTTTGGTCGGGCAGTGTGTATTTCTAGTTTACATGTTGATATTTTATCCTTTTTGTTCAAATAAAAGCTCTTTCATGTGCAATCACTTAGCTGTAATAGTCTTATTTATAATGTACATTCTTTGATATTTGTGCAGAGTCCCGGAGCAAATGGCTAAGAGCATCACGTGGCAGACGCTTCAGGCTGTCAACTTCTGCCACAAACAAAACGTGAGTCGCTTTTCACGGTGTTGCAGCCGTTTTTGAATCTCGATTTTCACCTTTAAAATACAGCAGCATGTGCCTTGAAAATACCCCTAAGCCTCCTCTGTCCGTCGTTCCCACAAAACTCCCTCTTTACAATCGTTTTTTTAACAAGAATTCTTTCCCCTTGGCCGAGCAGCGGTTAATGTATCACCGGGACACAATAAACTCGGGTCCATTCAGCCGAGAGCGGAGGAGAGAGTTTGGAGACTTTTTACAGTTTCTCACAAATACGTGGCCACATATTTGGTCAGGACACATCTTAAGCTGAAAGTGATGAAACCGCTTTTGTGATTGCTGTGGCCCAGTGCTGCTTTTCAGTGCTGTTTTACTTCGTCGTTTTTTAATAACTAACTCTTTTTCTCCCTGGGTTTTGTTTTAGTGCATCCACCGAGACGTGAAGCCGGAGAACATCCTCATCACCAAACACCAGGTCATCAAACTCTGCGACTTCGGGTTCGCCAGGATCCTCAGTGAGTGAAGTTAAACCTCACCTTTTTACGTAAGTGTCACAATGTTTGGAACCACTAGATGGAGCTGTGAAGGCCGTGTTTGACAGATGAAGCTGCTACAGCTGTGAGCGAGTGAAAAAAACTCCGATGAATCCTGGCATTGTCATCTTGAAATATGCCCGTACCATCAGGGCAGAAGAAATCCATAGATGGAATAACCTGGTCATTCATGATGTTCACCTCGTCCGCTGATCTCATTCTTTGGGCTCATGTTGCTGAACCTAGACCTGACCAACTGCAGCGACTCCAGATCATAACAGTTAGTTCAATCCTGGTGGTGACTATTTTTTATGGGGGTCTGGCAGTGTGCAAAAAAAAAATCTTAAAGTGATATTTCCGGATTTTTGACATAGGGCCTCATTTCCTAGTTATCCAGAGTGTTGTTGATGTCTGGAGATATTTTTTTCTTAAATTCATGCAGTTCTTATATTTGAAGAGTCTAGTGACGCTAGGCTAGGGCAAGGCTAAAGCATTTCTATGGTATCAGTTGGCCTGCATTAAAAACAGTCTGACCCACTCCACAGTGCACCTGAGGTAAATCACTTGTAACACCAGACTAACCATATAAATGTCTGTGTCGATAGAGTAATTTTTGAAATATAACTGACCTTGTATCACATGAATTACCGCATTTTGAGGGACTATTTTCTCGCAGATCACTCCGCCGCTGCGTTAGCTTACAGCCACGAAGCTGATGCTGCTCAAATATAAGTTATTTTAAATGCAAAATGATTATAATTATTCTATGGACGCAGACATGTCCATGTTTAGTCTGGTGTTATAAGTGATTTACCTCAGGTGCACTGTGACATATAGACAGTTTTTCTGATGTGGGTTAGAAGCAGTTTCCTCTTGAGCTGTACTGCCTTTGAATCCGTGTTAATTTTTTACTACATATTCTAATTTAGTTTTAGTCTCCAGTCTTTTGAAAAAAGAAATGAATGAATCAAAATTAATTTAGTCAACATTCTATTTATAATATTTTTTATAATCATATTTAATCAAGGTCCTAAATGATATGAGGCTCTTTCAAACTGTCTTTGGAAGTTTGGATGATTTTAGTTTCTTCTTTTCATTTTTATTTTGTTTTATTCGACAAAAAAAAATCTGGACATTTTAGTCACAGTTTTAGTCCCATTAACTACTTTTAATTTTGTTTTAGTCTGATTTTAGTCTGCCAAAAAATTCACTTTGACTAAAATTTTGACGAATTATAAAAAAAACGCAATCAACACTGCTTTGAATCCAAATGGCACTTTTAACAATCACGTGTGTGTTTTCATTAGGTATAAATCCTTCTTATCAGTCTTCTCTCGAATCGTTTGCCTCCAAACATTTAAGGTTTTTCGGTAAAAGCAGTCTGAAAACCTCATAAAGATGTCATATTTCCGTGCGTTTCTACAGCCGGCCCGTGCGACTACTACACAGACTACGTGGCGACGCGGTGGTACCGGGCGCCGGAGCTGCTGGTGGGGACACTCAGTACGGCCCCCCGGTGGACGTGTGGGCCGTGGGCTGCGTGTTCGCGGAGCTGCTGTCGGGGCTGCCCCTGTGGCCCGGCAAATCGGACATGGACCAGCTCTACCTCATCCGGAGAACGCTGGGTAAGGCGTGAGAACATGAATAACTTTTTACCCTGTACGGTGTAGAGACCGTACTTTACTTGATCCATGCAGTGGTGGAAAGTAACAAAGTAAAAAGTACAAATTATAGGTACTTTTACTTTACTTAAGTAAATTCTACGATGAATACTTTTTACTTTACTACATTTTAGAGCCTGTGTCTGTACTTTCTACTCCACTACATTTTTAAATTGGGTTAAAAGTATTTTATTTTTCAAAGTGACCTTTCTACGATGAACTGGTTTAGACCTGGTTAGTTTCATGGATCATCCACGTAACCCTTTCATTAACCTCTTAACCCCCACTTTATCGGAACGCATTTTCTCCAGTTCGTCTTTACCCAAATCTATAAGCTCCACAGCCTACTGGCCAGTGTAACGCCTCATTTGAAAGCTAAGACCGACAAAAATGATCTAAGATTTTTCCTCGTTGTCGCCACTTTTTGTCACGTTTTGTTCTTTTTAACTCTTGTTTATTTTGTAAATAGATGGTACGTCTTGATCTTGTAAAAACACCATATCAATAACAGCTTAAATAGCAGGGCGAATCCAGGGAATAGAAAAAAGACATAACCAAAATAAGAAAACAGTCTCAACTTTGGACAAGGGAGAGAAAAATAAATAAGAAACCACATATTACCAAAACAATCAACCACTGATCTCTTTTCCTCCCTTCTCCCATTTCCTCTTATTTTTCTCCTATTTTTCCTTCATATTACTCATATACAAAGTACAGGTTCTAAAATAAATAAGTTAATTCCAAGAAAACTTAAATAAATCCGAGAGCCCTGGATATAATATCGACCGTATCTGCTTGAATATAGTTCAGTGTCTTCCTATACCTTTTGTCTACTTCCTTTTTTTTTCTTTTCTCCACTTTCCATGTGCACCTACGCCCAATACCAGTACAAACAAAACTCCTATAGAAAATACTAATAAATACATGCATGATTAAATAAAACAACAACCTTTTCTTTGTTACTTTTTGTCATGTTTTTTGTTTACTTTTTTTCCCATCACGTTTTCGTCGCTATTGTGATGCTTTTTTCAGTAAGCTTGTAGATTTGGGTAATGCCTGGATACCTGTGCTTGGTTGAGGTGGGGGTAAAGAGAAGTGCTGTTTGCTAAACTCATATTTTTTTATTTTATTTTTTTAGGAGATCTTATTCCTCGGCATCAGCAGGTTTTCAGTAACAACCAGTTCTTCAGCGGAGTCTCCGTCCCAGAGCCGCAGGAGATGGTGAGACGAGTGTTCAGTGTCAAAGTGTGGAAGGAAGAACAACAGTTTAAAGTTTTCTATCTCTGCAGGAGCCTCTCGAACAGAAATATCCAAACCTCACACCTCAAGCTCTCAGTTTAATGAAGGTAAACTCATTATCCTTTGGTATTTGTTATGAATACAGCCAGAATATTGAGAGAAATATCATCACAGACTAGGCCCTAACCCTGGTCTGTCCCTCAGGGCTGTCTGCGGATGGACCCTCGGCGCGTCTGTCCTGTGAGCAGCTCCTCCTTCACCCGTACTTCGACTCGCTCCGAGAGAAAACCCAGACCACGTCCAGAACCAGCAAGAGGAGCAGGCCGGCCCGAAAACACCTCCCTCCAGGGGTAAGGCACGAGGGCTGACTTCCTGCTCTCACGGCCTGTTATCCAGGGTTAGCAGGTTTCATGTGTAACAGGAATCCTCATATTTAGTTTAGCTCCATTTACCCTGCAGTCTCAGATTATTTCCTAACATTAGTAATAGGTAAATATCTCAAACAACAAAAAAATGCATACAGGTGAAACTCGGAAAATTAGAATATCGTGCAAAAGTTCATTTATTTCTGTTATTCAACTTAAACTGTGAAACTAATATATCATAGACTCATTACATGCAAAGTGAGATATGTACAGTATAGCCTTTATTTGTTATCATTTTGATTATTATGGCTCAGCTTGTAAAAACCCAAATTAAAAATCTCTCTAAAAATTAGAATATATTAAAAATGCACTGTAAGCCATAATCATCAAAATTATAACAAACAAGGCTTGACATGTCACTTTGCATGTCATGAGTCTATATCATGTATTAGTTTCACATTTTAAGTTGAAATACAGAAATAAATTAACTTTTGCACGATATTCTAATTTTTCCAAGTTTCACCTGTGTTTTGTGTTTTGTTTAATGAGATATTTACCTATTATTAATGTTAGGAAATAATCTGAGACTGCAGGGTAAATGGAGCTAAGCTAAATATGATCTGAACAGAATCTTGGAACATTTAGCATGAATTTTGCAACAAAATGCATTCAAACTTGTGTGTAAAAGTCTATTCAGAGCCATCATCTGCTAGTCAATATTAAGGCTTCAATATTATAAATGCAAATTGGAGCTTATTATTTGCAATTTCTCAATTTTAACTTCGCTCCGTGTCCTCTTTCCTCCTCTCTGTTCTCCGCATATTTATTTAAGTCAATGCTCTCAGCTTTGATATGAGCGCGCATCACCAAGACTTAGTTTAGACAGATATTGTTGCTTTCAGACACGGGGTATCGCGATATTAGGTGATGCAATATCCGTATCACAAGAAGCCACAATATATCGCAACATCACTAAAGCGTTCATCAGACTGAGATCGACACATTTTTTGGAAACTCGCCAAAAACAAACAATGAACAGAACTTAAAAATGTGTAAAAGTTCAGTTTCAATTCTAATCTTGTTTTGGTCCCTTTTTTTTTTAAGTCTTTAAGTTGAAATGGTTTAGTGAAATATCGTTATCGCGATATTGCACAGCCGTATCGCATATCGCAAGTTACTTCAATATCGTTCTGCCCTACTGTACCGTGTCCCTTAAATAAAGATTCAAGTTATATTTCCGGGAGCCAAATTACATAAACTCTATTACATGTTCAGCAGAAACACACAATGTCTGTCTGTTTACTTAGATAAGATGCTCTACTCAAAAATGGTTTTGAAGTAGTTGTCATGCTCTTTCCAGAACTTTTTTGTTTTGTTGACAACAAGTACGAGTGAAGGTCGGTTCAGAAGAGACTGAATTTTTCAACACATTAGTAAATATTTGCAGGTTGTCGGGCCGGCATTTCACCTCATAATGAAAACATAAGGCCCAATGGACTGTATGGATTTTATGTTTCAAATGTTAATAAGTAATAAATGTATCTATTTTCTAACCATTATCATTCTCTCTCTTCCAGTACTTACCTCAGTTGACGGGCAGCAGCATCTTCCCCGCTCTGGACAATAAGAAATACTACAGCAACCTTCGCAAATTCAACTACCACCACCTCCCCAACATCTGAAACGGCCCCATTCCCCGACACAATTCATCCTTTTTTTGTTAAGTTTCACGTTTCCACATCGTCTATGCACTATTTTTTGCCGCAGTGGCCTCGTTGTCCGTTGCCTATATTTAGTTTTTTGTAGCCGACAAAGATAAATCTCTGCTTTTTTCAGACGGAAGGCACTGCATTCACTGCCTCATGTTTTGCCAAATGTATTTTTTATAAAACTGTTTTGTAGCGCAGCCGCGTACAGGGCGTGAGGAGGCTAATAAAAAGATATTTATTGACGAAAGGGTTGGATTCCTTGATCGCTTTGGTTCTCAAACTTTTGTACAGGACAAAACTAGGTCGAAATTAACCAACTGAATTTAAAAAATCCAGGGAATTGTTATTGAACGAGGCCAGAACAAGCTAAAGCTGGACGGAGCCAGGTTTAAACATGGTCTAGACAAAGAATAAACAAAATAATGACTGTAGTCTGGACTGATTTGGGATCAATGTAGGATTAAACAGGAATATCTGTTATAGAGGTCAACCAATATATCGGGCCGATATTTGGGGATTTTACAATATCTGCTATTGGCCGATCTAGCTCCGAATTAAGCCAATATCTCCGGGACCGAAAGTGATAGAGACATCCCGTTTTCTTGGAAAGAGTGAAGTCGGGGCTTTAAAATGAGTTCCTCCCCCAACTGCCTAGGCCTCAGGGGACCTCAGAACATAGCTATGAAAATTGATTAGCTACATGTTCAAGTTTGTTGTTGGTTAGCTACAAGTTTCACCAAACCTCAGTGAATATGGACATGCTGCATGTCATGTTGAAGCTAAGAACCTGGAATAAGAACCTCAGAATTCAATCACTGTGTTAGTTTTAACCTTTAACCAATTGTATTTTGGATTTTGCGGCTAGCAACAGGATGCTAATGCTAACGTCAACTAATCAAACCTCGGACAGAAACTATGATTGAATCACCCAAAGTAATAAAATAAAATTGGCCACTGCTGGAGAGGCTAAGTATTTATGTTTTTTACAGGCCGTGCATATCGGCATCGGCCTTAGAAAAACCCATATCGGTCGACCTCTAATCCATTACAAAGTTAACTAAACCTTGAATAGTTAACTGGTCTAGCCCAGGATTTTACTAGGACTAAATTACCTCCAAGTCTAGAAATATAAAAGAAAAAGTAAATATATGCATAAAATAGGAGTAAATCAGGGTTGAACCGACACTATAGCAGGAAATTATTTAAGACTAAAATGGGACTTAACTACGACTTAAGCAATCCAGGATCCTCATAGTTATAACTAGTGCTGGGTATAGTTACAGTTTTTTCGATACCGATACCTGAACAATACTTTTTCTGATACCTATATGAAAATATTTGTCATCTAGAACCAGAAAACAAATTGGAAGAAATTGTTGCAAAAATAAGGAAAAATAAACAAAAAAATTAAAACAATTTGGGGAAATAGGGAAAATATTAGTAATAAAAAATGAGGGGGAAAAGTAACAAATAAAAATATTTATATATTTTGAAAAAAGGGGGGAAATAATTGGTGAAAATTGAGGAAAACATAATTTATTTGAGCTGAAACAACAAAGTCAGTTCCTTAATGCTGTCCCTGGACCAACCGTATCAAAACGTCTAAAGAGAGAAGATTTTTTCAGTACCTGCTTTCAATACTTTACTAATACTGTATTTTTTCTATAACAGGTAGTACGTAAACTTTTTTTTCCCCAATACCATACTGGTATCATTTAACAGTGTCCAGCCCTAGTTATAACAAATGAATAATATAAATAATATCAAGCAAAACACCTTTACAATCTGGTTTGGTAATATGTTTTTACACTGTTTACTTTGTTATTTGACTGATTTATGAAGGATTGCATGGATAGTACGATCAATATTGTGAAAAAAAACAGGCTATAACTGAGCCAGAGATGAGCTACTTCTATGGCCACAGTATTTCTCCCAAAGAAGTTAAAGCTGTTGATGAGACAAACAGGCAGCGGGACATGAACAACTCAATCAGGACTAAACTTCAAACGCCCCCTTGTACTTTCCCCACAGTTTGAGAACCACTGCTTTGTTATATTCACGTTTGGAAACATTACATCGAGAAGACGGATTCAGGCTTTGGTGCTATGGAACCTCACAGCCATCGGTTAAAACGTGCATCCGCCAAATGTTTTTAAAAATACTGTTTGAACTTTTTTCTCTTTGTATCTAGAATAGACCTCTTTGTAACGTGAAAAAAACTCAATAAAGTTATTGAAACTATTGGCCATTTCCTCGTGTGTTGTTTCTTTGCACAGAGGGATCTTCTGCAACACAGGCTTTTGTGTCTTTAAATCAAATCAGGATGGATTGGCTGAATGTTAAAGCTGAAGATTAAGGGCGTTGTCAAGTATTTTGCTAAATGCTTTGATGAAATACTTGGGCCACTTATCCTTTTAGAGAGGACACGCTCTAATATTTTGTCTTTAGCTTCGATTACAGCTCAAATTCGCCATGGCGTTGTTTCTATAAGCTTCTGCAAAGTCAAAAGATCCAGTGTTGCATTCATTTTACACCAAGATCTTGTATTGATGATGGTAGATTGTGACCACTGTGCAAAGCCTTCTCCAAAGATTCTCAAAGGGGTTAAGATCTGGACTCTCTTGTGCTCCCTGAACCGCTCTTTCACAATGCAAGCCCGACGAATCCTGGCATCGTCATCTTGGAATATGCCTGTGCCATCAGGGAAGAATTGAGGGAATTGCTTGGTCATTCAGGATGTTCAGCTGATCTCATTCTTTTTTTAAGTCGGGCAAGTGGTTTGTGGTAGCCTGGCTAACGCCAGACTAAAATCACAAGTGATATTTAGTCTGGGGACCACCAATTCATTTTCTCATAGGAGAGATGTGGTTCACGATTGTCCATAGCCGTTTATTGGGCGCTACGAATGTCTCTCATGCGTCTGCACGTAGCCATAGCCAATCGTATCATGGTATCAGATGACGTATAATGTACCCGCTGTAAACTTTTGAGCTAAACTATTTAGAACACGGTCTAAAGCTTGATCGAAATATGGCGTCGCGTCTGCTGCTGTCATGTAGGATCCGCAAGTATTTTTTTATCCCTAAACAAACTACAAGCTTCCGTATGTCGAATAGCGCGTCATCGTCTTGCCGTCCCTCCTCGTTCTGTGATTGGTGCCCAAATCCATGCGAAAATTTTGGCCATGGTCCCCAGGCTGTTGTGAAGTTCAAAAAGATTCAAGCACTCACAGCAGTCTGGCGTTAGCCATGCTAGGTTTGTGGTATTATGCTGCCTTCATGTGATCCTTTCCAGTTGTGGAGTGGAAAGCACGAGTGGTTTGTGTCATATTAGTGAAACAAAATACACAACAATACACTATAAACATATGAATCCACGTGAGAAAGTCATCTACAAAGTTCGGATTTTTTTTTTGACATAACGCTAAGTGGATAAAGAGATGACATTAACATGACATGATTTGTTAAATGAAATGTTATTGTTTTTACTTTTGGGGTGGGCGCTTATAAGCCTTTGGCTTCGGCCCACTCCTTTTGAGCAGATAAACTGCTCAAATAAATAATAAAATAAAATAAACATTGAGTAGCTAAATGCATTGTGTATCATCGCTGTTTTCTGTTGTTTTGAACAGTCTCATCAACAAAATTATTTCCCAGTTTCCCAGTGGAAAATACAAATGCAGTGGCGTTCATGTGCAATTTTCAACTTGGCATTTCAATCACCCCCAACTTTGGCACAACCCAAATCAAGGTCTTCAATGTGAGTCTGACAGAAACACAAACAACTGATGCAACTGTTTCAATATTTACTACAGACGTAAACCTAATCTGCAAGAAACTCCATTTGAATATACAATACCACAATCCACCAAAACAGCGCTTCTCGTCGGTCTATTCCTAAATCACAGTTGATAAATTGAGTTTTCGTCGTTTTGATTAGGCCTGTTGCGCTAACACATTTTGAAGTTTGATATGTTGAGACAAGAATATATTGGAAATCGCAGTAGTCTCCACATGTTTTAAAAGTTTGCATATATATATATTATCTGCAATAAACAAGAAACTCACTTTACTTGTAAAAATTGTTGAGGTATTACAAAACAGAATAATAATAAGGGAAAAGATGTCAAGTACTTTCGATTTATTTATTGGTTCTATTTGGTCGGGACAGTGCATGTTAATGAACATACAATATTATGCCCAAAAATACATTGTTTGTCTGTCATTTATTGAACGATTAGTCGATATAGTAATTATTGTGACGGACCAGCTTATGGTTAATGCTGCAATTAACAAAACTCCATTTCAGTGCTTTCATTCGTCTTCCATGATGTGTCTCCAATGTCCTCATGTCACATCTTTGAAAAGCTTTTAAGGTGCATCTTCTTCCCGGTCTCAGCTCCGGACTAGTTTCCCAAATCCAGGTCTACGTCCAGTTTGGGCAGAGCAGTCTTTAACCGTTGAACAGTTGTTTCTTTGTCCTCGAGCCCGGGGAGGTCGCTCAGAAACAGGTACTGCAGTTTCCTGCGGGGTAAATCATTTGTTAAGGCTGGTCATTTGTGATTTTTGTAGAATATCGCGGTTAGATTTGGTGCTGACTTGAGTTTGTGCAGCGCGATGATGCCTTTGTCGGTGACGTTGCCGCAGGAGACGACCTCCATCAGACAAATGCTGTTCTGCAGGTTTTCTATGGAGCTGATTCTCTCCAAACAGCTGTCCTCTATGTAGATGCACTTATTCAACTTTATCTCCTCCAGATGCTTCAGACCGTCTGCAAACAGGGGCACAAATTAGCAATCACTGTCCGATTAATTATTAACGCCAGACTAACCATATAAATGTCTGTGTCGATAGAATAATTGTAACCATTTTGCATTTAAAATAACTTATATTTGAGCAGCATCAGCTTCGTGGTTGTAAGCTAACGCAGCGGCGGAGTGATCTGCGAGAAATAGTCCCTCAAATGCGGTAATTCATGTGATACAAGGTCAGTTATATTTCAAAAATATTCTATTAACACAGACATTTATATGGTTAGTCTGGTGTTATAAGTGATTTGCCTCAGGTGCACTGTGGAGTGGGTCAGACTGTTTTTAATGCGGGCTAACTGATACCATAGAAATGCTTTAGCCTTGCCCTAGCCTAGCGCCACTAGACTCTTCAAATATAAGAACTGCATGAATTTAAGAAGAAAATATCTCCAGACATCAACAACACTCTGGATAACTAGGAAATGAGGCCCTATGTCAAAAATCCTGAAATATCCCTTTAACCTCGCACCTTTTATTATTATTATTACTTTCCCACTGTGAGTTAAACACTGTCCATGTCCGAGAGAAAGAGAATACATCGATGGATCCCGCTCTAGCGCTAGTAAGGAGTGCGGGGCAAACTCCATGCCGCAGAAATGTGAGCAAAACACCAGTATGCACATCTTACGCACTGCTTTCAACTATATACCGTATTTTCCGGACTATAAGTCGCGCTTTTTTTCATAGTTTGGCTGGGGGTGGCGACTTATACTCAGGTGCGACTTATATATCAAAATACGAAATTTCACATTGTGTTATTTTCACACTGACAGCTGCTAGAGGGCGCTCTAGGCTTGTGTATCAATATCTGTTACTCCTGCACGGTTGTTCAATGACAAATAAGCACACACTTACTTACTGTACCACTGAAAATAAAATAAAAAACAGCAAAGTTTGGACTGAGCGAGAAACTTGTGAGGGACTGTTGAAAAGCAGAGGTTACTCTTACTGCAATGACGAAAACAAAAAAAAGCTAATCGCGGGCTAAAAGCTAGACGGCCACAGCAAGAGGAACGAGTTTGCAAATGGTTGCTTGAATAACGTGATGCCAGGAGAGGCTTGTAAACGGTGCAGTTACTCTTCACTGCCCAGGTAGTTGCCAAGGCTGGTGCGACTTATACTCCGGAGCGACTTATAGTCCGAAAAATACGGTACTCAAAATAGAACCCACATCGTCGCCACAATGTGATGCAATGGCCTTTGAAATTACCATTTGATATTTAAATCTTTGGAGAAATGGTGACTCATTGCAATAATAAAACACCAAGATTGTCTATATTTATGTGTATGAACAACCTGAACAGACCTAAGTGATCTGTTCATATTGCGCTGCTTTATCTTTACCTTACTGCTTTGTAATGTTTGTTTACAAATTACAAATGTGCTTTTCTTTATGTATTCGTATGTTATTCAAATGCTGTTACTATTCTATTTATTTCTTACTAGTTAATATGTTTGTAAGATCGTTCTATCATTTATTACCACGTTATTGTGACCACGCACTTTCCCTCGTGCCTCGTGAAATAAGTCCAAGTCTAAAGTCTGAGCCCAAAGTCTGTTGTCCTGTCCCGACCCGGCCCTGGTCCCGCGGCGTCAGAGGATGAGGTCAGGGGAGAAACCGATCAGGGACATTGCGTCACTCGGATGTTTGATTCGGGCAGATGCACTTTCGCCCTCTCTCCTTCCCTTTCGTGTCCGCGCAGATACGGAGCCGTTTCCAGGCCAAGCGCTCGGGTCGGGATCGCGTTAAACTTTGATGCGCGATGTTAAATGTTACAGTTAGCGCGAACAGAGAGGCCGGACACCGGAGAGGCCGCTCATGCATAAGGCATGGTTCCAATCGCAGGCTCTAAACCGGTCCGATTGTGTGACCTAATTTTGCCTCGTCATTTCAGTGTGACCTGCTTATTTCTTACCCGTCACCTTTATAGCACTTAACGGCTATAAGAGCTGAAAGACTTTGGAAAAATATGTAACTTCTTAAGGTGCGTACAGACCAAACGCTGACGCACCACCAACTTCCATGTTAACCCTATGTAGACGTGCTTCGACGCGCGTCGAAATGTAAGCAAAGATGTCCGCGCGTATGAAGCGTAGCAAATGCGAGCAGATGAGGATTAACGCGCGTCAAAACCAGTGAGAACAGCGCGGTACACGAGCAGCGATGCCGCGCCCACTGCTTCATGCACTCAAGTAATCCAATCTACACGTGCGTTCATTTACGCCTTGTTAACCAATCAGGGACTGGGCTCAAATAGTGAGCACAAGCGTCACCTGTTACCTGCAGCAGTGGCGCAAAAAGGGCATACGCAATATATGCCTTTCATATGCTCCATCCGAAACCACTAAATTGGTAAGAGGTCTTACGCCAAACCGGATGTGCGTCAGCGTCCGCCATGATAAGATGCGTCCGAATTGGTCTGCCAGTTAGGAAGGAGTTAGGGGAAGTGGCCTGTTTGCTAACTATCATAGCCACTTTAGCATAGGGACCTCTGATGCTAACTTACTGGCGATTAGGAGCTATGTGCCATCCCATAAGCCACTGCGGCAATCTCCCCACCCCCTCGCCCCACCCTCGAGTGATTCATGCGCAACCACTGTTGATTGACAGGTGCACATTTGATAAACAATAAAAATGAAAAATAAGATTCTGCACAAGCCAAACTTTATAAAAGTGACAAAATACATGTTAGAGTCACCACAGCTCAGTCACATGGTTTTAAAGAGCCTTCTCAGTAAGTAAGTAAGTAGTTTGTGCTTTTGTTTTCATTTAGTAGAAACTTAAGCCACATGGTTAATTTGCATACTGTAGCTTTATGAAACAGCTGTTGAGATAAAATAAAGGGAAATGTGAAGGATCATTTGGATGTTTCTCTTTCTTTCTTTTCTTTTTTTTTCCGCCTTAAATGTCTTTATTTGGACACTATGTTGTTGTTGGACAATATACAGTAGGGGGCGGTATGCGCTTTTGTTGGCTTGCACTGAACTTTAAAGAAGAAGAACAGCTGTTGGTGATGTCACTTCCCCTTCCCCTGGGTAAGGACGGTCGAATTGGGCAAATGCTGCTGAAGCTCTAGTTCACTAACTGGATAGAGATCTAACAGTTGACCCCATGAAAGGTTAAGGATTAGTAGCTAGTGTTAGTACTTAGAGGCTACAATTTAATGGTTTCGGATGCAGCCATAGAGGCGCCGAAAGGACGGGGCGCCAATAGTGATGTGTCGGTCGTGAACGATCCGGCTCTTTTGAACGAGTCTTTACAGTTAACGATATGAACGAGTTCGCGGAGGTGAAGTATTTTTTTGTATTCCTCTTTGGGGGAGGGGCGTCACTTTAGTTGTGCTGCTTATTTTGCGAAACAAAAGTCACTGCTGGAGTGGGGCAGAGAGGAGTGGAGGATTGGCAGAGGGACTGTCATCTCCACCCCCACGAGGAGCTCAAAGTGAGCATAAGGCAACAAGTTTGAGAAATAAAAGTCCTAATGAAATAATAAACACGGTTACAGAGGAGATCGCGTAGAAGCAAAACGCCTGTTTCACTTGCGTTGTTTTCTCCCCTCTTGTGCGAGGGAGAGAGAGGGAGAGGAGGAAAAGTTACGTGAATGAAAGAATTGCTTTTAATCGGGCCGTGTGATTGTTTTTGTGATAACAAACTCCATAGAGGGAAATGTCGATGTTATATTGTGTGAAATAGTGACATGTTCGTTAAAATAAAGTCAATTCAGAGGGTATTTATTTACTTAAAAAAAAACACAACCATCAAAGAGCCATGTGTGTGTGTGTGTGTGTGGGAGGGGGGGTAGTTGCAGTAGTTGCGCCCCTGACCTGCAGCATGGAGGAGAAGTTGATCATCGCGGTTTGCGCTCGGCCGGAGTTGTATGACACGCCTCCTAATTATGACGCTTGCAAAACTTCACGCGCCGCAAACAGGCGTTTCTCGCGAGTGTGAAGCGGCAATGTTTGGTGTCCAACTAGAGGCTGACGGAGCGTGAACGCACGTTCGGTCTGAACGCACCTTTACTCTTTTTTCTGAAGTATAGGCCCTGAATAGATGAACATTGTGGATTTTTCCTTTATTTTACTGCACTGCATCCAATATAGTTATTGTAGACGGCTTTAAGGATCTTAAGTACTTTGTTAAGAGTTACCCACCACTGTTTACATAATATATTTGCTTTCACTTTTAAATTGATTTATTTTATTCAGTAAAAGGAACTACTTCATCTTTATTTATTATTACAAATTATATCAACGTCTCGTCTCGTCCCACCCCTAGTGTTTACTTCTCCCTACTCTTTTTTGGACTGACTTAAATGATTACTTTGCGCTCTGAAGTGGAGCAGAATGCTGAAATCCCTGATATGATTTAATATCTATTGCCAAGTTTCATCAAACCCAAAACCCTCCCTTTTAGAATCACCCACCGAGGTGTTCGAAGCCTTTGTGCATGATGCAGGACTCGGTGGCGTCTATGGCCTCGATCTTGTAGCGTCCCAAAGGTCCCGTGGGGAGAGCGTTGTAGTCCAGGTGAAACTTCTCGAAGCCCTGGAACCGGACTCTGGCGCCGCACCTCAGCAGCCACTCGGCGGCGGCGCGGTCCGGACCCACCGCCTTGATCCTCTCATGGTCCACCCTGAGAGAGAGGGACGGGGTAAGGAGGGAGAATAAACATTACTGTAAAGCAGGGGAAAGTTCATGAAGCGATGACCTCAAAAAGCAACTGGAACTTTTGAAAGAACGCAATGCCCTATAACTGACAGAACACAAACAATGAAAGAAGAAGCCACTAAATTAAAATGGTAGTAGTGGTCCTAACGTCATACTTTCCAAAGATATTTGTAGCATCCAGATTCGTCACAGGGACAAGTTTCTAGGCATATTTAACAACTTGCAGGGTCACTTTTCGGGGTCATTGTCACAGAAATGCAAGAAAACAAGCTTGTAAGTTCATGAAATTGTCACAAATGCTTTATAATTAGATGCACAGTTTACAATATACTACAGGAGGACACAACAGATTTTGTTCCATTACAGAAAAAAAATCAGGTGTAGTACCTTTAAGCTTTAAATATTGAAAGTTGGGGGACCGAAAATTGTATACATGACAAAAGGCAAGGCAACTTTATTTATACCATGCAACTCAAAAGTAATGTTAATATTATGACACAAATTTCCCAGGACACCATGAAAAAATGGGGTCTTCATCGACATAGGTGGAGCGGAAGCCTAAGTAGATGTGTCTTGCAACCAAAGAGGGACAGGTCGTCATCCTGTAAGTACCGGCAATTGAGAAATGATTTAGGAGTTTTACGCTTGATGCCCCCTGTAATAATAAATAATAAAAGTGTAAACAATTGTAATCAACCCTTGCAGCGTTTGATTACAATTCTACATTATGCATTATCACAAGTATTACATGATTTGGGGCTCACTGTTAAACATCTAGACGAGGACATGACAGATGACACGAGGTAAATGGTCTCAACTTATATAGCTCATTCATTCACCAATGTACGCAGACACTGGAGGCAAGCTGGGTGAAGTGTCTTGCCCAAGAACACAACAACAGTGTGCACCTGCGGGAGCCTGGATTCAAACCCCCGACCTCCTATCATGAGACATCCTGCTTTACCATCTGCGCCACTGTCTCTCCCATGAATTTGTGTTTGCTTTTTTCTCGACTGACAAACTTCTTGTATATCATAAACATTCAATAATAATTAATTAATAACCCTTAACCGAGCACATTTTCTCCAGTTATACCCAAATCTAAAAGCTTACAGCCTATAGGCCAGTGCAGCGCCTCATTTGAAAGACCTACAAAACTCATTTAAGCTTCTTCCTTGTTTTTGTTATCACGTTTTAGTCGTTTTGTTGCGTTTTCATTGCACTTTTGTCGTTTTTTGCAACAATCCGTCTTCTTAGTGTTAATGTAACTATGATCAAGCCACAAAAATGTGACCAAAACATGTTTAAAAAAAGCTATGAAAACCTGATGAAAATACAACGAAAATGTGACATCATAATGAGAAGCTTAGAAGAAAAAGAAGCTTAGATTAGTTTGTAGGTCTTAGCTTTCAAATGAGGTGTTACACTCTAACGCTGTAAGCTCTCTATTCGAGAAGCTTTTAGATTTGGAGAAACTGGACAAAATGTACTCGGTTAAGGTGGGGGTTAAGAAGTAAAGACTCACCTGTTGAAAACAGCATTGAGCCAGCCCCAGAAGGGTCTACAGCTCTGAACTCTGTAAGAAACAGCAGCAGCTTTCACTGCTCTCGATAACACTCTCATATCTCAAACCTGTAACAATCAAAAGGCAACATTACTGTGTTATTTCTATGGTCATGAGTAAGACTTTGAATCAACAATAAGCAGGAGTCAATCAATGTAGTTAAGTTATAAATGTGACTCACAAGACTACATGTAGATGCAAATGTAAATCTAAAATAGCACCATAATATACAAAATGTTCACATTATGCAATTAAAATTCAGTCACGTTAAATGTCAAGTTTATTAGCTCAAATGACGATATGAAGTTGAATTGAGTAAATAGTAAACGGCACTTTCTTTATGACAAATAGACACAAATATGCAGCGCGTCTATTGTAAGCGTGGGGCACAAAGTCCTCTGCGTGTTAAATGTTTTTGGACTGTATTTCTCACCTGTCCTTCGCAAACACGTCTGTTTACGTTTTAGACCGCGTCCATAACTGCGTGCGTCCATAACTGCGTCCTCTGACCCCCTGACGTCAGCAGGAAACGTGCGTTTCTATTGGTCGAACCAATATCATAGCACTATGCGCTAGAGTGGACACAGCTGTGGTAAACGCGGTCGCCATGTTGTGACTGTAAAACAGCCATAGCGCTTACTTTCGCTGTGAAGAAAACAAGAAAACGTTATAAGCGGAGAAATATAACAGTTGTGAATTTGAAATGACATGATTTTGCTAAATATGTTGCTGCCATTGTTGGTTGCATACGTTTTATTGCAATATCTATTCTAGCCTTTACGCCTTTAAACAGCGGGGGCGTGTCTGGTCTCAGCTTTCAGGAAAGGCTCATTGAAGTTAGCTAGGTGTGACCATGGATGTATTATAATTAACGGGTGTGACAAACAAACCACCGGGCAGATCGCTAAAAACACAGCCAAAGTGCTCTGAGGAGAGGAGCGGTGCTGTCGTACAATGAGGAGACACATATGAGGAGATTTTAACAAGTTTCGACATGATACGGATTTTAAACGGTGCTGGTTTTAGGGCGGTTTGCTCCAAGAAGCTACTCAAGGACGCACGAAGGCACAACAGGTAACGAACACATAAAGAGGGAATTGAGGACACGACTGTAAGACAGAAAGACGCGTGTAACAAAAACCCTGGGAGAAAGTTATAATCGGATTAAGACATTTTAAACCGTGGCATTACGGGAGGAGAAGCTCATGATAATTCTTTCAATCATTGTGCTGTTCCTCTCATGCATTTTGATTTGCCTTGATTATATGGTTTCAGACTAAGAACTTTGCTTGGAGCTTGCAGAGAGAGAGAGGGGGTGACAAATATATCAAATGCACATTGTTGGTTGCATGTTGTCTGTACATTAAACACTGCTTTGTGCATAAATCATATTGTAAATTATCAGCACACACCCAAACAGAAACAACAATCATCTTAATCACACCTTCTGGATATTTTTAGACTGTGCACAGTGAGTATAATTAAGTTAAGACGGTCTCTAGTTGCCATTTCAGACTATAGATCCCTGAAGAAGAAGTTGTTGTGTCAAGTAATTTAAGGTTTATACATACACAGCAATTTACAATGAAGGTTTTATTCAACCTAATCATATCTTGCTGTCTCTTATCTGAATACACATTTGTATCTCCGATCACAGATTATCTTCCAGTTTGTTATTGTTCCAAGTTCAGACACTTGGTCAATGTTTAGATAAAAGTTATTGAGTCACTGTCTCTTTTTGAGTCCACTTGTCCAAACTGAATGCAAATAAGCACTGATTTGGTGGTAAGTGTCACTCAGGAGTGAAGTGGTTATTTTTAAGAAGAAATGCTTTCTGAAAACTTATGGCTTATTGGCATAGTGTGGCTGCACAACAGGTTATGCAAAATGTACCTTTTTATGTTGCATCACTTCCTGGATTAATGTAAACATGTCGAAACAAAACTAGGTAGTTGCATTTTTCGTTTCTTCTGTTTAGCTGCGTCCTGGTCTTTAGTCTTGTATTACATTGTACAGCTCTTTGGAAATTCTATGGGAATAACTAGTGACTGATTGAAAAATGTAATATTTTTTTGTGAGTTGCTGTTGTTTGTTCCAGTTCCATGTGGAAGACATTTTGTAGCATTGGATCTAGTTAGAAATGTTTCCAGAATTGAATGAGAACCATCTGTTTATTTTACAACCCAGTTAAAAAGCTTCGCGCGGGGCTGAGCGGTTATGAAAAATAATCTAAATTTGTCATTTCAAGTTTAGTTTTAACATCATTTTCATCCAAGTTTCCACTGGACATTCTGATAATCAACCTGATAATGTCCCAATTTGACCAATTTCTTTTTAACTTTACCTTGTTGAATTGGCACACATCTCCAGAGATAGTATTTGTTTTACTACAAGTTTCATTATTCCACAAACCACCCAAACAATTGATCCTGGAGCATTGTAGAGACCACTGTGATGGAAAGGAAAGGTGCCATGTTGACCACTCATACAGCCGCTGGGTCACTACAGGGTCAAAGACACACCAATATCAACTTTTTCTGCGTAAAAAGTTGCATAATGCACCTTTTAAGGACGTTTTGCCTCTTCATTTGTTCTCTGTTTTCAATTAAAAGCCGCGAGAGGCACATGTGTTCTTTCTTTGACTTCTGGCTGCACTTAAATTTTCCATCCAGCCATTACACAATATCCATGTTGCAAGAAGCCGCAGTATAGAGCAAAATCACAGAGGTCTTGCATCCGAATTAAATCTGTTGTGTTTGGCCAACACACTGACAAACAATCACACTGTTGCTTGAAAATGCTTAAAACTTTAAGAATAAGACAACAATAATATTGCAGCGATAGCCACTCAATTTTCTGATGACATCGCATGCATTAGCTCTACGTATATATCGAGTCAATATCAAGAAATGTTGAAAAATGTTTTGAAACATTGTAAAAGAATAGGGGGAAAGTGTGACCCTTTTGTAGTCTGTTCAGGATTATCTTTATGAGCGATGTCGATGTGATTTTCTGGTTGTGAAACTGCAGTTTTGAATTCATCTTTCACCCCTGATCCAATACCAGAACTTTGAGGACTTATGTTTTGTTTACTTTGCAAATGATGTGGAAACTCTGTCATATTGAGCTCCAAAAGTCATGGGCAGTTGTTGGACACTGGACCACTGACCTCCGTAATGCGCTTTTGGATTTGGAACATTATTTCCCGAGATACGATAGTGGAAATGCTATAACAATCCTGCCAGTGAGGATCGAATAAATAAATAAATACCGCACACATTTGCTGTGACATTGTTTCAATAAGCTTCTAAAATGTCAAAAGCTTCAGTGTTTCATTAATTTTTCACCAAGATCTTGTATTGATCAGATAATTGGACATCAACCAAAAGTCTATGCATTTTATCCATACAGAGTGAGTTCTGTTCACAGCTTTATGCTCCCCCTCACAGTCACTCAAGCTTTACTTTTCCCCACAGACACTTTTTCTCCAGTCACTTCAATGTTTAAACTTTACAGCCTTGTTTTTTAACTGTTGTTAAGACCCGGTTCTTTTGTGTCACGCGAGAACACCTATTTGGAGTTTGTTCAGATTTCGTTACAATCCTTACACTGTTGTCCTTTTGTTTGTGAGGGAAAAAACGGTTTCACATGGACCTGCCTTTAATCCGTAATGTTTGTTCCTCTGGGCAAATACAGAGGGTTCTTTCAAAAAAAATCATTTTTTTTTGTTTTTTAACAAATACAGAGGTTCTTTCAACAAATACTGACTGTTCTTTTTTAACAATCATATCCAGATTTAAGCGAGAGACTGGCTGCGCAAGTTTGAACAAGACCCGGTTCATTTGCTTGTAGGAAATGGATGAAAGTGATATTTTCTGCCCAACATTCAAGGGTAAATGTTTGTGTTATTGGGAGAGTCTAATGTTACTGTTGCAAAGTGATTCTTAATCATTACCACACCTATTCCTGTCTTTGATTATATATTTAATAATGATTAAGTGATGTGTCCAACATTAAATCTAGGTTCATATTTTTTGATAATTACAATTGTAATTCATTTAAAAGGTGTCAACGCAGATGGTCTTTCTTTTAATTGAAAGGCCTTTATACTGTATTGAAGGGTTTGACGTTACTGTACATGACTTTTCCCTTTTATGGGCGGCGTTTTAAGGATTTTTCTCTAATCAAAGTAGGGATGAGGAATTAGTCAAAATAATTAAATCCTTGTCGATCTCAAAAATTGTCATGGGACTTTGTCAATAATTACCGTAATGATAAATTTGCCATAACAGCATCTTGTTTAGATGAGCTCAGTGGAAGATTTCTGTCTGTTTGGGTATATTAAAAAATACTTGTCATGATTATATGTTTATTTGGTTTATTTGATAGGGACAGATACAAAAGACAAACTAACAGAAGTGTGTTGTAAGCATCATAGTGCTTAGCAGGAGCTTATTTGCAGCGCTAACAAACATGTTAAGGGATGAGACATTTACAGACATAGAAATGAACAAAAACAAAACGAAAGACTAAACATGTGAACAATACTGCTGTAGGTGCGTCCATTATTGTGCCTTTTTTTTTTATTGATTGAAATCATGATTAGTCAGATTATTATTCATTGTCTGAACTTCTTTTTTTTTTTTTTTTTTTATAAATACACAGCTACTATAATAGCCAGCCTAGTACTGGGCTAATGAGATTTTGCCTCGATAGGTGGGTATGACGCGCTAGGTGGCTGTTTACCTGTTGTTTCGTGTTCATCAAAATATGGTCCATATAATTCCAGTTAGGTGCAAAGTTCATAATTTATTTCAGTGCAATATCCATAACGTCCAAAGGGTAAAAATCCATTAAAAACAAGAACAGTGCCACAAACTCCGCCAAAAGCGGTCAAAAACCTGTGCGCCCTCACGGGGTCAACACCTGTCTGTCCATTGATTGTCCTGGCATATATATACGCACATGGCGACAGCGCCACACAGTGTACACAACAGGGCACAACACAAACACAAATTATTTCATGCCATATTTGGCTCCTATAGCTACTATATTCAGTTTGAATGTATTATAGTAGAAACTAGGGCTGGGACAAAATATTGTATTGTATCGCAATACTCTTTGCTGCTATCCTTTAGTATATTTAAAACTCAAACGTTTGTGGGGAAAACGGTGTGCATCAAATTATAAAACATTTGTATCAATATGATGAACTTTCAGGCTATTTTTCTAGCATTTTTGTGAAAGTGACCCTGCAAGTTGTGAAATGTGCCAATAAACTTGTCCCTGTGAAGAATTTGGATGCTACAAATATATTAGGAAAGTTATGAATGAGTTTGGACCACAATTAACATTTTAATGTAGTGGCTTCCTCTTTCATCGTTTGCAATTGAAAAATCAGGTATAGGGCCTTTAAGCTTAGCAAGAGATCCAGAAGTGAGGAAAGCATTTCCTGGATACGTAAGACTTCGGGGGAGCGTTTTGGGCGCTGCCGCAGCTAATAATAGCCACAAGGGAAGATTAAATGATGACTCAAAGATGCACTAAATGGTAAATGGTCACATTTATAGACACTTTAACTGCTGACATCATCAGTGACATCAGCTGGAGGCAGGAAGTGATCAAGGGAAATAAGATTAAACAAAAACTAGCGATTTTAACTGTAAAACTACTGTACAACTGAAAAATGTGGTCCTGTTGTGGCTTAAGGAGCAAGAACAAGAGGAATGACATTTGAGACGATAAAATAAGATTTATCTGACATTTCCACAAACATTTGTTCATTGTTACTATGACAACAGCTACAATGGAAATAGATAGGAATCGAGCTTCCCGCCTCCAACTAAGCCCGGCATGTTTACAAACAATTAAAGGGTCTATACCAAGTATTGATACTTTCAATACTTGTGTTTTGAAGGCATTTTGATCACGCACTGTTTTCTTTTTACACATTTTATGGTAAACATATTATGTATCATTACTTACTGTATCGTGGTAAGTATCGGATCGTGACAATAGTGTATCGTCATCAGCTTAGTAGAAAACAGCCTCAATGTTGATGCAAAATGATATTATTTTATTTGCAATTATGCATTTTGTAAATAATTGTTGGGCATGCCGCATGATCAAATGGTATTAAATTAAATGTGATTAATTGCACAGCGTTAACGATTGGTAGTAATTAGACCCAAGTTCTAAATATGTGATCCTGATTGAGAAAGTGAGCTGGAGACTTTTTTGTGGTTGGAGCGAAATCGAATACAAAGCTTCACTGGCAGAAATCTGTATGTTCATGTTTTGTTTTTTTTGTATCTAAAAATAATAATCGTGTTAATATCCAAAACAGCGACTGGACTCTGCACTGATGACGGTCTCGTGTGTGTTTTCCAGCACTTACGATGTGGCCATTGTGGGAGGAGGCATCGTCGGTCTGGCCACGGCCCGAGAGCTGATCCTGCGACACCCGAATCTCAGCTTCATCCTGGTGGAGAAGGAGAAAGAGCTCGGTGAGAGAGGAGACGAGAACAGATAAAGGAGAGAGAGAGATGTGTAGAAAAATGGATAAACACTTAAGATTTATGAGCGTGTGGTTATAATTAAAGTTTGTACTAGTCCTAAAGAAAGTGCAGATACTACTGGTCAAATATTACTCCAGTACAGTATAGGTAGAGTGTGCATTATTAGGCTTTTGAAATGAACACATAGACAAATTTGCTTTTTACTTTGGAGCCTTTTCGTAAATGTAGTGGAGTAGAAAGTATTATATTTATACCGGTACTTCAAATGTTGTGATGTAAGAGTTGAAAATTCTCAATAATAATAATAATAATAATAATACTACTCAAGTAAAGTGCAGATCCTCAAAACTCTAAGTACAGTACTGTATTAAATTTAAGATTTGGAAGTTACTACAATATTTTGTGTGGAGGTACTTTTTGGTGAAAGTCAGAGCTGCCTCTTCTGAAAATGCACTACATTGGCTTTAAATTCAAGCTGAGGTAGACATTTGGATTAAGCTGCAAGCTGTGGTACGATATGAGAAAAAAAAAGCGATATTCAATAGCTGCAACAACGATATTACTGCGATATTTTACTAAACCGTTTCAACACAGTACATTCCATTGAACTGTGTCTAAACAAGACTAAATAAGGATCAAAACAAGGCTACAATTGAACAAAATTAGGAAAATTGTTACAAAAGCTGAACTTTGGAACATTTTTAGTTACTGTGCATTATTGCTTTGTTTAATCTCTTAAAGAGGGGGTATTATGCTTTTTTCAATCACATAGCACCAGTCTATAGCATACTACAATGATGACGTAACCTTCTGTTGGTCTGTATATGCAGTAAATTAAAATAACTGCCTTGAATAAAATTGCTCTCTCAAAATGGCTTGAAATAGGCCTCTGTCTCTTTAAGAAGCTTTCCGACACGCCCCCTTCAGCACACTGCTGTGGCATCTAAACAACACTACTGTGCGGGGAGGGGCCTCTGCTGAGCTGAGGAGCAGTGGTTGGTGGCTTGGCTGGTGACGAAAGGTCCAGAGGCGTCTCCAGGAGGTGGGGGCGTTCCTAGGAGGACTGAGGCATAGCTACACCTAAAATGGTTTTTACTGATTACTCAAAAATATGTGAATGAGCCAAGGCAACACTCCAGGCATGTGTTTAATGAGGGAATGACATAATAACATGATATAAAGCTTGAAAAAGTCGATTTTACATAATACCCCCCCCTTTAACCCAAGCTGGACCCGAGCGCATTTTGTCCAGTTTGACTTTACCCACATCGAAAAGCTTCTTGGAATAAAGCCCCAAAATAGCAGCAGAAGCGAGGATAAAAACACAACAAAAAGCGACAAAAGAGCAACAAAAACGTGCCAAAAAGCAGCGACAACTCAACAAATAAATGAGAAAAGAGCAAAAAAAAACGTTTCAAAAATGTGAATGTGCTTTTGTAGGCCTTGGCTTTCAAATGAATTACATAAATTATGTAACTCTCTGTCAGATGGAAGATTAAAGCGATTATGCGACATATTGCAGCTTCTCATGATAGGAATATTGCGTCACGTCACCGAATATTGCAATGACGATACTTTGTGCAGCCTTATTAAAGACAAAGAAGGGTTGTCAAAACGTCTCTCTCCTTCAGCGGCGCATCAGAGTGGCCACAACAGCGGCGTGATCCACAGCGGGATCTACTACACCCCCGGTTCACTCAAGGCTCGGCTCTGCGTCCGAGGAGCGACTCTGGCCTATGAGTACTGCCAGAAGAAAGGGCTCCCCTACAACCAGTGTGGGAAAGTCAGTACACGCACTAAAACACTAAACTAAGCTTTTGGGAGTTTTTCAATGTTTATTATATTACTTACATACTGTGTTTCGTTGCAGCTCATTGTCGCGGTGGAGCAGGAGGAGATTCCCAGATTAAAAGCTTTATATGAACGAGGCCAGAAGAACAACGTGCGGGACCTCAGTATAATCGACGCTAAAGGCATCAGGGAGCGGGAGCCGTACTGTCGGGTGAGACTCTAATTGCTTTCATAAACAAAGAACAGTGAACCTTTTATTTGCTGGGTTTCAGGTGACATCACAACATCCGACAGAGCTGCAATGTTTGATCGCCTGTTTCTATACGCCTGCAGTGAGACAAGTGACTGGTTAATTCAGTGTAATGCATTTGTTTTTCTTATACGGCGCTAGCTTGTCACTCACACGGCACATTCTTACCTCTGCAAGGCGGGTGACGGTTTTTGCTCAAGTTTTTCTAAACCGAGGAGGTTAAATGTTTCCAAGCAGAGTTGAGTGGAGTTGGAGTTCTCATGTGGTGCAACTTTGGGACGTGCCCTTCTCCTTTTTATTTTGTTAATTCAAGCATTGAAAATTTGATAATATTGGGCAGTAGTTCACAAACTTTTAACCCACAGTACCCTCTCATAGAATATTTGACCTTCCAAGTCAGTCAAGATCAAATCAGGAATAAACTGGGGCTAAAAAGGGGCTAAGATAGATACGAAGTTGTGTCTAAAATGGGTGTAAACAATTAAATACCAAAAAATGTTAAAACTGACCAACTATACTAGTGAAAAGCCAAACTATTCTTTACTATGATGGTTTAGTGTGACTCAATAAATGAAATCATCTCTAAAAATGAACAAATATAAATGAAGATGCAAAATTGGGGTGGCCTGTGGAAATCTTTCACTATTTTTAGTTGTTTTCTGGTAGACTATGAGCATATTTAGCTAACACAAATAAAGCTGAGTTAAAACCAGGTCCATATGAATGTTTTTGTCTCATTCTTACATTAGAAGATTCAGCAGATTGTCCAGTAGAAGCTAGCGGTTAGCATGTTGCTTGAAGCTAACGTTAGCATCATGGTTAGCGTTCACCGTTGTTTATGTATTTATGGGCAGTTGAAACACTTAGCAGCTCCAAATGTGTCTGTATCATTTGCTAGGGGGAAAACAGCCATAATTCTGCATTTGTTAATAATGTAGTGGTATCAAAGTTGAAAAAGTAGCGTTAGTTTTTTCCCTCTATGGCAGCTTCCCAGTCTGTCTCTATGGCAACAGCGCCCTCTATTGCTGACTATCAGAAACCTTTGACAAATTCCTCATTATTAGTCATGTATTGCAGGCTAATCTATATAATTCAATGAGGCTAACCCACTGAAAATAGTTAAGCGATCCACTTTTGGGCCCTGACTCACTAGTTGAGAACCAGTGGAATAAGAACAGGGGTCAATTATTAACCATATTTGGCTGATTTTCTTGCGTTTTGGATAAAATATGCTTCCCCCCCAGGGCATAATGGCCATAGACTCCCCGTACACTGGGATCGTCGACTGGAGGATGATTGCATTCAGTTACGGGAAGGACTTCGAGGAGGCGGGCGGCAGAGTGGTCACCAATTTTGAGGTGAATGATATCTCCATGGCAACGGAGAGTCCAGTGGGAACCACAGAGGGTGAGACTAAACTAAAACTTCATTTGAATATGTCGATAATAAAACTGCTGTTGTGCGGTCATTTTGGAACAAATTAAAAGGGCTCAGATTGATTTAACTTTTTGCTTTTGTCTTATAGGAATGGAATATCCCATTGTGATTAGAGACACAGAGGTGAGTTATACACATAAGTAATTCACAAAACATGTTAGTGGCGTTATTCAAAAGAGGTTTACTTTAATCTGACAAATTAAGAAAATGCATCTGTAAATGTGACTTGATAGATGAGTTAAACTAATACTGTAAATGTCGTAAGCGTTTGGAGAATAATTTGGAAGGGGCTTTAGTGTTACTTGTTGGAGACGCCGAAGCTGAACATGTATTATTTCCCTGCAGGGAGAGGAGGTGCGCTGCAGGTTCGTGCTCACCTGTGGAGGCCTGTACTCGGATCGTCTGTCTCAGATCTCCGGCTGCAGCAGAGAGCCGCGGATCGTCCCGTTCAGAGGAGACTACCTCGTCCTAAAGCCCGAGAAGCACTACCTGGTCAAAGGCAACATCTACCCTGTGAGCTCATTTTGACAACATGTTTTAATTCAGTTTTATGATGAGGTTTATGAATAGTATATAATCTAGGTTTAGTCGAATCATGCAATCTTAGTCTGGTTTTGGTCAACTAAGAGTTTAATCGAGTGAATCTAAAATTTATTTGGTTAATTTAGTTTATATCATAACAAGATCCACTGATCCATGGATCTTCTCCCACAGGTACAAGGTACCAGACCTGTTCCTTGGGTGTTGAATTTAAATTATATGAAGCTCTTTCAAACTCCCATGAGAGGTTTTGATGTTTTTAGTCACTCTTTTTCATTTTTATTTCATTTTTATTAGTCAACCAAAATACCTGGACATTTTAGTCATAGTTTTAGTCACCAGTAAATACTTAGTTTTAGTACAGTTTTAGTCACTACAAATGTTACTTTTACCAAAACAATGACAACATATTTTAGTCAATGTTTTGGGATTCTACTCAAATCTTTTCTCCAACAAATCCTGGTGTTGATTGAAACACATCCGTTTATTTGGAGCGGAAGACAATATCCCCTAATATCACCAACATTGTCATTTTCTAAAAATATGAGGTTGCATTTCATTATAAACTATTGATTGCAGTTAGAGCTCAATGAGGCATTTTTCTCATTTGTTGCAGACAGTTTATGACATGAATAACGGCTGCCTTTGCACTTAATTGTGTCAATTTGATTTTTATTTGCATTGATCTTTGTTGGAGGCAGTACTAAAATAGTTGTACTAGGTCAAAGCTGTCTTGCAAAAGGAATATCAGGTTTTTCTACTTTAAATAATGGTTTTGTAGAAGAAAAACATACTCTAGTCAGTTCCTCGTAACGACCCGTAAACCATTAAGAAAAAATGGGATATGTTTGTAAAAGTTCAATATTCTCCTCGGCCTTGTACTGTATGTTGTAACACTTTGTTCAAACATTATAGGTCCCTGATCCCCGGTTTCCGTTCCTGGGCGTCCACTTCACTCCGCGGATGGACGGAAACATCTGGCTCGGACCAAACGCGGTTCTTGCTTTTAAACGAGAGGGATACAAACTGTTCGACTTCAATGCCAGAGACATGGTGGACGCGCTGTTGTTCAGGTATAATTGTCCACTAGAGGCCGACCGATATGGGTTTTCTAAGGCCGATACCGATATTTTGGGATGTTAATTGGCCGATGCCGATTGCTAGGCCGATATTTTTGACCGATATTTTGGCCGATTGTTCCAAATGTCTGGTCTATATTCCTGTTAAACCAAATACTTGGCCGCTCCAGCACTGGACGATTTTATTTTATTACTTTAGGTGATCCAATCATAGTTTTTCTCCCAGCTTTGATTAGTTGTTTGTCGTTAGCATTAGCATATGTTACTAGCCGCGACATTTTGCGCGGCGATCAAAAATACAATAGTGGAGGTTAAATTGAATTCTCCAGATTCTGCACTTCAAAATGACCTGCATATGACCTGCATATTGACGGAGGTTTAGTGAAACTTGTGTTTAACAAACTTGAAGCTAACCAAGTTTCATTGCGATGTTTCTCACTGCCCCTGAGGCCTAGGGAGTTGTGGGAGGACTCGTTTTAAAGCCCTGATGCTCTTTCCAATGCAAAAAATGGGAAGTCTCTCATTTTCATTCCCGGAAATATCGCTAGATCGGCCAATAGCCGATATTGTAAAATCTCCAAATATCTGCTCGATTGTCCACTACCCTGTGGTGTGTCGTGGCCTGACCATGTCTGACGCGTGCTGTCAGAGATTAATCTCCCTGCTTTACTTTCCTTTACAATTATTAGTTCTTGTTCCTAGGTTTCCCTTAAATATTAACAGTAGTTTGGCTGCTTAGTTTAAACACAGCTTCACTATCTACAAGTAAAGCTGCAAGTTTTATAATCTTTCTCTGTATTAAATTGTCATGAGGATTGTGGTTTAATTAGAAATCAAAGTCATATCGGGAATCTCTTTTTCCTTTAAAGATTCTTAGGAAAAGTTACTCGAACATCACTCGCAAATAAAACAGCTTTTTGCTTTGACAGAGGTCTTCAGAAGCTGGTCTTGAAGAACATCACGTACGGTTTGGGAGAGATGTACCGAGGCATAAACATCGCCGCCCAAGTGAAGATCCTGCAGAAATATATCCCTGAACTGTCTGTCAGCGACGTGCTCAGGTGACGCCCACGAAGTTATACAATACACGACTGTTTGAAATACGTAATGGATTCTAGAGCAGGTTGTGTCACATAAGAAAGGTTCAGATGTCTAAATGATTGAGCAAAAGTTACACTATTACCAACACAGAAAAATTAATATAGCTGAACAATGTTAAGGGACTTACTTCAATGTTTAATAATGTACTACTACTTTTCCAGAAGCGTTTCTTCATACTGTTAGAAATTGTTTACCAATGTCTGTCTTTACTTCAGGACAAGTTTTTCCACTCCTCTCTTCACAAATTACAGCAGTCTCCTGTACTGTATAGATTAGAACAAACTTGTAAAGAGCATTACAATTTCAAACACTTAATCATGACAAAGCTGTGCCTATACGTCTGTTAAAGGAATAGACCACCGTTTTTACATACTGAGATATGTTCTTACCTGAGCTTAGACAAGTTTGTGCGTGCGCTCAGTCACGCAAATGTTGTTAGCATTTAGCCTCTCCCAGCAAAGGTATAGCTCCAAACTGTGGTGAAGTTAGAAGCTACCAAGCTGTTCCACGTTTTCCCTATTTAAATCCAGCTACGTGAAAACTAGGGCTGGGCGATATGGACCAAAAGTCATATCCCGATATATTTAGGTTGAATATCGATATACTATATATATTCCAATATTTTTGTCCGCAAAGTGAGAGCTGTGAAATGAAATGTTAAGTCAGAGTCAAAGCCAAATACGAGTAGTTTTATTGAAAACTCACTATAAAATGTAAACATAAACACTGTATAACAAAGCTCCATAAGGTGCACATTTAAATAAAATAAAAAAATAAAAAAATAAAAATAGCCTATAAAATAAGTATTACAGTGCAAATTTGAACTATATCGATATATGCGATATGGTCCAATTCCATATCTCATTTAAAAATATATCGATATATCTTAAATATCGATATATCGCCCAGCCCTAGTGAAAACGTACACGATCCAAGTCTAGTCACACAAAATTAAACATGTCGATTTTCTAAGCGGATAAAAAGGGGGCGCAGTAAAGTCCAAGTGCTCCTAATATTATTACGCCTTACAATATACAGTAGTACCCCTTTTATCCACTTAGAAAATCGACATGTTTAATTTTGTGTGACTATACTTGGATCGTGTAAAGGCTCACGTAACTGTATTTAAATAGGGGAAACGTGGAACAGCTTGGTAGCTTCTATCTTCACCCCAGTTTGGAGCTATACCTTTGCTGGGAGAGGCTAAATGCTAACAACATTTGCATGACTGAGCGTACACACAAAGACCAGACAGGTACGCATCAACTCGTCTAAGCTCAGGTAAGCTTATGTAAAAATGGTGGCCTATTCCTTTAAGTGTGACATCACATAAAATAAAAGCTACTTTCGGGTCCAAACTGTTGAGAGCTCCAATAGATAAACACAACTATTTTCTCCAAACATTCCAGACCTAACGTACACCGGGGTTTACTCTTCCAATGTAGTAAATAAATATGAGCAGCACGTAGAAGTACTTTCTCGTGCTGCTCATATTTATTCGCTTGTCTAGGGTTTGTAGTTCATTTTTAAATAGTTTGTTCCCGTGGTAACTCCTCTCTCTCTCCTGCAGGGGTCCCTCGGGGGTGCGTGCCCAGGCCTTGGATCGCGAGGGGAACCTGGTGGACGATTTTGTGTTCGATGGAGGAGTCGGGGACGTGGGCAGCCGAGTTCTTCACGTCAGAAATGCCCCGTCTCCCGCTGCCACGTCCTCCCTCTCCATCGGTGAAATGATCGCGGACGAGGTGGAAAACCGCTTCTCGCTGTAAAAGAAAGTATCAAACATCCAGACTAAGCCAAAGTGTCGGAACTACCTCATCAGGACATGCCTTAAAGCAACATTTTTACGTTTATCGGAACTTGTCACACGGCCGCCTTTAAGTCTTGTCTCTCTCTCTTAAGTTTCAACGTTTTCCTTTTCTTTCTAAGGTTGGGGAAGGTAAACTTTATTGTCCCATAAAAGGAGAAATGTGTCTTGTGTACATGATTCTGCACAGTGACGTGTGGTGAGGTTTGTTGCTGGTGAGGCACATGCTATTGACTCCAATATAAAGTAAACAAAACTGCAGGAAAAAAATGCAGGAAAAAATGCAACTTACTGTCTCTGGTATTCTCTTACTTTGAAATAGCATTCAATAGCAACACATTTAAACATAAAATACATTGTCACGATATTGCAAATAAAAATTAAAAGATAACATAGTAACGTAACTGGGACTCGTACCCCGCCCGTCCATATGATAAGTTATTGACAACCTGATGTCCACGAGGCGGTGTGTGATAGCGTCGACATTTTCAGCATAAAGGCTCGTCTACAGCATTTCATCCATAAAATGTCAGTCTAATCAGTTTTCCCTTTTACGTACTCCTTTACTTTACATTGCCTCTCCTAAACCGTGCAGAATAATAAAACAGACCACATGTTTTGTAGAATGCATCTTTTATATTGCTATTGTATGAACCACAGCATGCAAGTCCAAGACAATTTTCCTACGGGACAATAAAGTTTATCTTATCTTAGCGCCCCTTCGTATCGTCAGGGCAGGCATTGGAGGCGAGCCTCACTTCGGGCCTTTCAAAACGCGGTTTAAAGTCAAATGCAGTTAACAAGTTGTTCTTATGCCTGATTCTTTATCCAGGTGATAGAAAACCAACGCGCCCAACAAAAACTCATTTACAAATGTATTTTACTTTTAGGGGGCAAAAAAGCCCCGAATGGGACAGAGCGCTGAGCGAATGAGCCGAGCTCAAGTGTGTGTGGGGCGCTGGAGGCTCGCCGCAGCTCCGCCCTCTTTACACGATATCGAGAACTAATAAAACATTTGGGCATTTTTTAACCATGAGATTGATTAAAATCATAGGAAATCCCTATTATCTGAAGAGAAGGCACTTGTTTTTTATAAAGTTTATTGTATTTTTTAATTTTTGTTTTTTTCCATGATGACTGGTGGGTCACGGCCTCACCTGCCTCCCCTGACCGCACATCACTGATTCTGCGTCAGTCACAGAATTGCACAGGATTTTAGCTTTGATTTTTAGCTGAATGGCCTTTATTTAAAAGGAAGAGTTGATGGTGATTGTTTTACATATTAAAAAAAGGAGATTATAAAATATTAGGATGGTTTAATGGCACTTCCTGTAGAGGCATGTGGTGCTACTTTATGACTCACAAGGTTTGTTGATGTACGAAGTCGGGCTTAGAGAGAAAATAAGTGAGAAATGTATTCAAATCCATGCCTATGAGTTGACACGTGTTGCCTTTATCATGTTATTTTCTCATCAGAACAGAATAATTTTTTAAGGGTATTTCTATGTGTATTGAAAGGTTTACCAGCTCTTCTCTAGAGTCTGTAACCTGAACTCACGCAGAACTACTATTGTGCTTTACTGCACTGTGTTGATGCGGGGCATGTCGAGTGGCACTTAAGAGTTCAAGCTGTTTTTGAAATGAGAATTGAACATTGAAGTTTTGGCCTTCGGGAAGACTTAGATGACTAGGTTTGTGTGGTTTCATTGTCATTTCTCCATATTTGCTTATGTTTTAGCAACACACAAGTACAATTGCGTTGAGGTTGTTACTGACTTGTCCCTCTGAGTGGAGTGGCCTGTGCTACCTCTGGCCACCCCTTAGACACGCCCTTGAGTTGTTCCTGATGATACTTGCTGAAAAAGTGATGTAAAATCTCATACCTGCCTCTGCCTGTCTGTCATTTTGGTCCTCTCACGTGTGGTCAGAATAGCTGTATTTTGTAAGTGTTGCTGGAAACGTTAATTGCATGCACTACGTGAGGAAACGCACAATTGGTCTGTTCAGGGGTTGTAGCACAAGGCAATTAAAAGATCTTCAATTGAAGGGCTGGCTACGAGTAATATGGGGGTGAGCGATACTGGCAAAAGGAATATTTACTTTTGCTGATTATATCGATACTTGACTGCTATTTTTTTCTGCAGTCAATCTGGGAATCGAGTAGAAACTTGAGTCCAGAATGATCACTTTAGCCTTATGTCTTTTCATCAGCTTTGTATGCAGCTTTTACTTGATAGTCTAATTTTTACATCCATTTTAATATCAGCTTGTAGGTCTTTTGTGTGTGTGTATAACGTTTCAATACTAACTTTATCTACGCCATGAGAAACGCACAATGAGTCCACATGTTTAGTGTATTACAAGACTACCCTATGTCCATCTTCATTTGTATGTAACAGTGTAGCAAACAACATATTTTACATTGTCTAGGATTTCTATAAGATATGAACAATGTTAGAAATACACAAATGCACCTTCTCTTTATAGTAATTAAACCATGAAACTAAGTGGCAAATTTGTTTGAACAATTGACTAATGAATGTACAGTAATTGATTGTACTAAAATGGATGTTTTAGGCACTGTAAACAATGCCCACAGATTATGTGCCATAAATGAAAGGAAAAGCCCCTTAATCTGGAAAAGGGTGCTCACTCTGCACGCTTGTTTGTGAATTAAAACAATTAGTGGAAGCGCTACTCGCCATTTTGAGGAGTTCTTCAGATAAAACTACACTATACAAGTTTATCTTAATGATTTTGTAAATACATATGAGGGAAAAATGTCAAAGGAAACATTTTGGGATTTACAGATTATTTTTGAAAGGCTTTGTGCAAACATTTTCTGATAAACCTACATATTGTGACTGTGTTTTTTGTTTTTTTAATTAAAGAATATGAAAACTATAAATCTGATTGTATTATTTGTTGAACCTGCTTCGAGAGATTAGATTTGGGTTAGTACAAATTTAGTCTTCTGTTAATAATCGGCCTATGAGAACAATATATTCAATGTTAACACATCTTATTCTGTCGTACTCAAACATTTGCCCAATGTGTAAGGCAAAAAGACAAGTTAGGGGTTCTCCGTGGATGTAATAAAATGTATTTAAACAGAGCATTTGAAACATTGACAACAGAAATGCAGCGTTTCAAGGCCCAGCAGGTGGCAGTAATGAGTGCAACATTACCGTAGGCTGCCGTGAACTCCACCGAAGAGGAAGGCTTTGTTTACAGTTAGCCAAAAGTTGAAATGCGAAGCTACAAACTGTCTAAATTGCTCATCATCTGGTCAGTGCTCTGTAAAATACCGGTGTTTTCATATTTGTCCAGACTACTATTCTTTCTCCTCACCAGAAAAATCCGTGGTTTCACCCAGATTCCAGTGATCCCCCTTATTTAGCTAGTTAGCATAAGTGTTGTTTTTATGTACAAAAATTGCATAGCTGTTCACAATTTATAACATTGTTTATTGCTACAAACTTCAGTCGTATATACCATAATAGATCCATGAAGGTGCATTAGAATTTGGTGCTACGCCCCTGGCTGTTAGACAAAACCACAAACACGTCGAGGAGAAACCATTCATCTCATTGGCGGTGACAACTTTAACTAATGTTTTCTTTGTACAAACCTCTCGGACGTGAAATGCTTCATGAAAAATCACACTATAATATTGCAATAACCAGAGATGTTCATTGATTACGTTTATAAATGGGAATAAATTGTACCTCAAATACCCTGTTTTTGTTTTGTTTTGTTTTTTTTCTTTTACTTGAGTTGTATATTATTATTTTTGGAGCCTAGGCTATAAGTGATAGAAGTTATTTGTACCTTACTTTCACAACTAAAATATTGTCACCTTTTCAAATGTTGACTCTTTGGATAAATCCTGTGTAAACCTGTGTATCCTGTGTTTTGCAGAGCCGTGGGAATGTATTTTGGTTAGGGGGTGCTGGAGGCCAAGATTGCCCCAAAACACCTTTTCTGTGCTTATTTCTGATTTACTAATATTACATGCAATACACAAATTATCCACCTGCAGCACCCTGGGTTCCCACGGCCTTGCTTTTTTTGATGCATTTTTAAGGGTTTTTGTTGTGTTTTTGTAGTTTTTTGGTCATGTTTTCGTAGTTTTTTTGTCATTTTTTTGTTGTGTTTTTCATCGCGTTTTCATCACATTTTGTCATGTTTTTGTCGCTCTTTATTTTGTTTTTGTCGCTTTTTTGTTGTGTTATTGTTGCTTTTCCAGCATGTTTTTGTCACATTTTGGAAGTGTTTTTGTTGTATCCTCGTTTTTTTTAATCGCTTTTTTGTCGTTTTTTTGCTGTTAGATTTGGGTTATGCCTAACTGGAGAAAATGTGCTCGTTTCAGGTGAGGGTTAAGAGGTTAAAGAAAGTTTGTGAGCCACTGTTAGGTTGGTACATTACAGCGTCCAGTAGGAGGCAGTAAGTAGTGAATAATGAACGCTGGCTGCCACAAACATCCCAGAAGAAGCTTTGTTTACATTTAGACAAAGGTAAACTTTATGCTACATGCTGTCCCGCGATCTCTTTTTATCGCCTATTTGAACTTGTTTCAGGTCAGTGCTCTGTAAAACAGGTTTAGTTTCGTCCAGACCACGGTTTGTTCCGATTTTAAGTCGTTTTACTTATAATTGCCAGCTAACACATATGCTAAGCTAAGCTTCGTAATGGGAGACTGCTCACGTGTTAATTCATTCTTTAGCAGAGGTGGGTAGAGTAGCCAAAAGAGTCAAAAAGTACTTGGAGAAATGTTACTTGAGTAGAAAATACAAATTAGTTTGACTTGAAGCTTTTGTAACTTTAAAATTTACTCAAAGTGGCACAAGTAGCATTTGCACAGTTTTTTACTCAAGTAAGAGTAAAGATACTTAAATAGTACTACAATATTACTCAAGTAGAAGTACAAGGTACTGGATGATAAATCTACTCTTAAGTACAGTTTTTTTCAAAACGTTACTAAATTTATTGTACTTGAGTAAATGTAACTGAGTACTATCGCCTCTGCTCTTTAAAAAATACTTGCTACCAATGTTGGTTGTAAGCTACATCTTACCACAAGATAGGACACGTGTGTTGACCAAAGACACAACAACAGATGGCTCTATACACTGTTTTAGTTTCAGCTTAGTTATTCAAATTAAAATTAAGTCTTTACAATATTAATATGAAAAAGAAACCACAGAAGCGGTCATGCAACTTTAAAAATGGGGGGCTTTTCAGAACTGGGATCAAACAAACATCTTTTTGGTTTGTGGGTGAATGCTTTACCGCTGAACCAATGCCAACCAAATCTGCTTTAGCCACTCAACACCACACTTTCATGAGTCAGTGTGTCTTTGGGCAAGATACACCTGGCCTTTGTGTGACTCTACATACAATTGTTTTATTTTTATTTACTTTTCTTTATCACACAGATTCATTATGGAAAAGCAGAGGACTCAAGATTTCATCGGAAAAACTTTCACCTGTTTTTGTGGAGAAGAATTTCCTAATATATGTCAGCTACAAATTCATCAGCGTGTTCACAGAGGATGGAAATATTACAGATGTAAATACTGTGGTAAGGGTTTTGCCAGGTTGAGCAATTTCAGAGTTCACGAAAACAGACACACTGGAGTGAGACCGTACAAGTGTGACCGATGTGAGAAGAGGTTTACATCAAATCAGACCTTTTAAGACACGAACAAATTCACACTGGAGAAAAAACATACAGTTGTCCTGTATGCAGGAGGAGGTTTAGTGATTCAAGCAACTTTAATCGTCATACAAAATTGTGCATGGACTGGAGAAACTAAGACCTTTAAAGTGTGACCGATGTGACAAAGTTTTATAACAAATGCCCTCCTTTCGGTCCATAAATGCAATAAAAAGCCGCATGTTTGCGAGTACTGTGGAAAAGGTTTTCCTTGGCCAGCAGACCTCAAGCGACACACAAGGACCCACACTGGAGAAAAACATACAGTTGTGATATATGTGGGATGAGGTTTAGTAAATCAAGTGGCTTAAATTGTCATGTAAAAAACAATCACGGATGGGAGAAACTGAGACCTTTCAAATGTGACCAATGTGAGAAAAGGTTTGAAACAAATGCACTCCTTTCGGTCCATAAATGCAATAAAAAGCAGCATGTTTGCGAGTACTGTGGAAAGGTTTTCCTTGGCCAGCAGACCTCAAGCGACACACGAGGACCCACACTGGAGAAAAACCATACAGCTGTGATATATGCGGGATGAGGTTTAGTAATTCAAGCTCCTTAATTCGTCATGTACAAAGCAAGCATGGACGGGAGAAACCAAGGCGAAAAACACAAACATGTCGAGGAGAAACCGTTCATCTGTAAAGACTGTGGGACGGTGATGAAATTCGGCTGCACAACTTTAACTAATGTTTTCACTGTTACAAACCTCTCAGACGTGAAATGCTTCATTAAAATCACACTATACTATTACAATAACCATCATAATGTATCTGAATTAAACAGCTTTTTTCTCTTATACTGTTATTTCTTTGTATTTTTGTGTTTGTATTTTTGTTTTAAAAAAAATCTAATTGTAATTGCAAGCAGATCTGTGGTTTGTTTTCAAAGCAAAAATTACACTTTGACCATGATTTTCTTTAATTGTACATAATTGTGCAGCTGGGAGTGTCATGTTATTTTTGCAACTGAACCCTACTTTCAATAAAATCTCTTGGAAAGTATATACAAACTAAATTTGAACCCGAAAAGTCTTGGAATTTTAATTCAAGTGCAGTTCATCAACCCATTGTTATCGTTTTAGTTTTGATTGAGTATTATTATTTTTAAGCAGCAAACATAACTTTTGATCTTTCCATCCTTTTTTGGATCTTCCCTTCTCTCTTTCTAGGCCTTCAACAGCTCCTCCTTGCTCCACCTCTGAGTCCATAATTAGGGGAGCAACAAACCATTGTTCTGCTTAAGATACCATGCATAATAGTAGTGGAGCCACCCAACCTTCTTCCCATTAACCATTTATATTGGCCCTGGTCCTTGTAATTTTATCCTTCGTTGGATTTTACTGTTATTCTCATATCCAACAATAGCCCCAACTATCCACAATTCAACAAAGAATCCTTTTAATCCCGATGCTGGCATCTCTTTATTACCCATTTCATTCATTTTCACCTTGAACCAGAACAGGATTTACAGCTAATTTATTTTTGGCAAACAAAATGGTCATTCTTAGCCCAGTGGTTCTCAAACGGTTGTACATATGCCATTTCAACTGGATAGACTCAAACAGACAAAAGCAGCGATTAGAAGATTTGACATGTGTATTAGTTTTGGCGATCAGACCCGGCAGTAGACATCAATGTATGTATGAAAGTCAGTATGGATGAACAGCTTGGTGAGGGATGTCTTCTTTCAGTACATGCATTTCCCGTGACGTCACGCATTGTTGTGGCCGCCATTTTGAATACCGAAGCACTGAACACCGCATTGACCGAAGTTATGCCATCCGCCTGTTGCGCTGTGGGATGTACAAATGCCCTGTCTCAGAAAAAGGGACTGGCTTTCTACAAGTTTCCTAAAGACCCAGTTCGTCGACAGAAATGGATAACAGCCATCAGGAGAGACGATTGGACTCCAACAACCTACTCAAAGCTGTGCAGTGCGCACTTTGTTAGAGGTAAGGCGGCCCTTGAAACAGTTGCAACGCAAGCAAAGCTGGCTACAAACACTAAGCTTTCCGTTTACCTACATGAATATGAGCATATAACTCTAAATAGGACCTTGAAACGAGGAATAAAACAGAGTTGTGGAAATGTTGCCATTTATTAAGGCCTTGATACTTTCCAGAATAAACTCCAGTTTAGCTAGCGCAAAGTTCCAACTCTCCTTCGTCTAGAGACCTAAGGGTTTGTAAAGATTGTATTGAAAAGGAAAGTGATAGGCCTTTGAGCGTAATTAATGGGGCCCAATCTGTGTAGTGTGTACTTATCGTAAAATTCTCCGATAAAGAGCTGTTGAATTGTAAAAGTAAATGGGCGGGGCATTCAGGCCATTCAGACCAATGGGTGCGGGGCATTCCGACTAGCACCCGCCCTATGTGTTTGTATAATTTGAGAAAATCAGCGAGCAGTTGCAACAGCTATGTGTGGTGTAGCGGTGTACTGGTTTAGTCTTTCATTCCGCATAATGAGATCAGTGAGGGCTGTAACGTTTTTTTCCTCGAGCACTGTCGCAGCTTTTGCAATTTGCATAAGCCTCCCACAAACACAAAATTACGTTGAAAAATGACTTCCATGCCTCAAAATCATTTATCCTCAATCATACATTTGCCTTCAGTGCTCATTGTAGCATGCCATGCTTTGAGTGAGTTCAGGACGAAAATGAATGAATAAATGATGAATAAAACATGTGCAATAGGTGAATCCTCCAGCCAGGTGGTTCTGACCATCAACCTGGCCCCACATCATGGAGATGGGTCCCGGGCGCGGCACTGCTGTCGACCACTGCTCCTTACGGGTTGCCTCAGCGGCATCGAAGGATGGGTTAAATGCAGAGGACAAATTTCCCTACGGGGACAATAAAGTATACAAATACAAATACAAAAAAATATCTAAACCTGTTGGTACCTTTTTGATCTGGTCTAAACATGCAAGGTTATGGAAGTGATGCTATCACATCTCTCCAAGTTACACGCCTCCCTTAAAGTTTAATTGATCACTTTAATTTGTTTACGTTTTACATAATGCAGAGCATACAAAAATATATATGTTACATTTTAGCCATGGGCCATATCAGTCTGTTTCTGTCCAATCCTGAATTGTTACAAGAGTAGGGCATGAAAAAGACTGAGCCTGTGTTGCTGCATTGTGGTAATGTGGTGTTGTTTGTTTTTCAGGTAAGAAAAGTGAAAATCCTTTGGACCCTGATTATGTTCCAAGTTTGTTTGTGTTCCTCACATCTGATCAGAAAAAAGTCAACAGCTTTGCAAGATTTCAGAAAACACAACGTATTAAAAGGAAGAGATGCAAAGCTGTTGTGTCACATGCAGAAAAAAACACTAAACTGGAGAAGAGTGACAAAAGTGGGGAACATGGCTGCTGTAAAGAACCTGGACAAGAGTGCCAATGTGAACCCCACAAAGCAAGGCCATCTGCAGAAGCCAGAATCCCTGCAGAAGAGTGCACCAATGAAGTATGCAAAGACACCATAAAAAATTTGCGAAGTGAATGTAACAGACTGCTGGCCGAGGTGCATGTGCTTCGCGACAAAGTCAATAAGCTGTCTTTCCAAAAGGAGTCCTTTAAGAACAATGATGAAATGGTACAGCACCTAACAGGACTTCCATCTTATACCAAGTTAATTGTTGTTTTCAGTTTCTTGTCCACATTTCTAAAAGCCCCAGCTGAGTTATCGCCATTTCAATGTTTTTTAATTACTCTGATTAGAATGAAATTGAATTTACCACTTCACTTTTTAGCACATATGTTTCATGTATCAAAGGCGACTGCGTCACGGTTATTTAATAATACTCTTAAAATCATGCATGTTAGATTAAGTAGATTTATAGTGTGGCCGAATAGAGAGCAAATAGAAATGTCAATGCCAATGTGTTTCAGAAACAGTAGCTTTAACAACTGTACTTCTATTATTGATTGTTTTGAAATTTTTATCGAGAGACCCAAGAACTTGAGAGCCCGAGCCCAAACATATTCTCATTACAAGCATCACAATACTGTCAAGTATTTGATTTCCATCACTCCACAAGGTTTCATATCATTTGTATCTACCGGTTGGGGTGGACGCACAAGTGATAAGCACATCACAGAAAACAGTGATTACTTGAAGAATCTATCTCCTGGTGATGTGGTCTTAGCAGGTAGAGGGTTCACTCTGCAAGACACTGTTGGGCTGTACAGTGACCATCTCAAAATACCTGCCTTCACCAAAGGGAAACAGCAGCTACATCCATGTGAACTTGAGAACACTAGAGGATTAGCAGCCGTTCGCATTCATGTGGAACGTGTGATCGGTCTTGTGAGGAACAAGTACACCATCCTGCAAAGCACAATACCCATCTCTCTCTGCCAGCCTACAACCAAAGGAGAACTTTCATCCCTGGACAAGATGGTTGCTGTCTGCTGTGCTTTATGCAACATTTGTCCATCAGTTGTTCCTTCAGAATGAACAAATGATTCCCAGAAACCTTTTATAATGATGTGGTAAAATAGTAATTGTTGAATGTGAATCTGATGCTTGTTTTGTTATTTATTTATGGCTAATATGCAATGTCAGTCCCTAGAAGGGCTTTTCAATCACACAGAAAATACATTTAGTAAAGTTCATTTTCTGATTTGGTGACATGTACCTAAAGGTGTCCAGCCCACATGGGCTTATCAAACACAAAATGAATAGGCAGAGATTAGAACATTTACAGTAACATTAATTTTGACACAAGGAAGTGCATTACACAAGGTGCATTCGAGTGCAATCCAAAAATGATTGCACACTTTAAAACAAGTTAGTTAATTTTTAAAAGCCCCCAGATTTAAGTCCTGTTTCAGCTCAGGAGACAGGAGTTCCAGAGTTTAACGCCCTGGACAGTAAAGCCAACTGTCCAAAGGTCTTTTTTGAGGGGCACTTTTACATTTCCATAAGCATCACTTTCCATTTTAAAGTGATCAACAGCGTGACATTCATAAGTACTTTAATCAAAATGCATGATAAACTTACCAAAGGTGATTTGTAATACATGTTAAGAGTGTAGAAATATATACAAAGCATTTGTAATTATCTTGGCAAACAAAAAAAGTGTAATTTGTAATGTTATGGTAAAAAACATCTATGTACATTTACATCAAACTTACAAGAAAATAGCACTGCACAATTCATTAATAATTAAAATTGAAATAACAGTTAAAATGTTTGAGCTAGTAATAGCTAAACCATAAAAAAACACCATATAATAAAAGTTAGAATTTCTTTGGGACTAATATTTTCCTTGTTCCTTTTTTTCCATGTATTTTCTTTTAGAGTTGTGGGGTGCTTGGAATATTTCGAGGAGCTGTATACCACTTACCCAGAAGTTAGGGGAAGGATACAATTCTTAATAAAGTCTACTATTTTGACATAGGCATTGTTAAAGAATGTTGATCATAATGGATCCGCTGGACAAAAGCATCTCTTGGCGCCCAGACAACGAAATCGCAAAAATTCACCCCTGTGACATGCATTGGCGCTTGGACCTGAAACATTACGTGTGACCCTCTTTGAGCACCATCACACCATTCTTGTCGATTGATAGACAAAACGACGGGTCCCTGCAGCTGTCTCGGAGTGAACAGTCCTGGCTTTTGAATGGACACTTGATTTCAAGTACACCACGGTCATGGCAAGCCGAGTTATTATGCCATCTGGAGATGCTCCAATCCAGGGAACTCTGGGGAGATGATGAATCCTGATGGCTCGACCTAGAATCACACAAGATTGTTATAGATTTATAATTTTTTAATGCTATGAATATTTAAGAAAAGAAGGCAACACAAACCAAAAGTGTAGCAGTGGTGCAGATGTAGATACACTGTTAAAAATGTGAAAAGCAGCATCACACACACTCTGGCAGAAGAAGTTATCTTTTATTTTTGATAACATTTCAGCAACAGCCTCCTTAAGATCTTTTGTAATTTTCCACAACTTTTATTACAAATATGGTGTTTTAGGCTTTCTTTCTCACAGATAGTGCATGTGGTTGATAGAAATATGTTATATCATTTATTTACAAACCCGTGAAGGCTGCAGCGGGGAGAAGCCGTGGGCAGAAGAGGTGGAGACGGGGCGGAGGTGGGTCGCAGCGCAGCTGGGAAGCGAAGAACCATGATTGCGGGGTTTAAAAGCGGGACTGAGGGCGATGATTGGCTGCATGGAGGTGCACTGCTGATGCTGAGGTGGAGGTATGGCCGTCTCGGAAGCGACCATTGGCTGGAGGTAGGTGATGTTGAAATTGTTACAGTTTACGCTAGCTTCATTTTATTTCTTAATTTCAATAGATACGTGTCAGGTCATTTTGGCTTATAGTGCATTAAAGTCAGGCATGTTTTTGGTTTAGAGATGATTTGCACACAATTTATGCGTTATTTAGTCTCTTTACCATTTAGTCCTGATTTCATCTTGATCTAAGCATTTGGAAGATCGAAAATTTGATAAGGTGATATTTTGTTGACAAAATTGAGAAACTGGTCGAGACTCTAGCTGGGAGTAAAAAGTTAATTAGTTAGGCTTTGGTAAGTGGATGTCGTTGTTGGGGAAATTAGTGTTTCCTCCTCCCAGTCCTAAAGGGGGCAGTATCTTTAGGGCCCCCACTTTAGCAAAGGTGAATCAGATCTTCTCACCCTGCTGACCGTCGCTGTCGGGGCCTTTGTCCTCGGACGGTAAGTTTTCGGAAAGTTTGTCAAAGTTTAAAATGAATCGCTATTTACATTTGCTTCTATATCGTAGAAGTCGTAAAATACGTAACATACACGGACAAAGCGAAGCCAACGTTAAACACATGCCGGGTTAAGGGTTATACTCGCTTTCTGAATGGTTGGCCCCTCGCAAGTTACAACAAAACACGTTTTTCTTTTGGTCCCTGTCAAAGTACTACGTTACTGCTTCATATCTGCCAAAGTTATGATATACTTATTTTAAAGCGTAAATAGAAAATAGACATGAAAAAGGATTAGATTTATGCTTTTTTCTGACATAATCCGGGCTAAGCTAGCAGCACTAGCTAGCACTTGTTGACATTCCTCTCCCTGACCATTGGACCCTGACTGGATGAGACTATTTTCCAGATAATTTAACCTTTTTACGACATTTTCCAGAAGAGATAATAACGACAATAATTAATATTGTTAATGAAAAGCTAATTTATTTAAGGTTGTTTAATTGAAGTGTTGGACTCAGTGCAATGCAAATAAATAAAGAATAAATATAGTGCATAAATATAGTACATAAGAATGTGCTCTAAATGTGCAAAAATACATAAACTGATTGTGAACTGAACTGAGTTGGTGGATAGTATAAAAGTATTAAAAAAACTGTATTGCAATATTTAGTGATGCAATATCTGTATAGAGTTCAGGAATGTGATGTCATATCGCTACGCATTATGGGATTAGCAGCAATTGTAAAGTAATGGAGATTTTTAAAGTTAAAATACTGGAGTTATTGTTCACATTAAAACACACTCAGCAGCTAACAGAGTTGTTCCACTGCTTTTTTCTCCACTTTTTATACTGTTTTTAGCTAATGTTAGTCAATGGAAATGTATGCTAACAGCTGCAAAGATGGCGCCTCTCCATGGTAACAGTAGAATTTCCAAACTCTATTGCAAAAAGCCACAGTACATCGCAAAAGTCATCCATCTGACTGACATTGACACATTTTTTGTTGTTGTTGCAAACTCGGCTTAAAAAAATAAAATAAATGAATGAATGGAACTCATATGTGCAATACAGTCATTGCCAGTGACTTGTGCAGAAAAAATAATGGCTGTGCAATTATACTAACCTATATGTCAGTTCAAAGACGATGAATAATATGGATACAATTTTGTTTCTTTACTTTCTTTGTAATACTAGTGTTACTAAAGTTTAATGGTTAAAATTAACTGAAAACACTGTTATGCCAAGAGCAAATTAGATTTTTTTTTTTTTTTTTTCTTCAAAGAAAAACAAAAAACCAAGGCACTCCTCCCACATCATAATTCTCAATTTACATTTAAAAAGCCTTCATTATGCTGGGCTGATGAATCTTAAAATCTTTTAAAACATAATGCTGGTTTTCTTCAACACGTATCGGTCCAACAAGCCTTTGTCAAGAAGTTACTTTTACAAAGGCTTATTCGGAGCCGATTTTAAGATTCATCAGCCCAGCATATTAAAGGCTTTTTAAATGTAAATAGAGAATTATGATGTGGGAGGAGTGCCTTGTTTTTTTTCTTTTGAGTTCCCCCAAAGAGCATCTTCCCCCCCAAACTAATTCTGTCATCGACTTCTTGAGCACTTTGTCTATTTTTTTCTGTATAGATTTTTTTCCCATTGGACTTGTTATGAAAATTAACTCTTGATTTATTTAATACAGATTACCCATCATTTTGGGACTATGGAGGAGGACGAGGCTGCCCACACGCCCACGCCTTCGCAACCAAACCGCCTGCGCAAAGGAAAAGAAGTCTACCCATGCAAAGTCTGCGGGGAAAGTTTCAATCGCGCCTGGTCCATGGTGCAGCACCTTTGGAAACACACTGGAGAAAGGCCGTTCAAATGTCGCCTTTGTAGCTGCGGTTTCAACGCTTTGGCAAGTTTGCGACAACACCAGCGCAGGAAACACAATGTTAAAGTTGTAAAACTAGAAGAACAAAAACTGATCCCTAACACAGAGAGAGCCAATTTAAATGCGACATATGTGGCTGCAGTTACAAAACTAGACAAATTTTACGGATTCATCGACGCAGTAAACACTCACTGGTAAAACGAGAAGAAGAAACACTTATCCCTAACGTTGACGGGAAATCATTGAAAGCGATCAGTGTGGCAATAGTGACGAGGCTGACAAAGATTTGCGTGAACATCAACTCATGAAATATGAAGAGGAGGGAGCTGTTATGGTGAAAGAAACTCCCCAAGAGCTTCTCCCCAACACTGAAGAGCAACCATTCCAATGCGACCAAAGTGATGATAGTTTTACTACTAATTCGAGTTTTCAAAAAAGAAAGGGCTGGGCAAGAACAGGGATAGGAATTAACAAAGAATGTAAAGTGTGTGGGGAGCGGTTCCCTAATATGACTAGGCTTTTAGTTCATCAGCGCCTCCATGAAGGAAAATCAATCCAGAAGTGCACATCTGTGATGCCGAGTTTATTTGGGAAAGTCAATTAGAGCACATGAGAGGAAGCACACGGGAGAGCGGCCTTTCAAATGTGACGACTGCGGACAGAGATTCTCAACGACAGGGCAAGCGAATGTACACAAGCGAACGTGTCACAAAAATTCCATTCTTTTTATGTGTGCCCATTGTGGATGTACGTTTACAACTCGAAGGGAGCTCACAATTCATCAAGTTCAGAGCTTGCATATCGGAAAGGACATTCCTCTAAAAAAGCCTGAAAGAACTAGCGACACAGGAAGGGATTATGATGGTGATCAATTTGCAGAAGCACCTTCAGTCAGGAAGAGGATAAAGCAAGAGCACGAAGGAAAAAAGGTACACAAATGTAGATACTGTGGAAAAAAGGAACTCCGTAATAGTTCTCTCATAGTGCATGAACGAGTACACACCGGAGAAAGGCCGTTCAGCTGTGCTTATTGTGACTTGGCTACTGCCTCTCTGTCAAATTTGCGTATTCATCAGATCAGACGACACCCAGGTAAAAACTAGCTTCCTTAAAACAAGTTCCTCCTTCTATCGCTTCCCAGACTCCTGATTTAAAAAACCCCGCAGAAGACAAAACTCTTCAAGGAGTTGTCAATAAACCATTCAAATGTGAGTATTGTGAAAAGGCTTTTAGGAAGAGGTATCATCTCCAAGAACACACATACATTCACACAGGAAAGCCGTATAACTGTGATCTTTGTGGATGCGGCTTTGTCAGAGCGAGCGACTTAAGCAACACCAGTGTCTTTGTTCTCTTGAAGGAGGTGTTAATAAACCATTCAAATGTGAGTATTGTGAAAAGGCTTTTAGGAAGAGGTATCATCTCCAAGAACACACATACATTCACACAGGAAAGCCGTATAACTGTGATCTTTGTGGATGCGGCTTTGTCAGAGCGGGCCGACTTAAGCGACACCAGTTTCAATGTGGAGTCTCAGTGTTCAGATGTCGTCCCTGTCATAGGACATATGGCAATCTGGACGCCCTACTTAAACATAAGCTGCTGTACCATGGTGCTGATGAGGCACAGTACGAATCTGATGAAATTGGCGACAAGAGTGCAGACAAACCTCACAAATATGGCTGTGATCAGTGTGGGGGAGCTTTTCGGATGCAAGCGGCTTAGCTATCCACAAGTGCATGATCAGAGCACAGAAAAGACCTTGACCTGTAAAGACTGTGGGACTGTAGTACAAGTCGGCGGTACAACTTTGTCAAACGTTTTTACAGTGACCGACCTCTTGAATGTGAAATGCTTCAGAAAGAATCACACATTGTTTTGACTTTGCAGAGTACTGCCTCATTGGGCGGCATGATGGGGAAAAATGTTTGGTTTTGCAAATTGGAATGAGATTTGCAATTAGTTTTAAAATCAAGATCCAGTTTATGGCGCTCATTTTACACATGTCCAAGGGCCTTTTTAATTGAGTGAAGACTGAAAAATTAACTGCTAAGACTCTTCACAACATGTAGAGGGTTAGCAGGTGTGGCACATAATAAGACTCTACGGAGACAGTTTGTTTTATACTATGTACTTCTACTGAAAGTTACTCCTATGCAAATTCTGTTGCCAAGGATAACGAATTGTACATTATAATGTTCTGATGGTATTTTTATTCTTGAATGGTATTTTTCCACACCCACACCACAAAACGTTGGACCTGATCAGTTTTGTTAAGTTGGTAAAGTTCCATGTGACTGCTCCATAAAATCTGCATATTAATAAATTAGGCAAGACACCACAGGTGGATTGCCTAATATTGGTTTAAAGAGATATCCCTTTGACATGTTTGTTGTAGATTGCTGAAAAATGTTAAGTTTTTGTTGTGGAAATAAGGCATTTTGTGTATAAAAGTTGCCTAAATCTAGATATTTTGCTGAGAACAACATTCTGTCAAGAACTTTGTTAAAGTTATGTATTTATTCTGTTGACATTTGAAACAAACTTATTACATAAAGGATTTTGGAATATCCTTTTTTGAGGTGGTTAAACAAAAACAAAAAAAACAAGAAAAGAAATAAAATATCAACAAAACCTGTAAAAGAAAAAACTTAAAAGCTGTTGAAGTAAAAGGATATTTATTCTGTAAAGGAAGAGATTGTTGTGTAGATTGGTTAGATGTGTTTTTTTCCCCTGGTGAAAGCTTACGTGTTCATGGCCAAAAGTTTTACCTGGCCTTAACTATGCAATGTTTGACGTTGTTTAAAACACTGCATAACAGCTCATCTAGTTTCTATATTAAATGTATAATAAAACTTTTATGAAAATGACAGCTGTTATTGTATCAAGATGCATAAAAACGATAAGTAATTTCTTCATCCCTTGAATACGCTTTTCTAGATTTGCTTTAATTCATGCTGGAGCTTTTTTTTTTTTTTTTTTTTTTTTTTTTTTTTTTTTTTTGCTTTAAATTCATGCTGGAGCTTTCAAAGGTGGATTATAAAAAGTAGAAGGACGCCCTCTATTGGAAATAACGAAAGGTCCTTGCCTGATGCCTACACGTACAGTACTGTAATTTAGGGGAAGAAAGAAAACATTTTATATAATAAACAATTACAAATAGCCTATGCAGAGAGTAATGTGTTTAGAAAATTTACTGTCACCGTTACACAAAAGTAGTTTCTGGCTTTTGATGACTTTTGAAAAAGGCTACAAAAATACTTCTCAGTTTACCACAAGAGGACGTCATTGCAACATTGTAGAGAACTATTTCTTCCTGTCATCATACTGTACTTTTGGAGAAGTTAGGATTATGGATAATGTAGATTTTAATGTAAATCTAACCTTTATACCCACCATACATTTCATTTTTCACATTGTCTTAGTTACACATTTAAGTTAGGTGTTTCTTTTCTGGTTTAGAAATGGTTTACACCTAGTTTTTCCAATTTAGGTATATTTTAGATTAGTCCTAGTTAGTCCTTTATCAATACCTGTGGTACTTGTGAGGCCAGATAATGTATAGAAGGTACTGGCAGGTCATATATTTTCTGAGGTTGTAGTGGTAGAATTGGGCTGACGTACCCCACCAAAAAAAAAAACAATAATTAAACCCTTTCATACTTTTGTAGTATGGAAGAGTTGAGAACCACTGATTTAGACATGTGGGAAAGGGGACAAAAACATGTACAAAACTGACAGTTCACAGTTGGCCATAATAACTTCAACTTCGTCCAATACAACTGACAAAACAACTGAGAATAATATGAACGTGTAATCTCCAAAAAGTATATTAATGTACAATAATGAAAAGACACAATAAAAACTCCCAGTCGGAGGGGACGAAACTACAGAAGGGGGTTGTGTCCCGTCAGTGCCTCTGTTGTTTACGCCCATGCGCCTGACAGACAGCGCAGAGGGAGACACCGAGTGGAACATCTCCGACTTTACCCCCAAAAACACCGCTGCTGCTGACCCTCTTCTCCTGACCCCCGGACCTGTCTCTCTTTGGGATTTACGGGATCTACCTAAGCATCCGATCGCCTTGGTGAAAATGACTAAATGTGAAGCTAACGGCGCCAGAGAAAGTGTGCCTTGTTTGGATCTAAACGGGTCGTGTGCCACAACATAAAACTCACCAAGGCCAGAGCGAGCCTGGAGTTAGCATTAGCTCGTTAGCTAACCTCACAGTCTGGGGATCTTACAGGTGTTTGGCAGAAAATAGCCAAACTTAGCTTATCCGTGTGGATGGTTGTTAAGAGTCTGACTCAAATGCCGTGACTTTACCTGGAAGGTAATGTGCCTGTTACACGCGTTTGCCAATAATCTTGTATAAACGTAGCAACATTGTTATTAGCCATTAGCGCTGCTCCTAGCACTAAATTAGCCTGTTTACAGCAGGCTAGCCGCATTAGCCGAGGAGCTAGCGCAGTAACTTTAACGCTACATGTGCTTATTTACCAATGTAGCTTGGATTTGCGGGGACTGACGCGACATAAATCTAGCCAACGGGCTTTAGGATCATTATATTTGCCGCTAAGTGTCTGGATTTTCCGCGGCGCTTGTCCTGGACTGACCCACCCACAGGACTCTCAACCCGGGGCCGATGCTGACAGTTCAGCCTGGAGCACGGCAACGCCAGGAGCCGCTACAGCGATGCAGCCCCAGCAGATCTACGACTTTTCCAGTGACGAGAACAGTCACAAATGGAGAGGCCTCTTCGTGCAAGCCTTACGAAAGGTAATGCAAGGTTTTGAGACGTTGTACAAAATGTTTTTTCACCTCATGCATTCCCACGCTACAGCCAGCAGAGGCGTCTGGCGACACTGAGGGGCCCAGCATTGAACTTGGGATAAACTAGATATTTTATCTCTATCTATTGTCTAATAATAAATACAAGAACACTATAATTTACTCCCACGTTCAGTGACAAGTGTGTAGATGCAGAGTACAGGAGACGGCTCCATATCTACAATGGAACTCCTGTACGACTGAGAGCTACACACACATGTGTAGATGCTTGTCTGTTAACATTAGTCACATATCAACCGTGTCAGCTTTATTTATTTATTTATTGTGTTTATTTGAATGGGACAGCATGCATTAATGAACAGCAGGAGCTGTAAATACACTTGGATATAGCTCAAGGCTAGTTTCCATCCATAGTCCCATGGGATAGGGGCGCAGGTACACAGAGAACAAACATACAGTACGTGTCACATGAAATACATAACATAGATGAGACATACAATAAAAACAGTTGCAGGAGAATTATAATGGAGTACACACACAAGACAACATAACACGCAGTGTATGGGAGAGAGTAGCATACTTGAGGTATGTGAGGTAGGCTAATGTTTTAAGGTGCTTTTGTTATTGAGGTAGATGCTGCTAAAGGGCTTTCAGTTATTTGAGGTAAATGCTGCAAGTGTTTTGTTCTAACTAGTACAGGATGCTACACTTTTAAGGTGTCTAACAGATGTCCTAGTGATTACAACTCTGGTTACCAAGTAGCCATTGCTTAAGTTGTTTCTTAAATGAAACAAAGGTGGCGCTGTCCCTGACTGTTATGGGCAGCGCATTCCAGCTTGTGCATCCCTTGACAGAGAGGATGTTCTGTGCAAAGGTGCATTTCCTGAACTGGACCTCACAATCCCCCCTCGTTGTGGATCTCGTGCTGGTGTTACAGATTCTTTTTTTTAAATAAATTCCTCTAAGGGTGGCGGGGCAGAGCCATTTAATACCCTATACACTAGACAACGGTTTTTAAATATCTTAAGATTTTCAAAATTTAGGAAGCCATATTTGTCTAGAAGAGCACATGTGTGAAAAGACTTGCGGCTTCCGATCAAGTGTTTTGATAAACCTTTTGTAGAGTTGTTCGATTGGTTTTAGTGCAGTAACACCTGCAAACGACCACACTGTAACCTAACAATAACGTATTAGTCATTGATGGGATTTTCCAATCAAGCTGAGAAGTTTGAGAAAACATCCCACAGTCTTGTCCAAAATAAGAACATTTGCATAATGTGACAGTGACACCAAGTACCACCAGCAGTAGAAGAACTACAAGCTGGAGCAACCGCAGATACTAGTTGCTTTAATTTAAGTAGAGGTGCACCGATCAGGATTTTTGAAACCGATCACTAAAATTTTGATCGGCCGATACCGATCATTGCCGATCCGATCACATGGTTGTAATTGATTATTATGATTCATTATTTAACAGTGACAAATATTGGGCTTTTCTAAATGTGAAGTGTTTTATTGGGTGATTTATTTTCAATATTTATATTTGAATATTGTATAGCCTACTAGCTAGAAATCTACATTGTCCTGTTTAACCTCCAACTATATTATTATATGCTGTAGGCTATTGATTTATCGCCTATTATTTTATGACTTTTACAGAATTTCCCACATGGTCATCTTTTTTTATAGTTTACAGTAAAGTATTTTTTATAGTGCGTGTTATTTCGGCCACTCGAATCCCTGTCTTACTTTGCGACTCGTAGTTGCTTCAGATCAGATGCGCGTTATGGATGGTAGTGGGGAGGCCGGTGGAGCTCTCAGCCCAAACATGGTGGAATTAGGAGCATCGTTTTGGTTTTGGACTGTAACTTTGGAGAATGTTTGAAGAAAGAGAAGAAAACTTCCACAAGGAGACAGTGACATGAGCTGCCAAACACATACGCATTTTACTTTCTCTTTTGACCAGCAGCCATTTAGTGACACTTCGGCTCTAAAGAGCACATTTTCTCAGTGAAATAAGACAGGACAATCACCCCTGCCTCTGATCGTAGTTTCACATGCTTTTCAGATAGCACAGTTTTGTGTTAAATATCCCGTTTTTATCACCTACAAACATGTGAAGTCATGCGGTAGTTGCAAATGTAAATAATAGCACATGGCACATCGTCTCCTTCTCCTCCTGTTAGAAGTCCCATACACTGATATTTTATGGTCACAAACCTTTATTATGCTTTTGTCTTAAAGTGTAGCGGTTTAGCTCTAGCTCCGTCGTTTTGTGTAGCTACACTGCAGTCTGGAAACGAGTAGAGCCGCCAGGCGCAGAGGGATACAGCCGAGCAGAACATCCAGAGCTGTTGTGTAGCCACGAATTACATTTAAAACTCGGTTTAGAGCGACGCTATACTGCGGAGTTTTCACCAGATTATCTACTGTAAGAAAGTCTGAGAAATCTATGTTTGATTGGCCCGTCTGATCGGTGCATTTCACCGATCACAAAAATTAGGCCGTGATCGGCCGATCGGTGCACCTCTAATTTTAAGTGATTTATTGTTTTCCATATTAAATAGACAAACGTATTGAGCATTGATATTGTGGAGTGTATATTACCCAGAGAAATTAATTTTGCAAATCTATAAGGAAAAGGAGCACTTTTTCTACTAACTTGCATGAGTGAAAATACACTTGAACAAAACAACTGTAAAGCTAGCTTATGTTGTGTATAGACACCTCTTGATACTTGATACTTACATAAAAGGTTAGTTTTTAAAAACAGAACTGGGGAGAAAAAAATGCATCTCAACAATAACCGTCAACTGTAACCGTCACTATTGTTCATTTGTATTATGAAATGTCTTCTGCATGACTTGACTGTATTTGTTAAGTTTTGGTTTTGCACAGAAATGCGCATAATTAACTTCTGCTTTTCTCTGGTGTGAGGTGCAACATTCTCCATTTCCCCCCACCCCCATCAGTCTGCATCTAAATCTCTCATCTGCAACAACTAACTTCAGGTCCTTAAAGCTCCTGTTTGGTTTTCCTTTAGCCTCATGTAACCTGGCAGCCCTAATCTCAGCATCCGTCTACCCATATATACCCATCTCTCCTCTATACGTTTTTGTGTCTTACTAATAAACAGCCATTCCTTTCTTGAGAACAAATAGACTCATCACTTGTTTTAAGAAGCTGTCAATTCTTTCATAATATTCCAAGAAACTCTTATGCAGATTTTACCAGAACTTGTCTGGACACGCTGAAGTAGTGGCAGATTTTGACTAATGAAATAATGCAACTGAGGTGAGAGAGTGGTCTCTCTTTTTCACACTGCTGTGAGCGAAACCGAGCTATGCTCCAGTACTGCAGACTCTGCATGTTTTAACATTTTTCTGATAGAATAGGCACAACTTGTCATAGTTTTTATGTAGAAGTATAACGGTAGTAATGTGGTTCTACCAATATGTACTTTAAATACTATTTACTTTCCCCAAATAAACAATACGTTTTTGGACCAAGTGAGACATGTAACTATCATCACCAAAAGTAGTTGTTGCAGGAGCAGTGATCAGGGCTGAACAATATTGAAGAAAAAAAACTGCGATATGCAATACAGGTGTGCACATTTAACACAAGTATCCATTCAATTTAAACACTAATTGTTGTTATTTGTCAGTCATTTGTTTTTCAGCAAATTGTGTAAAATAAAGCTACAGAATCAGGACCCAAACAAGGCAAAATGGAACAAAATTAGGAAAAACTAAAACTGAACCTTTGCACATTTACGAATTCCATGCCTTTTTTTTGTTTGTCGCTCTCAGTCAGATGGAAGACTGTCGCCATTTTGCGGCTTCTTTTGATACGTATATTATTTCATCACCGAATGCGATACATTTTTCAGCCCCATTAGTAATGTGGTTAAGCATGTTCAACTTTAGATCAATCCAAAGTCATAATTTTACTTAGGCCGAGAACACGCTATGCGATTCTCTTCCCCGATTTAGCTAAAATACCTAATCGAGGTGAATCTTTCCGAGTTGAAGACGGTCACAGCAGGATCAACGACTCGACTTGTGTTTGAATCGTGTGACGTGGACGGCAGAAAGACGACTAAACCTCGTCGCAGTAAATCAAATATGTTTGATTTTTAAAGCCGGTTTTGGATGCACAGGAGAAGGTGAAGCGGGGACTAGTTTACCGTCCCAAAAGTGACAGCAAATGGCAGCAGCCAATAACAGAGCAGAATACACACACAGAAAATGGAGTAGCTTTAATTTTAATGTCTCTATCAGCTCCACAAACAACAAAGTAATGGCCACAGCGAGCCTGATCACGGCAGCACGATATTATATCGCCAAACGTTCACAGGAACCCGCTAGATTTCAACCGTAAACAGACTTTAGCACCGCTCACTGTGTTTGAACCTCTCTATGTCTAACCATCTCCTTTTCTTCTTAAAATCAGAATTGTTTTTATTGCCATGTTTAACTAGGAATTTATGTTGGTCGATCATGCAACATGAAACTTAAAAGATATAACACATAACCTAGATGAATAATAAACTATCAAATCTTTTAAACTAGAAGACTAAGGGTGTGCGTAAGAAGATTAAATTTAAACTTCGATAAAGACAACAATTTAAACTATGATAAAGACGACAACAATTTGACATAGAACAACAGCGCGAGTGTATGGCCAAGTGCATTAAGTGTTAGCAGCAAATACGAGTGTGGACAGACCACATAGTGCAATAGAGCAGATTACATTCATGAGTCTGTTACTGGAAATGCGTCACGATTCTTCGCTCCGCTTCCTAAATTTCCATTTGAGAGAACTATGAGCAAGCCCAGGAAGACTCGTTACCTGCGCCACTGAGTTGGGCTGCCGACAGTGATCACATGACACTGTTGACACACATTTCATTCGTGTAATGTTGACCCCCCAGTCTTAACAAAATCTCTTAATACTCATATGGTGTAATGCGTCCTCATCATCAGTCATGTTCTGCTCACTCTCTTTCATTACCTTTGTGGACATTTAGCTTCTTCAGTTTATCCTAACCGCTCTGCCACTCAACCTTACGAGTGAATCAGGTGAAACTTGTGGCTAGGGCTGAACGATTTTGCCAAAAATCACTATTGCGATTTCGATTTTATTGCGATTTTCCGCTAATAACTTTTTGTTGCAATAAAATTAAATATTTACAACTGACACAAAGTATTACTTACTCTTAATCCTTTATAATCATATGGAATATAATTCAAAATAGTCCACATAGCCATTTACATAATTTACAATAAGCTTATACTGATTTTTGTTTGTTTGTAAATAGCCCAAATAATTTCTTGCTATTTGCTCTTGTGTATTAGTCAGTGGTTGTGGGATAAGTTCTTATCTTTATCCAAAACATTCCCAAACATAAGCCTCCAAAAGTGGAGCCGCAAAGGACTCTTTACTCTTAACAAGCAGCACAGGCTCACCTTCATCTCTGTGGAGGCACAGACGTGTGAATCTGGAGGAGAGTTTCTGTGATCAGTGCATCAGAAGGATTAGCGCTGCAGCTAACGCAATGCTAACGGGGGAAAAAGCAATAGTCCTTCGCAGTGGCTGCATTATAAATGCTGATATTTTCACAGTACATCCACGATCTACCGCGTACCTTAAGTAGACTGAGAAGTAAACAAAAGCACGCGGTGGAGCGCGGAGCGGACGTCGGTAGCGTCTCTCGCCGCTACATTCACTTCTATGGGCCGCGGCCATCAGCTGCATGGGCCGAAATCGCGTACCTCTGCCATTTCGAAATCACGTTGTGTAATATCGCGATAAAATTGCAAATGCTATTTATCGTTCAGCCCTACTTGTGGCAGGTGTCGCTCTATGCTGGGGTCCCATCATCTCAGCTTGTTAAAGCAGTACTAAGTAACTTTACCTTAATAAATCCTTTCCGTTGTCCCTCTGGGGGTAATACAAGTGTTAATGGGATGATTGGAGGGTCTTTCATCTCCCCTGGTGTCTCTGGCCAGAAAACCATGCTTGCAACTTGACTGCCGCTGGGTCGGAGCAACCAATACACACTAATAGAATCACAGAGAAGAAGCTAACGGGCAAAGCTAATTGCGGGCTAGCGCCACTTTAAACAGTATTTACAGCCAAGGTTGAGTGAAAAAAAATATTCCCATTGTATAACTGGATGTACAACACCCCTCTCTCTCCCTTCACCTTTTCTGTCAGCGTAGTATTTACTCTCCAAGACATGTAATAAGTTAAAAAATTGTAACTTGCTAAGACACCTGCAGTTGCGCTTATGGCTTCTAGGGGCAAGAGTTACTTAGTACTGCTTTAACACGGAGAAACATATGACGCACTCGGGTTTGTTTTGGCCGCACAGCTGTTCACCCGACTCATCAGAAAGTCATCGTTTCAGAGGTTGAGCTGTGAAAGAGCGCGCCTCCTCCAAAACCGCTTAGTTTTTATAGTGGATGATTAAGGCTCCTGAAGTGGTTATTCTCATGCTATAGCTCTGTGGAAGCGGTGATCTTCTCAAGTACAGCATTTAAACTCTACTTTTCGCAGTGCACAAAGTATTTTTGATATTATGAAATTGGGGATAATTTTGACTCGCATGCAACGAAAACTCGATTTTGGGAAAACTTAATTACGCCGTCACAATTCGCTGCTTAAAAATAACAGCTCATGTGGCTTGTTGAGATTTGTTAAAAATAACTTGTAGGGAATCCCCGCAGACCACAGGGTTTACCCAGAGAGATCACGACGTCTGTTTTGGTTCGAATTTTCAAATAAGCCAACAAATAATGGGCTGATATTTGCATTTTTTTTAGACACAAGCTGTTGAAACCGTCTTATTGTAAAACAGAAATAGGATGCCGAAATGAGGAACGAATAAAACAAAGTTGCTGTGATGCTTTTGGGAAAACGTATTAAAACTAAACAATTGAATTTGAATGAGCTCATGATTTGTGATTAGATCTAGGGTTGATTGCATTTATCTGCGGGTGCTTTTTAATTGAAATCTTTATAGCCCCTTGCAGCAGATGGGCTTATTGCTTGGAGTTTGGACGTTGGACGAATGAAACCTACAGTGGAAATCATTCAGCCTTAAGAGGAATTGCAGATTGTAGTAGCTGCTATACTAAAGTTTTAATGTATCACTATAAAAACACATGTATTTCTTTCTTCGAGAGCAGCCTCATCGCCCTGTTCCAGTCGGAGTTCACCGAGTTTCTGATCCACACACCAAAATGTAAAGCTTAGGGACACGTCTCGAGTTACTGTCTGTGTCTGCTGACCTTTTTATACCGAGGACCAGGCGCCGAACGATTTGAGAAGAATATGTTTATTGCAAATTTACTGAAGTGTAAAAGTCCAATCTGATTTTGGTGAATGAAACCAATACAAGAATCGCATGGGCGTTGTTTTCATTGAGGTCTAAACTTCAGGGCCAGTCGGTGTTACGTAATGAGAACTCAAAACCGGGATGTTCTTTGCTTGGGTTGTGCTTGCTTTTTTCAATACCAGTACTTTAATAGTACTGAATGATACTTTTTCCCCGATACCTATACTAAAGTATTTGTCATCTAGAACCAGAAAACAGAATAATAATGTTTGGAAGATGGCAAAAAAAGGGGGGGAAATTGGGAATAAATTGTGGGGGGAAATGGGAGGAAAATATAAGTAAAGTAAAATTGGGGCAAAAATTGGGCAAACATTGGGCGAAAATGGTGGGGAGAATTGGGGAGGAATAAATATGAGGGTGAAAAATTGGGATAATTGGGATAAAGAGCAAACATTGTTGAAATATGGGGGGGAAATCATTTATTTGAGCTGAAACAACCAAGTCACTTCCTTTAATGCTGTCCCTGGACCAACACCATCAAAACTTGGATCTAAAGATATTCAATTTACTTTTTTCGGTACCTGCTTTCTATACAGTACTTTCATTTTTACGTTACCGGTAGTACCGAACTTTTTTCCCAATACATACTGGTATCGTTTAACAGTACCCAGCCCTATTATTTGCAGAGGAGGAGCTGCCACCTTTCAAAGTGTGATTGTAGCTCTATGATTAATCCCAAACTGGTTCCAAAAACAAGAAAAAGTCGTTTATTCCCCGCCTTAAAAGCTCCCCCTGCAGGTCCAAGCACCCCCGGTTGGGAAGCAGTGGAGACGTCATGCCCCCTCGGCCTCTCTTTGTTACGTCTGTATTGTCTGCTGCTGCTGCTGTGGATCCCCAGACTGTTGCTCTAATGGGATGATGTCATGGTATGAATCATTACAGTGACACAGGGGTTCGATGACGAGAGCCGCCCCCTCCCCTTCCCCCAAACCACAATCACGACGTAAATACACCAATAACACCCAGACGTGCACCTGTAATATGAGAGACAGCCCGCTGCTAAAAGGACTGAGCTGCCTGTATTTTGTGACGAATATGAGGGACCGGTTTTATCATAATTTAATCAATTAAAGGGAAAATCTGATATGAGATTTGGACTGGGCAGATAATTTGAAATCTAAACTCTGGTCAATCTCAGTTATTGTTATGGGGCTTTGTGATTGTCAGTTTTTTTTGAGTCTGGAGGATTACACACAGAGATTTTAGTGAGTTAAGTGATACTGAAGTGGAAAGCATTTGGGTTTTCGTTTATGTTTAGGTCTGTCTTTTTCTCAATGTTCACAAACTGTCTTAGAGAAAGCTTCTGTTACGACCCGGCTCTGCTAGATTATAAGTTGTAACAAAAACCAAGATGTAAAATGGATAAATTAAGTTGTATTTTAATACAGTAAAAGGGATGTAATGGGTAAACAAAAACACTCAACCAAAAGGGGATATTTACAATAATTACAAAAGGTTACCAAAAGGGTAACTTAACTAAAACAACAAAATTAGGCCTAATCTACTAAACAGAGTCATGACTCACTAAACGAGTGTCTCTCGATCCCACGTCACATATAGTGAACATTCCAAGGAGAGACACAAACTTAACTCGGCGTACTGGCCACCAAGGCCAGCAGCCTACCAAAATCCGAGTGGTCCCTAGACACACACACAAACATTAACACGGAAGGGACACAGACACAACACAGAATGGCGTACTGGTCACCAAGACCAGCAGCCTAACTTAAACACAAACAAACACAACCAATATGGCAAACTGGCCACAAAGACCAGCAGCCCAACTAAACAAAACAAGTGGCACAAACAATATGGCGTACTGGTCACCAAGACCAGCAGCCTCGAATGTTCTTTTGTGTGGGCTTATATAGGCGTGGCTGTAGCAGGAGGTTGATTGGGGCCAGGTGCTCCGATACTGCACCAATCAGTAACAGCTTCATTTGTTGTTAATACAATAAACTAAAAAAGAAGAAAAATATCTCTATCACCGATGTCACGGCACAAGCACATCGTAGATGGCCAGCAGCAAACTCCATCTTTCACGACGATCTGTTTCAGAGAAGGAATTTTCAAGGATCTGCATTAGTTTCTCCGTCTTGTGTCTGCCACCAACAAGTCCTCTTTGTAGCCACTTAGCAATAGCCCGCGTTTCCACACAAATAACTTCAAATTAGCAATTGTCCATCATCTATAAACATCACGACTCGTCTCTGTATCCTCCACCTGAGCCTCTCACACAGTTTAGTAAGTTTTGAATATCATACAAACATATAACACATCATTTAAACTACATTTATCTGCACTCTCTCGTCTTCGTATATGCTTCTGCGCTGTCAAAACATACTTCCCGGTCAAATTTATCCCGATTGACCTCTGAGCGATCCCATAATTCATTGCGCCAATTGAGATTATGATTTCGCTTATTGTCCTCCCCATTTTTCTTCATTCCTATTTTTTCCCCGTAATTGGTTATAAATTCGATATTGTAAATTTGCATATCTTTCAAACAGCAATTTCGATATGATCTTGTAGACCAGCCATTCCCAAAGTCTAGGGTGTCGCGGCCCCCAACTGTTCTGAAGATCCAGCAGAGGCCTCCCAATAATAACTCGCTGTGTTTTACAGCCTTTATATCACATATAAAAGAACAAATAGTGATGACTCTGTGCTAAATAATGAAGTGGTAAAATTTACCAAATATATGAAACATGTTTTTAGAAGCCTATATTTTTCAGGTTACTTTTGTTTTTTTGCGGACGAGCTTCAGGGGCCCCTCTGGAGTCACTCTGAAGCACTTACTGTTGTAGATGATATATTGCCCACCTCTATTCTATATCAGAAATGACTATAAATACAAAGCTGGGAAAAAAGAGGGAAAATCTCTGCCTGACCCCAAAAAATTGCTACAAAATAAAGATCACACGCTCTAATATTTGATTGTAGCGCCTTAAGTTTTGATTATTACAGCACGCAATGTTAAAAGATCAAGTGTTGCATTCATTTTTCACCGAGATCTTGTATTGATGATGGGGGAGTGTGACCCCTGACCACAGCGCAAAGCCTTCTCCAGCACATCCCAAAGATTCTCAGTGGAGTTAAGATCTGGACTCTGGTGACAAATCCATCTCATGCTCCCTGAACCGCTCTTTCACAATGTGAGCCCGAAGAAACCTTTTATTGGCAGAAATGTTGTTGATCACATCTTTGCACAGAACGAAGCAAACTGTGAGTTTCCACTGCTGTCAGTTTAATGACTCTGCAGATCTGAGTTAATAACATCTTATTTTGGTTTGAGCTGTGTTCACTTTTCCACTCCAGTGAGCACATTTTTCTCAGAGCAAGAATGAGCAGAGTCAAGGATTTCTGTCATATCACTTTGGCTCAGAAATGTTAGCCCGTCCCAAACATCGCTCTGCGTTATTTTTGGTTTGTGACATTATCAACATGCGTCTTTGGGTCGGCGTCTGTGTTTGATGTTGCATCCATCACACGTCGGGATCGAGTTGCACTTGTTCAGTAAATACTCTGAGTCATACAGGACACATCAGGAACATGCTACAAACATGTCCTTCTGCTGTCAGAGCTTCAGTGGACAGGGGTTTGCATGTTTACTTAGTATGTGACCCAACAGAGTTAAAAATGAGAAATGGAACAGTCCTAAGACCAGTGCACGCCTTTAGGCTCTTTTCCACATGCAGGCGCGTGTCAGCAAAATGGCTCTTTCACCCTCTTTGTCGAGCTTTTCCATAACAAAGGCCAGGGCCAAACCGGTCTGACCAGTTATAGGTTTTGGACCCGACCTCTGGCTGTGGCCAAAGCGCGCTAACCCGTGTCTGATGTGACGTGAACAGACTCTGGCCTCTGATTGGCAACGAGAGAGTGGACAGCCCTCACTATAGACACGCAGGTCATACGGATTTAATATTTCACATCATCATACCGCTGTGCTAAAAGGGGATTTTGCCGATAATAGCATTTAGCCGCTGTTAGCGCAGCTTTAGCTGGTGTTAGCATAACATTTGCTTGTAGCTTACCTTCATAGTTTAGCAGTTTCTTTTCTGTTTTAATACAGCTTGGCACCTCTGAATGATTCCATAACTCCCACCAGATGACAGCATTTCTCCACATTTGTTCTCATCGCGGCTTACAAAACTTTTAATGATGATCTGTACAGCGTCCTCCTCTGTGCGGCTCCGCCCACAACAAATGCGAGCGTGTGTGTGTGTGGTGGAAACAGAAAGGTCTGCGGGCTAGTGTGGATACGTGCGCAACGTAGATCGTGGCGTGCGCGGCCGGTTCGCGCTATGTGGAACGACGGCTTGTCGAGCAAACAGCGCTGTGTATAATGAGTACCCAGATGAAGACGATTTATCTGGATGTTGTTGCAAGGAAACTCTGGAGCTTTCTAAAGTAAAATAAGTCATTACAAATTATTTACAGACTAAATATGCTACTGCTCAAAAGTCAGGGGTCACTTAAAATAATCAGAAATACAGTCTAGACATTTAATGGAATACCTACATAGGTGTGCAGTGTTTCTAGCAACCATCGCTCCATCGTTCTTACATTGTGTTAGCTAATCGTGTTAAAGGGTAATTGATGATTAGAAAACCCATGCGATTATGCTAGCACTGCTGGAAACTGTTGTGCTGATTAGAGAAGCTATAGAACTGGCCTGCGTGACCCCAAACTTTGGAACGGTAGTGTAAATGGGAGAAGCTTCACAAAACGAGATTGTGAGTTTTGCCAATCAGTGTTCAGATTGGGCTTTGTCGTGACTATGTTCTGCGTTCGTTCTCTCCTGGTCACATGAGGCAGAGCGGCCGAGAACGTCCTCTCGCTGAGACATGAAACTACATCCAGAGCTTTCAGTGAAGCTGGATGTCAGGCGATATGATGTGCGTTGTTGTAGTGTAAAACATGCGTGACTCCGATAACAATGAACTACTGTTTCGTGGCAGCCTTTAGACATGCTCTGATCAGGTCGTCTAGAAACCAGTGGTTCTCAATCTTTGTAGCTTCAGGACCCACCTTCAGCATATCTTTTTTATATATGTAGTTAGTTTATTACATTTAGAATATGTGTCACATTTACTGTATTTTAGTACAGACATTTTTTTGAGCTTGGTTATCCATGACTAAAAGAGTTTAGGCTGAAGTTTAAACTAACTTTGCCTTATCTACACAATAACCCTGTCCAGTATAGATGGCACATACAAGACACAGTTGTGTTTGCACCAATTAAGCTCATGCATGAACTAGACTTGGGCGATGTCCCCTTAATTGGCAGTTGACGATGTTTACAGTGAACCATCGTGATGGACAATGATACCGTCCATCTCTCATTATAAGCATTTTTTAAAGACATTTACATAGCCTATATAGTATAGGCTGCATATTATTTATGTTAGGAAAAATGTGAGATTGCAGATAAATGGATCTAAACTAAACATGATCTGAACAGAGTCATGGAACATGAATTTTGCAACAGAAATGCGTTAAAACTTGTGCGTAAAAGTCTCAGAGGAGAACGACTTATTCAGAGCGTCATCTGCTCCTCAACCAAGGCTCTTATCACACTAATACAAATGTAAATCGGAGCTTATTATTTGCATTTGCTCAGTTGTAACGTAATGTTTAAGAAACAGTGGGTGAACTGGACAATATTTTGAAGTTTGTGTCGGAGCCTATGTTTTTGAAGCTGCTCCACGCGCCGCCCAGTCTGTCGCCTCTTTCTCTCCTCTTTCTCTCCTCTCTCGGCCCTTCGTGAGAACATCCAAACCCATGCGCTCTCAGCTTCGATGTGAGATCTATCGCGGCATTTTAAAACTGTTTAGTTTACGTACGAAAAGCAAAGCGAAACCACGCGGTTAAACAGTGAACCTGCTTTCAGAGAGCGAGCCCCGCGCGTCAGAAATAGAGCAGCGCTGCGTCGTTATTTTAACAATTACGGCTTCTGGTAGGCGACTTAAACTTGCGTGCATATTGGCTATATTTGAGATTTAATTTACAGCGCAGTCCCTGCAAAGTTTGTAGGTTTACAAGGCCCACAGAAGATCAGTGTGCGTTTCTGACAGGAGGGGTGGGGCATCATGATGGTGGCTCTACATCGGAACAACCCTAGCATGAACATCAAGAATTGGAAATTACGAGCTGCAACCGAAATAAAATAATTTAAATTAATAATCAGTACAATTAGGAAGTTGCCCAATTTTAGAATATCGGTCTACACATTAGCCGTCACAAAACGCTTTACCTACTTTTACTATAATAATTTTTGCACAAAATCTCTTCTCCAACCACTTCTTGCTTGTTCTTACTTCTGCTAATTCCTGTAACTTTGCATTCTTATATTTTTAGCTTCTCGCTCGCATTTCCTTCCCAGCCGTACAAGTTTTTTGTCACTTGATCAAATTCACGTAAAGGGTCGGATCTGCTGTTAACACTGCTCCTCCCGCCTGATGCTCATTTTACTTCTCATAAAGGGAGTATTCTCAGCTGGAGGAGTTTCTTCTCCCAGTTACATAATCACAGCTCTCACCTCCTCTGTGAGCTCAGCGGTGTGAGTTTCAGCCTGGAGTTTCTAAGCACTGCTAGTAGTGCGTATTACTCAAGATGAAATGACAATAACCAGCCTGTAAAAAGTAGTTAAATTGTCCGTTTTCAGCTAAAACAAACCTGGAGTTACATTTTGTATCATTTCCTGCTTGTGTTCAGTCCGTCTGTTCACCTACTCTTGGTCTCTAGACAGCTTTTGCCAGGCTTATTGTTATTGTTTAATCACTCAAATTGCCTCCACCATAATGATTTCTCACCAATACTTATATACCTTAGATGTTTTTTTATTCTTCATTTATCAGTTTTAATGTAGGTGGGTACAATTCACATTCACAAAAATAACATTAACCATTACATTGTCTTAAAGAGTACCTAAACGGGCGTGCCAAGCCTTTCCCCACCCACAAACAAAAGTCAAAAATTGCCGCGAAAGAGGCGGTCTCTGAAGTTTGGGGTGACATGCGGGGGGTGAGTGTGTGGGCCTTTGCATTGGCACAATCACAGCAGACTGATTACGTGGGAGGGACTTGGTTATAAACCACAGTACAGGGCAGGATAATGGGCAGCACCTGATGACGATGTGTGGAGCTGGTGCGTCTTATGACGTTCTGTGGAGGCCGTGGACACGTCTCCAGCCAATCAGGAAATTCTAATTTAGTAGCAGAGTTTACCCTGAAGGGGGCGCAACCCATTCGTTTTCAGGCCAAAGTTAGGATTTTACACATGTTTGCGCAATAATGTCAGGGACCAGTAGACAACACTATGAGACACCCATTGAGTTTATCAGTAAAAAAAAACTTGGTAAAACTTGGTAAAACTGGTGTTTAGTTGCTCTTTAAAGTTTGAAACTCAAAATCAAACTTTTTTTTTTTTTTTCTCATGTAATTTAGGCAACCCATATTTCCGAGTACGCTAAAAACCTATCATGTTTTTGATTTACAAACGCTGTCCCCTCATCCAATTCAAACATATTCATTGTTATATCTATCTTGGATGCTGTACAACAGGCCACAGAATCCCATTTCAATTTATATCATTTATGTCCGAACTGAGGGTTTGGTTGGGATTTTTTAAAGAGACTATATTTTCAGTGCTTTAAGAGTGTTATGATGAGTTTATTGTGTGTTTCTGATGTGTGCAAGAATATTTCTCAAAATCATCTTCATCCATCATCCAAAACCTACTCTTGCTTTTCCAAATGACGATACATCTGTGTTGAAACCTAATGGAGGCCTTCACTGCGTGGCACTAACTAGGACTTGATTAAAGACGGGTGCGGGGATTTAAGTTGCAAGCATTTCTTTAGGAGAGAGTCTGATGGGTTTACTGCATACTGGTTTTAGCCATAGCAACTGGCTTCTGTAATTGTGAATAAATCTATTGGCATCATGATTCTGTCATACTAGGGCGGTACCGTATTGAAATATTGCGATAACGATATTTTTGCGATATTTAACTAAACTGTTGTCAGAAAATTGTGTCAAAACCAGCCACCAACACAAAATCAGGACAAAAACAAAGCTAAAACTGAACTAATCTTGGAAAATGATCACAAAACATTTTTTTTTGCACATTTATAAGTTGCAAGCACTTTTTCATGTTTTAGGCTGAGTTACTAAAAATGTGTCTATCTCAGTCAGATGGAAGACTGTAGTGGTTTTGCAAAGTATTGTGGCTTCTTGCGAAAACGGATATTCCATCACCACCATTTTTTTTTAAATATTGTGCAGCCCCATTAGCTTTTTGAAATTCAGATTATCTAGTAGGTTTTCACTCCTACATTTAGTGCCCAACGTAGTCTAAAAATAAAATGCAGAATGAATGGCTATGCCCAAAAATTGCTATATCGCCCACCCCTAATGTCTATGATGATTTAAGAAAAAGTAGCAAAGTATCATGATTTTATTTATTATAAAATGGCTATTACTATCCATCCATTTTCTTCCACTTGTCCGTTGCCGGGTCGTGGGGCAGCTGTTGGAGCTGCCCAAATCACATAGCACCCGCCCCCTATGGTTCCTCCTGCAGGTGGTGGGTCCACAGAAGGACAGCCTCATGGTTCTAACCGGGCCTGTTGGTCTCTCATAAGGGGCTTCTGAACCGCTCTTTGTCTGACCCGTCACCTAGGACCTGTTTGCCCTGGGAGACCCTACCAGGGGCACCAAGCCCTCAACAACATAGCCCCCAGGATCATTCGTGCGCTCAAACCCCTCCACCACATTAAGTTGGCAGTTCCAGGAGGTGTAGAATGACAAATAGAACTTAAATTACATGCAAAAGAAGGATAAGATAAATGTACTGATTTATTATTAAATACTAAAAAGAAAAGATATAAAGAAATAACAAAGGACCCAAAATGGACCCTTGAGGCACTCCACAACAAAGGGGCGACAAAGATAAGAAGCATGGGCCAACATTAACTGACAAATCTCTTATCTTTTAAATATGAATAAGATAAAGCAGTGCCTTTTGAGTCCCACAAAAGTTTGCGGCTTGGATTTCCATCACTGACAGTCGCAGGTAAAGAGCCGACTGTGCAGAAGTGGTTTAGATCGTGATAAAACAACCTGACAAGAATAACAGATCGTCAGTCCCGGAGATTGTAAGACGGTCTAATAGACATATAAAATTATACTATATTATACCCCTTATTGGCATTTTGTCATGATGGGCCAGATCTATAGCAACAGTTAATAAATCTACAAATTGAGGCAATAATTAGCAATAATGATCAGTTTAACGAGAATTTTATGAGACACATTGCTATGACTATTGCCACTTCTGCTGCAGCTAGTACCGTTATCCGGTCACAGGCCCTAAAATACACAGTAAGTACAGTAACTCCTAAGAAATAGTTGTAGGTGACAGTAGTAGACAGGTCCAGTATTTGTGAATGGGAAAGCACCGTGGTTTCAGTGCACAGTGACTCACGACTCCGCGTCCTGTGGAATCTCGTTGAAGTTTTTTTTCTTCTTTTTTTTCTTTTGCGGTACACAGGATGTTTCTCTAATCCACTTCTGCTTTGATATTTTTTTATATCTTTATTTCCGAGTACAGTTAAAGTTCGGTAAAGTCTTGTGAGTGTGAGGCATCCCGCAGCCGTGACGTGTGACACGGCAAAAAAAAAAAAGCGATGTAGGAACTTTCCAGATGCTTTGGACATAGTTGATTGGTTTTGTTGGATGAAAAGGTGGTTCTGCACACTGTGACTGTTTGTCCTTGGGCAAGACACTTCACCCACTTTTGCCTAAGAATGCAGAGTGTGTGTGAGTGAGTGGTTGGAGACGCCGCTAGCGCAGATTGGCACCGCATCTAAATGCCAGAGTTGTGTTGCTGTTCAGTCAGAGCTAAAGAATGCATGACACTTTCACTGCATTCTCTCTCCACATTCCTGCATCCTGCCACTGTTTGGTCTCTCTCTTTCTTCAGATCACCACCCACCAGCTCGTTTTCTGCTTTTATTGTTACTTTGTCAGGATTTGCCGCCTTAAATCTAAAGCCTGGCTGATGTAGCACTTACAGAAATGTCAGATATCGGCATAACTTTGGCAAAATGGTAGATATTGCCCCTGGACATACTACATTTGAAAGTTGAGGATTCTTCCCAAATCAATGGTTTTAGGTCTGTGGATGTCAAACTGTGGTACATGAGCTTCTTCAGACGTTACTCAAGGTCATCTGAGTCATTGATCTTGGTCTGGTGGTACAGGGTCAAATACACTATCTGACAAAGAAGTCGCCACTGAAGAAAAGGTCACATGCTCTAATATTTTGTCGAACTGCCTTGAGCTTTGATTACAGCACATTTGCTGTAGATTTGTTCCGATAGCTTCTGCAATGTCACAAAATCCAGTGTTGCCTTCATTTTGCAACAGGATCTTGTATCGATGATGGGAGGGCGTGACCACAGCACAAAGCCTTCTCCAGCACATCCCAAAGATTCTCAATGGGGTTAAGATCTGGACTCTTTGGTGGCCAATTCATGTGTGAAAATGATGGGTGGGCTGGGCTTAAGGTCCATAGGGCGCCGCCATTTTTATTCCCCAGATCTCTGCGGGCGGCCCCCACGTGACCGTCCCACCGGCCACGGGTCAATATGGACCAAAATGCTTGCGGTACCGCCGTCGGAAGAAAACCCAGCGTCCCACGACAGCATGAGTGAATGAGCTCTGACTGCCGTGCGTGTGTGTGTGCGCATTCAAACTGGCCGATGTGTGTCATCACTTTACCGCTATACTGACGGCTGTAGACGCTCCACACCTGTACAGTTACATCTTCTAAAACAAATGAAATCTGCGTGTCTTTGTTTAAGTTTCTCCTGCAGATGACCATGGCTGTGGTTAATTACGGATCCAGTGCACTGTGTAATGTCAGATGCGCAGACAAATGCGTAAGATCCAATCCTGGTCATAATCCGTCTCAAAAGCTTTGTCTCAGGAAAACTGTTCTAGCAGAATGTTGTCCAACAACAGCCCAAACACGAGCCTCAAATCAAGCGCGCTGCTCCGAGTGCTTTAGCCTCCGTGTAAGAAAAGCGAAAATGAAACTACCACTTAACGAGCGCATGGCCTGCACTAGCTGTTTTTTTTTTCTTGTTTTTTTATTTTATGTTAAGTCCACTACCATTTGTTTTCTGTTTTGCTTTGTATTGTGAGCCCAGAGGTACCTTTTTATTATAAAGCAGCTTTGAAAGCATTGCCCATTTTACTCTAAGATTATAAATACTGTCTAATGATGCACATTTAAGCTATTTCTATATCTATATATTTCAAAACCAACTTATTATTTTTTCTATTGTACTTGCACCGTGATGCACCAAACCACGGGTCCTGCACCGTGAACCGAACCCTGACAGCTGAACCCCTAATATTTATCCATAAATATTGCACTGTCTCTTGAATTTTATTCCCTGAGTTTAACCTATTGTAGGTGTAGTTGCTCATTCTGCTGGTGCTCTGGACAATGGGCTCACTCCTTTCTCTGGCACCTACTGTTAAGAACTTAAATCGGTGCCTAGCTGTTTGGGTGGTTATGAAGAAATGAGATATTGCCTTTATACAAGTCGTTATATTACTGTAAGTGGGTGCCCAGTTTAAAAAAAAATTAATAGGGGTCAGAATTTAACTGACAATCTCATGGATGAGTGTCCAGCGCTCTACCTATGGAGCTACACGGGCAAGAGAAATTTGTGCTGCAGCACATACACAGGCTATGTTATGCACCGCTCTTTTGTAGAAAACTGAGTAGCGCCTATACAAGTTAGGCAATATTTATTGAATCATTTGTAATTAGGGCAAAGATTTGAGCGTGGAGAAACTCTAAACAGCTAGGTCCTTTGTTCATCATCGGTGTGAAGTGGATGATGCCTTGGTCTAAGAACCATACGCAAAGCTACTCCAATGGGTTGATTCCAAGGAAATTATTCTTTGAATTCTTGGTTTGGTGCATGGCGCGTCTCTGCTGTGCGTCCGCGTACTTCCGCTTTGTTTTCCCTACGTTGATCTGTCACAGCTAGTGTTGGAATACGCCCGTGCCATCAGGGGAGAAGAAATCCATTGATGGAATAACTTGGTCAGGTCTAGGGTTATCAACAGATGACCTGAACATCCTGAATGACCAAGTGCAGCAACCCAATATCAGAACAGTTGGTTAAATCCAGGTGGTGTGACTTTATTTATTATTTTTGGTAACGGCAGCAGGTCAATGATGAGGCAAGTCTTTAAACACTTTGATCAAAACGTGTAAAATAAGATGTTATGAACATAATTAGAACTGTTATTTATGCTTGAACTTCAGCTTAAAAAGCGTTCAGAACATGTTGAATCACTGATCATATCTGTTCATATACTGTATCTGTTATTCTGGGCTCTACTCTAAAATACATACAGCTCATCAGTTTTCCAATGTTCATCTAAAACCCCCGTCCAGACTGTGCTTTGTTACCTTGTTGTTTTGCCAAATTAATGTGAATGGATTTTTCCAGATCAGAGACGGTTGTTTGGGTTGGTTTATTGCCTCTCTATTACAGCAGTGAGCCCCTTGACATGTTCCAGGTGTTGCATTGTGGGTCGTTGTAATCTTTTCCTTCCATTAATGACGTCCAACCCAAGCCAGGGGATTCCACTGTGATGTCACTCTCTCCTGTTTCCTGTTTCCCGCTCTCTCTTTCAGATGCACTCACACAACATGCCATTGTAATACTGTGGTGATTAACACAAATGGGGGCAGGTGAAATGCACTGCGGTCGCCCACTGCTCCTGACGGGTCGACCCGGCGGCATTATAGGATGTGCAGAAGACAATAATGTTTAGCTACACCCTTAAGCTCGCTCCTGCCTTTATCTGATTTGAAAACTACTAGTATTGTTTTGTTTAGAGATGCACCGATCCAACTTTTGTGCTTCCGATACCGATACTGGGGGTTTGAGTATCTGCCGATATCCGATATTACCAAGCGACTTTCTTAAAAGTAGTTAATGTGCATAACAAATATGTTAGACCAGTTATTCCTTAACAGCATTTCATAAACTAAAACACAAACACTGATTTTATTTTATTAGGCTACTTTAGGTGATCATACTTTCTGTCCCAGTCTCGCTTAGTTGCTGCTGGTATTAGCTTGTTGCTGCTAGCTTTAGCATGTTGCTGCTAGCTTTAGCATGGTGCTAACCTCGGCGTTTTGCGCGGCAATGAAAATAAGTGTGCGGAGGATAAAACTAACTCAGCGATTGAATTTGCCAGGTTCTGACATACACCATGCCTATATTCACTTGGATTTAGTCGGTGAAAGTTGTGTTTTTAAAGCAGTGGGAGCCAAAACTGGTATCTGTTCAGTATTGGATATTTGTAGCCGATACCCGCATTTTTTCTGGTATCTGCTCTGATATCCGATACCAGTATAGCATCGGTGCATCCGTAGTTTTGTTTCACTGATCATCTGTGTTGCCTCGTGCATGTTGTGTAATAATGTCTAGTTTCTTGTTTTGAGTCTAATCTCCCCGTTTTGTGTTTGTATGTCGCAGGTGCAGAAGCAGGTGCACCCGAACCTCCAGGCGAAGGAGGACGCGCTGCAGCACATCGAGGAGCTGATCCTTCAGCTGCTCAACATGCTGTGTGTGGCCCAGCCGCGCTCCGTACAGGACGTGGAGGTGAGAGGGGACGGGAGCTGTGGTTTTTAAATGATGTGTGTGTAGGCCTGTCACGATAATTACCATGTCAACTTATCGTCTGATAAATTGCAGAAAGATTTTATATTTTAGCCTTAATAATGATCGTCCCTTATGTTTTATCCTATTTTTGTAATACTTGAACAATTTTACTGAAGCAAATCTGTGTTTCAATGAGTTTTCAGGTATTACTAAGATTTCATTTTTTTAAGTTGGTTTCAGTGGCATCAAGTGATCTTCAATATTATCGTTTATCGCGATATTTTTCTGCCTCAATATACCGAGCTTCATTCTGTAATCGTGACTGGCCTAGGCATTGGATTGAAAGTTACCTTGTGATGCAATTTCGTGAGATTTGAATGCTGTTAAAGTCATAAAACGTCTATTCTTTGTAATAAAATATATAATCATACTGCGTCTAATGTTAAATATTTACTGGTGATCTTTTCAGGAGCGGGTGCAGAAAACCTTCCCTCACCCGATCGATAAGTGGGCGATCGCAGACGCTCAGTCGGCCATCGAGAAACGCAAACGGAGGAACCCACTGCTGCTGCCCGTCGACAAGATACACCCGCTGCTAAAGGTAAAGATCTACTGTACTCTTTCTCTGCGTTTGTTTGAGAATACATGGCTTTAGATTTAGTCACATTAGAGTAAGATAATGTGTGCGTCATTCCACTTAAATTCTTTGAAACGGGCCGTGTCAGTAATTCTATACAGTTGTGCTATTTAGACAGCTTAGTCTCCCTCTCCAGTAATTGAATTGGCTTGAGATAATCTGGGGATAGTTTGGACAAGAAATTACCTTAAACTTTAGACTAACTCAAGTGAATGCAGTGGAAACCCTGATCTCTGCGTTTTGGCTTTATACATTCAGAACAGGTAACGGCTTTATACATTTAAAGGAATTGCACTTCTTTTCGTGTTTTCTGCAGGAGGTGCTGGGCTACAGAGTGGATTACCACGTCTCTCTGTACATCGTGGCGGTACTCGAGTACATATCTGCAGACATCCTGAAACTCGCCGGGAACTACGTGGGAAACATCCGGCACTACGAGATCAGCCAGCAGGACATCAAGGTGTCCATGTGCGCCGACAAGGTGAGACGAGGCTCCTGGTCATACGTGGTTTATTACAATTATGTAAAAGAACGCATCTCTCAAGCTCCCGTTCAATGAGGGCATAAAAGGACACTTGCGAGCAGTTGGATTAGGTGGTGGCGCCCCCTGGTGGTTTGTGCTTCATCGTGTAATTTTAAAGCCGATCCGGGCCCAATGGCTGGCTACTCTGCTTTACGACCGCAACACTGGAGGCCGCCATTGCTCCGCCATTGCTGTAGTACCTCCATATAGCCGCTAGTCTCCCATTGAAAAGCATTGGACTTTAGACACGTTAAAAACAACTTTAACGCCTGCTTTCTATTTTTTAAACACTTTCTACGGCTACATATTCCTCCTGAGATAACACTGGGTTAGTCACAAAAAAAGAAACCAAGCTGGTTTTCGAAAGATTTTTTTTTTAAAATCTCGTACTAATGAGGGCTGGACTGTTAGCATTGGAGCTGCGCGAGCTACACGTCACGCAAGGGCCGAGTCTACAGTGAAGATCCCGCCCTTATGCCCTTATTAGGAACATGCTTCGTCAGAGCTGGGGAGGAGGAGTCTGTAAATCTGCCATGAATTCCCCCTCGAACGTGGTCATTATGGTAAACGGGGAGGAGTGAGGAGGAGTTGTCTATTCTTTTTAACGGTCTATGTCCGGGCCGCTATGAGAGTGACCTCAGGGAGGCGCTGTAGGGACTACGTTCATGCTTGTTATTGCAGAGCGAGAACTACGTTTTGTGTTTTGCCAAGTTTTTTTTAATAATCATTTCAGCTCTCTGTAGCGCTGAACAACGTATAACAGCTCATTGTGTAGTGCAATGGGTTTGACTAGTGTTACGTGCTTTAAATGCTTTCCAAACAAGAAATGCATCGTTCCCAGACTGGAAACTGCTGTTGCTAATAAGCTAGCTTTTAGCACATTTAGCTATACCTGCTTTTTTTAAATAATGAAAGAGGGAGCCACTAAATTAAAATGTTTTATAGTGGTCCAAACTCATTCCTAACTTTTCTAACTTATTTGTAGCATCCTAAACTTTCAAAAGGACAAGTTTACAGGCATGTTTCACAATGTGCAGAGACTTTATGGTCTCTTTCACAGAAATGCTAGTTTGCAAGTTTATGGAATCGATATAAATGCAGTAATTGGATGATTAGATGTTTTTTCCCCACTAATGTCTGAGTTTACAATATACTTACGCGCCATTACAAGCAACAACAAAAAAAATCCGGTATGCTGCCTTTAACTTTGCCTTTCTCGCAAAACATGAAACTGAGTGCCAACACCGGTAAGCACTAGGTTTAATATGACAAACCTGTGTGTTATGATAAGATGAGGGAGGATGTGCTTGAAAAAATACTACAAACCTAAAATGAAAGAATAAACAAACTCCTCAAACTGCCCCAACAAACAAACCGCTCCAGACGCCAGAGCAAAAAGGGGCCGGGGTTGGAGCACTTGTGGAATGTTTAATTCTTTGGATGTAGAAACACCGGAACGACGCTCTTGTGGAAATGAACCTATACTTAAAGAGGGGGTATTATGCTTTTTTCAATCACATAGCACCAGTCTATAGCATACTACAATGATGACGTAACCTTCTGTTGGTCTGTATATGCAGTAAATTAAAATAACTGCCTTGAATAAAATTGCTCTCTCAAAATGGCTGTACTGAACGTCTTGAAATAGGCCTCTGTCTCTTTAAGAAGCTTTCCGACACGCCCCCTTCAGCACACTGCTGTGGCATTTAAACAACACTACTGTGCGGGGAGGGGCTCTGCTGAGCTGAGGAGCAGTGGTTGGTAGCTTGGCTGGTGACGAAAGGTCCAGAGGCGTCTCCAGGAGGTGGGGGCGTTCCTAGGAGGACTGAGGCATAGCTACACCTAAAATGGCTGCCGTCTAAGTTTTTACTGATTACTCAAAAATATGTGAATGAGCCAAGGCAACACTCCAGGCATGTGTTTAATGACGGAATGACATAATAACATGATATAAAGCTTGAAAATGTCGATTTTACATAATACCCCCCTTTAACTAAGTGCGTCTCTTCTCCGTAGGTGCTGATGGACATGTTTGACCAGGAGGAGGACATAGGGCTGATGTCCCAGTGCCCGGAGGAGCCCTCGTCATCGGGGGAGCTGACGTACGACGACCTGGTGCGGCTGGAGATCGCAGAGGAGCGCCAGTACCTCCGAGAACTGGACCTCATCATCAAAGTGTTCAGGCACCACTTCCTGTCCAACCCCAAGATCTTCACGTCTCAGGTACGGCCCGAGAATAGTTCATTTTCATCATTTACTGAGTTTCTCTTGTGACTTAGCAATGTAGGAACTCAGTGGAAAGCTGACTTGACATGGCTGGCTGTAGTTGTTTTTTTTTTTTTTTGTGTGTGTGCATTTTTCGCGGTTGGGTAATTTGTGGTGCGATCCGGGTGAGGAGGATAAACCTTCACGAGTCTCGGCGGAATGACAAACGTGTAATTATGTTGAGACACAAGGCATCCTCGGCCAAAATAACTGCGATTATGTCTGTCGAAACGCTGCTCAAATTACCATCAAGAAACCTATATTGCCAAATAATGACAGAAAGTTGCACTTAAGCTATTGACACTCGACTATTTTGGGTCGCGCGTCCTTTTGCCTGAGTCTGACTAATGATTTCCTCTGGGCTATTTTAGGCTCGCTGCTATTTTTGGAACGTTTTATCTAAATGGGACATTGGGGGGTTGGTTGCAAAAGCTTATTGTAAACATGTTATTGTGACCTGTGTTCTTAGCTATCATTTTGAGTTTCATGCCTTTTCATTTACATCGCTGAATGACAAAGATAGCTGAAGAAAGTATATGGAAGAGTTGGGATTGTTTTCATTTTAGGTGCGCTTTAAAAAACTGTGATATGTTCTCCAGTGATTTCAAAACCTTATTTCTTTGTTTCTAGATTAAAATGACAAGACTGCAAAAAAAATGACAGTCTTTTTTTTTTTTATATCATTACTTTTTAAAGTTTATCAAGACTGTGGCACCACTGGTCACTCTTATAAAGGTTTCCGTTAAAGGGGGGGTATTATGTAAAATCGACTTTTTCAAGCTTTATATCATGTTATTATGTCATTCCCTCATTAAACACATGCCTGGAGTGTTGCCTTGGCTCATTCACATATTTTTGAGTAATCAGTAAAAACTTAGACGGCAGCCATTTTAGGTGTAGCTATGCCTCAGTCCTCCTAGGAACGCCCCCACATCCTGGAGACGCCTCTGGACCTTTTGTCACCAGCCAAGCCACCAACCACTGCTCCTCAGCTCAGCAGAGCCCCCTCCCCGCACAGTAGTGTTGTTTAGATGCCACAGCAGTGTGCTGAAGGGGGCGTGTCGGAAAGCTTCTTAAAGAGACAGAGGCCTATTTCAAGACGTTCAGTACGGCCATTTTGAGAGAGCAATTTTATTCAAGGCAGTTATTTTAATTTACTGCATATACAGACCAACAGAAGGTTACGTCATCATTGTAGTATGCTATAGACTGGTGCTATGTGATTGAAAAAAGCATAATACCCCCTCTTTAATAAAGAGCAACTAAAAGCCATACTGACTTTTTCAGCTGATAAACTGTGTATCTGATGAGTATTATCTGCTATATTTTGGTAGTATAGGAGTATATAAGTGTATATTTTGCACTTATAAGGCTAAAACCGTGTGTGTACAGGCAGGTACTCCTGACAGGTGGCAGGCCCAGATCTACAGGGGTGCACTAGGGCAAAAAATAAAATAAATTGATCGATCTTGAGTTTCGATCTGATACTATTTTTTTCATAATAAAAATAAATCCATGTAGCTGATTCATGAACATAACTTATTTTGTACAAACCTCAGCTCAAACAATAATGCTTCCCTCCAGTTTCAATTAATCTTCCATTGTTTCATCCAATCTCCAAAACTGGGTGCCGTTTCTGCCAAAGAAATGTGTGTAAACCTGACTATTGTAAAGACCCATGACGATTACTGAGATTGACTGAAGTAGAGATTTCGATTACATTTTGTTTAATTGCCCAGACAAAGTTTGCACCCGCAGTTTTAATGGCATCACAATATATACAGTATTTCAATGGAAAGAATCTCTATTTGCGCCCTTTTGCAACTCAAATGCACCCCTTATTCTGGAGGCGCTACAGGTGCCCCAGAGGAACTAGTGTGAAGGTGTTAGAGAAAAACCAATGGTGTCTGAAAGGATAGATGAAAAACTAGACAGGTGTCTGGGACATACTGGGAACTACTCTAAAGGGACAAAACAAGAATTAGGATTGGTGGGGTGCTAGCGGTGGGCGGCCTGGGATGTGTCGCAAGCGCGGGGAGCAGTGTGCGGACATTGCCCTCTTTGACATGACTAACTGACCATGGATGAGAAGAACTCCCGACACTGAATTAAGACCAAATTATTCATTAATTAATGAAACCCATTTATTTTTCTTTATTTGTTATCTTTTATGTTCTGTGGATTCACTCTATTCTAAATCCCTTATCAAATTTTTGTTTTTAGTGGTGGTAGTGGTAGTGGTGTGGATGGTAGTGGTGGTTATAGTGGCGGCGGTACTAACGGTATGAGTAGTATTTTTAATTTTTTTCCCCCTCTTTCTTGTATTCAAGTATTTATTTCTTATTTATTTTAACTGTTTAATATACTATTTTATTGTGCTATGTTATACCTCGTGTGTTGTATTGTTATGTCTTTCTTTTGCTTAATGTCTTATGCTCCCTCTGCACCTTTGTAAATATGCACTTCTTGCAATAAAAAAAAAAAGTTTATCTGCCATCAGTGCGGGACGAAGACGGGATCAATCCATCCATCCATCTTTTTTTTTTTTTATAAAGTGCTTTTCATACAAGATGTTGAAATCACCTCAAACCCCCAAATGTGTAGCAAATGACAATGAACACACACACATGAGGGGTGAGGGATAAACTACATCTGTTGTACGTCATATAGATATGCGAGCCAAAGCGACTGAGAGCCAAAGTTATGGCTATAAGACAGAGATGGTACAACACGACCCCTTCTCTGCCCGTGTTGACTATACGCTCCTTTGCTGTCCCAGGACGTGGAGGTGATCTTCAGTAACATCCTGGACATCCACGAGCTCACCGTGAAGCTGCTAGGTCTGATCGAGGACGCGGTGGAGATGACGGCAGACGGCAGCCCACATCCTCTGGTCGGGAGCTGCTTCGAAGATCTCGCAGAGGTACGGCAAAATGTGCACGGACACACTAGATACTGGGAAGAAGCAAGGCCGTGTTTGAAAGCAGTCTCCATACAGAAAATGTACAAATGTTGAGGATGAATGCAGTTTTTATTTAGCGACTATCGAGCTTCCTTCATAGTTTTATGGATTTCCAGTGTTTTGTGAATAAAGTAATGTATTTTATATCTGAGGAAAGATTGGATTCCTGATGTGGTTTGTCTCGTTCTCTGTTCCAGGAGCAGGCATTTGACCCGTACGAGACCCTCTCCCAGGACATTCTCAACAAAGATTTCCACGAGCACTTCAACAACCTCATGTCGCGCCCCACCGTCGGACTCTACTTCCAGGTAACGGTGATTTTAAAAGCAGTGATTTTAATTTCTAAAATAGTTCATTTCCATTGAGAATGAGCAGTTTGCGAATGCCAATGTTGAGTCGTTTGTGCGTTGAACAAACAAACAGCGTTGTTCCTGTGAGCTTTTGAAGAAACGGCCGAGTTCCTCCCGATTTGGCGCGGCCCCGCTCCTCAGTCCGTCCCGTGTCCAGTTTATTCACTGTCGAAGCATTGTTTTATTTGGACATTCCTCATAAGAATAGTATTGAAGTAACTCGACGGGGAGCAGCCTTTGAAGAGGGAATATTTGCTGGTGTTTTCTCAGGCTCCAGATCAAGTTGTTGGGAGACTGTTGGGAACGAGGCGGGGCGTTCACATCGCCGTGAACGATTTATAGATGTGAAATTATGTTGGTGGATTAAGGCTATATCCACATGAAGACAAAACACTTATATTTTCAGAAACTTTCTTTGTAAACACGAAGCCAGCTTGGTAAATGTGTGCGTCCACATGGGTTGACTCGGGTCTGTGAAAACGGCGTGATTCATCTGCCAGGCCTGTGTGTGGCGCTGTGAAGCTAACACAGATAATAGAACAAGATGTAGATGGTGCATGTGCAGTAAACCTTTGTGGAATGTGAACAGTGAAAATGAAACGGATTCAAGGATTTACGATTTACAGAAGAGACGAGGAGGCGAGTTTATTCTTCAGTCGTAACGGGACAAAAGCAGAAAAATCTGTCAGTGACTGGACTTTGACTGTCAGTCCAAAAACACAGACTGACTCGGCCGTGTTTTTCTACTTGTCACCTGTGGCTTGCGGAGGAGCGGAGCAAAACCATCATAGATCCATGAGTAAAACTCATTATAAGATCAGTAGATTATGGATAACAGACACCACTCTGGTGCTGTGATGTCATCGTTTTAGTAAAAGTTGCAGAGACGTTATAACAATGGTGCCACATAAACGGCGTTTTGAGATCTTTCCTCTCTGGGACCTAGTTTGGAAAATGTTCGTTTACAGACCCACAAAACGCCGGGCTCGTATGGACGATACACTGGATTGATAAAATATCTTTGCGTTTGGTCCTCAGCTTGACTTCGTATGGACAGGGCCTTAGTCTAGTGTTAATAGATATATGGAAATGAAGCTTAACAATTCCATGCACTAGGTGAATTCAGGAAGTAAAAATCAGACATGTGGGAAACTACTGACCATATAGACTTTTAATTAAAAGATTTATCAGACACTTTGTGAAACCTTGACAAAAACAACATATAAAAGCATTTTATAGCATTTTGGAGCATTTGGTATTTTATTTCTTTTAAAATATTTGTTATAGTTAATGGTGTAGAGTCTGCTCTGTCTGTCCGCCTAAGTTCAGGCCTGCTCCTAACAGATTTTACGAGGAGAATAAATAGTGTAAATAATATAAGGCTGCACAATTCTACTTCTTCTTGTCAGTTGTCGCTTTGCGGTGCTGCGGTCTCCACGACTTGGCGTCAAATGTCTCGCTCTTGTGCTGTTCCATCTGCTTTGGTGAGGCTCATCTTGGTGAACACCTTTAGCCACAATGTTCCGGGCCTTATTCATCCTCATTCCATGTACTGTTCCCAAGCACTTAGACACTTTGTTTGACCGAAGAATCTTAGTTTTGTCATTTTTATGCATTTCATTGATCTGCTTTCTGCTGACTCAAAATCCAGATGTTGGTTTTCTGTCTGTACAAGGAACCCTAAGAATTATTTCGCAACACGATGTAAAGGTGACTAGTTTCTCCAACTTATAAACTGTGACACAATTTGGGAATATGCCGCAGGGTTTCAAAATCTTGGCCGTCTTTTCCCGCGCTGAATGTAATGAATGAACTGTTGACGTCTCATGACATGCACCGAACCGCATTGAGGAGATGCTAGAATGATTTATACTTAATAATTGATATTCACATGGGCCACATCATCTACAACTGGGACAGAGATTGAGTAAAACTGGGACAAATCAATGGTTTTGGAGAAATCTATCGGGTCACGGGACAAAGGTCTCAAAACTGGGACTGTCTCGAGTAATCTGGGACTTCTGGTCACCCTACTGTATGTTGCAATGGGAAAGACAGTGGTGCGCTGCAATCCTGTCTCCACTGCACAATCAAGTGTAAATTAAAAACAAAACAAATCATCTTTTGTATCGCGCCGTCCTACTATGTTGTCCCTGGGTAGATGTCGTAACACCCAAACACACATTAGCCAGAGCAATCACCACTCTGCTCTCAGCTTTGTTTATGTGCCACAGTAATCTAATGAACTCCTCCTCACACAGACTTCTCACGGCTCCTCTGTCCGGAGCGCACGAGGACATCTACACACCGCACGGTTTAAGGGGAGATGCTACAGACAAAACAATTTTTTTAATTTTCAGGTTTTGGGCCAATTTGTTCTCTTGACATTAAAACTTTCACCTGGAAAAATACCTAATCTTCTCTGTACCTTGTTTTATTATTGCACTGACTTAATACTTCCCCATAGATTTATATGGAAAATCTTAATTTCAAGGGCAAAAATGCATTTTCTCACATTGGTGTGACAATAGCTCCACATCAGTATCACCGACAGACTGCAAACTTTCCATTCTTGGACTGAACAATATTTTAAAGTTTTTTCAGATGGATATTTTTCATATTCTAATTCCTAGCCTGATTTATTGAGTTTTGGACATTTGTGACCCGCCGTGGTTTCCAGGGACACAAGTCTGCAGACTCACTTTCTCGCAAATGGAGAAACAAGCAAATTTTTGAAAATTGGTGATTTTCGCCACGAAGAAGCCTCTCCATGTTTAAGCAGTATTGATATATTTCAAAGCGTAAACTTTTAGGTTCAAACCGGCTTGATTTTGGAGATTTCCGAGCGCGCAGATGGGGCATAATTTGTCTGTGTGTATTTACATACTGGGTAAACACCGCGGAGGAGGAGGCACCACTGCTTTGCGTTGTTGACACATGCTTTAGCAAACAAATGCCACGCAAAAAAGGCAGTTTTATACAAACGCCTATTGTCGATCAGTTTTTCAGGTTTAAATCGGCTTGTTTTGTCGAAGAAATAGCGCCCGCCGTGGGGGCGTGTCATGTGCGTGTGTGGCTTCATGACTATGTAACGCTTCCCCGCGTGTTGCTGTTGGAGGCCGCTGCGCTGCTGCTAACGCTGGGATACTACTGCAGAGGTTTGTCTGCGTGAAACCAGTGAACTTTTCCAGGCTGACTTTTCCGTGCGACTGATGATGCCCTGGCTTGTAAGCATGCACAGCGCCCCCTGCTGACCATTACGTTTCCCGAGCCAACTCCTTGCCTTCAGAGCGTGTTCTTAAACAGAAGGATGTAGCACGGATTTGCCAAACTCTACATTGAAAAGAACTGAGCGAGGAAAATGGATTTACCACGGGTTTGCTGAGCAGAAGGCACGCAAAGGTTACTTCAGACGGGCGAGTGAAAGTTTATTTTCCACAGTCATGTAGTCCACGAGGAATGAACCTGCTATATACACAAAATCAAGATCTCTACAAACTTAAACTAATCCATAAATGTAGTCGGTGCATCCCTAGCTTTCAGCCACTTCTTATTTGAGAGAGATCCACTTCATATTTTCGGTTTTATGGTTAGATAAAGTTACGCTGGGTTTGTGCAGTGAAACGTAAACAATGCGATCACGCGCGGTGATACGTCGCAATGTCGGCCTTTTCCTCATGTCTATGAGAATGTATGTGCATTACAAAAGTAGTACCGGAGTCTTTTCTACAGTTATAACTTCAGTTTTGTCTGGAGTCTGTAACTCTCAGCGTGAGGCTCCAGCAGCTCAAGGAGGCGGAGCTGATACAGGGAGGGACTGGGGAGAAGCTATGGGAGAAGCATGCAGGATTTTGACTGTAAATAAAAGAGTAGATTATTTGGTTTATTTGGGCTGCAAGGTTGTTATTAGTAACAACGATGTTCCCAAAGAGTAAGCAGAAGATAACTTATAAATGCCTTCCCCCTCATACAATAACAAACATAGCTGTTGACATTCATTTCAGTGATACAATTCCTTAGTTGATAATGACTACAACCATGTCCATATGCATACGATCACATTGCTAAGATGAGGAAATGATTTTCTCTGCAAGATAATTTCTCGACAACTTCACTCATATCTTCTATTTTTTCATCATCATTATGGATAATGTAATCTATAGGGCAGTTTATGGTTAGTCTTTTTTTAATTAGACTATTTAATACTTTCCACATTTCTGTAATCTTGTTTTTATTGCTTTCGAGCAGATTTGTATAATCTTTCTTGCTAGCTCTTAATATAGTTACCAATTTGTTTTTGTATCTCTTATATTTCATTTTTAGATTATCTATTTCTTAAGAATTGTCTGTACAGTTGATTACACTACGTCCATAAAACATGATCTCCATAATCCCCTCTGAAAATGTCCTTGTCAGTAACTTACAGCAAAAGTTTCAATTGACAAAAAAAGAAATCCCTATTCACCTGCAGTGTCTTGCCTTAAAAGCATAGGTCCATTGTTATTTCATTATCTCCAACAATATTGCAATAAAAGACATATTTGTACAGGACCCTCCAGATTTCGATGTCTCAGTTCCAGACCGTCTCCCAAAATATGATTAAATAAATGGCTGAAAAGGTCATAGCCTAGTTGGTTTGTTTTGAACCACCATCTCGCCATTTTTCTGATTTTGCAGTGTGCCCCTGTGGACGCTGACGCAACAACAAAACATGATCTAAACTTAGGTCATCGTTTAGCCTTTGTCCATCACTGCCCCCCCCCCTCTCTGTGGTCTCTCTCTGTCCCAAAAGACCCTCTCGTCTCCTTTGGTCGGTCTGGCGGTGATTAGGGCTGCAAAATATATCGAAAAATTATCGTTTCTGCAGTTTCCAAAACGCAAGAAGCCACAACCTTTTGCAAAATCAGTCAGGTCTCCATCTGATTTCTGAGATTTCTGCTTAAAGAATTGCTAAAGTTCCATTTTAGTCGTGGTTTTCCTAATTTTGTTCCATTTGAGCCTTCTCCTCATTCTGATATTGTATTTCTCAAGTCCATTTCACTCAGTTTGATAAAAAAAATAATGGACCGTACTGTGTTTACGTCTATTCCTTTCTCTCATTCTGTGCATCTGTAGCTTTGGTCTCGCTCTGATCTCACTTTAATCCAGGTTTAGTCCTAATGTTGTTTTGTTTAGTCCTGTTTTTGAGCCCAGGTTTGAGTCCGTAATGAGCGGCTGAAGCCTGAGCACTCTCCGTATCGATTTAGCCTCATGCATCGAGGGAATAGAAGATTTAAACCATGACTGGGCCCTATCCGGTTTCCCCCTCCGCACAGTGGTCTAGCCTTTGTCTGCCCGCATTTAGACCCGCAACCTCTAAAAATGGGTTTCCTTTTGGCTCACAAGGTTAAAGCTATACTCTGTAACATTTCACCCGATCAATTTGAATAAAATAAAAGCCTTTTTTTTCATTACGAGTGCTTCTTTTGGTGAAAAATGCCTCAAAAACATGCCTTCACTGTGAGTGTGACTCTGCTGAAACCTGACTCGCAACTTGGCGGGCTGCTCTTGTGACGACGCAACACATAAACAGGAATGCTCCGCAGCGTGGCATTATGTATCCCTCCTGCCCACTCAGTAATTTATCTTTTTTTGTGTTGCAGTCTGTGGCTGAAGGATTCAAAGAGGCGGTTCAGTACGTCCTGCCTCAGCTCATGATGGTCCCCGTTTACCACTGCATGCACTACTTCGAACTTCTACAGGTACGGCTGCGTCTTGACGAACTTCATTTATTTCCACAATAGACCCTTTAATTGTTTGTGAACATTCCGGGCTTAGCTGGAGGCGGGAAGCTCGATTCCCATCTATTTCCACTGTAGCTGTTGTCATAGTAACGATAAACAAATATCTAACTGTTTGTGGAAATATCAGATAAACCTTATTTTATCGTCTCAAATGTCATTCCTCTTGTTCTTGCACCTTAAGTCACAACAGGACCACATTTCTCAGTTGTAGTTTTACACTTTAAATCGCTAGTTTTAGTTTAATCTTATTTCTCTTGATCACTTCCTGCCTCCAGATGATGTCACTGATGATGTCAGCAGTTAAAGGGTCTATAGAGTAGCAATAAAGTCAACATGAGTAAGTAAAAAACAGCAGATATTTGTAATTTAAAGTGGACATGGACATATCATGCAAAATCGACTTTCTTGAGGTTTAAACCATGTTTTAATGTTGTTCAAAGACAGACCTGGAGTAGAATTTCACAACATTCACGCAGTTTTGAGTTAATCCTTGAACCAAGCTGTTTCTTCTTCTATGGTGTCAGTGCCTCGTTCTGTACTTCTTGATTACAACTGCATCATTGCTTCAAACCCAAAAACTGTCCCCCACATTTTTAAAGCCCATATCAAATATGATCGACTTTGAGCCGTTCTGTGCTCGAAGTGTGTTTATCACGCACTGCTGGAGCTGCTCACGCGCCGCATCCAACCTCGAAAATTATTCCTATAGCTGCCAATAGGAGGAGCGCCAGTCAAGACTTTCACCAGCTCTTTCACCTGCATTTCATTGTTACTATTAATCCTTGCAGAGACATATTTTCAAATTATAAAATGAAAAATATCAAAGCTGAGGCATCAAAATAAGGTTTTTAAGTCTATTTTTAGGCTTTAAGGGCTGAAAGTCTAACGTTTCCGAGAGAGTAAAAAAAAAAAAATCTAACTTTTCTTGAATACATTTGTTGTTGTTCTAAAAGCCGGCCTTTGGAGTATAAAGTTTGTCATTTGAAAGTAGGCCCTTGCACTTTTTTGGGAACTTTTCTAACAATTTTAAAAGAAATTTAACACGTCACCTTTGACATGTACAGTCCAGCACATATAAAGCTGTGTATGGGCAATGATAATATGTTTCAACAACCTTTTTTCCCCTCGACATTTCGCAGCAACTCCAGGAGCGCAGTGAGGACGAGGACGACCGCGAGTGTCTAAAGCAGGCGATCACGGCTCTGATTAACCTTCAGTGCAGCGTGGACCGGATCTACGCCAAACACCAGCCGCGGCGCAAACCAGGGTCTGTATTAAAAATAAATAAAACTCTGTCGCACTCACTCCTACAGTATGTGACCACAGCAGAGCAGAACTGGCACGAGGGGGGCAGAGAAGCAAAAGTAAAAAAGTAGATAAAGATAATAAATAGACCCTCTTCTCGATCTTTCTCCATCTTTAATCTATTTCATGCTACTTGGTGATGCTGCAGGGCTGCTTTGCTTAAGAATTTCTTTCTATATTCAATAATAAATCAGCGATGGGCAAACTAAGCCCGGGGGCAAAATGCAGCCCTTCTATCCAGCGTGCAGAACATGTCCAAACCTGATATGCCTTGGCTAAAAGGGTTAACGGCACCGATGCATTCACAGATTTAAAGAGACATAATGCTGAACTGCTGCCATTTTGAGGCTTGTTTACGAGTTTATGCGATTACATTCCCTTTGAGATCTTTACTTGATTGAAACGGACAAAGTCACAGCTGGCCCGGAGCTCCTGGCAACTTCAAAAAGCCAAAAAACTAAACATCAAGCATTGGTTTTGATTTAATTGAATTTGGAATAATAATCTCGTTTTAAGTGGGTTTTTACAAATAAAGACTTTTGTTCTGATCTGGCTTAAATCACTTTTTTGGTTTCAAGACATTTCACGCTGGTTATAAGGCTTAAAATGTTTGCTTGAAAGTAAAACAGCCAATCAGAGAAGTGCCATTTACCCCATTGGGAAACAAACTCATCTGAAATAAGACAAGTCAAACCTCACTCAATCTTATCTCGTCAAAAAAGTGCATACGACTCGTTTTAATGCTTTGGAAAATATGACTTATTCAGCTGAATAACATCTGCTTTAAGTAATGGTTACTATTTTTTATTTCAGTGAAGCAGCATTTTTAATGAGGAAATGTTGAGCAGAAGAGTTATTTTTATTTGAATTTCCTGCTAACAGGAAGTGACATAGAGGTAAAGTTCCATAGCAGTTTGACTCACTCATTTTCCATACGTTTGTTAAGTGTGACGTCACGACTTCCGCTTCTGGATCCTGGCAGACGGTAGCCTGGCTAACGCCAGACTAAAATCACAAGTGATATTTAGTCTGGGGACCACCAATTCATTTTCTCGTAGGAGAGGTGTGGTTTACGATTGTTCATAGCCGTTTATTGGGCGCTACGAATGTCTCTCATGCGTCTGCACGTAGCCATAGCCAATCGTATCATTGTATCAGATGACGTACCTGCTGTAAACTTTTGAGCTAAACTATTTAGAACACGTTCTAAAGCTTGATCGAAAGATGGCATCGCGTCTGCTGCTGTCATGTTGGATCTGTAAATATTTTTTTTATTTTTTTTATCCCTAAACAAACTACAAGCTTCCGTATGTCAAATAGCACGTCATCGTCTTACTGTCCCTCCTCGTTCTGTGATTGGTGCCCAAATCCATGGAAAAATGTCGGCCATGGTCCCCAGGCTGTTGTGAAGTTCGAAAAGATTCGACCGCACACAGCAGTCTGGCGTTAGCCAGGCTAGGCAGACGGGCAAATATGCGAGAAAAAAACATTTAAAAACTCTTAAAAACAACCATCAATATTTCTGAAACTCAACAGAGAGTTACTGAACCTACTTATTTCTCAGACTCATTAGCCAAAAATGCCGCACCTACTGCTATAAAGTAATATTTACTAAAGTCGCTACTTCCGGGTTTAGCATAGGTGCTGCGCCGTTAGCATTTTTCTCCGCTAACCCGGAAGTACCGATTTTGGTAAATATTACTTTATAGCAGTAGGTACAGCATTTTGGCTAATGGGCCTGATAAATAAGTATGTTCAGTAACTCTCTGTTGAATTTCAGAAATATTGATTGTGGTATTAAAGAGTTTTTTGTAGTTTCTCACATGGTTGGCACAGCAACAGTTTGCCTCTATCTATGTCACTTCCTGTCAGGCTCCAATATGGAAGGCAATCTATAAACATCACAAAAATGGTCAAACTAAAGAAAACTGGGTACATTTTTTGTGTGCAAAATCTTAAATATAATTGTGTTAACTATGTATTAGCAAAAATTGTGTTGAATATGTCCTATGCACTAGAGATTAATATGTTGAATTTGAGTAATTTTTTAAACTTTATTTTCTGATATAGTTTTTTTTTTTTTACAGTAATGCATTAAATATTTTGTCCATACCTGATTCAAACATACTGGTTTTGTCCATTTGAATTATCAACAAAGTAAAGCTCACATTATCGTCTCTTCTCTTTGTCAGGGAGCCCATGTATCGCCTGTACAGTCGGCAGGTGCGCAGCAAACAGCTGGCCATCAAACGCATGAACGAGATCCAGAAGAGCATCGACGGCTGGGAGGGCAAAGACATCGGGCAGTGCTGCAGCGAGTTCATCCTGGAGGGGGCGCTGATCCGCGCCGGCGCCAAGCACGACCGCCACAACTTCCTGTTCGACGGACTAATGATCAGCTGCAAGGCCAATCAGAGCTCGAGGTTGCCCGGCTCAGGCAGCGGCGCCGAATACCGACTTAAAGAGAAGTTTGTGTTACGAAAAATCCGTATCGTGGACCGCGAGGACACGTCGGAGCTAAAACACGCCTTTGAACTGGTGGGCAAAGACGAGAACTCTTGCGTTTTCTGCGCGCGGACGGCAGAAGAGAAAGCGGCGTGGATGGCGGCGCTGGTGACGTTGCAGTATCGCTCGACTCTGGACCGGATGCTGGACACGGTTCTGCAGCACGAGGAGCAGGCGCACCCGCTCCGGCTGCCCTCTCCGGAGGTCTACATGTTCGCCGTGCAGGACAGTGAGGAGAACATTGTGTTTGAGGATAAAGTCCAGAGTAAAACGGGGATTCCCATCATCAAAGCAGGGACTGTGGTCAAACTGATCGAGAGGCTCACCTACCACATGTACGCAGGTAAGAACAAGGACTCAGAGCCTCATCTGCCGGGTCCGGGGACTGTTTTTGCCTATAATGTTGAACTACTGTTGTTTTAATCGTTTTTTTTAAATAATCCGACTTGCTCCAACTAGGGGTGGGCCATATCGTATCGCATATCGTTATCGCGATATAATTTTTTGATATCGTTGTCATTTTTTATATCGTCGTGGATACAATATAATTCATGTTACGCTCAGCTCCATCAGCAGCATAAACACTGACTCTAGAACATGGGGACAGGTGCTTATGAAGTTAAATGAAATGAAGGATGTAAACCGCTTGAGTAGATCATATTCGCGAGGAAAGTAGTATGCCGTTAAAAAAAAAAAAAAAGAATGAAATATCACTGAATTAATCTTCCCAATAGGCGTAAGGCTGGGATTTTGAAGTAATTTGTCCATTGTCAATAATATCGTCAAATACATCGTTATCGTGATATTTCTTTTTATATCGTGATATAGATTTTAGGCCATATCGCCCTGCCCTAGCTCCAACTGTATTTACTCCAAAGTTAGTTAAGTCCATGTTCACACGCGCTCGCACAAAACATAGCACCATCAGCCACGTAACAACGATCAGCTGTTCAACGAACTTATTCCCATGACAACGGGCATCAACCTGTCAATGTGCCGACACGCACGCACGTACAGGCGCACTTCCCCGATGTTACGCGGTGGTCACTCCTCTCCCTCGTGGTTAAATACTCTGAGGCTTATAGACGAGCAGCGTGGAGAAATGTACTTAATCAGCACATGGAGAGGAAAGTTTCACTGCAGCAGGAAGGGGAAGACAGGAAAGAGCGGCGTACCTGATGATTTAAAGTTAATTCATTTTGCCTCGTCAGAGTAATCCAAACGTCCTCATGCAGCGCGTAGTCATTCTTTCTTCGTGCAAAGAAGAGGTGAGAATAGTTCACCAGAGGTCGGCCAGATTCACACCACAACCGCGACTCAGGCCGCTCCGAGACGACCTGTTTCAGCCGCAGTCGTAAAGTGTCGCGGTTAGATTCACACTGACCCTAAAGTGCCGCTCTCGGGCTGAAAGTCCCTTTAAGTCGACCTAACTAGAGCCTGTGTGAAAACGCCCTTAATAAATGCTTGAATCAACATTACCCAGAGAGGATATACTGTACTTGGATATTATAACCTCGGATCCTCTCTTTTCTGCAACTTATTCTAAAGTTGTTTACCAAATCCTTGAACGTAAAAACTCCTCGATCCTGTCCAGCAACACACTCGCCTTCCCTGACCTTTAAAAATATCTTTATGACATAAACGATAAGATAAACTTTATATCTTTATTTTGGTGGTTGTCTGTTATGAATGGTTGAAGGTGGGTCCCAGGTCTAAATCATATCATTCTTAATAATGATTCTTGGTTTACAATACCAATACCAAGCAATATTTTTTCCGATACCTATACTAAAATATGTGGCATCTAGAACTAGGCTTGTCACGATAACAACATTTTAAGTTCGATATATTGAGGCATTAAACTATTGCGATTAACAATATAATTGAAGACCTTATAATGCCACAGAAACTAACTCTTAAAGATTAAAGACCATTTATATCAAATAAATAAACTGAAATGTTAATGTTTTCTGCACTAGTACTCCTTTTTCATTCACATTTGATGAGTTTTAACATTTTAATTTGCTGAAATAATAGGTGGCCTGACCCTCTGACCAGACAAAATCCCAGCCTCCTCCATATAATGTTAATGTATCCCATGAAAGACTTCTTTTACATTTGTACCATTTATGTTACAAACAAGTAACTTTCTTTAATGTTGTCCCTGGACCAACAGGCATCAAAACAATATTTATTTTTGCTACCTTTGCGTTTTTTAATACCTGTAGTACATACGTTTTTTCGATACCATGCTAGTATCGTTTAACGGTACCCAGCCCTTGTCATTTTATAGATTTCCCCTTGATTAGTAATGTAAGGGTTCATACATTTTGATTGACTGCGGAATTTTCCGCAGTCAATTATTGGTTTTCGTTTCTTTATTGATTGACTGCGGAATTTTCCGCAGTCAATTATTGGTTTTCGTTTCTTTATTATTATTATTATTATTATGATTGACTGCGGAATTTTCCGCAGTCAATTATTGGTTTCCGTTTCTTTATTTATTATTATTATTATTATTATTCCCGCACATTTTTCCTGATTTTCTGCACCTTTCAGCACTTTCATGCTTTGTGCAATTTCTGCAAATTATGCATCAAAATGTTCCGCATGTTGAGGAGAATCCTGCTATTACTTTTCGGACTTCTGCAATTTACGGTTTTTCCGCAATCGGACGAAATACCGCACATTTTTCCCATTGACGCATAATGGGGCTCCCGCAAATTCATGCTTTTCCGCATTTTTTTCCGCAATTTCTGCAATTTCTGAACTTTGTGCATGTTCAGCTTCCGCAACTTGTGGGTTTTGAGAAAAAATTGGCCTTCTGCAGTTTTCCAGTTTTTTTCTACAGGAATTTGAAATTTTTGCATTGGTGTGTATGTGGTCTCTGCTCCATTAGTGTGTATGGCGAATCCAGCCAATGGGATTTCTGGCTCTCCAAGTGTTTCAGCCATTTGTGCAGCTTCTGCAATTTCAGCATTTAGACGATTTCAACAGTTTGACCAGTTTATGGAATTTAAGAAGTTTATGCAATATAAACAATTTATGCAAATTAACCACTTTATGGAATTTAACCAGTTTACGCATTTTAACCAGTTTACGCATTTTAACCAGTTTATGCAACATAACAATTTATGCCACTTAGGATTTATGAAATTTAAACAGTTAATGCAGTTTATATAATTTATGCAAATTAACCAATTAATGCATTTTACCGTTTTTTTTGCAATTTAACCAGTTTATGCAACATAACAGTTTGTGCAATTTAAACTGTTCATGCATTTTACCGGTTTATGCAAATTAGATTATGCAAATTAACCAATTTATGCACTTTACAGTTTTTCTGCAATTTAACCAGTTTATGCAATTTCACCAGTTTATGAACATTAGATTATGCAAATTAACCAATTTATGCAATTTATGCAATTTCTGCATTCGATTCCCGCAGTTCCGCAGTCAATCGCAATGGCGCAGCCATTGCTGCATTTCTAGTTATTATTCCCGCACATTTTTCCTGATTTTCTGCACCTTTCAGCACTTTCATGCTTTGTGCAATTTCTGCAAGTTATGCATCAAAACGTTCCGCATGTTGAGGAGAATCCTGCTATTACTTTTCGGACTTCTGCGATTTACGGTTTTTCCGCAATCGGACGAAATACCGCACATTTTTCCCATTGACGCATAATGGGGCTCCCGCAAATTCATGCTTTTCCGCATTTTTTTCCGCAATTTCTGCAATTTCTGCAATTTGTGCATGTTCAGCTTCCGCAACTTGTGGTTTTGAGAAAAAATTGGCCTTCTGCAGTTTTCCATTTTTTTTTCTACGGGAATTTGAAATTTTTGCATTGGTGTGTATGTGGTCTCTGCTCCATTAGTGTGTATGGCGAATCCAGCCAATGCATTTTAATAGGATTTCTGGCTCTCCATGTGTTTCAGCCATTTGTGCAGCTTCTGCAATTTCAGCATTTAGGCGATTTCAACAGTTTGACCAGTTTATGGAATTTAAAAAGTTTATGCAATATAAACAATTTATGCAAATTAACCACTTTATGGAATTTAACCAGTTTACGCATTTTAACCAGTTTACGCATTTTAACCAGTTTATGCAACATAACAATTTATGCCATTTAGGATTTATGAAATTTAAACAGTTAATGCAGTTTATATAATTTATGCAAATTAACCAATTAATGCATTTTACTGTTTTTTTTGGCAATTTAACCAGTTTATGCAACATAACAGTTTGTGCAATTTAAACTGTTCATGCATTTTACCCGTTTATGCAAATTAGATTATGCAAATTACCCAATTTATGCATTTTACAGTTTTTCTGCAATTTAACCAGTTTATGCAATTTCACCAGTTTATGAACATTAGATTATGCAAATTAACCAATTTATGCAATTTATGCAATTTCTGCATTCGATTCCCGCAGTTCCGCAGTCAATCGCAATGGCGCAGCCATTGCTGCATTTCTAGTTATTATTATTGATTGACTGCGGAATTTTCCGCAGTCAATTATTGGTTTTCGTTTCTTTATTATTATTATTATTATTCCCGCACATTTTTCCTGATTTTCTGCACCTTTCAGCACTTTCATGCTTTGTGCAATTTCTGCAAGTTATGCATCAAAACGTTCCGCATGTTGAGGAGAATCCTGCTATTACTTTTCGGACTTCTGCGATTTACGGTTTTTCCGCAATCGGACGAAATACCGAACATTTTTCCCATTGACGCATAATGGGGCTACCGCAAATTCATGCTTTTCCGCATTTTTTTTCCGCAATTTCTGCAATTTCTGCAATTTGTGCATGTTCAGCTTCCGCAACTTGTGGGTTTTGAGAAAAAATTGGCCTTCTGCAGTTTTCCAGTGTTTTTCTACGGGAATTTGAAATTTTTGCATTGGTGTGTATGTGGTCTCTGCCCATTAGTGTGTATGGCGAATCCAGCCAATGCATTTTAATAGGATTTCTGGCACTCCAAGTGTTTCAGCCATTTGTGCAGCTTCTGCAATTTCAGCATTTAGGCGATTTCAACAGTTTGACCAGTTTATGGAATTTAAAAAGTTTATGCAATATAAACAATTTATGCAAATTAACCACTTTATGGAATTTAACCAGTTTACGCATTTTAACCAGTTTATGCAACATAACAATTCATGCCATTTAGGATTTATGAAATTTAAACAGTTAATGCAGTTTATATAATTTATGCAAATTAACCAATTAATGCATTTTACCGTTTTTTTTGCAATTTAACCAGTTTATGCAACATAACAGTTTGTGCAATTTAAACTGTTCATGCATTTTACCGGTTTATGCAAATTAGATTATGCAAATTAACCAATTTATGCATTTTACAGTTTTTCTGCAATTTTACCAGTTTATGCTATTTCACCAGTTTATGAACATTAGATTATGCAAATTAACCAATTTATGCAAATTTATGCAATTTCTGCATTCGATTCCCGCAGTTCCGCAGTCAATCGCAATGGCGCAGCCATTGCTGCATTTCTAGTTATTATTCCCGCACATTTTTCCTGATTTTCTGCACCTTTCAGCACTTTCATGCTTTGTGCAATTTCTGCAAGTTATGCATCAAAACGTTCCGCATGTTGAGGAGAATCCTGCTATTACTTTTCGGACTTCTGCGATTTACGGTTTTTCCGCAATCGGACGAAATACCGAACATTTTTCCCATTGACGCATAATGGGGCTACCGCAAATTCATGCTTTTCCGCATTTTTTTCCGCAATTTCTGCAATTTCTGCAATTTGTGCATGTTCAGCTTCCGCAACTTGTGGGTTTGAGAAAAAATTGGCCTTCTGCAGTTTTCCAGTGTTTTTCTACGGGAATTTGAAATTTTTGCATTGGTGTGTATGTGGTCTCTGCCCCATTAGTGTGTATGGCGAATCCAGCCAATGCATTTTAATAGGATTTCTGGCACTCCAAGTGTTTCAGCCATTTGTGCAGCTTCTGCAATTTCAGCATTTAGGCGATTTCAACAGTTTGACCAGTTTATGGAATTTAAAAAGTTTATGCAATATAAACAATTTATGCAAATTAACCACTTTATGGAATTTAACCAGTTTACGCATTTTAACCAGTTTATGCAACATAACAATTCATGCCATTTAGGATTTATGAAATTTAAACAGTTAATGCAGTTTATATAATTTATGCAAATTAACCAATTAATGCATTTTACCGTTTTTTTTGCAATTTAACCAGTTTATGCAACATAACAGTTTGTGCAATTTAAACTGTTCATGCATTTTACCGGTTTATGCAAATTAGATTATGCAAATTAACCAATTTATGCATTTTACAGTTTTTCTGCAATTTTACCAGTTTATGCTATTTCACCAGTTTATGAACATTAGATTATGCAAATTAACCAATTTATGCAAATTTATGCAATTTCTGCATTCGATTCCCGCAGTTCCGCAGTCAATCGCAATGGCGCAGCCATTGCTGCATTTCTAGTATTATTATTGATTGACTGCGGAATTTTCCGCAGTCAATTATTGGTTTCCGTTTCTTTATTATTATTATTATTATTCCCGCACATTTTTCCTGATTTTCTGCACCTTTCAGCACTTTCATGCTTTGTGCAATTTCTGCAAGTTATGCATCAAAACGTTCCGCATGTTGAGGAGAATCCTGCTATTACTTTTCGGACTTCTGCAATTTACGGTTTTTCCGCAATCGGACGAAATACCGCACATTTTTCCCATTGACGCATAATGGGGCTCCCGCAAATTCATGCTTTTCCGCATTTTTTTCCGCAATTTCTGCAATTTCTGAACTTTGTGCATGTTCAGCTTCCGCAACTTGTGGGTTTTGAGAAAAAATTGGCCTTCTGCAGTTTTCCAGTTTTTTTCTACGGAATTTGAAATTTTTGCATTGGTGTGTATGTGGTCTCTGCTCCATTAGTGTGTATGGCGAATCCAGCCAATGGGATTTCTGGCTCTCCAAGTGTTTCAGCCATTTGTGCAGCTTCTGCAATTTCAGCATTTAGACGATTTCAACAGTTTGACCAGTTTATGGAATTTAAGAAGTTTATGGAATATAAACAATTTATGCAAATTAACCACTTTATGGAATTTAAACAGTTTACGCATTTTAACCAGTTTACGCATTTTAACCAGTTTATGCAACATAACAATTTATGCCACTTAGGATTTATGAAATTTAAACAGTTAATGCAGTTTATATAATTTATGCAAATTAACCAATTAATGCATTTTACCGTTTTTTTTGCAATTTAACCAGTTTATGCAACATAACAGTTTGTGCAATTTGAACTGTTCATGCATTTTACCGGTTTATGCAAATTAGATTATGCAAATTAACAAATTTATGCACTTTACAGTTTTTCTGCAATTTAACCAGTTTATGCAATTCATCCAGTTTATGAACATTAGATTATGCAAATTAACCAATTTCTGCAATTTATGCAATTTCTGCATTCGATTCCCGCAGTTCCGCAGTCAATCGCAATGGCGCAGCCATTGCTGCATTTCTAGTTACAATTTGATAAGGCATTTCTGGCCTATTTTATTTTTTATGTTAAAGGGACTATACAGAGTTTAAAAATGTTAAACTTATGTATTTCCTCCCCCTGTATGTTCTAATGTGTAGAATGAGCCCAGACCTGTTCACCACAACTGCCTCTAAATCCTGCACTGTCACTCAGAGGTTTTAATTCGGGTCCGAATTGCCGCGCTTAATATAGAGACTGCAGTTACACGTATGACCTGAGGTGGCAGTAGTGAGCATAAAAATGACCAACTTGCATGTAGTCCCTTTAATATTATGTTGTTATCAGCTTAACATGCAGTGCTTTGTCTCACTAATTTCTTGTATTTTAGACCCAAACTTCGTCAGGACGTTCCTCACCACGTATCGGTCGTTCTGTAAACCACAGGAGCTGCTCGCACTTCTAATAGACAGGTACAGTGCTCCTTTACCACTGGCTATACTTGGGTCTTAATGTCACTTTTTTTATTATGAAGTAACTGATGAACCGTTCAAAGGTTTGCACTTGTAGATATAGATGAGGTAATAATTCCAGGGGCTCTTTTATCTTTTTGTTTGTGTGTTTTTTCATCACATGTAAATCTGTTTTCTCGGCAGGATTGAGATCCCAGAGCCGGAGCCCACGGAGGAGGACCGGCAGGCGCTGTGGAACGGGGACCAGCCCATGGCCGCCGAGCTGCAGCGGTTCAGGAAGGAGTACGTCCAGCCGGTCCAGCTCAGGTACGGAATACACACAAGGATTTTATTTCATTGAATTGCATTATGTGATGGTGCGCAGCTGCAATTTGAAAGGTGCTTATTGGCAAATCGCATTCGATCAGTTCAGCAATTTGTATTTTACTCAAATGTTTACACTTCTGGACTTTGGTTTGTGAGCGAAGTTTGGCTTTTAATCTCTTAACCCCCAGCTGAACCAAGCACATTTTCTCCAGTTCGGCATTAACCAAATCTAAAGCTTCTCGACTGGAGAGTAACAGTTTAACGCCTCATTTGAAGGCTAAGACTTACAAAACTGATCATAATGTTTTTGTCGCATTTTCCAAGCGTTTTTGTCTCTTTTTTTTGTTGTGTTTTCATAGGTTTTTTTGTCGTGGTTTTGCCACATTTTTGTCACCTTTTTGACGCTCTTTAGTCACTTTTTCGTTGCATTTTTGTTGCTTTGCTGGCACGTTTCTGGAGCCTCTTTGTTGCTTTTTTTTTATCACTTATTTGTTTTCGTTGCTATTTAATGCTTTTTTTCAAGAAGCTTTTAGATTTGGGTAAAGCCAAACTGGAGAAAATGTGCTCAGTTAAAGGGATATTTCGGGATTTTTGACATAGGGCCTCATTTCCTAGTTATCCAGAGTGTTGTTGATGTCTGGAGATATTTTTTCTTAAATTCATGCAGTTCTTATATTTGAAGAGTCTAGTGGCGCTAGGCTAGGGCAAGGCTAAAGCATTTCTATGGTATCAGTTAGCCTGTATTAAAAACAGTCTGACCCACTCCACAGTGCACCTGAGGCAAATCACTTATAACGCCAGACTAACCATATAAATGTCTGTGTTAATAGAATCATTTTGAAATATAACTGACCTTGTATCACATGACTTACCGCATTTTGAGGGACTATTTTCTCGCAGATCACTCCGCCGCTGCGTTAGCTTACAGCCACGAAGCTGATGCTGCTCAAATATAAGTTATTTTAAATGCAAAATGGTTAAAATTATTCTATCGAAAAATCCTGAAATATCCCTTTAAAGTGGAGGGTGAGAGGTCAAAACCACTTTCAAATCTAATTGCAATAACAGTCAGATAATTGGGGTGGGAACTTCTGGGTACCTCATGATTAGATACGATACACGATACATGGTTCATGATAACTTTACGATACGCCGATACTGCGATAAACATATACTGCACGTGCGATTTTAACCTTTTTTAACATACTACATATGATTCATTGTTGACATTTGTTTTCATGTGCGTCATACCCTTTTCTCTCAAATAAGTGACTAAATGATCCCTGACTTACTGAAAATGGTTCTATTGATCTTTCAGTAACTTCATTTACAATTAAATAAACAAAAAACCACAGTCCTATTTCAAAAAGAATAAATCAACCCCAAATGAATCGTATTTATAATGATAAAAACATTAAAAGTAATATTTTTGTGTGACGGTGTTTGGCTCAAGTGCCTAAAATTGTAGTGCTGCCCCCTGCTGTCCTGACTGAATCCTTGATCATTATTGGCCTCTATTGACTGTGAAAACATGTGGAGCACTCCTACCTCATTAATATGCATGACGTCATCAAAAGTATCGATTTCGGAAGAAAAAGTATTGTATTGTCCCGCAAAATATCGTGATATATCGCAAAATCGATATATTGTCACACCCCTATCTGAAAATGCAAGTATTTAAACTAGGGCTGGGACGATCCACTTTTGTCACGATCCGATACTCATCACGATACTCAGAGGCCGATCCGATACGTATTGCGATACAGTAAGTAATTATAACAAGTGATATGTTTGCCTTAAAACGTGTAAAAAGTCATGTGTCCAAAGTGTAGTGTACGATTAAAAAATGCCTCCAAACTCAAGTATTGAAAGTATTGCGATACTTCATAAAGTATCGATACTTGGTATTACCGCACAAAGTATTGCGATCCAAGTCCGATCCGATATTTTGTCCCAGCCCTACTATAAACATACTTGATTTTACAGATGAAATATCCTTGCCACAAATTAGAAGAGAAACTTCGCACATTAATTACTTGAGGCAGGTGTGTTGGAGATGAGGGAAAATCCCAGTGTACATTGATAAAAAATTACTTCCCGCACACTGCTAACCTTGCAAAAATAGTTTATTAGGATATGGTCAACGTTTCGATCCTGAGACCTTCATCAGGCAAATTGCTGAAGAGCTCCAGGTGACCAGTCTTAATTAGGGTGTGACTGGCACCCAAGGGTGCCCCTCTTAAAGGGACACTGTGCCAAAAAAGATCAACCCCTTAATACATATCAAACAGGCGTTAGAAAATGTAAATAAAATATATACATTATAAACCGCAGTGCATCTGATTACATAAATCAATGGATGTAGACCACAGGTGGAACAAAAGAACCTGGTGGAGCTGCATCCATCCTAACATGTAAACAACATGGTCTCAGTACACAATACAAGACCAGTATAGTCAGGTTACAAAAAAATGCTCAAGTTAAATTCATCATTGAGGCCTTTAGGAGCCAACGTTTGTAAAGTGTGGATCCAATAAGACTCTCTTTGCTTGAGGAGTTTATCATGATCTCCCCCTCTGAGTGGAGGGGGACATGAGTGGAGGGGGGACATGTTCAATGCCATAGAATCTCAGAGAACAGACATCATGATTATCATTAGAGTGGTCATACCGCCTTTGCTATGCCCAATCCCGTCAGATCTTGGAAGCTAAGCGGGGAAGGGCCTGGTTAGTACTTGGATGGGAGACCGTTTGGTAACACCAGGAAGCCTAGCGAATGTAGTGAGTGAGTGAGTGGTTGGTGGTGGTCGGAGGGGCCGATGGCGCAGACTGGTTGCCTCGCTTCCGTCAGTCTACCCCAGGGCAGCTGTGGCTACAACAGTAGCTTACCACCACCAAGTATGGAGTGAATGAATAATGACGACAGTGTAGCGCTTTGAGAAACTTGGTAATACAGGCTTGTAAAGCGCAATACAAGTGTAAGGCATTATTATTATTATTATTAAAATGTATAGCAACTGGGTAAACCCGATCATTCCTCCGGATGGAGCTCTTGTGCTAATGCGTTTAAGTTTTCTTGTAGTTTTACCTACATCTGCTAAACCACAAGGGCACCATAGCATGTAAATGACATGGGTTGATGAACACGTGATTACACTTTTAATTGGATATTTTTTTCCAGTGTGAGGATGTACAAAATTATTTATTTTGACTGTATTGTTACATTGGGCACAGTTACCATAACGATAGTTGTGGTAACTGTTTTTTAACAGATGAAATATCCAAAAGGAGACGTTTTGTTTTGTTTTCAGAGGACTTTGTGATTGTTGTCTTTGCGATGTGACCATTAAAATGTCATTTTCTATTTGTTTGTATTATTCTGTATCTTGGCATGATCAATTCGTATTTTTCTGAGTCGATGGAAAGTCTTGTGTGGTCTCTTTAAAGTTTGTTTTGAAATCAAAGAGGGAGCCCTTTTAGTCGAGTGTCCTCTTAAACGTTCGCTACAGAATAAAACGATGAAGCATTATCATTTTGTTTCAATCTGGTCTTGGCACGTATCGCCGTTAAAGAAGCTATTTTTAAATCTGCAGCCCCTTGTTTCCAAGAATTGCTTTCGTCTAGTCGTTTGTACTGAGTTGAGTTGTGTCTTGTTTTTGGCAGAGTCCTGAATGTTTTCCGACAGTGGGTAGAACATCACTTTTACGATTTCGAGAATGATCCGGAGCTGAGGAGCCGACTGGAGGAGTACATCACCAGCAAAATACAACTCAGAGGTCAGTGCCACGCAGACGTTTAAGAGCCATTTTAAGTACTGGTTTTTAAACTGCTTTGTCCTGATTGAGACCCATTTGTGTCTTTGAGTAATTCAGATTCAGCCCCGACTTTTGCCTTTGATTTAGTCCTGGTTTTAGACCATTAAAGATATAAAAGATTTACAGAAGAAATGTCATGCAAAATCAACTTTTATCTAGGACCACAACTAACGATTATTTTGTAATCGATTAATCTATAGATTATTTTTATGATTAATCGATTAATCGCTTGGCTGTAAATGGTGTAGGAAAATTGTGGTTTTTTTTTTTCATTTTTGTTAATCACAAAGCTAAAGTGGCGTCACTTGAGGACATGTTGATGGAGCAAACTTAAAGTAAATGTTTGTTGGAGGCTCTTGGTGCTAATTCTGCTTTCTGATTGGATGAGACACAGACAGATATTCACGAAATTTACAATGTACAAACCACTACAGACCCAAACTATTAAAACAAAGTAGGTTTTCATCAAAAATACAACATTTTCATGCAATTTTTGCTCTATTTGAGTCTGTGTGAACCAGAAAACGATTAATCGATTACTAAAATAGTTGTCGACTATTTCAATAATCGATTAGTCGTCGATTAATCGATTAGTTGTTTCAACCCTACTTTTATCTACAAAAAAACCAACACATTTTAATTTAATCTTTCCGCTTACACAAAGAGTTAACAAAAGTGAAACACCATAATGTTTCCTTGTCAGTAACATACTAGTAGTATTTCCCGCCCCGCCATCAGCGCCACCCGCCCTGTCAGGACGATAGCCTTTTATTATGCAGCGCTAATCACTGATCATCCAAATCCGTTCCGTTTTCTTTTTATGAGATGCTACCAATGGCTGCTTTGCGACGACGACACCGGAGGCCGCCATTGCTGTAGTACCTCCATATAGCCGCTAGTCCCCCATTGGAATCCATTGCACTTTAGACACGTTAAAAACAACTTTAATGCCCGGTGCCTAATTTTTTGGAACAGTCTATGGCTAGATATTCCTCCTGTGATTACGCTGGGTTAGACACAATCCGAGGTACCGGGCTGGTTATGGTAGGATAAATTTTAGAAATCTCGTACTTAATGAGGGCTGGACTGTTAGCATTGGAGCTGCGCGAGCTACACGTCACACAAGGGCCGAGTCTACAGTGAAGATCCCGCCCTTATGCCCTTATTAGGAACATGCTTCGTCAGAGCTGGGGAGGAGGAGTCTGTAAATCCGCCATGATTTCCCCTCGAACGTGGTCATTATGGTAAACGGGGAGAAGTGAGTAATGTCGGTCTATTAATAATATGTCTATGGATACTACGCCTGCTCAATCTAGTCCGGGTCCGTGTTTTTTTACGGATCCAGTCCGTGTCTTACGCTCAGGCACAGTGCGCAGACCCAGGCCATGCGCTTGTGTTTATCTGAGGCTGCGCCAGAAAAGATCGGAGAAACGGCGGCAGAGACGGGCGCTGCCGCTACAGTGCGAGTAAGTTTAACTAGAGCGATTAGATGACAATAAGATTAACAATAAATCCTTTTGGCACTTTGTAAATATGGAAAACCAACCAAAGCTAAATGTAACAGTTGCGTTTAGGCTAAGCGGTTAGCATTATCTGTCTCACATCAGTCACTGAAGTTAGCTCTGGTTTTGTAGAAAGTCCTGTGAACTTAATCTGATCTGGGCTCCTCTTGTTTTATACAGAACACAGACATTACATGTGTCCTATTAGATCATAAACTTTGGAACTCCCTGATAAATATTAAACATAAATATGAGGAAAATCCAAACACCCAGGGGAAAATTAAATAATGGTCGCCTACATCAATCTAATAGTATATTACATAATCAAACTTTCTATAACTAGTATTGTTTTCAAAATCAAAATGCTTTACAGTTACTTGCATTGAATTAAATATGTATCATGTAGAAATTCAAACTTCAAATTGCGTCAGGAAAGAAGAAAACGAGAAGAAGAGATTTTATTTATATCGAACCTATCGTAAATAGGGGCTTTACAGTCAACAAGTGAATCAAAAACTACTAAATATCATAATTAAAATAGAAGCAGATGTTGTGCTTGATTTAGTTTTTGATTAGAGCTGCTTCAGAAAGGTTGATTCTAATCCTCCTTTTCTTCCGGTTTAGACCTGGGTGATGCATCTATTTGATCTTCCCCCGGCGCCTGATTCTGTCATGATACAAACCCATTGTTCTCGCTTTTAATTTCTCACAGAAAATAAAAGAAACGTGTTGCCTTTCTGTTTGTTCACAGGGAAGTCGATGAGGAAGTGGGTGGAGTCCATCAATAAGATCATAAAGAGGAAACTCCAGACGCAGACGAACGGAGTCAGTCACAACATCACGTTCGAGAGTCCGCCTCCTCCCATCGAGTGGCACCTCTGCAGAGCGGGACAAACGGACACCTTCGACCTGCTCACCCTGCACCCCATCGAGATCGCTCGGCAGCTCACCCTGCTCGAGTCTGAGCTCTACAGGTGAGGGGAGGAACTGCAGCCTTTCACATTACTGTAGAGCTACTGCAGGAAACATCATCCAAAAATCCAGCTGTTTGGGCTGCACAATATGTCGGCATAAGGAGCCACAATATAATCGCTTAGTTTTTAACCTTAATATGATCCTTATTTAGTTTTTTTTTTACACAATATGATGAAAAATTCTTTGATATTGTGCTAAGGCCGAACCAGTCACGACCATCACAGAGAATTGATAAGGTTACGTCACTCGCTGCATCACTATGTTGTTGGTTCAATTAACATTAACATTAGCCAAAACTAATCATGGATGGCGTAGTCGAGGATTTTGCCTCCGCGTTCTCGTCAGTTTATATTCAGTTCTTATTTTGTGAGTTGGACTCATGTTGGACTACAGCTGTCGTCACGTCTATTGGTTTATTTCACAGACAATCTGTGCGCGTTAGGCCCGCCCGTTCAAACTGCTCCAATTGCTCCGTGACCAGACTCTCTTACCTGCGTGGTATGGCAGAGCCAGGCGAGGTCACAGGGATGGCATTAACAGTTTTCACGGGGCATTCAAAATAATGAATTAGGTTAAAAGGCAGGCCTTATAAGTCATTAAAAAGCATTAAATTAAATTGAAACTGGCATTAGATTTACATTTCTTAGAAAATATAATAGATACAGAACCCACAACATTGACATTGCTCAGCTACTGTCAAAAACACAAAAACTATGGTCGAAAAATCAATATTTTCCTCAAAAGTTTCAAGATTCAAATTTAAAATATGAATCGAAATTTTCGTTTCTCTCAAGTCCTTGGTGTGACCAATTTTTAATTTTTAATATCAAACTTGCCTCAAAATTCCCCTGTTTACAAATCTTATGAATACATTATGCTGAGATTGTTTGCATTTATGGCATTAAAATATAGCATTTAGGCATTAAATTTGACTTGCTGCTATTTTATTGTTTCAGCTCAAAGTAATGATCCAAATTTAATAGAAATATCTTTTATTGAATCAACATAATCAACATTATTGTTCTGTTTCATGGTTCTGATGAATATTTTTGTTAGGGCTGGTACGATCCGATACGTATTACGATACAGTAATTTGTGCTTGACAATTTTGTTGTAAAATTGTACAATAAAAATAAAGCACTTACTTATTTACTTGTATTATTTAGATTAAAATGTGTAAAAAGAAAACAGTCATGTGTCCAAAGTTTATAAACCAAATTTTACATTTATTGAAGTGTTAAGGTTGAAAAGTGCATTAACACAAAATGTAACAAAGTTTGTGTAAGTGTTACTGGAATGGTGTTACTACAATGCCCTACATATCTTTGAATATCTCTGAGTTTATATTGTAATGAAATCTGTTGTGTTCCTGTGCAAGACGCTCACAAACCACGGGAGAAGCTGAATGAAAAAAAGCTCTAGTTGTGGTTATTAAATCCCATGCGGTTTCCTCAGAGCGGTGCGACCCTCGGAGCTCGTCGGCAGCGTCTGGACCAAAGAGGACAAAGAGAAGAACTCGCCGAACCTGCTGCGAATGATCCGCCACACCACCAACCTCACGCTCTGGTTTGAAAAGTGAGTTCACTCTCTTACCCTGTCTCGGCTTTAAATGATCTGCTGTCCTGACCCGCCGCTGCTCTGTCCCAGGAGCATCGTGGAGATGATGAACCTGGAGGAGCGCGTGGCCGTGATGATTCGCATCATCGAGATCCTGCAGGTTTTCCAGGAGCTCAACAACTTCAACGGAGTCCTGGAGGTCGTCAGCGCCATCAACTCCGTGCCCGTCTACAGGCTCGACCACACTTTCGAGGTGAGATTGTTGCGGGGGAAAAAAGTAGCTTAAAACATTATATTGTTACTAGAGGTGGGAGATATATCGTTTAGACGATAATATCGAAATTGTTGTCTGGACGATATGCAAAATTGGATATCGAGATATTTCATAATTTGTACAATCCGACCCCCCAAACATGTGTCGCGTTGTCCTTGTGGGTTACCGTAGCGCGCCAGCCGCCCACTCCGCTGCGTAACACAGTCAAAACAACAACATGGCAGCGTGGAGCGATTACAGAGATGAAGAATCTAATGATATGAATGAAGTTTGTCACATGAGTCGCTCATATTTGCGAGGAAAGGGCTCAGGACAAGTTGTAGCACTGGCTTTGCTAGCTAACTTTCCTAACTTTTAGCCTCGCGCTAACTAACAACACGGTGAAGAAAACCACAATGCAAACGCGGTTAAAGGCTAATAATATCCTCCTCACCTGTTTTCTTCAGATCACGTAAGTTCCAGGACAAACTTGTCTCCCTCTCGGTCTCTTTCCCTCCTGTGTGTGTCTGTGTGTCTGCCCCGGCCCCCCGCGTGCATCGGGAGAGACGAAAAGGAGAAATATGGAAAAACTGGATCCTTTGAAAAACGCGTTAAGACTCACTTCCCAAACGCGTTAATACTCACAGATCTATCCCCAGTCTCCTTACAATAAAACACAAGTAAACTGGCCAGAGGCAGGTGAACTTACAGGAGCATTTCACTGTGATGGAGATGAAGTTGCAAATATTGTAGCAATATTATTTTATCTTATCTTCCGTGTTCTTCCCATTGACAGTATGGTTCTTCCAGATGAAGGTAGAGCTTTAGATGAATAAATAGAATAAAATAGCTTTAAATGAATTTGCCCTATTGTCTAAAGGCTTTGATTTTGAAGTATTTTGTCAGGTGTAAATTATATCGCCAAATACATCGTTATTGTGATATTTTTTTCATACCGTGATATACATTTTTGTTCCCCCTGCCCTAATGTTTAAATCAATAATGTGTCATATCTTTATATACTAGAAATTCTATACAATAATAGGTCAGATACAGCAAGTCAAAAGACCAACTGAACCTTCTTTGCCAGTTTGCACACATTTCTGTGAAGGATTGCAAAAATATCGTCTGAATATCGATATCGAGATATTGAAAAAAAATATCGAGATATTCACTTTTGTCAATATCGCCCACCCATATTTGTTACATTAAAATCACACTTCTCTCTACATTTTTCACCAATTCACATGTAGCATTTATTTGATAATTGACTTAAAACTGCCCTAAGCGATGTCTTTTTGAATTATTTTCGTCAGTAGTGAACCCTGCTCTGCTCCCCCCTCCACACTATAGACCACACGCTGCTCTGATTGCATTAAATGAGGATGGATATCTCAATAATCTTAATAATAATCACACATTTATTAGCATAAATAAGATATGTAGCAAAATAAACATTTTGAGACTTACATTTATTTCCTAAACTGCAACTTTCTTGAAAGTCTCTTCTTTTTTTTGGCATTTAAAACATAATACTTCCATTTAGAACCAAGTTTACAGTGCAGAACTTTTTTCCCCGCAACCCTTGAACGCCTCACAGCCTCTCGGTGTTGCTGTAATCACGAGAGAAAAGACCTGACGGCTCCTGTAGATATCGGATTATTAAACAAACGGACATTTCATGAGGATTTCAGCTGCATCAGAGCAAGTCTGTCAGATGTTTGTCAGTTCACGATCTTTTTGTAAAACTTCATGGTTACATGGTGCGGGGGCATGTGGGGATGTGTTGGGGGAGTGAGGTGAGGGAGGTGCGGTCTCCTTCTGAGGCACAAAGTCCGCTGCTGTTTGTTAGTGTGGCGCATCTAGCGACGCACTGTGGGAATGCAACAGTGCCGGTCCGACAAAAAGGTGTTGCTTAGAGTAGCTTTAATGAGACTCAGAACTTGATTTTAAGGTGAGACACATAAAATGACAATACATTTTTTTTAATCATATTTATATCAGTAATATTCCGCAAAAGTTTCAAATTGATGTATCTTAATTAGGGCCGGGACTTTTTTCGATTAATTGCGATTAATTAATTACATGAGGTTTAGTGCGATTAAAAATATTAATCGAAATTAATCACACTTTGCTTTCCACACTTCAGTTTCCTTTTTTCCTGCAGACGCACAATTAATGGCAATATTGCACTGGTCTGTTGGACTTGGTTGAACAAAAATAAACAATATTTTGTTGCTTAAGCTTATGTATTCAGTCATTATTCAATGGTATACTAAAAATCCTTATGAAAAACGTACTTCTCACTGTTCTCAGGTCAATATTTATATGCGATTAATTTCGATTCATTAATTACAAAGCCTCTAATTAATTAGATTCATTTTTTTTATCGAATCCCGGCCCTAATCTTAATTAAAACATTTTCCCTATTCACCTGTTGTGTCTCACCATAAAGGAAACTTGCAGAGTTAAGGACTATTTGCAGGAAAGCAGCAAGATTATGAAAAGGTTTGCTTAATTTTGTGTCAAGTGTTTGGATCGCAAAATCCTGGAGTGACTGTCCAGTACTTTTATATTATTATATACGTACTTGTGGACATTAGGCAATTATTATTATTATTAATGTTAAACTGTATTTCATTTGAACAGGCGATCCCTGAGAGGAAGAAGAAAGTGCTGGAGGAGGCCGTGGAGCTGAGCCAGGACCATTTTAAGAAATATTTGGCGAAACTCAAGTCAATAAACCCACCCTGTGTGCCTTTCTTTGGTAAGATCTGCTCCCTAAAGTATTTGACTGAAGGCAGCATCAGTACTTTGATCTAAAACGCTTCCACGTGCTTTTGTCTTGTTAAAATCACCAAAAGCCTGTTCAAGTTTTCTGTTGTCACTGCTCATGTTTTCGTCATGTATTTACAAGCCGCGTTTCAAAGGAGTTTCATGAGTTTCAAGTGTTGCCCAAAACATACCTGATCTTTACTCAACAATGTCAGAGCCGGAGCCGCTTTGTTTGTGTGTATTCTAAAGTTTCCATAATGGAGACTTGAGGGACGGTGCTGCCATTTTTATCACTCATTTGTGTGTTTTTACAGGTATCTATTTAACGAACATCCTAAAGACGGAGGAGGGGAACCCGGACTTCCTCAAACGCCACGGAAAAGAGCTCATCAACTTCAGCAAACGGCGGAAAGTGGCCGAGATCACGGGGGAGATCCAGCAGTACCAGAACCAGCCCTACTGCCTCAAGGGGGAGCAGGACATCAGGGTGAGTTATTATCACAAAGCTTTGAACACTTTCAACACGGCTTTGTCTTGTTGTTCTTGTGAATAACATCTTTAAATACATTATTGTGATGTTTTTTTGTTCTTCCAGAGGTTCTTTGAAAACTTGAATCCGATGGGGAACAGGAGCGAGAAGGAGTTTTCGGATTATCTCTTCAACATGTCGCTGGAGATCGAGCCGCGAAACTGCAGGCAGCCTCCGCGTTTCGTAAGTGCCTCTGCCAACGCACTAAGGCCAAAATTCTACAAGTCAAAGTGAAATCAATTACTTTATAGGGGCCTTTCATAGTCATATAAATAACAACAACATTGCATCACAACACTTAGTATACAGGGCCGGACTGGGACAATAATTCGGCCCTGGCATTTTTTGGTTTGGACCAGCCCACCCATGGGGGGGGGGGGCGTGCACTCACAAAATAAAAAAGAAATAGACTGGGCTGGCTCATGCGTGCGGCACATGTGCCACTGATGCGCCTGTGATGGGCCATTGGATGATTCCATTCCAGAAAGCACGGGCTGCGCAGAAAATAAACAAATAAAATCTAACGCACCGGTCCACGGGTCAAATGCCTGGTAAAATATATGGCCAGTCCGGGCCTGTTAGTATATTGGAGCAAAAAGTGCATAAATTGGGCAAAAGGTCCTCCCATGAATACCCACTGTGTAAACATCAGCACAGCAATAATAAGGATAGTATCCAGCACAGGCTCAAAGTGTGAGAAATACACACTCACTTGACTTTATTAGGATCATTAGCTTCCACAAAGTGGTTGCTAGTTTTCCTGGGATCCTCCTGATGTAATATAAAATTACATTTACAAAACAGATAAAATGATTATTTGGAAAACAGTAAAATCATACCACCATAGGAAGCATAGGACATGGATACTATCCTCTGAACAGAACAGTTATTTTCATTTAGTTACTATTGGGTTTGGAAACTAATAAGACTAATATGAAGGTGTCTATATATATTTTAAAAAGCATTTATAAACATTTACAAAGTATAAAATAGTTGGTAGGATGTAAGTGCCTAACCTAACCATGATACTTGATGCCTACTACATTTTCTACTAATTAATGTAATAATCATTTTATTTGTTGGCACCTTTCAAAGCGACCGGTTACGCCTTATATCAAAGCAACTTGTGTTAATTAAATGTATGTTTTCCTTTTTGCTGTTCAAATAAACAAGAAGAAATATTGGAGCTTTACATACTGACATGTGTTCACTCCAGCCCAGAAAGACGGTGTACTCCCTGAAGTCCCCGGGGATCAGGCCCGTGCGCACCTCCACCTCGGGCACTCTCAAAGGCCACCCCGTCCCCCTGGAGAGGGAGCCCCCGCACAAGATCACCTTCCGGAGCATCGCGGAGACGGAGACGGAGCCCTCCACCTCGGCCTCGGTGCCCACCAGCCCCAACACGCCCACGCCGCCCCAGTCCGCCTCCTCCGACCTCAGCAACGTCTTCATGGAGCACGACCTCAGCAACTCGTACGGAGGTGAGGAGGCCGCGAAAACAATACCTTAACATTTCATAGAGGTCACATTGTAGAGCGTCCTGGGACTGGCTCATTGTAGTCTGTGTAATAGTGATATAATGTTTACTTGGCTATAGGGCTAATTGAAAGAGTTAGGAAAAATATCCAATTGAAATCTTCTAAAAGCAATTAACCTCTCAACCGCTGCTTTAACTGAGCTTTAGTAAGATCTGCTCCCTAAAGTATTTGATATTTTGATTGATTTATTGTTTATTATTGATCTTTTTTGCTGCTTTTTCATCGCTCTTTAGTTGTGTGTTTTTGTCGCTGTTTTGCCACTGTTTTGATTTGGGTAATGCCCAACCTTAAGAGTGGTTTCCAGCCTCTGTAGATAATTTTGATATCATTCACTGGAAGGCTGATTGATATCACAGTGCAAATATCATTAGAACTGTAATATCCGTCTGGAAAGGCCCGGTTTAAATTGCTCGGGACGTGAACAGGCTTCTCCTGAAATCAAGCGAATCACAGCTACATCTCCAAACATAACAAAACAACAGAGCACTAGAGCAATAACATGTAAAATGAGTTCATAAGTTTGCTGCAGCAGCATTTACAACCTGCTCACGCCAATACTGCCCCGTATTCTAGGAAGATTTGTTGTGAGATTGAAATTGTGGCAGATAATAAGAAAAAATTGGGGCAAAAATAAGAAAAAAAATGGGCAAACATTGGACAAAAAAGGGAGGGGGGGAAACAATTTATTTGAGCTGAAACAACCAAGTCACTTCCTTTTAATGTTGTCCCGGAACCAACAGCATCAAAACTTGGATCTAAAGATATGATTTTTTTTTCTGTACCTGCTCTTGATACTTTCATTTATTCTATACCAGTAGTTTTATCAATTTTTTCATCACATTCAGCACGGTAGCACAGCGGTTAGCGCTCGTGCTTCACAGCTAGAAGGTCCGGGTTCGATCCCACCTGGACGGGGCCTTTCTGTGTGGAGTTTGCATGTTCTCCCCGTGTCTGAGTAGGTTTCCTCCGGGTACTCCGGTTTCCCCTACCACTTAAAACATGTACAATAGGCCAGGATGAATGAGAGTGTGTGTGAGAGTGCGCATGGGGGACGACGGACGCAAATTAGCCCAAGGCTACAATCCGGTGTGGCTTGTTTACATTCATGAGACCCATGTATGTTCATTAACATGCACTGTCCCGACCAAATAAACCAACAAATAAATAAATACAAGTTTGACACTTTTTAGTCACTTTTTTGTCCTTTTTCTATTCCTCTTTTTGTGGCTTTTTCGTCATATTTTGTCACATTTTTTTTATCACATTTTGCCCTTTTTCTGTTTCTGTTGCTTTTTCATCACATTATTCATCACTTTTCCGTCACATTTTTGTCCCATTTTTGTTCCTCTTTTTGTGGCTTTTGCATCTTTTGTTGCTGTTTGGACACTTTTTTTAAAGTAGCTTTTAGATTTGGGTAAAGCCAAACTGGAGAAAATGTGTTTGGTTCAGGTGGGGTCTAAGAGGTTAATATCTTTCTAGTTTTCTAATAATTGGCTTGGTTGTTGGTGATGGTTTGAATTCATATTAACCGTAGAGTTTATGGATGTTAATGTTTCCCGTCTCTCTCCTCCAGCGGGCAGTAACTCTATTTTCGCTCCGGTTCTTCTGCCGCCATCCAGTAAGTCCCAAGGTCTGCGGACGTTCTCCCTTCTTCCTCTGTGTCAGCGATGTGTTGATTGTATCGATCACTGACCGGTTCTGTTTCTGTTCGATTCAGAGTTTCAGTCGGTGTCGTGTGGCAGCCTGCATCAGCTCGGGGAGGAGCCGCTGAAGCCGCCGCCTCTTCCGCCGAGGAGGAAGGACGCGCTGTCAGAGGCCAAGGTCAGAGAGAGGCTTCACTGGGGTTCATGGGTTTGAAATACTGTGCCCTCTGCAAATACTGGCACTTTTTGAAGATGACATGAGCAAGAGAGTCTGTAATTTTTTAATCTTAAGTGAAATATACTCTGCCTGACAAATAACAAGTGGCCTCCGGGATATGACTAACTGTTCTGATCTGAGGTCGCTGCAGTTGCTCAGGTCTAGGTTAAGAAACACTATGTCCCCAAAGAATGAGATCAGCTGACGGCCAGAACATCCTGAATGGTCGGGCAGTGTATTTAAATAAATCAAGTTATGCGCATTATCTCCCAAATATTATTTATGAATTTTACAATTTACAATTATCGCCATAAACAGACAAAATATAACTTTTAACAAAACACACTCTACCCCTGCCTAAACCCGCTTTACATACCCAGTTAGTCTTAAAGGAATAGGCCACCGTTTTTACATACTGAGATATTTTCTTACCTTAGCTTAGACGAGTTCATTTGTACCTGTCTGGTCTCCACGTGTGCCTTCAGTAACGTAAACACAGCACAGACGGCGTTAGCATTTAGCCTCTCTCTTCTCCTCTATAGCTCCAAACGAGGTGAAGATAGAAGCTACCAAACTCTTCCTCATTTTTCCCTATTTAAATATGGTTACATGAAGTGTTACACCATAAAGTATAATTACACAAAATTAAACAATGTGGATTTTCTAAGCGGATAAAAGGGGAACTATATTGTAAGGCGTAATAATACCAGGAATACTTCGGACAGTAAAGTGAAGATATCACTGCGCGGATGCCGAACTACACCGAAACACGGAGAAGCAGTTCCGCCTTGACGTTAATGTTATAACTAGGCCATTATCCGGTGTTTTTCCCTTTTTGTCGAGCACATGGCTCATTATGCAGCATAAAAAAACTACTGCACTGTAGAAAAAAGCCTATGACGCTCCGGCGTCAAAAATAGAATCGATGTGTATTTCTGTCGCAGAGCCGTAGACGTAACGGACACCTGACGGACAAGTGTAAACCAGCTGATTGATTTTACTTCATTCCTATTGTTATGGCAGACGTACGTAAAACGGACCGTGGACGTAATGTACCCGGTGTAAATGAGGCGTAAGGTTAAACTCTCTTTACTTAAAGGGATATTTCAGGGCCTCATTTCCTAGTTATCCAGAGCACTCCACAGTGCACCCGAAGATAGTCCCTCAAAATGCGGTAATTCAGGTGATACAAGGTCAGTTATATTTCAAAAATTATTCTATCGACAGACATTTATATGGTTAGTCTGGTGTTATACGTGATTTACCTCAGGTGCACTGTGGAGTGGGTCAGACTGTTTTTAATGCAGGCTAACTGATACCATAGAAATGCACTAGCCTAAGACTAGCCTAGCGCCACTAGACGCTTCAAATATAAGAACTGCATGAATTTAAGAAAAAAATATCTCCAGACATCAACAACACTCTGGATAACTAGGAAATGAGGCTCAATGTCAAAAATCCTGAAATATCCCTTTAATGTCACGTGAGCTCAGTCTTAATCTCATTCTCTTCTTTCTGTCGTTTGCAGATGGGCTCCGGTTTGGACAACCCTCCAGCCATCCCCCGCGGCTGCCTCCTCCTCTGCCTCGCACCCAGCCGCGCACTCCCTACAACGGCCCTCTCCCGGTGGACGGCCCCTTACCGAGCCCCCTCCACCCCGCCCCGCGACCCGATGCCCGACACCCCTCCCCGGTGCCCCAGCGCCCGCCGGAAATCTTCATCAACTACCCGCTCAACCTGCAGCCCTCGCCGGTCGGACGCTACCACTGGGATTTCGGGAACAGCTCCCCGAGTTCGCCCAACACCCCGCCCAGCACGCCCTCGCCACGCGTCCCGCGCCGCACCTGCCCGCTCAGCGTCAGTCAGAACAGCCTGTGCCCGCTGCCCATCACCGCGCCCCCGTCCCGCCGCGGCACAACTCCAGCCCGCAGCTGCCCAAACTACCGCCAAAGACTTACAAACGCGAGCTGCTACCCCCGCCCCTGCAAGGCCTGTCGCTGGTGGAGAACGCGGAGAGCAGCCAATAGGGGGGCGCGGCTAAACCAGGACGGGGGCGTGGCTTGAAATGAGCTCGACCGAACTTGGAGTAATAAACGTGTAATGTCCTAGTAGTTCATGTCCGAAACTTTAAGATCTCGTACTATATTGTATAAACTCAGACATCAATTACACTTACACTAAATTATCATTAACATTTCCAGTTCATCGTAAAATATTTAGATTTGGGTAATGCCTGGACACTACCTGGAGTAGGTGTGGGTTAAGAAGTTAAATTATTGGAAACACTTGATAATAACTACACCTTATTTAGCCTAATAAATGTTGAGTTAACACTTAATTCATCATTAACAATTCATTAGTTAAGTGTGACTAACGAGTAATAACTACTACTACGAATAAGTGAAGAACTATTCAACATGCGTTAGTAGTTAAGTAGTTATTAAGTGTTAGTCACATTTAACTAATGATTAATTAAGTGTTAAAGGGATATTTCAGGATTTTTGACATTGGGACTAATTTCCTAGTTATCCAGAGTGTTGTTGATGTCTGGAGATATTTTTTTCTTAAATTCCTGCAGTTCTTATATTTGAAGAGCTTAGTGGCGCTAGGCTAGTGCAAGTCTATGGTATCAGTTAGCCTGCATTAAAAACAGTCTGACCCACTCCACAGTGCACCTGAGGTAAATCACTTATAACACCAGACTAACAATATAAATGTCTTTTAACAATTTTTCATTTAAAATAACTTATATTTGAGCAGCATCAGCTTCGTGGCTGTAAGCTAACGCAGCGGCGGAGTGATCTGCGAGAAAATAGTCCCTCAAAATGAGGTAATTCATGTGATACAAGGTCAGTTATATTTCAAAAAATATTCTATTAACACAGACATTTATATGGTTAGTCTGGTGTTATAAGTGATTTACCTCAGGTGCACTGTGGAGTGGGTCAGACTGTTTTTAATGCAGGCTAACTGATACCATAGACTTGCACTAGCCTAGCGCCACTAAGCTCTTCAAATATAAGAACTGCAGGAATTTAAGAAAAAAATATCTCCAGACATCAACAACACTCTGGATAACTAGGAAATGAGGCCCAATGTCAAAAATCCTGAAATATCCCTTTAACTCATTATTCATTAAAGCTAAATAAGGTGTAGTTATTATAAAGTGTTACCAAGTCTAAAATTTCTCTTGAACCTCTTGAAGAAGCTCGTGCATCTTCAAAATCATTCATATATTTGTATTTTTCCTCAGTCCTAAAACTAGTTGATTTCAGGATTGACTAAAGCGAAAATAATGATCCGAACGACCAAAAAGCGATAATTTTTCCTACTTTTTCAGCCCGTACATGCTGAAAGAAACCTGTTACATGCACTTTAAATGTGGTTCATAAACTACTAGTTACATTTCCGTTCTTTACGCCAAGTTTCAGCGCTTAGCCAGGACTCCTCCGCTCCCCACGCGAACTCCCACCGATTATGTATGTGTAAATTTCAAACTGCAGGCTACTGATCACGCGGTGGAAACAAAACGAAAAGGAACATCGGAAAGGGCGCTTCTTCACTGGTCCCACCTCCTTCCGTCTCCCTCCCCGTCATTCGCTGTGCCTCTCAGGGGATCAGTAGCTCCCGCCTTCTTCACGACCCGCTGTGCCAACGAGAATGAGACGCACCGGAGTGCCGCCCAATCGCCATCGAGCGTCCAGGAAAAAAAAACGAACCAACCAGGAAGTGACGGAGAAAGCCAAGATGGCGGCTCGTTCGAAGCACTCGTTAAAAGACGCAAAGATTGGTTTTAAGAGTCGGGGAAGTGGTAGAAATGTCGGTGGTTATAGATGGAAGTTGGTGTTTTTGAACCTTGGAGAAGGAAACGGGAGTGTTGGGGTTAATCGACTAAAATGTACTTTGTCGTTCATAGAAATGTGTTTTATGTTCTTTTCAAGAGGCAGATTCTTCAACAAATTCTCTCGCCAACAAAATGTCTCCGAAAAAAAGGGACACTAGAGTTTTTGCACCAACAATGAATTTTGTATAACACTAGTCATATCCTTTAAAGCAGAACTAAGTAACGTGTTTACCTTAATAAATCCTTTCCGTAGTCCTCTGGGGGTAATACAAGTATTAATGGGATGATTGGAGGGTCTTTCATCTCCCCTGGTGTCTCTGGCCAGAAAACCATGCTTGCAACTTGACTGCCACCGGGGCAGAGCAACCAATACACACTAATAGAACCATGAAGAAGAAGCTAACAGGCTAACGGGCAAAGCTAACTGCGGGCTAGCGCCACTTTAAACAGTATTTACAGCCAAGTTTGAGTTTAAAAAAAAATATTTCCATTGTATAACTGGATGCACAACACCTGCAGTTGCGCTTATGGCCTCTAGGGGCAAGAGTTACTTAGTACTGCTTTAAATTGCATCATGAGTAAAGGCGGGCAATATATCGGCTTCAAGATTATCATTTACAATATTGAGTTTATCCCTAGTGTCAAAAAATAGGGAAATATGGGGGGAAATGTGGATTAAAATGGAAAAGAAAATGGGAACAAATTTGGGGGGAAATTTGGAAAAAACAGGGAAACATTGGGGAAAATATGGGGAAAATCGGGGAAAAATGGGGGGAAATGTTGAAAAAAAGGGAGAAAATGTGGGGGGGGAAATAGAGAAAAATTGGGGAAATAAGGAAAAAATTGGTTAAAGAAAATAGGGAAAAATGGCAAAATATGGGAGAAGCATGAGAACCAATTTGGCAAAAATTGGGAAAAGTGTTTCTTCTGCTCTTTTGTAGCCTGTAAAAATATCACTTCGTTATCGAGAAAGTCCCAAAAATATTGTCCATATGACTCATGAGTTGTTAAAATGTAACATAGTGGGGCAGAGAGGGGAAATGAGTGTAGAAAGTTGGCAATAGATCAGATTAAACCAGGCCAAATCGAGTGTCTATAATCGCCCCACACTCCTGTCTAATCCTCCAAACCTCTTCCTCCTCCGTCTAACACCATCGACAGTTCCCCGACTCTTCTCACAAACCCTTATTCAAAATCCCATCGTTTCTGGATCGGACTCAAATGACTAACATGAATGTGTTTTCGGGGGGGGGGTGGGAAAAAAAAAGGGGCGGGACATCGGACCTTCTCTGCGTAGCCTCAACTTGTGTCAATCGCTTTGTTTTCGTGGGGCATTGACGACCGTTTTTTTTTTTTTTTTTTTTTTTTTTTTTTGTCTCGCGACTCGCACGAGGGGAACTTTTCGAACAAGAGAGAAGACGACGTGTGCGAAGTCGCGGGCGAGATTCCATTGACAAAAACTATTGCCAAAGTCTTATTTTATGCAGGGGGAGAAGGGATATACTTTTGTTTTTTTTTGTTTTTTTTTTACAATGTACTGAGGCAACACTGAATCCCCTGTTATGTACTTTACTCTATCTTTCACTGTGATTGTCAAATATTATGGTCCGCTAAATAATAACGTTGCCTTTAAAAAAAAAAAAAAAGAAACTCGACAAGGGGAAAACTCAGCCGGGAGGACTTTGCACATTTGAAATAACAAAACAAAAAAAAGAACATTTTGCGAAACTATTCCACGAGAAGAAATGTCCGCCGTGACTCGGAAACGGCGCGGAGAGAAAAAAAAGAGGAGACGTTTTGAACTTCGGAAAAAGCTGATGTCTTAACAAAACCGTGTGGATCGCCATAACCAGGGAAGAAAGTGCGCGGCGGCCATCTTGGGAAGGTCAAAACCTGGAAATCCGGGCGGTAACTTTCGCCGTCTACAGCTTGTTTTGTTTTCTTCTTGTGACTCATCAAGGCCTTTCGATAAATGCCATAGGATTTTGTTGACGACTTTACTAACAAATGAATGCCTTATTTTTTTTAAACATGTCTGAGGAATGGTGCCGAGATCTGTGAGAAATGAAACGATTAAGGCGAGACACTGCACGGTTTGTTTTTCTTTCGATTACTAGGGGTTGGTCAGTTTTTCGCCTGGGAAACAGAGAAATGGTCAAAAAAATCTGCACAATAAGCGGTTTTATTATTTCAGGGAATCAACTTTACATTCAAAAGGGAAGTTACAACTTTTCTCAGAAAGCATTTTTCTTCCCACAGACACAAAGATAAACTGACATTTCTTTCCCCATAAGATTTATTGATGACTAATTTCTAGCTTGATTTATTGAGCTTTTAACAAAAATCAATAACTAGCTAAAGTCAAAGTCTAAAAATAGTATTATTTCCAATGGCAAGGTATGTGGAAAAGAAATAGGGAAACATTGGGGGAAAATGGTGTAACATTTTGGGAAATTTGGAAAAAATTGAAAAATACAGGGTAACATTGGGGGGGAATATGGGGGAAGAATAAAAGGGGAAATTTGGCACAAAAAATGGGAAGAAATTGGGGTGAAAAAATATGGGGACATTTTCAAAAATACAGGGAAACATTGGGGGGAAATTTGGCAAAATTAAAAAATAATAAAAGAGGGAAACATTGGGAAAAAATAGGACAATTGGGAAAAATAGGGGGAACAGTGGAACATTTTGGGAGATTTGGAAAAAATTGAAAAATACAGGAAAAATAAGGGCAATATGGGAAAATACTTGGGAAAAATAGGACAGTTTGGGAAAAATTGGGGAAACATTGGGGGAAATGGTGGAACATTTTGGGAAATTTGGAAAATATTGAAAATACAGGGAAACTGTGGGGGGGAAGGAAAAATAGAGGGAAATTTGGCACGAAAATTGGGAAAAATATGGGAACATTTTGAAAAATACAGGGAAACATTGGGAAAACTTGGGGAAAAATAGAACAGTTTGGGGAAAAATAGGGGGAAACATTGGGGGGGGGGAAACAAGCAATGTAAAAAAAAGAATTTGGAAAAAATGTGGAAAGTTTTTTCTGTTCAGGACAATCTTTTAAAAGCGACAGAGCAATGTAAATTAAAATGTTTGCAGCACATTTTTTGCACATTTCTGTTGATTTGCAAAATATTGCTTCATCCCCGTTATCGAGAAAGTCCCAAAAGATGTTCATGTTTGTCAATATCTCCCAGCAGTATTTGTGACTAATGCCAACAAAACACACTAATAGATTTAAACTGCGATATCTAAAAAAACAACTTTAATTTTCACATAACATGATACAAACACATTCAATACCCTTTATCTTTTCAAACGACAGGAAAAGATTTAAGTTGATATCCGTGAGTTTTTCCATTCACCTGCAGTGTCTCACCTTAAGCTTTTCCAACTTTCATTTTGTTTTACTAGTGGCTTAAAAAGTACCGTTCAAACAAAACACCTGGACACGCAATCTGAATGTAGCTCAACCAACTTCGACGTCAAACCGATAACTGATTCGTGCGCTGCATTTGACGCAGCAGAGGCCTTTTTTTGTATTGGGAAATACTCCCGAGAATGATCTGTGCTGTGCAAACAAACTCCCCGTAACTCGCCACACAACATTTTTCTGCAGTTATTGTAAATCGGGAATAACTTTTGAGCTCGATATTAAACAGGAAGCTTGTGTTCAGCGATACTTACGTCAGTAATAGCACTTTATCGTCTAACGAGGCAACACTTTATGATAAAGTCACACTATTGAGTATTTGTAAAGCATTGCTAAACCCTAAAAGGGACTGTACCCGTTTTGGCCCTTTGCAGTATTAATGTGTTGACTGACAATTGTGAAATAAAATAAAAAGAGAGACCACTGCGATCAGTTTGATTTACATTATGAGCTATTTTTAGTGATCATTAAGTGATGCGCTGTTAGCTGGTTAGTTGTCGTTTGGGCATGACTTTTCCCCCTCAAAGGGACGTCCAGAAAGTTTATATTAAGCTGGGACCGTGACTTACAAGTTAAACTTCACTAGCGTCATCACGGTTTGAAAACAGCAAAAATATCAAGTACAGGGCCTTTAATTCGTCATTTACAAACATTTGAAAAGCGTTCCCAATCATTTCTAAGCGCCTACATTGGTGCTGTGTGTGTTGCCGTAGTAACTGATTGTCTTTAGGATCTAGCCCAGTGGTTCTCAAACTTTTTTTCTTTTCTCGAACTAATCTAATTGGACACTTTCAAGTACCACAAGGCTTAGATTGAGATCAAACCAGGACTAAACTGGGTCTAAAAGCCAAAAGTGGACTACATCATGTCTGAATTAGGAGTAAACCAGGTCTAAACTTGATAAAACTCTTCACTTGAAAGCATAAATGAAATAATCTCTATTTGAAATTGATAAAATGTCAAATTGCAGATGACCCTTGGTACCGGTTACTCTTCTTCTGTTCATAAATGATTAACAAATGTGATGTAAATGTGTTATAAAGGATAAAGTACTTGCAATGCTTTAATAGTATGTAGTGGTTGTTATTAAGTGTTTCCCAACGTGGAAAAGTAACAGATTTATTGAGACCAGTTACAGTTTGGTTGGTGGCGACACAGCCAGAAGGTACCCGGGTTCGATTCCCAAACAGTGTTCCCCGTCGTGTCTGGGTGGATAGCCTCGCGGTGCTGCCAAAACACGGACAATAGCTAATCCTTCTACTAATGTACCTGTACACGCCCCCGATAGATGGGTCAAACGCAGTGGACGTTAAAGCCGACCGTAACCCATTTATTAGACACATCTTGGCACTTTTCTGTATGTACACTTTCTCCCCCACACCCCCTATTTTTCGTGTACTTTGGCACTTTCTTTCTTGGAATCTGTTTATTTCTCGCTGGGTTTCCGCACAGTTCGTTGACTTTCCAAGATGGCGGCACATTTTTTTTGCGACGCAGATCCGGTCGGGACTAATCCGGCAGTGCTGGAAGCTCGTAAAAGGACTGCTTCACTTTGTGTTTAATTTTTTTAAATTTTATTTGTTTGTTTTTTCTTTCTGGGACATTTTGCATTTCAACACTTCTTCAGCACTGGATGGACGTCGCCAATTCACCACCGCCACCGAACAGAACCTGGCTCCCTCTAGTGGCCGCTCCTAGTTACTACACCACAAACAACGAACTTCTCAATATTTTTTTTTTTCTTCTTTTTTTCTTCTTCAGCTTGAAACGTCTCGGACACAGACTGAAAATTAATCCATACTGCATCGGATGTGCCTTTTAATTTTGTTTTGTACTTTACCGAATAAGCGAATGGTGTCTAAAATGCTAAAAAATAAAATAAAGTTGCCTACGTGATGTTGAGAACAAACACACTATGATGAACTGTACATTGTTGTGGATACTGTGTATATAAACTATGTATACACTAACTAAATAATTTGTATTTGTAAAAATGGCCTTTTTCTTTATTCTCTCGTGTCTTACTCTTAGTGTAATTTGATTAATCTCTTAACCTCCACCTGAACCATGGTAACTATGGTAACAGTCAAAATGCAGATTTCTAGTCTTAGTTAATTGCCAGTTTCTCTGTAATTCCTGGTCAATTCATACGAAGCAAAAACAGTCACAAAGTTCAAAGTCATCACTTCCAGCACATGAGAACTAAGGTCTGATTATTTCCTCATAAAGGCGCCCAAAGGTCTCAGGTTCGTTTCTCAAGGCACGTGGGGGTCATTCCTTGTGTCTAATCCGAGACCTTTAGCATCAAATAAACAAAAAATAGAAAACAAGTAAAAGTAATAAACAATTACTTTCTGTTTATTGACATTTTTTATATTACTTACTGTGTACAAGTTACATATGTCGTTCCAAAAGCCACAAAAATGTCTAGTGTAATAGTGTTCATGCATTTATGACATCGTCCATGAGCAAAAGTTACAAATTGGCTTTTTATCTGCGATTGGCGAAACAAAAAGAGTCTTCAATCCTCTTCAACTGGTGGAAAGTCGGTGCAGTCGTGGCTCGATTTGACGGGACGACTTTAAAATTCCTTTTGCAAGTAAGCGATTAAAACTGTAGATTTACACAGTGCTGCAGGGTCCCTCGCTGTCGCTGTCTTCCCAAAATGCACCTGTGTTCACGTCACTGTTGTTGGCCCCGGAGTGTGCTCCCCTCTGCTGCAACAGGCTCTGTCTGAGGACGAAATGAAGGGATAACACAGCACTTCCACACACACTGAAAGTTTAAGTATCGTATTTCCGGACTATAAGTCGCACTTTTTGTCGTAGTTTGGCTGGGGGTGCGTCTTATACTCCGGAGCGACTAATATGTGTGTTTTTTTTAATTAAAATATATAATTTCAGATGCCACTAGAGGGCACTGCAGGCTAATCGAGCAGCAGAAAGAAAGTTTGGAGTGAGTGAGAGAGTGGAGGTTACTGCAATGATGTAAACAAAAAAAGCTAATCACGGGCTAAAAGCTAGACCCACAGCTAGAGGAACAAGTTTACAAACGGGTGCTTAAACAACGTGCTGTTGGGAGAGGCTTGTCAACGGTGCAGTTACACCTCCGTGTTGAGGCGATTGTTCAGAAGTGACACAGAGGATGAAGATTTCAATGGATTTAGTGATTTGGGAGTGAGATGGAAAGTTTGGTATGTTCTTTATGCTATAGTTATCTGATCTGTTTTATGTGACGTTAACATACCAGACACCTATTTAGTTATTTATGCTTCATGTACCTAGCCATGTGTTGCGTTAGCATAGCGCGTGCGCCTATTCAGCCTGTTGTTTTTTTCATTGGGCAATGTTTGACTAGTGCGTCTTATATTCCGGAGCGACTTATAGTCCGGAAAATACGGTACATGACATTATGTTGCATTGTGTTCGAGCTGTAAGATGATCACTCGGTCCTGGTAGAGGCAGAGACAAGCTCATTCTTTACACTATGGCGTACGCAAACGCTCATTTGAGAAGCACTAACCAATGAGACCACTTTGGAGTCAATCGGACACTATAGGGGCTAACTTCACGCAGGTAAATAATGCCAGAACGCAACAAAAATGTAGCAACAAAGTGACGACAACATGCAACTGAATCTTAAATAAGTTTTGTAGTTCTTAGCTTTCAAATCTGCCATTACACTGGCCTGTAGGCTGTAAACTCTCCAGTCGAGAGGCTTTTAGATTTGGGTAAAACTGGAGACAATGCACTCTGTTAAGGTGGGGGTTAAGAGGTTAATGTTATGGGAATATCATCATTTTCTTGTTTAACCTCTTAACTCCCACCTGAACCGAGCACATTTTCTCCGGTTCGGCTTTACCCAAATCTAAAAGATTCTTGAAAAAAGTGAAAACCCGACAAAAAACGATGGGGAAAAAAATTAAAAAGTGACGACAATGCGAGGGAAAACATCAATTTACGTGTGTTTTGTGGATTTGGGTAAAACCGACCTGGAGAAAATGCATCAGTTAAGGCGGGAGTTAAGAGGTTAATTAATCCCTTTAACCTCTTCACCCCCACCTTTTCTCCAGTTCAGCTTTACCCAAATCTAAAGCTTCTCGACTGGACTTTACAGCCTCTACTTCAGGGGTGCCCAAACTGTTTGTCTCCGAGGGCCAAATGAAAAAGTGCCTGTGGGTCGCGGGCCAAACACGGCGATGTGAAGCGTTAAGCACATATAACTGCAAATAATAATGGTTAATTTATTTTATTTTATGGTAGGCTATACATTTGCATTTTATTCTATCTATGCAAATAACATGCTAAATTAAACAAATGTTAACTATGGCAAAAGCCTAGTTTTAGTAGAACAGAAACTGTAGCAATAAAGTGCAAAATGTAAACAACACCTGTATCTACAGTACTGACTTACCTCATTCATTTGTTAACTCAAAGAAAATGCCATATTAGATAATTTTGAAAGTGTCAGTTCAGCATCAATTCTCAAGTAAATTTTTAACATGACCTATGTTGATGTCAACAACCTTTGCAATAAAAGTTAGAAAACTGGAAAGTTGATGCTACAACGCTCTGTGATTGATAAACACAGACACCACAACAGTTTTCCTTAACTTTGCAAAGGAGAGAAACAGCGCCCCCAATTTGACGCTGGTGGCCAAAAGTGTACTGCATCCATGTTTACCATTGAGAATGAATGGAGAGAGTTGTATTAACCAGATGCAGCGCAAAGTAGGTCACCTCTGGCCCAATGTGTCGGGCCCCTTGGGCCCTGCTTCATTGTATGCCTCATTTGAAAGCTAAGACCTGCAAAACTCATCCTAACTTTGGGTAATGGGTAAAGCATTTAACACATGAATGAAAAGCAGCAGAAAGAAGTCCCCCTTGCTTTGTGGTTCACATCAATAGAACTTTTGATCTGTAGTTTTCTTAACGTTTCCCATCGTCCTCTCTGGAGTCGGTCGATGTTACCTGAGGTTTTCCCGGTGAGTGTTGAAGATCTGGAAGCTGGATCTCGGAGCCTGGATCGGGACGAAGCCCTGTCTGCCGTCTCTCTCTGGAGCCGAGTCCAGCTGAAAGGAGAGTTGGAGTCGTGAGTTAAGAACCATCCCTCCCTCACAAAGTCTGGTGGTCCGTCTGGTCATTGTAGACACTGACACTGTACCTGTCTGGCCGGGTCGTCCCATATCGGTCTGAACGCGCTCTTCGGATGCAGAGGCGGCGACCCCCTCATGACGGTCACCAGCCGCCTGTTGGGCTCCTCTGCTCCGCCCCTCATGCTTCGTCCGAGCTCCTGACGGGAGGGTGAGGCGTCAGTCTGGGGATCTGCCATCGCAAACAAACCTGCGGAAAAGATAAAGTTTATCAGCGTTTGCACAGTCAGTGGCACAAATGATGTAATGACTTAATGCTTTTAATTCTGCGCAGAAACTTGTTATAAGTTTTTTTTTTTTTTTTTTTACTGAAATGCAAATAACAGCATTTCTCCACACTCAGAAGTGGGATTGCAGTTGCTCAAAAGGGCATTATACCATTTTAAAATGAGATCGACGATCCGGGAGAGTGGGGTAAGATGAGCCACTTTTTGCTTTGGTGGTTGTTGTGTAAAAACAGTTTACAATAGATGCAAAATTTTACTATTTATACACATTTGGGGATGTTTTCTATTCTTTTGCATCTTCAAAAATCATCTGAAGGAGATGGTTTTTAAGATGTTGTTCTTCAAAATAAAACTTGTCTGTGGTTCAATTTACCTCCAGATTGGGGTAAATTGAACCACCAGATTTAAAGGTGAAAATAATACTAAACATCATGAAGGCTCATTTTTTACAATTCACTGTTTCCCATTAGCAATTTTATTCCAAAAACATTTAACAAATCGATTTCTTTTCATATGCTCCTCCTGCAGATTATGACATTTTGTGTCTAAAAAAATCCCAAATAATTTAATGTAAATCTAATTTTAATTTGCTCGTCTCTATTAGACCCAGAACCACCAATAAACAAAAACTATGAATTGTACATTAAAATTTTTGTAATTTGTCATTCATTGTTTCTTATGGAGCAGAGGCGGCTCAGTTTACCCATTATATCTTCTACCAAGAGAGTTGTGTTTATTTAAGAAGAAATCTTCCTAAATTATTAATCTGCTTTTATACCAACTTAATGAAAGTGGGTTATTTTACAGCCAAATTTTCCAATTTTTTGTCTGTCAAGTTCAAATCATGTAAGATTAAATCTATAATCTCACATTTCAAGAATTTTTTTTTTTACAAAATGTAAGGGTGGTTCATCTTACCCACTGGCTCATTTTACCCCACTCTCCCTATGGGTTTTTCTCAGGTCGATATGCACCGTCAATATTTGTGGACAATATTTTGAAAAAAAAAAGTCTCATCTATAATCCTGTGTTTGATGCTGCTAAACTATAAAATGCGTCAGTGTTGAACTGTGACAGCAGGGGGCGCTTTATTGAGGCAGTGGGCTGACTTATTAAAACATTCTTTAGGTTCTTCAGAGGGAGCTCCTTTGAAGAAAAAAAACCTAATCAGCAGATTCCAAAATAAAAACAGCAAGTCTCTATCTCTTATGGTTCCAAAACTATAAGCAAACGTCTGCAACATAAAATATATTTAAAGGGCTGTTTTAAAGCTCTGACTGAGCTCTTTCCAATGAAAAACGTGACGTCTCTTATCACTTTCGGTTCCGGATATATCGGCCGATAGTAGTGATGGGTCCAGCAACACCAACGCACCGGTGCATGTGTCGAGCTCATAGAGCGAAGCCCGTATCGACGCGCGTGTCGCTTTAAGAAAAGACGCGTGACCGATCCTGCTGCGGTTTCGCTCGTCACCGACGCGCCACATTGTGTTTAAAAGATGGGCATCTGCAAGTGTCAACGGGATGAATCACTGTCAGAAGAAGAAAATTACCCTTCCAAAGATAAATAATTCCCTACATCATGAAATGGAGCCCGAGAGAAAAAGAAAATTTCTGCTGTGTGGGATCATTTTGATCTTTTAACAGCAAATAAGGTAACTGTTTGTATTTCATTTTCACGCTTGATCTATATCAGAATTAATAACAAATAGTAATGTGACTCTCAGTATATTCATTTCATTTCATGCAGGTTAAATGCCGCATTTGTTCTACAGAGCTATCATATATACATAAAAGCACCTCCTCAATGCTAAGGCATTACAGAGCAAGGATGTATAAGATCCACCAGGTGTCAGTATAGAGCAACACAGCGACACTGTACCGGCACAGTATCAATACAGTTTGGGGGATGTGCCGAAACGCTTCACGAGGCCTCATCTACCCATCACTAGCCGATAGCCAATATTGTAAAAGACTTGGCCTCTAGGGAAACCAACCACCAACTCTGTTTTTGAAGATGTTGACTAACGCAGCCAATATGAGATTTACAAAGGTCTCATCCAAATCCATTCTTTGATGACCCACCACAAAAATACAATTTTTCTGTTTGGAGCATGTTTTGTTTTGTTGGCAACAGTATAATCCAAAATGTTACGCAGTGTGCCTTTAAAGTGCATATGAAGATTTGAATGCGTTTGAAACATGACTTATATAGATGAATAACATCGGCTGTTAATAATAATAATAATAATAATAATGTTATTTCAGTGAAGCAGCAATTTAATGAATAAATGAAATGTTGGGCATAAAGTTATTTGTATTTGAATTTTCAGCTCCTGACAGGAAGTGACATAGGTAAAGGTAAAGTTCCATAAGTAGTAGTATATATATAATTGCTCCTTTCCCTCCTCCCCCCCCCCTAAATTAGCATAATTAATTGAATTAACCTAATTACCATACTTCATATTCAAATTAGTTATGCTAATGTTGGGGGGAGGGAGGGGGGAAAAGGAGCAATTATATACTACTTCCATAGCACGGTTGGCACGGCAACAGTTTAAAATTGTTTGCCTCTATGTCACTTCCTGTCAGTGTCCAATAAGGAAGTAAACTATAAACATCGAAAAATGGCCAAACTAAAGAAAACTGGGTAAATATAATTGTGTTAACTATGTTTTAGCAAAAATGTCAGTTCTTAAGTGAATTTACTTCGTTCACGATTGTCTCTGCCGTCGATTAACTTTATTCTCTCTTAAAACTATTCCAAGGATCGTTTCAAGCCTGTGATCCCTTTTCATTTAAAATTCAAATCCCACATTCCTCCCACGCACCGTCCGCTCCCGTGGCTTCAGCAGCACCGGCACATGGCTGTCCTCCTCCTCCTCCTCTTCCTCGGGCTGTCCCGCCTCAGCGTCCCGTCGGGGCTGCACGACGTCACCGAGGAGTAGTCGAAGGTGTCGTCGTCCGTCTCCCCGTCGCGCAGCTCCGCCGTGGGGCCCACCGTGGCGTGACTGTGGGTGTAAGTGCCCTGGCCCGAGTCGCTGGTCTCGCCCCAGCACTGGGACGGGTCGCGGGGGGCGAGCAGGTGTAGGGAGCAGTGGGGGCACGGATCGTGGGGCTGTTGCTGTTTCGGGAGTACGGATTTGCGGCGGATGGGGCTGCAGGAAAGGCACTCCACGCGCAGGGAGGGGCACGGGGCGGGGCCGTTGGGTAAAGCTGGGTCGTCTCTGGAAAAGAACGAGGAAATGATCACGATATGATTTTAGTACAAGTTTAGAGACTTTTTTTGTTACTTTTTCATCGCTTTTTGTAACTGTTGTGTCACTCTTTACAAGAAGCTTTTAGATTTGGTTAAAGTCAAACTGGAGAAAATGTGGTCGGATCAGATGGGTCTTAAGAGGTTAAAACCCAAATACAAGTGTTAGTTTTGTCGATTAAAAATGTTTGTCATAAGTTTAGTCAAAGTAACTAACTAAAAATAGACCAATATTAAATTTAAAGGGGGGTATTATGTTATTATGTCATTCCCTCATTAAACACATGCCTGGAGTGTTGCCTTGGCTCATTCACCTATTTTTGAGTAATCAGTAAAAACTTAGACGGCAGCCATTTTAGGTGTAGCTATGCCTCAGTCCTCCTAGGAACCCCCCACCTCCTGGAGACGCCTCTGGACCTTTCGTCACCAGCCAAGCCACCAACCACTGCTCCTCAGCTCGGCAGAGCCCCCTCCCCGCACAGTAGTGTTGTTTAGATGCCACAGCAGTGTGCTGAAGGGGGCGTGTCGGAAAGCTTCTTAAAGAGACAGAGGCCTATTTCAAGACATGCAGTACACCATTTTGAGAGAGCAATTTTATTCAAGGCAGTTATTTTAATTTACTGCATATACAGACCAACAGAAGGTTACGTCATCATTGTAGTATGCTATAGACTGGTGCTATGTGATTGAAAAAAGCATAATACCCCTCTTTAAAGTAATTAATGAGATGATTAATAAACGATGACTTAAAAAAAAAGATTAAAGCATCTGAACTTCAAAGATATCATTTAAATTCACCGCCAAAGAAACAGGATTAAAGGCACTATATCTGCTTTTTTTAGTGGAATGCATTGTTTTGTCCTCCTTTAGTATATTGTAACTCAGACATTTGTGGGAAAAACACTGTGTGTCTAATTATAAATCATTTGTATGAATTGCATGAACTTGCAGGTCAGTTTTCTAGCATTTCTGACAGTGAGCCTGAAAAGTGGCCCTGCGGTTGCCGGTTGTGAAATGTGCTGATAAACTCATGACTGTGAAGAATTTGGATGCTACAAATATGTTCGGAAAGTTGGGAATGAGTTTGGACACAATAACATTTTAATTTTGTGGCTTCCTCTTTCATTGTCTGTAATTTAAAAAAAAAAAAAATCAGGTATAGAGCCTTTAGCTTTGTCCATGTGGGAGAAGCTAGTACCTGATGCAGGGAATATGATTAAATATGCTACAGTGTAAATGTAAAGATGAGTGGAGGCTAAGGCACTGAATTTGCAAATGGAAAGTTTTTTTGCGTGTTTACAAGCATTTCTTCTACTCCTACTGCGGTGATTCAGTGAGCAGCACCCTGTCTCTCCTCTTCTAATGTAATATAAAGACATGTCAGTAAATTTACATGAAAACACTGTTGCCAAAATCTTGACAAAGCAAATATGTCTGTCTCAAAGACTAAAACGAATTAATATAAATACTGAGAGAAATAGTTAGATCAAACTATAATACTGTTAAAAGCAATGTTCTCTGTATTTTTCTTCTAGGTTCTCCTTGTTGTTTAGACCTAATTTAGTTCAGTTTACTCCCTGGTTTGGTTCATACTAAAGCTGTCACCTCTTTGCTCCAGTCTTGCTCGTCTCTCTGCTCTGATGATCGCAGTTCCCAGACGGTCCAGCAGAGGGCGGTGCGTCCGAGCATCCACTGTGAAGGAAAATCATACGGTTCATAACTTTATCACGAGTATTTCCTACAACTTCATAAGGAATAAACCCATATCTTAGAATTAAAAGTTTTCACAGATCTCTGACCTCGTCCCGCCCCCTCCTGCTCCTCCCACTGGACGTCCCGCTCCAGGATTTGGTGGCACTGGTTCAGGAGGGACCTCAGCGCCCGCTCAGACCCCAGGAGGAGGCTGCAGTCCGGGTGCTCCTTACCGGTCCACTGCAACAAGCTCTGGGCGAGACACGAGATCATGACGTAAAGGCACAAACACAAAATAATAATTTCTATCCAGTAAACAGAGGAACGATGATGGCAATTTGGATATTGGACACAACGGGAAACAAAATTTAGTGACATTTTCATCAAGAACCTGCAACTGAGTCAACATATTGTTTGTATTTTGAAAAATGTGAGAAAATATATACATTTAATGCAAGTTAAATGTATATATCCATCCTTTTAATCACTTCTTTGAATGGCCTGGAGACGCCCTGCTGTAACACTGGTTTGTAGATTATTAATATTCAGATTTCCAAGATTTCATTACTTGAGTAAAAGTACTGATACTACCAAATATCAATTATTACTTAAAGGCCCCAAACCTGATTATTTTATTACAAACAATGAAAGAGGAAGCCACTGAATTAAAATGTTAGCTGTGTCCAAACTCATTCCTAACTCCATTTGATGCCTCACAATTCTTCACAGAGACGAGTTTATCAACATATTTCACTTTTTGCAGGGTCACTTCTCAAGTCACTGTCACAGAAATACCAGAACACTCGCCTGTAAGTTCATGAAACTGATACAAATGCTTTATATTTAGATGCACAGTGTTTACAGTATACTAAACACTGTGTATACATTTTTCATGTAATTTCTTATTACATGAAAAAAGTAGGCAAGCAATGACATTTTCCCCTAGAAATGTAGATTTAATAACAGCTGTAATCCAGTTAAATATCTTTTATTGACGTTGTCGGCCTTAATTTTGCCACAACATTTTACCGAAATGCAAAGTAACAGTATTTGAACTAAATACATGCGGCCAAATTTACTTTTCCAGAAATGTAGTGGAGCAAAAGGAGAAAGCTCTCAACACAAATACTAGTAAAGTAAAGTTGACAGATCCTCAACTGAAGTCACAACTTATCAGAGGCAGGTAGTATTTAGTTACATTTACAGTACAAGTACTTCAGTAACTTTTTGAAGAAATTGTACTTGAATAGTTTTATCATACGGTACTTTATACTTCTACTTGAGTAAAATTATCATGAAGTATCTGCACTCTTACTTGAGTGAAACATAATTGTTACTTTTCCACTGTGAGTAAATATTACATTTATTTTATTTGACCTTTATTTAACCAGGAAAGTCCCACTGAGATTAAGACTCTCTCTTTTAGGGGCATCTATTGTGCATGTTTTAGTGGTAGGGGAAATCTGAGTACCTGGAGGAAACCTACAGACACGGGGAGAACATGCAAACTTTTGCTAAAACATAGTTAACATAATTAAGATTTTGCTAAAGATTGTTCCCAGTTTTCTTTAGTTTGGCCATTTTTCTTTTATAGTTTCACATCCTTATTGGACACCGACAGGAAGTGACATAGAAGAAGGTAAACAATTTTAAACTGTTGCCGTGCCAACCATGTCTGAGTTTACAATATACGAAAAGGCGACTAAACTAATTTTATTCCACAACTAGAAAAAAACAAAACAGGTATAGTGCCTTTAAATTCGTTTTCTTGTATCTTATCTTAAGAATTGTTAGTTTTATCGAATTTTTCAAAGGGAAATGAGTCAAACTGCTATGGAATGATCCCTACTTCTATGTCACTTCCTGTTAGCAGCTTTAAAATTCAAATAAAAATGCCCAACATTTCTTCATTAAAATTGCTGCTTCACTGAAATAAAAGGATAATTATGCGACTGATGTTATCCATTTAAATAAGTTTTCAAAAGCATTAAAACCTGTCATATTTTGATTGATAAAATAAATGTAGTTTGTCTCGTGATCCATGTTCTTGAAAATTATTTAGTTTTTCTGTCATTTCAAGTCAGTTTCTTGGAATGGCGTCATTGAAAAAACATCAGACGTTTTCGCTCAAACAGTTGCTCAGTTACTCACAGTATTCAAGTAACATTTTTTCCAACTACTTTTTTACTTGAGTAATTGACTCTGTGCATAACCTCAAATCATAATAGTGACTTCCTGTTTTGATCCAGCACACCAAAATAAAAGCGCCATCTTATTCATTAGTTCAGCAGTTCATTAGTTCAACTTTCTTTCTGTCTAACTATTAACAGACCAAACACTTAAAATGTGTGTATTTAATTATATTCTTGTAATGTTGCAAGTACCTGCTGAACTAATCATTGAGATGAGCTGTGTGCTTTTATTTTGGCGTGCTGGATCAAAACAGGAAGTCACTTCTTGGGCGGCGTTGTTATGATTTGAAGTTATGCGCCGAGTCAATTGTTTGGGTCACTACTTCTTCTACTTAAGGGGATATTTCAGGATTTTTGACATTGGGCCTAATTTCCTAGTTATCCAGAGTGTTGTTGATGTCTGGAGATATTTTTTTCTTAAATTCATGCAGTTCTTATATTTGAAGCGCTAGTGGCGCTAGGCTAGGGCAAGGCTAAAGCATTTCTATGGTATCAGTTAGCCTGCATTAAAAACAGTCTGACCCACTCCACAGTGCACCTGAGGTAAATCACTTATAACACCAGACTATCCATATAAATGTCTGTGTTAATAGAATAATTTTTGAAATATAACTGACCTTGTATCACATGAATTACCGCATTTTGAGGGACTATTTCTCGCAGATCACTCCGCCGCTGCGTTAGCTTACAGCCACGAAGCTGATGCTGCTCAAATATAAGTTATTTTAAATGCAAAATGGTTTAAATTATTCTATCGACACAGACATTTATATGGTTAGTCTGGCATTATAAGTGATTTACCTCAGGTGCACTGTGGAGTGGGTCAGACTGTTTTTAATGCAGGCTAACTGTTACCATAGAATTGCGTTAGCCTAGCATTAGCCTCCAGACATCAACAACACTCTGGATAACTAGGAAATGAGGCCCTATGTCAAAAATCCTGAAATATCCCTTTAACTTAAGCCAAATTATTTGAAAGCAACGTTACTCTTACTTGAGTAAATATTTCCGGTACTCGCTACTTTTACTTTCTTACTGAGCACCTCTGAATTTCATCCTCCATATGATGCCTCGTAAAAACTTTCTGCATGAATGAAATGAAGCCTGTCTGACCTGGATGTGGCTGAGATATCCGTGAATCCTCGAAACCGGAGCCAACAGCAAAGACAGAAGCTTCATCTCCTCTCGCTCTAGATCACCGCTCTGAAGAAGAAGAAGAAGAAGAAGACGACGTTCCTCCGTTCATTTCCGTCACAAAACAAAATGTCTGACAAAGCATCAAGACAAAAGCGTCACCTGCGTTTCGTGGCCCTGCTTCGTCCTGTTGATGCGGCCGAACTCCAGCGACAGAAACGAGGCCAGGGTCGTGGTGTAGCCCAGGTACATGTCCGAAAATGACGTCTGGAAAAGAGAGTACTTAGTGGGAATACTATTTGAGCTCTGCAAGTAACTGTGTAGCAAGTTTGAATATAATATAATATTGTTTTTATATAGGGCTTTTTGAGATAAAAGTAGTTTGTCTTAATCTGACAAAACAGGATGTTATTTAATATAGTGCAAAACAAATCTCATATTTCCAAAGAAAACACACAGAAATTTGATAAAACTAACAATTCTTAAGATAAGTTACAAGAAAACGAATTTAAAGGCACTATACCTGTTTTTAGTCCCCCTTTAGTATATTGTAAAATCAGACATTTGTGGGGGAAAAAACACTGTGCATCTAATTACAAAGCAATTGTATCAATTTCATGAAGTTTCAGGCTATTTTTGAAGCATTTCTGTGAAATTGTCCCTGAAAAGTGACCCTGCAAGTTGTGAAATGTGCCTTTAAACTCGTGTGAGGATTTTGAATGCTACGAATATGTTTGGAAAGTTAGAATTAGTTTGGATACAACATTTTAATTTGGCGGCTCTTTCATTGTTTGAATAAAAAATCAGGTATAGGGCCTTTAAATGAGGCTTTGGTCACAGATTTACTCACTGAGGGAAAGTGTAGCAATATGTTTTACTTTAGTATAAACTGCTCCACGAAGTACATTACTTCAAAACGTAACTTTTTCACAGACCTACAGTACAAGTCAAACGTTTGGAAATGCTTTTTACTTTAACATTGTAATATATTCTATATTAGTAGCTACCGCTTTAAAATGTAACATGTTTGTATTACATTTTACTCTTTCAAAAATGTAGCTGAGTTACACTACTTTTAGTTACTTTTGGCATAATCCATCCATCCATCCATCCATTCATTTCTTCCACTTGTCCGTTGCCGGCTCGTGGGAGCAGCTGTTGGAGCTGCCCAATCACATTGCACCAGCCCTATGGCTCCTCCTGCAGGTGGTGGATCCACAGAAGGACGGCCTCATGGTTCTAACCGGGCCTGTTGGTCTCTCATAAGGGACTTCTGAACCGCTCTTTGTCTGACCCGTCACCTAGGACCTGTTTGCCATGGGAGACCCTACCAGGGGCACGAAGCCCCGACAATAGAGCTCCAGGATCATTCGGGCGCTCAAACCCCTCCACCACGTTAAGGTGGCGGCTCCTGGAGGGGTTTTGGCAAAATGTAAACTGAAAATAATAATTCTACCGAGCAAAAGTGCAGTCAAAGAATTTATTTTCCTTCACTCTCCCCCATTCTCTCATATTTTGTTTTGGCAACATTAGCTTCACGCAACTGCAGATCTTGTTTACCAGTTATTATTATTATTATCATTATTATTATTACTATTATTACTACTATTATTATTATTATTAATTTTGTGCTTTTTTGATGCTGATCACATGCTGCAAGGATTGTTGTTATTAGAAAACAAGAAAGGAGCAGTTCCTGTCTGTTTGGAACTTTTCTTATTTGACATTATGTTAGATGGTTTTAGTTGTTTACTGCTTGTACTTGGCTTTTAAATCTACAAATAAAGTCGATAAGGTCCATGACTGTGAACCCTGTGACAGTGGTAGAAATGCTGATGTTCTTATGTGCATTTGCTTCAGGATGTCTTTTACTTTCTCGATTTAGACAAGATTTGTTACGTTTTCAAAAGCGTGGGACCCTGTATCTGTATTTGTATTTCCCTTCTCCTTTTCCCCCCATGGATTTGTTATGATGTAATCCCAATCAAAAAGAAAACAAATGTTCAGAGAAGTGTGCGGTTTACGTCGTTGTGTCCGATGAGCTGCACCAGGATGTCCCCGATCAGAGATTTCCAGTGTTCGGCCGACAGTCGCTCCTGAAGAGTGTTTCTGAACAGCAGCTGCTTCTGAAGGAGCTGCTCCACGAACTGCAGGTACGTCTGACTGCAACGTTCATAATGTGTTTTAACAGCATTTAATGAATGATACAGCCATAATAAACCTCCTCCAGGACTCACTACGGCTGCTGGTGGAGGTGGTGGTCCGGGGGCTCCTGTATTTGTCGTAGAGCTGGTTCAGAGTCGACACATATTCCCATTCAGAGTGGAGCAGCTGCATCGCCACCTGGTGACGAGCGTCTGAAAGTGCAGGAGGACTTTTTAAACTATTTTAAGTCTATTTCTTCTTTCAAAAGTGGTTTAAGAGATCAGCGTTAATTCTGACATTATTTTTTATTTTGTTTCAGTCTTTTGACAAAAATAGACCTGGGCAATTAAAGTGATAGTCTGTAAGTTTGCAAAGTGAGGAGGGATAGAGTGAAATGTGAAAGTAAACAATCAATTTCCTCCCCTCTTTAACCAGAAAGCCCTTACAAAATGAGGAGCAGGAACAGAATTTTCAAACGGAAACGATCAAGTTCCTCCCCCTCCCTCCTGATTGGACTTGACAGGCTGGTTCACAGGAAAAGCTCGTCTCATTGGTCGACGCGGGAGGATACTAGACTCTGATTAGTTGCTGAGATCCGGGAAGGAGGGACTTTACAAAAAATTATATATATACAATATATTATTAATTACTATGTGCACTATTAGGTGTTCAATTTTGCACATAAAAATTTATAAAGCATTTAAACTTCCAGACCATCGCTAGTTACACAAAATTAAACATGTCAATTTTCTAAGCGGATAAAAAGGGGAACTATATTGTAAGGCGTAATAACACCTTAGGAGCACTTTGACATTACTGCGCGGACGCGGACCCCTTTTTATCCGCTTAGAAAATCAACATGTTTAATTTTGTGTAACTATACTTGGATCGTGTAACTGCTCATGTATTTAAATAGGGAAAACATGGAAGAGCTTGGTTCTAACTTCACCCCCGTTTGGCCCCATAGAGGAGAGGAGGAGAGGCTAAATGCTAACAACATCTTTGGTCTTTTTGCGTGACTGAGCGCACACGTAAAGACCAGACAGGTACACATCAACTCGTCTAAGCTCAGGTAAGAACATATCTCAGTTAGGGCCGGGCGATAAATCAAATTAATTCAATTAATTCATGCTTTTAAAAACAGACAATGTGGAAAATGGCTAAATGGTAAAATCGTGTCCGCCGCTGCATGTCCGCCTGACGAGCACCGTGCTGCTATTTAGCGGAGTTTCAGACGCTCTGTAGCGACTCTTTTGAAAGAACCAGCGGAACCAGCCAGCGACTTTCTAGCAATCTCTGCTGTTTTACAAAGGCCGCGCGTTGTGTTTTCGTTGTGCGCGATGGAGTTTTCTTCACTAAAACAAAGTTTCCCCCGGTCTGCTTCTCTACCCTTCTCTCACGCTGAGCCGCTGCAAGCATTTAGCTCCGCCCCTTTCCCCTTCAGTCTCCATGGAGACGGTTGTCAATCACAGCTGAGCTCGAGGATGATAAAACTAAAGGCTTATTAAGAAGTTTTACTTTTGAGAGCAGACAAAGAATATTTAAAACAGAAATAACAATTTTGAATGGGCCTAATTTTAGGCTATATTATGAATCTAAATATTAAGAGCAGGACTCTGAGCCTTGTTCTACATATGAAAGATCAGGAGACCTTTTTAAGTTTATTTCCAATAAAATCGATTAAAATCGTAATCGTCCAACCTGAGCAGAAAAATCGAGATTTTATTTTTTGGCCATATCGCCCAGCCCTAATCTCAGTATTTATTCCTATTCCTTTAACAGGAGAAGTAAATGATCCTGAAGTTCATTCTCGGGTTATAATACTCTTCATCAATCCAATAATCACTGAAAAGCTTTTTGGTTTGAAAGTCCTGTTGTTGTACTTAGAGCCTGTGTTGAATGTTTGAGAATCTATCGTCCTTTGACCTGTTCCTTCGCTGAGTCCGGCCTTCAGTCCCTGCAGGAAACAGTGCAGCAGCAGCTTCCCCCTGGAGCCCGAACACTGACACCGGGTCCTCGCTGAGTCCAAGTCCGGGGCCGGGTCTGGGCCTGAACTGGGGTCAGGACTTGGATCTCGAAGAGCAGCACTAACAGGAAACAGGAACAGACTGTTTGTGTTGTATGAACAGACAGAACCTTTTCATATAAATCGATTAATACTGTTGATACCCAAACATGACATGATGCTGCTCAGTGGAAATGTTACAAGCACGTAATTCACATTTTGAAAAGTAAATATAATTTGTCCAAGAAAATCTTAGTTCTGTGTGCGCTGAACTCCAATCTCTGCACTCAAATAGGACCGGTCAAAAGTTTGGAAACACTTTTATGTATCGGCTTTTCTTTTCTTTTCTTTTCAACACTATTTACATTGTGCGATTCTCATTGAAAATATTAAACTATGAATGAACACATGGGATTATGTAGGAAACAAAAAGAGGGTGAAATACAAAGATGTTTTATATTTTAAACTCTTCAAAATTGCCTCCCTTTATTCTTGGCATTTTCTTACAGTTTGTGAAGTGAAAACCGTTTCTATGACGACATCGTGAAGCTCATTGAGAAAATGTCAAACGTTTACAAAGCAGTAATCAAAGCAAAAGCTATTATGAAGAATTTATTTCAACGTTTTTTGTTTAAAGCAGTACTAAGTAACTTGTTTACCTTAATAAATCCTTTCCGTAGTCCCTCTGGGAGTAATACAAGTGTTAATGGGATGATTTCAGGGTCTTTCATCTCCCCCTGGTGTCTCTGGCCTGAAAACCACGATTGCAGTTTTCCCTGCTCCGACCCAGCAGCACCAATACAAACTAATGGAATCACGAAGAAGAAGCTAACAGGCTAACGGGTAAAGCTAACAGTGGGCTAGCGCCACTTAAACAGTATTTACAGCCAAGTTTGAGTGAAAAAATGTATTCTCCATTGTATAAGTGGATGTACAATATCCATCTCTCTCCCTTTGCCGTTTCTGTCAGCGTAGTATTTACTCTCACGGACAATTAATGAGTAAAAAAACGCAACATGCTATGACACCTGCAGTGGCGCTTATGGCCTCTAGGGGCATGAGTTAGTTCTGCTTTAAAACATTATTCCACATGTGTTTATTCATAAATTAAAGGGATACTTCGGGATTTTGACATAGGGCCTCATTTCCTAGTTATCCAAAGTGTTGTTGATGTCTGGAGATATTTTTTCTTAAATTCATGCAGTTCTTATATTTGAAGAGTCTAGTGGCGCTAGGCTAGGGCAAGGCTAAAGCAGTTCTATGGTAAAGGCAAGCCTGCATTAAAAAACAGTCTGACTCACTCCACAGTGCACCTGAGGTAAATCACATATAACACCAGACTAACCATATAAATGTCTGTGTTAATAGAATAATTTTAAAATATAACTGACCTTGTATCACATGAATTACCGCATTTTGAGGGACTATTTTCTCGCAGATCACTCCGCCGCTGCCTTAGCTTACAGCCACGAAGCTGATGCCGCTCAAATATAAGTTATTTTAAACGCAAAATGGTTAAAATTAACCTATCGACACAGACATTTATATGGTTAGTCTGGCGTTATAAGTGATTTACCTCAGGTGCACTGTGGAGTGGGTCAGACTGTTTTTTAATGCAGGCTAGCGTTTACCATAGAACTGCTTTAGCCTTGCTCTAGGCTAGCGCAACTAGACTCTTCAAATATAAGAACTGCATGAATTTAAGAAAAAATATCAACAACACTCTGGATAACTAGGAAATGAGGCCCTATGTCAAAAATCCCGAAGTATCCTTTAACGCCTTCAGTGAGAATCTGCAATGTAAATAGCGTTGAAATGAAAGGAAAAACCAATACATAAAACAGTGTGTCAGATCTATACTATTAAACAATATTTTTGAAGGTTTTGCTGCTTGGTCTTGTTATAGCGCCAAAAGCTTTTTTTAGGTGGGGGGTCCAGAATTGCTCGCATGAAACGTTTGTACATATCTAGTTTAGACATAATTTAGTCAAATTTAAGTCCATTTTAGACACTTTTTAGACTTTTAGAATTGTTCTTGAACTCGGCTTGTTGATACTTAGAAGGTAAAATATTTAGAATGAGGAAGTTTGAGAACTACAGCTTTTGGAAACATAAATATATTTTTCTGTAAACTCTTGTGTTTTCAAGTTTATAGTCAGATGTTAGTTTATTTCCTGTCTTGAACTGACAGGGTATTTATGTATGTCACAAAATTTGAAGTTATAGTTAACATTCTTCCTGTGTACCTTTCTTTGAGCTTGGCGTTTGTGGCGTTTGTGGAGCTTGTCCTGGTTTCAGGCTGTGGTCTCGGTCTGGTAGTGTACAACTGTAGGATCTGAATTCTCATCTCAGTCAGCTCCTCCTGAAAAAAGCAAACACTGCAGTTATTTCATTTGTACATTATCCTCTGCAAACAAGAGCATTTTCTACAGTCTTTGGGTCTTATTGTGTGCAAAACACTGTTAACGCTGTAGTTCAGAACTCTATGTTAAAGATCTTTTTCTGTCGGATTTTTAATTGAGACGTCTGTAGAGGAGATTTCTGGATGTTGTGAAAGAGAACATGAACAAAACTATGATTCTGACCCGTAGCGCGTCGACCAGCGTCTCCAGCCGGTGCGCCCTCTTGTGGCAGCTGCGGCGGCTCTCGTCCAGCTCCTCTCTGAGGAACGAGTCCGAGCTCTGGATCTGACTCAGCTCCCACAATGCACTGCTGAAGCCCGCCTTCAGCTCCACCACCATCGACTGCAGCTACAGAGCGGGATACAGGATTATAAACTCTCTTAGACATTATAACTAAGAAATGTTTGTGTCAAGAAGATAATACTGTATATGCGGTTTCTAGTTCTAGCACCATGGACAGCAACCGGGAGGAGACGCCTACAGTTTCACAAGACTCTACAGCCGCAGACAGTTACTAATGAAAATATGGGTTATTATTCAATTTGAAGAGTCATTGTCCTTATTGCTTAAGATGGATTTTTGCGGTATGTTTTATATTGTCCTCTTTATAAACAGGAGATTGGGGGAGGCAAGTTTGCTCAGTGAAAGGCCCATTTTCGTAAGAAGACCAAATGAAACGGCTATTTGATTAAGTCTATTAAAGAGGGGTATTATGCTTTTTTCAATCACATAGCACCAGTCTATAGCATACTACAATGATGACGTAACCTTCTGTTGGTCTGTATATGCAGTAAATTAAAATAACTGCCTTGAATAAAATTGCTCTCTCAAAATGGCTGTACTGAACGTCTTGAAATAGGCCTCTGTCTCTTTAAGAAGCTTTCCGACACGCCCCCTTCAGCACACTGCTGTGGCATCTAAACAACACTACTGTGCGGGGAGGGGGCTCTGCTGAGCTGAGGAGCAGTGGTTGGTGGCTTGGCTGGTGACGAAAGATCCAGAGGCGTCTCCAGGAGGTGGGGGCGTTCCTAGGAGGACTGAGGCATAGCTACACCTAAAATGGCTGCCGTCTAAGTCTTTACTGATTACTCAAAAATGTGTGAATGAGCCAAGGCAACACTCCAGGCATGTGTTTAATGAGGGAATGACATAATAACATGATATAAAGCTTGAAAAAGTCGATTTTACATAATACCCCCTCTTTAATCAAATACCATTTTGATTAATAGAATTAATTTTGTGTAATAACATTTCACAATATTATTGAGAGGGCCAGAGGCTCAATATGGGAGGGCTGGATTTGAATGTAGTGTTGAATGTAGTGTTGTTTGTAGCTTTTAATGCACAATAAAAGTGTAAGCGAGAAGAAGTAGTATGTTTCATGTATAGTATGTGCTCTAGTATTTCAATTAGTTGCAGTACTTTGTCTTATGTTGTGCTCTGTCTCTTTAAGGACAGTAAATGAAGGCGCAGGGAGCTATACCTTTGAGATTTCACTGAAGAGCTCCGTCTCCTGGGGCTTCATGACCTGCTCGAACACAGACACAAACAAGTGCAGTTTGCAAACAACGTTATGGACCGGAGAGAATAATCTTACATGTATAATATTAAAGCTGGGAGTGTTTCAGTTGATTTAACGGCTTTAATTGATTAATGGGGTAATATCCGAACAATGTTGTATTGCTGGATCGTGGATGTTGTTGTTTGCAGCAAGAAAAATAAGTACGATTTGCACTTATTATGACTAGACGACTTGCAGTGCAGCGGTCAGTAACAGAAATGCTTTACATCTAGTTTGTTTTTGTGCAGCTTTCTAAAAAATATGAGCCTAAATCTCTCTTCAAAAGCACACATTAGTGTCTTATAGTGTGTCATGTTTGTTGGTTGTACATACTCTGATGGCCGTGGTCAGTGGTCCCTCTGTGACGGAAGTCAAACTGAAGCCAAAACCACAGGAAGTCCAGGTCTGGTCCAAGATCCTCCTCCAAAGTCTGCGACACAAGGGCACCAGGTTCAGAGGGACACACGGGAAGAGTACTATAGTATTACAAACAATACAACTATTACTTTTACTATTACTACTTTACTAGTACTCACAACTCCTACTGCAACTTGTTTGCTGTGCTTTCACTAACATTTACTCAAGATATAAAGTACATTTGACACATTACAGTACATTTTGTATTGTAAATGTAACGTATCTAATTTCTATTGCAATGCAGATCATCATTTGGAGAAATGCAAAATACAATTAAGATATTATACCTTCATGAAACTTTTTTATAATTTATTTTCATGATAGTATACGTTTTTAATCACTTTGCTATTTTTTGCGAAATAAAATAAAGCTGTTACTGCACAACAGGAAAACTAGCAAATGTAGAGGTAGAGTCACTCACCCGAATCAAATCCCTATATTCCTTTCTCTTTTTTGTGTTGAAAAGTGTAAAGTACATCCCGCGATCTCAAAAAGACAATACATTTTCAATTGAGATGATAAAATCCTCTGCGTCTGCTCCTGGTATGTGGCGCTCTCTGCGTGAAGTGCACGAGCCGCACTCCACAGTCTGCTCCATCTCCGACCATCTGACCGTTATTATAATTTATTTATTTTTAACCAAATTGGGATATTTAAAGTTTTTCCTACTTCTTAAAAATACGGTACACATTTTTTTATTAAAAGAAGAAAAAAAACAAAACATTTTATTATTTTATTTATTACGTACGTGTTTCTCATTCGGCGTTTTGCGTGTGGGCGGGACCAAACAGAATCCTGCACTGTGATTGGCTGTTGCGTTCACTGAGTTTTCAAATGTAGCCGCAGCTGACGGAGCTGTCAAACCAGTCCGAGCCACATAACAGGGTGAGAGCGAAACCTTTTCATCCATTATTATAACAACTCGCGTATTTAATTGCTTACTCATCGGACTATTGATACTGATAAAGTTATGTGTGGCGCGTTAATGTAGATTGTTGCTTACTTTCCCCCTCATTGATTCGTTTTCGCGCTGCATCGTTAGCATTTTAGCTGTTAGCCGAGCCCAGGGGTTGCAATTGCGATGGTTTGACAGCCTTTTCAAACTTATTCTGGTGATATTTCAGGTTAAAACTATGGGATACATAGTAAATCTGACTTCGCCTTTCTTGGAATGCAAAAGTATCGAAAAATATTCATTGTGAATGCTAAGGCGTGTGTACACTAAGGTTTAAAGACCATAACTGAGCCCCTCCCACCACCACGCTTCAATATTTATGGTACAACAGTGTAGTTGAACTGCCTAACTCCTTAAGAGTTTATTTCTCTTTTGTATGAAAAATTTACCTTTGCTGCAGGGTTAAAGTAAATGTTTAACATTATATTACTGTTTGTTTTTTTATAATCATGTCCTCTTCCATATTTATGTGTATTTTCAGTGGGAGCCATGAGAACAAATGACTTTGATTCTTCGTCTGACGAAGACGACATTAAAGAGGAAGAACTCACGCCTTTCCACATTTCCTGGTGAGAGCAAATCTGTATTTTGTATTTCAGATTAGAACTGTTGACAAAAACGTATTTTTGTTTTAAAATAAAGGTCCTATTCACAGTGCAATTTTTCTAGAATAACTTCAGCCCTTTTTCATATGTTTAATTTCCTTCAGCAGTTTTTTTTTGTCGGTTGTTACAATGTACAGTTGTGCTCAAAAGTTTACATACCCTGGCAGAATTTTTGATGATTTTTTTTCCTATTTGAAAGAATATGAAAGATAACACAAAACATTTTTTTTCCACTCATAGTTAGTGGTTGTGTGAAGCCATTTATGGTGGTGGAGTTTGCTATTTTTAAATCATAATGAGAAAAGAAAGTACCAAAATGACCCTGATCAAAAGTTTACATATCCCAGTTCTGTGTATTGCCACCTTTAGCATCAATGACAGCTTGGAGTCTTTTGTGGTCGTTGTGGTGAAGGTTCTGTTTATAATCTAATGGTAAAGCGGCTCATTCCTCTTGATCATAAACTTTTGATCAGGGTCATTTTTGGTGCTTTCTTTTTTCATTACGATTTTTTGTAAACATTTTTTTCACCATAAATGGCTTCACACAACCACTAACTATGAGTGTTATCTTTCATATTCTTTGAAAAATAGTAAGAAAATCATCAAACATTCTGGGTATGTAAACTTTTGAGCACAACTGTATCTGAGCAGTGACTTCTCAACCCATCATCCCCTTGGAAAATATTAAAATGAAAAGCACCATTTAAATCAATCTAGATGGAACTGTTTCTAAATCTGTGGTCAAAATGTTTTTTTTTTGTACTTTTGTCCCTCCACACAGGCTTCCTTTGACGGTAGTCGGCAGCTCACAGTTTCTGGGGATATGTGCGCTTCCAGGTTTGTGACGGTTTGACCTTGTTATTACAATCAAAGCAGCAGTATTGGCAGCTTATTCCTCTGAACTTTGCTGCAGGTTGCAAATACAAAGACATCCGCAGAAGTTTACAGAGAGATGTTGGTAAGATGAATTTTCACTTGGGTCTTCATCTCAGCCACTTGTTTCCTTTCTGCTCTAACCTCAGCATTCCTCTACCTGTCCACTATTGCGTATCTAAACCATTTTACAAAAGAACACATTGTTCTTCCCCTCAGAGGAGCTGCAGTCCCAGGGCGTCCAGAGCGTGTTTGTGTTCTGCACCAGAGGGGAGCTGAACAAGTACCGCGTCCCGTCTCTGCTGGAGGCCTACAGACAGTGCGGCTTCGCGGTGCATCACATGCCCTTTTTGGACGGAGACGCCCCGGAGCTCGAGCACTGCTGCCGGATACTGGAACAACTGCGACACAACCTGGATAACAACAGGAGGACCGTCATACAGTGAGTCCAAACCTAACTTTCACAAAGCATTTCTCACATGATGAGTAAGAAGCATGTTTGATGACTCTCAGGAAGCAGTACTGTCGCGTAGGAGTGTGACAATATATAGATTTTCCAATATATCGTGATGTTTTGTGGGACGATACGATACGTTTTATTCCGATATCGATACTTTTGATGACATCATGCATATTAATGAGCAACGTCATGCATACTAATGAGGCAGCAGTGCTCCACTGTTTTCAGGCAATGGAGGCCAATGATCAAGAATTCAGTCAGGACAGCAGGGGGCAGCACTACAGTTTTAAGCACTTGGACCAAACACTGTCACACAAATAAATTACTTTTAATGATAGTTTTTTATAATTATAAATAAGATTAATTTGGGGTTTATTGTGGCCATACCGCCTTTGCGATGCCCAATCCCGTCAGACCTTGAAAGCTAAGCAGGGTAGGGCCTGGTTAGTACTTGGATGGGAGACCGTTCAGTAACACCAGGAAGCCTAGTGAATGTAGTGAGTGTGTGAGTGGTTGGTGGTGGTGGCTGATGTGCGCAGACTGGTTGCCTCGCTTATCATCACCGAGTATGGAGTGAATGAATAATGCACCAAATTGTAAAAGCGACTTTGAGCGTCTGGAAAAGCGCTATATAAGACTAATGCATTATTATTATTATTTATTACTTTTTAAATAGGACTGTAGTTTCTTGTTTTTAAATGTAAATGAAGTCACTGACAGATCTATAAACCCATTTTCAGTGTGTAAGTCAGGGACTATTTATAAAAGTGGTACAAACCACATGAAAAGAAATGTAAATGATAATAATGTAGTATGTTTTCCTCGTGATGTATCGGAGATTATTTTTGTGCAATATACTGATTATCGCAGTATCAGCGTATCGTGAGATAATCGTTATCGTGAGCCATGTATCTCATATCGAATCGTGAGCTACACAGAGATTCCCACCCCAACTGTCACGGTGATGTAACAACAATTAGCTGCTAGTTCAGGATTTATAAAAAGCGTGACTATTGTTTAAAAGATATTCAACATGACTAATCACAAGTTATTTTAATAAAGGATGCACATTCTGCTCAATCGATTAATTGGTTTCTGAGAAGAAAGTCCGGGATATGACTCGGACTCCCTCAAAATTCCCCTAACCTAAATGCACCGGTTACCGATAAGAAATGTCCAGTACACCTTACCACCTCATTACCACTCACATGGGCCTAAACATGAATCAGTACATGCACACAATTCCCCAATTTAGACGGAAAGAAAAGAGAATTCTTTTTATGGGTATTTATTTTTGACAGATCTTGTAGACAGAAAGGGGAAACCCTCGGAAGTTTACCAACTTATGATCAAACATTGAGACGGACATTTACTGCTCGAACAGTCGACCTGGACCCTCTTCAGAACGAGCGGCAGGTGATGGACCACAGAGCACTGAAATTTTATCTCACGCTTAATCGAACATTGCATAAACGAGGGGAGTCTGATCACTAATAAGTTTTGCTCAGAGAGATGGGAAGGCTCAGACAATTACCGCGAACACAAAAGCATAAGCTTAGTGTCCGTAAGTAAATGTCCAATAGAGTGCGACCTCATAAGGCTCCCCGGGGAGGTCTCCCGGTGTTAGGGAAAATAACAAAGATGGTCGAGAGGATTGATGAAGAATAGGCAGCAGTCAGGATGTCTTATGCAGGAGAAGTTTATTTGCCATCGTTACGGGACCCGGAGACATGAACTCAAGACATTGCGCCAGTCCTAACATTCAAGTCTGTCTATGCTTCCACAGAAGGGGGTAAATACCGTCTAAGAGCGTCATACTAACACGCAAGCAAAGCATTCAGTGGCTGATAGTGGGCGCCTGAGCACCACAGTCAAGGCTATGACAGAGATAGTACGACTGTACAGCTTGACCCAGGGGTAGTACGACATTACAGCTTGACCCAGTATGATAAATAGCGATTTAATGTTACCTCTAACACCCGCTTTGCACTGAGCAAAATTACATTTTATACACTTCAGATCCGTAGGTACGCGCATCCCAAAATGTCATGTGATGTGTCGTCATTTTACGTGCTCCAAGGCTGGGCCTCCCTTTGAGACGTTGGCAGTTGCAATGTGGATCCATCTTTAGGTGGTTTTGTGGTTTTCAAGTTCCTCTTTTTCTTGAGCTTCTGGTCTCTGTAGCACTTTAGCAGTTTTTACCCCCCATAACCACCTCTCAGTCTATCTCCACATTTAGATTGCCGTTAAGACACCCAGTCTCTGTCCACAGCTGCAGTACACAAGGTCACAAGGTCACAAGGTCAACTATTCTATTATAGCCCATTGTTGCTAGGGAGATTTCGCATTAGCCTGGGTTTCTCAACAGTTTATCAAACAATTATCGATTAACCTCTAAGCCCCCACTATAACCCCATGTTTCGTCATATTTCCGTTGCATTTTCGGCCCGGTTTTGTTGTTCGTCACTTTTTGCGTGGGCTTTTGGTGCTTTTTTGTAACCATTTTGTTGCTTTTTTTTTTCATCATTTACGCCTCGTTTTTGGCTATTTTTTCAAGAAGCTGCTCAAAACTGAACTGGAGACAATGTGCTCGGTTAAGGCGGGGGTTAAGAGGTTAATCAATAAATCGTCATTGGGGCTTAATCAATTAAAAAGTATCTTGACAAACAATCTTATGCTGTATTTTGAGAGAAACTACAACAGCATAATCGAAGTGCAAATAAGAATAGAATGTGGCATCTGTTGAAGTTTACAAACCTATTATTTGTATATTGGTTAATTATATCCATCCATCCCATTTTCTTCCTTCCACCTTAATCAAGCTAATTTTCTCCAGTTCAGGTTTACCCAAATTTAAAAGCTTCTCGGGAGCTTACAACCTTATTTGAAAGCTAAGGCCTACATTTTTCCTTGCATATTCGCCGCATTGTTGTTACTTTTACCTTGTATTTTTGGAGCTTTTTTGGTAACGTTTTGTTCCTTTTTAGTTGCTCTACGATAAGATTTTTCCTTGCGTTTTCACCACTTTGACATCTTTTTTTTTGTCATGTTTTTGTTGCTTTTTCACGCTCACGCTTCACAATAATTTGTATCGAGCTTGCATTCAATGTGTATCCTTCAGTAATCTTCATTTGACCGATGGGAAAAACAATGGTTGATTTCAGAAGTAATCATGAAACCTGACTAAAGATGAAATAACAGCAGTTTTTATGGCTTTACCTAAAAACAGTGACCGAATTCTTGACTTAAAGGGATATTTCAGGATTTTTGACATTGGGCCTCATTTCCTAGTTATCCAGAGTGTTGTTGATGTCTGGAGATATTTTTTTCTTAAATTCATGCAGTTCTTATATTTGAAGAGTCTAGTGTCACTAGGCTAATGCTAGGCTAACGCATTTCTATGGTATCAGTTAGCCTGCATTAAAAACAGTCTGACCCACTCCACAGTGCACCTGAGGTAAATCACTTATAACACCAGACTAACCATATAAATGTCTGTGTTAATAGAATAATTTTAACCATTTTGCATTTAAAATAACTTATATTTGAGCAGCATCAGCTTCGTGGCTGTAAGCTAACGCAGCGGCGGAGTGATCTGCGAGAAAATAGTCCCTCAAAATGCGGTAATTCATGTGATACAAGGTCAGTTATATTTCAAACATTATTCTATTAACACAGACATTTATATGGTTAGTCTGGCGTTATAAGTGATTTACCTCAGGTGCACTGTGGAGTGGGTCAGACTGTTTTTAATGCAGGCTAACTGATACCATAGAAATGCTTTAGCCTTGCCCTAGCCTAGCGCAACTAGACTCTTCAAATATAAGAACTGCATGAATTTAAGAAAAAAATATCTCCAGACATCAACAACACTCTGGATAACTAGGAAATGAGGCCCAATGTCAAAAATCCTGAAATAGCCCTTTAATGTTGAAAAGGGTAGAACGTTTTTATTTGTATTTTCAGCTGTTATGGAGGACTGGGACGTTCTGGATTAAGTGAGTAAATTCAAGTTACTATCTTTTGTAAATATGCAATGGGTTAAGTCTTCAAAGCCCATCTCACATATTAATATTTCTTATCTTTTCTTGGCCCCAGTCGCGGCCTGTTTGCTGCTGCAGCTCTCTCTGACCATGACCCCAAACAAAGCCATAGAGATCCTGAGGGAGCACAGAGGAGGCGGCGCCATCCAGACGGTCAGAGTGAGTCCAACGCACAATGTCTCACGATATCGAAAGCTGAATTACAAAGCATCTTTTTGAAACAACCGTCCATTCATGAGGCTCAGAAACAGGATGAACCAAACACGATCAAAACGTAATTCTCTCAATTCTCTTCCCCTGCAGCAATACAATTTCCTTCACGAGTTTCGGGACAAGCTCACGTTGTACCAAGAGACCAGAGACGTGGCGGTAGAGAGATGCGTGTCCCGGTGACTTCTGCCTTTCCCAAAATATAAATATGTTTTAAAAAAAATCAAGCTGATCAGTTTTTCAGGTTGTGAGAACAGTAGACCATGGTATTCTGTGGCGACTGCACTTTAAGAGAATACTTTAATATATGATTATGTGAACCAAATAAAATGTGTTTTTGGGTGTGCGCCCGACTTTCTGTATAAAGTTTTCAACTTTGTCATGAATAATAAAGATTCCTCCAAGTTCAGCTTCTATTTTACCCAAAAGTTTCCCAATAAATGTCTTTAAAGGTCATTTTCAAAGGTATTTCACTTCATTGAGTAAAAGTACAGACACTACTGGTCACATATTACTCAAATGGAAGTAAAAGATGCACTGTCAGATGATAGAGCAGGTCGTCTCATGATCAGAAAGTCGGGGGTTCTAATCCCAGCTCCTGAAGGTGCACACTGTTGTCCTTGGGCAAGACACTTCACCCTCCTTGCCTCTAGTGTCTGTGTACATTGGTGTATGAGTGAATGAGACTGGTTCCTTGGAGGTAGAAAAGCACTGTATAAGTTGAGACCACTTTACTATTTAAAGCCACATTGTGTAACATTTTACACAATTGAGATTCAAGCATTTATTTAATCACATTTTCATCATTAAAAATACCTCCATGTACTTTTGCTGTGAGTGCCTCTCCTAAGACGTGACTAACTTTACCAGGAGTGGGTACGTCTCCATGGAGATGTGACCAAAGGCAGCAGAATTTGAGATTGAAACCGGTTAAGTCTAAATCCATTTAATTACCCACTGCAGAAATAGCATTTTCAGTGTCGAGTTGGTCATTGGGAGCATGTTGTTTATTGATGGCAACAGTACAGTCCAAAAAGTGTCAGGAAAAATTATTCAGGGACAGAACGTCCTTGTGTCAGTGGAATTTAACGGTCGATCTCAACGGCGACACCTACTGTTCATAAAGTGTGCATTACCAGGGTTTCCGCAGGGCATTAGAAAGCATTAAAAGTAGAATTATGCCATAAAGGTCATTCAAAAGCATTAAATCGGGTTCAAACAGGCATTAAATCTAAATGTTATATATATATATACATATATACATATATACACTATTTTTTCCTTATAGAGACAGAACCCACAATGACATTGCTCAACTATTTTTACTGCATTTGTCAAACAAATTTAGTTGCAGTTCTGACTGAAATATTACTTTTCCCTCAAGTTTCCCGCTGTGTTCAATTTAGTTTTGAATATATATTTTTTTAAATGTATGAAATAGGCCGAGATTTACGGCATGTGTGGCATTAAAAATGTAGTTTTTAGGCATTAAATTCGACTTGCTACTAGCCTTTATAGAAATGTAGTGAAGTATATCTTTCAAATGTGGAGTAAAAGTAGAAAGTTCAATTCAAATACTTCAAGTACATTCTTAAAAATTCTACTTAGCTACTGTACTTAAGTAAATTCACTTTGTTACCGAGTGACCACCACTGGTAATTTTGTTCTCAAAAGAGCAAAAGAAACTAATTTAAAATATGTAAATTAACACTGGTCTAATTGTATTAATCTGCACAGAAACAAGCTCTTAAAACAGTGGGAGATTTTTATTCAGACAAATAAAAAGTCGTTTTCTGAGTGACATGGGATCTGAAACATAAAATGTACTTCTTCCCAGATGATCTGGGGAAAATGGCAATAAGTTACTATTCCAAAGGTTTCCCCAAATGGAACTAAAATGCACAGATGTGGTTCGAAGACAAGACTGCGAGGAGTGCTTGCTTGATATTCCCAACGATAAACAAAATTCAAACATTGAATAAATAAAGTGGAATATTTGGTGGAAAAACAAAACGCACAAGACATGATTTCACAAAGGTACAGTCAACAGTATGGCACCACAGTTTGCTACTACAAAAAGAGCCTTCAACATAATATTTAACTATTACTGTTGATTCTACCTTTTTAAAAGGGCTACAAAAAGGGCACACATCTATGGTTTTCTATGCACAAAGATGGGGATAAAATATTGCCATTGTCTGGGATGAAGAAATAAAAGACACAAAAGTTAATGTTGTCTTGAAACATGTTTTTGACAACCAGAACGATTGTCCCTGTGCAACTTCTCAGCGATAAAACCCATTCTTTTTGGACATAAACATGTGAGGCCCCTTCACATCCGGCATTTTTCTTTATTTTTCAAACTTTATTATATTATATATTCATTCATTCACAGTGTTCAATACAAATGTTACTCTCTAAGACGGAACTGAAGGTGGAATAATCAAAATGGAAGACGATAGCGAGCCCGGGCGACTATGAAGAAAAGTTGGACCACGGTGGCACAATGTATCAACATATTAACGCAATAATAAAGAAACCAATAGAATATATATATAGCAAAATCGCAGAGTGATTTCAGCCATTGTGGTAACTGAAAAACAAGCAAAAGTCCAGATTTAGTCGTAATTTTTTCTATTTTTGTTTGTTTTAGTCCTGATTTAGCATTTTATTAGACCTTTTTAACACGATTTGATAGAAAACAAAACTATTTGGGCATACGTTTAATGCAACTTGCAGTGTTGAAATGGTCTGGAATTTGAAATATAGCAATATCGTTAAAGGTGCACTATGCAACTTTATAAGTGAAAAAATAAATCTTTATATTTGTGCATTTTTATCTTTTTAATGAGTGGATGTGTGAGTGCAGCATGGCTCCTTTGTTTTCCATCACAGTGGCCATTATGTCACTCCAATTGTTTTCAGGAGTTTGAACCAGGAACTGGCCAGAAACCCCAAAACAATTGATTGTGGAGCATCACAGAGGCCACTGAGAGGGAACGCAAAGGAGCCATGCTGCACTCGTAGAGTCATTAAAAAGGTCAAATATGCACAAATATATATTTACTTTTTTTCACACTAAAACTTGCACCTTTAACGCAATTTTCAAGACGGCGAACATTGGAACTTTTTCACATATTGTGCAGCGTTAGTCGAAAACAAGACTCCAAAGACAAACAAAAAGTTGTAGAAACAGCGAAATGGGTTCTGCTGAATCAACCATTAATCAGAGGAGTTGTAAAGATTTATCTGAACAATACAGAGATGTTTGAAATTTAAACGATTTGGTCGACCACAATGATGAAGGAGCATTTGCTTTGAGGGGCTGCACCAGATGCTTCTGCTTTGGAGACAAAAGTAGCCTCCAGGTTTTGAAGAGTAATTGTTAAAATGCAAAATCTGAAGGGGCCAAACTCCATCTATTAAAAAACGAGTGGAGTGATCCACAGAAAACAGCCCCGAGTCTGTGAGTAATTCGTCACCGCAGCACAAACTGCACGGCCGAAGAAGTCCCATCCTAAATCTGTAAACACTCAGAACATGTGAAACCAAAACAATTTTATTTATCATTGAACACCCCAAGGATAAAAAAAAAAAATCACCACAGCATTTAAAATAAGAAAAATCCATCCTCAGTTCTCCTGTAAAGTTTACCTAGAGTGTTATGAGCGGTGGTGGAGTTTGTTAAGAGTTCACTTGTTTTAAAATGGCGTCTGCTTCTCGTTGGTAGTTGTTCCCAGCAGTGTCCAGAGTCCGGCGCCGACTTTGTTTGGAAAGTCGAGCGGCCGGTCCTTTTACTGAAACATGCAGGAGTTTGTCCTTCAGCATCGTCACCTTTAAGAGCTCACCAGCACGTAGATCATTCTGTTTTAGAGAGAGAGGCGTAAGAAGGGGAAACATTAGTGCAATACTATACTTTAAAATCACAGGTGGACGACATTAAATAGCGGTCAGTTCCTTTTTTATAGTTGTTATACATAGCAGACTTGTAATAGTACTTTGTGTTCTTTCATAAGTGATAAATTATATGGCACAGCACCCCCCAAAATATGAATCACCATTTTGTTTCTTATATAGATTGATATCGATTTTCTATTTGATTCTATTGTTTCATTTTTCAAATAAACACCTGTGTTTTCCTCCCGTTTCGTTTACAATCTTCCATGGTCTCCAAAAATTGTCAAACTCCAAAACTAGGTGCCGTTTCTGCCAAAGAAATGGCTGTAAATCTGACCATTTTAAAGTGACAATCATTGAGATCGACTAAAGTAGAGATTGCGATTTCAATTAATTGTCCTGCTCTACTTTAAATAGTCATCATGTAAATGTGTAGCTTATATGCAATTCTTACACTGGTTTCATGTCCTGCTTATTTCCTACTAATTGTGGTATTATTTTAAAATAACTTCTAAATCGATACACGGCTCTTAGATTGTTTTAAGTATATTATTTCCCTTGTGTTTGTCCAAGTCTAAGCTTAAAAATGCCAATGTCAATGTTTTTGTAACAAGAAAATCCCCAAACAGATAAAAGTGAATTTCATTTTAACAAAAATAAGTCCAAGTTAAAGCCTATTTCAAACTCATTGTCTGTATTTGGTAGAAATGTTGTACAATTGCACTTAAAGGTGCATTATGCAACATTTAAAAAAAGAAGTTTATATTTGTGGGTGTTTGACCTTGTAGTGCCCCAGCGGCTGTATGGGTGGTCTCTACAACGCTCCAGGATCAATTGTTTTGTAGGTTTTCTGGTGAGAGGCTCCGTCAGCTGTGAAAACCTTCCAAACAATTGATCTGGGAGCGTCCTAGAGGCTGATGCAAAGTAAAGGCGTAATGTTAACCACTCAAACAGCGTCTGGAGCACTACAAGGTCAAATACGCACAAATATAAACTTTTCCTCCACCTAAAAAGTTGCATAATGCACCTTTAAAATATCTCTCACATCACTTAATATGTCATCCTGTAGTTTTTATCCAAACTCAGTCAGTTTCATCCAGACACTTGTGTGAGCAATATGTTATATTTTGAATAAAAAGTTGAACATCTCCAAGTGAAGAGCGTTTCTCTCACCCGTAGAGATAGTAGAAGAAGGAGAGGAGGTAGAATGCGAGTTTGCACCAGCCTTCTTTCTGACAGTAGGCCAGGATGTCAGCGTTCATGATGGTGGTGGGGTCATAGAGGCCCGGACAGCTCATCACCGGACGACTCATATACCTGCGGACGAGGGGGATGTTTTGTTATGTTCAAAGATTATGGGATGTTTCAAAGTTCACGTGTATCATTGAGCAATTGTACAAGAGGCAATATACTAAAATGTAATGTTAAATGTCTCCAAAATATATCTTTTGATTTTGAAGATTGAAGCATTATAGAATATTTTACAAAAAGACAACATTTGGTTGTCTTTTTTTATTTTAATTAGAAAACAGGAGGGACAACGTGTGACCATTTTTATAAAAAGGTAGCAGAAGTAGAAATCGAATGCTTTTGTAATTTTAAAGGGATATTTCAGGATTTTTGACATAGGGCCTCATTTCCTAGTTATCCAGAGTGTTGTTGATGTCTGGAGATATTTTTTTCTTAAATTCATGCAGTTCTTATATTTGAAGAGTCTAGTGGCGCTAGGCTAATGCTAGGCTAACGCATTTCTATGGTATCAGTTAGCCTGCATTAAAAACAGTCTGACCCACTCCATAGTGCACCTGAGGTAAATCACTTATAACACCAGACTAACCATATAAATGTCTGTGTCGATAGAATCATTTTAACCATTTTGCATTTAAAATAACTTATATTTGAGCAGCATCAGCTTCGTGGCTGTAAGCTAACGCAGCGGCGGAGTGATCTGCGAGAAAATAGTCCCTCATAATGCGGTAATTCATGTGATACAAGGTCACTTGTATTTCAAAATTATTCTATTAACACAGACATTTATATGGTTAGTCTGGCGTTATAAGTGATTTACCTCAGGTGCACTGTGGAGTGGGTCAGACTGTTTTTAATGCAGGCTAACTGTTACCATAGAAATGCTTTAGCCTTGCCCTAGCCTAGCGCAACTAGACTCTTCAAATATAAGAACTGCATGAATTTAAGAAAAAATATCTCCAGACATCAACAACACTCTGGATAACTAGGAAATGAGGCCCAATGTCAAAAATCCTGAAATATCCCTTTAATTTAGGAACAACAAATTTCATGACTTCATAGGGAAAGGCAGGTTCGTACACAAAGTGATTCAAAGTGCGGCTTTTTAGATCATTACATCATGACTGACAGCGCTACAAGGCAACTGCATCAATATTAGAATCCCATTTCATTTTTACAAACAAACAAACGTGTTGAATGTGTTGAGCAGACTAACCTCCAGACGTGGTAGGCCAGCAGGGGCAGGTTGAGGCAGAGCGTGAGCCACTCGGCCGCACAGAAAAACATCACACAGAAGAAGAAGTGGATCAGGTACTCGGGCAGCACCAACTGTGAGACAGAGAGGCCATACGTTTCAGCAATAAGAAGCTAGGAAAGCACAAAGCCCAGCTGGTTTAGCATTACTACTGACCGGAGCCAACAGAAAAATAATGAAGTACATGTAAAAGTACGAATTTGGAAACAGTCGACGGTTAAAAATGGTTTCTGCGTTGACACGAGAGAAAGATGGCTTCAATAATTATACATTTTAAAAGGTAAACCATATCAGCTGGAGATGACTTCAGCAGCTTTGACATGTAAAATATAATACAGTTCTTTAACTAAGAACAAAACAGTGCAGGAATTTATGACATTTATGAAAATGTAACCATGTTTTGAATGATGTCACTGAATGAACAACAAAAATGTGTTACAGAACAACTTGGGAAGACTTGTGTACTTAAAGTAGCCAAGATTGAATGGCCTTAAAGAGCAACTAAACACTAAATCAAGTTTTTTTTAACTGATAACACTATGGAGACACCCACTGAGACAGTTTGTCTACTGGTCCCTGAGATTATTCTGACATTATAGCGCAAACGTGTGTTAAATTCTAACTTTGGCCTGAAAATGAATGTGTTGCGCCCCCTTCAGGGTAAACTCTGCTACTAAATTAGAATTTCCTGATTGGCTGGAGACGTGTCCACGGCCTCCACAGAACGTCATAAGCCGCACCAGCTCCACACATCGTCATCAGGTGCTGCCCATTGTCCTGCCCATTGTCCTGCCCCTGTACCTGTGGTTTATAACCAAGTCCCTCCCACGTAATCTGTCTGCTGTGATTGTGCCAATGCAAATGTCGAGGTCAATCAAGGCCCACACACCAGTGTTAATTTCGTCGACTAAAATATTTAGTCTTAATTTTAGTCAAAGTGATATTTTTAACGACTAAAATTGGACTAAAACTAAATTAAACGTTTTTCATGAGACTAAAACTATGACTAAAATGTCCAGATATTTTAGTCGACTAAAATAAGACTAAATAAAAATGAAAAGGAGAGAATAAAATCATCCAAATTCTATTGACCGTCTGAAAGATCCTCAGATCATGTAAATTCTCTGCCAAAGGAGCAGCTCTGAGCTTTGTTCATGTGGGAGCAGCTCCATGAAGCAGAGGAGCTGATTAAATATGATTATAATGAATATTATAAATGCAAAGTCGACTAAATTAGTCTTAAATTTAGTCGACTAAATTGACTTGCAATTTTAGTCGACTAAAACTAGACTAAAATTGAAGATATTATTTGACTAAATCTCGACTAAAATTGAATTATATTTTCGTCAAAAGACTAAGACTAAAACTAAATTAAAATATGTTGTCAAAATTAACACTGCCACACACTCACCCCCAAACTTCAGAGACCGCCTCTTTCACAGAAACCTTTGACTTTTGTTTGTGGGTGGGGAAAGGCTTTGGCACACCCGTTTAGGTACTCTTTAAAAAGGTGCATTATGCAACTTTACATGTGAAAAGAAGCTGATATTTGGTGTTTATTTGACCTTGTATTGACCCAGCGGCTGTATGAGTGTTCAGCATGGCGTCGTTACTTTTGATCATGGTGGCCTCTACAACGCTCCAGGATCAATTGTTTTGTAGGTTTTCTGGTGAGCCGTGAAAACCTTCCAAATGGAAAGGAAGATGGAAAGTAAAAAAGTAAGAACTCATACAACCGCTGAGTCACTACAGTCAAATACACACACATATCAACTTTCCCCACATAAAAAGTTGCATAATGCAGCTTTAATGTGCTAATCAGCTACACTCTGTACTTCCCCTGATAACTATGATTAATGACAAACTGTTTTTTGTGGTCACAGCAGCTTGCCAAGGACAAGGTGACCCTCAGGTTCACGGGAGAACTAAAATAGACGACACAAAAAAACTACTTTGTCACGCTGCCACGGCTCGCAGTATCATGATGCCTTAAGTCCATAAGTCGCCACAGTCATCTGCACTTTTACTTTATACGGCAATAAGTCGGATTAATTTATGAAAATCATGGCAAACTGCAACATTGTTAACTCATGTCGCTTAATATCTTTTTACACTTTACAAGCAATTATTGTTGATGTCAGTGTCGAGGCTTGAATGAACAGGCCTGTAATGAAGAGTAATTATGCTGGGAGGTTCCTCGGTTTGGAATTTGGGAAAGTAATTTAGCGTTTGAAACTGAGGGAGATTTATTCCGACCCAACGCCACAATAAGGCTCTTCTAAATCCACAGAGCTATGATGTATACATTGATATACATGTATAGAAACATTGGCGACATGCAAAAAAAAAGAAGAATTTTTCACCCCGTTTCATTAATTCATGCAACTTTATTTATTCACTCATTCTTAGATAATAAGGCTTTACATTATCTTGGGATACAAACAGGCTGCAGCAGGGGACCATGCTGTGGCAGTAAAGCAGCAGATTTCTTTTTAAAAGGAGAGGCAGATGGGAGCACCGGGAGGAAGCCATGCATCAGAGGAGAGAGAGGGCAAACACAACCATGAGCCCAGAAACGTGAGGTGTTCAGGGACACTGGGAAAATCCTGCACTGTGCTGCCAAATACAAAACAACTCGAGGCGGTATCAAGTAAGCATAGCCTCCTATTTGTTCCCATGACAAATATTCTCCTTTATATTGTTAAAGAATAGAGGTTGTACCTTTCTGTAACATGGAAAATGAATGGAATTTACCACAGATCTAAATGTTTATGAGCGTTGGAGAAAATGTGTAACACTGAACAAGTGTGGTTTGAGTCTGCATCTAAAAAGACCAACCTTTGAAATGTATTGAAATGTACAGGTAACTTTTGACTGCCTTTGTTCCTCCCACTACAGAAATCAGGGGGCCAATCACAGTGCACAAAATTATGCTGATTTGGGGAGAGTTGGGATTCGGCGCCATCTGTTGGAGCCACAGGTGAGAGGACGAGAGCCAACAGCGAGCTCATTTACAGCCAACACTAATTATTAAACATACGTGGTGCAGTAGGAATACATTTACTTACCCTCCCACAAAAATAGGTATAGCATTTATTAAGATTTCTCATTAAAAGGAGGTGTGTATTAGGACTGATATAAAATAGAGAAACAAACTGCAGTATATGTAGCCATTTCTGTTTTGAGTAAAAGTGTGTGCTTTTTTTGTGGCAAAATATAAATCGATGGGTCGGTGATATCCAATATCTTGCCTGGCTTTTACCACGTAAACAATAAAAGATATAAAAGGCCAAGTCAAAGCTAAAAAGTGACTCTTCTAGTTTGTTAATATATTGGGAATTGTTTTGGTAGCTCTATGCAAACAAAGGGAAGGTTGTAATAATCATGCAAGTTTTGAGCATTTGCAAGTCTTTTCAGTTAACAGCTAAACACCAGGTTAAAGTTATTCAATTGTTTAATTATACTTGAAATAAAACAATGATGCATTTAACTATAAAGGAAAAAAAAAAACTTCTATGTCAATGAGACAACCCACGTTATAGCCATCTGTTCACTGTAACAGATGAGCTAAAGTACAACACAGTGGGTTATAACTCCAAGTAGACTTAAAGGTAATATAACATGATAGTGAAGTGTAGGCAAGCTGTAGTAAAAGAACCCCCCTTAAGACACAGGTGGCTAACTAATCCCGTCAGGACCCCAGGTTAACCCCTTAAAAGATTAGTTAACTGTAAAGACATTTGCAAACACTGCTTCGTGCAAAATGACAAAAACTGCAAACTGAATTGAACTGAGCGGGCATTTTAAAGATTGGTACAAACCTTTATAGCAATTTTGACTCTTTTAATCTTTTTGACCCTTTCAACTGTCTTTTGGCCGATAAAGTGTAAAAAAAAAAAAAAAAGAGATCAGGGAAGAACAAAACAAAAGGAGTTAGAGTTTGACAGCTGACAACCGGCAATCAAAAACAGGCAGGTTATTTAGCAAAACAGTGCAGAGAAATGATCGAAAAGTATGCGGAATAAGAAGAAACCAAGTTAAGAGCAAATCTGCATGCTGTCTGAGGGTCAAGGGGAGAAGGGTGGATATACGGGTACACTTACCGGATTTAAAGTGTTACACTGATCTATAGGGTTCTTGTAATCTGTCTTCAGCTCATCGAATGCAATAATCTGGAAAAAGGACACCATGACAAAAGTGAAAAATGTGCAGATCATTGTGAATGTCAAAACTGCAACATACATGTGCAAAAAAAATGTGTCACCTTTAATTACCATTACATATAGTGATTCATCATACATACATTTTACAACTATGTCATTGAGAAAAAGAATATTATGTGGGATGAGACACTGCCAGATATAGAGTAGACAAATTTATTATTTAAGAGACACCAAAAGGTTATGGGGGCCGACAAAACATGTGCTTTTGTTTTGTAATCAACTTATTTTAGTGATGTTGCATTTGCATTTTATTTTTTTATCATAACTGCCTGCATTATATTCTTATGTACACACAGGCACCGCACAGTATGCTTTAACTTATCATTGTACTATTTTTGCATAATGTAAGAAGCCAAGAGGAGCTTGAGTGGAAGCGACTGCTGCTGAAAGCGGCGTTAGCAATTAGCATCCTGAGCTAACTAGCCGCTAACCGTTAGCTACACAACAATCCCATTGACAGGTCAAACGTTAAAAAAAAAAGAAGGCGCCTGGTATTACATTACAAACGCTTAACACCCAGAAAATAAACGTTTAATCGGGACTGTTTATTCAGTTTTTTTCGACAAAACGCCAAATATTTTAATTATTGTCGTTTAGCTTGTGTTGCCAACAGTAGGGTGTGTGCCATTCATTTAACAGTTGCTAAGTAAGTTGCTAAGTAAGTATACGCATTAGTAGTTTATAATAACGGAGCGCGCACGGCCTGTTTGACTGTGATTCCGTTTATCTCCCCGTTCAATTTCATGGGTGTCCCAAATCTGGCAACCTTTCCAGCACTTTCTGTCCATAGAGGTGTCCATTTTACTTACATGCCAAATAGCGAAGAAGATAAGCGCCGCCGTGAGCAGCAAAGCGAGCATATAACAAAAGGCCGCGAACGTGAACGCCATTTTTCCCCCGGTTGTCGGTTTGTTTCAGCTGCTGGCGGGGATGATGCAGGCACAAACGCTGCTGATTTGAGAGATTTGTCGCTAATGTCTTCTTCCTTCAGCTCCAAGGGGTCCTCCCTGTGGTTTGACTGCCATCTTCTGGAAGCATTTGGCCGTCGCAATGCAGCACTTTGTCAAAGTCTGCTCTGCGTGTGTTTCTTACTGTAGCTTTAAAATAGAAAGCATGGGAAATGTATGACACTTGAACCTCTTAACCACTGTCGAACACATTTCCCCAGTTCGACTTTATCCAAATCTAAAAACTTCTCCGAAAAAAAGCATCAAAATAGCAACAAAAATGAGATTTAATAATGAAAACGCACCCAAAAAGCATCAAAAGAGCAAGAACAGGCAACAAATCATGAGACAAAAAAGCGATGAAAAACAACAAACAGGCAACAAAAAGTGATGAAAAAGCAACAAAAAGGCTACAAAAGAGAAAACGCAGCAACCATGTGACAAAAAAACGACGAAAACACACACAAAGTGATTAAAAAAAGCAACAAAATGCAATAAAACAGGCAACAAAAAGTTAGAAAAAAGCACCAAAAATACAATGGAAAAGTTAAACACGCAACGAGGAAACATCAGTTTTGTAGGTCTTAGCTTTCAAATGAGGCGTTACACTGCCCAATAGGCTGTAAGCTGCAGTCAAGAAGCTTTTAGATTTGGGTAAAGCTGAACTGGAGAAAATGTGCCCGGTAAAAGCAGGGGGTAAGCAGTTAACTTCTTTCAGCCATTTCTCTTGTGTCCTTGGGCAACACCTATATGAAAAGAAATTAAAAAAATCAAACCAGAGTGCAATTTAACACCACTGCCTTTTATTTGGACAACAGACACTTTATAAAGTATAGGAAGTACAAATCCACTGATGCCAAATGACAGATCGATGTTTCATATTATTAAAAAGAAGTGAATTAACCACAACTATTACTGGATAAGGCGCACAAAAGCGGAACGATAGGTACGTGCTGGCAAGTCGAATACATTGCCACAAAAAGATTTAACAGCCAAACAGTAGGAAGAATAGCTTTTAGATCCACAGGACAATAACCAAAGTGTGGCTCTAAAAATCAATTTAAAAATGGCTTTTACAGAAGCAGTTTGGAAAATCCCTTTAGCAATTTAATCATACTGAGGTGTGTTATAAAAGTGTGCAAGACAAAACCGTGAACACAGTTGTTTCAATGTAAATCAGCCTAAAGAGCAGCGGTGTCTTCACTCTTGTCTTGACGCAAACATGCACTTTTTCCCAATAGTCTTCTTACAATCTTAAGGGGTCCAGCACAGCAAAACATTAATCATGCATTACCCTCGTAGTAGTAGTAGACATTTATTGTACAAAGATGTTCCTCCCATCTGTTTTTTCAGAGTCCAAACATAACAAAAACTACTCTTGACAATCCATTTAACGTATAACCCCATTCTTTTGCAGTGATCGACATTGGTGTGATTGTGCGCACATGACTGTAAATCGTTTTGACGCAGACAGCTATTTATTACATAATGTTAATATTGTGCTTGCTATAATGAATTGCAATCGGACATTGACAAAGCATAGAGAAAAAAAAATCGAAGACGTTAGCCCCTAAACAAAGCCATTTTCCCCATTTTCAATTTGGCCACATTACTTTTGATAGGACGATACAGCAGATCAGAAAAGGCATGTATTTTCAGTGGTTTAGGACATTGTAAAGTTTCCAAAGTGAAGATTTAGCACAACATTCAATAAACACTAACAACATTAAAAAGCTATAATGCTCGAAGTTAGCTAACAATCATCCAAAATAGACACAGTAATTCACTAGTAGAGACCAGAAGTTGGTAAAAATCCCTGTTGGAAAGATGAGGTTTTGCTGGAATGTTTGACTTTCTGAGGAGTTTGAAGTTGAAACAAAAACATTCGAATAAACGTGAATCTACTGTGTGTCTTTAAAACAAAGATTAAGAGATCTCTGAGGGAGATACAGAGGAGGAAAAATCTAGGGCAGTTTCAGCACCTGGAGGGAAACAGATCAAATTTAACACAAGAGCGGTACTGGAATTACAGTGGCCTGAAAAAGTATCTGAAGCTTTTGGAATTTCTCCCATTTCTGCCTAAATTGGTCATAAAATGTGGTCTGATCAAAATCATAAGAATGAATAAACAGTGTCTGCTTAAACTAATACCACCTTTTACACAACATCATGTGTGGAGGACAAATGGAACAGCACATCAACATCAAAACCCTATGCTCATTTTGAAGTATAGAGCAGGGAAAATCATGGTGTGGGGCTGTTTTGTTGCCTCAGGGCCTGGACAACGTGTTATCATCAATAGAAAAATGAATTCACAAGTTTATCAAGATATTTTGCAGAAAAGTAGTTGTAGTTGTAGACCATTCCTCTTTACAAAACTACTGCAGTTCAGCGAGATTCCTGGGTTCACTTACTTTTTCCTCCCTGTCCTGTGAATGTTTACATGTTACGGCCAATAAAATATGATAAAATGTAAATGTTTGGGTGTTTTTAGTTAAAGCAGACACTGTTTTTTCATCTGTGTGATTTTGAGAAAGATCAGATCACGTTTGATTTTGATTTTATGCAGAAATGTAAGAAATTCCAAAAGTTTCAGATACTTTTTCAGGCCACTGTATAACGTCTCCCTTTGTCCTTCGTTTAGTTTGTTCAGGGCCTGTATTTGAAAGTCTTTAAATTCACAAGTCTCTAGTCCGAATAGCAAAGGTTTTCATATTGATGTCGTTTGTACGGTGTTGCTTCGAAACTCATTCAAGAGGCTTCCAGTTCCAGTAAACTCAGATTTGTATCTTTAGAAATGTGCCCCATCTTATCCTGATACAATTGTAAACAACGTCAGAGAGATGACAACCTATAGTCCTAATATTAAGGAAACTCTCTCACAATTAACACCATTATGTTGGAAGGAAGCAGGCTTGAATTTGTAGCTGCAATTAGGTCTGGCTTTTCTCGCAACTTCATGCTTTGTCTGCTATCTAACTTTTTTTATGACTTTTAACAATATAAACCCTTCAGTCACAGTTCCGCGTGATTTGCATTTAAAGGAATATTTTTTAACATGGTTTGAAGTTGTTGTTTCAGTTTGTTTTGTTAGTCTGCTCTCAAATAAACTGCGCGTTGGAGGTAGATTTAAGTTATACAGGTTGTTCTAAACTACAGAATCCAGGTATTCTATCATCTACTTGTTTTTGGACAACTATATTCATATCTTAAATCAATAAGTTAAGATTCTCCCGCTAATAATACCTTGATTACCTTTCATTAAAATGCCCATTTCAGTCAGCAGATTCATAACAAAAAATGTAAATATTTCCAAATTTGAAGATGCTAAAAAGAGTGGAGAGGTGCGGTGTCCCCACTTCACTGAGAGAAAGAGAGAGGAGTGTTAGTTTCGTCACGTACTGGCACAAATGGAGATCGCATCAGACAAAAACAAACCTGCATCGGATAGTTTTTTTAAATTTTAGGCCCCAAATGGTGAAGTTTAAGCTGTGATTTGAGATACACAGTCAGCAAATGCAAAATATATTGTTGCATCAGGCGAACGAGAGTTGGGCTGGAGATTAGCCTCATAAAAAGTACTTTCTATTAATATTTGCACCCTTCATAAAATCTATGGTGATGTAGGTAACTCTGTCTTGTAGTTTTGGAGGAATTCTGACCCCAAGATCTAAATTAAAGAGTCCAGTTCTCCAGCAAAGATGATAAACAAAGCCTTCTACATGCATCAAAAGACACCAGTTTGATTTAAGTGAGCAAGTAGTTAAGAGCATCCATGCGTGAAAATGATGTCTCACGCTTCCTGAACAACTCTTTCACAAACGGAGCTCGAGAGATGCTTGAAAAACAATCCTTTAATAGGGAGGCTCTTACCCATTTGCTAATTTCAGGTGGCTGTGCATTTGCCAAGGGTGCAAACATTAGTGGAGGGTACAAGACGCTGCTTCTACTTTGCCCAAACTGAAACAAACCCATACTTTTCAATGAAAATGCGGCTTAAAATTCACCACAGAGGCCTAAAAGTGAGCACTAAAGGTACAGTAACACGATCGAGAGCAGGTCTGACGGAGAGAGGAGGAAACATTGACTCTGTTCCCGTCGAATGGAGGACTCCGACTCCACGAAAAGAAGGAAGGCTTTAACGGAAGAATCCCAGTTTGTCCCGGAGCCACTCCTCCGTCAGGTCCTCTGTGTTTCTGATCTCAAACACCTGAAATAACAACAAGAGAGAAAAACAGGATTGTATGAGATGAAATTGTACACTGCCTGACTCGCTCTGATATTTTGTTGGACCACATTTAGCTTTGAGTACACTGCGCTCTAATAACGATATGGTTGTGGTATAAAAACAAATGACGCACAACAGCCAGTCTGCATCTATGGCTTTTCCAATCATTAAGCACATAGCCACACTCATGCAGGAAGAGTGACGTTACAGTCTTGCTTATTGGCACAAGGGCAGACCATTTTGTCAAATCATCAGGCTTATAGACGCGCAGCGCGGAGAAATTTATTTAATCAGCACAAGGAGGGGAAATGGGAGCCAATTTTTGTTTGCGAAAAATCGCAAAATACTTCGTACAGTTTGCGGCTTTGCCGCATAAAAAACGTAAAACTTAGAAAAGTAACTTTTAAAGTTCTACTTCTCAAGATTATTTTTGCACCAAATATTAGCTCGTTCCAATAAACGCTCTAGAAGGAGATAGATTTTGTATACGAAGTGAAAAATCAAGGCGGATTCCAAAATGGCCGACACCCAATATTGCCGTAATAATATTTTTTGCTCAACATGTCATGATGCACATCTGTACCGATTTTTATGATTCTACAACAAACTTCCTTTTTGCCCACGTCCTATCTCGCAATGTAAAAAAAAACGGATGCGTCGCGCCACTATTTTGAAATTCAAAATTTGGAAAGTCAAAAGTTGTGTCAGATGTTGTCGATGTTCACTGGGTGAAAATTGCGACGGTGCGAAAGAAAGAATGTTCCCGCTTATGTGGGAACCATAAACTATATATTTTCGGAAAGTGCTCGCACATTCCTAACTCATTGTAGAGGCTCTCAGTCGCCCATTGACTTTTATGGGCTCTGTACAATTACAATGTTGATTTTGCATTATATATGTATGTGCACGGGACGTGCACGACAAGAAGAGCGCGTTAGTGAGTGTTTGAGAGGAGGGGAGCACTTCGCGCTCCATTTGTCCACATGTAATTGGACAGCAGTGTGTGACAGCAATGTTCGTTTTCTGATACTCTTTACGATTTCAAGAGCTGCTCCGCCAGCCCTGATGGCACTCGGGCCTAAAAAAAAGTTTAAAAAGTGACGACAACACAGCAGGAAAAATACTTGTTTAGATGAGTTTTGTAGGGCTTAGCTTTCAAATGAGGCGTTACTCTGGCCCATAGGCTATAACTGTTTAGATTTGGGTAAAACTAAACAGGAAAAAAATGCACTTGGTTAAGGCGGGGTCCACAAACCTTGGTGAGTTCGCCTTTTTTCACTAGTTCATTTTTGCTTCCCGCGTACATCATCTGCTGCTCAGGTTTGCACCCTACAACACAGACAACAATATAGTTTCCAAAGTGAGTGGAAATTAAAAAATAAAATAAAATTTTAATTAAATGTATATCATTACTCACCGACTGGACTGGAGAAGATGAAGCAGAGCGGGTAGGACACGCGATTGTCGTCATGAACATACTTATAACTGTAGACGATAAATGTTTGCTGCGCTAAGGAAATGGTCTGTTGGTTGTTTTCAAATTGTAGGAATAGCCCTGATTTTTTTCTCTCAGATAAAGATGGAGCCTAAATTCCTGAATCAATAATAATATCGAAATAATATCCATAAAGAAATCCTTGTACATGTATTCTTCTAAATTGACAGGTAAAACTCATGAAGGATATCTGGGCTGTCTCTCTGGCAGCTCATCTTGCAGATCCTCTGGAGAGATATCCTAAAAAAAGAGATAATGTTAAAAATAGTGATCAAAATGAAAATTCACTTAAATGTGAAGCATCAACAGAAATATTTGAGGGAAAGCTAATAATTACCTCGTACTCCTCCTCAAGAACAACCTGTTGCTTTTCTTTGTCAATTTTCACTGAAAGAGTAAAAACCCAAGTCACTCAATCCATTATGTGTTGCAACAAACAGTGAATTTTAAATCAAGATCATTTTTATTTTTGACAATTTTTAGGAATTGAACTTAGGCCTGTGAAAGTGATTTCTGTGGCGCGTAGGGAACTTCCTTTATTGAAAATGACATGAATGACTAGACGACGTTACAATTTTGGTTTAGATGTTATTCTGTAGGTCATCCAGGGTCTGTGAACAATCGTTATAAACCAGGGATTTGAGATAACCTACAGGAAATAATCACAGGGACATGGGACAGGGAAGGCTTCACTCAAAAAAATCCAGCATGTTTGCCACAAAAACAGGCCACTCATCCCACTGTGACCCTCCTAAACATCACCTCCTTCTTTTCAAATAAGGAAGTTCCCGCACCCCATTCTATACTATATCAACTTATAAACAAGGTATTTTTGGGATCAATATATATCATTAGTACATTTTTTATCATTTTTATTCACATACTTAATTATGCGCCTTGGTTAAGAACATTTATGGCAGGACTGTCAAAATTAAAGCTTTAACTCATGATTAATCGAAAAAATTATTAATCGTGATTAATCTCTGACATGTTAGAGCCGTATGAACCATCTCGGGCCCTGAGAACTTCAGGGAGGGGTCTCCTGGTGGTTCCCAGAGTCAATAATAAAGACAGTGAGGCTGCGTTTCAGTTTCATGCAGCTAAAATCTGGAACAGTCTTCATGAGGATGTGAGACAGGCCTCAACTCTGACAAAGTTCAAATCCAGGCTGCTCTTTTTACCCGTGCATATGAAAACTGAAAGTATTTTATCTGCACTCTTGCCTTTTACTGTAATCGATTAACTTATGTTGATGTTTTATTGATTTTATCTGTTTTCTTGTAATTTTATGCAACTGTGAAGCACTTTGAATTGCCTTGTGTCTGAATTGTGCTCTACAAATAAACTTGCCTTGACTAATTGCATCATTCATGTTTCTACCAAACGCACTCCTGTATCTGAGCACAGATCCAGGAAAAGACAAAGCACTTGTATTAACTACATATTGTAAGTCGGGGGTCTCCAACCTTTTTACATGATGAGGTACTTTTATGTAACAAAAGCGACTCTTATGAATCAAAGAGATTCGTCTAATCATGCCATTTCAATGAAAATGACTTCAATTTTGTCCTTATACTCTATTTTATGGAGCTAAAAGTTTGCAGATTCTGTTCAAAATAGAATTATCAAACTGTGAATATTTGGTCAATGAAATGTGAGCAAATGCTTTAAATGTGAGTGTTTTAATCAGCCATATGGTTTTATCATGATATTTATCTGCCTCAAAAATCAAACTTCACAATGTGTTATTGTGACAGGCCTAATTGAACCCACAATGTTCTTGCTTTCTTGCTGCGAGGAACTTTGTGCTGTGATTTGCTGTGGTTTTTGGTTTGTGTTATCGACAACAAGATTAAAGCAGTACTCACTGATAATGGCCGCGTTCGTGGTCTCTTTCCGGAAGCGAAAACTCTTAAGCTTCTTGACCAAGTCCTCGTCCACGTTGCAGACTACCAGTGATTCGCTCTGAAGAAAAAGCATAGACATACATAAACTAAAAACCTGCTTCAGCATGTTTTACAAACAAAGCACGCACCATTTATTATTAACTGTCCGTGATATTGATGCAGAACCAGGAACATGCATGATATTAGAACAACCAAGTCAGCAAGTGCAAATGTAGGTCCATTAACTCTCAATGGGAGCTGCAGAGTCATGACTAATGCATTAACTATGAGCAACCTGCCTCTGTTCCTCCATTAGATTACTGTCCATTAAAAATACAATGCTGCGATTCTCAACAAGTGGCTTTAGGTCCCGAAGCTGCCCATACAAGGTTTTTCATGTGTACTTAGCTTGAGTAAGGAGGTCACAGTGTTACACAGTGTGTGAAGTAAAACCGCAAGTCGACTTCATAAATTATGATCGTTTAAAAATACAAAAAATAAAACATTGAAATGTATTGTCATTGTATGGGGTTACAGCATGTAGTTATTACAGTAATAGTAGTAGTAGCAGCAGTAGTACAATAGTAGTAGAACAGTTGTTTTTGTTGTATTGACAAAAAGTCAATAAGTACACAAGTGATTCTTAGTACCACCTCGTAAAATATTAGATTTTCAAGAACCACTAGACTAGGCCAAGAGAAAACCGACAAAAACCAGGCTATAACCCTAAAGTGCGATCACCAGATGAAGAAACTCCAGTTCAGGGGTCGGAAAGTTGCTTGGCCGGACCCTTCAATTGTCGGCCATGACTTTCTACAAATGCCAGTGTTGTACATCATGGCCTAAATGGGTGTTCTGATAAGAAATTCGTATTTTTGCACATTTCTAGAGTGGATTTAAATGTATGAACGTAAAAATGCCAGACTCCCCCCAAAGAAATACAGCATCCAATCAAGTTGCATACTGGTGTATAAGTTAACGCAGTTGCGTGTAGAAAACATCATCAAAACAAAACACAAGAGAATGGGGCAAAGCGAAGGAAAAGGGAATCGTGAACTGCACTTTTGCTCATTGACATTATTACATTTTATATTTTGACAAAAGTAATTCAGATGTAACTCAAAGTATTTTTTTGAAACAGTAATAAGTAATACAAACACATATTACATTTTAAAACTGACTACAAATATAGAATATATTCAATTTCAAAGTAACTTGCCCAACACTGGTGATCGTTTACAAAGAAATTGCAACCTTCAGGAAGCATGCTGTCCTGGTAATGTAAACACAACTAACCAGCAGCGTTAAAAAGCTTTACAATTAGAGGAGACTCAACAAGGGATTTCTTCTTCCAAAAACATCTGCTTTCCCATATACTGAAAGACAAACCAATGTAATTCCACTACACTAAGGCCTCTAATTATGCATGCATTGATAATTGGTCAACCCTCATCAGTAAACAGGAGCTATATATAACAGATAGAGGATGAATTTGTTGTGTGTGCTGTGCATCTCTGATTTGGCATATTTCTACAGCCACAATATCCGACCTTCAATAGGATTTTATTGTCCTGATCCACTCATCTGTTACATAACTTATCATCACAAAGGCGTAATTTGGAGCGGTACTCGTCTCTATTATGTGCGCACAGCAGATGGCTAGAGGGAGGCCGGTTTTTTTTACCCTGTCTGCAATGCCCTTTAAAATGATCAAGATTAGGATGTGCCAATTTGAAAGACTCAGAAGAAACAGGAAGTGCGGGTAAATGAAGACGAAAGAAGCAACGAGATATGCCACAAGTTGTTTTATTGCAGCCGTGCACAAAGCATCCAAGGCAGCAGACCGAGAGTGCAGCGCAGACAGTGATCGTACGCGGCCAGAAATGCCAAAAAAAGAAGAGAAAAGTGAGAAAGAAAGTCTACTACTCTACGCACTCCGAAGCTGTCAAGACACGCAGCCAAATACCAAGACAGGAAACGTCTATGTTCATTGTGAAAGAGCTGACGCTAGACAGGACCGTGTGCAGTTGGCGTGAATGAGCAGCAGCAAGACAGGAAGTGGATAAAACTGTGACTTAGATTCACTTGCTTGGGTAAAAAAAAAAAAAGAGAACTCACCTGCATAATAATATAAGTAACTGAAGCCATTAAAGTAACTTACAATCAACAGATCAAGATTGTGAAAAAGAAAACACACATACTTTTTGCCAGGTAGCCTACATTTTCTTTTTCAGAACTTTTTTGGAATACATTTGTCAGAAGCAGGTCAAATTGAATGCTTTTTAATGCCCAAATACTATATTTTAATGCCATCAACAAAGAAAATATAGGCGCATAATTAATGTAATCACACAGAGGAAAGATAATTTAACAAAATGGGCAACTTTTAAGCAAAACAAATGTGTTGAATTTCAATCAAAACTGCGACTGAATATGCTTAAGAGCCCATAATTTTTATGGTATTATGTAAAAATTGTTGAGCAAAGTCATTTCCCGAGAAAACTTGATTCAATGCCAGTTTGAATACAATGTAATGCTTTATAATGAATACAAGGCCTTGATTTTGGCATAATTCAAGAAATGACTTTTAATACTTTTTAATGCGTCAAACCCTGAAACCCTGAAAAGAAATATGATATAATAAAATGTTCAATATAGCCTGGCGAGCTGACGTTATACACATAAATTCAAAAATAGATTTAAAAAAAAATAAAACAGGATGAGTGTAATGCGACATACTTTCATAACGACACACACTGGACAATTTATAAAACAATATAGAAATATGCTCTTTAAAATAAAGCTACAGTGAATGTGTAATTGGTGAGATTAGCTTAATAAATCCGTATAAATCAATATAAAGCCAAAGTAGCGCTTTTATTTTGAAGCCTCCACCGGAAGTACGTCTTAGCTAACTGCTAATTTCGTGTAACTGACAGAGGGAGGCTAGGCTAAGGGGCTAACAACAGACAATTTCAGACTTTTCCTTCCCCGTAACAACTAAGCAAACTTTAAAATCTAACTAAACCTTTTCCGATTAAAGCAACAGCCAAATCCAGCCAGTGTAATGTCCCAAATATGTGGATATCTCACCATTTTTGCAGAGTAGTTCCCCGAAGCTGCAGCTGCGGTACACGGATGCTTTCTGTGTTGATTTTTTCAACTTCTGATCATCTTGTGACACTGCTCTGACCAATCCCACTCAGCGGCTCGTAAAGCTCGCCTCCTCTCGGTGTAAAAACTCACTCATCATCAGTGTATGTTTGTAAATGCCCTAAAATAGACATTATACTGTCTATCCACTGAATTGAAGAAATAGGCAGTCAAGTCAGCATTATAAGGCCATTAATTATAATTAAGAAAAACGTAATTATGAGCAGTGGCAGTGAGTTTTTTTTTAAACGCTTAAATAAAAAATGGAGCCCTAAATTCATATTTTTTTTTTCTCTACCTTTTTATGACTACAATGATTTTGGTATATAGCGCTCTAGCAGAGGTGTGTACTCAAGTAAGAGTAAAGATACTTCATTACAGTATTACTCAAGTAGAAACATAAAGTACTGAATGATATAACTACTGTAATGAGTGCTGTTTTTTCAAAAAGTTACTCAGGTACTTGTACTTGAGTAAATGTAACTTACTACCCGCCTCTGCTCTCTAGAAGGCCCAAACACAGAGGTTCTCAAGTGAGTATCTAATTTTAAGTCTATTTATTTATGTTTTAATAATGTATTTAAGTTATGTGGTCTCTGATTTAGACATGGGTTACACCCAGTTTAGACATACCACAGTACAATTTAGGTCTATTTTAGACACGTTTGGAGCCCAGTTTAGTCCTGATTTTTTCTGGCTTGGTGGCACTTGTCGGTCATACTGTAAATAGTCGGGTCAAATATTTTACACTTTGACTGAGACCTACTTTTTATGTTCATTAATAAACCAACATAACATTAGATCAGCCTGTTACCATGCAAAACTGACAGTTGAAGTTATTTTTTTATCCATTTGTATTATTTTCCCCACAGTACGGAACTTCTATAACCCGCCCACTGATTGACGTCACACTTCCGCTCCCTCAGTTGTAGTTTTTGTGGGCGTCGCTTCAGGACTAGCTTCTGTAGTCCTGCTCCTCAGTACATGAAATTAGCTGCTAACAGGCTTCCTTTCGGATAAAATCACCACTGCTGCAACTTCGCTAGGCCCTCGCCTCAAGCCAGGTACGAAAATATGTCCGGGTTTCCTCAATATTTACAGTTAACGATAGCCAAAACATGCTAACAATCTGGAACAGTCACAGTTAGCGGCTACTACTAGCTTGTTGTATGTGTTTGCCCAGTTAACTAATATGTGAATAAGCAGAGCATTATCTACGGACCGTGACGCTTTTATTGTGTATCTGTCACGTAATTTATTCCTCGATACGCAGTGACTGAATGCTCTTTTGCTTGACCATTGCCCGAGAATGGAAAGATTTACTCACACCTACTAACTCAGAGCTCCCAGTATTTTGACAGCTTGTGTTATGACAACTGCATAAACTTTATTTTCTCTTATTGTTTTGTAGATCATGTCAGACTTTTCGGTAAGTAAACGCTATAATCTTTCAAGAAATATAATGCTGAATTTCTGTCGATTGATTGTTTTATATATGAGGTGTTTCCTTCTTTCTCTGTAAATTATTAACTTTCTGGTTAATCTGTACGTGTATGCTGCTGCTATGTTGGACAGTAGGCTGCTCTAGTTTAATGCAGATTTACCATGAAATGTATTTGACTTATTACAACTAATGTAAACCACACACTTTCTGAAAATATCTAGAAACTCTTGTGGTATCATGATAACCTCTTTAACACTGGCACTGAGTTTATAGGCCTTTTAATTCGTGTAAAATCTCATTATCTCATGTACATTCTGACCACAAGAAGAAGCGAAACGTCCTCACTTGAAGCAACCCAGTCCAATCGCTACAATGCTACTTGTCCATTTCAACAGTCAGTTAAATGTTTAGTAAGAAATACAAAGATTTTACATTTAACAGTTTCCTCTCCCTTATTTTGAGACTCCTCATATTTCATCTGAGTTTTGTGTGTGTGTAATTATAGTAATAACATCACATTTGCTGTTTGCTTTTTGGTTAATGTGTGCGTCATGAGCAGGCTTCACTGCACAATATATTGGCAAATTATTGTTGGTGCAATATTAACATAACATCCAAATTGCTAGAAGCCACATTATATTGAAAATCAATGAGGTCGTCCATCTTCCATGATCTTTCCATAATTTTACCAATTTTGGCCTGATTTAGTGTTATTTTTGTCTCGTTTTTATACAACATGTCAAAGAACCTAAAGTAATGAATGGATACGTTATTGTTTTATAACATATGTATAAGACATTTGAAAGTACATTTACAGTGAGATCAGCAGCAGAATCAGCAATTACTTAGTCTTGTGCATTTATCGCTGTTTCGACACCTCGTTATTGATTAGCTGTAACGCTGAGCAAGTGGTTATGTCAGTCCTCTTTCTGTCCTGTAGTTGGCCGACGCTTTAGGAGAGGACTCTTCGAAAGCGGCCAAAAAGATCGGGAACACGAACCCCTCTGCTCCGCCCTCAAACCCCGGCTGGCCTGGTTCTGCTCCCGGCGCCCCCTCACAGCCCTCTGGTCCTCCGGGCCAGTACTCAGGGCCTTACTCTGGTCCGGGAGCGCCGTCAGGCCCCTACCCCGGCCAACCCTCTGCTCCTGGTGGATTCCCTCCACCTCCTGGGCCCGGGGCACCAGGGCAGTACCCCCCCGGGGCTCCCGGACAGTTCCCCTCCAGCCCAGGGGCACCGGGGCAGTTTCCCCCGCACTACCCGCCCGAGGGAGTCCCAGGACAGCTGCCTGGAGGCCCTGTGCCCTACCCTCCGGACCCTTCCCCTCAGGACCAGGAGCACCCACTGGCCCGTACCCCAATGTGCCTTTCCCTGGAGCGCAGCCCGGAGGTAAGGGTTCGTAGCTGTCGATGATAATAAAATTATAACAATTTGCTAAAGGCCTTCCAGTTCCTGTGATGCTGAGCTCATTAACTCTGTCACACTAGTAAACAACCTCTGAGCTCTGTAAGTTACTGCACTTGATTTAGATTTTTCTTCTTCCACTCTAAAGACTAAGTAAGGCTTCAAAGTGATTACACTTTTAGAGTTTTTATTGTTTGCTGAACCTCCACAGTCACTATTCAGGCTGCTTTAGCCAAGGTGCAGTTAAAGGCTTCATCTTGCATTTGTGGGTCCTCATGAAGAACGTGTGGTATCGGATTGGTTTGTACTTGCTGAGCCTGATATTGATACCGATACCTGGAAATCTATGGTGTCTGCATTCGGGCCTGGCCGATGTTTGGGTATTTTCAAAGTTTGTACACCTATTTTATATATTTCATGTTGCAGACCTTTGCATATCATTTGGAACCAAAGAGATAGAGATTTACCCTTTTGTGTTTTGGAATCTACTGATCCTTTCAAACGAGCTCCCTCTGAAGTAGCTACTAAACATGAATGTCCTGAATAAATCAGCCCTATGCCCCTCATGCAGCGCCCCTGCTGTCATAGTTCAACACTGACACATTTTACAGTTTAGAAGCTTCGTACACAGGATTATAGACTAGACTTTTTTTTTTTAATTTGTCCAAAATATCAGCGATGCATATTGGCATCGGCCTTAGAAGAACCCATATTGACCTCTATTAGATATATTTCTATGATTGAAACCTTTACTACAATCAGAAATGTTTAACTATAAGCTATTTAAGACAAAAAATACATCAAATTAAATTACATCAAATATCGACCTATAATATCGGCTATTGGCCAACCCCCTTCATATTGGTATCGGTATCGGACCCCAAGAATCCATATCGGTCGGGCCCTAGTCTAGATTAATGCTGTACCAGTATGACTATCAGCCCTACCTGAGAAATGGTCCGTCTGAATTATGGCTGCCACTGCACAGTTAATCACTTTCAATAGAGATGGGCTTTAAAAAGTTGCAATTGGCAAATCAAAAGATGGCGATTATTTAGGCTGCACGATATTCTTAGCAATCAAAATATCCTGTCTCCATGAAGTCGTATTACAGTATGTGTGAAACCTGATAACGTTGTAGTTAAAACAAACAAGTTCTGACAAGTTTGAGCTGAAACTGGATATTAATCGCAAATGTAATCGCAATAGAGTCAGAAATATCTCAATCATATGTTATTTACAACTCGTGCAGCCCTAAAATTGCTTATAATTGATCACTAAGTGTTAATCTGCTGAACACATTCCCTCTGTGTGTTCTCAGCTCCTGGTGCGTTTCCCGGCCAGGGCGGCTTCCCTTCGTTCCCCTCTGGAGGCTTTCCCCCGATGCCCACCGGCTCGTGGGGGCCCCCTGCTGGTGGCGGCTTCCCTCCAGCTCCTGCCCCGTTCGGCCCTGGTCCCGCGGGTCCATACGGAGGTCCAATGGTGAGTCTAAACACGTTATTACACGTGCGCAGGGGGCTTTGCTTAACGCTGCTGGTCTGTGACTCTGGTGTTTTTGGATGGAGGAGGAGTGGCTTGCTTTTTCTAAGGGAGAAGTTTGGTGGAGAGCGATATCTTTAAGTTTCAGATGAAATAAACCTACCTTTTTTTCTGTTTTGATTGGTTTTGGTGTGATGTGTTTGGTTTTAAAAAGGCGTCTGATTCAAGGAGTGTTTTTTTTCTCCTTAGCCTTTTCCGCTGCATGGCTGAAACTGGAGCAGATGGATTTAATACATTCTTTCCCTTTTGTGACTTTTTAACCGTAAGATCGTGGGAATCACATTGATGCAACAGAGGAGAAGCGTAGTAGAGGAGAAATGTTAAGATTTTAGCTATTTTTTTCCAGCTTTTATCTTAGTTTTAATGTCAGAGTATACAGTCAAAACTTACCCTTTGCAGTGCTTATTTCTGGAAGTTTTGACACTGGGAGATTATACAAACTCCACACAGAAAGGTTCCGTCCAGGTGGAAATCGAACCAGGACGGTGTCGCCCACTTTTTAAACATTTTAAATACTTTATTTTGCCCCTAGGGTAATTCTGGGAGGCAGCTATAACCACGGAGGACAGGGGGAATATACAAAACTTTAAAGGGACTAGATGCAAGTTGGTCATTTTTATACTCACTACTGCCACCTCAGGTCTTACGTGTAACTGCAGTCTCTATATTAAGCTCGTGCATGACGGCACTTCGAACCCGAATTAACATCTTTTTGAGTGACAGTGCAGGATTTTAGAGGCAGGTGTGGTGAACAGGTCTGGGCTCATTCTACACATTAGGACATGGCTGGAACAAGTAGGGGAAAAACATTTTTTAAAGGAAAACTAACCCTCAATTCCACTTTTTTTTTACTGATAAACTGTATCCAATAGTGTTGTCTACATATCCTGGTCATAATTTTGGCACTTTAGTGCAAATTAGTTGAAAGATCAACTTTATGCCTAAATCCGTCAGTGAGGCGCCATCTACAGCGATCTGTCCTTACTACATTTGATTTTTGAATTTGGCGCCCCTATTTGCCCAGGCTTGAAGCCTGAGCGGCCCAGTCTCGCTCACGCCCCCGTAGCAAGTTGGAGAAGGAATAGAGAGAGTATTTTCATCAATTGTTAGGTTTGCGATTAGTTATAGCATTTAGGTAGATTATTTTTTTAGCATAGCTTTTTGTATTATAGATAATTGTGTCGTGTTATAGCGTTTTTGTTGAATATTGTAGTTTTAGTCATTAGTTGCTTTTATTGCTAGATTAGTTGCTGCATTTAGTTTAGGACATTTGTTAGTATTGGTTTTAGAGTTCATATCGTGTGTAATTTTAGTGTATCTTGTTTATTGTACTGTATTGTACTACTGTGTAGTCGCTGGAACTCTATGCTCGGACTTTGTTTACGAGTTGAAGTAAATAAAAGTCAGATGACTCAGGCCTGTCAATCACGACCCAGACTCCTCCCGCCCCTCACCCCTCCCGCTCCTTAGTCCTCTAGGCAACGCCCCTTTTCTGTTGAGATTTTCAAATCTGAGGCTCAGAGGCTGAAGCTCTGGAAGGGCGGGTTAGTTACTCTTTAAACTCCGCATAGTCCCTTTAAGCCCATTTTCTCAAAATGAGGTTTTTATTCTACTCGCATAAACATCTCCACTTTCACAGCTCCTAGAGACTCCAAACTTTCCAGTCTTGGACTTAAGAATATTTAGATGTTTTTTTACTATCAGATTCCTAGCCTGGATTATTGAGCTTTGAATCCCAAAAACAAGGCAAATTTAGATATTTTTTTCTCCAAATCTTTTCATTTAATGGCTTATTCAAAAACTAAACAAGATCCAAAGTCCCTCGGAAAAAAATCTACGTCTCTAATATTTAAACACAAAACAAAACCATTATTTCTATTCAGTCGCTGAAAATACAAGCGATTTTGGCCATTTTCATACACAAAATGCCTTATTTTTATATGAAAATGTAAAATGACTTGCAATACATTTTCTTCTCATAAATCTATAGCGAATATTTCAAATTTCTACCTTTTTTATTTTATTTTTTTTCCTTGTTCACCTCCATTTTTAAGTTTAGTTTATTAGTTTATTTTAACAGCAAAAAACCCCACAAAAATAACAGACAACAAATATTTTCATGGGACAACTCTGTATCTGTACTAATTTTATGTGCAGATACTTGACAAAATATCACTGATTGCCTTTTAATTAAAACAGACATTTTGTTACAGACTAGCAACTTCTTCAGCAACTTCAGGAAGATAATTTACTTTGTGTCAGTCTCTCAGCCCTGTACGGTCCGTGTGGTTCCCATGTTCTCACTTCCCCTCGCTCTAACCTCCTTCACCTGTCACTCTCTCCTCTCCAGGCTCCGCTCTGCAGGGAACCAAAGCGTATATTCATTCATACAACACCAGTGAAAACTACAGCGCTCCAAATTAATGACTTTTCTTGTTTTCCAGCCCACATTCTACCCGCCTCGATACTGAATAAACACGGACAACAACACCAGCACTTCCAGAAACGTCACTTGTGCCATAATATTGGAATATAGTTTACATGTTCACAGTGTTTCAGATGAATGAAGTGCAATACAGTAGTTTCCATGCTTCACTAAAGTATTGTTTGCTGTAACTGATCAAAGTTTAGTAGATTCACTCAATTCTACCAAAATTCCCAAATCGTTGTATTGGCAGTTTTACGATCAAAGGCACACAATTAAAAGACACAATTAACAATACAGATTTTTTTTATTCTAGGATGCTATACTGAGAAAAAATGAAGATCAAACAATCCAGACTTGCCTAAATATCTTCAAGTGCATATGACACATTAGACACAATTTTTGCTAAAACATAGTTAACACGATTTATATTTAAGATTTTGTTAAGATTGTACCCAGCTTTCTTTAGTTTGGCCATGTTTGTGATGTTCATAGGCTGATTCCGAAACCATTAAATTATAGCCTCTAAGTACTAACACTAGCAACTAATCCTTAACCTTTCATGGGGTCAACTGTTAGATCTCTATGCAGTTAGCGAACTTCTGCTTCAGCAGCATTTGCCCAATTCCACCGTCCTTACCCAGGGGAAGGGGAAGTGACATCACCAACGCTGTTCTTCTTCTTCTTTAAGGATATTGGCAAACCGCCACCTACTGTAGTGCATATGCAACAACATAGTGTCCAAATAAAGATGTTTAAGGAGAAAAATAAATAAATCCAAATGATCCATCACATTTCCCTTTAGCCTTATTTTATCTCAACAGCTGTTTCATAAAGCTACAGTATGCAAATTACCCATGTGGCTTAAGTTTCTACTAAATGAAAGCAAAAGCACAAACTGCCTTTATTTAGACCATTTACTGAGGAGGCTCTTTTAAACACTGACATGTGACTGGGCTGTGGTGACTCTAACATGTATTTCGTCACTTTTATAAAGTTTGGCTTGTGCAGAATCTCTTATATATATATATTTTTAATGAATTGTGCACCTGTCAATCAACAGTGGTTGCGCATGAAGAATCACTCGAGGGTGGGGGCGAGGGGGGCGGGCATGCGGTGCGGTGGCTTATGGGATGGCACATGGCTCCTAATCGCCAGTGAGTTACCATCAGAGATCCCTATGCTAAAGTGGCTATGATAGTTAGCATTGAAGCTCCTTTTCCTAACTCCTTCTTAAGCACAACCCAATTCGGAGGCTTCTTGTCATGGCGGACGCTGACGCACATCCGGTTTGGCGTAAGACCTCTTACCAATTTAACGGTTTCGGAATCAACCATAGTTTCACTTCCTTATTGGACACCGACAGGAAGTGACATAGAAGAAGGTAAACAATTTTAAACTGTTGCCGTGCAACCATGTTAAGTCAATGGGAAATGAGTGAGTCAAACTGCTATGGAATGTTACCTTCTTCTACGTCACTTCCTGTCAGCAGCTTAAAAATTCATATAAAAATAACTTTTCTGGCCAACATTTCTTCATTAAAATTGCTGCTTCACTGAAATAAAATGATAATTTAGCAACTGATGTAATCCTTATAAATAAGTCATATTTTCAAAAGCATTAAAACCTGTCATATGCACTTTAGCCCCCAACCTGAACATTTTCTCCAAATCTAAAAGCTTCTTGAAAGTGTCAATATAGCAACATGACGACAAAAACGTGATGAAAATGTGATGAAAACCTAACAAAAAACTATGGGGAAATGTCAACAAAGTGACTAATACGCAAGGAAAAGTTTAGATGAGTTTTGTAGGTCTTAGCTTCAAATGAGGCGTTACTCTGGCCTATTGGCTGTAACGTTTTAGATTTGGGTAAAGCCGAACTGGAGAAAATGTGCTCGGTTCAGGTCGGGGTTAAGTCAATTAAAGATCAACCAAGATTCTGACACGTTTCCATTTTTTAATCATTTTATTCTTGACTATGATGAGCCTGCTTTATTGATTAAAAATGAAGGTGTTTTTAGCCAAATAATCCTCTCTTGCTTCACTGAAAATCACTGTAACGCCATATTTATATTAATCATGTTGCGGTTACTTTCTGTTTTGTACAACTGGACTTTTGACCCTTCTTTCCAAGTCCTCGGATAAGAATATTAGTCATTGGGTGTAACAGGGCAGGGCCAGAAACTCCAGCAATGTTCAACTAACAAAGAAATGTGCTTTTTGTTTATTTTGTGATGCAATAAATAAATGAATGTTGTAACCGAGCTGCAATCTGTGCATGTTTGTGTGAAGCAATGACTAATGTGTTCCCCGTGGATTTGGTCCTACGGTAATTAATGGCCGTTTCTATATTATGTAAACGATTATGTTTCCAATGATTGAAATGATAATAATGTTGTTATTTTAGATGGTGCCTTTTGACCTCCCGCTCCACGCCGGGATAATGCCCAGGCTTGTAATCACAATCGTGGGCGAACCTGTGCCCGGTGGAGACAGGTAGGACATTTCAATTTAAAATAAAAATAGATCTCACTTTGGGTCCCGCTTTAGGGCCACAACAAAACTTGGAGAAGTGTCTTAATTCAACATTGAATGAACAAAAACAAAATTTGCCACCTGGATTTAAAGGAATAGGCCACCGTTTTTACATACTGAGATATGTTCTTACCTTAGCTTTGACGAGTTCATCTGTACCTGTCTGGTCTTCACGTGTGCCTTCTTTTTTGAGCGTTTTGAAAGAGTAGTACGCCCTTAAAGCAGTACTAAGTAACTCATGCCCCTAGAGGCCATAAGCGCCACTGCAGGTGTCGTAGCATGTTGCGTTTTTTTACTCATTAATTGTCCGTGAGAGTAAATACTACGCTGACAGAAAAGACAAAGGGAGAGAGGGATATTGTTCATCCAATTACACAATGGAGATAATTTTTTTCACTCAAACTTGGCTGTAAATACTGTTTAAGTGGCGCTAGCCCACAGTTAGCTTTGCCCGTTAGCCTGTTAGCTTCTTCTGCGTGATTCTATTAGTGTGTATTGATGACGCCGACCCCCAATCAAACCATTAACACTTGTATTACCCCCAGAGGGATTGTGAAAAGGATTTATTAAGGTAAACAAGTTACTTACTGTTTTAAAGCTGCATTATGCAACTTTTTATGTGGAAAAAAAGTTGATATTTTTGCGTATTTGACCTTGTAGTGACCAGTGGCTGTATGAGTGGTCAGCATGGCGCCTTTATTTTCCATCACAGTGGTCTCCAGGACGCTCCAGGATCAATTGACTGGAAGGTTTTCACTGCTGGTGGCGCCTCTCACCAGAAAACCAACAAAACAATTGATCCTGGAGCGCTGTAGAGACCACCGTGATCGAAAAAGTAATAGCGTAACCATTCGTACAACCACTGGGTCACAACAAGGTATAAAAGTTGCATAATGCACCTTTAATGTTTCTACTGTAACTCGCAAATATTGTATTGTGATTAAGCTCAAACCCTCATCCAGCCCCACAGGTCCTGTTCCCCCACGTCTGTTCTGAAATACCATTGTTGTTTACCAAGTTTTTGTAAACACTTGTGGTTGAGCCTTTACTTAAAAAAATTGTTTTGGCCAATCTCCAAACATCCTTTTTTGTCGATGATTAACGAGAAAAGTGTTTTTGTACAACTACAGATGCACATAGCACATTTGATGTCCTCCAGTCAGGCTATAAAGCACTGAGACTGCACCTTTTATAGGTTTTTAATGACCTGTCAGTAAGTCTAATGACAAAACCTCTGTGTTCCCTAGGCCTGTCACGATAACAAAATTCGAAGTCGATATATTGAGGCAGGAAAATATCACGATAAACGATAATATTGAGTCTTAAGATACCTGATACTTTCAACTTTAAAGCGTGAAAATGACAGTAAACTGGTGTTCTAAAGTGCTTAATCCCACACAAGCTGCAAAAACATGATGCACAATTTACTTCAGTTAAAAATTATACTTAAAGAAAAAATGCTAATAAATGTACAGACGATAAGTATTGAGCCCAAAAATGTATTGTTTATCTGTTATCAAACGATAAGTCGATATAGTAATTATCGTGACGGCCGTAGTGTTCCCTTATATAATTATGTTGAGTTTGTGTTCCTGTGTCTTATCTTGAATCTTAAATTGTGCTTTCATGGCTTATCTTTTGGGGTAAACCTTTCCCTTTGTATCGTTCATGTTCTTTAGGTTCCAGGTGGACTTCATAAAAGGCCCTGAAGTGGTTTTCCATTTGAACCCTCGCTTCAGGGAACAAACCATCGTCAGAAACTCGTGCCTGGGCGGGTTCTGGGGCCCCGAGGAGAGAGAGGGGCCCTTCCCTTTTGTACCGGGACAGAGATTTGAGGTAACAAATAGTATTGTATAAAACTTTGTCATTTTGGATAGTTATTTAAATAAAGCTCTGAGATTGTTTAGATTTCATTCCTCATATTTATGTTAAAGGGGGGGTATTATGTAAAATCGACTTTTTCAAGCTTTATATCATGTTATTATGTCATTCCCTCATTAAACACATGCCTGGAGTGTTGCCTTGGCTCATTCACATATTTTGAGTAATCAGTAAAAACTTAGACGGCAGCCATTTTAGGTGTAGCTATGCCTCAGTCCTCCTAGGAACGCCCCCACCTCCTGGAGACGCCTCTGGACCTTTTGTCACCAGCCAAGCCACCAACCACTGCTCCTCAGCTCAGCAGAGCCCCTCCCCGCACAGTAGTGTTGTTTAGATGCCACAGCAGTGTGCTGAAGGGGGCGTGTCGGAAAGCTTCTTAAAGAGACAGAGGCCTATTTCAAGACGTTCAGTACAGCCATTTTGAGAGAGCAATTAAATTCAAGGCAGTTATTTTAATTTACTGCATATACAGACCAACAGAAGGTTACGTCATCATTGTAGTATGCTATAGACTGGTGCTATGTGATTGAAAAAAGCATAATACCCCCTCTTTAATGATCTACAGCAAAAGTTTCAAATTGATACCTCTAAATGTAAACTCGTCTCTCCCTCAGCTGAAGATCCTGGTGGACGAGGACATGTTCAAAGTGGCGGTGGACGGGAACCACCTGCTGGAGTACGAGCACAGAACGGGCGGCCTGGAGGAGGTGACGCTGCTGAGGATCACGGGAGACGTAGTCCTGGAGAGCGTCGCCCCTAATATGATCTGAACCACTGTAACGCTTGGATTTAAACTCGTGACAAACGAACAGGGCTCCTCGCGCGTCAGATGCGCTGAGGGAATAACAGGCCATGACAGACGTTTGAAATTACTGAAGGACTTTTAAAACTATTCGACCCGATCATGTATCTTCAAAAACGCGGCGTCTTATTGCGTTCATTTGAATAATAAAAGATCCTGATTTCAGAGAAGTTTCTGGTTTTCCGAGTAAAGTAAATTCTAAAGCTTAAATCGTCGACTTGACTTCAATGCGATGAATACTTCCAGGACGAATGAGAGCCTTGTATTATTCAAATGAATGCGATATTATTCAAATTCAAAACGAAAAACCCACTGACTGCATGTTTTGGCGGATTACAAGATATTTTCAATAGACAATAGCAACAAGCCACCGATATAGGCAACAGGCGCAAGTAATATGATAAAACTTTCCGTCGCAGCATCTTTGTTAGTCTTTGAGTGTGAAAATCGACTCTCGTTTTGTTCCTTTCCTGAATGGTTTGCCGCTATAACTCGTATAACCCATGTGTATCTTGTAGGTTCATTACAGTTCCGGACCATGAATGAAATAAGTTTTAGTTCCTTTTACAGGTTGGACCGCATTAGCCACTATACCTTCATCGCGATGCATTTATCAAAATAACCTTTAAAGCAGCTTCTAAAGAATTAACTTATTTTGTCAACCCTTGGATCATGTTGGAGGTTTTAAGTCAAACGTCATAATTTTAGCCAAAGTCATATTTTTGCGGACTGAAATTACACTAACCGCTAAATTAGAAGTTAATGATAATGACTGAACTGAAACTGACTAGAAACTAATAAAAATGGAAAAGAAAGAACATTTAGGGCCCGATCTTCCGTCGTTAGAATCTTGCGTATAAACAACAGGGCCCCAGTGCTTTCGCCGGTCCCCTTCCCTTTAACTTTTCAGAACGCAACCCCAAAATCACTCAACAACTCGGGACCCTCTTCTGCAAAGTGTAATCGCCTTCTGATCATTTAAGGCAGTGGTTCCCAACCTTTTTTCTTTAAAGCCCCCCCCTACGCATGCTGTAAAAACATATAGCCCCCACAAATTTATCAAACATGAAAATAATTGCTAATATGTATTTATAAAAAAAAGAAAATAATGAAATTGGAGTGTTTAATGCAGCTGTAGTCCTTACTCAGTAATATTTGATGATTTTAGACCATTTATTTTGCTCAAATACTATAGTTTATGACCTGACCCTCTGACCAGGCAAAGCTCTGGGCCCCCCTGCAATCCCAGACGCCTCCCAGGTTGAGAACCACTGACTTAAGGTCCAAAACATTTAAAATCTGGTTTAATTATGTTAGTTTTCAATACTGTTTTTTAATATTTGGCCTAAATGATGTTTTCAAGCAAAAATACATACATTTCAATGTCAGAACTGTCTTTAACCCCCCCCCCCCACACTTTGGGAGCCACTGCTTTAGAGATAAAAGTGTAAGGCGTGTCGTGCTACAAGCAGCGCTGACTACGACGAGTGCTTTGCTGCTTCCCCATCGCTCTCGTCTCTTTAACATTTACATCTTATTAAACGCTCGCACGACAAACCGCAAACTATTTCCCCCACTGTGAGTTAAACACTGTCAAGTTATTTGTAGAGCACAGTTCATACACAAGGCAAGTGTGCTTCACAGTTGCATGAAATTACAATAAAGCAGATCAAATCAATCCATAAAACATCGACAAATGTATTAACAGTCAGAAAGCCAGAGTGCAGATAAAAACTTTCAGTGTCATATGTCCATGTCCCGAATATGTTGTCCCGTTTTAGCGCGAGCATTAAAGAGCGCGGGGCATGAAACATGATCACAAAAGTCTAGTCGATAGATCTGCCCTTAAACTTCCAGTCACAGCCCGTATTATTTAAATGAAGTGGCAGGTCTAGTGCTTTTGTCCAAGAAGCAGCTCCAAGAAAAAAGAAATTGCATAAATTTACTTGAATTAAGAGCTCAAATCTAAAGTTTGATTAGGTTTGGTCTGGTCTTAAAAATTCAGATTATTTTGTATTATGTAGTGAAAAAGACATATATTTAAACGTAAAGTGAATTTGTCTAACTTCAGGTGGGTTTTGTGCTCGTTCCATTGGCATTAGAATTTTGATCTGAATTAATTGTTCAAACCGACTCAAACTCAGTACTTTAATTCAAGCGATTTTAACCTCTTAACCTCCGCCTTTCTCCAGTTCAAATCTAAATGCCTCATTTGAAAGCTAAGACCTACAAAACTCATCAAAACAGATCTTTTTCCTTGCTTACTGCGTTGTCATTGCTTTTTCTGACATTTCTTTCATAGCTTTTTTATCACATTTGTCATTTTTTTGTTTATCTTTTATGGATTTTTTTGTTTTTCACGTGTTGTCGCTCTTTTGTTGCGTTTTTATCCTATATCCTCCTATCCTATTTCTATTTTGACGCTTTTTTTTCCATGAAGCTTTTAGATTTGGGTAAAACCAAGCTGGAGAAAATGTGCTCAGTTCCGGTGGGGGTGAAGAGGTTGACGTCATTTATCTCATGTAAGATGGTCCTTTTTCCAGTGTTTGAATACAATAAGATAAATAATTTCATCGACTAAATTAACATGAAACTCTCTTGTGTCAAACAAAAGACTAAATTACAAATAGCCTTAATGGGAGAGTCCACCGTATGTTGTAAAGTATATACTATAAAATGCCCCAGATCCCCTTTTCATAGACAATAGACTAATGTATTTCACGTGGATGCTTAGATGAATGAATATTAAACAGAGTGTAGTTTGAATACAGTGATACTAATGTCCTAAAACGATTGAAGTTGCCTGGAAAGCATGTTAGTTTGAAGCCCTGTTTCCCCTCTAAAGCCGGGGACACACTTGGAGCCTCATGTTCGATCAGCGACTCATTTTAGGCGGCAAATCTTTGCAGAAAACGCGTAGTGTGTGTGGTTTCCCCATCATGTCTCCGTGCATTTATCACACTTGTTTAAACTCCTCCAGTGTGTCCCAGGCTTTAGCCACCGCTGTACAATACAATGTGTTATTTTCTGATTTGAAATTTTAGCGTTAAGCAATCTTCTTCAGTACTTAGCTTTTTTAACGGCGACATTTCTTTACAAAAAACACTCACAATCGACTTTATTTTAGATCGTAGTAACTTAGGTTTAAATAACTTGACTAATTTAGTTTGTTTTATACCAATATTAGAAGTTTGAAGTGTGCGATGTGACCCAAACGCAGTACCCATCAAAGGTTTGGAACGCTTTTTTATGTATTGGTTTTTCTTTTATTCAGGACCATTTGCATTGTACTGTAGATTCTCACTGAAGGCATTAATTTATGAATGAATACATATGGAGGTATGGTTCAAACAACAAAGAAAAGTTGCCAAGAATAAATGGTGGCAATTTAAAATATAAAACATTCAGTTATTTCACTCTTCTTTGTTTCCTACATAATAATTACACGCGTTCTTTCGTAGTTTAATGTCTTCAGTGAGAATCACACAATGTAAATGGTGTTGGAAATAAAGAAAAGCTAAAACATAAAAGGCGTTTCCAAACTTCTGACCAGTACTGTATGTTTTCATTTTCTTAAATGGAGCACTATATTGTTCCCACACCGAGACCCGCTCTTGTTCCTGAAGTACGATTTCTATTCCTTTTTCCCATAGATTCATGTAAACTCCCTTTTGGACATTGATGTTTCACGCATTGTTACTTGAAATAATTTCCGTGTATAAAAGAAAATTTCTTGCCGATTTGTGTATCAAGGTCTCGTTAGCGCAGCCACAGAAATAAAAAGGAGAAGTGGGGTTTGATCCTAACCATAGATGTAAGATGAAGAGATAACCGGCCTCATTCATAGTAATGATCCCGTGTGGTCTTTGAATGTAACATGGCTGCTCACTCTCCTGCTCCGAAGCCTGTTCCTTAACAGGGCAAAAAGGAGAAGGCAGACCGGCTACGATCCTCTACAGAGCTCCAGAGCCGGTCCATCATAGATTTAGGCTTCCACTTTTTATTTATAATATACAAAAAATATATAGCCCTGCGTTGTCACATGGGTCATAACGATTTTTAGAAAAAAAGAAACACTTTGGAGCCAGGCGTTTAAGCAGTTTAAACGAGGTCCAAAGCTACATTAGTCCTTTTTCCAAAGTGTTTTTGGAGTCGCCTTTGGCCACCAGGGGGTGATATTACAGCAATGTCAGATCTCCGCCAAGAAGACCGTAGAGAAGGCTTCCTCACCCGTTGATCCTAACGTATGCAGACAGTTAGCAAGCCGGCTAGTCCATATCCGTTAGCCTGTTCAATGTATTTTTTTTTTGCAAGCCGTTAGCATTAGCCATCAAACAAATGAGCAAGATTACTCTAAATAAGAAAAATACTACTCTGCAATGTGAAGATTAATTACTGGCTATCCATATTTCTTTCTTAAATGAAAGAAAACACCAAATACTTCCCAAAAATGTAAAACTCTATAACGTTTTGATTTATAAAGTGTCATGTTCATAGCTGATTAGCCTTTTTAATGCGTTTTTTTATTTCTCTCTAAAAATCGATGGGAAAAATCAAAGTAAATTGTACTTCCAGAAGCAGAGTGGGTTTCGCAGTGAGCAGATATTTTGTTTACGTTAATATGAATAATAAGCCTTATAGAAAACGCATGCGTGATGTGCTGGGAGCTCCCCCTTTTACGATGCTGGTTTGAAATAGATTTGTAACTAAACCAATGATGTTTGATAATTGTACATAATGCTATTATAGAGACTGACGAACCTTTTTCAGTGTTGTGAAGTGACTGGAGCTGTTGCTTAATGGGATTTTGAAGTTGTGACGGACAATACTGACCTCTTGTGGCGGTAGAGATGATGTGGCTGGACAGTATTTTGAAATGTGTGCCTAAATAAAAAGGCAATGAACAAATACAAGTTTTACTGTGTGTGTGTGTTTTTTTTAAACTAGTTTTTACTCTGATATGGGGCGACAGTAAAAGTGGTTGGAGGTTCATTCCTGGCTCTGTATTTGAGTTTGTGTCGCTGGAAAAGACAAGAGGCCATTGTTGCAGTCAGATTGCCAGCCGCGTTTAGGTCAATGAGTCTCAGGGAAGTTGGATACAGAAGCAGCAAACCATCACTGAACGCCACATAGGACTGACTCATGAATATACAGAAATGAGAATTGAGAAATCCAGCGCGTGAACATTTATCCTCTAGTCCTTTAGATAATTAAGAGAATATGTGACAGTAAACTAGTCTGTTACTGGAATATTGTCAGTTCTGTGGAAATATTTCTATACTTTTTATCATACTAGGCTTTAATGATTATATATGAAACTGTTAATGTAATCTGTGCTTTAAGGTTCATTTGAATTGGGCGGACATTTTATTACTCCATTGTTATTGTCTTTACTGTTGGAGCCACTGGGGGGCAGTGTGTTAGAAGGAGGAGTCAGATTGTGCAGAGGAAGTGACGACAAGAACATTCCAAGAGCACTGATTGGTTTGACAAGGAGACGCCTACTTCCTGTTCCTATAAAGTACTCGCGCATAAAGGTGCGGTCTCTCTCTCCCTCCTCGCTGGACAACCAAGATGTAGAGCTCCGCATAACTTGTGTTAATTCAGGGAATAAAACAATGATTTTGATTTTAATAGAACGAGCCTCCGTCTTCTGTCCATAGTAAAGAATACGCCGACAGTTCCTAACTAAGGTTTACATGACGTGTAAAGGAGAGCGATTGTTGACGTTGGGCCACCTAGACTTCGGGCAAGAACAATTTATTCTACAACTAGAGAATAAACAATATACCCCTACTAAGTACCTTTATGGTCTAGCACTAAAGTATAGTTATGTATCGGCTTTTATTTTACATTGTGTTATTTTACATTGTGTGACTCTCATTTAACACATTGAACTATGAATGAACACGTGGGAAAAACTCAAAATATAATGTTTTATATTTTAAATTCTTCAAAATTGTCACAGTTTATTCTTGGCATTTTCTCAATGAGCTTCATAAAAGTCGTCCCTGAAATGGTTTAACAGTCTGTGTAGTGAAAACCATTACTGAAGACGACATCGTGAAGCTCATTGAGAAAATGTCCAAAGTGCAAAGCGGTAACCAAAGCAAAAGGCGACTATTTTGAATAATTTATGTCAACTTTTTTTTGTTTAAAACATAATTCTATAAGTGAGAATCAGTGAGAATCTACAATGTAAATAGTCTTAAAATAAAATAAAAAACAATTGCTGGGTTTCAGGTGACATCACAGCGTTCTAAAGGCCTATAATATTATATAGAGGTAAAATTATTTTGTTTTTGGGGACATTTTTTGTCTTGTACAGAGAGACCATGGAAAGAAAATGTATAAATTACAAAACTTATCAATAATATCAGTCACTGGGTCCATGATCTCTCTGTACAAGACCAAAAATTTCCTCAAAAACAAAATAATTTTCCTCCATATAATAGTATTGGCCTTTAGAATGCTGTGATGTCACCTGAAACCCAGCAATACATTAAAAAAAAAGCATTTCCAAACTTTTGACTAGTGCTGTATTTGAATCTCTGACATGTTCGAACCATATGAACTACTGGTCCCAGAGTCGGGACTAAACTCGATGAGGCTTTGTTTCAGTTTTCCTGAAGATGTGAGACAGGCCTCAACTTTACAATGTTCAAATCCAGGCTGAAACAGTTATTTTTAGCTGCATAAGAGGCTGAAAGTATCTTATCTGGACTCTTCACTTTTAACTCCATATATCATATAAGATATAATCGTTATTTATTGATTTTATTTGCCTTGTCCTCTCACAATAAAATGTAGATTGAAAACTTGCTCTAATCGAAGCAACCACATCCATTGACCACCAGATGGAGCTATTTTACAACGTTTTGCTTTACATTTGCAAGTTTGACGCAGGCTATTATTAAAACCCAATCTTTGTGTTGTTTGTAGACGGCATCATCACAGTCAACAGAGAGTTTTCTTTTATGTCATTTATTATAAGATCTCTCTGTGATAAACATTGTATGTAATATGTCAACAAGATAAAAAAAAAAAAAATTCCAATTTTGGCAATGAAATCATTCAGCAGAAAACCTTTGTCAGTAATTTACAACAAAGTTTTTTTTTAACATATATTTAAATGTACGGTCATTATTTTGTAGCTTCCTGTTCACCTGCAGAGTCTTAAGTCCAATTTAATTAAGAACTCATTTTCATTGCCCGAGCTAATTGCCCCAACCATGTTAAACTATGGAAACAGTGACTAATATGTGCAACATACTAATCTTATTTCCAGAAAGGGTAGGAAAACCTCACCTTCAGGCCTCACAGATGTAAGCCGTACATCTGTGTCTGGCTTCTGTTCACATGTTTATTGCAGCTTGTAGACTTTTATTGTGATAATTAGGCCCTGATACAGTGATTATTGCACCGGAGGGCCTTTATCCTGGGAACAGTCGCCCGCACACAGCTGGGGGTCATTCCAGTAAACAGAAATGTATTTGTTGTTTATTTGGTCGGGACAGTACATACGTGTCCCCCAGTTGAACTCTCAAACATCGTGGCCTATTGTACATGTTTTTTGTGGTAGGGGAAACCAGAGTACCCGGAGGAAACCTACGCAGACACGGGGACAACATGCAAACTCCACACAGAAAGGCCCCGAAACCCAAACCACCAAATGATCCATTATAAGTTTGTTCACAGGGCTTATCTCTATACTAGGAGATTGCACCTGATGAAACTTAAAGACAATCCCTATTGCGACTTCTGTTCAGACAAGGTCATTGGAACTTTTCTTCACATGGTATGGCAGTGCCCCGAGGTTTATTGTTTTTGGAAAAATGTTGCTGGTGCTCTATCAAACCTAATGGAAAGAGAATTGCCCCACACACAGAGGTTACTTTTACTGAATGACACTTCCAGTTTGAAATTAAAATATTAATGAATGCCGCCAAATTCTAGCTGGTTCTACAGCTGCAAAAAAGATGATGGCATGTCGATGGAAACAAACTTTGAGTGTGGAGCAATGGCTCTCGTCATTTAAAGACATTGCTCAGTTGGAGCTCTCAGCAGCTAGGATCCACGGTGCCAAAAGTGCAAATATCTCATGTTGGTCAAACCTGTTAAACAAAATACAGCTGCTGTATGAAACTTGACTGCAAATGTCTGATTGCCATGTAACAACCTTGAATGTACAGTACATAATTATATGTATCCCAAATACAGTATATTTCCTGTCTAAACTTTACATAAATATGTATTAAGCTATTTCTGTGGATGTCATTGACGGAGGAAATCAGCAAATATCTGTTTTGTGTCTTGTCTACCAGGGTTGTTTATTATATATAGATATAATTTTTTTTGCCTCTCTTTTAATCATGCCTGGACAGCAGGGGTGGGACAGGGTTGGGGTGCGTATGTGTGTGATGTTGTTTTTTTTGCATATTTTGTATTATTATTATTATTATTACTCTTTTTTTAATATTCTGTTGCTGTTTCCTTTATTCTTTCCACTTTAAACTGTACATGCAAAAGTACTGTGCAGAACTGACCCATTATCACGAAGGGTGAAAAAAAAAAGTTGATAGTTGTGCTGCATATGGAAATGATCTGTAAACTGAAAAGATGCACAAATCAATAAAAATGTGATCACACAAAAAAAAGAAAGCCCGTCCAGGTAATCGAACCACCTCTAGTGAAGCTGCGAGCGCCCAAATCACAATTAACACATGATAATAAATTTTTTTTTTTTTTTAGATTGTCCTGTGTCTGAGGCTCTTGACAACACACTGCTTTATTTTCTCTTCTTCTCCTCCTCGCCTCTTCTACTTCTTCTCCTTCTCTTCTTCTCCTCCTTGTTCTTACTCGAAGGTAAGGAGGGTATAGGTTGAAAAGTAGCAATGGCACAAAGTTATTGAAAACGATTTTATTTTCCAGTACAAGAGATGAAAATGTGCAATGAATGTCCAAACGTACAATACAATTTTTCTGTTAAAGATTTATAGATGATAAGATTTGGGTTATCAAAGAACTATGATTGTTAATGTCAATTGTTAAATGTGGGAAGGTACAAGTGTTTGTGTAGAGAAAAAGTAAGTCAGGAAGTAATCAATACGAGTCACCTTGATTGAACAAACTGTTCTGATCCGGGGCGGCTGCAGTTGCTCAGGTCTAGGTTCAACAACACAATGTGACGACCTGAACGACCAGGTTATTCCATCAATGATTTCTTCTTCCCTGATGCCACGGCCATATTCCAAGATGACAATGCCAGGATTATCGGGCTCATATTGTGAAAGAGCGGTTCAGGGAGCACTAGACATACATTTCACACATGGATTGGCCACAGAGTCCAGATCTTAACCCCACTGAGAATCTTTTGGATGTGCTGGAGAAGGCTTTGCACAGTGGTCACACTCTCCCATCATCAATATAAGATATTAATATTAATAAAAAATGTTTTGCCATTGCAGAAGCTTATTGAAACCACACAGTGCAGTAATCAAAGCTAAAGGCGGTATAAAAAGCGTGTGACCTTTTTCGGACATACAAGCTCAAAATAAAACGAATAAACTAAATGATACTAAACACAGACAAGGACTAAAACTAGCCAGAAAATAAAATTCGATCTTTAAACATTTTTCTAAAGCACATTTAGACTTTTTCTTTAATAAACCACAGCTCATAATTAAAAACGTGTTTATTGATACAGTCCATGTGAACATAAGGCATAATCAAAATGGTATTATAACAACTTCCATTGACTTTTGTCCAGATTTCTGCGCAGTTTATGACACAGGAGCCCGACCTGAAGCAGGAGAGAAGCCAAGTGTAAGATTTGGTTTTGACGTCAGTGCATGTTTGTGATGTCAAATGTAAATAAAAGAGTCAGAAGTACCTGGTTGCTAATTATATTTGTGGCTTTCAGCTCCACCGCGGCCAAACCCTGAAAGAAACAATGCAAATGTTCAAATGAAGTCCCTTCATGTTAACCTCTTACTGAAGCACAGACAGCAGGAGAGAAGTCAAGTGTAAGATTTGGTTATGACATCAGTGCATGTTTGTTTGTGACGTCAAATGTAAATAGACAGGCAAATGAAAGAGTCGGGAAGTTAGCCAAGTGAGACCAGAATGATACCCCTCTATATTGTTTACATAGAAGGATTATGGGAGAAATGACCAAAAACACATCGACAGTAGCCGAGTTTCGTGATCCATAATCCTGTGATAACGCAAAACCGCTCATAACACCGCATCAATCACAGAGACCCGCCCTTTGCTGATTGGTTTACTCCGCGCCCTGTTTTGCTTGCGTATGTACCGCTGTGGGAAATAGAGTTGATGCCGGTCACCAAACTCAATACCTGATTGCTAATATTTGTGGCTTTCAGTTCCACCGCGGCCAAACCCTGGAAAAAACATTAAAATGTTCAAATTTAGAAAAAAAATTTGTCCCGAGACTGCATTCGGATTGTTATATAAAATCAAGATTCAAGATGGAGTTTCATATGTCCAGGAGCATAAACATCTGAGAAGAGAGAAACATGAATGACATAAACAACTGCAATAAAAAAAAATTCTAATTGGCATTTCGTGTAATGTTTTCTTAGTGAAAAATGCCCTTACAACCAAACTCGAGGTGTCTTAAGCTACATAACACAAGCTTCACATGTGGACGTGCCATTCCCGATTTGAAAGCTAAGAACCTCTAAAGAGCCTTGATCGTGGACAAGTGCTGGGATTGTGAAAGAGAGTCCCTTCATGTTAACCTCTTAAACCCCACCGTGACCGAGCACATTTTTTCCAGTTTGGCTTTACCCTAAATCTAAAAGCTTCTTGATCCGAGCGAGACCTTACAGCCTATGGGCCAGTGTAACGCCTCATTTGAAAGCTAAGACTCAACTAAAACTCATCTACGCTTCTTCCTTGTTTTTGTTGTCAAGTTTGAGTCACGTTTTCATTGCTTTTTTGTAGCATTTTGGCCGCATTTTGTTTTTTTTAGTGTAATGTAACTGTGATGGAGCCACAAACACGTGACGAAAACGCAACAAAAAAAACAAAGCAAAAACGCAAATGAGGCATTACTCTGGCCTATAGGCTATAAACTCCAGTCAAGAAGCTTTTAGATTTGGGTAAAGCTGAAATGGGGAAAATGTGCTTTGTTAAAGCAGTACTAAGTAACTCTTGCCCCTAGAGGCCATAAGCGCAACTGCAGGTGTCTTAGCAAGTTACGATTTCTTAACTTATTAAATGTCTTGGAGAGTAAATACTACGCTGACAGAAAAGGTGAAGGGAGAGAGGGGTGTTGTACATCCAGTTATACAATGGAAATAATTTTTTTCACTCAAACTTGGCTGTAAATACTGTTTAAAGTGGCGCTAGCCTACATTTAGCTTTGCCCGTTAGCCTGTTAGCTTCTTCTCCGTGATTACATTAGTGTCTATTGCTTGCTCCGCCCCGGTGGCAGTCAAGTTGCAAGCATGGTTTTCTGGCCAGAGACACCAGGGGGAGATGAAAGACCCTCCAATCATCCCATTAACACTTGGATTACCCCCAGAGGGACTACGGAAAGGATTTATTAGGTAAACCGTTACTTAGTACTGCTTTAAGGTGGGGGTTAAAGCGTTAATATCCAGACTGGTTTTCCCCAAAGCATCTGGCAACACTAAGTGTGGGGCTCATTTTCTGATTGGATAATCGCAATGAGAAAAAAACAAAACATGTAATTTGAATTGACTTTAAAGCTGCATTATGTCAATTAAAAGTTGCATAATGCAGCTTTAAATGTTTTTCAAGTTGTGAATAAATCAGTAAAACCAATCACTGACATGAACATGTTTACGTTTGGGGACACAGATACGTCATGTTTGTAAAATATTTGCAAAAAATCCTCCAAAGCCATATCAGACACTGGCTTTACTCTTGTCTTTACTCTTCCCGCTGTCTCCTGGTCAACAGCACTAAACTGTGAGTAATTTTCCATTTCTACACAGATACATATTGTAACAAGGGGAGCAGCACCTCTTGATAAATGCATCCGTAGTTTTTTTTTTAAAACTTTGATCTCTTTGGTTTATGGTAAGTTTCAACCTTTGCCAACTGGTATTTGTACATAGCCATTTAATTCACATTCCTTAAACTTTAACTATACTTTCATTGTGGATTTTTGTTACACCAGTCATGTCATAATACCCTACCTTCAAAATTTCCATTGACCTCGTCTTATCCTTGACCTAAATGAGTATATTGCTGTAGTGCTCTCTGTGTTTGTAATCAATGAAAGTTACAGCCTTGTCGTAAACCAAATGATTACGAATGTGCGAATGTGATTTCCCCTGATTTACAATAGCAGGGAATACCCTCAAGAGGAAAGATGCTAGAATTAAATAATAGAAAACACATAGAAATCTGGTAAAGTACTGGAGCGAAACAGTCCCACTAAAATGGTGTATGTTATGGTCCATGAGTCGAGTTGCCATGTGGTTCATTAGCTTCTGTTGTTCTTTTAAACTCTAAAATGAATTGGATTTCTACTTTCTGGACCAGAGTGGGACTGTTGAGCTCCAGATGTGACCGGCTTTTTACCTCCAGGCCCGAACAGTGCAGCGTAGCAGGGCTTGTTACAGTACGGTTTGCCTTCGTGCTGAAAGAGAGACAATACTTAATGAGTTATGATTTTTTTTATGACATTGTTTCTTCTTATTTCTTCAAGCGTTTTAACTACAGTAAAATAAGGGTAGTTTTATCACCATCATGTTTTGTGACTGTTCTGCACTCAGGCTGATTCATTTGTATTTTATTGTTATCATGTGAAGGCACTTTGTAACTTCTGTTTGTGAAAGATGCTAAGTAATAACCTTTACTTGCTGACGAATGTCCTAAATTCACTGTTACCATGGAATCCACCATGTTTGTGAGCACTAGTTAACATTTTCCATAGACTAACAATAGCTAAAACAGTATAAAAAAAGCATCTAACACACAGTCCCAATGTCTTCATATAAATGGATGCATATAAATTACAGGAAAAGCTTAATGATATGACATCACAATCCTGAGCTCTGTAGGAAATCGGGGCAGGCTAAGTTCCCAGCTGTAATGACACTTTTTTTCTCATCTTTAAAGCAGAACTAAGTAACTTTGCCCCTAGAGGCCATAAGCGCCACTGCAGGTGTCGTACATGTTGCGTTTTTTACTCATTAATTGTCCGTAGAGTAAATACTACTGACAGAAAAGACAAAGGGAGAGAGGGATATTGTACATTGTCCCACAGCCCAATTATACAAGGAGATTTTTTTTTTTTCACTCAAACTTGGCTGTAAATACTGCTAAAGTAGCGGCTAGCCCAAAGTTAGCTGTGCCCGTTAGCCTGTTAGCGAGGGAATACGAAAAGGATTTATTAAGGTAAACAAGTTACTTAGTTCTGCTTTAAGTTATTCCTTTCATTGTCTTTATCTTTATTTTTGGCGCTTACTCTGAATATAGAAGCTGGCTCCAAAAAACGCAGCCAAATTGCTAGCATGCAGGAGCTTCAGTTTGAACGCTCTGGGGGAAGCCTTACTCACTTAGTCCATTGCTATTCTACAGTCTATGTGTCAATGGTATCTTGGAATGTCCACTTCTGTGCTTTCCTTTTATTTTAATTCTGGGTAAAGGTATTGCAATTGTTTATGTTTATTGATTACTTTTTGTATCGCTGTGTATTGTATTGGCCCCTGTGAAGTAATGTGATAATAACTATTGTATCGTCCCAGCCCTATAGTATCTTGTGTGCACTCTCACCTCTGCGTGTGAGCCAGACGACAGGGTCTTCCCACATTTCTCACACTTTAGACAAGGCCTGTGCCAGTCCTTCCCCAGAGAGGTCACTTTCTCCGCTGCAACAGAACACAGAGGACGACGTTAAAGCATTACATCATGGGTCTGCAGGTTCTGCCCTGGGGCCGATGCGATTAGATCTGGATGGAGCAGAGGACATTTGGGGCGTGGACCGGAGGAAAACCCTGATAAAATGTCTCTAATCTTTCAGTCTGGCCTCAGAAACGCCCGTCGTAAACTCGGGAGAGACCCGGGCGCAGAGTTCACTGTCAAAGTTTGAACAGTTATTGCTGCTTTTACTAATCGGGCTGGACACTCTGTCGAATCATACCTCTTGGTAAGTCAAAAGTACTCAAATTAAGATCAGATTTAAACTTATAAAGATATAATTTTGCTGTATTGTGAGCTTCAAACAGACTTATTAGAGACAGAGAACCATCCAAACTATTGTCCACTTCAGAAGGAAGCTCTTGGCTCAAAGGAGTTTCCATGTAAATGCTTCTGAGTCAGAGATTTGCATTTGTCATAAATCAAACAAAGTTTATGATATGGTCTATGGAAAGGTCCGGTGGTTTACATATAGCATTTGAATATGACTGAGCTCATAGTTTTGGACTCTCCTTGAACAAACTCAAGCTTCACGAGATGGACTTTGTGACAAATAAAAAGTCACATTTCTTTGGCTAACAACAAGAGTACACAAATATCTGGAGATTTTAGTCATGGTTTTTCGTCACTACTTTTGATTTAGTTTGAGTCTAGTTTTAAACTAACTCTTTCTGTGTCTCTCCCAGAAATAGCAGCTTTGGTTGCCTTTATCATTCAGTAATATCGCAGTGCACACTGGAGGACTATGTCTCTGTGGCCTGGTGTCGCCTCGGGGTGCCCCCAGAACAGCTCTGCTCAGTCTGCTGCCTCCACGACCCGGCAACGGACAAATGGAAGAAAATGGATGGATGGATTTATAATAACTACACCTTATTTAGCCTTAATAAATGATGCATTAACACTTAATTAATCATGAGCAATTCATTAGTGAAGTGTGACTAACACTTAATAACTACTTAACAATAAATAAGCAAAGTATGTGAAGAACTATTCATTATGAGTTAGGCATAAACTGTTATTAGCTGTAGTTATTAAGTGTTAGTCACACTAAACTAATGAATTGCTCACGATTAATTAAGTGTTAATGCACCATTTATTAAGGCTAAATAAGATGTAGTTATTATAAAGTGTTACAGGAAAAAACCCGGACAGTTTGTTCCTTGCAGAAAAGCTAAAAAACAGCCCCCAAATTCTGCAGCAATACCGTAGATCTGCAGGACGTCTGTGGCTTATGCGTCAGGAGTGAATGAAACAAAAACTCTTAAGAGACTTTCTGGAGCAAACAAATATTATCATCATACTATAACAGATATAAATCTTTAGCAGAGCAAATATCCATCAGTCCTTCTCCGTTTCTCGCCAAATAAAAAAGTTCCCACTCCTTCCATCTCCTCAGAATCAGCTTCTGTATATATATAGTTCGGAGTCTTGCCCTGAGGCTCCTCAGACCGGACGAGAGCAACACAGAGGGATCAGGAGAGACCACTCAGAGCTAATGGCTGCACTTCAGAGTAAAAACATCCAGGGAACGCGTAAATAAACAATCATTTCCTCAATAGACATGAGCAGAGCTGTGGGAAAACACACTGGACTCGCTGCTGCTGCTTCTAATGGTATTATTTAATTATGTTCAGAAGAGCTAGAAGTAGTTGTAACACGTGGTGGGTGGTAGGAGTCCCATCAGTTACATCAGTATAAGGGTATAGTCGCTTTAAAGGATGTTGTTTCCGTTTGCATGAGTTTGCAGATGGTGACGAACGTGGGCACTGCCTGTAGGATATGGCAACGTCTGCAGTGCACAGTAACCTGCCCTGGGGCTAATCCCGCCTTAAGCCCTCGCCTGTGTGTCCATCATTACATAGGTAAATAAGGCTGGAGTCAACAGTCAGGCAAAGCTTGGCGTCTCACTGAGACAGTCTGAGCTATAAACCTAAAAAAAGTAGTCATGTGTCACTGAACAGATTGCTAAATATGACTAAAGACGATTGGATCACCTTTCTTGAAGCATTTAGGCATATTTTCTCTCTTTGGGATAGTTTGGGCTTGGACTGGGATCCCCCTAACTCCAAAAAAGGGTTCATCTACTTCATCCATATGGTCCCAATGAACAGCGAGCTCCATAAGACGTAGGATAATGTGCGAGCTCTGCCTCATGTTAAATGTGTGGTTTTGGAGACTACTGTACACCCCTCCGGCACCGTGCGCGGATCACGTCTGGTTTTCCTTTGGACCCGGACCAAGAGTCTGTTTTTTAAACGAATGGGCAGACCGTGAAATGATGGAAAATGTTTAACAGACAGTGGGTGAAGGGAGAAATGATAATTACAGGAAAGACACTAATGTAAGTATTTTTGATGCTGTAGGTGAAGTACAAACTTCAAAGTCTCAGTGGCGGGGACGACCCGTCAGTAGCAGTGAAACAGCAAAATGCAAAGCTTCTTCTTCAAATGTTTTGGGGCTTTGCACAGGTTTAGATGACTGTGCAATGGCTCACATGGTCTGGGAATCAAATTAGTCAGTCTTTCAGTGATTAGCATGGATTGCTAAAAGGATCCACCTGGTTTCTAATCAATATCAATGTTTTTTGTACTTGTTAATGCTTTTACCAATTGTGTGTATGGGTTTTAATTTTCAAGCAGCCCATTATGAGGTTTGGTGAACTTGTGTTTGGCCTAAAATAGGGCTGGACAATATATCAACAAATTATAATTATTGCAACATTAGGTGGCGTAATATCACAATAAGCCACAGTATATATACATTTTTTTAAACGATACCAGTACTGTAATGATACTTGGTTGAGGTTAAAGATACCTGAACAATACTTTTTTTCAATACCTATACAAAGAAACCATTGCCATCTAGAAAACAGAACAATAATAATTGTATTAATAATTTATTCCATAAAAGATCAAGAGCCCTGCTCCAAACGCATCGTTAGACAGGCGCCATCTTGTTGTTGTGCTATTTAACTGTGCCACTGGCGAGAGGGCGTCACTTAGGATTTTTTTTTAAGAGGTTGACTGAGGCGTGCTTTAGTACAAGTAGCACAGAGCGCTGCTCTCCTATAGCAGCCTCATTATTTTCCTCGTTTACATCGTTCTGCCTCGTGTTCTTCCGGGCTAAGTACTTGAGTACTACACTGTTCGTGTCCGGTGTACATAATACTGCAATATTCAAGATATTTGTTGAATTTGTCTGTCTTTTTTACTCTTTTCTATAATAATGTGCTGCCCTAGTCTTTCCATATTGTGAAAACAACTAAACGTACGGTCTATGGATTTGATGGACCGAGCAGAGATCTGGCAAACGAAGACACTGGTTTGAGGTTTCTGGATGAGATTTATCGTCCCGCCTCTCATCCCGAGACAATGTGGACAATACATCAGGAATCGAATGGGAAAATATGGAACAATGCTCGCCCTTTTCCTTTCACCACTTCCAACCCCCGAGAGGCTGAACTGCCGGCTGCATCCTTCACACTGAGGGCCATTATTCAGGCAGGCCTAACCACATTGAGAAAGCATTAAGACGATAATAAATCCATATTTCAGGACAATTCTGCTGAACCACTCAAGGGCGGAGCTGCACTGCCTCGGTGGAGATCAAGTTATGCTCCGGTGATGCACAAAGAATAAGTAAATTAAACTAACAATAATGAAGGAGATTGCAAACGACATTTCAAAATATCATTAATCAACTATGCAGCAGGTACAACAACTGACTGCTAGATAACAATAACGTTTAAAACTTGCAGGAAATGCAAAAAAAAAGGTGCCACTTCTTTCTTTTCTCTATCCCCGAATGTGCTTACTGCGCATTTCTGCAACAGAGTCTTATTAGTATTTATTCAGTCTTTTCTTTGATTAAACTGTATATGACAATTACTACTACGCCCTCACTACACAGCCACATGCTCGTAGGTTTTAATTTTTTCTATGAGCTGAGGTTTATATTAAAGATCTGTCTTGTCTATGTTCAGGAATCTATTTGTTTCTAATGCGAAAAAAATCATCAATAATTGTGATTAATCAATGCAAGGAAACATGTTTTCTTTTTATCCAGCCCTGTTGCCAAGTTGGGGAGAGAGGGGTAAGTGGAGCAAATGTTTAAAACAGAACTAAGTAACTCTTGCCCCTAGAGGCCATAAGCGCCACAGCAGGTGTTGAAGCATGTTGCGTTTTTTTACTTATTAATTGTCCGTGAGAGTAAATGCTACGCTGACAGAAAAGACAAAGGGAGAGAGGGATATTGTTCATCCAATTACACAATGGAGATCATTTTTTTACTCAAACTTGGCTGTAAATACTGTTAAAGTGGCGCTAGCCCACAGTTAGCTTTGCCTGTTAGCCTGCTAGCTTCTTCTTTGTGATTCCATTAGTGTGTATTGGTGGCTCCGACCCGGTGGCAGGGAAGTTGCAATTGTGGTTTTCTGGCCAGAGACACCAGGGGGAGATGAAAGACCCTCCAATCATCCCATTAACACTTGTATTACCCCAGAGGGACTACGGAAAGGATTTATTATGGTAAACAAGTTACTTAGTTCTGCTTTAAGTTGAAAAAAATTGGCCGTAAAATAACCCCACTTTGTACAAATTAAAAAAAATAAAAACTCGAACTCGAAGGGAAACTTTGGCCTGATCACAAGAGCAAATACATATAGGTCAATTGTTTGACTGATGTTGTTTAGTCATTTTGTTGGGTATAAAAGCAGATTAATAGTTTAGGCAGATTTCCTCTTAAGGAACTATCTTGGTTTTTTCAAAGAAGAGAAAATGGGGTAATTCTGCCCCTGGTAAGAAACAATGATTACAAGCAAAGTATAGACATTTTTAATTTACAATTCTATAGTTTATATGCATTTGTTTTTTTGTTTTTTGTGGTTATGGGTTTGGCCAAGCCCTTCCTGGAACCACCACCTTGACGTGGTGGAGGGGTTTGAGCACCCGAATGATCCTGGGAGCTCTGTCTCCCATGGCAAAAAAGTCCTAGGTGACGGGTCAGACAAAGAGCGGTTCAGAAGCCCCTTATGAGAGACCAACAGGCCCGGTTAGAACCATGAGGCCGTCCTTCTGTGGACCCACCACCTGCAGGAGGAGCCATAGGGGCTGGTGCAATGTGATTTGGGCAGCTCCAACAGCTGCCCCCACGACCCGGCAACGGACAAGTGGAAGAAAATGGATGGATGGATGGAAAGGTTTGGCCAAGACAAGCAAATTAAAAAAAATAATACAAAGAAAATAATTGGGGGCTTTTTGTAGACAAAGTTGCATACTGTAATCTGCAGATTATTATTTTTTGCATAGAATTGGTAATGGGAAACATTAAAATGTAAAAAAAAAAGTTAGGATTTTTAGTGCCGATTTCACCTTTAAATCTGGTGGTTCAACTTACCCCCAGACCTTTTATTGAAGACCAGTCTTTAAAACCTTATACTCCAGATGATTTTTCAAGATTTAAACAAAAATGTATGTAAAGAGTAACATTTGGTCTTTATATTACACTGTTTTTACACAATAATCACCAAAGCAAAAAGTGGCTCAATTTTCCCCACTCTCCCCTACAGAAATATAGATGCAAATAAATAAATAAATAAATGCTTTACTTGAGAGACACTAGTAGCCTACGCACTAAATCCATCAAAGGCTATTGGCACATCACCAAACCTCTTAAAAATGATTAACTATAAGAAAATGTGCCCTGAAAGTGCGTAGACTCATGCAAACATTAAAAAACGACCAGCTTTAATTGCTTTTCAACTAGTTTAGCTTGTTTTTAATAATGACACCATTGCCCAACTGCTCAATAATGCATCACGTAAATCTATCTTCTATCCAATAAACACGCGCTGTTCTGCAGAGTTTCCTGTTTGCTCAAGTCAGGAAGTGTCGAAATAAAACGTGCTGCACAGAGTTAGTAACATCAAGTGAAAGTACAGGTTCGTGCACGTACCGAAGTAGACCTCCTTGTCGCATTTTGGGCACTTGGGCATTTTGGCGCAGGGTCAGGTGCGATTTTCCTCCGTAGATAATAAAGAGTGAGCGGTATCCGTGCGAGCCACCTGCACTTCGAGAGAGACACGCCTGGTTTGGAGATGTGAGGAGAGGTTTTATACGACAGAGAGGGAGAGAGAGGGAGAAAGGGAGGGAGGGAGGGAGAGGAGCTGGGTGTGGCTTTAAGATAACTGCTGTTTAGAAATGATGTGTAGATTTCTTGCATTTAGTCATATCCTTCCTTCTCACGTTGTAATAAAAAAAGCTAATTTGGTTTCTTTGTAAAGCGTTTTCTTTTTAACCTCTTAACCCCCGCCTTAACCAACTGCATTTTCTCCATTTCGGCTTTAACCAAATCTAAAAGCCGATCGTAACGCCTCATTTGAAAGCTAAGACCTACAAAACCTTCGCATTGTTGCTGCGTTGTCATCACTTTTTGGGCATTTTTTTCATCACTTTTTCGTAACTTTTTCATCATTTTTTCGTCACTTTTTTGTGAATATCAGTGAAGAGATAGCCACTCAATTTTCTTATGACATCAGCAAATATTTTTCACATTTAGCTAAAATCTGTAAAAAGTGGAGGAAAAAATAGCCACGGAACAACTCCGTTAGCTGCCAAGTCACATCTGGAAAATAACATGTGTCTAACATGTGACCAAATGTTCTAATGTATAGAACTCCAGTATTTAACCTTTTAAAATCTCCATTAGTTTATTATGGAATAATGGTGCGTTAATGTGGACTGGGGTGCTAGTTTTCCCGAGATGTGACGTCATTGTCCCCAGTTGGTTTGTGTTCATGTGGTTTCAGTGGGGATTTTGATGTCATCAAATAAAAACGGTCTTTTATCATTGATTAGCACTTAGCTGAGCTAATTATTTAAATGTGTTAGCATCTCTAAAGCTAAACGGTAAGTTTGTTAGTAAAAAAAATATCACGTACATTTTCCTAGCAGGAAAAACAGGCAGCTAACACTAAACTCAATAAAGTAGCAGTGTTTAACTAAAAAGTTCACATTAGACGATAAAAGAACAAATCAGCTATTTTCGCAGTCAGGTGCAGGTGTAGGGGTCGGGTGCAGAGAGGACTTGGTGGCAGTCAAAGGCGGGTGCCTCGATGACCTGGTCCGCGTGCGCAGCTTCTGGCGTATCGGAACATGGAGTTCACCCCAGTGAACGAGAGGGTTGCGTCCCTACGCCTTCGGGTTGGGGACAGGTGTCTCACCGTTGTTCGGCCTACGGGCCCAACATCGGTGCAGAGTACCTGGCCTTCTTGGAGCCCCTGGGAGGGGTACTAGATGGTGCTCCAACTGAGGACTCCATTGTTCTACTGGGGACTTCAACGCCCACGTGGGTAACAACAGTGAGACCTGGACGGGGGTGATTAGGAAGAACGGCCTCCCCGATCGGAACCCGAGTGGTGTTCTGTTATTGGACTTCTGTGCTAGTCACGGTTTGTCCATAACGAACACCATGTTCGAGCACAAGGGTGTCCATAAGTGTACGTGGCACCAGGACACCCTAGGCAGGAGGTCGATGATCGACTTTGTAGTTGTGTCATCTGATGTCCGGCCGCGTGTCTCGGACACTCGGGTGAAGAGGGGGCTGAGCTGTCAACCGATCACCACCTGGTGGTGAGCTGGATCCGCTGGCAGGGTGGAAGCCGGTCAGACCTGGCAGGCCCAAACATGTTGTGAGGGTCTGTTGGGAACGTATGGTGGATCCCTCTGTCAGTAGGGTCTTTAACTCCCACCTCCGGAAGAGCTTCACCCAGTTTCCGAGGGAGGTTGGAGACATGGAGTCCGAGTGGACCATGTTCTCCACTTCCATTGTCGATGCAGCTGCTCGTAGTTGTGGCCGTAAGGTCTCCGGTGCCTGATGGGCTGCAATCCCAGAACCCGGTGGTGGCGCCCGGAAGTAAGGGATGCCGTCAAGCTGAAGAAGGAGTCCTACCTGGCCTTGTTGGCTTGTGGGACTCTGGAGACAGCTGAGAGGTACCGGCAGGCCAAGCGCGCTGCAGCACGTGCAGTCACAGAGGCAAAAACTCGGGTCTGGGAGGATTTCGGAAAAGCCATGGAGGAGGACTATTGGTCGGCCTCGAAGAGATTCTGGCAAACCATCCGGTGCCTCAGGAGGGGGAAGCAGTGCTTCACCAACACTGTTTACAGTGCGGGCGGGGAGCTGCTGACCTCGACTGGGGATGTTGTCGAGCGGTGGAAGGAGTACTTCGAGGATCTCCTGACGGTGTGTACATCATTAACCTGAAGAAGACTTGGGAAAAGCTGTTGCTTGCTGCCAGAGCCATTGTTGCAATTGAACCCTCACCCCACCGCCACCCCACCTTCCGATGAGGAACCAGAGGCTGGGGACTCGGAGAGGGGCTCACCCATCACCCAAGCTGAAGTCACCGAGGTGGTTAGAAAGCTCCTCGGTGGCAAAGCTCTGGGGTGGATGAGATTCGTCCCGAGTACCTTAAGTCTCTGGATGTTGTAGGACTGTTTTGGCTGACACGTCTGCAGCATCGTGTGGAGGTCGGGGACAGTGCCTCTGGATTGGCAGACCGGGGTGGTGGTCCCTCTCTTTAAGAAGGGGGATCGGAGGGTGTGCTCCAATTACAGAGGGATCGCACTCCTCAGCCTCCCCGCTAAGGTCTACTCCAGGGTGCTGGAGAGGAGGATCCGGCCGATAGTCGAACCTTGGATCCAGGAGGAACAATGCGGTTTTCGTCCTGGTCGTGGAACACTGGACCAGCTCTATACCCTTCATCGGGTGCTCGAGGGTTCGTGGGAGTTCGCCCAACCAGTCCACATGTGTTTTGTGGATCTGGAGAGAGCGTTCGACCGTGTCCCTCGTGGTCCCCTGTGATGGGTGCTCTGGGAGTATGGGGTCCGGGGCCCTCTGCTAAGGGCTGTCCGTTCCCTGTACCCGGTGCGTGTTGGTCTCCGCCAGGGGTGTCCTTTGTCACCGGTTCTGTTCAATTTCTAGGCCCAGCCGGGGGCCGGAGGGTGTCCGGTTTGGGAACCTCAGGATCTCATCTCTGCTGTTTGCAGACGATGTTGTTCTGTTGGCTTCATCAAATCAGGACCTTCAGCTGCTCTGGGGCGGTTTGCAGCCGAGTGTGAAGCGGCCGGGATGAGGATCAGCACCTCCAAATCTGAGGCCATGGTTCTCCACCGGAAAAAGGTGCTTCCCCTCTTCAGGTCGGTGGGGAGTCCTTGCCTCAAGTGGAGGAGTTCAAGTATCTCGGGGTCGTGTTCACGAGTGAGGGACGGATGGAGCGTGAGATCGATAGACGGATCGGTGCGGCGTCAGCAGTGATGCGGTCGATACCGATCGATCTACGTTCCACCCTCACCTATGGTCATGAGATTTGGGTAATGACCGAAAGGACAAGATCGCGGATAAAAGTGGCTGAAATGAGCTTCCTTCGCAGGGTGGCTGGGCGCACCCTTCGAGATCGGGTGAGGACCTCAGTTACCCGGGAGGAGCTCGGAGTAGAGTCGCTCCTCCTTCACGTCGAAAGGAGCCAGCTGAGGTGCCTAGGGCATCTGTTCCGGATGCCTCCTGGTCGCCTCCCTCGGGAGGTGTTCCAGGCATGTCCTATTGGGAGGAGGCCTCGTGGAAGGCCCAGGACACGCTGATGGGACTATGTCTCCGAGCTGGCCTGGTGTCGCCTCGGGGTCCCCCAGAACAGCTGGAGGAGGTGTGCGTGGATCGGGAAGTCTGGGCATCTCTGCTGAGACTGCTGCCCCGCGACCCGGCCCCGGATAAAGCGGAAGAAAATGGATGGATGGAAGGACATGAATTGCCTTGTGTATGAATTGTGCTCTACATACAAACCTGCCTTGCCTAATGGACATTCACTGGAGAAGAAAACAGATTAACTGCTAAGCTCTTCCCAGAAGATGGTGAAAGACTGTTGTGGAGCAGAGGGAGCTGCGCAGGAGGAAGAGAAAGGAGGAGCTGACCAGTGCAGGACACCCAGGAGGCACTGTTTCAGAGGATCAGAGGAGCACTGAAGGCAGACAGTCAGGTTTCCTCCGAGTGCTCCGGTTTCCCCTGTGGCCCACAGTGGCTCAGGACCAACACCTGAAGACAATTTCGTCCAAAGCCACTAGGGGGAGGTATCGCAGCAATGTCAGCCCCGACATGAGGACCAAAGAGAAGATTCAGGTTAGTTTGACACATATTGTGGTTGAAAATGACAAGTAAACTGCAGACTATAAAAACGCAGGACATTTCATTTTTAACATTCATAAACGAATGCCAACAAATCTGGGAAGATCGTCTCGGACACTCGGACTCCAAACACTGGAACTTCCCAGGGCTGTGTACTTTCCCCCTGCCTCTTCCCCTGTACGCAAACTACTGCACCTCCAGTCACCATGGTTGTAATGACTCTAAAGTTGTTTTCATTGTCCTCCTGCTCAGACTGATGAATTATTAACACCGGTGTAAAGCTCCCATTGTTCTGAGGAGCTAATTTTAGATCCATGAACCGACACCTCTGATACAGCTGCCCTCGGTTCACTGTCGGCCAAATTAACATCTACATTTTATTACAGAATAGTTACAACTTCATCACCTTACATCTGCACAGCGCCACCTACTGTTCATAGAGTGTGCGTTTTAAGGATTTTAAAAGGAACAACATGGACAAATTTACTTCTTGCTTTGGAGTAGAAAGTACAAGATTTCTCTTTCAAATGTAGTGGAGTAAAAGTATTAAGTTCTCAACAAAAATACTACTCAAGTAAAGCACAAATCCTGTATTTAAGTAAATATGTTACTGACCGCCTCTGCTTAGTGGTCCCCAAACCTTTCGTATTGAGGTGCTGAAGCTGTACCTACATCAGGGATCAGCAACAATATCAGGAATAGAACACAGGACCTTAATGTTAAAAATAAAGAAGTCCATGAGTACATACATTATTGTCAGTGTTGGGGAGAATACTTTAGTAACAGAATACTGAATACTCGCCTTAAAATGAATTTAGTAACGTATTCTGTTACTAAATCAGAGTACTGTATTCAGAATACTTGGAATACTTTCACTTAACCCCTGCCTGAGCCGAGTGCATTTTCTCCAGTTCGGCTTTATCCAAATCTAAAACGTTACAGCCTATAGGCCAGTGTAACACCTCATTTGAAAGCTAAGACCTACAAAACTGATCGTAACCGTTTCAAGTGTTTTTGTCGTGGTTTTTTTTGCCGTGTTTTGGTCACTTTTTCATCATCTTTTCCAGCACGTTTTTGTCGCTCTTTTGCTGTGTCTATGTCACATTTGGAACTGTTCTTGTGCGTTTAATTACTTTTTGTTGCGTTCTCGACACTTTTTCCACCTCATTTTTGTCACTTTTGTTGCTTTTTCATCACTCTTCAGTCGTATGTTTGTGTCGCTTTTTTATTGTGTTATTGTTGCTTATCTGGCACGTTTTCGCTTTAGATTTGGGTAAAGCTAAACTGGAGAAAAGCGCTCAGTTCAGGTGGGGGTTAAGGGGTTAAAGCATAAAAGCGGCGTGTGGTTGAGAGGATGTTTAGGCCACACTTGTTACTCGTCTCTTACAAACTTATTAAGGCCGTACCGCCTTTGCTCTGCCTGATCCTGTCAGATGTTGGAAGCTAAGCAGGAAGGGCCTGGTCAGTACTTGGATGGGAGACCGTTTGGTGTGTTACCAAACGGGAAGCCTGGGGTGAATGTAGTGAGTGGTTGGTGGTGGTCAGAGGGGACGATGGCACAGACTGGTTGCCTCGCTCCCATTTAGCGCTTTGAGAAACTTGGTAATACAGGCTTGTAAAGCGCAATGCAAGTGTAAGGCATTATTATTAAATGCTAATTTGGAATAGAAGCACTTTGCAAATGCCCAGAAGCACAGAGCTGACAATTTAGAAACATACAGTATGACCTGAAATGCTCAGCAGTGGGGCTTTATATGCTAAATGGGCCCATAAAATGCTAAATGTAATTTCCTTGGTGATAAACCCCAGTTTGTTGTTCCAGCCCCATGTCCACACTATATAGGCTCTTTACAGTATGTTTACAGCTGCAGTAACCGAGCTCTGTTTGTCCATGTCACATAAAAGTCTTCAATGTACATAGCATATGAGTGGGACTAATCACAAGAAACGTGGCCATAATATTTGAGACAATGACAGAGTATTTATTTTGTACTAATTACAAAGACAGTGAAGAGGATCATAAACTATTGAGGGAAACCCAACATTGTCCCAAATATAATCTCCACATATAAAAGTGTGAGTTAGTACCTGTTAACAACAATGTAATGTCTTTGGAGAAACAATGATGGAAAAATCTGTGTCAAAACTGTTTGATATATGAAAAAACAAACAAAAAACATCAAAATATATTGAAGATTGACAGATTATAAGACAGAGCTCATCTATATGTTTTCAATTGATATTTTTCCACTAAATAAAACTCATTGACGTCATTTAGCGTCTCTGAATAGGACACTGGACGCTCTCAAACCCGTCTGTGTTTGAAGACATTGTGAAACTGCGAACAGTAAATCATATGTCTGTCAGCTGCTTTTAAAAGCTCCTTTATGGAGAAGTCCCACTTTAACGATTAAAACATCAGACTCTGAACCCGGGACACTCCTGCGCTGCACGCGCTGTGTGAAGTCATCTGTGTGCATCACCACGGCAACAGGACATTATGAAAACATAAACAGGAAGTGAGGGTTGTGAAAACACCAGCATGTTTTTGAGATAAGATCGAGAGAGGATTGAACCTGACCTTGGTGTAAATTAGACCAGCCTTCAGTGAAGAGAGTTGCAGCGCCCTGACTGATTATAGAAAAAAGATTTTGAAATGTCTTGCTCATTTCTTTACACTTTGATTTGGGCTAAATCCTGTTAGTTTCAATATTATTCTTGCATATACTGTACTGTATTTCAAATATAATTTCATTCTGAGTGTTACAAATTGGTTACAGATGTCCCAGCCACTAAATAACAAAAACATTGGTGGAAAACGTTCAGTCGTAAAGGAGTTGTCCATTATAGACCAGTGGTTCCCAACCTTTCTGTCTTGTGTATCCCTTGGACCTTCTATTTACTCCATGTACTCCATACCTCAAGGGTGTTATATGATTATTTATGAAATGGACAACTAAAACTACTAGGGCTGGGACGATACACTTTTGTCACGATCCGATACGTATCACGATATTCAGGGGCCGATCTGATACAGTATTGCGATACAGCAAGTAACTATAATAAGTAATATGTTTACCTTAAAATGTGTAAAAAGAAAACAGTCGTGTGTCCAAAGTTTATGAACCAAATTACATTTATTGAAGTGTTAAGATTGAAAAGTGCATTGACATAAAATGTAACAAAGTGCTGTGTAGCTGTTACTGGAAAACAAAGGAGTGCAGGATAAAAATGCCTCCGAACACAAGTATTATAAGTATTGCGATACTTCATATAGTATTGATACTTGGTATTGTAGCAAAAAGTATTGAAATCCGATCCGATATTTTGTCCCAGCTCTAAAAACGACTATGTATTGGTAAAAAGATCATGTTTTGTGTTCAAAACAAAGCTGTTTGAGAACAAACTACGTAGTTTGTACTCAAACTAAATGTAGTTTGTAACATTCCTGCTATAATTTATTATTATTTTTTGCCTGTTTTATGAAACACCAGAATAAGAAATTTAAATGTAATGTGCGGCGCCCTCATGGGCAGATGTGGAGTTTCAGAGGAACTGAGCGTCAACAACTTATGGGCTGAAAGACAAAAAGGCATATTTTTAAATAAATTTGTATTTCATTTTGCCAAATGTGAAATATTTACCTGTAGTTGACTTTGTAAGGTCTGAAATGGCATGAGAACTTCAGGGAGGGGTCTCCTGGTGGTTCCAGAGTCAGGACTAAACACGGTGAGGCTGCGTTTCAGGTTCATGCTAAAGTCTGGGACAGTCTTCATGAGGAAGTGAAACAGGCCTCAACTCAACTCAACTCTCACAGTGTTCAAATCCAGGCTGAAAACAGTTCTTTTTACCCGTGAGTATGACACTGAAAGTATTTTACCTGCACTCTTGCCTTTTACTGTAATGAATTAATTAATTCAAAAGTTCACCCTCATTTTAAAATAATCATTTGCCTTGTTTACTCTTCACATCCCAAACATGCACTTTAATACATATTTTCTTAATTTCCCCCTCTAACATCTAATTTATCCTTGCATCCCGTCCCGCGGTGGCTGCTCTGTTATTGCCCATTAGCAAAACTCTCCTAATCGCTATAATGAGAGACTCGAGCTTTACCCAATGGGCCATTTTCAATAAAAACATGTTGTTTTTGAAGTGGACTCATTACTGCCCATCCGAGACACTAAACCAGGGTCCGGTGCGGTCTCTACGGCTGCTGCGGTTTCCCATAATGCATCTCAACCCTGTGCCTTGTCATTAAACCAAGGAGAGCATTCCAAACCCCAAATTAGACAAGATTAAAATGGACATCCGTGCGCTGCATCAGGGACAGAAGGAAGAGCTTTAGAGATCATGGTGGTAATGTGTACAGTACAGGGAACTTCCCTTTTTGAAAATGAAATAAACTGTTCACATTTCATACACTTTATTGTTTGCCTGTAACACAATACTGGAGATGTAAAATTACACAGTTTTCAAAATACCTTTTTAATATTGGCCTCCATTGTCGACAAATTGATTCAGACGATTCTGAAACTCTTGATCCACTCTTAAAGGCATGTCGACCGGTATGTTTGGGTTTGTATTTTATTCTGTAGGTCTTCAGAGTCTGTGGACGTCTGTTATAAACCAGGGATTTGAGTTAACGTCACAACAAAATAATCACAGGGGCTAAATCAGGCAAGTACGCAGGCCAGTTTACGTCCCCTCTCTGGGAGATCAGTCACCCGAGAAAGGCTACTCTTCAAAAATCCATTGTGTGTGGGTGAAGATGGAGTTCATCCAGAAGAATTGGATGAAGACAACGTCCCGACATAACAAGAGCAACTGCGTTTATAAGGTTCTTCTAGAAAGAACTAGGTATTGTTCAAATACCTGTTACTTTTGTTCTTATAGCTAAACCGTAGTGTTAGTTTCGTACCTGACGGTTTCGGCTACAGCCGTGGCCTTCCTCAGAGGTTGTCACGTGGTGCTGCTGTGACGTGTCTGGTCAGCTGATTTATACAGTTTTTGGCACTGTCTTCCTGCTTGTAGTAGCAGGCTGACAGCGCCATCTGCAGTCCGACTTCTTCAGAACTGTGTCCCAGATGTGGGAAAGTTGGTCGCGATGGCTTCTCTGATCCAATGGTGGTATTTGTTGTTCTCGGTGCCGATGACATGGGCATTGGATTGGGACAATGTGATTGATTGATGATTGATTGATTGGATTTATTTGAGTGATGTTTACAACAACATATTTACAGTGCAGAAAACAAACAAAGTAACAAAAAACTCAAAAGGAGTAGGCCGAAACAAGAAAGCCTGTAAGTGCCTACCCCCATATTCAAAATTTATTTACATTCCGGATACAGTAATACAACATCTCATGTTTACAAACAACACTTGACATTACAAATTCCTGAATTACTTATTTTATTTACAATTTGTACTTTTTTATTTTTCTTATTCGTCTTTCCCGTTCACATAATAACCATTTCCAATCATTACTTATGAACACCAGTCACCATTCTATTAATTAACTATTACTTTAGTTATAATAAGTACATAGTCAACAGACCCATTATTATTGTAATTCCCATTTCCACTGTAAAATATTGGTTGTGGTTGTTTTATTATTTTTGTTATTTGCCTTGTTTAGTGAGGTGCCTTAAAAAGCCAGGGTGTAATATGGCCAGTTGGTAGAGGGCAGTAGCCTCCCACCAGCAAGCCCTCACCCTGCTGCCCTAACTACGGTTAGGTTACGGTCTGGCTATAAGAACAAAAGTAACATAATTTTTAGAAGAACTAATGAACCTAATCGGACTGTTCAAATACCTGACATGTTTCATAGTTTCTACTTCACTTCTGTCCCTACGATCCTCGCCCCGTCCCAGTCCATTACGTGATTCTCTCAGATATGGCCGATTTGAGGTTCCTCTGTGTGGCCTTTTTGTTTTGTTGATTTGGTTAGCCACCAAATCAAGCCACCTTCTCGCACTCCTTTTGATGTTTGCAAGTTTTTGCTTGGTATTTCAAAGATTATGTTCCATTTAGGCAAGGCAAGGTAACTTTATTTATACCGCACATTTCGTACACAAGGCAACTTAAAGCAGTACTAAGTAACTCTTGCCCCTAGAGGCCATAAGCGCAACTGCAGGTGTCGTAGCAAGTTACGATTTTTTAACTTATTAAATGTCTTGGAGAGTAAATACTACGCTGACAGAAAAGGTGAAGGGAGAGAAGGGTGTTGTACATCCAATTATACAATGGGAATATTTTTTGGCTTGGCTTTAAATACTGTTTAAAGTGGCGCTAGCCCACAGTTAGCTTTGCCCGTTAGCCTGTTAGCTTCTTCTCCGTGATTCTATTAGTGTGTATTGCTTGCTCCGCCCCGGTGGCAGTCAAGTTGCAAGCATGGTTTTCTGGCCAGAGACACCAGGGGGAGATGAAAGACCCCCCAATCATCCCATTAACACTTGTATTACCCCAGAAGGACTACGGAAAGGATTTATTAAGGTAAACACGTTACTTAGTACTGCTTTAATGCGCCTGTAACATTTACTGTCCCCTCCTGGAACCTTAACCACCACCTTAACCTGGTGGAGGGGTTTGAGCGCCTGAATGATCCTGGAGCTCTGATGTCGGGGGCTTTGTGCCCCTGGTAGGGTCTCCCATGGCAAACAGGTCCTAGGTGACGGGTCAGACAAAGAGCGGTTCAGAAGCCCCTTATCAGAGACCAACAGGCCCAGTTAGAACAATGAGACCGCCCTTCTGTGGACCCACCACCTGCAGAGGAGCCATAGGGGCTGGTGCAATGTGATTTGGGCAGCTCCAACAGCTGCCCCCACGACCCAGCAATGGAAAAGTGGAAGAAGATGGATGGATGGATGGACATTTACTGTATTGATGGGCTGAACTCTCTCCTTGGGGTGTACGAGTAAACTGTCTGATCTTTGTGTGTGGTTTTATTGCATTGCGCGTTTACTTGGGCGAGCGCAACGCAGACAAACTCAGTCAACATTTTCAGGTGTTGTAACGGTCCTCGTTGTTCATTTCTTTCTTTTGGACACATTCCCTGTTTCCCTGAAGGCCTCCACCCACAATAAAATCGATTTGCGATCAATAAAGGGAATTCTGAAGTGAAGGCGTGTTGCACCATGATAACAGAGTGGTTGTTGGGGAAAATATGCCTCTACAGTACGTCAAAAGGAGTTGAAGTAATAGTAACTCCAGCTCCACATCTGCCATTCTGCTTTTACTAGCTTTTGTTTTTTCGTGTAGATGTCCAGTAATCACATAGATATTTACCATAAAGCAGCAGAAGCACAGCACCAACCACAACCAGAGGACGACGTATGCAGATAATTATGAAGGCAGCTGTGGTTTTGTGGTTGGTTAAATTTACAAGAACCATTATCTGCAACAATGGATTAGCCGCACACAGAGAGCTGGATTATTCGGGGAGAAAATAGGGGAATTTCAGGGATTAGGAAAAACTCTACCAGTAAATGCATTTACAAGAAAAGAGCTGACTAAGGGATGTCGCATTTTAAAGTTGAAGGCAGTAGCTTGAAGAACAGACTGGACACATCTTGATCACTGTCTTGCACTTTGTTGGTTAGAAAATGTTACATTGATCAAAACAAAGTCTCCCTTACCCCTTATTCGTCCTGGTTCAACAACTGTCTCTGAGTGTTAAGATTAAGTTCAAGATCCTAGAAGTGCGCACAGTTAACCAAAAATAATTATCAGACTCCCGGTCCCGTTGCCTCTTGTTGCATCAGTTTCCTCTGACCTCAACAAAAACTTTGGACAATCTCCTCCTGTGCTTTTGTGTTATCAGGGCTCGGCCTCGACTGCATGATTTCACACAGTCAATGGAGTCAACCCAGTCCGAAAATACGCGACTTTACTCTCTGCGAGTACATGCGCTGCAGCTGCACTTTGGAAAAGATTTATGTAGATGTTTTTTTCTTAAAGAGGGGGTATTATGCTTTTTTCAATCACATAGCACCAGTCTATAGCATACTACAATGATGACGTAACCTTCTGTTGGTCTGTATATGCAGTAAATTAAAATAACTGCCTTGAATAAAATTGCTCTCTCAAAATGGCTGTACTGAACGTCTTGAAATAGGCCTCTGTCTCTTTAAGAAGCTTTCCGACACGCCCCCTTCAGCACACTGCTGTGGCATCTAAACAACACTACTGTGCGGGGAGGGGCTCTGCTGAGCTGAGGAGCAGTGGTTGGTGGCTTGGCTGGTGACGAAAGGTCCAGAGGCGTCTCCAGGAGGTGGGGGCGTTCCTAGGAGGACTGAGGCATAGCTACACCTAAAATGGCTGCCGTCTAAGTTTTTACTGATTACTCAAAAATATGTGAATGAGCCAAGGCAACACTCCAGGCATGTGTTTAATGAGGGAATGACATAATAACATGATATAAAAAGTCGATTTTACATAATACCCCTTCTTTAATTTAAGTGTAAAAAACTTATTGAAATTAGTTGCTCAAATCGAGCACAAAAAAATACTAAATCAGGACCAAAACAAGTATAAAATGGAAGTAAAATAGGAAAATCGTGACTAAATCTGAACTTGAAGGACCTCAGTGATTTTGTGGTGACCGAAGCAATTGGACAATGCAAGAAACCAATTACATGTATTAGATTAGACTAGATTTTATTCTCTCCTAACAAGGGGACTTTTCTTTGGACATCATAAGGACAACAAAGTACAAAGAACCCATTTAGTCACATTAACAGACCAAGAGCTGCACTTTTTAAGGAACTGGTATTGCACATATTGAGAGCAATGTCATTTAACTGTTCCGCGCTGGGGTTGTTGTTGTTGGCCAGGTCTCGGCTCAGCAACACTTTGTGCCCAAAGAATGACATCAGCCCAACGTCCTGAATGACCAGGTTATTCCTTGCCTGGCCTGTAATTATCATGAGGTATAATAAAGATGTTGCCTTGTTGGCCTCCACTCCTGTTTTTAATATCTGATCAAAGTGGGACCGCCTGGAAATTTTACAAACATTGAATCAAATCTTGAAAGGTTTTACATCAATCCAATCACAGAGCACATTGTCACGAAGTGGTGGGAGACTTAACTCACAATTTTCGGAACTTGAGACTTACTTGACCAATGCTCCAGAAACTTGACTTGACTTAGGACTTGCATTTTGTGACTTGTAATGACTCGCTTTATATTTTATTACTGTGTCTAGTCATTAAATAACGCGAAGAGTGACTGGGTCAGATACGGAGAGCAAGTGTTGGCAAATCTTTCAAGAGTATTTTGGTAATGCTTTATATTAAGGTGTGCTTGTTAACTATTAATAAGGCATTAAAAAGCATTACTAATATGCCTATAAGTGTTTTATAAGGTATTTAAAGATGTTACTAGGCCATGAACAATGTGCTTGTAAAGGTATTAATAAGAAAACTTATTAGTAAATGTATTATGTAAATGTATTATGTAATACTGTATGTAATACTTATAAGCAACTTATTAATACCTTTAATAAGCTTCTTATGGAAGGTATTAATAAGCAGCATTTTAATTTAGGCCTAACTCCGCCGTGTGCGACTTGAGGTGACTTGACTCATGACCAATTGACTTAGACCTTCACGACTTGGACTTGACTCGAGACTTTAATGACTTACTCCCACCTCAGCAAATTAATTCCAAAATATTTTCTTAAATAAACTTAACAAGAATGTATCTTCTCTAAGAGGATTTTCCAAACGTACATTGATTGAAACAGTCGTCGTGCATTCATGTTTAAAATCTGACCCGAGTTGCTGATGACTCCTTTTATCCTTCAGTTTTGTGGCAAAAAACGATATATAGATCGTTCACATTAGTCTCCGCTCTTCTGGCCAATGCTTTTGTATTGTAGTACAATTCGCCGCATGTCGCCTGCGTCATATCCGGCTTTTCTCTGATTGGTTAATACGCTCGTCCATCATGCCCATCGGAAGAAATCACCCCTGATCCCAGATACAGGTGATTCCACCAATGGATTCTTCTTCCTTGATGGCACGGACTAGGGGTGTCACGATTAAAAATGTTTGAGTCACGATTATTGTGAAAGAAAATATTGCGATTTTACGATTATTCATGATTATCGACCGACGAAAGGAAAGAACTGATATTTTTAGTTTTTGTCTTTAAAAAGCTTTTTAATACTTGAACTTGTAAATATTCACCGTTTCTAAAATGAAAAATGCTTTAAGATTGTTTTGCATTAAAATAAACAGGCCTACATTGAATAATACAAAACAATCTCAACTTTACTTCTTTATAATGACCATAATGATCATAATTATTTTACTATAATATTATTAGGCCACAGTCTAGGCTAGGTTTCATGTTCTCAAAAGTTATGCTGTTGCTTAATTATTTGTCAGATGTTTTGATGAACAGAGACTGAAACGTGTTTACAAAATAACTAAGGAGACTCTTTGAACTAGCCTGGCTAACGCCAGACTAAAATCACAAGTGATATTTAGTCTGGGGACCACCAATTCATTTTCTCGTAGGAGAGGTGTGGTTTATGATTGTCCATAGCCGTTTATTGGGCGCTACGAATGTCTCTCATGCGTCTGCATGTAGCCATAGCCAATCGTATCATGGTATCAGATGACGTATGATGTACCTGCTGTAAACTTTTGAGCTAAACTATTTAGAACACGTTCTAAAGCTTGATCGAAAGATGGCATCGCGTCTGCTGCTGTCATGTTGGATCCGTAAATATTTTTACATTTTTTTTATCCCTAAACAAACTACAAGCTTCCGTATGTCAAATAGCGCGTCATCGTCTTACCGTCCCTCCTCGTTCTGTGATTGGTGCCCAAATCCATGGAAAAATGTCGGCCATGGTCCCCAGGCTGTTGTGAAGTTCGAAAAGATTCGAGCGCACACAGCAGTCTGGCATTAGCCAGGCTAACCTTTTGAACAGCTGATTTCCACATGTGCGCGGTTTCACTTTCCTTTCTGTTACACTAAAGCAGAGCGGAGCGCGTTAGCTTTTTGTTTACACCCTGAGCCAGTTGTGGCTATTTCCCAACATTTGGACAACTTTTTAGGGTATTAAGCAGTTCGTTACCTTGACCTGGACATTTACAGCGAAGGATTATCTCCAAGATGTTGTTTATATTCGACGGAGCCGATATCAGCGCCTTTTGCTGCAACTTTCTGAGACAGGGTTTGCATGACGGATGTTCCATCGACAACAACAAGGCCTTGGTCATGTTTTGGATCCTAAAGATGTCTCACTCTGCTGACTTCAATCGTTTTTGGGTGGATACAACACTGGAGGAGAGCGTCCTTCTGCCTTGCTCAACTACCGGTGAGTTTACGCTGTTTATGGCGTGCAGAGGCTCGTGCGTGGCTTCTGAAATTCTTACGGAAAACCTACCGCGTCCTTTTATAATCGTGGTAATCGTAAAACCGGTTAATCTTGACATCCCTATCACGGACATATTTCAAGATGACGATGCCATTGGGCTCACGTTGTGAAAGAGTTGTTCAGGGAGCATGAGATGAATTGGAGAGTCCAGATCTTAAAACCCCATTGTGAATCTTTGGTGAAAAATGAATGTAACACTGGATCTTTTGACGTCGCAGAAGCTCATTGAAACTATGCCACAGCGAACAGTCAACACTAAGGCAATACAATGAAATACTAAAGTGTGTGACCTTTCTTTTGTGGTGACTCTTTTTTGGTTTTCGGTCAGGCAGTGCATTTCAGTTCAGACTCCACCACAGTCTCTGCTCTCTGACTTTCATGTTGACTTTACCCTTTTCGTCCTCAACGCTCCAAAATGTCACTCACAGCATTCCACCGTTTCTCCCCTCGAGCCAAAAGGCGAACCCTATTTAACTTGGACACATTTCAAAACACCCACATCACGTAATTAACGCACTTCTCCTTCAAAAATGTCGACCTCAAATTACCACAATATTTAACAAAAGTGCCTCGCATTATCATCGAGCTCGTCTGTTACTGTCGGGCGCCGGCTCATGTGAAAGAATGTGAATGAAAATAACGCAAAGGAAAAGACGGTGGCTTCCTTGGTAACCGCCGATTGTTTGCTGTGGTTGCAGTTGCTATGGAAACGGAAACAGGATGTGAAAGGGCGGGAGGAGAGGCCTGGCAGATGCTGTGAGATAATTTCCTTTGAAAACGTTCCCCCGTTTGGGTTGAGAATACGCAGTTGAAATGTGAATGTAACCGGGTGGGAAGGTCAGAGGGGTTTGAGTGAACCGAGTTGAGGATGGGCTTCTTCTCTTTCTTGTCTTCGTAAATTACTGGTATAACGATCCATCAGCTTTTAAGAACGGCTCTTTAAGGTGAATACATCTTTTTTAGTCAGTTAAATAAAAACATATTTACCCTGAGTGAACTCAAGTGTCAGCACAAGAGCAGAAAAGGAGACTCAAGGTTGCCCTCTTTTGCTTTTTGCACTAAAAAGCACAGCAATAGCAAATATAGATATTGCTCCACTCCTGCTTTTTGTATCTGTTCAAGAGCAGGACCGTCTGGAACAATCAAATCTCGAAAGGTTTTATATCGATCCAGTCACAGAGCACGCTGTCACAACAGGAACCGAATTAACCACTAAAATAGTTTCCTATATGAACTTAAAGGAACAGGCCACCGTTTTTACAGACTGAGATATGTTCTTACCTTAGCTTAGACGAGTTCATTTGTACCTGTCTGGTCTCCACGTGTGCCTTCAGTAACGTAAACACAGCACAGACGGCGTTAGCATTTAGCCTCTCTCTTCTCCTCTATAGCTCCAAATGAGGTGAAGATAGAAGCTACCAAACTCTTCCACGTTTTCCCTATTTAAATATGGTTCCGTGAAGTGTTGCACCATAAAGTATAATTACACAAAATTAAACAATGTGGATTTTCTAAGCGGATAAAAATGGGAACTATATTGTAAGGCGTAATAATACCAGGAATACTTCGGCATCCGCACAGTAAAGTGAAGATATCACTGCGCGGATGTCGAATTACTCCTGGTATTATTACGCCTTACAATATAGTTCCCTTTTTATCCGCTTAGAAATCCACATTGTTTAATTTTGTGTAATAATACTTTGTGGTGTAACACTTCACGTAACCATATTTAAATAGGGAAAACTTGGAAGAGTTTGGTAGCTTCTATCTTCACCTCGTTTGGAGCTATAGAGGAGAAGAGAGAGGCTAAATGCTAACGCCGTCTGTGCTGTGTTTACGTTATGGAAGGCACACGTGGAGACCAGACAGGTACAAATGAACTCGTCTAAGCTAAGAACATATCTCAGTATGTAAAAACGGTGGCCTATTCCTTTAAGAATGTACCTGCATAGATGTTAAAGCAACAAGAGGATTTTCTTCTTGTTGCAAAATGGAAATGTAACATTATGTAACCGAGCGCCCGGGGCAGCATCAAAATAATTAGTTACCTGGTTAATAAATTAACCTATTTGTTGCCACGACGCCATCCTGCGTATAAAGCAGGAAAAAGTATCGCCCCCAGTAGAACTTAAGGCAGACACAGGTTCGTACTGATTCGGACAAGAGAGTAAGAAAATATATATAACATTTATTTAATTAGACATTTTATGGATGAGCCATTTGAGTAATTCATTATTTTCTGTTCACTATTAAAAAACAAGTCCATGACAGGCAGTCCACTGATACATGTGCGTAGACATCCACCATTCAACCAGTTTGTTCCATTGAGCCTTTGAAAAAAGTGTCCGGAGTGTTAGGCCAAACCCGCGGACACAAAGGCACGGCCAAACACCTGAGCCCGATAATGATTGCATGGTAGGAGGAGGAGAGAAGAAAGGGGAGGTGTGAAGAGGGGTCCGGTGCCAGCGCTGGCCTCTACGAAACTTCACCCCCGCACGATGAATACTACAGATGCACATCACCGGAGCTTGACGCTTTTCACGGAGATTCTGAGCTTAGCAGTCGGCTCACTAGCGCGGCCCATAGTTGCTTCTTCTGGACACATGGGTGACGTCAGAGGTGGGAGAGGTCAACGCACGTTAAAGACCTCCCTGTTATGGGACCTGGTCTACATTGATTGGCTATGCATGGGTGCGTTAAGCCTACCCCACTACAATTACATTGATTGAAACAGCTGTTGCCTATTCATGTTCTTTTTTCCTACGTCTCCTTGTTCTTAAGTTTTTGTGGCAAAAATGGCATAGATCGTTCACATTTGTATTGCTCTTCTGGCTCAGGGGATCCCAAATTTTGTGGCCACGACCCTAAAATCACTCAACCAACAACTCGGGACCCCCCTTCTCTACTGTAGAATGTAATTAGCATTTATGATAATTTATAACATTTATAATCTGGTTTATTTATATTGGTTTGGATAATGGATTTTGATTGTCAGAAGTGTCAAATATATCGTCTCAAAATCATCTTGCGACCCTGTTGTGATAGTTTTTAGAGTTATCTAACTGAAACTAGTCGCAAGCAAATACACAGACAGGGGTGGACCGTCTGGCTGCCATGCTGGGCCTTTTGGTCGGGGAGCTGGGAGCGCTGGCTTTCTACATCACAATGGGCACAAAGAATCCTGCTGATTTCCTATCACACCTTCCTGTGACTTGCTCCCTCTATCATCACAAAAGGTGACGCTTGCTCTCATCCGAGGCGCCCCACTGCAGCTGTGGCCCCTACCATGTTGGTGATGGGACGGCCTCTCATTGGGTACCTATATAACCAAGGGACAGACTTTGGCTCCTCAGAGCTCACCATCATAGACTTACCTGTATTTCTGTATGGCGGCTCTCCGCACGTGTGTTAAATTAAACTTACACTTTTGATAAGACAAATACTTTCAAGTTTTCCTTTATAGTGGTAAGAAATGCCACGACAGACCCCCACTCACGACCCCAGGATGTCCCTGGGGGTCGTGAGTGGGGGTCACTGTTCTGGCTGATGCCTCGTAAAACCTGTTTACAAAATACGCCATATGCTGTTTACGTCATATCCGGCTTCTCTGATTGGTTAATGTCAATCATTCCGCTCAGAAGAAATCACCCTGATCCCAGATACACGTCTTTGTCCTGAGAACTTCAGGGAGGGGTCTCCTGGTGGTTCCCAGAGTCAATAATAATAATAATAATAATAATGCATCGGTTTTATATAGCGCTTTTTTGGACACTCAAGACGCTTTACATTGCATTATTCATTCACTCCATACTTGGTAAGCTACTATTGTAGCCACAGCTGCCCTGGGGTAGACTGACAGAAGTGAGGCAACCAGTCTGCGCCATCGGCCCTCTGACCACCACCAACCACTCACTCACTCACTACATTCGCTAGGCTTCCTGGTGTTACCAAACGGTCTCCCATTCAAGTACCGACCAGGCCCTTCCTGCTTAGCTTCCAAGGCCACAAATAATAATAATAAACACGGTGAGGCTGCGTTTCAGTTTCATGCAGCTAAAATCTGGAACAGTCTTCATGAGGATGTGAGACAGGCCTCAACTCTGACAATGTTCAAATCCAGGCTGAAAACAGCTCTTTTTACCCGTGCATATGAAAACTGAAAGTATTTTATCTGCACTCTTGCCTTTTACTGTAATTGATTAACTTTATGTTGATGTTTTATTGGTGAGGAATTTTAAGTTTCTGGGCATTCATATTTGTGAAACTCTCTCTTGGTCTCTTCACATCAGCTGTGCAATTAAAAAAGCTCAGCAGAGACTTTATTTTTAAGGTGTCTCAAGAAATTTGGATTGTCAAAGATACACTCATCAATTTTACAGATGTACGATTGAAAGTGTTTTGACAGGAAGTTTGTTGGTGTGGTTTGGTAATGTCACATCACATGACCACACTCTTCTGAAAAGGACAGTTAAAACCGCATCTCGGATTATTGGATCTTCTCTGCATCAGATACAGGACTTGTACGATAAGCGCTGTGAGAAAAGGCTCACAGTATTATGGAGGACCCGAGCCATCCCGCACATTCCCTCTTCTCCTACCTACCTTCGGGGAGACGTCTGCGGCGCCTCAAACTCAGAAATCCCGGTTCACAGACAGTTTTATCCTCAGGCGTTGAGGCTCATGAACATCAGCCTTAAGGAGAGCTGAGGTTTTTGCATTTTATTGCTGGAATGTTTTATTGTGTTTGTTGTATCGATGTTTTTATATGTAGACTAGTTCTTGTTCAGCGGAGAGAGCGCCAGGGCAAAACTCTTTTCATTGCTTTTTGTACTTTGTACTGGATGCACATGACAAATAAACTTAAACTTAAACTTAAACTTATTGATTGATTTGATCTGTTTTCTTGTAATTTTATGCAACTGTGAAGCACTTTGAATTGCCTTGTGTATGAATTGTGCTCTACAAATAAACTTGCCTTGCCTTTGTAAGGAAAAGCGTATTTTGGCTGAACAGGCTATTTTCATTAATTGTGGCACAAAGGCAAAAATAGAAAAATTAAAAATTCATTTAATTTTAAAGGGTCATATTCAGCCATTTGTTTGTATAATTTGAATAAAACGTTGTGTCTGTGATCCTTAGATAATGGGTTTTAATTCGTTGTCGTAAACAACCGATATAAAAAAAAAGATCCAGTCGACTCTTATTTCTCTTTGGAATGAACAATCCAAAAGACTCATCTCCCTGTAAAGAGCTAAATCCTGTTAATATTCATAAATGAGACTGGTTTAACACACAACACGGCCTGTTTAAGCTGTGGTTCGTCTTAGAAGAAAGACCAGGACTGCCATGACACACCTATTTCTGGTTTACCTTAAAAGTTTTTCAGTAGTTAAAATAGCCATTGTATTTGAGTCCATTGTAAAGTGGAGACAAATCATGTTGAGAGTGCATTTATGAATCTCTTGACAGATGATGTTTAGCAGAATGTGATATTTTTTGTTGAATTGTTCTAAATAAAATAAACAATCTTCTTGTCTTTCCCCCCCATTAATATTTAACCCATTTTAATCCTCTTTCCAGCCACAGATTCCAATAACTCCAACATTCACTGCACCAAATGGAACTGATTAAGCTCAAATTAAACCTGCTTCTCTTTCCACTCGCAGATAATGGCGCTAAAGCATTAAGTTATAAAACACTAAAGACGCTCGTGGAACAAAAGGTGGGCGTCACAGTGAGTGGAGCTGGAGCAGATCTGGGCCCTGTTTAACTCAAACGCTTCCACATGCTCCGACAGAGATGGTTTTTATTTAACAAGAATTTGAAGTTTGAAATCTGGAAACAGTTCACGTGAAAGAGGAAACTATTGCGTTTACAAAGGACGAATCTGGAGACAGGAGTGACAGGAGATTTCCATAAAACTTTCATTTCTTTGAGCAGCAAAATCATATGAAAAAGGGTAAAAGGTTGCAATAACTTTATCTGGACCTGGTCATGCTTTGGATTAAAACATCCTGGCCCGTACTGTCCCCCAGAGAAGTCCTCCCTCCCATGTTACCTCATGGGACGCTGTAGCTGAGGCGGTCCAGAAGTCATGTCTTAAAGGTGCGTTATGTAACTTTTTATGCGGAAAAAAAGTTGACATTTGTGCGTACTGTATATACAAGTATTTCTTTATTAGGAACATACAATTATAAGTACAACAATATTTAAAGGGTCTATACAGAGTTTAAAAATGTTAAAATTCTGTATTTTCCTCCCCATATTCCAGCAATGTCCTAATGTGTAGAATGAGCCCAGACCTGTTCACCACAACTGCCTTTAAAATCCTGCACTGTCACTCAAACAGGTGTTAATTCGGGTCCATTTTCTCCAGTTTGGCTTTACCCAAATCTATAAGCGACAAAACGAGAAGAAAGCAAGGAAACCGCACCAAAAAAGCGACAAAAAGTTTAAAAAAAAGTGATAAAAGTGCAGCAAAAAGTAGCAAAAATGTGATGAAAATTCAATAACAAAGCCACAAAAGGCAACAAAAAAATAACAAAGAGCAAAAAATAAAAAATAAGACAGAAAGATCGATGAAAGTGCAGCAAAAAAGTTACAAAAACTCAACAAAAAATGTGGCAAAAATGTGACAAAAAACGCAACAACGTCAGGAAAAACATGAGTTTAGATCGGATTTGTAGGTCTTAGCTTTCAAATGAGGTGTTACGCTGGCCTATAGGCAGCAAGCGTCAGTCCATAAGCTTTTAGATTTGGGTAAAGCCAAACTGGAGGAAATGCGCTTGGCTCAGGTGGGAGTTAAGAGGTTAACCCCCGGCTTAACCAAGAGCATTTTCTCCAGTTCAGCTTTACCCCAAATCTAAATGCTCACAGCCTATAGGCCAGTTTAACGCCTCATTTGAAAGCTAAGACTTACAAAACTCATCTAACTCAAAACATCGAACACTTTTTTTTTACATTTATTTTTCATTGCTTTTTTTGTTGCATTTTCATCACATTTTTGTTGCTATTTTGACACTAAAGTTTTAAGATTTGCGTAAAGCCAAACTGGAGAAAATGTGCTCTGTTCAGGTGGGGGTTAAGAGGTTAATATAGAGACTGCAGTTACGCGTAAAACCTGAGGTGGCATTAGTGAGTATAATAATGACCAACTTGCATCTAGTCGTGGAATTTCTTACCACTATAAAGGAAAAAGCTTGAAAGTATTGTCTAATCAAAAGTGTAATTTATTTGAACACACGTGAACAATCCATGGTGAACTGAGCTATCTGACTCCGCTTTATAGACAGCACAGCAGGGCACAGAAATGGTGACGCGGTATGTAACGTCACGGCACGCCCATTTGGTGTGTTTAATGCAGATGAAGGGCAGACGCCTGCGGTGCTAGGACAATTGAGAGACCCTTTGTTTCCAGGGCCGGTCTTTTGCCTATTGTGATGTCTGTAGGTGTGATGCAGAAAGCCGGCGCTCCCCAGCAGCCCGACCAAAAGGCCCAGCATGGCACCCAGACAGTCCATCACAGTCTGTGTATTTGGTTGCGACTAGTTTTAGTTAGATAACTCTAAAAACTGTCACAACACTTCACAAACAAATACATACATAATGCACCTTTAACATTGTGGTCTTGGTGAATGTAAGGTGTACCTGACAAACAGATGCAGTGATGAATTGCTTGTGAATTTTCCATTTTGCCAGTGCATATCTTTTTATTTCTTTAAATATTGGTGTACTTATAATTGTATGTTCCTAATAAAGAAATACTCTTGTATACAGTACCCTTCAAAAGTTTGGAAACGCTTTTCATGTATTGGTTTTTCTTTTATTTCAAGATTTACCTTGTAGATTCTCACTGAAGGCTTTTATATACACTTCTATAGCACTATTTCCTCCCCAGAGTCAAATAAATGTTTCTCTCTTTTTGTTGTTGTTCTTATTTACATTTTATCAATAGTTTAGACTGTTCTTGGAGACCAGAGTGACTTTTCTTCCACGATCAGACGTACAGTACTTTCCCAAACACAGGAAGAACAGGCAAAGTCCGAAAAGAACCCAACCATTTATACCATAATGTCATATTACTTTGCAAATCCCGAGACAGATTTGCTTTTCAGGCTGGGGGACAACATAAGTGATTTGTGACCAATCCCTTTAGCAAATTATATAGTACCAGACGAGAATTTCCAATACAAGTCATTAATACACGTGAAGAAGCCAGACATCTGTGTACAGTACACCGCTACTCTATGTTTGTTCAGTCTGACTCACGCTGTAATCCTATCTGTTTTAAGGCGCGGGCTGGACATGACAACTCGAATACGAACCAAATATTGACTCTTGTTTAGTTTGGAACAGATTTCAGACTCCATTCACTCCACACAATCCAGCCTTTGTTTTGGCGGCTGCAGTAGAAGAACTGGAAGTCAATAAATCCTGAAAATGGTCTTGTATACCATTCACTGCGAAATTGAGCTACATGAACAGGTTTTTCCATAGAGTTTGACAAAATGAATGGAGCCATGTCTCGCTGTGACGTCCCAAGCTTACAGTTTCTTTCAAGCCTTGTATTGAATGTTGAAAGTGCTTTCTCCCCTTTTTCCCCTGTCAAATAAAGACTTTTTTTGGGTTTTCCTGCTACTCTTTTGCCAGAGGTCACATCACTGCAGCATTTTCTTTCTTTTTTTAATACAGGAAGCCACTCCTGTAATGCAACCCCATAAAGTGTAACATTTCCATTCGCATCGCTTTGTGGACAATTTCCATCTGAACTGCATCTTTGGTTGTAGGACTCAGATTGTTTGAGTGTTCTGCTGCGTACAACACAAACATTGAAATAAATGCATCTTTAAACAGTGGACATACGTGGCAGAAAACAAACAGCTCTTCGTATTTTGCTAATAATGCTAACAAATGATTAGCAACTGTGCTTAGCTTAAATGCAATATAAAAACGTCTTCTGGCGACTGAAAAATGTCATATAAATGTTTGAAAATTTCAGTGTGTATGGAAGAGCTGCTGGCCATGAAGGCAATTTGGTTTAATTGTGTAATTTCAAACTTTTAGAGATAGTTATTGATCCATCTCTACACCACCCCTTCAATAAACTGAAGCTAAACTTAGGCTAACGTTGATTTTCTGCTAACAAATGGTATAATCGCACCACCATCTGAACTAATTTTTATGACGTTTTTTTTATGGTTTGAAGTTTTTTTTGCAGTTTTTTAAATCTTATTTTATTTGTACGTATGCTAAAATGTGAACAGGAAGTAGTCTTTACTCGCCACTGGCTAACAGGAAGTTGGCCAAAAACATTCCATGCACTATTGAAGTAATTTTGCGTTCCATGCGACTGGTAACTAGTATTTTTCCCACTAGAAAACTACGACTCGTGACCTCAGAGCGTTCCAGCTGATTAAACTCGTATGTAAACAACACAGCTAATGCTACAACACTTAGCTAAGATGCTAACATTATATGAATGTTTCTCCACACTAGATATAATTCAAAACATGCTACATAACGTTATAATGGAGGCTGTGACCTAAAGTAACCTTCACTTCACTAGTGCAGTGGTTCTGTTGAAGTTTTATCCCTGTACCGGTACTACTCGGAGAAGTCTGGCCGTCTTTGAGTTTACATGGCATTTTTCCAAGTGCAAGGTCAGGAATTTACCCTTTGCCTGGAACGCGTCATTAATCTAATGGCTTACATTTATTTGCTCATATTCATCCATTTGAAAGGTTGCAATAACTATGGAGTTCTAAAACTGATCTGAAATACACCTCTACTTCTAATAACTTATTCTTCTCCTTAATACACAATGCTCCTAACTTTGTTTAAAATACAGTAGATACATTATTTTTATTGGGAAGCAACATTGGTGACACAGTGTGAACACCACAGCTTCATAACTGCTGGCAGATGTTATTGTTTTATGCCTTACAACTCCAATGGAAAATAATGGTGAGAAGTGTGATCCATTAAAGGCTTGTTAGACATTTGGACCTGGTTTAGGGCAAATATCTCTGTAATTATTGAGCCTATCCTAACCTATGAGAAAGTGGTGTCATTTTTTGATCACACTAATTCAAACCGATCAAACCGAAAATACGATTGGATATTTCTTTCAAAAGTGGTTATCGCATCAACAAATTCAAGAATGTTGAACGCACACAACATGTTCGTATAAGTCTGTGAACCAGGCAAAGAATGCACACCATTCCTCACACAGACGCAATCACCGCACAGCCACTTTTAAACGTTCACTTTAAGGAGAAAGGGAAATGCCAACTTTTCTGTCATTATCCCCAAAATAAACCACCGCTGCCTGTTCTCTCTCAACGCTCGAATCTTTTCATTGCGACCATTATATCACAACTCAATTCATACTTGAACTTTAACAGCTTCATAAACATTCTCATTTGTGGGGTATTTTTAGCCGGTATTTGCAGCCTGGACATAATGTTTTCCTAAGGGGCAGAATGGAAAAGTAATCATTGATTTTTACAGGAGCAGCAGAGGCCAGTTAACGCCACATTTGGTTAAACTCTCCATTCGTCATGAGCTCGAGCCGGATCACAGTGCAAAACGTTACTCTATGGGCTATAAATATTACAGGGATACGCTTTCAAGTTGCCCTAAATGAACTTGAGATATGCTTTTCTCGCACACTATCTTCATTCCCTGTTTTGTCTTCCTCTAAGCCTCTTGTTTCCTGCAGCTCTAAACTCTGCACCTTTTTATCTTCACTGTCCAAAACCATCTATGTGGAAAATGTATCTCCTAAACATCTTACATGAGCGTTCCCTCTTAGTCCTTTCAGTTCGGTGCAGCGTCTGCTGTGATGAGGTCATTGTATCAGAGTGGAAAGATGAAGCTCTCCATTCACTAATCGATCAACATTGTTATTCTCATTCTAGGTGATGACTGAAAGGACAAGATGGCGCATACAAGGGTTGAAATAGCTTTCCTCCACAGGTTGACAGGGCACAACATCAGAGACAACAAAAGGGAGCAGTTAAGTCGCTGCTTCTTCACAGTAAGAGGAGCAGCTGAGGTGGCTGTGGCATTTGTCACGGTAGATGTCTCCCAGATGCTGTAATGGGGAGGTGTGTCGGGCATGTCCCATCAGGAGGAGGCCCCGTGGAAGACTTGGACACATGGAGGGACTATGGGCCCGATCTTGTGTTTCTAAATGCAGACTGTAGACTAGACTTTTGCGCTGACGGGGGGCACTCTGTAAAATCTCTTCTTCTGGTGGCTGAACAGACTCCCATGGCGATGTTATGTGCAGCAGTGGTCACTCCCCAAGCTTTCAATACATTTGGGACATGGCAGTGTTTAACTCACAGTGGGAGAAATAGTTTGCAGGTCCTGCGAGCGCTTAATAAGATGCACGTGAATGTAAAGAAGAAGTCAACCTCTTTTTTTCTCTATGCAACGCCATCAGACTAACGGTGAAAGCTCTAGTGCACCATTGTTTGTACTCAACATACCAACTTCGTCTTGAGCAACGCTGTTGTTTTACGCCAGGTGGAAGATTGGGCCCCAAATGTTCTTTGTTTTCATTTTCATTTGTTTTTTTAGTCGACTAAGATATCTGGGTCACATTTGAGTCTAGTCATCATTAACTTCTATTCATTTAGAAGATCAGGTCCCACTAACCTTGCCTTTTAGGGCATTTTAGCATCTTACAATGTTGTTCTCTCATCGTAAACATGCCTGAAGCTGTGTTTAGACCCATGTGTCCAGCTTTGAGTTATCTTTGGATCATCCCCAGAGACTTCTTCTTCTCGCGGGAGCAGCTCCCAAAACCTCCTCCAGTAAGCCTACATATCCAGGAAATGCGGAGAGGCTTTGTGATCACCTCTTCGTCGTTGAAAGCTTTGTCCATTCATCATGGTGGTAAAACCACTCGCCATAGCTTCACTACAGCCACACAGCCTATTTTTGTTTCTCTTAATTGAAACAGCTGCACAGCGAACGGGAGCAAGAGGACGGAGGTGGAGGGATCTTACGGCGAGATCGCACGACAATCAGGAATCAAAACGCTGGATATTTAGTTTCAGCCTCCGTGACCCGAATAAAGCAGAAGATGATTGATGGAATTTGTATCTAATGGAATCTTTCTCCGTGCAGTCGAGACCATGAACTTATCAAAACAATATCTGCATATATTAGTATGACATGTTATGAAAAAAATGGAGGTGAAGAGGAGGACATAGAGAGGTTCAAGAGGTTTAACCAAGGCAGTAAAAATGAGAGTGGCGGCCATCTTGTGACTGCCGGTGACGCAAACCCTATAGCAACCAATGCAAAACTAGGGCAACATTTTCACTGATTCAGCGGCAGAATGTGAGATACACTCATTGTTTATGATTGGTTTATTACTTTTAAGTCTCGTATCACAGTCAGGATGTAATTTCTTTGATATTTTTTCTTTGTTTGTCGTTTGCTTTTCTCCATTCATTCCCAGGGTTCAGTGGTTAGCATTCATTATTGTCCAAATCGCTCTAAAATTATTGGAGTTAAACAAAGAGACCTACCGTCTCTATGGCAGGAGCAGGCACTAAAGAAGGCTAAATGTATCTTGGGTCGCTCATGCCTTCTGGACGTCGTTTTTATGTACCTTTTCGGAAAACAAATCGTTTTGCCAACTCTTTTGTCCCCTCTGTCATTGAACTGTTGAATTCTGAAGGGAGTGTGTTTACTAAGTGACACTGACCTTTTTGAAATGTGTCATTTTTTATAATCTGCTATTGCCTGCACTGTTGGAAGTGACACACAGTGAGTGTTGTGATGTGTTTGTGCAATATCTGTCTGAGGTTGCAGCAAATTAATTTGATCCTTTGAGGGATCAATAAAGTTTTCTGAATCTGAATGATCACTGTCCATGTTCAACAAATGTTGGTCATGTAGTGTTTTATAGTACAGAATACTGTTTTAAAGTAGGAAACAGATGTTATATTTGATATAAAAATGTAGTTAAAAAGAACTAAGTAACTTGTTTACCTTAATAAATCCTTTCCGTAGTCCCTCTGGGGTAATTCAAGTGTTAATGGGATGATTGGGGGCCGGATCTTTCATCTCCCCTCTCTGTCCAGTAAACCACCCTTGCAACTTTCACTGCACCGGGCAGCGGCACAATACACACTAATGGAATCACAAAGAAGAAGCTAACAGGCTAACAGGCAAAGCTAACTGCGGGCTAGCGCCATTTTAGTAGTATTTACAGCCAAGTTTGAGTGAAAAAAATTATCTCCATTGTGTAATGTACAATATCCCTCTCTCCCTTGTCTTTTCTCAGCGTAGTATTTACCCTCACGGAAAATTAATGAGGAAAAAAAACGCAACATGCTACGACACCTGCAGTGGCGCTTATGGCCTCTAGGGGCATGAGTTACTTAGTTCTGCTATAAAGTCTATGTATCCCATAAAACTGAAATAACACTAGAAAAAGTATATTATGACATAAGGTCAGGTCACAATTATCAGAGTCATGAAATAACTCAAAATAGATCCAAACTGTATCAAGGAAATAAGTGGTGTTTCCATTTGATTACATTGGTTAGAAGGACCAGTCACAAGATGGCCGCCAGAATCGCCATTCATTCAAACGTGTTACTAAGGCCATGTCCTATCTAGAGTTTTATTAAAGAGCTTTGGTAAAAAGGCTTGAGAGTTGACTGGTTATATAAATCTATGCAAGCTTTATAAATGCCATTTCTCTTTACTGATTGTGTAAAATGCATCATAAACCATAGAAACACAACATTTACGGGAAACCACTCACCAGCGTTCAACATACAAACTAAATCTTTCCCTTTGGAGCGGGAGTGGAAATCTGCGTCGTCAAAAGCTTTAGTCCTGAACCAAATTAAATATTGTGAATTGTGGAGGGGGATTTTGAGACCTCAAATCTGGGCAACCTCAGTTCCTACGACCAGATCTTAATAACATGGTTTTACTGAGAGGGATGAGAGGAGGAGAGTGGTCCAAACTGCAGCAATAAAGAACGCAAACCTTGATCCAAACTCTACACAAAGATATTAAAATATTTCTGGACGTGGCTGCGTCTGGTCTCCACGGAAACGCCAAGACGAAACAAAAACACGGTCCGGTTTCGTCTGAACTCAAATAAATCTGGAATAAATGTCTGTAAACGCGGAGGTTTTTTTCCTCTCTGGAGGGCGAGTGTGGGAACGACAGCTGCAGAAGAGATCGGGGCACGGATGAAATGAACTGATACGGATTTGAGACTTCAGAGAGTTGATGTTGATGAATAATGTCAGAGAAATGTGGACAAGGCCAAGAGAAATATAGGGAGGAATATTTGTGTGGGCTGCAAAGGACATACAAGCACTGACCTGATTAATGTAGCAGGTTCAAATGTCACTCGGTTCGTTGAGCTTGAGTTTACAGTTTGAATTGAAGAGTCACAGCGAGAAGGTCCTTTCTGTGTGGAGTTTCCATGTTCTCCTCGTGTCTGCGTATGTTTCCATGTACAGCACCAGTCAAACTTTTGAATGTATTTTTATGTACCGGCTTTTCTTTATTTCCAACACTATTTACATTGTGTGATTCTCATTGAAGACATTAAACTACGAATGAACACGTCGTGCAGGAGTTGTCCATCTTCAGTGAAGGTTCTTAAGTTATCCTCAGTACTCTGTAGTTGAAGTGTCGAACGTTTCGCCTCTCAACCAAAAGGCTTCGTCAGCGCACTAAAGGCTCTTTTCCACATGCAGGCGCGTGTCAGCCGAATGGCTCTTTCACCTGCTTTGTCGAGCTTTTCCATAACAAAGGCCAGGGCCAAACCGGTCTGACCAGGGATAGGTTTTGGACCCGACCTCTGGCTGTGGCCAAAGCGCGCTGACCCGTGTCTGATGTGACGTGAACAGACTGCTGGCCTCTGATTGGCAACCAGAGAGTGGACAGCCCTCACTATAAACACGCAGGTCATACAGATTTAATATTTCACAACATCATACCGCTGTGCTAAAAGGGGATTTTGCCGATAATAGCATCTAGCCGCTGTTAGCGCAGCTTTAGCTGGTGCATTTCCATGTAGCTTACCTTCATAGTAGTATTTAGCGGTTTCTTTTCTGTTTTAATACAGCTTGGCTCCTCTGAATGATTCCATAACTCCCACCAGAAGGCAGCATTTGTCCACATTTGTTCTCATCACGGCTCTAAAAACTTTTAATGACGATCTGTACAGTGTGCTCCTCTGTGCAGCTCCGCCCACAACAAATGCATGTGTGTGTGTGGTGGAAACAGAAAGGTCTGCGGGCTAGTGTCGATAAGTGCACGTAGATCGTGGCGTGCACGGCTGGTTCGCGCTATGTGGAACGACGGCTTAAGGTTCCAGCTCGGCTCGCAGCCCAGATAAAGACCAAAGGGAGGAGTTCAGCTTGGCTCAGTGCCTCCCTCTAAAAAGGTTAGAATAACTCATACGTTTTATGTTTAAAATTCTTCAAAACGGCCAACCTTTATTTAGTCAAAAGGTCATCATCTGAATTGGTCCAGTGAAGTGAAAACCATTTTTTTGACATCATGAAGCACATTGAGAAAATGTAAAAAGTACAAAGCAGTAATCAAAACAAAACATTTATTTAGAAGAGTGCTGCACTGGATCAACAAGGTGAGCTAAAGTAAAAATCTTCTTGTGAAAAAAGATTTACAAAAATCAGGTGCTCTTCAGGCTTGGAGGGCATACAATTAGTGAAGGGATAAAAAGGAAGCTGAGGCACTCTGAATTTGCATGGATTTATTTTTGACGTGTTTCGACTCACAAGAACTTCATCAGAATTAGTGAGGCAACACAGGTGTGCGACACTTATAATGTGACAGGAATCACGTGACAAAGATTAAATGTGCACAGTATTTACACAATTTACAATATTTACATGGAGTAACATCTAGACAGGAGCAGAAGTATAAGTACAAAGAAAAACAAACCAGACTGGACATTTATTTATTTATTTTTGCAAATGATGAGTGCCTGGACCTAATCTTTTTATGCATATTCTATTGCCTCTTTCCATGAGCACCGTCTGTTTGGATACCAGTAGCTGCTTAATTGCTATTGGATAATTCCACATGTGTTCATAAATAAATGCCTTCAGTGAGAATCTACAATGTAAATGTTCTGGATATGAAAGAAAAAACGTTTCCAAACTTTCGACCGATACTGTATAGTGATTGTGTGGGAGTCAGTGGTTGATGGTGGTCAGAGGTGGATATTTGTAGACTGTATATATTTTTCATTGTATAACCGTACAACAAAATAGTGTTCAGGTGTTTGTCCTGATCTGCCGTGACTGAGCCTCCACTGTGGGTCAACCTGACCAGCATGTTTTTGGAGGTCGGGGAAACCGTAGCACCCGGAGGAAACCTGGTTGGCTGCCTTATGTGTTCACATAAAAGCATTTGGACACTACATCGTGTCAGATGGATTTACCCAGTTGTGATCCTGCAGCTAATGGAACTGTTCCATGGCTCTTTTGTCCACTTTATATATTGTTTTAGCTACTGGTAAAGGTTCCCAATTGTTTTGTCGTGTGGACCCTTCAGAGGAAAGCCACATACCCTATCTCAAGGGTATTGTAGTTTATCCACAAAGGCATCTCCTAAAAGTACTATTCGCAAGTAAAAAGACGTGTATACTCTCAAAACCATTTTAAATTCACAATGAAAGTAAATACAACATATTAACATTCATTCATTTTCACCTTTATTTAAAGAGACAAAATCCCATTTCAATTCAGATTTCATTTCATAAGGGAGTCCTGGCTCCAGAGTGTTTTAGTGGGACATCAAGCTGTCGGAGGAAACCTAAATCGAAATGCAGAAAACACTCTGACTTCTGTTTATTTGTTGTTTCGAAGCATTAATGGAGTTTGGAATTTTGTGACTTCAGCCCGAAGTCATTTTCTTGTTGTTTTTGTTGCCGTGTGTCCATTGTCTCGTCTTCTCTCGTCACATTCCTGTCTCCTCCGTCTGCAGCCTCACACTGGGCCCATTGATGAAAACATCTCAGCGCCGGAGCATAGGAAACACTGTGTGGGTGGGGTATGAGGATGACAGCAATTACCACATATTATTCATCACTCTGTTCTGGTCTGACAACCTACAATATGACTGTGTGAGTGAAACAGACAGTGAATATTCATAAATTCACCTGGAAATAAGATTTTTGCAGTTTCCTTTTCTCACCGATGAGGGCCATGATTGAAAGGAGAAACTTCTAGATAAAGTCAAGAGGAGCTCATTCACTCAGGAGGAGCTCGGACAAGAGCTGCTGCTCCTTTACATTGCGCGAGGCAGCTGAGGAAGCTCATCCATCTGTTTCAAAGTCTGGCACGTTCCATCAGGCGAATTTCTTGAACATGGGACTCATGCATGTAAACAAGCCACGCCGGATTGTAGCCTTGGGCTAATTTCCATCTGTTGTCCCCCAGACACAGGAGAACATGCTCCACACAGAAAGGCCCTTCTTGCTGAAGCACGAGCACTAACCACTGCGCCACTGTGTCGCCTTATTTCAGTTTCCAACAAAGTTAAGCCATAAGCCACGCCCCCGTGAATTCTCATTGGATGACACTCTAAATGGAACTTATTCCTGTTGGCTTTATTAATTTAATATTTTAGCTTTACAAATGTTTAGGATTAGGGATTAAGGTTTGAACAATGTAGGGGACGAGATCACGGCGTAACTGGGTTAGAAGGTAGAAAGTTACTGTTGGTTACACGGATCACTGCATAAACATTACTTTATCAATCAATCAAGAATACTTGATTTTAACAAGTATTCTGTTGAGATCTGCTAAATATTACGTCGAAATTGAACAAGAATACAGGCAGTTATTAACATTCAATTTTTACTTTATTTAATAACCAAATTATGTCAAGAATACTGTAACATCTGTACTTTGTACTTTGCATACACAATGGTGGCTCCTTACCTCTTTCATTTTGAAACGGGCTGACATGGCTCTTCTGAACTTGAAGGTTGCAGACCCTGCACTAAATACTCACTGTGTGAACACGGCCTATCAGGAGGATATATCATTGCAGGCACAAATACAGTAACATTGCTTTCTTGGCAGCTGCAAAGAGGCATTACAGAACATGATCAAACGGGCATCGAAAACAACTGTTCAGGAGCCTCTCTGCCTGAAGGTAAAGGCTGTTGGACAGTCATGGTTTTACTGGCACCAGTAAAACCATGACTGTCCAGACAGCTTTCAACGCTGTCTCTGTCCGAGCGAAAGGCCATACAGCAGCACATCAGCTTCCTCTGATTGCAAACTAAAAACCAAATAAAGATCCACACCTCCAATTCAGCCGAAGCTAATTCACACATTCAAAGAGGCGACCCATCAGTAAAACATGAGACTACTGTAGGCCAAGTGTCAGACCCTTGATAACAATATTTTAGTCGGATGTTCATAATATTTTGTTCCAGCTCAACCCCAGACCATCCCAGCTGGACCGACTCTCTTGTGAGGTCAAACACACTTAACTTACGACGGGAGTAAGAAATCTGAAACAAAATATCCTGCAATGATGTAGACAAACAAACCTGAAAATAACCATGTAACTTTAGCTTTGATCATATAGATTTTCTGGCAGCTTAAGAGCTTTTCTCAAATAGTAAGACCAGCGATGTTATACCAGGAAGAAGGAAAATCCCTGATAATTCCCTTGATAATTCACACATCTTACTCATTAATCTTACGTAAGACAAATAAACCAAGCACATCAAGTCTGATCACGCCCTCAGCCCTATCTCATGATCCTCCAGCTGCAACCTCAAACTGCACCGAGGCTCGAGCCAAGATTTAGCACTTTGAAAATGTGCGGCAATTTTCCGGAGATAAACACAAACAGAAACAGAGTGAAGTCACAGAGAGAAGAGAGCGGAGCTGCATCGGGGCGCCCTCACGTCCCGCACACATGTCTGAACCTGGGATTTGTGCTCGAGTCTCTGGATGAAAAACTAGTAGTCGCACTGTACTTGCTGACCTTTTCATGGCTACAAATGTCTAGTGCCACTACCAATACTAGCTTTACAAATCACCTTACAATTACATTTCAATAGCAATATTGTTCTGAAAATGCACTCAGAAAGTAAAAACATCTCCCGAACATACTGTTAATTACATTCTTAGGTGCGAGATAGAGATACTTGTTTTTTTCTAATGGAACCAAATTTGTAATAATAATTTTGGCCAGTTCCTAAAATGTAACTAATAACCGCCCGGTTATGTAATAAATGAATACAGTGCAAAATAAAGGCGAATTTTTGCCAATATGCTTATAATACATTATGATTATTATTAATGATGTTGTCATTGTTCCAGTGTCACCAGGTTAGACTGGAATAATAATTCATATTGATACTCTATTTTTCATATTGATACTCTACAAACCTAGCTTACCACCACCGAGTATGGAGTGAATGTAAAATGCTCTCATGTAAAGCGCTTTGTGACCATGTCTATGAAAGGCACTATATAATAAAGATCTTCTTTTATTTATTTATTTATTTATTTGAGCAACAGATGCATACAGGTATAGTATACATGTAATATTTACAGAAATTATTAACAACATAAGAAGTATATGTGCTGCTCAAAGGGGGTAGGAAGAAGTTAGTTATAACTTATGAGGCCCTACCCCTCCTTTCAGTTGACTTACACAACTTAAAACTACTGCTCACGGCAAAATCATCATCAAATGTGTATTTAAGCTTTAACCTTGAGATCTACGCAGCAATTCCAATCTATGGAATTGCCTTGGTAGCTAATTAAATCAATACATGGCTCCTCTTAGCTGACCCAAAACAGTAAAGTAACTTAGTTCAAAACATGCTTGTGAGTGCACTTGCATAAGATTGAAGGTGCACATGCTGTACATCACATTATAAGTCCGGATTCATTACATACTTCTCATAATCAGATCAAAATACAAAAAACAAACAAAAAACAAACATACAGAAAAAACAAAAACAAAACAAAAACGAAGAGTTCTGCATACTTTTCCAGTATTTGCTTTCTGTACATTATTTTAAATTGTACTACAGTTCAGTCTTCTTCTTCTTCTTCTTCTTCTTCTTCTTCTTCTACATTTTTTCAATGTATTTGTTTTGTAGACAAGCTTTGGGGGCCCCTGACCCCACATTGGGAACCACTGCTCTAGTTTCATTTAACGCACAAAAATCTTCCAAACTCCAAAACTAGATTCTGTTTCTGCCAAAGTCATAGTGGTAAACCTGTCGATTATAAAGTCCCATAATGATTACCCTGGGGATGGATAAAATCATGAACATTTCATTTTTTCCCACTACAACTGCCATCTGTAAAAGCAATTTCTCAAAAGACCTGTCGAAAACATGTCCTTGCACTCATTTTGGTGCATTATATTATTTGGTTTTGTTATCGGCTTATTACATTAAAACTTGCCAAAGTCATCACGGTATTGGCTGTTATTCCATATTCGGTCCTGTACTGTATTTGTGGACTAGGCCTTTCTTTAATGTATCCAGCATCAGTGTCCACAGTTTAATGTGAAAACAGGAAAAAGTCGGGAAGTGGGCGAGAATAGAAAGAGGTTGTGAGTGAATGTGTTGAGCCTGTGTGTCCCGGTGCAGCTGAAGGTGAGGCTCAGAGGAGGGAACAGAGTCGTCCAAATGAACAGGAGACGACAGATGAGGAGTCTGTTTCAGAGACTGTGCAGTATGTGGACGCAATCAATAGGTTCAATGCATTTAAGCTCAGGGCTCACATATCATTTGCACACCTTCATTTACATCACCAAAATATTATTATTTTTTGTTTTTAAAGGTGCGTTATGCGACTTTTTATATGAAAAAAAAAAGTTATTTGTGCGTATTTGACCTTGTAGTGACCCAGCGGCTGTATGAGTGGTCAGCATGATAGATAGATAGATAGATAGATAGATAGATAGATAGATAGATATATAGATAGATAGATAGATAGATAGATAGATAGATAGATAGATAGATAGATAGATAGATACTTTATTAATCCCAGCAAGGGGAAATTCAGTTGTCATTCAGTAGCAATACAGCAGATAAAAGACAATACAAATAAATATAATAAAAAGTACTTGCCCGAAGTTAGACCTCCACACATTTACATCAGCAATGATCATTATAAAATCGAATTGCAGTAGGGATGAAGGATCTCCAGAAGCGCTCAGTCTTGCTGTATACGGAGAGGAAACGATCTGATCTATTGCTCCTCTGAGCAGACAGAGTCCCATGCAGAGGGTGCCTGGAGTTACTGAGGATGGCCTGGACCTTTCTCCCCATGCACCTCTCGACCACTGCCTCAACAGAGTCCAGTACCCCCGACCACTGACCCCGCCCTCTTAACCAGCTTGTCCAGCCTGTTACGGTTTTTGACCGATAAGTTGTTGCCCCAGCAAATGGCAGCATAAAAAGAACAGCAGCCACAACAGAATGATAAAACATAGACAACATTTGGTTACACACATCAAAGGACTTCAGCCTCCTCAGAAAAAAGAGCCTGGTCCCCTTTTGTAGAGAGACTCTGTGTTGATGTTCCAGTCCAATTTATCATCCAGGTGAACACCTAGATATTTGTATGTGTGCACGCGTTCAAGGTCCTGTCCATGTACAGTATATTGATTGGCTGTAGAATGTTCTTTTTCTTGCCAAAGTCGATAGTCATTTCTTTGGTCTTGTTAGTGTTTAGAATTAGTGAGTTCTTGGTGCTCCAATCACAGAATGCCGTGATCAAGTTCCTGTACTCCTCTTCCTGGTTATTTTTGACATAGGCCACAATGGCTGTGTCATCTGAGTACTTCTGAACATGACAAGTATCGGAGTGGTACTTGAAGTCAGACGTATAGATGGTAAAGAGAAAAGGAGCGCCTTTACTTTCCATCACAGTGGTCTCTAGGACGCTCCAGGATCAAGGTTTTCACTACTGACAGACCCTCTCATCAGAAAACCAACAAAACGACCCCACTGTGATGGAAAGTAAAGGCGCCATGCAGACCACTCATACAGCCCCTGGCTCACTACAAGATCAAATACTCACAAATATCAACTTCTTTGAGATGCATCGTCTTACAGGACTCCCAGACCAGAAACAGCTGTTGCTAATAATAAACTTGCTTTGTTTTGCTAAACATTTAGCTCAACATTAAGTTGCCATTCTTTCAGAATACAACACTCATCACCAAATATGGCAACCGCTCCAGACCCAGGGCTGAAGTGGTCTGGGGTTTGAGTGCTTTGCACCCCTCTTTGGGTGCGGAGCAGTTCACTTTTGGCTGCCGAAACACCGGCAAAACGCTCTGTCCTGGTTCGGTCCTGTCGAGACTCAAGAGACTCCCTGAGGCTCTCAGAGCCCGAGGTGTCACGACTGAAAAATAGGACCCAAAAGCAGACAGAGGACAGATTAGCAATAGACTTGAAATTGTTCTTCTTGTCAAGTCTTTTCATGGTCGGGCACCAAAATATAGCATAGGCAGTATTGTGGCCATACCGCCTTTGCTCTGCCCGATCCCGTCAGACCTTGTAAGCTAAGCAGGGAAGGGCCTGGTCGGTACTTGGATGGGAGACCGTTTGGGAACACCACGAAGCCTGGCAAATGTAGTGAGTGAGTGGTTGGTGGTAGTGAGTTTTATTTAAGACTTGGAGAGTAGGACAGGGCTGGGGACCGGAGGACCAGGTGAGCACAGGACTAGGAGATGGACCGAGACATCTTGCAGGTAAGGTGGCAGATACGTATATACTTAGACAGATGGGCAGGCAGACTGGAGGCAGGTAGTACGCAGACAGTTTTTGAGTGAAGTCAACAAACAAACTGGCAGTGTGTAGCAGGGAAACCAAGCCGACCTGCACCCAGGAGCTGCCACGCCCACGCAGGTGGAGACATACAAACACAAAAGGGAGGGGAGAGGTGTAGGAAAACTGGAGCACAGGTTGTACATTGTGACACGAGGTGGTTCATATATGGCTTATAATATAATAATCATAATAATAATAATAATGGATTGGTTTTATAAAGCGCTTTTCTGGACACGCTTTACATTGCATTATTCATTCACTCCATACTCGGTGCTGGTAAGCTACTATTGTAGCCACAGCTGCCCTGGGGTAGACTGACGGAAGCGAGGCAACCAGTCTGCGCCATCGGATCCTCCGACCACCACCAACCACTCACTCTCTACATTCGCCAGGCTTCCTGGTGTTACCAAACGGTCTCCCATCTAAGTACCGACCAGGCCCTTCCCTGCTTAGCTTCCAAGGTCTGACGGGATCGGTCAGAGCAAAGGCCACAATACCGCCTTTGCTATATTTTGGTGCCCGACCATGAAAGGACTTGACAAGAACAACAATTTCAAGTCTATTCTCTGAGCAACAGGAAGGCAGTGCAGAGACCTGAGCACTGGACTAATGTGGTCGTATTTCCTGGTTCTGGTCAGGACTTGAGCAGCAGTTGTGTTTACAGGTATACTGCACCTGCCTTACAGTAAGTAGGCCGGCGCTGGTACAGTAGTCTAACCGGCTGGAGACGAAGGTGTGGATTAGTCCAAGTCCAGTTTAGAGGCTATTCTAGATATTTGGTCTCAACTTATATAGTGCTTTTATCCAAAACGCTTTACATGAAGGAACCACTCACCTATTCTCATTCAAACATGAAACATACACTATACAAATGGGGGAAACACTGTTCATCTCCAAGGCAGAGACAAAACTTTTAGTGTAAATTCTCAATTTCTAAGTGAAATAAATAATACATTCCTGTACACAATTCCATAAAAGAAGAAAAATATTATTTGGTATGTGTGTTGGCTTCAGTCGGCCTTTATCTAACTCCATAACCTCGGCTCACTCTTGATTTGTTATTTTAGCCACTCGCACCCAGTCGCATTCATTCGCACTTACCCATAATCCCCTGGGTGTGACACAATGCTATACAAACAGCTGTTGGTGAGTGAGATCTGAAACAGCACATCTTTGTTGGCTTGTGGTTAAGTCGAAACATTTCCCCGACATCTGGCGCAAGGTGTCAAGATGTGCTGCTGTTGTCCAATTTCACAAACACAAATACAATCCCTGTAAGAGACGATTTTCTCCCGATATTCTATCACATTTTCGAGTCCTAAATTGAAGTGATTTCCCTGTCATTGTCCAATCGCTGAATAAACTACGGCCCTGGTCACTTTTATTGGCCACATGTGAAAGCCTTTTCTCCGGGAACCTTCGGCGGAAATATCGTTTTATGGCGTGAGACTCGAACCTGCAGCAGACGACGAAACAGGAGCCGTCCAGAGCAGGAAATTAGAAATTACAAAAGACGTGATGGATTTAACACCTTCAGCCGAGAGAGAGAGAGAGAGAGAGAGAGAGAGAGAGAGAGAGAGAGAGAGAGGGGGGGACTGTTTTGAATGGAACACAGTACATTTTATTATCAAGTTACCTACTACTGTAAGATATAGAAGATTTGATAATCAGTGGGGAAAGTAATCAAATCCAGTGGCAGATGTTAATGCAATGCCTTGGACAGTAGCAGAACTTATCTAGACTTCAATCATTAAAGCCCCTAGAGGCCATAAGCGCCACTGCAGGTGTCGTAGCATGTTGCGGTTTTTTACTTATTAATTGTCCGTGAGAGTAAATACTACGCTGACAGCGTATGATTTTTATCCGCATATTAGTGAATGTTAATGTTTTAGAAGAAAAATGATTGATTTGGGTATCTAAATATCCAAATGCCTTTGTGTTAACTGGGGGCGACTTCAATACCTGCAAAATCTATTTCAAGATTGAAATGACTGATAATTTGATCTGATGTTTGGAGAAACAAGTTCCCTGATTGTAAACAATACTTGGAGCAATAAAAACGGGTCGAGACAATCGCGTATTGATTTTTGGCTTACTCTATAAACAAAGACAATATAGATGTTACAATTTTAACTACACCGCTAACGGATCACAAAGCTTTATTTATGAGAATTAGTTTTCTCCCAGATGAGAGCGAAGTATTGGCGCAAAGCCCCAAAAGAGAATATTTATGGCCCTAACTGGGAGCTTCTCAAATATGAAATTTCAAATATTTGAGAAAATATGTTAGCCTCTAAGTCTAGGCGTTTATTTGAAGAGGAAGTCATCTCTGAAATCACTGCACTTTCGAGTTTACCTCCAGGAAGTTTAAATGATGAAGAAAATCTGAAGCTATTAGATTTACAAAATGAATTGGATTTATAAAGTTATAAAGCCAAGGCAGAAGGAGCCTTTATAAGATCTAGACAGAAATGTACGGAGAGCAAATGTCAGCTTACTTTCTTAGGCTAGAAAAGTCACAAGTGAAATTTAAATCTATCCTTCAATTAAATATAAACAGAAGTATCACTAACAACAAAAAGAAATATCTAAACATTGTTATGAATATTATTCAGACTTGTATAAAACTAGGTTTAGTGAGGATGCAATGTCAGCATTTACTGCCCTTTGAAACGATTTAAATGAAATAAGCAACGATGCCAGATTAATATGTGACTCTCCCAATACCTTGCAAGAAATTGCAGATGTTTTTAATCAGCAACAAATCTCCCGGTAATGACGGCATTACAGGCGAGTTCTATAAACCAGATATTTCAGCACCGTTTTTATTTCATGTATATACTGAAAGCTTTACAAATACAGCTCAAAGTGTCATCTCACTAAAACCAAAAGCTCACAAAGATACTCTGCTTATAGATAACTGGAGCCCTGTAAGTCTCCTCAATAATGATTATAAGAGAATAGCTACAGTGTTAGCTGTGAGATTTCTTAAACAAAATCTTAAACAAAATCATAGATGAAACTCAGTCTGGTTTTATTCAAAATAGATGCATTTTAAATAATATTCGGCTAATTTTTGACCTGATTGATTCCTCTGACCTTATAGCTGATGAAAGCTGATCTTTTTCTTATAGTTGCGCCAATTGTTTGCAGATAATATTAAATCAAGCTCCATCGAAGGCATTTCCATTGCTGACATAAAGATTCTTCGCAGGTTCCCAAAGCTCTTCAAATAATAGAGATATTTTCAAATGCCTCAGGACTTTACTTAAACCTAAAACAAAGTGAGCTCTTTTCTCTTAAGGACTGTGGTCAATCTTCAATTAACAACATTGCAATCAAAGATAAGGTAACTTATCCTGGTGTACAGACTAAAGATAAAAAAAACTATACATTTTGATCCAATGATAAAAAAAAGACTGAAACTAGGTTCAATCGCTGGCTAGAGCGAGATCTGTCACTAAAGGGTCGTTGTCTCTTATCCAAAGCAGAAGGTAAATCGAGACTTGTTTACATCGCTTCCTCAGACAAAAAACATGTAAAGAAAATTGATCAGTTACTCCTGAACTTTCTATGGAAAAGTCTGTAGTTATTAATTGTCTAAAAACGTAGGACTAGATTTCAACACTTAACAATGTTCTGAAGGTTAAATGGTTACAAAACTTTCTAAAAGACGTCACTTCAATGTGGAATTTTATACCAAAATGTATGTTTGATCAAATAGGGGGGCTCCCTTTACTACTCCTGTGTAACTTTAAAATAAACAAATCACCTTTAAAGCTCTCAAATGTTCATAAGCAGGCTCTGAACAAACTGACCAGGGTCGATGGGCTCTAAGATAGTGGGGAGACCTCAGAGACCTGTGAGTGAGCTGTACAAGGAGAGGACACTGACTAAAGCTCGAGCTATTGCCTCTGACTCCGCTCACCCGCTGAACCCTCAGTTTGAGCTTCTGAACTCCAGGAGGCGAGACAGAGATCCACTGGCTCAAAAGGCTGTGTTTGAGAAATCCTTTGTCCCCTTTGCTGTGGGAATTCTGAATGAAGCAGCGACCTGAACACAATCTCCACAGAATTGGACTGAGCTGCTTTGTAATATACATTTTTTTTCAGTTTTATTTTTCTATGTTTCTTTCTCTTATGTACTTTTTCTACTGGGCATGTCTGTATTGTCTCTAGTCTTGTGTTTTTATGTGTCGGTGGCCAAAGATGAATGTTCTATTATATTCTCTTCTATTCTACTGGTATGGAATTTGATTTATAAGCACAATTTCTCAACTTCTGACTCCACAAGGCACGTTATTAACATATAATGATTTTTGTTGGCATTTATAATATGTCTGTACCACCTGCAGAATTTGAAATGGTCACAAGTTCTGTTCCTATTGCTCCTCTTACAGTAACTCATGTTCTCTTCCTAAGTCGAATGAAACCCATTGTGGAAGAATATGTCTCTCATCATCGCGTAGAAATAACAAGGCAATTTTCTCTCTCTTTTCTCTCTTTCAGCGTGAAATCTCTACAAAACCTCATGTTCACTTTTATTGGATTAAGTATGTCCAGAACATAAACTGGACTAAGGTCTGGACTTTGCGCTGCAACTTTTTTTTCTCACCAACAAAATAAAAGAAATCTCCTTCAAAATGGTTCACAAGTTTTACCCCGGTAACATTCAAGAAAGACTTGGACATCAATTGCATGTTTTGTGGATCCCATCCAGAAACTGTGTCTCATCTATTTTGGAGCTGTTCAGTAATTCAGACATTTTGGAAAGATGTCACGCGTCTTTTTGTCTCTAAGTTATGCAACAATTACAAAATGTATTGTGAACATGTTGCTCTTGGGTTCTTTACAAATGACTTAATGAGTCCTGACAAGATGTTTCTTGTTAACCTAACCATTATTTTGGCAAAATATTATATTCATAAGAGTAAATTTGTGAACAAAACCCTGTATTTTATGTTTTTCAAAAAGAACTTGATAGGTATTTAAAAAGCGGTGAGTCATCTATGTAGATTTTATTATTATTTTTTATTAATTTCCCTTCCCCTGACAAGTTTGATGTATTTTGCAAAAATTACTTCTCACATTTTAGTAAATAAATAAATAAATAAATAAATAAAATAGGCACAGTTAATAATTCATAACAAACTGCTGCTAGGCAACCAAAGGTGACATAACTGAGAATATGGTAAATTCCGAAGATGTCATTCCAAACTCAGCATGTTGCTAGGCACGGAATTTTCTGCTTCACCAAACTTTAAGCTTTCGACGATTAGACACATCTGGTTCAGTATCTGAGGGGTTTATCACCACAAGTTGGTTTGGAAATACTCTCTTGTGACGGCTGTTGTTGGAGTACGAGTTGGTGGTAGTTATTTCTGTTATTTAGAAGAATTCTTCATTGATTTCAACTTCTAGAGCCTCAGTATGACTGACTTTTTGTCTCGTCGTACAAACAAAATGAAGGCAGCTGAACGTGCTTTAAGGGCTCGGGAGTTTGAAGACTGGTTTTATGCACAGCATCCACACCTGGAGAATCCAGAATCTCATAGCATAAACTCCAGGGTCCAACTGAAAGAGGGTATTCAACTTTTGTGGAAATCTTTCATGGACGTGCACTTTTTGCTCCCTTTTCTGGCGGCCATGTTAGTACAGGTCCTGATTGCAACAGGACTAGTTCATTTACCCATGACCTTCACAGATATAGTCCCAGCAGGAGAGTGGATAATACAGCAGATCTTAAAGATTCTTTATTATTTTCATCTGTCCTTCAGCTTTGGACCGGTCAGCCTAGTTCTTTCCCCTCTGTCCCTCTGTCCCTTTCATCTCCCTGACTGGGTGCCTTTTAAACATTCCTACCTTTCAATGACGCTGATGGATCAAACTGTGCCGATGGACAACTTGTTTGTTAATTTACATCTTTACCCTTCTGTCAATCTGTGTCTCCCCACACTGTTCTCTGTCTCGTCCTTTAGTTCCAGTCGCCGCTTCCTCCTTGTAGAATAAGTCTCACTCTCATTTCTGTCTCTCTTATTTCTGACCCAACACCATTTATAGGGTTTGAGTTGTGCTCCTCTCTGTGGTCATTGCTTTGTCTCAAACCTGAGCTTGAACTCGGAATTATGTGGCCTCCTCTGGGCAAACAGGACCCCACACCATCCACACTTCCTGTAATCATTGAAGCATCTGCGATCCACCCACCGCCTGGATGGATAACCGTTAGCTCACTGGGAAATAGTGAAGGGAACTTTGTCCCTTTACTGAGCGTGTGGCTGCTTACTTCACTTTGCATGTTCTCCCATGTCTGCATAGGTTTCCTCTGGGTACTCCGGTTTCCCCTACACTAAAAACATGCACAATAGGGCAGGATGAATGATGTGAGTGAGTGGTTGGTGACCAGTAGCCTCGCATCTGTCACTCACTCACTCACTCACTCACACACAATACAAAGCTACACACAATATCCCATTAGGAGGTGTTGTGTGTAGATTGAGACTGAAACTGATCCATTTTTGTCACTTTTTTTTCAAATTAGCTTTAATTGTCACTTATTGCGACAATTAAAGCTAAGCGGGAAGGGCCTGGTCGGTACTTGGATGGGAGACCGTTTAGGAACACCAGGAAGCCTAGAAGAAGAAGAAGATCTTTATTTATTTAGAGCCTTTCACAGACATGGTCACAAGACACAAGAGAATTGACACTCACTCCAGACTCGGCGGTGATAAGCTACGTTTTCTGTAGCTTCAGTTTCCCCTGGGGGAGACTGACAGAAGCGCCAACAGTCCCTCTGACCACCATCATTCACTCACACTCACATCATTCATCCTGGCCTATTGTACATGTTTTTAGCCTAGCGAATGTAGTGAGTGAGTGGTTGGTGGTGGTCGAAGGGGCAGATGGTGCTGACCGGTAGCCTCGCTTCTGTCAGTCTGCCCCAGGGCAACTGTGGTTAAAATAGTAGCTTACCACCATCGAGTCTGGAGTGATTGAATAATGCAATGTAAAGTGTCTTATAAGTGTCTTTATAAAACCAATGCATTATTATTATTATTATTATTTTATTATTATTATTACATTTTCGTCTCATTTTGTCATTTTTTTGCCTAAACAACGTTTTCACACTGTCATTTTAATAATAATAATAATAATAAATAATAATGCATTGGTTTTATATAGCGCTTTCCTGGACACTCAAAGACACTTTACATTGGCATTATTCAATCACTCCATACTCGGTAAGCTACTATTGTAACCACTCACTCACTCACTCACTCACTCACTCACTCACTCACTCACTCACTCACTCCACTCACTCACTCACTCACTCACTCACTCACTCACTCACACCACAATACAAAGCTACACACAATATCCCATTAGGAGGTGTTGTGTGTAGATTGAGATTGAAAACTGATCAAAGCTGATCTTTTTTGTCGTCACTCACTCACTCACTCACTCACTCACATCATTCATCCTGGCCTATTGTACATGTTTTAGTGGTAGGGGAAACCGGAGTACCCGGAGGAAACCTACGCAGGCACGGGGAGAACATGCAAACTCCACACAGAAAGGCCCCGTCCGGCCGGGGATAGAAACCAGGGCCTTCCGGCTGTGAGGCACGAGCGCTGACGGCTGCACCACCGCACACACACAATACAAAACTACACACAATATCCCATTAGGAGGTGTTGTGTGTAGACTGAGATTGAAACCTACAAAACTGATCAAAGCTGATCTTTTTCTCGTGTTGTTGCCATCATTTTTTTTTAGCTAATGCTATTTGATCATAATTATGTAAATAGATGGTACACAGCTTTAAGTCCTTAAATAGCTCGGAGAATCCAGGGGGTCGAAAGAAGACATAACCAAAATAAAATAAAACAGTCTCAACTTCATCAATCAATCAATCAATGGTTTAGTATAGCCCAATATCAAAACAGGAGTTGCCTCATAGGGCTGCACCGAACATTAAGGCAATAAAACAGAGCAGTAAATAAGACAATGTAAAGCTCAGGCGTATTAAGTATCCAGGCAAACATAATGTCCAAATAATCGTCAGCAGTGGGTGGCGACGAGCGGCGCTGGTGTCCCCCTGTCCTCTCATCAGAGAGAGAGAAAACAAATAGATAAATAGATAATAGGGAATCACACATTAACCAACAATCAACCACTGATCTTTTTCTTATTCCTCCTTCTTCCCTCCTTCCTTTTCCTTCTTTTATTCCCCTTGTTCTATTATTTGTTCTCTTTCCTTCATATCACTCAAATACTGATTTTCATTTTACATTCTCATTAGTGAGTATTCTAAAATAAATAGGTTTATTCTATTTATTATTATTAGGATATTACCTACTAAAAAAAAGTACATCAAAATCAATTGTCACATTAGCAATTCTTTCTATCTGTTCTGTTTACTTTTGCAACCTCTTTTGGTTTAACCTTAATCTCCGTATGCTGGTTGGTGTGCTAGTAACTTACTTGCTCTATTACCCTTTTCATAATAATTTTGATGAACAAATCTTAGAGCCGCTTAGAGTCTTTATGTTCTTCATCCCCAATGAGTCTCCTGTATTACAGTTTTTCTCTATTGGTTTGGCTCGTTTCTTGAAACAGAAATGACATTCTCAAAACTCCAAGATCATTTGTGGGATCTGGTGCTCACCATTGATGGAAACAACATCTGCCCGTCCCCATCGGTCCACAACCTGGGTGTCATCCTGGATTCCGCCCTTTCCTTTGAACCACACATACGCTCAATAACAAAGTCAGCCTTCTTCCACCTCAGGAACATCTCACGCCTCCGCCACTCACTTCCGGACTCAGTAGCAGAAACACTCACTCACGCCTTCATAACCTCACGACTGGAGCAATGGAGTCCTGTCCGGGATCCCTCAAAAGCTCCTGGACAAGCTCCTCTCATCCATCTACACTGGCTTCCTGTAAAATATCACGTTCAGTACTAAATCCTTCTCCTTACTTACAAATCCCTCCACTCCCTGTCCCCTCAGTACCTGTCTGACCTCACCCACACTTACACTCCGTCTCGGTTGCGGACCATGTGAGACAGAGCCTTCTGTGTCCAGGCCCCCACACTCTGGAACTCACTCCCTTCACACATACAAACAGCTGATGATATTGGTCATTACAAATCAGTTCTGAAAACACATCTGTTCAAATTGGCTTTTGACCTTACTTAGCATCAGTCCAACAACCCGCTAGTTCTGTGTGTGTGTATGTGCGTGCTGTGAAGCGCTTTGGGTATCTTGAAAAGTGCTATATAAATCCAAGAGGTTATTAATATTAGGCAAAACAGTCTTAAAGGGGGGTATTATGTAAAATCCACTTTTCAAGCTTTATATCATGTTATTATGTCATTCCCTCATTAAACACATGCCTGGAGTGTTGCCTTGGCTCATTCACATATTTTTGAGTAATCAGTAAAAACTTAGACGGCAGCCATTTTAGGTGTAGCTATGCCTCAGTCCTCCTAGGAACGCCCCCACCTCCTGGAGACGCCTCTGGACCTTTCGTCACCAGCCAAGCCACCAACCACTGCTCCTCAGCTCAGCAGAGCCCCTCCCCGCACAGTAGTGTTGTTTAGATGCCACAGCAGTGTGCTGAAGGGGGCGTGTCGGAAAGCTTCTTAAAGAGACAGAGGCCTATTTCAAGACATTCAGTACAGCCATTTTGAGAGAGCAATTTTATTCAAGGCAGTTATTTTAATTTACTGCATATACAGACCAACAGAAGGTTACGTCATCATTGTAGTATGCTATAGACTGGTGCTATGTGATTGAAAAAAGCATAATACCCCCTCTTTAAAGCAGTACTAAGTAACTCATGCCCCTAGAGGCCATAAGCGCCACTACAGGTGATGTAGCATGTTGCGTTTTTATTTTTTACTCATTAATTGTCCGTGAGAGTAAATACTACGCTGACAGAAAAGACAAAGAGAGAGAGGGATATTGTTCATCTAATTACACAATGGAGATCATTTTTTTCACTCGAACTTGGCTGTAAATACTGTTTAAGTGGCGCTAGCCCGCAGTTAGCTTTGCCCGTTAGCTTGTTAGCTTTGTGACTCCATTAGTGTGTATTGCGCCTCCGACCCAGTAGCAGTCAAATTGCAATAGTGGTTTTCTGGCCAGAGACACCAGGGGGAGATGAAAGACCCTCCAATCATCCCATTAACACTTGTATTACCCCACAGGGACTACGGAAAGGATTTATTAAGGTAAAAAAGTTACTTAGTACTGCTTTAACAGTATTTTTCACATTTCTAGAGTAGCCGACTTTAACCTCTTACCACCCGCCTGAAACAAATGCATTTTCTCCACTTTGGCTATAGGCCTGTGTAACGCCTCATTTGAAAGCTAAGACCCACAAAACTGATCATTCTCCTCACGTTGTTGCTGACGTCACTTTTTCCACATTCTTTTTCATCACATTTTTTGGTCACTTTTGTGTTGAGTTTTTGTCACTTTTGTGGCTTTTTCGTGTCTTTTTTTGTGCCAAATTTAAGAAATGTTTTAACATGAATCTTGAATGTAAATGTGTTAACTACGTTTCTGTGAAATCTGTCATTATGCATTTTAAATAGGCTCAGTGGGGGCGGTTCAAGATGGCGGCCTGAGCGGTCTAACTTTGCAACGCTCTGCACTAAACTACGGTAAAAGTTGTGAAAATAACTTCAAGACGTGCCCTACTTTCTACTTCGTCTGGAATGATCTTTGGTTCTCGCATGGGACAGAATTGTCTGCAGGGGTTTGTTGTTTGAAGAGTAACTTTAGGGGTAATATCTTACACACCGAATGTGATGCTCAGGGTCATTTTATATTTCTTATTATCAAAAGTAATGACTTTTATCCGCATATTAGTGAATGTTAATGTTTTAGAAGAAAAATGATTGATTTGGGTATCTAAATATCCAAATGCCTTTGTGTTAACTGGGGGCGACTTCAATACTGTTATGGATTCAAGCGTTGACAGATGGCCTCCTGTTCATCCTGCAAAATCTATGTCAAGATTGAAATTACTGATAATTTGATCTATCTGATGTTTGGAGAAACAAGTTCCCTGATTGTAAACAATACTTGGAGCAATAAAAACGGTTCGAGACAATCGCGTATTGATTTTTGGCTTACTCTATAAACAAAGACAATATAGATGTTACAATTTAACTACACCGCTAACGGATCACAAAGCTTTATTTATGAGAATTAGTTTCTCCCAGATGAGAGCGAAGTATTGGCGCAAAGCCCCAAAAGAGAATATTTATGGCCCTAACTGGGAGCTTCTCAAATATGAAATTTCAAAATATTTGAGAAATATGTTAGCCTCTATGCTAAGTCTAGCCGTTTATTTGAAGAGGAAGTAATCTCTGAAATCACTGCACTTTCGAGTTTAGCTCCAGGAAGTTTAAATGATGAAGAAAATCTGAAGCTATTAGATTTACAAAATAAATTGGATTTATAAAGTTATAAAGCCAAGGCAGAAGGAGCCTTTATAAGATCTAGACAGAAATGTCAGCTTACTTTCTTAGGCTAGAAAAGTCACAAGTGAAATTTAAATCTATCCTTCAATTAAATATAAACAGAAGTATCACTAATAACAAAAAAGAAATATCTAAGCATTGTTATTAATATTATTCAGACTTGTATAAAACTAGGTTTAGTGAGGATGCAATGTCAGCATTTACTGCCCTTTGAAACGATTTAAATGAAATAAGCAACGATGCCAGATTAATATGTGACTCTCCCAATACCTTGCAAGAAATTGCAGATGCTTTTAATCAGCAACAAATCTCCCGGTAATGACGGCATTACAGCCGAGTTCTATAAACCTTTCTCAGATATTTCAGCACCGTTTTTATTTCATGTGTATACTGAAAGCTTTACAAATACAGCTCAAAGTGTCATCTCACTAAAACCAAAAGCTCACAAAGATACTCTGCTTATAGATAACTGGAGCCCTGTAAGTCTCCTCAATAATGATTATAAGAGAATAGCTACAGTGTTAGCTGTGAGATTTCTTAAACAAAATCTTAAACAAAATCATAGATGAAACTCAGTCTGGTTTTATTCAAAATAGATGCATTTTAAATAATATTCGGCTAATTTTGACCTGATTGATTCCTCTGACCTTATAGCTGATGAAAGCTGATCTTTAAAAAAAAAAGCTTTTGACACTGTTGAGCACCCATTTATCTTAGTTACGTGTGTAATGCCATTGAAACTCTTTACACACATGGAAATAGCTCTGTTAAGTAATGGCACTGGTTTCTTTTGGAAAGAGGCATAAGGCAAGGGTGCCCAGTGAGTGTGCATCTTTTTCTTATAGTTGCGGCAATTGTTTGCAGATAATATTAAATCAAGCTCCATCGAAGGCATTTCCATTGCTGACATAAAGATTCCTCGCAGGTTCCCAAAGCTCTTCAAATAACAGAGATATTTTCAAATGCCTCAGGACTTTACTTAAACCTAAAACAAAGTGAGCTCTTTTCTCTTAAGGACTGTGATCAATCTTCAGTTAACAACATTGCAATCAAAGATAAGGTAACTTATCCTGGTGTACAGACTAAAGATAAAAAAAACTATACATTTTGATCCCATGATAAAAAAAAAGACTGAAACTAGGTTCAATCACTGGCTAGAGCGAGATCTGTCACTAAAGGGTCGTTGTCTCTTATCCGAAGCAGAAGGTAAATCGAGACTTGTTTACATCGCTTCCTCAGACAAAAAACATGTAAAGAAAATGATCAATTACTCCTGAACTTTCTATGGAAAAGTCTGTAGTTATTAATTGTCTAAAAAACGTAGGACTAGATTTCAACACTTAACAATGTTCTGAAGGTTAAATGGTTACAAAACTTTCTAAAAGACGTCGCTTCAATGTGGAATTTTATACCAAAATGTATGTTTGATAAAATAGGGGGGCTCCCTTACTACTCCTGTGTAACTTTAAAATAAACAAATCACCTTTAAAGCTCTCAAATGTTCATAAGCAGGCTCTGAACAAAACTGACCAGGGTCGATGGGGTCTAAGATAGTGGGGAGACCTCAGAGGACCTGTGAGTGAGCTGTACAGGGAGAGGACACTGACTAAGCTCGAGCTATTGCCTCTGACTCCGCTCACCCGCTGACCCTCAGTTTGAGCTTCTGAACTCTAGGAGGCGAGACAGAGATCCACTGGCTCAAAAGGCTGTGTTTGAGAAATCCTTTGTCCCCTTTGCTGTGGGAATTCTGAATGAAGCAGCGACCTGAACACAATCGCCACAGAATGGACTGAGCTGCTTTGTTATATATATTTTTTTCAGTTTTATTTTTCTATGTTTCTTTCTCTTATGTACTTTTCTACTGGGCATGTCTGTATTGTCTCTAGTCTTGTGTTTTATGTGTCGGTGGCCAAAGATGAATGTTCTATTGTATTCTCTCTATTCTACTGGTATGGAATTTGATTTATAAGCACAATTTCTCAACTTCTGACTCCACAAGGCACTTTATAACATATAATGATTTTTGTTGCATTTATAATATGTCTGTACCACCTGCAGAATTTGAAATGGTCACAAGTTCTGTTCCTATTGCTCCTCTTACGGTAACTCATGTTCTCTTCCTAAGTCGAATGAAACCCATTGTGGAAGAATATGTCTCTCATCATCGCGTAGAAATAACAAGGCAATTTTCTCTCTCTTTCTCTCTTCAGCGTGAAATCTCTACAAAACCTCATGTTCACTTTTATTGGAACATATAATGATTTTTGTTGCATTTATAATATGTCTGTACCACCTGCAGAATTTGAAATGGTCACAAGTTCTGTTCCTATTGCTCCTCTTACAGTAACTCATGTTCTCTTCCTAAGTCGAATGAAACCCATTGTGGAAGAATATGTCTCTCATCATCGCGTAGAAATAACAAGGCAATTTTCTCTCTCTTTTCTCTCTTTCAGCGTGAAATCTCTACAAAACCTCATGTTCACTTTTATTGGATTAAGTATGTCCAGAACATAAACTGGACTAAGGTCTGGACTTTGCCCTGCAACTTTTTTTTCTCACCAACAAAATAAAAGAAATCTCCTTCAAATGGTTCACAAGTTTTACCCGGTAACATTCAAGAAAGACTTGGACATCAATTGCATGTTTTGTGGATCCCATCCAGAAACTGTGTCTCATCTATTTTGGAGCTGTTCAGTAATTCAGACATTTTGGAAAGATGTCACGCGTCTTTTTGTCTCTAAGTTATGCAACAATTACAAAATGTATTGTGAACATGTTGCTCTTGGTTCTTTACAAATGACTTAATGAGTCCTGACAAAATGTTTCTTGTTAACCTAACCATTATTTTGGCAAAATATTATATTCATAAGAGTAAATTTGTGAACAAAAACCCTGTATTTATGTTTTTCAAAAAGAACTTGATAGGTATTTAAAAAGCGGTGAGTCATCTATGTAGATTTTATTATTATTTTTTATTAATTTCCCTTCCCCCTGACAAGTTTGATGTATTTTGCAAAAAATACTTCTCACATTTCAGTAAATAAATAAATAAATAAATAAATAAATAAATAAAATAGGCACAGTTAATAATTCATAACAAACTGCTGCTAGGCAACCAAAGGTGACATAACTGAGAATATGGTAAATTCCGAAGATGTCATTCCAAACTCAGCATGTTGCTAGGCAACGGAATTTTCTGCTTCACCAAACTTTAAGCTTTCGACGATTAGACACATCTGGTTCAGTATCTGAGGGGTTTATCACCACAAGTTGGTTTGGAAATACTCTCTTGTGACGGCTGTTGTTGGAGTACGAGTTGGTGGTAGTTATTTCTGTTATTTAGAAGAAATTCTTCATTGATTTCAACTTCTAGAGCCTCAGTATGACTGACTTTTTGTCTCGTCGTACAAACAAAATGAAGGCAGCTGAACGTGCTTTAAGGGCTCGGGAGTTTGAAGACTGGTTTTATGCACAGCATCCACACCTGGAGAATCCAGAATCTCATAGCATAAACTCCAGGGTCCAACTGAAAGAGGGTATTCAACTTTTGTGGAAATCTTTCATGGACGTGCACTTTTGCTCCCTTTTCTGGCGGCCATGTTAGTACAGGTCCTGATTGCAACAGGACTAGTTCATTTACCCATGACCTTCACAGATATAGTCCCAGCAGGAGAGTGGATAATACAGCAGATCTTAAAGATTCTTTATTATTTCATCTGTCCTTCAGCTTTGGACCGGTCAGCCTAGTTCTTTCCCCTCTGTCCCTCTGTCCCTTTCATCTCCCTGACTGGGTGCCTTTTAAACATTCCTACCTTCAATGACGCTGATGGATCAAACTGTGGCGATGGACAACGTGTTTGTTAATTTACATCTTTACCCTTCTGTCAATCTGTGTCTCCCCACACTGTTCTCTGTCTCGTCCTTTAGTTCCAGGTCGCCGCTTCCTCCTTGTAGAATAAGTCTCACTCTCATTTCTGTCTCTCTTATTTCTGACCCAACACCATTTATAGGTTTTGAGTTGTGCTCCTCTCTGTGGTCATTGCTTTGTCTCAAACCTGAGCTTGAACTCGGAATTATGTGGCCTCCTCTGGGCAAACAGGACCCACACCATCCACACTTCCTGTAATCATTGAAGCATCTGCGATCCACCCACCGCCTGGATGGATAACCCGTTAGCTCACTGGGAAATAGTGAAGGGAACTTTGTCCCTTTACTGAGCGTGTGGCTGCTTACTTCACTTTGCATGTTCTCCCCATGTCTGCATAGGTTTCCTCTGGGTACTCCGGTTTCCCCTACTAAAAACATGCACAATAGGGCAGGATGAATGATGTGAGTGAGTGGTTGGTGACCAGTAGCCTCGCATCTGTCACTCACTCACTCACTCACTCACTCACTCACAATACAAAGCTACACACAATATCCCATTAGGAGGTGTTGTGTGTAGATTGAGACTGAAAACTGATCCATTTTGTCACTTTTTTTTTCAAATTAGCTTTAATTGTCACATTATTGCGACAATTAAAGCTAAGCGGGAAGGGCCTGGTCGGTACTTGGATGGGAGACCGTTTAGGAACACCAGGAAGCCTAGAAGAAGAAGAAGATCTTTATTTATTTAGAGCCTTTCACAGACATGGTCACAAGACACAAGAGAATTGACACTCACTCCAGACTCGGCGGTGATAAGCTACGTTTTCTGTAGCTTCAGTTTCCCCTGGGGGAGACTGACAGAAGCGCCAACAGTCCTCTGACCACCATCATTCACTCACACTCACATCATTCATCCTGGCCTATTGTACATGTTTTTAGCCTAGCGAATGTAGTGATTGAGTGAGTGGTTGGTGGTCGAAGGGGCCGATGGTGCTGACCGGTAGCCTCGCTTCCATCAGTCTGCCCCAGGGCAGCTGTGGCTAAAATAGTAGCTTACCACCATCGAGTCTGGAGTGATTGAATAATGCAATGTGAAGTGTCTTATAAGTGTCTTTATAAAACCAATGCATTATTATTATTATTATTATTATTATTATTATTACATTTTTGTCTCATTTTTGTCATTTTTTTTTGCCTAAACAACGTTTTCACACTGTCATTTTAATAATAATAATAATAATAATAATAATAATAATAATAATAATGCATTGGTTTTATATTTTCTGGACACTCAAAGGCACTTTACATTGCATTATTCAATCACTCCAGACTCGATGGTGGTAAGCTACTATTGTAACCACAGCTGCCCTGGGGTAGACTGACGGAAGCAAGGCTATCGGTCAGCACCATCGGCCCCTCCGACCACCACCAACCACTCACTCACTCACTCACTCACTCACTCACTCACTCACTCACTCACTCACTCACTCACTCACTCACTCACTCACACACAATACAAAGCTACACACAATATCCCATTAGGAGGTGTTGTGTGTAGATTGAGATTGAAACTGATCAGTCCCTCTGACCACCATCATTCACTCACACTCACATCATTCATCCTGGCCTATTGTACATGTTTTTAGCCTAGCGAATGTAGTGATTGAGTGAGTGGTTGGTGGTGGTCGAAGGGGCAGTTGGTGCTGACCGATAGCCTCGCTTCCGTCAGTCTGCCCCAGGGCAGCTGTGGCTAAAATAGTAGCTTACCACCATCGAGTCTGGAGTGATTGAATAATGCAATGTAAAGTGTCTTATAAGTGTCTTTATAAAACCAATGCATTATTATTATTATTATTATTATTACATTTTCGTCTCATTTTTGTCATTTTTTTTGCCTAAACAACGTTTCACACTGTCATTTTAATAATAATAATAATAATAATAATAATAATGCATTGGTTTTATATAGCGCTTTCCTGGACACTCAAAGACACTTTACATTGCATTATTCAATCACTCCATACTCGGTAAGCTACTATTGTAACCACTCACTCACTCACTCATCACTCACTCACTCACTCACTCACTCACTCACTCACTCACTCACTCACTCACTCACTCACTCACTCACTCACTCACTCACTCACTCACTCACTCACTCACTCACTCACAATACAAAGCTACACACAATATCCCATTAGGAGGTGTTGTGTGTAGATTGAGATTGAAAACTGATCAAAGCTGATCTTTTTGTCGTCACTCACTCACTCACTCACTCACTCACTCACTCACTCACTCACATCATTCATCCTGGCCTATTGTACATGTTTTAGTGGTAGGGGAAACCGGAGTACCCGGAGGAAACCTACGCAGGCACGGGGAGAACATGCAAACTCCACACAGAAAGGCCCGTCCGGCCGGGGATAGAAACCAGGGCCTTCCGGCTGTGAGGCACGAGCGCTGACGGCTGCACCACCGCACACACACAACACAAACTACACACAATATCCCATTAGGAGGTGTTGTGTGTAGACTGAGATTGAAAACCTACAAAACTGATCAAAGCTGATCTTTTTTCTCGTGTTGTTGCCGTCTTGTCGTCGTTATTTTTTTTTAGCTAATGCTATTTGATCATAATTATGTAAATAGATGGTACACAGCTTTAAGTCCTTAAATAGCTTGGAGAATCCAGGGGGTCGAAAAGAAGACATAACCAAAAATAAAACAGTCTCAACTTCATCAATCAATCAATGGTTTATAGCCCAATATCAAAACAGGAGTTGCCTCATAGGGCTGCACCGAACATTAAGGCAATAAAACAGAGCAGTAAATAAGACAATGTAAAGTTCAGGCGTATTAAGTATCCAGGCAAACATAATGTCCAAATAATCGTCAGCAGTGGGTGGCGACGAGCAGCGCAGGTGTCCCCTGTCCTCTCATCAGAGAGAGAGAAAAACAAATAGATAAATAGATAAATAGGGAATCACACAACACATCAACCACTGATCTTTTTCTTATTCCTCCTTCTTCCCTCCTTCCTTTTCCTTCTTTTATTCCCCTTGTTCTATTTTTGTTCTCTTTCCTTCATATCACTCAAATACTGATTTTCATTTTACATTCTCATTAGTGAGTATTCTAAAATAAATAGGTTTATTCCAAGAGAATTTAAGAAAGAAGAAAAATCTTAGCACGCTAGCTATCCGCTTAAATATAATCCAGGGTCTTCCTACGCCTTTTGCCTACCTCTACTCTTTTTAGGATATTACCTACTAAAAAAAAAGTACATCAAAATCAATTTTCACATTAGCAATTCTTTCTATCTGTTCTGTTTACTTTTGCAACCTCTTTTGGTTTAACCTTAATCTCCGTATGCTGGTTGGTGTGCTAGTAACTCACTTGCTCTATTACCCTTTTCATAATAATTTTGATGAACAAATCTTAGAGCCGCTTAGAGTCTTTATGTTCTTCATCCCCACATGAGTCTCCTGTATTACAGTTTTTCTCTATTGGTTTGGCTCGTTTCTTGAAACAGAAATGACATTCTCAAAACTCCAAGATCATTTGTGGGATCTGGTGCTCACCATTGATGGAAACAACATCTGCCCGTCCCCATCGGTCCACAACCTGGGTGTCATCCTGGATTCCGCCCTTTCCTTTGAACCACACATACGCTCAATAACAAAGTCAGCCTTCTTCCACCTCAGGAACATCTCACGCCTCCGCCACTCACTTCCGGACTCAGTAGCAGAAACACTCACTCACGCCTTCATAACCTCACGACTGGACTACTGCAATGGAGTCCTGTCCGGGATCCCTCAAAAGCTCCTGGACAAGCTCCTCTCATCCATCTACACTGGCTTCCTGTAAAATATCACGTTCAGTACTAAATCCTTCTCCTTACTTACAAATCCCTCCACTCCCTGTCCCCTCAGTACCTGTCTGACCTCACCCACACTTACACTCCGTCTCGGTTGCGGACCATGTGAGACAGAGCCTTCTGTGTCCAGGCCCCCACACTCTGGAACTCACTCCCTTCACACATACAAACAGCTGATGATATTGGTCATTACAAATCAGTTCTGAAAACACATCTGCTCGAATTGGCTTTTGACCTTACTTAGCATCAGTCCAACAACCCGCTAGTTCTGTGTGTGTGTGTGTGCGTGCTGTGAAGTGCTTTGGGTATCTTGAAAAGTGCTATATAAATCCAAGAGATTATTATTATTATTTGGCAAAACAGTCTTAAGTTCAGCACAACACTATAGCTCACTCAGCAAAAGATCATATCTCTCCCAAAACAGTTCACTCATGTGTCAAAACTAAATTTCCTTCTCATTTAAACAGTCAGTGCCCCCAAAATGCTTTGTCCCATTGGCATCGTGTAAGCTCTGCAAGTCTAAATGTTTAGATGTTTTGTCACTATGGCAGAGGACCATTGAAATGTCCCTCATGTCCACCTTTCAGTCTTAGCCCAGTCCTTCATTGACAATGGTTACTGTAGCTAACAGAATACAATTGTGTATAAAACTGAAAACAACAACAACTAAGAAATAGGATTTGAGGGTAAGAGTCGCCTCCAAGGTTTGACATCACACACTGCACTCATACACAAATAAAGTAACTTCCACATCAGAGTAAAAAGAAAATGTGTTCAGCATAACATACTGTAACACAACACACAAACAAAAACAATTATATGCAGCCTACAGAGCTTCTAGCTCTCACAGTCCCTCCTGTGTATTCACATTGTTCAAAGAATGTAATTACATGCACATTTCACCCATATACAGCATTGAGTGGTGTCAAAGTGAAGCAGATGTGGCCTCCCCCAAGATAAATTCCACTAATTTAGATTAGACTTCTATCATCCATCGCTCAATAAAACTTTAGGTGAAGACAATACAATATGGTCTGTGTTTTGCTGTTTGCAACAGACTCTGAGGTGGCAAAAATAAATATATTCTACAACACAAAAAATCAGTTACCCCAGCTTTAATTACTGTAATAAATGTATCAAACGTTCCAAAGGATTTATATATGGTATTCATGGTATTGTGTTCTTGACTAATTCTGACAATTGAACAGACTATTGTGCATGTGACGACTTATACAATGAAATGACGCTGACACGTTTTGGAGCGAACAACCATTAGACTGAGAATCAACAATCAGTTTAGATCAACAAGATCTATTCACTTGGAAATTGTGCTAATTGTGCTACATGTACTTAAACATTTGCAAAGATGTTCTGAGACATTGAGACATGGACTTAAGCATTTGCAATTTGATGACATTAATGAGAAATTCAATTCTGTTGTGAACAATTGCCAAGTGGTTTGGAGACTTGTCCATGTTGTTTTGAGAATGTAATTTCTGTTTCAAGAAATGAGCCAAACCAATGGAGAAAAACTGTAATACTAACAAACAGTTAAGTTGTTTCATCTGACTAAGGATTTTTAGTTTAGTTTATTAGTTTATTTGAGCAGGAAACATTCTGCTCAAAAGGAGTGGGCTGAAGCAAGAGCTTATAAACGAAACAGCAAAAATAAAAAAGAAGAAAAAAAAGATTATATACACCTGCAGTTTCTGATCATGGCTGAAATGACCATTTACAAGATATCATTTACATAAAGACATTACATGACAGAAACTCATGTACTGTATAGATTCCCCAAGAAGGAGTAATACTGATTACAAAACAACAATGATAATGCTACATAAGGAACTGTGTCAGTCACATGCACGACCTCTGCAGCATCACACCCGTTTATAAAATAACTTTATCCTATTGCAATTACATTATCAATCATACAATTAGCTGCATCATATTTTAATTTTCCTCATTGGCAAAAGAGAACGAGTTACACTTCAAAGCGGCTTTTTTAACACAGACCAAATTACAAAGCATTGTTTGAAATGTTCATATAGATGTTTAGTACAAAGCAAGTAACAAAAGGCAAACCTTAATATAATATATTTCAGCGTGTTACCAATGCCAAACTTTGCTAACATTACCGAAAGTCACTATTTTTATGTTATAAAGGCACGTTACTATGCAGTACATATTATACTTCGTGATCTTGCTACTTCCCCGTTGTCATTACCATCCTCAGTATAATATTCATTTGATTACAATTTTCCTTTTTTTTTTTTAGGCCATGGTTATTGTATGATACCAAAATTAAAGTTTCCATAGAATAAAGTAAAAGACCTTAATGATAGACCCTGTTGTGCCCCTCATATCCCCATAGTATATAACAGTCAAGGTACACCACTACATTTGTAATGTGCTGACTTTAAAACAAAACATATAAAACTATAATGTTGTGACTTTATTTGACTTCCAAAAACAAATTACCCCTGACGGTACCCTTTCCCCCAGGAGATAGCACTAAGTGCAATTGCAACCTGTCCTTCTACCCCCAGTAGCAAAATACTCAAATTGAGCAGATTTTTTTCCTGCCTAATACCAACATTTTTTTTTTTTAATATTTAAATCAAGTTTCTACGACTTTTAAGTGAAAGTAAGTTACGGTTAGTTAATAGCATGTCAATATGATGGAAATGGCACAATATCCAAAAGTAATAAAGAAATGACGAAAGATCCGCACAAACTGTTAGCTCCCAAACTTGTTTAATTAAAGCTCACCACGTTTTGAGCCATAAGCCCTTCTTCAGACAATGACAAACAGCTCAAACACACCTGTATACACAGAATTTGATTGCATGGGTCATGTGTCAGGATACATCACATGACGCAAGACGTGTCACATGATCTGAGTTAAAAAAAAAATACAATGTTCAAATTTGAGGTACAAGGACAAAAGCTATACACATCCTTGCACAAGACAAAAGGGACAGACGTGTATTGGCTCATCTAAGTGAGGCAAGCCGATAAGCAACGACACAAATATACATGTACACAGATGCACAATATTAACACATATTTACAGTTATACATTTATATACATTTCAGGCTCAAAGTGTCACCCATTCATCAGCTAATGAATCCAAAACACCTGCAAAGGGTCCCTGAGACTTTAAATGGTCTCTCAGTCTGAAGACTGCTGACCTGAAAACCATCATTGACACCCTCCATAAGGAGGGAAAGCCTCAAAAGGTAATAGCAAAAGAAGTTGGATGTTCTCAAAGTGCTGTCACAAAGCAACTAATGGAAAGTTAAGTGGAAGGAAAAAGTGTGAAGGAAAAAGGTGGCCAAGCCATAGGGATGAACGCAGTCTGGAGAGGACTGTCAGGAAACGGCCATTCAAAAGTGTGGGAGTGGACTGAGGCTGGAGTCAGTGGATCAAAAACCACACACCCTGAACATGGGCTTCAGATGTCATATTGCTCTGGTTAAGACGCTCCTGACCTACAAACGTCAGAAGCGTCTTACATGGTCTAAAGAAAGAAAGAACTGTTGCTCAGTGGTCCACAGTTCTCTTATGTGAGTGTAATTATTTATTAATTTGCTTTTTTGCCTCTGTGGTTGCAAATGCAAAGATCAGGTTAACGTGACTGACGTTTTACGCCTTCGACTGTAACAACCCGCGTGCTGCCGCCTACTGTATCAGAGCGGAAAGCCACTTGCTACAAATGCTGTTGATGTACATTACTATCCGCCGAGTCGGAGAGTAACAGAACTCATCTCAGCTTCAATCATTAACCTCTTAACCTCCTGCCTGTCTAGTTCATCTTTACCCAAATCCATAAGCCTATAGGCCAGTGTAACGCCTCATTTGAAAGCTAAGACCTACAAAACTCATCTAAATTGATCTTTTTCCTTGCGTTGTTGCCGTGTTGTCACATTTTTGTTGCTTTTTCATCACTTTTCTATTGCTCTTTTTCGGCCTTTTTCGTCACACATTTTTGTCACTTTTTCCATCGCTTTTTTGTGGCTCTTTTGTTGCATTTTCATCCTCGTTTTCGTCTCATTTTTGTCACTCTTTTGCCACGTTTAGATTTGGGTAAAGCCAAGAGAATGTACTCGATTCAGGTGTGGGTTAAGAGGTTAAATAACTTCGACCTAAATAAATTGCATTGTCTGTAGGATTCTCTTATTGCCCAACTCTCCTTGTTTCTTTCTCTACCTTCTTTTTATTGTCTCTAGATGCACAAAGCTTATGTTTATTTTGAGCCAAAGTGATGTCCATCTCCCCGTCTGCTCTTTGAATAAATGACTGGAGTATCTGTCCTTCGAGTTGGTGATTTATTTTCTCATTGCTATCTGTAATAAATCCGGACGAGTTTAGATTTATTTTGTCCACCTTGAAAGCCCACATCTGTTTTCTCTCACATGGAGCAAAGGATTATACTGTGGTACTTTTACTACAAATATACCAAAACACACAAATGAGACCCGTTTCTGAACACTTTATAGAGAGGAAATCTTGAGACTACAAAAAATGTGAACAAATCCCACAAATTCAGTCCGAAATGTAGCACCAAGGAGCAATTTGTTATGTCACCCTCTTCTCCTGTCACAAGTACAAGCTCAGAGTGACTGCACAGGCATGTAAACACTTCACAACTCTCCAAAAGCAGGCTCTTTGTGTCTGACAGGTTCAACCACGACGTGCTTTAGTGTTTGTGAAACTGCGGCTCATTTTTACTCAGTGAGATCAGACAGAAACTGCGGGATTACACCTCTCCCTCTCTGTCACTCATCTGTCGCTGTCAGCACTGAGACACGTCAGAGTTAGAAGAAAGAAAAACATGTAACCCTTTAAAGGGATTTATCGGGATTTTTGTCATAGGGCCTCATTTCCTAGTTATCCAGAGTGTTGTTGATTTCTAGAGATTTTTTCTAATTTTTTTATTCATGCAGTCCTTATATTTGAAGAGTTTAGTGGTGCTACGCTAGTGCTAGGCTAGCGCATGTCTATGGTAACTAGTAGCCTGCATTAAAAACCTCTTCAAAATCATTGCCATATCTGAATTCCACGTGTAGTAACGCCGGCCGCAGGTAAACAAACTACTGTAGATCCGGTAACCTAGCAGATCACTCCGCCACTGCGTAGCTTACAACCAGGAATCTGATGCTGCTCAAATATAAGTTCTTTTAAAGGCCAAATGGTTATATTTAAAAAAAAAGATTCAGTCAACACAGACATTTATATCGGTAGTCTGGTGTTATAAGTAATTTGCCTCAGGTGCACTGTGCTTGGCTCAGACTGTTTTTAAATGCGGGCTACTAGTTACCATAGGCATTCACTAGCCTAGCACTAGCTTAGCACCACTAAACTCTTCAAATATAAGGACTGCAAGAATGTAATAACTAGGAAAAAATCCTGAAATGTCCCTTTAAGGTCCATAACCCTGCCATTTGCAACACTGTCGACTTCTGCACGTAACTTTGGAACAGAGAGAGAGAAAGGTTTTTGTTTTGGAGACCAGAGGCTTTGAAAATCAAGCCCTCTCTGGTCCTACATCTGCTGTGCGGCGTTGAACATTTAGAAATATTCAATTCAAAAGTGGTTTCCTCTCTTGTGCTACATGTTTCCAGATGGCCAGCCCCGTTGCCGTGTCACAAGAGCTACAGTATGCTGATATGAAACTCAAAGCCCAAACAAACATGAACATTCTGTTTATTGGTTGAAATGTCACACAGTGTGGCTTTTAGGCCTTGGTTAATTAGGCAGGGACATGCAAACGTGCTTTTGTGCAGCTATTACAACATGAACATGAACAAAAGCACAGATCTGTTCTTTTGGAAGTGAATTTAAATGATATTTCACACTGTTACTGAAGTGTTGATGTTTTTAGTAGAGCTCGACCGATATTTTTGGCCTCATTTTCCACATGTCTTGTCTATAATCCTGTAAAACACATTAACAGTGTCTGCGTACACATGTATATGAATGAAAGTGTGAATGGGTGAGGTTTTTTTTTATATAAAGCACTAAAGCAGGTAGAAATGCGCTATTATGTGACCATGTATCTACAGCCTGCACCGCTCCTATCGTGCTCTGTCCGAGTTTTGTTTCTCTGCTCCTGGATCTTTATTTGGCGATAGGCTTTACCCAACTCAATGGCGCTTCTTTCCCCCATGATGCGGTGGCGTTTGTGTGAGATGCTGGTGCTTTCTTTGCTGCACTAACTTTAGGGGTCACAGTTTTGATGAAAGCTCCTGCTGAAGCTCAAGGTCTTTGCGTGAAATGAACAGACATTCGTCCTTTCGCATGTTCTCCTCGGATTCTCATTCACGGCTCTATTTAATCAGATTTGTGTGGAGTCAGAGCTAGGGCTCTCACGATTAATACTATATCAACTTATCGTTCAATAAATAACAGATAAACGATACATTTTTGGGCTCGATATTATCGTCTGTACATTTATTAGCATTTCCCCCAATTTTTGTGTGTAAAACTTTGTTTTCTAACTGAAGCAAATTGAGTTACATTATATTTCATGTTTATTGCAGCTTGTGTTATTTTATGCACTTTTAGAACAAAAGTTTACTGTCATTTTTATGCCTGAGAGTTGACAGTATCTAGTATCGTTAGAGTCAATATCGTTTATCGTGATACTTTCCTGCTTCAATATATCGAACTTCAAATTTGTTATCGTGACAGGTCTAGTCAGAGCCTGGCGCTCACAGCAACAGACCGGTGCCTTTTTCCGTCCACAGCTGAGCGGAGGACTGGGGTGAGGGGGGTCACATGCTATAGATGGGAGCAACATGCGGGAACTTTTACTGGGCAACGCCCCCTTTTGTGGGAATCGAGAGTTAAAAATTGCATTAGTGTGTATGTGAAAAAGGGACTATTTCTCGTTCGGAGGATAAAATATTCCAAACCAGTGTCAGAACTACAGGACAATGTCCGTTCTTGATCACAGACACATCAAGTCACTGTCAGAAGACGATTGGAAGATTTTTTTATTTTTTGTGGACACTTATATGAGCGAGTTTATCGATCACTAGCATCTGTTATGGCCATGTCAGAGCTCATTACTGAGGAAACAGCTCCACATTGTGGCCGTGTATTATGCACTTTGTGTAACGTCATTAATGGGTAATTATTCAAACTCATCAAACCTGTGCAGCATTAGGCCTAATTAATGATTCTCTCAGTTTTAAAACGCACATTAACGTTAGCATTAGCAGCTAGTAGGTTAGCTGCTGAATGAACCATACCATTTGCTCTCATAAGCTACAAAACTACATCGTAGGCTGTATGGTTTTAATTTAATGATAATATAAAAGCAACAGACTAAAAGCTGAAGCTGTTGTAGTGACATTATAAAGCATCCAGCGAAAAAGTTACATAGGCAAATGTCACAGACAAGTCATGATCACAGTGGGTTTAGCAGCTCAGTTTTAAAACGTTAACCGTCTTCTCTGTGAATTATCTGAAACAACAGGTCACTTCCATGGTTTCCTTTTCACGTTTGATAATTAAATAAAACAAAGAAAACGTTTTTTCATGTGTAAATTAAACGTTTTCAGACAATCTTTCCTCATTCATTCCAATGTACGGAGCTTCTGTTTCCCCCCGATAAGGGGCGTTAACCTTTTGGCGCCACTGATGTGATGTAGACGTTGTTCCCATCTATACTATTTTAAGTCTTTTCTTATTCCCCTGTCTCTCTTTGGTTAAAACTAATGTAAAATGCAAAGAAAAGCTTAGTACAAATCACTTAGTACAGCACGCCCGGCCCCAAGAATACCAAAATAAACACCAAGACACTCATGTTAATCCATATTTTTTTAATTATTGAGGGAGTTACAGACCGTAGCAGTGGGGCGGAGGTGCATCTAAAGTGTCTATACGCCCCACTTTGTACAAAATACTCAAAACTAGCACGATTTATGTCTATCCACCGATGCACATTCAAACTGAACGACTGTCCGAGTGCTAACGCGCTACGCTAACGGCAAAAAATATATATATAGCGACATTATCTCTATAGGAAAAACAGCAGGTTATTCATTTAAAAATAGTCATAAAAATCTTTTCCGTTTGAGAGATTTGTACAGCTCACGTTTCCTGACGCTAATGTTAAAGTAAATGGCAAACGTACAATAAATAGTCATTAATAGTAATAGAAGTGTCAATGCGCTTTTTAAGACAGGGCTGTGTAAAAGTCTAAAGAAAGCATTCAGTTTAGTCCTGGTTTGATCCTGGAGTAGTTCTAATTAAGAGCGGGTTTGTCTGACTAGTATTTATGCCAATTTAGACGAGTTTGGACCTGGTTTAGTTGGACTCGGACTGGTTTGGTGCTGATTTAGAACCGCTTCAGTCGTGATTAGCCTTTGGAACCGGGTTAGTTCTGTTTTAGTCCAAATAGTCAAAGGCGCTCAATGCCGCAAATGCCAAAATCTGCGCATATTTCATTTCCTAAGATATGCAGACAGTCCATCAATCAGAGCAAAGAGAGAGATTTTGATACAGTATTTCAAGCAAATTGTACACTAGGGCTGGGCGGTATGGTAAAAAAAAATTGTATTAGCCATCAGACCTGTTTTAGTCCGTTTTCAGTCCTTACTGTTCATAGTTTTTTTTTTTACTTGCTTCCCTCATGGTTTAATCCTGGTTCAGTCTGTGATATTGTCCAGGTTTAGACTGATTTAAACTCAGCTTTCTCTTGGTTTATTTCTGATTGAGTCCTTGAGTTTAGTCCAGGGTTTAGTCCATAATCCTCATTTCGTTCTGTCCCTGGTTTAATCGTTTTGGTTTAGACCTACAGTAGTTTTCTCCTGGTTTAATTCTGGTTTGAATCTGTCAGTAGAAGCAGTGAGTTGGGAAAATTGTCAGTCGTTGAGCTTGTCGCTGCGTTAAACATAAAAACCACTGAATCACGATATGAGGTTACCAAAAAAGCAGATCGTCATGGAGATCAGATCACGATTCGATTTTTATCATCCTATCGCCCAGCACTATTGGACACAACGGGGAACGTGTATTGACTCAGTACAATATTATTCCCATTTCTCCTCACGTCTCGCAGCATTAATAATTGCAAAAACTGTCCTGCAATGCGATTATTTTAAGTAATGTATGCAGTATTTACTTTGTCGTCTCATGCCTGGTTAAGCAATTTACTTTGAACTGCCCAGCTTTGTTTTAGTCCGGGCAAAGCTCTTGGATTTCAAAGTGGTTTCATGAAATCTCAAATTCACCATCTGTAAGTCTATTCTGGTCTAAACTTGCTTTGGCTCTTGGTTTAGTCCTGATTTAGGCGCATTTAATCAACCTCCTATTCAAAAAACTTTTACACAGCGCTGTAATTTCTTGGCTTTGCACTGATCAAGACACCTTTTATTTATTAGTGTTAGCAAAAAAAAAAAAAAACATTATAGAAACACATGCTTCGAGTGACTCTGGACATTACGGACGTGTCGGACGAGTGTTGAAACTTCAGTGTAACTTTCCGAACAGGAATGTGGACAGGAGCCAAAAAGCATCCGAACGTGTGGATTTATTGGCATCCTGTGCACCACCTGTGCGCTGCAGCTGCCTCTCAGGTCCACGCTCAAAAACTACACTACCCACGATGCATTTCACCCAGAGAACACTGTTATAGTAGAAATACAGATGTGGCTTCGGGGGAGATTTCAGAAGTAAAGGACGATTTAAATACAATGTTATGATCTTATTACACCAGTGGCGAAGATGTCTGTGCTCTTGCTGTAAAGAAAGAAGACCACAGGTTCAGTTCCCAGGCCAAGGCAAAGTTCTCCTTTTATCTGGATGGAGAAATTTAATTGTACAATTAAATAATGACAAATAAAGCGCATTACCTTGATATTAATTTGACATTTGATTTACACGGTAGACAGGGATTATACAGGTAGGCCAAAAAGCTGTGTATATTTCATCTATATTTTCATTTATAAAGTATGGGGAAATTCTGATATTCAAAAGAAAACTGGGTACAATGGGCCCCTTTTAAGCAAATAACTGTGGTTAGTTAGTGGTTCTTTTAGCAAACTTATGCAGTAAAAATGGTCAAGCAGAGCAATTTTTTTCAAGAAATATAGATTTAATGCCAGTTGGAATCCCATTTAATACTTTTTAAGGCCTTTTTTTTTGGGCACGAATCATTTCATGACTTCCTGTTGGTTCTGCTCTAAAGAGGTTTGTGGTTTCTAAACCGCTTTTATGGCACATTTACTGTCAAACATTAGGAACATTTCAAACTAAAAACAGAAATATTTAGTAGACAATAAAATTAAGCTAACACAGCCATCAAGGCTTCGGTCAATGGCCACAGTCGAGGGAGAAAACTGATGAAAGCTAACAACTATTTCACTTATTACTGCACCACTACTTTAACAAATGCTGAATTAAAGATTTACTTCCTGCCAAGTAAAGATACAGAGACATGGAGAGGCATAAAGTGGTCCAACAGCCCATTAAACATAAATAACAGAGAATGCGAACTATAATTCTAACGTTAGCTTCATGCTACAAGCTAACGGCAAATTTGTATTGGTCTTTTGTTCTAGTGGACAATCTGCTCTGTAAAAACACTCATAATGACCTGATTTTGACTTGACTTTATTTGTGTGTTTTAAATATGCTTATAGTCCGCCAAAAAAAATCTAAAAAGAGTGAAAAATATAATTCTTTCCATAACAGACTTCCTTCCCCGTTGCTAGGTGACACCCCATAGCATGACGTGTCTGTAGGCAATCTATCAGTGAAGAAAACTGATGAAAACTAACAACTCTTTCATCTATAACTCCACCACTACTTTAACAAAAGCTGAATTAAAGATTTACTTCCTGCCAAATAAAGATAGAGACATAATGAGGTGTAAAATGGTTCAACGGCCCGTAAAACATAAATATCAGAGAATGCTAACTATAATTCTAACGTTAGCTTCATGCTACAAGCTAATGGCAAAAAAAAATTTCTTGCCGTTTTTTGCTCCTAGTGGACAATCTGCTCATAATGGCCTGATTTTGACTTGCCTTTATTTGTGTGTGCTATATATGCTCATAGTCCGACAAAATACGTCTAAAAGAGAGAAAATATAATTATTTCCATAACAGACTTCCTTCCCCGTTGCTAGGCGACGCCCCATAGCATGACATGTCTGCAGGCTATCTATCAGTGCAGAAAACTGATGAAAACTAGTAACTCTTTCACCTATTACTCCACCACTACTTTAACAAAAGCTGAATTATAGATGTACATTCTGCCAAATGAAGATACAGAGACACTGTGCCGAGTAAATATGGTTCAACAGCCCATAAAGCATAAATAACAGAGAATGCTAACTATAATTCTAACGTTAGCTTCATGCTACAAATTTCTATTTCCGTTTTTTTGTTGTTGCTTCTAGTGGACAATCTGCTCTGTAAAAACACTCATAATAACCTGACTTGACCTTATTTGTGTGTGCTAAATATGCTTGTAGTCCGCCAAAAAATGTCTAAAAAGAGTGAAAAATATAATGATTTCCATAACACACTTCTTTCCCCGTTGCTAGGATACGCCCCATAGCATGACACATCTGTAGGTTATCATTTCAATTTAACGTTTTGCCAATGGTTTTGAAATATTTATTAAATATGAATTACGGAGGGGTTAGGAGAAGTGTCTTTCCTGTGAACTCTGAACTCATACCGTAGTTTATCACAAACGGATTCAAAACTAAACTAAAAACTGTAATATAACATTAAAAAATGACCAAAGCTTCACTTGAAATCTCCCCCAAAGTCAACTAAACACCTATTTTAGCATCTAACACTGTTGACTTCACGACTTTTTAGTACAATTAGTGTTTTATATACAAGTGTAAACATGGCAAATGCGGTAGAAGTCACATAATCAAATGATTTTTGCTCATAATCGCCGCTTCGTTGCGGATTTCGGGGCAGAGGTCGATCGGGAGAGGCGGGATGCTGGACAATGTGCGCACAGGGGCTGAAATAACACTGTTTGGGACATGATCGAGTGGAGCGGTGCAGAGGAGGGAGAGGAGGGGATTTTTCGGAGGGGGGTAAATGGCTCAGGGCTCGTTCACTGCGCTGGGCTCCTTCTCATAGACGTAGCTGCCCACACCGCCAGTGTTCACGCCTGCAACGACCACAAGCACAGAGGGACAAAAAACAGGGTCAGATAAAAAGGCAAAAGCGTAACAGGACAAGAAGTTTGGAGGAGAGTGTGGATGTGGGGGCAGTTTCAATGCAGAACTCTTTACAATAACGACAAAATACTAAGAATATGTTGGGAAAACTTTTACTTGGAGGTATTGTTAATGTGACTGGAGTCCGTGTCTTGCCTTATGACCAGAGCTGGGTAAAGTAGACAACATATGTAAGACTAGACTAGTGTTACTTTAAAACAATCTCACACAAGAAGATGCAAAAAGTAGTATTGACCCAAATAATTACGAAAGTACAAGTAAAAGGGTGAAAATACTACTTGCGTAAGGTGAGGAGTGAGTAACCGTTTGAATAATAATGATAATAATAGGCTACTGCATCGGTTTTATATTATGAATAAAAGTCTTATTTATGTTTTTTGTGTTATTATAATAATGCAAAAAAGAATCTGATATTTCCTCATAATACAGCCAGAAATTTGATAAAAGTTTCATAATTATAAAAGAAAAGATACAAAAAATATGAATAAATGTTTTCAACTTCGATTCCTTTTTGTATGTAAACATGCAGCTATTGTCACTTACGGACAGTGTTGGGTGGCAACAGAATACATGTATTGAGAATACGTATTAAGACTACTCATTTTGAGCATCTGTATCCTGGCACAGTTAAAATTGTTTGCCTCTATGTCACTTCCTGTCGGTGTCCAATAAGGAAGTGAAACTATGTCACAAAATAGCCAAACTAAAAAAGGCTGGGTACAATCGTTAGCAAAATCTTAAATATAATTGTGCTAACTATATTTTAGCCAAAATTGTGTCTAATGTGTCATATGCACTTTAAGTAACTCTTTGAAGTAACTGTACTTTTACAAGTAGTTTTTTCATGCAGTAGTTTTTACTTCTACTTGAGTATTATAGTAAAATGAAGAATCTGTGCTCTTACTTGAGTAAAAAAATAGTAACTCTTGCCACGATGAGTAAATCTTTAAGCAACAAATATTCATTTTGAGGCGTAAAATAAATGTATTTAGTGTTTTGTTTCTCTTTACGCAAGTAACATTTTCTCTAACTACTGTTTCACTCTCATTTGAGTAAATATTTGGGCCATTACTTTTCCCTTCTACTTGTGTAAAGTTATTTTAAAGTAACGTTACTCTACCCACCTCTGAAACAGGAAGAACAGCTCAAAGTAATGGAGAAATGACATAAACATATTGCAGTGTCTGGATGCTTTGTGAGAATAATATCTCCAGTATTTTACATTTTGGAATCTGAATTTCTTATATGGAATGGGCCAAGAACCACAAAAATCTGAGCGGTTTTGGACGAGACAATCCCGGGATCTGAAGTGGCTTCCCTCTGGTCAGAAGGCAAATACTGTACAAGTCTATGCCGTTGTTTAGAGTAAATATACACTAACTTCCACATTTTCCAGGGTTTTCCTTTTTAATGAGACATTCCTCATATTGCTCATTTTTAAGCTGCCTCACATATAGAAGATTAAAAAAAGTTTTGATTTACGAAAACAGACATAGAGCATTTAAGGAAACAAACATAAAGCAGTCGTAGATGAATTGAAATGCGTTAATGTGTTTTTTGTAATGACACGGCCGTTGAGAGAGTTGTTATTCTGTGCAGACTTCACTCCAGCGCGTTTCAAGTCTTCAGACACATTCAGATTCAGTGCGGTGATACAGTGGGACAGACAGCGCCCTCTAGCGGTTACCTTTGGGCCCGAACAGAACGGCGTAGCAGGGTTTGTGGCAGTAGGGCTGTCCGTCGTGCTGCGAGAGAAAACAAGACAAGACAGTAACATTTGTACATATTCTCTGCTAAATTAATATGATAAGGTGATATGATGTGAAGTAGAGCTGTGGTTCTCAAACTTTACACATCTAGGGCCAATCCGTTCATAAAAGGACAGATCCAGGTCTAAACTAGCACTAAAATACAAGTAAACCAGGTCTTTCATGTCACTAAAAACATCAAATTTGATTAAAATTATCTTTAACATAAAGTAGTATGATGAGGAAGCATCAAGCAAAGAAATGAATGGAGGTGCAATGCTGCCCTCTACTGTCTGATGCACACCATTTAAAATAATATAAAATATATTTTTCCATGCCCCAATAATAATCATTACAGAGCACAGAAGTACAATCAGTGGTAAAAAAAATATATAAACTACCCAGAGGCAGCACATTTTGATGATTTCTTAAAGATACATACCTGTATGCATCTTTGAATGTTTCTCAAATAAACTGAACTAAACTAAACCTTAGTTCATATGTGATGAGAGAGAAGACGCTGGACTTTATGATCCAGGCATTACAAATATTAAACCTCTCACCCCTCGCCTGAACCGAGTGCATTTTCTCCAGTTTGGCTTTACCCAAATCTAAAAGCTTCTTGAAATAACCTCAAAATTGTGACTAAAACGAAAGGACAATGAGGATGAAAACGCAAAAGTGACTAAAAAAATTATGAAAAAGTGGCAAAAATCTGATGAAAAAGTGAAAAAAAAACCCCAGGTCAAACGCAATAAAAAGAGCACCAAAAAAAGACAACAAACGAGTGACAAAAAGTATAATGAAAAATGCTAAATCTGATGACAACACATCAACAACGCAAGGGAAAAGATCAATTTAGATCAGTTTTGTAGGTCTTAGCTTTCAATGAGGCGTTGCACCGGCCTACAGGCTGTAAAGAAAAACACAACAAAAGCGTGACCAAAAAACAAAACAAAAAACAATGAGAAGGCACAAAAACAAACAAAAAGTGGTAAAAATGTAGTGGATGTACTGATGAAAAACAAAACAAACAAAAATGTGACAAACACGGCGACAACGTGACAAGTTACGATCAGTTTTCTAGGACTTAGCTTTCAAATGAGGCGTGACAATGGCCTATACTTGCCTTTCAGTCATCTGACTTTTGTTGTTATGGCGGCCATTTTGAATACAAAGTAGAATTATGCAGTACTAAAACATGTAACAATATCTCTATTCAGGATGAAAATTAAAGACAATTTATTGACAGTGGCATTTTTATGTCCTCGTAATCATTGCTCAAGACGATAACAGTTAAAACACGACTCAGAGACGCGCGTTTATGTGAAGAAACCAGTGAGTCAGTGTTTAAGACGTTAACATGCTACCAGTTAGCCTTTAGCTTCAACAGCTCAGCTCTGACCTCCCCAAGAGAAAGCCCTGAACCACAGACATCTAGCCTTGGATACAACATGTGAGAGGTCAGAGCTGAGCTGTTACTGTAGTATTTCCTCAGTGTTCGTAGATGTGAGACACACATGTGTTTATCGTGTTGAAGCCATTGACAGCTGATTGATGACAGTTGCTAACTGGTAGCATGCTAACATCTTGAGCAGCTTAAACACTGACTCAGACTTTGTCGACATGACAAACTATAAAAATCCCAGAGAAAGGTTTTCTGTTTCCTCTTTGATGAGTTAATTTAGTCTGAGGAGTGAAGCAGATCTTTAGTAAATCCTGCTGTAGCTCGACAGACAAAGTTTTATATCACATAAACGTCTCTGGGGTCGTGTTTTAACTGTTATCTTCTTGAGCAATGATTACGAGGACATAAAAATTCCACTGTCAATCAGTTGTCTTTCATTTATATCCTGAGTAGAGATATTGTTACATATTGTAGTACTGCATAATTCTACTTGGGTATTCAAAATGGCTGCCGGAACTATGCGTGATGTCATTGGAAACGCATGTATAGGTGGTAAGCTCCAGTCAGAAAGCTTTTAGATTTGGGTAAAGCCGAACTGTAGAAAATGCGCTTGGTTAAGGCGGGGGTTCAACCAAGTCAAAAATCCAGCATTATGACCGTTACCATAGTTACCACAGCAAAATTCTTAGCTGCATCAACTCAATTTTAAATTATGGGCTGTTTACAATGACATCATGTGAACGCAACCTATACCAGTGCGTCTGAGCGTTTTTGCTGTGCTCTGTTGTGCGTTACTTTCCCCTCTTTTTGCACCGATAGTAATCATCCCCGCTTCCTCTCCCCCTCACCTCTGCGTGACTTCCTGCCGACAGAGTCTTACTGCAGCGCTCGCACCGGAGACACGGCCTGTGCCAGTCCTTCCCCAGAGACGTCACCTTCTCCGCTGCGAAAACAAAAAAACATCCAACAATCGTCCACAATCTTAACACATTCATAAACGCTTACGCTCCCAACACATCCACTCGTACTTTTAGATTGGAGTGGAGAGAAGACTCACCGAAATAGACCTTCTTGTGGCACCTGGGACAGAGATTGGCCTCTCCAGAGAAAGTGGTGATGCCGCCGGCTGCTAACACAAAATAATGATGGTTTGGGGTTAAAAAAGTGCACTGTAAGTACATTCAACTGATAACCTATTATGAATAAGCTAATTTAACCTCTTATCAAGAGGGGGTATTATGCTTTTTTCAATCACATAGCACCAGTCTATAGCATACTACAATGATGACGTAACCTTCTGTTGGTCTGTATATGCAGTAAATTAAAATAACTGCCTTGAATAAAATTGCTCTCTCAAAATGGCTGTGCTGAACGTCTTGAAATAGGCCTCTGTCTCTTTAAGAAGCTTTCCGACACGCCCCTTCAGCACACTGCTGTGGCATCTAAACAACACTACTGTGAGGGGAGGGGCTCTGCTGAGCTGAGGAGCAGTGGTTGGTGGCTTGGCTGGTGACGAAAGGTCCAGAGGCGTCTCCAGGAGGTGGGGCGTTCCTAGGAGGACTGAGGCATAGCTACACCTAAAATGGCTGCCGTCTAAGTTTTTACTGATTACTCAAAAATATGTGAATGAGCCAAGGCAACACTCCAGGCATGTGTTTAATGAGGGAATGACATAATAACATGATATAAAGCTTGAAAAAGTCGATTTTACATAATACCCCCCTTTAACTAAGTAACTCTATCCTACAAACTGATCTAAACAGATATTTCTCCTCGCATTGTTGCCGTGTTCTCGTCACTTTTTCATCTTATTTTTGCCTCTATTTGTCACATTTTTGCCACTTCTTTGTTTCATCCTTGTTCTTGTCCAAAGTCTTATCGAGCGTTAACTCCGGGAAAGCCCTGGCTGACGCTGTGAACACGTTATCATTAAACAACCTGCACTGGGTCGTCTCAAAAACTGCTGAATCTGCAAAGGACGAGCCTGAATCAACCGCTCACTGTAACACGTCGCCACAGTGACAAACAAGTGACTTTACAATCTTCTTTTCCTGTTTTTACAGATGTTAAATACAAGTACATGTTAGGGCTGGGGACTGTTAAACGATACTAGTCTGGTATTGGAAAAAATAAATAAAAGTATCAAAAGCAGGTACCAGGGGGAAAAAAAGGTATAAACAAGACAAGTTTTGACTAGACAAGCAGTGTTTCCAACCACGGGTACGGGGACCCCTGGGGTACTCGAGGACGAAGCAGGGGTACTTGGAACAATTTCAGACTGAGAAAAAAAGAACATTATTTTGATAGGAAAAGCTCTAATTTGCAGTAAAATGTGAAGTTTGTGAAGAATATATTTTGAACACAACATTGAGTTTTTACTTATAAATAGTACTTTTAAGTGATTGCTTTCTAAATAAACTGCATATTCTTGAGGTGGGGGTATACAGACTACCACTGAAAGGTCCAAGGGGAAAAAGGTTTAAAGCAGCCATTCCCAAAGTCCGGAACATCGCGGCCCCCTTGTCGATCCGAAATTCTCTCGGGGCCCCCCAATAGAAAATAATTTATCCCATTCATTGGAATTTTCTTATTGTTTTACAGCTAAAATTACATAAAAAGCAACATCTAGCAATGACTGGGTTTAAACTGGTTTCAAGTAATACATTTTAGCGAATAAATGTATTTTTCCTTTAAATATATATTTTTTCAATGTACTTGTTTTCTAGACAAGCTTGGGGGCCCCTCTGTAGTGTCTCCAAGGCCCCCGGACCCCACTTTGGGAACCACTGGTTTAAAGCATTAACGGAAGTGACTTGGTTGTTTCAGCTCAAATAAATGATTTTATCCCCCCACATTTTTTCTTTTTGCCCTATTTTCCCCAATTTATTTTCTCTTTCTCTTTTTTTGCAATTTTTTAAACTAGTATTTTCCCTATTTCCCCCATTTTTTTTTCATTCCCCCCCCTATTTTTGTCACTTTTTTTTTTAACACGTTTTCCTCATTTTTGCTCAAATTATTCCCCATTTTTCACACATTTCTTGACATTGGAGATGATCCTGATATTGTAAATTTGCAGATCTTCTGTGTTCTGGTTCTGTATGACAGATATTTAGTAGCCTGGCTAACGCCAGACTGCTCTGTGCGCTCGAATCCTTTCGAACTTCACAACAGCCTGGGGACCATGGCCGACATTTTTCCATGGATTTGGGCACCAATCACAGAACGAGGAGGGACGGTAAGACGATGACGCGCTATTTGACATACGGAAGCTTGTAGTTTGTTTAGGGATAAAAAAAATAAAAAAATATTTACGGATCCAACATGACAGCAGCAGACGCGATGCATCTTTCGATCAAGCTTTAGAACGTGTTCTAAATAGTTTAGCTCAAAAGTTACAGCAGGTACAGTACGTCATACGTCATCTAATAGATGATACGATTGGCTATGCTACGTGCAGACGCATGAGAGACATTCGTAGCGCCCAATAAACGGCTATGGACAATCGTAAACCACACCTCTCCTACGAGAAAATGAATTGGTGGTCCCCAGACTAAATATCACTTGTGATTTTAGTCTGGCGTTAGCCAGGCTAATATTTTAGTATAGGTATCGGGAAATGTATTGTTCAGGTATCGGTATCGAAAAGCAAGTATCGTTAAAGTACCGGTATCTGAAAAATGTAACGGTCCCCAGCCCTAGTGAATGTACAAGAATGCAGTTTCTGAGCGCAAACGTCGGCCATTTTGTAAATTAAACTTCAGGAATAGTATACCCGACTCTCGTCATCTCTGCACGTTCCTGTTAATCCCTGCACTCACCTTTGGATGCGGCTTTCGGGGCAAAGACTTTCTTCTCCTCGGTTTTCGGAGCGGAGTCGGTGTTTGTGGAGTTGTTGTTCGCCGGAGCGTCGTAGATGTAGGAGCCGGCGCCTCCGATGTTCACCCCTGGAGAGACAACAAGGAAATACACGTTAAGTACATTTAGTTATAGTCCAAATTCAGCTAAACGATTCTTTTTTCATTTCAGTCAATGAAAATACCATGAACTCAAACATATTTAATCCTATTCTCTGCTTCATGGAGCTTTTCCCACATGGACAAAGCACAGGCAGGAATTCAAATGATATGAGGCTTTTTCAAACTGTGTCACTGAAAGGTTTTTATCTAGTCTTTATATCATCTGGACATTTTAGTCATAGTTTCAGTCAGTTTTAGTCCAGTTTTAGTCATCAAAAATATTACTTTGACTAGAATTATGACGAAATATCTTAGTTTACAAACTGAACACTGGGTATAGACCCTTTAACTGCTGACATCATCAGTGACATCAGCTGGAGGCAGGAAGTGATCAAGAGAAATAAGATTAAACTAAAACTGGCGATTTTAAGTGTAAAATTACAACTGAAACATGTGGTCCTGTTGTGGCTTAAGGTGCAAGAACAAGAGGAATGACATTTGAGACGATAAAATAAGATTTATTGATATTTCCAAAAACAGTTAAACATTTGTTTATCGTTACTATGACAACAGCTACAATGGAAATAGATAGGAATCGAGCTTCCTGCCTCCAGCTAAGCCCGGCATGTTTAGAAACAATTAAAGGGTCTATAAAGCATGAATAACGTGAACAATGTGCAGTTAATGTTCTTAACCTCTTAACTCCCACCGGATCTGAAAGCTTCTGGAAAAAGTGCCAAAATAGAGACGAAAACGAGACGTAAATGAGGATGAAATGTCAAAAAAGTGACTAAAACGCAACAAAAACAACAAAAAAGGGATGAAAAAAGGGACAAAAAAGCGCAGCGACAACGCAACAAAAGAGTTTTGTAGGGCTTAGCTTTCAAATGAAGAGTTACAGTGGCCTATAGGTAAAAAAAAAAAAGGTTAGTTATGGTGTGAAATTGAAATGCAGTTCACCTTTTGGTCCAAAGAGGGCAGCGTAGCATGGTTTGTGGCAGTAGGGCCGTCCATCGTGCTGTGGGCAACAAAAACAAGACATTTATCAAACTAAGATTTAAAAACATTAAACACACTCAGACACCAATCTTTATATTGTGCATCATTTTATTCAGTGAGATGATTTTATACAGAATATTCAATCATTAAACCCTGAAAATGATTTGAAATATCTCGGTTTTGGTAAGAGACCGGGATTAGCCGCAGCGTTGTTGGATGAGCTCATCACTGCTTTCTTTAAGACACAACATTCTTTCTGCCTCAATAGAGACGAGCCCCGGTGCATGATGGGTAAAGAGGGACATGCACCCAAGAGCTTGAGACCAAAACATGAGGGATACCTACAGTACTTCCACGGGACGAAAGGAGGAGTAGATGAGAGGAATAGATACGGCAAAACATTCAATTAACAATTTGTGCACCTGATCTTAATAGGCTTGACTTATATAGCGCTTTTCCACCTACATTAGGCACTCAAAGCGCTTTACAGCAAGGAACCAGTCACCCACATTCAGGAGGCCCCTTTTACCCGTTGAAAACATGTATGTGAATAAAACTCTGCATTTCTGCCCTTTCCTCTAGTCTGCTTGTGCATTCAGAAACCAAACCCGAGGTCAGAAGTATGAAGAGGGATATATGATCATCGTAACGCGCCGGTTTTACTGCTGAGAACAGCGTGGGCCGTTCACGTATTGATAATCCATTTGACTGTGTCCTCACGCGTCTGGCTCATAGACGCTCTACAGTATCACAGCGGTCACACGGGGACGGGACAGGGGACAAAGGGACCCTGTGTTTGTGAATGAGGATGTCTTCTTTAGACTAAGACTGACTTCACCCTGAGACACGGAGGGAGGTTTAACAGCAGCTGGACCTGGAGAAGAAGTCACGGCAAAGGGACAGATGACGTCACAACAGCTCAGCGTTTATAATCGAGAGAAAACTAGGTCTGTTCAATATGAGAGGAAAATGATGATATTTGACTGTCTTGAACGATAATATTGCGATGCCTTCCATTTTGTTTCATTAAATTTAAATTGATTTTCAGATACATTCTGGCTTTTAATCCATAACCAATGTGTCCAAAGTAGTTTAACCTCTTACACCCACCTTAAAGGGACTATACAGAGTTTAAACATGTTAAAACAAAGTATTTTCATCCCCCTACACGTTCCAGCAATGTCCTAATGTGTAGAATGAGCCCAGACCTGTTCACCACAACTGCCTCTAAAATCCTGGACTGTCACTCAAAAAGTTGTTACTTCGGGTCTGAAGTGCCGTCATACACAAGCTTAATATAGAGACTGCAGTTACACATAAGACCTAAGGTGGCAGTAGTGAGGATAAATGAGCCTATTTAACCGAGCGCATTTTCTCCAGTTCAGTTTAACCCAAATCTATAAGCTCCTCGACTAGAGACTTTTAGATTTGCGTAAAGCCAAGCTGGAGAAAATCTGGTCGGTTCTTACACAATGGGGGAGGAAAGCACTTCTCTTTGCTCCTCATGGCGGGGAGCTGACATTCCTGCAATATCGCCCCCTGGTGGCCAGGGACGTCTCCAAATGACACTTTGTAAAACAGATTCCAATGGAGACCTTGCACCTGCCTAGAATTGCTTAAAAGCCTGACCCCAAAGAATTTACTTTTTTCTCAAAATTGCTACGCTGGGCTAGCCTGGCTAACACCACACTAAAATCACAAGTGATATTTAGTCTGGGGACCACCAATTCATTTTCTCGTAGGAGAGGTGTGGTTTACGATTGTTCATAGCCGTTTATTGGGCGCTACGAATGTCTCTCATGCGTCTGCACGTAGCCATAGCCAATCGTATCATCTATTAGATGACGTATAACGTACCCGCTGTAAACTTTTGAGCTAAACTATTTAGAACACGTTCTAAAGCTTGATCGAAAGATGGCGTCGCGTCTGCTGCTGTCATGTTGGATCTGTAAATATGTTTTTATTTTTTTTATCCCTAAACAAACTACAAACTTCCGTATGTCAAATAGCGCGTCATCGTCTTACCGTCCCTCCTCGTTCTGTGATTGGTGCCCAAATCCATGCGAAAATGTCGGCCATGGTCCCCAGGCTGTTGTGAAGTTCGAAAAGATTCGAGCGCACACAGCAGTCTGGCGTTAGCCAGGCTAACGCTGGGCAAGGTGTCACATTTTAACCACGCTGTTTTTTGTTTAGTAAAAGCCTTTGATTGACAGCAGGGTCAGGGATCTCCAGCCCTTCACTGGTCGCTCGCCAAAGACTTTCTACATTTTTACACGCGCTTGATGGGACGTTTTAGAGGCATTTTCTTGTTTGTTCTGAACATATTGAACAGAATCAATCAATCATGTTTGCATAATATGCAAACATGATTGATTGATGATATTATCATCTTTGCTACTACCTCTCCAGGGTAAACTGCATGAATACAGAAGTATCTTCTTTTTTTATTTTTATAAAAAAGCTCCCGTCCCGCACACTGCCATAAAGAGTGAGACAGTGTGTGGGAGCTTTTTTATTTTTTACATTATATAACTAGAGGTCAAAAGGGTTTTTCTCAGGCCGATGCCGATATGTCGTGTCTATAATCCTGTGTATGAAGCTTTTAAACTGTAAAATGAGTCAGTGTTGACCTGGGGCAGTAGGGGGCGCTTTATTAGGGGCATAGGGCGGATTTATTCAGGACATTCATGTTTAGCAGATACTTCAGAGGGAGCTTGTTTGAAGGACAAAAATCAGCAGATTCCAAAACAAAATAATAATAAGTCTCTATTTCTCATGGTCTTTAAATTTTACGCAAAAGTCTGGAACACATAACATATTAAGCACAAACTCGCAACCAACTTTCCCCAACTTTCATTGGGAGGGCTCTGACTGATAAGCCCTTTAGCGAAATGATATCGGCTAATAGCCCGATATATGTTGGTCAACCATAGTTACCGTCTACGCACCTGTCGCCTCCCGGGTGTGCGGAGTCTTTCTTACCAACAAATTTACACAAGTATCTTTGAAAAAAATAAGTAGCTCTTGATGGATTAAGAACCTCGATTGCTTTAACGAGAAGTGAAGCAAGAATCAAAGGCCAAGAATCAAATACCGATACACTCGGCCCTGAATAGACTTGAAGGACTGTGTTTCCAGCTGTCGCACACCTGGACGGAGCTCCCTGGTCCAATTGTTTGTTTAAATGTCAGAAGACTGGGTTAAAAATGTGTACGACTTTGACTCTGACTCCATTTCCGCGCTGGTTTAACCTCCGCCGTGGCCTTCGGTGGGCGAGCGGTGTGGCCTTATCACGTGGAGCCCTGCCGTTTTTGGACGAGGGCCACAGTTCAGAGGAAGCATGTGCGCGGACAGGAGCTAATCTCAGTCTCCTTTTAAAGAAGCCACTTGAGCTGAGAGGGCAGTGACCCGCGCATACCAGACATGACCAATCATCCACCAGCAGCGCAGAGGAAGAGGGGTCTGCGGAGCGGTGGGGAAAATGGACTGAATGTGTTTATGACGAGTACAGTTTCCATCTTTTCTGCAAGTCATAAGCCTTTAGTATGAAAGAAAAGTCACTAAGCTGCTACCTGTTTTCATCAGAGAGCTGTACACAAGGGGGATATGTCTTGCAAGCGTTTCATCAAACAGAATAAAGATAATTGGACAACTTGTAAGTAAAAAAGTGCTCAATTTCAGCCAAAACCGCAGCTGAACATGTTTTAGACCAGTAGTTCCCAACCAATTAGCACAACCCGACTTAGCATTTCAGATTTAAAGGGGGGCATTATGTAAAATCGAGTTTTCAAGCTTTATATCATGTTATTATGTCATTCCCTCATTAAACACATGCCTGGAGTGTTGCCTTGGCTCATTCACATATTTTTGAGTAATCAGTAAAAACTTAGACGGCAGCCATTTTAGGTGTAGCTATGCCTCAGTCCTCCTAGGAACGCCCCCACCTCCTGGAGACGCCTCTGGACCTTTCGTCACCAGCCAAGCCACCAACCACTGCTCCTCAGCTCAGCAGAGGCCCCTCCCCGCACAGTAGTGTTGTTTAGATGCCACAGCAGTGTGCTGAAGGGGGCGTGTCGGAAAGCTTCTTAAAGAGACAGAGGCCTATTTCAAGACGTTCAGTACAGCCATTTTGAGAGAGCAATTTTATTCAAGGCAGTTATTTTAATTTACTGCATATACAGACCAACAGAAGGTTACGTCATCATTGTAGTATGCTATAGACTGGTGCTATGTGATTGAAAAAAGCATAATACCCCCTCTTTAAAAGAAAGTGATTTTGAAAGGAGAGGCTATAGTTTGGGAGTAAAATGTATAGTTTAGGGAGTATTTTAGGTTTATATCCAGGTTATTAATGGGGATTTTAAGCCTCCTGGTTTTGTCCGGTTCATGTAAACACAGAATCCTGGTTTCAGTTTCCTGGATAAGCCAATATCCAGGTTATTAGAAACAAGTACTTTTTTGCTCCGGGGGATCTCCGGTGAAAGTCAATGCAGCTCCCAGATTAAACCAATCTTTTATTTTATTATTTTTTCAATTCTCATGTCTTGTTAAAGCTGGGAAAGAACCCTACTGTTATAAGTGCTTCTTTGAATAGTTATTTTCCCAAATGTCCCAAAAAGCCATGCATTAGTAGCCTGGTCTTACCATACCCTCGTACTCCATTTCATACAGAGGGTCTGGATCTTCTCAATTGAGCTCTGTTTTCAGGTGGGTGGGGTGAACTCCTTTAAAATTTGAAACGATTGGATCTGTTTTTACCCACTCGCCGTGTTTGGTCGTGAAGTACGCTCGCTAAATGGTAGGTTGAAATTCAACCGATGTAACGCGGCCACTAAGATCAGACCCAGACGTAACATGTAGGGAAATGATAATTGACCGGAGTTTACGGATGGCTAATGCCAGGTTAATGCATTAGCAACACTGCTAAAGTATTTAGCTCATTAGCATATTTGTCATTAGCTCCACCCCTCTCTGGAGCCTAAATATCCAGGATTCTGTAGTTGCTCGTGTAAACAGGGATATGAGTGTCGTGGTTTTTCGGACACATGTAAACATCATGTCCAGAATATTGTCATAACCAGGATATGCCTAATAACCAGGTTACTTGAGCGCATGTAAACACACTCAGTGACTACTTTCTAAATAAACTGTAAAAAACTCAAGGGAGGGGGTACACAGAATACCACTAAAGGGAACCACTGTTTTCAACCATCATTTTGGTATTTTCCATGGACATATACAGTAAAAAATGTTGTGCAATGTCATAATGAAGGTTGTGAAAGTCGCTTATATACTTGAAGAAATGGGACGTTTGAAATGCATTATGAAAGTTAGGAATGCGTTTGGACCACGACTAACAAATCACAATGTCAATTCTTCATCGTTTGTGCACCTAATAATCCCTTAACATGCCATTCGCAGCAGCACCACTGTTACGCTCTTTATTCACATTGAGAAAACTCATACAGTAGATGACATCGCCGAATGATGATGAGCTCGTCAGATACGGAGGTGGTCCAGAGAGAAGCAGTGGGAGAGACTGTCTTAACAATGACAGTAATCACAGAGATTAAACAGCAGCAGATTCCTGTGGGTCTGAGCTGAAGTCATATCCTCCTCCTGCACTGAATAAACTGGATAATATGTACATATACAGAGAGAAGAGAGAGAGAGATAGGAGACGAGAGGGAGAAGACGGAAGAACTGGAACATGTTAAAATGTCTGGCCCAAATAGAGTTGGGCGATAATGACCAAAATGGATACTGGGACTTTCTCGATAACAACGATGAAGCGATACTTTGCAAACCATCAGAAATATGGAAAAATGTGCTGCAAACATCATAATGTGCATCGCTTTGTCGCTCAAAAAGATAGAAAGTCCTGAACATATCACAAAAAGAGCGGATAAAACACATACCACATTTTTTCCCACTGTTTTTCCCATTGTTTCCACATTTCTTGACATTGGGGATTCAATTGTGTGGACATTTCTTTGATTATCAGCTCCATTTATTCCAATCAACTAAAGTGTAAATTAATGCATTTTTACAACACTTTGTTTTTGCTGTAATATCGTCATTATTGTGTAAAGTGTCACTGGGAAGTTAAACGTTAAATGGCGGTCGTTCCAGTGACGCAGCAGGAGGGAGCGCTCTGCCCCGGTTATTATCGACTCGTGTCAAACTAATGGAGGCTGTGGACGTCTGCACAGCGGGGAGCAGGGTCAGGAGCTCACTGTGGATACATATTTACTAGTAATATGGCATAACTAAGTGATATTGTGTAAAGACTTGAGAAAGTGTATGAGAAAAAGTTGCAATATATTTCATAACTGTCTTGAAAATTGAAATTATTGCTATATTTTTAGAGATGCCACCGACCCAGTTTTTTGATACCGATACCGGGGTTTGAGTATCTGCCGATATCCGATATTTACCGATACCAAGAGACTTCCTTAAAAGTGTCTTTCTCTGAGTGAAAAATTGAATTGACTCTTTTCTCCATTTTAAGACCAATAAAGTCATACTTTATTGTCATGATGTTACAGATCAATTATTAATTATATCTATTGAAAACTAATGGATAACATTAAACAAGGATCACTGGACTTTTCTACACTAGTTATCCTTGGGTTTATGACCGGCTTTAGGTTACATTAATATAAACAACTCACATGAAGTGATCTGATCATTACAAATATGTGCGATCAGTTATTTCTTAAACTAAAATACAAACACTTGGCTTCAGCAGTGGTTATTTTATTTTATTAGGCTTCATTAGGTATTTCTATCATAGTCTCTGACCCAGCCTTGATTAATTTTCGTTAGCACTAGCATGCACCCGCTAGCTTTAGCATGCTATTGCTAGCGCGGCATTTTGCGCGGCGATCAAAAATATGTTTGCGCAAGTTAAAACTAAATCAGCGGTTGGATTCCCCTGGTTCTCCCTTTAAAATGATATGCAGCATGCCCATATTCACTTAGGTGGCTAAAGTTGTATTTTAAGGCATTGAGAGTCAAAACTGTATTGGTTTAGTATCGGATATTGTAGCGATACCCGATATTGTATTTTTCCAGTTTAGGCTCCGATATCCGATACCAGTATTGGATCGGTGCATCCCTACATATTTTATACAACCATTCATTAGTGTGTTCCATTAAATTTTACCGATCCAGCTTTTTTGCTACAGATACCGACCGATACTGGGGTTTCTGCTGATGTTCGATGTTAAGTTATATCAGGGTCACCACCTTTTTTCAGCCGAGGGCTACTTCAAGAGCATTGAGTTGTTCGAGAGCTACCAGTTATAACAAATCCTAAAGGATTAAACGTACACTGTTACTTATAGATATTGACCCCATACTATATAAATAGCTTTATTTTAAAGTCCTACTGAGTCACAAGAACAGAAATAACTGTATTTTTAAGAATCAGATTCAAGAAAATGAAGTGTTTTACACCTTAGAAAAGTCTCAAGGGCTACTGGGCATGCCCCAAAGGGCACCTAGGTGCCCGCGGGCACCACGTTGGTGACCCTGAGTTATATTATGAAAAAGTGACAGAAACGCTAAAGAAAATGCGACAATGCAACAAAAAGTCAGTTTTGTAGGTCTTAGCTTTCACAATAAGTGTTACACTGGCCTATAGGCTGTAAACTCCAGTCGGGAAGCTTTTAGATTTGGGTAAAGCCGAACTGAAAAAAATATGCTCAGTTAAGGCAGGGGTTAAGAGGTTAATCCCTGTAAGGAAATTCGCTCTCTGCGTTTGACCCATCCTCAAAGCCGCTGGGGCGACCTGGAGGAGCAATAGGCCATCTCCAGATGTGCAGTATCACCTGGCAGGAGGATTAACCCATTGTACATGTTTTAGTGGTAGGGGAAACTGGAGTACAGGAGGAAACCTACGCCGACACAGGGAGAACATTCAAACTCCACACAGAAAGGCCGCATCCAGGTGGGAATCGAACCCGGTACCTTCTAGCTGTAAAGCACGAGCGATAACCGCTGCGCTACCGTGCTGCCCACAATACTTAAAATATTGATACTTGGTATTGCAACACAGTATTGCGATACGATGTGATATTTTGTCCCATCCCTAATATTTATTATGGGAAATTGCCTGTGGGCCAGACCAGATTGTTTGGTGGGCCTGATCTGCGCTTTACGTCTGCTTAAACCTTCTGCATTCTTTATATTATTATTTTGATGTCATTATATTAAATTTGTAGTTATTCCACCCAATAACCCCACAAACAGGAAGTGAAACTATCATCCATAAAAGATCGTGCCTTAAATTAATTTCCTCTTGGATGATTTAGCCACATCCTCCACTGATAAAAGTGCACATACATATGAATGAAACAATAGTGGAGGGCTGTAGGCCACTCAATCACTACAGCTCATGTGACTGTCCCAGATTCAGATGAACCTATATTCGCTCACACGGGCTGCACTCACGGCCTCGGGCTCTTCACTGAGTTGTATTGAGAGAAGTGACCATGACTCAAACGACTAAACAGAAGAGACTAAACAAGATTATATTATAAGAGATAGTAACTTATAGGGAATATTGTTGAAAGCGGCACACTATGATGGGATAGAATATAATTATATTTATAAATAAGAGAAAGTGAATTAGCAAATAAAATGTTATGCTTTTTAATGATATTTTAATGTCTACATACTTTATTTAGGTGGTGATGGTGGCGCAGATAGTAACGCGGGTCGTTTTGTGACTGGTTGACTCCCACAGGTGTACACTGTTGTTACATCCTTGAGCAAGACATTTCACCCACACTGGTGTATGAATGAGAGAGTGAATGGGTGACTGGTTCCTTGATGTAAAGCGCTTTGAGTGCCTAAAGCAGGTAGAAAGGAGCTCTATATACATGTGACCGTTTACCACAAATGTCATCAGTGCAGTGGAATATTTCCTTTCAAGATTTGTAAACATTCAAACATAGGACTGAGGGGTATTTTTGATAAACAAAACAAAAAATTGGACACAGCGAGCAACTTTAGAGCAAAAGATTGTGCAACATTTCAGTCAAAACCGCAGCAGAATTACATTAGTTTTAAACTATAGTTTTTCTATTTTTGAGAAACGTAACTGGTAAACTGGTATCGGTTCAGTATTGGATATTTGTAGCTGATCCCCGATATTGTATTTGTTTCCAGTATCGGCTCCGATATCCGATATCAGTATCGGATCGGTGCATCCCTAGATTCAAGCTTTACGACTATGAGCCTACTTTGGGTAAAATAGAGTATATTACATTAGGAAAATGTGACAATAAATGCAAAGACGAATAAATATTGAGGCCAAAATTGTATTGTTTGTCTGTCATTTATGCGATATAGTAATTATCATGGCTGCTCTTGCTCTACCTGTGACCCTGTTGTTATGAGACAGACAAAACTATCAACTTTTCTACTCTGACGCCATGACACTAAATTTGAAGGAGCTACAAGAAGTCATTTTAAATCAAAGCCTTTTTAACTTGTAGATTTTATAAATTGCACTCAGTGAGGAACATGTTCATGGGAACCTACTCTACATTTTTCTTTCCAAATCGACGACATCAACGCAGTTATCTGCCGACGTTAAGCCGGTGATTCTGTTAAAACGTCAAAGCGAGTCTCACGTGTGTTGCGTTCACTGACCTCAGCGTGGCCTCCGGCGTTCAGGAGTTTGTTGCAGCGGTCGCACTTCAAACACAGCTTGTGCCAGTCCTTCCCCAGAGACGACACTTTCTCAGCTGCAAAAAAACACATTAAAGATATAGTATTTAGGTTGGTTTGATAAAAGAAAAAAAGTGATATGCAAATTGTACAAGCATGATTACAACCACGCGGATCGTTTGGTTATTTCGAACTTCTTTCACAGAAAACATTTGGCTTTCATAATAAAACAACTCGTTCATCACCTTTATAAAAGTCAGATCTAAATTACAGTCAAGCACAAAAGACTCTGATCAAAACAAAACGATTGAAAACTAGATGATTTCAAGATGAACTCGAAGGAAACATTTCACTCTTTCTTGTATTTTAGGGCAAAACCACATATAATTTGGTAGATCCAGATAATTATCAAAATAAACTGTTTAAATACATGTTTTTCTGCCTCTCAAGTCGTATAAAAGGCTTTTTGCTGTAGGGGTTCTGGGTTGTTTACGTGGCAATTTTTAGGGTTTGAGAACCTGAGTCAGTAAAGTAGAGCTATATATCAGTACAGACCAAGAACTAAACCAAGATGAAAGGCGTCTAAACAGGTTCTTAACCTGGAGTAAATCTGAACTGAACAAGGGTTAAATACGTGTCTGAACTGGGATTAAATAACGACCAAACAAGGGCTAACCAAGGTTTTCCACAGGTTCAAATAGGGCTGGGAAAAAAATCGATTTGATTGAAAAATCGTGTTGGTAGGTCAAATCGATTCATATTTTCAAAAAAAAAAAAAAAAAAAAAAAAAAAAAAAAATCGATTTTATTTTTAGATCCTTTTTTTTTATAGATTTTTTTTGGTTAGATATTTATTTTATTTATTTTTAGCTCTCTGCCCTCTGCTTAGAGGAACAAGGTCCTCCTGTACAAATGTGCCTCAGTTACCTCAGGATTTTTGTTGTTTTATTAGCTTAATCCAAATCAGTATAAATAATTTGGATGTTTAACAATCTTTTCTGCATAGTGACTTTTAGTTAGTTTGCCTTTGCAATTTTGTTTATGTTGGTTCACTTTAATTAAATACAATAAATATATATTTTAAAAATATATTTATAGTTCGCAGTTATTTTGTTTTAAATATATATATCAGATTTTTTTGTGGGGAAAAAAATCGCCCAGCTCTAGGTTCAAACCAAGGTCTAGATCAGGGATAGACGGCATCAGGTCCTCAAGATGATTTTGATCGGCGAGTACTTTAACATTTCCAGTACCGTATTTTCCGGAGTATACAGTAAGTCTTGGCAACTACCTGGAATGGAGGCGTAACTGCACCGTTGACAAGCCTCTCCCGGCAGCACGTTGTTCAAGCACCCATTTGCGAACTCGTTCCTCTAGCTGTGGTCATCTGGCTTTTAGACCGCGATTAGCTTATTTTGTTTTTCTTCATTGCAGTAAGAGTAACCTTCGCTTTTCGCCAGTGCTTCACAAGTTTTTTTTTTAAATCTTCAGTGGCACAGGAGTAGCAAATACTGGTACACAAGCCTAAAGCGCCCTCTAGTGGCTGTGTGAAAATAACAAAGGTGTGAAATGATATATAAGTTGCACCTGAGTATAAGTCGCACATCCAGCCAAACTATGAAAAGAAGTGCGATTTATAGAGAAAATACGGTAGTCTAAAAAAGTGAGAAATACTGTCAATTACTTCCAAAGATGTCTTATACTATCATCTCAAGGTTTATTACCAACAAGTTTTGGTTAAACTATCTGGCAACCCGAAGTCGCTTTCTGACCGGACAATTGTTCATGAGCAAACCCTACAGACAGCAACACAACAATCTCAACACAAAGATCAAACTTCTCCAAAAAAACAAAATCATTGCTTCCTTGTATTTGTTAAGATGCATTTGGCAGAGTTTATTTGGGAAGAGGAAGTGCCAGAGTGAGAGGGAGACAGACTTCCTGGTTCCTGCGCCCTTAGAGATAAGAAAAGGGGTTTCCTGGCTCCGTGGTCCATTGTGAGTAGCTTTTTTTTTACCTCGTTGCAGCTTTTTTGGGTTGTTTCTTGGGGAGAGGAGGGGTGCGGCCCGAGAGGAAATAAGGTCTACTGTAAAGGAGAGGGTGGGGCTGTGTTTTTAATTTGGGAGATCAATTGCTGTTAACGAATACCAACAAGCTCGCAAACATGTAGCCAGGTTCAGCCGCCATAACTTCATCATTACGAGTGTAACCTCTTAACCCACGCCTGAACGGAGTGCATTTTTTGTCACTTTTTTGTTACATATAGATTTGGATAATGCCAAAAGGTTCTTGAAAAGAGAGCAACAAAAAAGTGATGAAAACGAGGATGAAACCGCGACAAAAGAGCGGAAAAAAATATGGCAAAAAAGCCCCAGAAAAGTGACGACAACACACGCAACAAAGCGATCCATTTAGATCAGTTTTGCAGGTCTTAGCTTTCAAATTGGGTGTTACACTGGCCTGTAGGCTGTGAGATTTGGGTGTGGCTGAACTGGAGAAAATGCACTCCGTTCAGGTGGGGGTTAAGAGTTTAAGAAAAGCGCCTTTGCAGAGGTCTCTCCTGATATTACTATGTTAATCTGATCCTCCCTTGCTCCAAATTTGGCCTGGACTTTTGCATCACTGTGCCCCCTTAATGTGTATAATGTACTTATATATGTTGACCTTACTGTAACATGGTAGACTGACAGACACAGGATTTAGGTTATCCTCCTCGGACACGCCCTCTCTTTTCTCCATCCTTCCATCTCCCATCCTCTCTATCCTCCTGAGACCCTGCAGCCCTTGCATGTATGTCCTCTGTAGTGGACATTGGTCTTGTGTCAGGCTGTTCAATCTGAAACTCAGTGGACACATTCAAAAAGCTGCTCTTTATATGTTGCTTTGATTTTGTCTTTTTGTAAAGCATGTTGTGATCTTACTATAATTTAGTGGAAATGACTGTGTTGGAAATGGTTTGGTGAAATACTGAAAAGTAAAGTATAACGTTTGAAAGGCTTTATTTAACCTCTTAACCTCCACCTGAATGAACCGAGCACGTTTTCTCCAGTTTGGCTTTACCCAAATCTAAAAGCTTCTGGGGAAAAGCGTCAAAATAGCAACGATAACGAGGATGAAAACGCAACGAAAAGAAGCCACAAAAGAGCAACAATACGTGGGGAAAAAATGTGAAGAAACCAAGACAAAAAAGCAACGGAAAAAAATTATGAAATGGCAACAAAAAAACTACAAAAACAAACAAAAAACTACAAAAACCGACAGAAAAACGGCAAAAAACAAACAAAAACCCCAGACAAAATAACTACAAAAAAATAAATAAAAAAAGACAAAAACCCACAAAAAAAATTACAAAAACGCTTAAAAATTGTAACAAACAACACGACAAAAAAGTTACAATCACTTCTGTAGGTCTGAGCTTTCAAATGAGGTATTACACTGTTGCTCTCCAGTCGAGAAGCTTTTAGATCTGGGTAAAGCCGAGGTTAAAGGGGGGGTATTATGTAAAATGGACTTTTTCAAGCTTTATATCATGTTATTATGTCATTCCCTCATTAAACACATGCCTGGAGTGTTGCCTTGGCTCATTCACATATTTTTGAGTAATCAGTAAAAACTTAGATGGCAGCCATTTTAGGTGTAGCTATGCCTCAGTCCTCCTAGGAACGCCCCCACCTCCTGGAGACGCCTCTGGACCTTTTGTCACCAGCCAAGCCACCAACCACTGCTCCTCAGCTCAGCAGAGCCCCTCCCCGCACAGTAGTGTTGTTTAGATGCCACAGCAGTGTGCTGAAGGGGCGTGTCGGAAAGCTTCTTAAAGAGACAGAGGCCTATTTCAAGACGTTCAGTACAGCCATTTTGAGAGAGCAATTTTATTCAAGGCAGTTATTTTAATTTACTGCATATACAGACCAACAGAAGGTTACGTCATCATTGTAGTATGCTATAGACTGGTGCTATGTGATTGAAAAAAGCATAATACCCCCCCTTTAAGAGGTTAATGTATTGTTTTATTTTTTCCCCAAGACTATTTACATTGTAGATTCTCACTGAAGGCGTTCATTTATATTTTAAACAAAAAAAAGGTGAAATAGATTCTTCAGATTCAAAATTGCCGCCTTATTATGGAGTTATTTCACCCTTTTTCGTTTCCTACATAATCCCACGTGTTCATTCATTCAGTTTAAAGTCTTCAATGAGAATCACACAATGTTAATAGTGCTGGAAATAAATAAAAGCTCAGGCATAAAAACCGGTTCCAAACTTTTGACAGGTGTGGTTTAAGACAGTTATCAAATACAGCCTTTTTTCACATCGCTCAGTCTGACAAGATGCTCCTCTCTCTCCCCCTCCTCTCTCGGTCTCTCGCTCTCTTCCAGTCTGACATCATCCCTCCAGCCTCCAGCGTGGCACAGACTGACCCCCCCATCTGCCCTCGCCCGGGAACACCCACATCCAATAACAACCCCCCATCCCCCCCCCCACAATCCCTCAATCCCTCATGCGGCTGACAGACAGGGCTCTCATCCATCTCCCATCGACGCAGCACAGCGCCATCTTTATTCTGCCCCAGTGACGTCACAAATGAGTCACGCGGAACAATGGCACATCGATGTAACGCCTTTTGTTCAGGACAAAGAGGAAAAACTGAACGAGGCAATAAAGGAGGGTTTACGTCATCTTTTATATTTAATAAAAATTACATAAAATGCAAGGACGAGCAGTTACAGCGACTGAGAAAGAGACTTTGACGACGAAGAAGAGCCTTAAAAAAGGGGACGAAATGAAGATAGTGTTACTTTTAAACTTCCAGGTAAAACAATAAGTATAAACAGTCAAAAACATTAATATGTGTTTGGTGGTGAGGCCAATTTTCTTCTGCATCAAAAGACAAACCTCCCAAAGCACATGGCTACTTTCTACTAATGGCAGTGTTGTACATCATCCGGACTTCGCGGGGTGTTTTGAAGGGTCTCACCAGGAATTTTTAAGGGAACTGACAGTAATTTCTGAGAAACACTGATCTAATGGTTTAAAGAGGGGGTATTCTGCTTTTTTCAATCACATAGCACCAGTCTATAGCATACTACAATGATGACGTAACCTTCTGTTGGTCTGTATATGCAGTAAATTAAAATAACTGCCTTGAATAAAATTGCTCTCTCAAAATGGCTGTACTGAACGTCTTGAAATAGGCCTCTGTCTCTTTAAGAAGCTTTCCGACACGCCCCCTTCAGCACACTGCTGTGGCATCTAAACAACACTACTGTGCGGGGAGGGGGCTCTGCTGAGCTGAGGAGCAGTGGTTGGTGGCTTGGCTGGTGACGAAAGGTCCAGAGGCGTCTCCAGGAGGTGGGGGCGTTCCTAGGAGGACTGAGGCATAGCTACACCTAAAATGGCTGCCATCAGAGTTTTTACTGATTACTCAAAAATATGTGAATGAGCCAAGGCAACACTCCAGGCATGTGTTTAATGAGGGAATGACATAATAACATGATATAAAGCTTGAAAAAGTCGATTTTACATAATACCCCCCTTTAAGAGGCACTAGACAGGAACATATTTTTATTATATTTGCAGGTACAGGTGTGTGAGTGGGAGGGGCGAGGGGAGTGGCGTATGAAAGAGATGCACTTTATGAATTGTGTAGTTGTTGTCCTTACCGGTTTTGTCTGTAATGTACTGCTGTGTGTTTTGGCTTATGTGTTTTATATTTTGTATGTCCTTGTCTTAGTTTTTTACCTCATGGGACTGCGGATGGAAATTAGCCTTGAGCTAAATCCGGCATATCTACAGCACTAGTTGTCTGTTCATTAATATGTACTGTCCCATTCAAATAAATTAATAAATGAAATGAAATTTAGTAAAAAGTTGAATGCAGGATTTGAATTTCGCAGGGCTGGGCAATAGGGCAGGGCGATATGGCCTAAAATCTATATCACGATATAAAAAAGAAATATCACGATAACGATATATTTGACAATATAATTGACAATGGACAAATTACTTAAAAATCCCAGCCTTATGCCTATTGGGAAGATTAATTCAGTCATATTTTATTCTATTGTTTTTTTAACGGCATACTAATTTCCTCGCAAATGTGATATACTCAAGCAGTTTACATCCTTCATTTAATTTGACTTTTTAAGCACCTGTCCCCGTGTTCTACAGTCAGTGTTTATGCTGCTCTGATGGAGCTGAACATAAATTACATCCATAGACATATTATCAATAGGCCGTCATTCCTCACTCCTCCCCGTTTACCACAATGACCACGTTCGAGGGGGAAATCATGGCGGATTTACAGACTCCTCCTCCCCTGTGCTGACGAAGCCTGTTCCTAAAAGGGCATAAGGGCGGGATCTTCACTGTAGACTCGGCCCTTGCGTGACGTGTAGCTCGCGCAGCTCCAATGCTAACAGTCCAGGCCTCATTAAGTACGAGATTTCTGGTCTCTTTAATTGTAACTAACCCAGCGTTATCACAGGAGGAATATCTAGCTGTAGAAAGTTTAAAAAAAAGTTGTTTTTAATGTGTCTAAAGTGCAATGCATTCCAATGGGGGACATATGGAGGTACTACAGCAATGGCGGCCCCTAAAAACCAGAGCTGCCAGCGGCCATTGATTACATCGTGTCCACAACGATATAAACAATTACAACGATACCAACAAATTATATCGCGATAACGATATGCGATACGATATGGCCGACCCCTACTGGGCAAGTAATCGAAATGTAATCAAAATCACAATCTCTACACAATCGTCACAGGACTTTATAATCATCAGGTTTACAGCCATTTCTTTGGCACAAACAGCACCAGGTTTGAGAATTTCTTTGTGTTAAATGAAACTGGAGGAAAGTATTTGTTTTTGTTGGAGCTGAGATTTGTATAAAAGGTGTTTAAGTTCATGAATCTGCCGCATGTATTTATTTTACGTGCAGCTGGAATTTTGAATCCACAAAGAGGAGACCAACCAATCAATCTAAAGCAATATGGACTACAGGTCAAGAGAACTTATCAAGAAGAGCTCGACTAAAACTAGTACTGCGAATTTCAAGTTCGAAGTACAGCGCTGGCATGTGTTTTCTGCTTTAAACTTTTTTCCAATGTCGTCTTCCAAATTTGGATATCAAGTTTACATCTCCTCAGTTAGTCCAGACAAGGTTTAGTCTCGTGAAGAGCTCCTAAAAGGCAATGATTTGAATTTACTGCATGTCATAAATCCAACAAGAAGTCAAGTGAAGAGTACGAGCCAAAGTGCTAAGTGCGGCCGGTGTTGGATTCTGAAGAGCGGCTGTAAAAGAAACTCGTGAATTGAGACGGTCATGTGATCCAGATGTTTACGTTTGGTGTCAAGTGGTAAAAGTGCTTCTCAGGATCCTGTTAGAAAGAGTCGGACTGCACTCTGTCACTTCCATCCCTCACAAAGCTGTGGGTTTGGGCTCGTGACAGGTTGGAATTGCTTTTTATGGTTGGTTTATAGGTTAGTATCTAATAACTGGACTCATCCGCATGGCTCCGGTTGACCCAAGAACGTGAATGCAATCGATCTATTGATTAAAAAGGGAATTGTGTTGTCAGTAAAGAGCAGAGAAAGGCTGACTGTGCAAAAAGACAGACACTTGAAGATATTAAGTCTGTGGAAAACAAGTGAGAGTGCTGAATACTGTAGCTATAAATCAAGAGACTGATTCAACTAAATTAAAATGGAGGCTATTGGCTTTTTCTGTGTCTTTACAGGCAAGAGGTGATTTGGTCAGTTCATAGATGCACAATAGAGCATTGTTGAGCATCGTACAAAGAAACTGTGATTGGATTATGTCTCAACAAAACAAAGTGCCGACAACGATTCAGGGTTTTTGCAGGTCAGACTTGTGCCTTTTTAATGCCCAAAAGCTGTATTTTTAAAGCCACAAACAAAAGATTGACCCATTTTCTACTTCTCAATATTTGCAAACATAAAGCAGAGGAGTGAGGGGAAATGTGTATGTGTTTTGGTCCACAGTTCATATATTTTCAATCTATCGATATGGGTTTTTCTAAAGCCAATGCCGTTTTGGAGGATTGGCTGCTTCCAATATGCAGGGCCGATATTTCCAAATGTCTTGTCTATAATCCTGTGTTTGATGCGTCTAAACTGTATAGTGAGTCAGTGTTGAACGGTGACAGCAGGGGGCGCTTTGTTAGTGACGTAGGGCTGATTTATTCAGGACATTCATGTTTAGAGGGAGCTTGTTTGAAAGGCAAAAAAAATCTGCTGATTTCTGAACAAAAAACGGAAAGCCTATCAATTTCGGTTTTGGAGATATCGGCCGTTTATCAGCGCTAGATCGGCCGATATCCAATACTGTAAAAGACCCAAATATCGGCCCTCGACCTTTAGTATAAAGGTTGAAATGTGACATAATTATGAAAAAAAAAGAAGAGATTTAACGCCTGTTGGAATCAAATTTAATGCTTTCCGATGACATTCAAGGCTTTAATAGCTGAACTGGGACGATACACTTATTTCACCATCAGTCATGTGTCCAAAGTGTATAAACCAAATGCCATTTGACATTTATTGAAGTGTCAAGATTGAAATTACGGTGATTATGGTGTAAACAACAGTCAACACCATAATCATTCTGAAGATAACGTGAAGTCTAGTCTTGCACTTCTCTACGCAGAGAGGGTGACTGCCTATCAGTGAATCAGCTGTTTGTGTCTATGTGTTTGTACTTTATCTGTACTTCACGTTATGTTCAGAATGATTATGGTGTTGACCGTTGTTAATCAGCTAATCTCACTGACATGGTCTTCTTGTTCTGTAGCGTGTAAGCAAAGCATGAGTCAGGAGCTTGTTCAGATTTCGTTACAAAGAATAACTAAGTAACGGGTTTACCTTAATAAATCCTTTCCGTAGTCCCTCTGGGGGTAATACAAGTGTTAATGGGATGATTGGAGGGTCTTTCATCTCCCCCTGGTGTCTCTGGCCAGAAAACCACAATTGCAACTTTCCTGCCTCCGGGTCGGAGTCACCAATACACACTAATGGAATCACGAAGAAGAAGCTAACAGGCTAACGGGCAAAGCTAACTGCGGGCAAGCGCCACTTAAACAGTATTTACAGCCAAGTTTGAGTGAAAAAATTATCTCCATTGTGTAATTAGATGTACAATATTCCTCTCTCTCCCTTTGTCTTTTCTGTCAGCGTAGTATTTACTCTCACGGACAATTAATGAGTAAAAAAACGCAACATGCTACGACACCTGCAGTGGCGCTTATGGCCTCTAGGGGCGTGGGTTACTTAGTTCTGCTTTAAGACAAAATGTAACAAAGTGCTGTTACTGGGAAACAAAGGAGTGTGTGATAAAAATACCGCCTAACACAAGTATTGAAGGTATTGCAATACTTGATAAAATGCAGAAAAATGTATTACGATACGATAAGATATTATTTCCCAGCCCTATGAACTACGTTGTACAATTGTATCATCACAAAGCTCTTCTTCTTAATTTTAGAAGTGTTTATTTCATGCTCAATCCTTTTTAATGCCTTGCGGAAACCCTGACGATGATATAGACATCCATTTTGCAACGCAATAGAAGACATCCACCATTCACTGCCATTGTTATAATATATTTTCCACTTTCTTTTACATGCAATATACCATTACATAACTATACACCAAATGTTGACCGGCTAATACAAAAAAAAAGGTTGTGAAAATGCAGTGGAAAGCGTCCTGCTCGGTAAAACGTACAGCTGCCCAACATCATCATAATGAGAGGCGTATAAATGCCTCACATTTCTCCTGAGTTCAAACAGCTTGAGACGGTGTTTAACAAAGCGGAGAACAACCACACGTCTGCTCACACCTGCGGTAAAAATAGACCGCGAATGAAGAGCCTCAGGAGCACTATCTCTACTCATAAGTTTCCAATTAGTTCCAAGACAAACCCATTAAAGGTTTGTTATTTTAAGTGGCTATAATCTGCTAAATCCGGCACATTTCTTTATTTGCTTAAAGTCTAAAGGGAGGTTGTTATTGTCGTAGTTATGAGTCTTTATTATGGGCCGGGGGAGTGAGGGAGGGACAGAGTGTGGGGGAGGTGACCCGTATCCAAAGCTCATCTCTGTCATGTACAGATGTGGTCAATCCTGCATTATCCTCCGCACAGAACTAAAGCCACGGAAACATGCAGATGGGGAAACATTTGGAAATAAAAGAGTTGCAATGAGTCAAGATCACTGTTCAAGTAAATAATGATTCACTTCTTTAATGATAAAATTTGAATTACTATCATTTCTAAATCCCTACCTTTACTGCAACTACTGCTATGGAGCTTCTCAATAACACTCCAACTAGCAGACAACTATATTAAAATGTGCAAAGCATATTTTTCTAATTTATTTCCATTCTAGCCTCTTTTTGCTCCTGATTTTGTATTTTTAAAGTCTTGGTTTGACAGAATATGCTATAAAATCCAATAACTATCACATTTAGTTTGAAGTTAAGGGAATGTACTGTGTTGAAATGGTTCAGTGAAGTATCTCAAAGCAGTGTCTAACGTACAGAGTTTAGCCACCCCATATCCAAATTTCTATTCATGTGAATGATGAAGTAAGGGGAAGAGGAAAATATCTCCATAAGGCGTAAAGTTACAGATGAGACGTTCCCATAGCATTCTTCAAACGGGTAATGAAGAGGTGCAGTCTAAAGGTTTCGCCGTGGTCTTCGCAGTCTCCTAACCTAAACATCATTGAAGATCAATGGACGGACCTTCAAAGAGCAGACCATCTCTTAGTTCTGGAAGACTTTTGTAAGAAAGAAATTCCCAAAACAGGAATTGAAAAGACTCTTGTCTGCCTAGAAAGGTGCTTAAAGCTGTGTTGTCATATTGGGGAGCTACGAGGTGTTAACTCTTCAGGTGGCCTTGTGCCTTTATGTTATTTGGAAATAAAATAATATGTTATGGGAAAGTTTCAATTGTAACTTGATTTTGGAGATCATTTCATCTACCCTTTGCTTCATTGTTCACATTAATAAGATATTTTGACCCAAAGTAACTAAACTTTCACACCCCATTTACCATTTACCCTATTGTTATTAGGAGTGTGACAATATATCGATTTTCCAGTATATCGTGATATTTTGAGGGACGATACGATACGGATACTTCTTATTCTGATATTGATACTTTTGATGACGTCTGGCATATTAATGAGGCAGCAGTGCTACATTGTTTTCACAACAGAGGCCAATAATGATCAAGAATTCAGTCAGGACAGTAGAGGTCAGCACTACAATTTTAAGCACAAACACTCACACAAATATATTACTTTTAATGACAATCTTATTTATAATTATTTAAAAATAAGACTGTGGTTTCTAGTTTATTATTAATTTAAATGATGATTCAAAATGGCTCTGTTGTGTCTGTTTTTGTGCGTTAATTGTGTGTCCGCGTGCTCTTACACCCGTCAAGAGCTACTGAACTATGTCAATTGTTGTCGTCTTACCCTATTTTACTTTTGATTTTTCATCTTATTTATTTTTAATATTCTAGCCTTATAGTTTAAAGTTTTATAGCTTATTTTGATCTAAATTCTGTGTTATACGTTTTATGTTGCACGTCTGCACCAAGAAAAATTCCTAGTTTGTGAACCTGTTCTCAAACAATGGCAATAAAAACTATTCTGATTCTGATTAAATATAAGTGAAGTCACTGACAGAGCTAGAAAAGTGGCATTTTTAATTTATTTTTTATCGTGATGTATCGTAGGTTATTTTTGTGCAATATATCGATTATCACAGTATCGGCGTATTTTTATATTTTTTATTTAGTTTATTTATTTAAAAGGGACCATGTACAATTATAACATAAATGTTGCCATTTGATGCATTGTACCAGAGTTAGCCTGAGGCTAATTTACATCTGCAGTCCCTGGCAGGGAACGGACAACCCATAACAGAAAAAAGACAAGATTCACAAGACAAGGGTTGACCAAGAAAGACAAACCACATACAACATTACAGATTAATAAAAAACCTATGAACCCTCCCATACAACCAGACAAGACACATAACAACACAAATACAGACAAGCAAGTCAGTACCAGAGGGAGTGTAAAACCAAAGAGGGCTGGCATGGCTAGTGTGTACAATGCTGGCTACGTTTTAGATGCTTTTTGAGTTCAGTTTTAAAGCCCTTGATGGTCGTGCATGTCTTTATATTGTCAGGCAGTTTGTTCCACAGTGTTTAGCAGCCTTCACTGCAAACGCTGATTGACCAAAAGCGGAATGACGGAAAGGTACAATGCAATCATGTGGAGAAGCTGCTCGAGTGGATCTTAAAGAACTCCCAGAGCGCTGTCGCACAAAGGTTTGTAAACAGCCAGGAGCCGAGCCCTTCAGGATCTTAAAGACCAAACATAGATATGAGAACGATATCATGAGATTATCGTTATCGTGAGCCATGTATTGGGTATTGAATCGTGAGGTACCCATAGGTTCCCACCCCTATTTGTTGCAGAATAGAATATTGCAACATTTTCTCATATCGTGCGGCCATTTACAAGACTCTTGTTACTACGACAAAAGTACTGCAAAAACAGTGTATTTTTGAAGATTGGATGGCTGATTTTAACACGCTAATTGACAGTTTTCATATGGCCACACTTTTTGATAATAGCATTATGCAGCAGTTATATTCGGAAACACGTGGGCGCGGTTTAGACATCTCTGAAATGCCATCAAGTCCTCTCCCTCCTCTTCATTTACAGTGACGAGGGACGCGCCGCTTCAGAAAAACAGGCGCTCCCCCCACTCCCACAGGAAGTCCCCGTGAAGATACGATCTCCTTTCTCAGCACACGAGCGCTAAATCAAGAGTGATTCTCCATGAAGTTTGTCCGGCATCACCATCAGCCCGAGGCCTAATCCTGGATAAATTGTGAAAACATAAAGATGCTTAAGTGAGCAGCTGTGAGCGCTTAAAGAGCCAAAAGGTCAGAGAGATCTTTAAGACGATTTCTTAGACGTTACAAGTGTTGGATGATTTGAAACGCAGAGTAATCAAACTGGACATGTCGACTTTCAAAACCACAGAATTCTGGGTTAGAAGCAGCACCAGAGAACCCAATCCATCTACAAAAATCTGCATCACTATGTTTACGTCAACTCCTGCCGCTCCACCCAATGTTTCACACTTCGGTTCGTTTAGTGAAAGGAAGTGCGTAAAGTGCCCGGCTGCCGCACGCCCAACACAAATGGCATTAAGACAGCGTTAGCGAATGGAGAGACTCGCGGCCAAAGCCTGTGAGGGAAGGTACTTACCTCACCCAATGGAAAAGACATTACCGCACCGGGATCTCAGCCTGAAGTTCCACTAGAGCTTCACTGTCGCGGTTCTGATGGTTAGATCATGGCTAAAATGTGACTAAAATAACTAATGATTAGATACTTAGCTAAAATTAAAAGCTGTGCCATGACGAGATGCCCCAGTGTTATAGATAGACTAAAATCATATTAATGTGGACATAAACCTGATGGCACGGGCATATTCCACGATGATAAAGCCAGGATTCATCGGGCTCATAATTGTGAAAGAGTAGCTCATCGAGCGTAGGACACAACTTTCACTTATGAATTGGGTTGAAAAAATTTTACCAAAAAATGGGAGCAAATTTGAGAAAAATTTGAACAAAATTGGGGGGGAAATATGGGAAACAGTGGGAAAAATTGGTTAAAAAATAGTGGAATAGGGAGAAACTGCAAATAAATTGGGGGACAATTGGAAAAAAAAAATAAGGTAAACATTGGGGGGGGGATTAAAAAAAATAGGTGAAAACTTGGGGAAACAATGTAAAAAAAAAAATTTTAAAAATGTGGGGAAATTAGTAAAAAAAAATGGAAAAAGTGTGGAAAGTGTTGTTTCTGTTGTCTGTTCAGGACAATTATCTATTGGGCGACAATGCGATGTAAACTGATGTAAAAGGCTGAAAGATATATCGTTATCGTATCGATATTGAGATATGCACATTCAAGATATTAATATTGAAAAAGCAACGATATAACATTATCATATTGCTATTGAGATATGGACATTCAAAACATTAAAATCGAAAAAGCAAGTTAGAAACGATATAGATTTTCACCAATAAAACTGCACTCTTTACTATTATGTTTTTATTTTTTTTGAAAAATGCTTGGTTTTCACCTAACCCATAGTTATATCGTATCGATATCGAGATATCTGGCATGAATATCGAGATATGAAATTTTGCTCATATCGTTCAGCCCTAAAACGTAGATGTTTGCAGCACATTTCTCATGGTTTGCAAAAATATCGCTTCATCGTTATTTCAAAAGTTCCCAAAAATATTGAAATAATCATTTTTGTCGCTAACTTGTGACCGTTTTTATTGTGGACACTTTTTGGGTCAGGCGGTGTATTATGTACATACGAAACGAGGATTAAAACATTATTTTAGATACATCTGCATTGATATTTAACCATCTATAATACTGACGTAAAGAAGAGACAGAAAAGAGCTACAGACTGGGATTGTCAGGATTTCACTGACCAGAAAACAAGCTATAATTTTAAGCCAATTGCATGCTGGCATATCGATTGGCACTAGGAGGAAAACACCTCAAGCGCAAAACTGCTCAGAACGAGGAAGATGATGGGTTATGGGTTTAAAAATGTGGAGGGCAGTTTCTTGTTCCATCTATGGCGCTACAAATGTCAGCGTCATCATCAGCGGAAGAAGAAACGACCAAAGTGCACAGGATTACTTGAAACTGCGTGACTGAAGTATAATAGTACTCACCTAAAGACGACTCGGCATTGTTTATCTGCTTTAAATAAGAAAAGTAGTTACAAACTTCAACACAATCCAGACTGAAAGCTGGAGCAGTCGACTTTGTTCACTGGGAAATTCAAGTCATGGGAGATTTAATCAGAAGGGCAAAAGGTTCAATTAAACTTTTCTGCCAGTCTTTGAATCTTGTAATGATCTTAATGGGATAAAAATGTGTCTTGTCCCAGTCCAAAAAGCTGTTATTAGATTGTTTTAGTTGCTACGATCTGGAACCAGACACAAAACAGCCAGAACGATCAAAACAAGCGACTTTTGAATACAGCATGAGCAAAACAATTATCAACAAATGTCTTTAGGAGCCACACGTTTCATTGAGGGTTAAGAAGGTACTGAAGTATTTGCTAAGCCACGGAAGGATAGAACTTCACAACTAGAGAGCATTTGTGCAGCTCGTGTCCCAGCATGCATTGTGGTGGGGGCGGCGGATGGTACTCTACCATCAATAATTCGATGAGAGGAAATGTGTTTGACAAAGCGGGCGACACGAGCGAGCAGAGGCAACGAAGCAAGTCACTGAGAACGCTACAGTTTTCATATAGCACTAAATATTTATACTGCAAATGCAACTTTCAAAGATTTTAAATAAATAATCATTCATTTTGACATAAGAGCAGAGAAAATGACCGACAAAAGCAGACAGACATAAAGGATTGACTAAAGGTGAACTGGTATTGGATATCACATCAGAGCCGATACTGAAAGAAAACAAGATTTCGCCTACAAATATCTGATACTGAACCGATACCAGTTTTGGCTCTCGCCGCCTTAAAAACACAGCTTTCCCAAACTAAATTTAAGTGAATATGGACGTCATTGTAAAGCTAAGAATCTGGGGAATTCAATCGCTGGGTCAGTTTAACCTCACTAATCAAGGCTGGGTCAGAAACTAAGATAGAAATACCTAAAGCAGCCCAATAAAATAAAATCAGCCACTACTGGAGCAGCCAAGTGTTTGTATTTTTGTTTATGAAGTGCTGTTAAAGAATAACTGAAGATATTTATAATGCACAAGTTGTAATGATCAGATAACTTTATGTGAGCTGTTTATATTAGGCCTAGTCCACACGTACCAGGGGATTTATAAATCCGCCCTCCGCCTAAAAAAAAAACTTGAGTCCACACAGCCTCGGTATTTTAAAAACCGGCATCCACACTTAACCGAGCATATGCGTTGTCAAGTACATTAATTGTTCAAATCTCTCCACAAGTTTCTGCACAGCACGTTCATTATTTTCTATGCAGCTGTTTAAACTGTGGTCCCAAATGCACCGTTATAGCTTTACAGACCTGCCAAACAATTGCGAGGCCACATAGGCTATACCTTCACAAACCAACGCATTTCTTCCGTCAGAGTAACAGTACAACGTGTAAACAACTTTCTTGAACAGACTGACCAGTGATCGCATGACAATAGACTGACCTGGCACGTAATGACTCCGACAACAGCAGCAGCGAGGACAGTAACATTCGTTTCACCTTTTCCTCCAGGAGGACGACTTCATCCTAAAGTCACCTGCATCAGCAACTCTCCTGTCTGGTGTACAATAGTTGTTTCATCTGTGCGCGGTAAGAGGGGGTGCATTTCTCGGCAGTCATGCAGTTTTCGGCATAACACCTGTCTGAACCAAACCCGCTGTTACCGTCTTCGAGGAACATGTCGGATGTGGGACGGTTATTTGCCGTAAATTAACTAACTGTAAAGTGCTCCTTCGTCTGCGCTCTTCAACGTGACGCAGTACTTGAGCTTTAGCAAAAAGCGTCTGAACAATCGTTAAAGCCAACACAGTTTTGAGGCATCCATGCTGTTTCTGATGTAAACACAGGTCGCGTGTGTGACGTCAGAGCAGCACGCTGGCAGTGACGGACGGCCGAATGTCCACACTCAAACGCATAACCGGAGAAATCCCAAATCTTCACTTTGGCCGGAGTTTTCAGAAACCTTTGTTTTTATCGACAGAAAACTCCGGTTTTGTGTGGATGATAGGCCAGATCGTAGGAAAATATCTTCGGTTTGTGAGATACCCTGCTACGTGTAGACGGGGCCTTAATGTAAAATAGCCTGTCCCAGGGATAGTCTTGAAAATCCAGTGATCCTTGTTAAATGTTTTCCCATTATTATTATTATTTCTTAATAGATAGTATAATGGATAATACCCCTCCTGGAACCGCCACCTTAACATGGTGGAGGGGTTTGAGCACCCGAATGATCCTGGAGCTCTGTTGTCGGGGGCTTCGTGCCCCTGGTAGGATCTCCCAGGGCAAACAGGTCCTAGTTGACGGGTCAGACAAAGAGCGGTTCAGAAGCCCCTTATGAGAGACCAACAGGCCCGGTTAGAACCATGAGGCCGTCCTTCTGTGGACCCACCACCTGCAGGAGGAGCCATAGGGGCTGGTGCAGTGTGATCTGGGCAGCTCCAACAGCTGCCCCCACGACCCGGCAACAGACAAGTGGAAGAAGATGGATGGATGGATGGATGGATAATTGATCTGTAACATCATGACAAGAAAAGATAAGACTTTTATTGATCTTAAAATGTAGAAAAGAGGACCATTCACTTTTCACTCAGCGCAAACCACATTTAAGAAAGTCTCTTGGTATCGGTTAATATCGGATATCGGCAGATACTCAATATCAGTATCGGAAGCAAAAATGTCTATCAATCTATGTAACAAAAAGCAAAGCAATTAACCTTTTCAATGACTCTCCAACATAAGGAACTTGAAGTTAACTGGTTTTCTGACTATTTAGTCCCGATGCACTTTCGAAAGGTAATTCTCCATCAGTTTCTCCCAAAATTAATATAAATTATTACTGGAGAACGGCACAAGCTGGGCCCCTGAGGTCATAATCCCTACCACTTAAAGGGACTATACAGAGTTTAAAACGTAGTATTTTCATCCCCCTACATGTCCTAATGTGTAGAATGAGCCCAGACCTGTTCACCACAACTGCCTCTAAAATCCTGCTCTGTCACTCAAAAAATTGTTACGTCGGGTCTGAAGTGCCGTCTTGCACGAGCTTAATAGAGACTGCAGTTACGCATAAGACCTGAGGTGGCAGTAGTGAGCATGAAATGACCAACTTGCATCTAGTCTGTTTAAAGTATCGATCAAAGCTTAAAATGTCCAAATCAAGTCACGAAATATTTTTTTACTTTTGAACTGCACGGCCTATAAAAGATGCTTGATTCTGCCAAAGTTCTGCCTTCACTCTAAAGACTAAGTGAAGGCATCAAAGAGATAACATGCATTGTCCAGTACTTTGTGATAAATGCTTACACCTATATCGCCGATCCCAAATAGCAAGAGCATTTGTCTTAAACACCTGACGGATCAAAACAAAGGGAGCAGCCAAACATAATTAAATTTGAATGTTTACTGTATGAATCCTTTCTACTCCCATTAAGTCATCATCGGCCTACATCAGGTGAAGCGTCCCTCCCGCGCATCTATTCTTATGTTGTTGTTTTATGACTAAGAGCGTCCTCCCGGTTTTCACACGGATGATGTAACCGTGCTCTTTTATGCTTCGTTAGACTCCGGTGAAGTGCAGCCCATCTGTTTGAGCACCATCCACAACAAAACAGACAAAGCAGCGGAGAATCTATCGGCCTTCAGTGAAGCTCGACACATCACAGCTGAAAACCTTCGCTCATCCACCTATTCAAAGCTCTATTAAAATACCGTTATTTGTATCTGTAGTGATTTTATTCCACAACACTGATTTTTCTGGTGTCTGCATCTGCGAGAACATAAACCAATTCACCGATCTGGTATCAGGATGTATTGAAGGAAGTCGTGTTACTTTTAGACTTTAGTCAAACACAACATAATCTTGCTCAAATTTCCCCACATTAGAACAATACACAATAATCTACTTAAAGAGGGGGTATTATGCTTTTTTCAATCACATAGCACCAGTCTATAGCATACTACATTGATGACGTAACCTTCTGTTGGTCTGTATATGCAGTCAATTAAAATAACTGCCTTGAATAAAATTGCTCTCTCAAAATGGCTGTACTGAACGTCTTGAAATAGGCCTCTGTCTCTTTAAGAAGCTTTCCGACACGCCCCCTTCAGCACACTGCTGTGGCATCTAAACAACACTACTGTGCGGGGAGGGGGCTCTGCTGAGCTGAGGAGCAGTGGTTGGTGGCTTGGCTGGTGACGAAAGGTCCAGAGGCGTCTCCAGGAGGTGGGGGCGTTCCTAGGAGGACTGAGGCATAGCTACACCTAAAATGGTGTCTAAGTTTTTACTGATTACTCAAAAATATGTGAATGAGCCAAGGCAACACTCCAGGCATGTGTTTAATGAGGGAATGACATAATAACATGATATAAAGCTTGAAAAAGTCGATTTTACATAATACCCCCTCTTTAAAAAAAAAAAAAAAGGTTTTATGTGGACAGTGGACTCTTCTGGAGGAGTTTCCCTGACATTCAGAGTACCTCCGGGGACAGCCACGTGACTAAAATAAGTCTGGGATGGAATAGCGTTTAAAACTAAAAACTTTAGAATCTGCTTTATGGAAACTCAGATCTTTTATCTGTTGCAGCTGAACCGGAGATCAGAGGCTCCACAATTCTGATCAGTGCAAATGTCAGAGACAGAAGAAGAAAAAACCTCAGCCTCTTGAGGTTAGGTTAGTAGTCCTAATCTCGATAATCTCGACTATCGATAAACCTTGCAGTCCTCTTACTGAGCCCAATTCACAACATATCTGAAATCTTTGGCAAAGGCACTATACAAATACCACAGCTAACTTCAAGTGCAATGTCACAGTAAACAACATGCAGGTCCCTTTGAGAGTTAGTCTGAATCTCACGGAGGAAACAGCAGTCCCTTGTGTTTCCGAGACCACATCCTCCCCGTGTTCCCTTCAGGATCAGACCTTTCCTTAAACACAATGGTCATTCAGTCGCTGCTATTTGACCTCACCCTCAGGACCTTCTCTGAAAGCAGGAGTCGGGCTGCGGTTCACACGATGGTCAGTCCCAAACCCTCCAGCTTCAATAAAACAGAAATCACAGGGGCTGCCTGGGCAATATAGAAGATAAAGACATTTTATTCCCAACCAGGTGTAGTCATTTCCACAAAATTGGCCTTACACCTCGATTAAAAGTCCCCATGACAGTAACCGACACTGACATTAATTAGAATATCACATTTACACTGTGTTTACATCTTGTTTCAGCGATTTCATTTCATCTTTCTCAAAATATGTAAAGGCCAGTGTCCAGGGCAGAGACGGTCCTCCCCTGAGCGTTTGCCATTTGCACACACACACAACAGCAGAGAAGAACGTCATAGATCCTGGAGGTCAGAGCGTTTTATTCCCAGGAGGGGAGGTCGGAGGAGGAGGGACGAGCCCAGAGAGGAAGCTCCGTCCTGGGCACAGCGCAGGCGACGTCCGGGGCTGGAGGAGTTACCACTGTGTTGCATCAGCCACAGGGAAATCCAAATATGTGGAAATATGTGATTTAAGGCGCCATTTAGCAGCGGCGCACGCCCAAACCAGGCAGAGGGAAGCCACAGATGTAGACCTAAAGCAAACACTCAGGAAGGAAGTTGAAAGCACATGCATATCTTATACTTCAATGTCCAGCAGAAAACATGGAAATGACAATTAAAATGATATATAAAAAATACATCTTCAGGTTAGATGTGGTGGTTGAATTAGTAACTGTAGTCAGAGAGTATAAGAAGAATATTAAAGACAAGTAATAATAAACATAAATCAGTTTTATTATGTGCTTTTTAGGCATTCAAAGACGTTATTCTTTCACCCCATACTCTGGCGGTAAGATACAATTCTAGCCCCATCTGCCCTAGAGTCAATTGAAAAAAACGAGTCTGACAATCTGCCCTTCTGACCATCCCAACCACTCATTCACACTGGGAAAATGAGGGACACAGCCTGAACCTGCGGGATCCAGGAAACTGCTAACCTTCTGGTCACAAGGCCATCTGCTCTACCATCTGAGCCACAGTCGCCCCCAGTAAAGTAGAAAGAGAGAAAATACACTGCACTGGAGTCGCTGCAATTGGTCAGGTCTAGGTTCAGCAACACTATATGCCCAGAGAATGAGATCAGCTGACGACCTGGACATCCTGAATGACCAGGTTATGTCATCAATGGGTTTCTTCTTCCCTGATGGCGCGGGCATATTGCAAATGCCAGGATCCATCGGGCCCACATTGTGAAAGAGTCGTTCAGGGTAGACCTGTCACGATAACAAATTTGAAGTTCGATATATTGAAGCAGGAAAGTATCGCGATAAACGATATTATTGACTCTAACGATACTAGATACCGTCAACTCTCAGGCATAAAAATGACAGAAAACCTTTGTTCTAAAAGTGCATAAAATAACACAAGCTGCAATTAACATGAAATATAATGTAACTCAATTTGCTTCAGTTAGAAATCAAAGTTTTACAAAGAAAACATTTGGGGGAAATGCTAATAAATGTACAGACGATAAATATCGAGCCCAAAAATGTATCGTTTATCTGTTATTTATTGAACGATAAGCCGATATAGTAATTATCGTGACAGCCCTAGTTCAGGGAGCATCATTTTTGGCCGCCAGATCTTAACCCCACTGAGAATCTTTGGGATGTGCTGGAGGAGGCTTTTTTCCCATCATCAATACAAGATCTTGGTGAAAAGGTAATGCAACACTCGATCTTTTGACATTGCAGAAGCCTATTAGAGATTTCTTTGATCAGGCAAGAGACAAATGTCAAAAAGTCACACATAATCACAATCAAATCAAAATCAAATCTGGAATGGTTGCTTCTCTCAAATTCACTCAGACTGAATTATCATATTGGGAAATACAAAAATCGAACGCAGCTCTGGACTCGAGCAGCTATGGGCATCTCAAAGTTGGTCATGATTTGATAAGGAACGATCACTAACTGCAGAATTTAATGACAAAATCACAATGTTCTTCTCTACATCGTGACCCTAAAACCAATGTACTGTCTGTTCTTTGATTGTAGATAAGAAAGAGCAGTCACTTTGAAAGCGGTGGGAGCCGATCTGTGCCCATAGAGCGCTGTGTGTCCATCTGTCTCTCTGTAATGAGATAACCGTCCCCCCGAGGGCCACATCACATGTCGGAGACTTGAAGAACTCGAGTCATCTGAGCGCAATCAGAACTCTAATGAGGATTTGGAGATCGACAAAGTGGCTTTGATGAAGAAAAGTCTCCAAATAATGATGTCATGAGAACGAATTTCTAGATGGCAAACCCAACTTCCTGAATCCAAACTGTCAACAACACACATAAGCCTCGTTTGGCTCCGGATTTAGGGACTATGATGTTTGTTGCAGGTACTCCCCTTTGCTGTGCAGCTGTTTCAATAAAGAGAAAAAGGGGAACAATACAATAGACCTTGACACTTGTGTGGATGTAGTGAAGCGATAACGAGTCATTTTACTTTGCAATGAAAGGATTAAGCTTATCAAGAAATCCAGAAGTGAGGAAAGCATTTCCTGGATACTCAGGACTTCAGGGCGAGCTTTTTGGAAGCTAAGAATAGCCACTAGGGAAGATTAAATGATGACTCAAAGATGCACTAAATGGTCACATTTATATAACGCCATAACTCCGGGTATGTTTTAGATGAGACAACAACATTGTAACATGGTCAAAAGGTCGATTTAGCATCTTTAAAGAGTACCTAAATGGGCGTGCCAAAGCCTTTATCCACCCACAAACAAAAGTCAAAAATTGCCGCGAAAGAGGCGGTCTCTGAGGTTTGGGGGTGACATGCTGGGGGGGTGAGTGACGATGTGTGGAGCTGATGCGGCTTATGACGTTCTGTGGAGGCCGTGGACACGTCTCCAGTCAATCAGGAAATTCTAATTTAGTAGCAGAGTTTACCCTGAAGGGGGCGCAACCCATTCGTTTTCAGGCCAAAGTTAGGATTTAACACATGTTTGCGCTGTAATGTCAGAATAATGTCAGGGACCAATAGACGACACTATGAGACACCCATTGAGACAGTTTATCAGTAAAAGAAAACTTGATTTGGTGTTTAGTTGCTCTTTAAGTCTTGTTTTGACACAATTTGATGAAAATAGCAAACTGCTTACAATATGCCTGGAGTGTTGCCTTGGCTCATTCACATATTTTTGAGTAATCAGTAAAAACTTAGACGGCAGCCATTTTAGGTGTAGCTATGACTCAGTCCTCCTAGGAACGCCCCCACCTCCTGGAGACGCCTCTGGACCTTTTGTCACCAGCCAAGCCACCGACCACTGCTCCTCAGCTCAGCAGAGCCCCCTCCCCGCACAGTAGTGTTGTTTAGATGCCACAGCAGTGTGCTGAAGGGGGCGTGTCGGAAAGCTTCTTAAAGAGACAGAGGCCTATTTCAAGACGTTCAGTACAGCCATTTTGAGAGAGCAATTTTATTCAAGGCAGTTATTTTAATTTACTGCATATACAGACCAACAGAAGGTTACGTCATCATTGTAGTATGCTATAGACTGGTGCTATGTGATTGAAAAAAGCATAATACCCCCGCTTTAAACAGTTGGACCAAACACACAAATATATTACTTTTAATGATACAATACGATAACAACACTATGTTATCGTGAGCCATTTATCGTGTATCAAATCGTGAGGTACCCAGAGGTTCCCACCCCAGATTTCACTAGTACGGTCACATAATGGTTTTATTATTACTGAACTAGTAACTGGGGCAAAAAAAAGTTCGACTACGTTGTGTAAAATCTCATATATAATGCAGGTAACATCAGTGCTGCATCTTCAGGGCACTCGTTCTTTCTTTTACGTAAGGGATAACACAGCCTGTGGTAACTTTCAGCACTAGCCTCCTCTGTCCTCTCTCTATTAGGGGGATCATATTTATGCCTCAGAAAGCCGCACAAAGGCACTGTGCACCGACTGCCCAATGTGCACAGTAGCTGGCACGTTACGCAATGGCACCGAGCGGGAGAAATTAGCTTATGTAAGACGGGATCGGGCAGCGGAGGGGAAACAAGGCGACCCGGCGCTGACAGACGAGAGGAGCGAGAGAAAGAGGATTTTGTTAAAGGTTTCGGGGGGGACGGGAGGTGTGGGAAACCGTATACGGGGAACACACAGACAGGTACGGAATAAAAGGGGTTTTGTCCCAATAGAGGCGAGTGGAGTGCAACCTAGCGCTGTTTTGGTCTCATAGACGGGTTTCTCAGGGTCTCAAAGTGATAATAAGTGGATATTAACGCCAAAAATGTAGGAAAGTATGGAATAAAGAGACACCTAGATGTCTATTCATTGACCCACAATGCCCATGAAGATTAAGTAAAAAGTTAAGTCAAGGCTTAAAGACCATGAACCCAGTTTTTTGCAGTACGGAAGTTTGTTTTGACTGTTATCGATTGTTTTGCTTTCAGGCTAGTTTTTGTTAGCGTGACCCTGAAAGTTGTGAAACGTGCTCGTAAACTCCTGCCCGGGACAAACTGGGATGTTATAATGTGTTGAATGTTAGTTGTGGTCCAAACTTGATCCTAAAAAATCAGGTATAGAGCCTCTAAGTCCTCCAGATTGGACCTAAAAGCCACTCCTAGTTTGCAAAATGAGGAGAGCGAGAAAGAGATTTCAAAATAAAATGATCCAGCTCTGCATGTTCACAGGAAAGCTCGTCTCATTGGTCATAGTGATGGCACCGGGGGATTCTGATTCGTTGCCGAGATCAGCAAAGGGAGGGACTTTAGAAAAATTATAATTATTGAATATTACTTGCGTTACGTCAAACTGCAGGCCTGGTCAATCCCTTTAAAATGAAACTACGACAGCAGAGGTTACATTAGCCAAAGTTCTCCGTCATTTATGGAATATTTTTAGTTTTGACGGAACATTTTTGAAGGCCATCCACCGTCTCTCTTCTCTCTGGCCGCCCGTCAGAGAGAAGATAAGAGGCGTGGTGCGTGGAGATAAGAGCATACGGATCGGGTCGGCGCATGAAGTGCAGGCTTCAAAGACGCACGATGCAAACTGCTAAATATTGTCCCGTTCGCCGACTGTTTCTTAAGTATTACCTTTAAATTGAGAAAATCCAAACAATAAGCTCCAACTTATATTTGTATTAGTGTTATATGAGCATTAATACTGACGATCAGATGATGCTCATAAGTTGTCTGTGTAAGCTCTCAGTCGTACAGGAGTTGTCCATCTTCAATGAAGGTACTCGAGTCATCTTCTGTACTCAGTAGTTGAAGTCTCGAACGTTTCGCCTCTCATCCAAAAGGCTTCGTCAGCGGACTAAAGTTCCGCTCAGCCCGCAGCTTAGATAAAGACCAACCAGGAGGAGTTGGGGTTGTCTGCATGTCTTCTACATCTAAGGTTGAACCTGAGGTGGTTCCTCTCGTCTGCTAATTTTCTGGTGGTTTTCTCCAGTCTGCATGCCAAGAGAAGGGTGTCTCTCCCAACGTTGGCAGCAAGATGTCTGTGTAAGCTCTCAGTCGTACAGGAGTTGTACGACTTATGAAGAGAACTCTCAACTCTCAACTCTCTTCTTTTACGCACATTTCTGTTGCAAAATTCATGTTCCATAATTCTGTTCAGATCATGTTTAGTTTAGCACCATTTATCCTGCAATCTCACATTTGTTCCTAACATAAATAATAGGCAGCCTATAGCCTATAAATATAATTATTTTAAAACTACATATAATAAGAGATGAATTCATGACGGATACAAATAGCGTAATTGTCCCTAGCGAAACCAGTGTATGACAGCCATCCCAGTAATTCTACTTTAAAATTCAGACAATTTACAAATATGTTTTGTTCTTTTGCTCTATGTCAAAAACTTGATATATTTCATATATCAGTGACATCAAGTTTGCATTAGCCACCACAGGACCAAGCCAGTTGTGAAAAAGTTTGATCATTTATTTTCTGCCAAAAAGCCCAAATTAACCAATGGGTTTATTGTCGAATCCTGATTAAATTAAAACGGATAATACATTTTTAAGGCTCTCTTTTTCGGGTAAAGAAATGTTGAAGTATTTGCAGTAACATACTGTATCCTCTGTCACCTACTATTCTCTTTCTACCAAAGTTATGACATACCAGCCTCGACTTTAACATTAGGGCTTTCTCCAAACCGTTTTAGCAGGCACTTTATATGGCTTCCACTTGGGTTGTTTAGACCAACGCTTTTGTGTGCGCATTTCAGTAAAAAAAAAAAAAAGGAAAAGAAAATGTGGGAAACCGCGGAGCACTTGGTACCGCCATGAAAACGCAGTCGTGGAGAAGGTATTCTGTCGGACCCAGTGAAGCAGACGCAGAGAAAGGAGCGCTGCTTTTCAATGGAGATGTCCGTCCTCATTATAATGCATGAGACACTCTGAGACTCCCTGCTTAAATAACAGGCCGGTCACTTCACTCCACGTTCCCCCCCTGCGCTTTGGCCAGAAAAAATACAATCGGGGAGACGGGAACCCAGCGCCCGGGGCAAGAGAAAGTACATTTTAAAAGAGGAACTAGAGCAGCCAGACACAGACGGATTGGTCAATGAGAGAAAGAAGGAAGACGATAAGGACCAATTTGGAGTCCAGACAATTCACTTATAGATGCAAGAAAGGCTGGTGGTGCATAAGAGTAGGGCTGGGTACCGTTAAACGATACGGTATCGGGAAAATAAAATGAAATCTTATATCTTTAGATGTTTTGATGCTTCAGGGACAGCATTAAAGGAAGAGACTTGGTTATTAAGACTTTATTAAGGACGCAAACACATCGACCGATATATCAGCCAGCCGATATATTGGGGATTTTACAATATCGGGTGATTTAGCGCCGAAAAAAGCCGATCTTTCCGGGACTGAATAGAGACTTCCCGTTTTTGCAAAGTCAGGGCTTTAAAACGAGTCCTCCCACAACTCCCTAGGCCTAAGGGGGAGGTGAGAAACATCGCAATGAAAACTGGTTAGCTTCAAGTTTGTTAAGCAAAAGTTTCACTAAACCTCCGTCAATATGGACATGCTGCATGTCATTCTGAAGCGCAGAATCTGGAGAATTCAATCGCTGAGTTAGCTTTAATCTCCACTATGTATTTTTGATCGCCGCGCAAAATGCCGCGGCTAGTAACATATGCTAATGCTAACGACAACGAATCAAAGCTGGGAGAGAAACTATGATGGATCAACTAAAGTAATAAATAAAATCGGCCAGTGCTGGCAAGTATTTTTTTACAGGATTAGAGACCAATAAAAATCGGTCAAAAATATCGGCCGACGCATATCGGCATCGGCCTTAGAAAAACCTATATCGGTTGGCCTACTTGTTTCAGCTCAAATCAATCTTTTTTCCCACCCATTTCCCCCCAATTTTTTCCCCTATTTTCTTTTTTTTTTGCCCAACGTGTGCCCCATTTCTCCATTTTTTTTCTAATTTTCCCAATTTGTCTCCCTCATTTTTGCGTACTAATATTTTCCTCTATTTCCCCCAAAATTATTCCCCATTTTTCACACACATTGGAGATTAACCCGATATTGTAAATGTGCAGACTTCCACACATTGTTGTTCTGTTTTCCGGTTATAGATGACAAATGTTTTAGTATAGGTATCGGAAAAAGTATTGTTTAGGTATCGTATCGAAAACCAAGTATCGTAAAAGTACCAGTATGAGGGAAAAAATGTAACGGTACCCAGCACTACATAAGAGGAGGCATATCGTTAAGCAAAATGGGTAAGCAGGTTGTTTTTTGGACTGAAATGAACTTTTACACATTTTTAAGTCACTGTGAGTTTTTGTTTTAGGCTATTTAAAGGCAGGAAAGCTAAAAACGTCAATACTTACTGCATCGACTTTCATAAAAAACACTGGAGGACCATGTTATGGACTCAGTGAAATCTTTAGGCAGCCACTGAAGCACAGCTGTGACACAGGGGAACGGGAAATCGTAAAAAACTGTTCCCTGAAAGATCTGACCCTCCCAGACTGTGGTTCACCGCTGCTGCTGCGCTCTGGAAAAAGATGAAAAAGTGTTTTGCTGAAGCGCTGGAGCGGGTGGCGAGGGCCAATCAGAACAACAGCATCGAACCAACAAGCACCGCCATAACTGGAGATATGGAGCACAAGGGGGCAATTTTCTACACTGGCAGCACGTGTCTAAGGGGAAACAGAGGGACGTTTTAGGCTTTGGGACAATTGTGAAATTATGCGGCATAAAAGACTGGAACTGTACATTTCCAACAGTGCCAGGTTTGACTGTGCAGCTCATTTCTACACAATTGTGCCGTGGTTGTAGCAAAGTAAAAAGAAATAAGTTTTTGCCATGAAACATTTGAGGTGCACATGTTCAGCCCCCATCTCCTGGGTTTCAAAAGGCCTAGACCAAAATTCTCCCCTTAAGACCTAGTTCTGGTTTGGTAGACATGGTTTAGACTTAATTTCAAAGTGGGGTATTGCATAAAATCGACTTTTTGGAGTTTTTAAAACCGATCTGGAGGTCTTTCAAGATGCTAGCGCATCTTTGAGTAATCTATTCTTAGAAGCACAGCGCAGCTCCCGAAAAGCTCCTCCTCAGGTCTTATACGTATTCAGGATATATTTTCCTCACCGCTCGATTTCTACAAGATAATATCAAAATGGCTGTTTATAGGGATGTACCGATCTGCTTTTGGAGCTCCCGATCCAATATTTTGACACATCATGCTGCCCGATACGATCAAATATAGTCTTTTTGTATTATTGCATTTTTATACAACACATTATATTGTATAGGATTAATATTATATATTAGTCTCTTACAGGCCTTTATATAAATAGGCCTATATGCAAATTGGATTTATCTTTTAATTTCAAATTAGAAGGTAAAGTTGGGTAATATAAAGGCTTAAATGGGCATTTTACATTAAACAAAAACTGTTTTATAATTGCAGCATCTTAAACCCCTTTACAAAACAACAGCAAAGCAGTAGATATTATAGTTTCAGCTTTATCTGCTTCTAAAAGGCCATTTAGGTCTATTGCATTATGTTTTGGACCTGTAAAAGGCATAAACACTAGTAGGACCACATGGCTGTGATGAACCTGCAGGCTGGAGCTCTTGCAGATTCACGGACGCCTTTTGGGGGATCGGACCCGATCCAGTCATTAATTCCGATCTGATATTCTCTAAATGCTGCATCTATCGATACTGATACTGAATATCGGATCGGGACAAAATATACTTGATGTGTGCTCTCTCAAAAAAGGGTATTAGGTGTTTTTTTCTGTAGTTTGTGCAAGACAAATATTGTTTAGAGCAACAAAACATTCTAAATTTATTTTAGCACATTTTTGCTGATGTTTCAAAATATCGCTTCATCGTCGTTTATATCGCCCTCCCTAGGTGGAGGTTGCAGTATGTCTGAGTTGTGGTTTTGGTCCTTGTTATTTTTCCTGGTTTAGTCTTTAAATCTGGTCTAGACCAACTTCACTGCTTAATTTAGGGTCAGCTCAAGCTTCTGACACATCTTTGGGTCTGGCTTGGCACATAAATGATTGTAATTCAAGTTTTTCTCATTTGCTTGACACGCCACAGCCTTAGTTTCTCTGCCTCGTCTCTCTGCAGAAGTGCTGCGTGGAGGCTGTCGTCTGTAGGTGGACGGCTGCTGCTGAGCTCATTGTTCTGAGGATCCAGTTCATCACATAGTGCCTAAAGCTCCGGTCAGTGGGCAGAGCTGACCGGGCAACGATCTCTCTCTGTACTCGCTCCTGCAGTGCACGGAGAGACAGTAGGAGAACGGGGGAGTAATACAAGGTGATGTCATGTATGAAATTACAAAAGATGGACCACTGAAGACATCTACACAAAGTCCCTCAGCAAGATTAAAGCAGAAACATGAGAGCGGAGCTAGTGGGCGACACAGAACTCCTGCCAAGATCCTGACACACTGTCCAAGATTTTGCAAGAAGAGACATAATAAATTTCTTCTCATTGTGTTGAAGAAATTCTATAAGGCAGGAGAAAATGACATTCTTTTCAAGGAGTGACATCTACACTTCATGAATGTGCAGAAGTTACCCTTGTTTTGCACCTTTTTTGACAAGATTTTATGAATGATGAGGCATGAGTCAGTCCTCAAAATCATCTTTGTGCCAATGAGAAATGAGTCATCGCTTGTGATGTTTTCATGGTATCAAAAGAAACTACCGGATTTGTTTCACAGCCACACTGAGCAGCAGAGCATAAAAATCGCTAAGGTTTCCCAGAAGAAGCAGCTAACGCAATTAGCCACGGCAGCCTACTCACACAACAACTGTCAGAAGATCTCACGCTGGTAAAGTTAACTAAAAGTTTTTTGCAATCACTGCTCAATTTGTGTTGCATTAAGCTACAGCGAAAGAACACAAGCTTGTGAAGGAACCTTAACCCAAAGCTCATAACGTCCAGAATTCAGTCACTAAACGTTACCTTTAACGGTTACTGTTACCGTTAAACGTTCTTGTCTTGTTGTGGTGCTGATGTTGAGTTTTTTAAGTCTTGTTTTGACACAACTTGCTGAAGAACAAGTTACGATTTGTATTAAATTAGAATGGAACATGTCGTGTTGAAATGGGTTAGTGAAATATCGTTATTGCGATATTGCGCGATGGTATTGCAAATTGCCAGTTACTTCAATATCATGCAGCCCTACTCTAAAGATAATTTTTTTAGTACCTGCTGCTTTTGATATTTTTATTTGTTCGATCCCAGTAGTACCTAAACTTATTTTGGTATCGTTTAATGGTACTCAGCCCACATTATGAATGAATGAATCAATGAATCAATCAACCTTTATTTGTATAGCGCTTTACAACAGACCTGCTGAACCAAAGTGGTTTCCATAAGTGCAATGTAATAAAAACAATTTCAACACAAAATAGAAAAAAAAACCATATACATCACACATGTGCAATTAACAGTCAAAAGCAGATCTAAACAGGTACATTTTCAAACTAGTTTTAAACAGTGTCAGGTCAGTGACGGCTCATAAAGGCTGATTTATACTTCAGCGTCAGCTCCGCGTTTACGTGCTGGACGCACGTGGGAGCCAATCAGGGAGTTCGCGACAGCTGCACCTGCCGCTGACGTGCACCTGCCGCACAAAGTGACTCCGCAGCCAGTGCTGCAGAACGCAAGTGCCGTGATTGGTTGATCCTTTCGCAAAACAAGGAAACACACAACAAACTCCTTCCCTCCTTCTTTGAAGTTATTTTTCATGAATATATTGTTCCTATGATTTAGTGCTTTTGTGTTTTCACTTTTTATGTTATTAAAAAAATGTTTAAAATAAACATAATAACGTGAAGGCAGAGGAGGTACGCGGAGGTTCGAACGATTCTGGCTTGCGTGAAGCAGACGGGGCTGCGGTGGGCGGGACCGGACGCTCGACTATAAATCAGCCTTAACTCAAGAGGCAGAGTGTTCCAGAGCCGAGGACCAGCCAATGAAAAAGAACGATCACCCACTGCTTACTTTAGGTCCTGGGACCTCCAGCAGGTGTTGTCCTGCAGACCGCAGCGCTCTACTGGGCAATGAGCAGCTCACATAAACAGGAAGGTGCAAGTCCATGAATTGATTTTAAAACAAACATGAAAAGTTTAAAATGAACCCTCGCATGTACTGGGAGCCAGTGTAGGGAGCGCAGTCCTGGAGTGATGTGATCAACAGTGTTGTAATCAACATTACAATTTCTATCTGCAACACCCATATTTGATTTGAACATGTTTACCTCACCCCTCCTGGAACCGCCACCTTAACGTGGTGGAGGGGTTTGAGCACCTGAATGATCCTGGGAGCTCTGTTGTCGGGGTGCCCCTGGTAGGGTCTCCCATGGCAAACAGGTCCTACAGTAGGTGACGGGTGACCAACAGGCCCTGTTAGAACCATGAGGCCGTCCTTCTGTGGACCCACCACCTGCAGGAGGAGCTATAGGGGCTGGTGCAATGTGATTTGGGCGCTCCAACAGCTGCCCCACGACCCGGCAACGGACAAGTGGAAGAAAATGGATGGATGGAATGTTTACCTCATACCCATGACACACAAATAGGTCATGTTGAAATAATTACCAAAACAAACCTTAAACTGTTGTTCCTTGGACAAGACACTTCTCCCCTCTTCTCTAACAATGGATGAGTGTACAAGTGAGTTACTATGGGGAATGAATGAATAACCAAACCTGTTCCACTACACTCTCTCCATCCCCGCTCCCTTTCCCTCAATGACTGAAAACCTCACTCTTTCTCATGACTGACTTTTTCCCGTACTCTCCCTCTCTTTGGCGTTTGTTGCCGCTCACTCACATCCCCCGGGCGAAGCGGTGGACGCAGCCCTCGTAGACACACCCGACCCAAAATAACTCCGCAGCTCTGGCTCCGCTGTGTGCACGTTACATAAAGAACAACACGCTTCGCTGTGGGAAGCTGTGACTCACCCGTTGGCTGCGAAAGAACCAGGGCCAGAGATGCTGAGAGGATGAACCCGACCAAGCAAAGCCCTAATACTATATTCTTAAAGCAACAAACACAACAAATCTGTGCATATTTCATTACTAAAGACTTAACAATATTCAAACAAATAGAGGAGAAATTTTCGATATTCAGAAGTAAAATGGCTTCAAGGGGCAACTTTTGATTTGGCGTACTTATGCAGTAGCAATAGTCATTATTTTTCCAGAAATTAAGACACAACGCCAGCTGGAATTCAATTTATCTTGGTTTAGAATCAAAGTAAGCCCCGTTTTTGGATCCAAGCGAAACCGGACTCGCGCTATTTTCAGCCCCCGGTTTAGTCTTCCCCGCTCTGCACAAACAAAACCATATTTACAAAAGAACATTATTCCACATTATTGCCTGCGTCCTGCCTCCCGGGATGGGCAGCAGCTGGGGATGCGAGCTGCCGTTACGTAATCCCGCTCCCATCCTCTCGCATAATTGATTCTGACCCGTGACAAATCAAAACGCGAGGCACTAAGTAGGAAAGATAAGCACAAAGTCGCATCGCTGTCATCGCAAACTGCATCACTGCAAGGTCTAGGGAGGGAATATCTTGGTTGTCGGCCTGGAAGATGAAGCAAAATAGCAATTTGAATATAGTCACTGTTGGCAATATCACAAAGCTACATAACAACATAACAATCATAAATACCCCATGTAAAACCTTCCAAAACAGTAGTTCAACAGTCCCATGTTAATTATCCTAATCTAATCTTTATCACCCCATTTGTCAGAAAAATCACAATTACATTTGTCCCACTCGCTTGATGTGACAATATGGTCCCGCAATGTTAATTTTTGTTTATCTTTTTCGACTTAAGCCCTTCTCTAATCCTCACTCCTCCCTCCCTGCAAGCATCTGGCAACACAAAAATAAAAAATCTAGACCGTCTCCAAAACACTCTGCCCAAGTTGTTTTTATACAAGAGAATCGCGCGTTTTGTTTACAAGTTTTCCGACCGACTGACGCAGCACACGCTTGATCTCGCAGAGCTTCAAAAGCGAGTGGGCATTTCACGGCATATGGCATCGCCGTTATCTTGGGCATATTCGCCAGCACGCTGCCAAGGCTGGATAGTCACCAAACATAACAAATTAAGAGACCGTCAGCTTTCAAAGAGAGGCAAGAAATCGCAGACAAGTTTTGGGGAACATTCAGACTTGTATATTTGCTTAAAGCCCGTTTGTTTACATTGCTTCTCCAGCTACTAGTCTTCCCAAAGTCCACAGTCAATCATTACAGGTCAGTGACTCAGAACAGAGGGCTATTTCTAAGGAATGTTAGGAACTGGGTGAGACATTCTTCAAACTCGGGATGTTGTCGTAACCTACATTTAGAGATCACTTGAGAAAAATGCACTTAAAAATGACTTTTGGTGTAACGAAAGGGAAATGGGGCACACATTACATACAAAGCAATACAAAGTCAGCAAAAACAGCACAGGAAGTCATTTACTGAGTGACCTCAACATCCAATTTGGCTGGGATTCCCCCCTTTCAAAGCTAACCGCAAATAATATCTGTAGGGCATCAATGTAAAGTAGGGCTGCACGATATATCGCAAAAAGTATCGTATCGCGTTATTAGGTGATGCAATATCCGTATCGCAAGAAGCCACAATATATCGCAACATCACTAAAGTCTTCATCTGACTGAGATCGACAATTTTTTTGCAAACTCAGCCAAAAACAAACAATGCATTGAACTTATAAACATGTAAAAGTTCTATTCAAAGTTCTAGTTAAACATTTCCTAATTTAGTTACATTTTAGTCTTATCGTCGCGCTGATGTAGCCTTTCTTTAAGTCTTCTTTTGACATAATTTGCTGAAAAACTAGTTACTTACCATTTGTATCGAATTAGAATGGAACATATCGTATTGACATGGTTCAATGAAATATCGTTATCGCGATATTGCACAGCCGTATCGCATATCGCAAGTGACTTAAAATATCGTGCAGCCCTAATGTAAAGTAAGAAATGCTATGTAACCCTTGTAATATGCACTGTATAGTCAAAATGAACAGGACAAAATGGTAAAAGCAGAATGAGATAAGGCAGGGACATTGATACCTCGCAATTTACACTGAAAATATACGCGCGTGCAATTAAGATCAATGCATTTCACGTACACCGGAGTCATTAAAGTTGTATCACGTGCATTTGAGCGTCTGAAAGGGTTACGAATGAACAACACTGCTGTCAAAAACCATGCATGCCTGCCTTTAGCTAACAGCACGCGATCCCATTCAAAAAGTATAGCTCAAAATTCAAAAACGCACGGCTCGCTATCCTCGCCTTCACTCACCGAAGTAGACGGTCTTCTCGCACTTGGGGCATTTGGACGCCATGATCGGTGATGCGCGTGGTTTTCAGTCGGGGTCCCGGAGCGTTTGTATGAAGCGATGTCTGTCTGGCACTCTCTCCGTTGTTTTGGTCTCCCGCTCTCTCTCGATCTTCCACAGCAGCAGCAGCAGAGGAGGGGAGTCTATTCACTGAGAGGCTCGTCATTTGCATACGACCCCGCCTCCCGTGCCCAAAACCCTAGCGTGGGCTTTTCAAGCGGGCGGATGGACGGTAACGTGTCGGCCATATTGTGATGGTACACTCTGGCTGAAAATTAGTTACAACGAGGTAAAGAAAATTGCAAAATGTCGCCTGCGGTGAAGTAAATAGGCGATTAAGTTTTATTGTTTGGTATTATTTATTAGACAAACCATAGTGTCAGTCTACTGTTCCGGACACTGTTGTGGTCGATGTTCATTTTGTCTGAACTACAGCTTCAATTCTTGTAACTGGTAGTTTATGATAGAATGACGTCTGCAGATCTAAACGATTGTGTGATTATGTTTTAATTTAACGTAACTGTCGAACATCAGGCTCAAATTCTACATTATTTGCTTTACATAAATAATTTTATCATGTTTAATCTATACATGTGTTAGCTAGTTCTTTGCTAATCTAAAGCGATAACTAGACAGAACGTCGCCTAAAAGCTTCTAAAACATTTTCTCGTCAGCATTACGTTTGAGTTAGATCATGATTATTTCCCGAAAGGCGAACATAAATGCGTGAAATTCAACACAAAGTTACGATGGATTAGCGACGCGTACTAGGCGACCTCTTGGCAGTTTGTACAAACATTAATCGAGACCAATTAAGTCCAATTTCTGCTTATATCAGACTTTTGCCTCAATAGAGTTTGCCAAATTCCAGTTACCATGGAGATCCGCCATCTTTGCAGCTGTTAACATACATTTCCATTGAATAACATTAGCTAAAAACAGTATAAAAAGTGGAGAAAAAAGCCGTTAGCTGCTGAGTTACTGCTGGTAAATACATCTAGCACACTGTGGTGTCCAAGTGTTTTAATGTGAACAATAACTCCAGTATTTTAACTTTTAAAATCTCCATTGGTTTACAATTGCTGCTAATCCCATAATGCTTAGCGATATGACATCACATTCCCGAACTCTATAGGCAGGTTATCATGGTAATCAAATCACATTTCATCACAATCTGACAATTATTCACCTTAATAAATCCTCTCAAAGAACCACCCAATATCAGCGATCTCCATTGTTTTCAATGAGCGAAGCGTTGTATTCACTCCTTCATTTGTGACGTACACTAGCCCTATTCTATTCAAAACAACTCCAGTCTTCAATACTTTTCCAAAACCTCTGGCAATTAGCCTACTCTTATCAAACCTTTCCAAACCCTTTATCATGTTCTTACTAGTCAAAGATGTTGTTTTTTGACTGACCTTTACCATTACAATTCCCTCTTCCAGCAGTCACAAGTTGGCCGCCACATTCGCCAGTGTGTCGGTCACACTGCTGACCACTCTAGTGTCATGTGCTATGCTTCTAACGTCGGACTCGTGCCTCCTTCACGTGCTTGTGAAAATGTGGTTACCGGGCAACGGGGAGACAACGCGCATCCAACTACTTTATAGGACTAAAATAAAATGCACAAGTTTATTTTTAGCATTTTGATCGTGATTTGAAATTTTATGTAGATACAATTAGTTCTTTTTAAAGCTGAATTTGCTAATTGTTACAAATGGGTGTTGAATGAAATACTACAATAATATGTTTTGTGTAATACTCCAAAAACATATGCCTTTCCCCCCTCGTCCAGCCTAGCCGTAGCTGTTTTGAGTTATTCTTGTGTTGCTATTCTTTTATATTGCACAGAAGCTTTCCATAGCCAATAGCCAGCCAGACTGTACTCTTCCCTATCTATTTTGATCAGAAAGAAATGGGCTGGTCTGGCTATGCTTTCTGTATATATACCCTAATGTAAACTCAATTCACTATAATCAAATTGGCACCGCCATTTTTTCTCCCAAATTCTAAAAGTCACCATATATCGCCAACATGTAATTTTCCGAATGGTCTGCCACAGCTCGTGAAGTCAGCCCTCTCCTCTCTCCCTCTGGACGAGTTTGAATTTTGTCCCGCCCTGTGTTCGGTTTTGGGACATTTCCTCTCCCGTTTTACACACTGGGCTGGCCCCGGCGGGGAATTACAATGTGCTCATTCAGACTCCGACTGAAGGAGGAGTATTCTGGGGTAAAAATGTGACGGTTTATCTTTCCTCTGGGACGGGGAGTTTGCAGAGACAGTGCACCATAGTGACAGACTGGGACAGTGTTAGTGCTGCAATCGATTGTAATGGGATGAAAGAAAGAAAAAAGAAAAGGCCCCATCAGATCTTCTAGAGCTTCTGTTTTCTTTTTTAGTGCTTTATTTGTCATTATGTATGTAGAATGCAATGAAATTACAACCACTATGGACCAACTCGAGCTGCATTCATGGTCAGGTATAGCAGGAGGATTAGCCTAAGAGCATGGGATTAACCGAAGCACCTGAGGGAAACGCTAATAAAATGCTAATACCCCACCGATAAGGTTATAAAGTAAAGATTATACAGCACTGACACCATAGGAGCAACATCCTGGCACCTTTGCTGACTCCCCGCTCCCTCTGAGTGAAAACAGAGGGAGATTTTGTATGGAAGCAGATAGGCCGTCTTGGATCTTTTCTTGTTCTGGGGATAAAATAATCCACACCAGTGTCAGACCTGCAGGAAAATGGCCAGTCGTGCACATGAACACATCAGTTCTCTGTCATAAGACAATCAGGAGCTTTATTTTGAATGGAAAAATATGAGCCAATGTATCGGTTGGTACTATCTTTCAATGGTCATTATTGGGGAAATTGCTCCACGCGGTGTCCGTGTATCAAGCCCTTTGTGACTTCTTTAATCGGAAAATATTTAGGCTGCCTAAACATGCTAAACATTTATGATTCATTATCTCCGTCTTAAAGCGCACATTAATATTAGCAATAGCAGCAGTAGATTTCAACATAGGCTGCAAACATTTCAAATAATAACAATGTAATGGGACAGAATAAAAGCTATAAACCAGAAAGCGAAAACGTTACATAAGCAAATGTAATTTTGTTTATTTATTAATTGGTTCATTCTGGACAGTGCATGTCGATGAATACGCACACCGGATTGTCCCACACTCGCACTCTCAACACACTTTATTTATTCGTTCTGGCCTGTTGTACATGTTTTTAGTGGAAGGGGAAACCGGAGTACCCGGTGGAAACCTACACAGACACGGGGAGAACAAACTCCAACAGAAAGGCTCCGGCCAGGGATCAAACCCGGGATCATCTAGCTGTGAAGCACAAGTGCTAACCGCTGCGCCACCTGCCCATTGACATGTAATGATCCCTGTGGATTCAGCTGCTCAGTTTAAAAACATCATCCTTTTCATATTTGACAAATAAAATGATTTTTCAGATCTAAATTAGATGTTCTCAGACAATCTCTGGCCATTCATTTCAAAGGGGCGCTGATGTTCCTCCCATCTATCAGGAAATTTGTCCTGAGCCTCTGTCACGTCCTTCAATGCAGTTGGGGAAAGCTAAAACCCATATGTTGAGCTTCATGGTCAGAATCACCTGTTGCTGGAAGATGAATCTATTGTGCATGTTTTGGGTTGAAGTGCGGAAATAGGAGAAATTCATCCAAACACAGGTTGAATCTGGCACAGAAACCTGGCAAAACGCTGTGCAACTGCGTCACAAAAGGGAGAAAGTTAAAAGTATTGCACTGAGCTGGAGCAACTCTCTTCACAGTGTGATGACTAATTGAATCCTCATCCTCTGTGTCTGTCCCCGTGTGTTTCCATGGGGCTGAGATCACCTCCTTCACACGTCTCTGTCAGGGCTGCAGTCACACACAGACACAGAGCAGAGTCGTACGGCAGGAAACCCACTCACATCTGCGGCACAGCTGATTAACGCCGCACCGAGCGGGACAAGGACACGTTACAGACTCTGACCTCACACTGACACAGGCTTGTGTAAGATACAAGCAACTGTGGGACGTTACGTGCGGTAATGTGGTGTTCATGACTGAATCTGCCCGTGAAGGTGAACAGTTCAAACCAGATCCCGATTGTGATCTATTATTCATTCAGCAACAGCAGGGCAACCAATATAAGAGAAAGGTTTTTACTCTAAATATGATCTATCAGTTGCAATGTTAATTTATTTCACCAAGATCTTGTATTGATGATGGGAGAGTGTGACCACAGCGCAAAGCCTTCTCCGGCACATCCCAAAGATTGTCAATGGAGCTGTCTCAGGGTTCCAGTTGTCAAGTCAGACATTTTAATGACAATGAAACAGATATAAATTATTTGATTGAGAAAGCTGGTAACAATTAGACAAAATATGGCCATAATTAAGGAAAACCCAAAATTTGTGGTTAAACTATTACTTGGCGGCACGGTGGTACAGAGGTTAGCGCTTGTGTGTCTCATCTAGAAGGTCCCGGGTTTGATTCCAACCTGGAAGGGACCTTACTGTGTGAAGTTTGCTCTTCTCGTGTCTGCGTTGGTTTCCGCTGGTTTCCTCCAAACACAAAACATGTACAAAGGGCCAGAATTAATGTAGTGTTAGAGAGTGGTCCCCTTCTGGAACCGCCGCCTTAACGTGGTGGAGGGGTTTGAGCTCCCGAATGGTGCTGGGAGCTCTGTTGTCGGGGGCTTCATGCCCTGGTTAGGGTCTCCCATGGCAAACAGGTCCTAGTTGACGGGTCAGACAAAGAGCGGTTCAGAAGCATGATCCGGCAATGGACAAGTGGAAGAAAATGGATGGAAGGATGGATGGATGGAAGGATGGATGGATAGATGGTTGGATGGATGGATGGATAGATGGAAGGATGGATGGATGGATGGATGGATGAATGGATGGATGGATGGATGGATAGATGGTTGGATGGATGGATGGATGGATGGATGGATGGAAGGATGGATGGATGAATGGATGGATGGAAGGATAGATGGTTGGATGGATGGATGGATGGATGGATGGATGGAAGGATGGAAGGATGGATGGATGGATGGATGGATAGATGGTTGGATGGATGGATGGATGATGGATGGATGGATGGAAGGATGGATGGATGAATGGATGGATGGAAGGATGGATGGATGAATGGATGGATGGATGGATAGATGGTTGGATGGATGGATGGATGGATGGATGGATGGATGGAAGGATGGATGGATGGATGGAAGGATAGATGGTTGGTTGGATGGATGGATGGAAGGATGGATGGAAGGATGGAAGGATGGATGGATGGATGGATGGATGGATGGATGGAATGGATGGATGGAATGGATGGATGGATGGATGGATGGATGAATGGATGGATGAAGGATGATGGATGGATGAATGAATGAATGAATGGATGGATGATGGATGAATGGATGGATGGAAGGATAGATGGATGAATGGATGGATGAATGAATGAATGAATGAATGAATGGATGGATGGATGGATGGAAGGATGGATGGAAGGATGTATGTATGGATGGATGGATGGATGGATGGATGGATGTATGTATGTATGTATGGATGGATGGATGGATGGATGGATGGATGGATGGATGAATGGATGGATGGATAGTGTGTGATTGTTGGTGGTCGGAGGGGCCGATGGCACAGACTGGTAGACTGGTGGCGTGAATGAATAATGACTACAGTGTAGCGCCTTGAGAAACTTGGTGGCTTATAAAGTGCAAAACAAGTGTAAGCCATTATTATTATAATTACTAAATAATCCAAATCATTTAAAGAGCGCTGTATGTGCTTGATGTTACATTATAAACAGTCAATTTATAACTGCAGAGGCTCAACTCCAGTGCACGAACTGGTGAGCGGGCAGTGGAGGACAACTAAAGAGTTAAGAATACGAGAAATGCAAAACTGTAGTCGGGTGTTCTTATTTACTGCTGACACTGTGCGTCGCCATGTTGTTTTCTCCAACGTCTGACTTTACCAGTGCAGGGAAATCCGACTTCGGGGGACATTTTCCATTAGGAGATTGGAAATTGCGGCCTCCAAGGACCAACAGGCCATCGGGGAAGCAGAAATCCATTGATGGAATAACCTGGTCATTCAAAATGTTTAGGTCGTCAGCTGATCTCATTCTTTTGGGCACGTCGTGTTGCTGAATCTTGACCTGACCAACTGCAGCAAACCCATAACAGATAGTTAAATCCAGGTTTTGTTTGGCAGTGAGTCTTTTGAACAGCTCTTTGAAATGAATGGATCCCAAAGACAGAGCTCCATCACTAAGAATGCCCGAAACACTATACCAGCACAAGCAGTTCATGATCAATTTGACCAAATGTCATTCAAATAGCTTCTCTGTTTTACTAAAATGCAGTACGTTGGCCTGGCTTCATCGATTCACTGTCTGGGCTTCAACTCCTCCTTGATCCAGCGGCTTCAGTCTGTAGCGGACAGCAGTTTGTCGCAATTACTGTAAGCGCCGTTTGCTGTGGCTGCAGGTTTAGAGCTGAACCAACCAGAAAAACAACCTGCTGAAACGGGAGACGGAGGAGAGAAACAAGAGAGAGGAGGAGAATAAAACACAGACTTGTAGGTCGAGCGAACAGGGCGATAAAAGTCGTATAAGTTGGTATTTTGATCTGTAAAGTTAATACCTCAGTGCGCCCGGAATTGTCATGGGATCAGCAATGGCAGTAAGTCACAGATTTCTATGTTCTTTTTCCCCCCATACTGTAAATGACGGGCAAATAATAACACTTGAATGATGACAGCATATTCTTTCTTGTTGCGAACGCTGACTGGCTTAAGAGTATTGTTTTGTTTGCGTGTGCTTTGCTTCAGCGTTTTATATCCACATGCTACGACGAACAACATCTGTGCCAAGTCTCTTCTCCTAAAACAGCAGATAGCCTTTCTCTTTCAATACGTTCTCTTTGATGCTCCTACTTTTCACCAAAAGCGTCAAAACTTTTCCTTGTTGGTTTTCTCTTTTACACTTTTGGGTTGGAGTAATGCTTTATGGCAGTGGTGGGCAATACATTTTCACAAGGGGCCACATGAGAAACCTGAATTGAGTCAAAGGGCCGCACCAACAATAACTCTATACTTTAACTTACTCTGCTCAACTTTATTGTACATTGCACTAAATTGTGCATTTTGAATACTGGTATTTATCATATTTTGTAAATATTTAGCCACATCAAGCCAAGAACTAAACCACCTGTAAGCAGACCAGCTCAGGCCTAAACCATGTAAACCAGGCCAAAAACAAGTCTGCTGCAGAAATAAACAGGACAAAGGCTACAGGGGAGGAATAAAGTGTTAAAGAGGGGGTATTCTGCTTTTTCAATCACATAGCACCAGTCTATAGCATACTACAATGATGACGTAACCTTCTGTTGGTCTGTATATGCAGTAAATTAAAATAACTGCCTTGAATAAAATTGCTCTCTCAAATGGCTGTACTGAACGTCTTGAAATAGGCCTCTGTCTCTTTAAGAAGCTTTCCGACACGCCCCCTTCAGCACACTGCTGTGGCATCTAAACAACACTACTGTGCGGGGAGGGGGCTCTGCTGAGCTGAGGAGCAGTGGTTGGTGGCTTGGCTGGTGACGAAAGGTCCAGAGGCGTCTCCAGGAGGTGGGGGCGTTCCTAGGAGGACTGAGGCATAGCTACACCTAAAATGGCTGCCGTCTAAGTTTTTACTGATTACTCAAAAATATGTGAATGAGCCAAGGCAACACTCCAGGCATGTGTTTAATGAGGGAATGACATAACATGATATAAAGCTTGAAAAAGTCGATTTTACATAATACCCCCTCTTTAAAACCAAGACCCCAGTGATCCTCAAACAACAGTGACAGTGACACGCCGCTCACATGTGTTCTACCGTCGCACAGAACGTCTCTGCGCTTCTCTTGGCATGCGAAAGAGACAAAAATAAGAGTCAAGATGGAAAGGAACTGGCACTGTGTCCCGTGAGGAGTCCTCCCTCAGCGATAGCTAACCCTCCGCGCAGACTTTAAAAACACACTGCACGTGGTCCTTACGCTTCTGTTTTGTGACATCCATCACCCTGTCCAATGATAACCTGTTTTCTGAGCCAAGTTGAGGTGCTGGTGGATTTGCCCAGTCTGCTTTATCGCGTAATGGTATTAAAATAGCTTTAATATGTCATGTAAACGATAATAATCCGATTAATGCATTTTGAATAGATGTTGCCTTCATTAGACTTCATTTCGCAGGTTAAAAAACTTTCACAACTCCGATATGTCGACTCACGCGGCACTAGAATTACCAAAGGCCCTTGCAGTTTGCTGAATTACCCTAAAAATCCCACATTTCCAAACGTCCAAATTACCATCACAGCAGATTGGCATGGGCATAAAAACTCAGAGGATTTTAGCCATTTTTACTTTTTACCTGAGGTCCCGAGGTCATTCTGGTCTCATGCGAATAGGCCTTTAGAAATGCATTGACAATGTTAGGAATGATTTTGTACCACAACTACTTTCAGTGTAAATAATATCACGTCGCCTTTAAATATGTTCTGGATGTGTTGAGCAATGCAAACATTCCTCGTGTGGTGTATCTAAAATGTTAAGTGGTTAAACGGCAGGCGGCACAAGTCCCAGAGTAATCTCTGAAATGTTAAGGAGAAGATACAGTTGGCATCAGGCTCTTGTGGGGCATGCGTCATTCTGTCAAAACGTGATCTAAAACTGCACACATCAGCAGCCTTACTTAAACTGCAATAGCTTATTAATAAAACATTATGATAGGCTAATTGGGGTTTGCTAATTCAACAGTTTCAAGGGACAAACGATCTCTCAGGCGCCTCTCACTTGAAACGCAGAAGTAGGGCAAATTGAAGGCGATGTTAATTAGACTTTTATCATCAAATTCATTTAATCACTTCTCGCACTTTCCCACAGGTCATATTTGTGATCACTCTGCGCATTCGAATAGAAAGCTTACAATAAATTTGATTTTTTTTTTCCAATCCCTTCAGTAACATGAGCGTGTTCGGACACATTAGGGCAACGTTGGTTTGGTTTGAGGTTGAACTTGGTACTACCCCATCAGCTTATTGTTTCATTTGTACAATCATGTGCCGCAACTTTTAACGTAAAGAACCATCTCGACCTATAGACTTTGCTCTTCCTCCCTCCGTCCTCTGTCCCATTCAGCAGCAGCAGACCGTCCTGTGTATAAGCCCGGTGTCCTGAAGCTAAACAGGTGCCTCCTATAGAGACCCCAGACCCAGACTCTGCCCTCACCTCCTTCCTGCTTCCTCCCTCCTGACCACGCTTACAAAACACAGGAACATGTAGTGCACACTTCTGAACAGTACCAAGGCCGATGGGGAACAATGACTGTGTATTGGAATGATGGTGTCAGCAAAGATTTTTTTTTCTGTTTTTCTTTTCTTTTTCTTGTTTTGTCATATTGTGCCAATTAAAATCTGATTTTATTCACCTGCTGTAGCACTTTGAGATTTCCTGGAAAGCCTTCAATCCCTATATACTATTGTTCTGGCTAATGTACGTTCACTGGAGAATAACCTGGATTATATTCGTCAGTTTACGCTCTTCCCAGAAGATGATGAAAGACTGTTGGGTTTTTATATATTCACTGATATTCAACTGTAGGCGGAGTTTCACAGGTGACCCTCATGTGAAGAATGAGCCAGGGGAGGAGAAGGACAAAGATGAGGATGAGAGGGAGCTGTGCAGGAGGAATGAGGAGGCGGAGGAGCTGACCAGTGCAGGACACCACGCTCTGAAGCAGGAGGCGGTGTACAGAGGAGCACAGACGGCAGTACTCCTGTTTCCCCTACATCCAAAAACATCAGGACTAACCCACATCTGATCTACACAATTTAAATGTATAATGGCAGATAAAAGCATGCATAGTCGCCGATCCCGTGGGTGCTGCAGGGCAGGAGCACCCACTCAGATCTTTGGACACCCAGGAGAATTTGCCCTAATTGCAAAATGTTTCAATGAATAAAGCCTAACCTGTAAACAAACTACTCCGTTTCACCTCCGCTCATTTAGCTCCATAGATAGAGTGCCGGGCTCATAACCACGAGTTTGTGAGATTGATCCTGACCTCGTCTTTTTTTTTTTACTTATCAAAGATAAAGGCGGTCCAACCATATATCAGAACGTGTGACCTTTTTGTTTGTGGTCAGGCAGTGTATGAACATGTGCATGATTTCTCAAAGCAATAACACAAAGATAGTACAGAGTTGAATGTCATATTACCAAAACAAATAACATTTTAAAATCTCCATTGGGATTTTATCGCCGAGTATTTTAACTGTGTGCGGTTTCTGTGGCGTAAGACTTTAAAAAGACAGTCTGAGCTTGTGTGAGAAAAAGACCTTTGCATTAAATATTGATTTGTTCCCACAGCTCGTACAGAAGGCACAGTTTCTCTGGTCACTGCGCTCTAAGTTTAGCTCCATGGCGAGATAACAGCGGGCACTCACTGCAGCAGGTCTGCTTAGGAAAGACTGCGCTCCACTGTGACCGATACTGTATCTGTGAATGGGATAAGGCGCAGGAGGAGGGCGGCGTGTTTGGGTTTAGGCGATGTGTCTCCATGGCCATGAGACAAACATAGACTAGACGTTTACAGGACCACATTAACCTTATCTTAAATAGGGCCTTAGAGAACAATACATGTTTCAGGATGAGTTAATTTGGGGACACTGTGCTGCCTTATGGCCATTTGCTCATTGGAAAGTGATGACTGTATTAAAAGCAGTAGTGACTTAATTATTCTTATTATTTTTTATTCTTTGGATTACCATTTCTTAAGCACTGTACTTTTTAGGAATAGTTTTATCACACAGTAACTCTTACATTTTTGCTGATATTGAGTTGAGATATTTTTGAGTTCCTGGGCCTATTCTGTTCACTTAGAGTTTTGAAGATTTTTTAGGAGTTTATGAGAAAAAAAAACATATTACCCATTTCTATTCTATTCTGTGAGGGGTCAAAACGTGTTACTCTTTATGTGCCATGAAAATGAATCAAATTTTAAGTTTATAATCTTATCTAGAGCTGTCACAATAATTATCGACTTATTGTTCAATAAATCATAGATAGACGATACAATATTGTCTGTACATTTATTTGCATTTTTTGGCATGTTTCACGTATTGTTCATGTATTTCATGTTTATTGTGGGATATGTTAAGAGAAAGTACTTTTGGAACAAAGCGTTACTTTTAAGCTTTAGAGTTAGTTTAGTTAGAGTTATACGGTCTTCATAATATCGTTTATCGCGATATTTTCCTGCCTCGATGTATCGAACTTCAGATTTTGTTATCAAGGCCTAATCTTATCTTTCTATCTTTTAGAATCTAATTTCAGGGTACACTCTTTGGAAATATCAGGATTTTTACATTATTGAATTATTTGTCATTGTAACAACAACGAAATAGTGCTCAGGTGTTAGTCCTGAGCCGCCGCCACTGTGGGCCAACCTGACCAGCATGTTTTTAGAGGTCGGGGAAACCGTAGCACCCGGAGGAAACCTGGCAGCTGCCTTCAGTCTCCTCTGATCCTCTGAAACGGTGCAGCGCCTCCTGGGTTTGTCCCTGTTTCAGAGCGTGGTGTCCTGCACTGGTCAGCTTCACCAGTGAAGCTGACCAGTTCCTCCTGCGCAGCTCCCTCCGCTCCTCAAGTCTTTCACCGTCTTCTGGGAAGAGCTTAGCAGTTAATCTGTTGTATTCTGAACGTCCATTAGCCAGAACAATAGAAGGCATGTGTGGCTTAGCTGTGAGTCTTGCACGGATACCTCCTCGTTTGTCCCTTTTTTGTTTCCTGTTGCTGTTGTGACACCTTTACTGTGCTGCTGTTTCAGTTTCTAATGATAATGCAGGATGAAATTGCATTTTGCTAATTTAAACATGTAATTTAACACATGGCCCTTAGACTTTGTACAGTATCTGACTTTGTGGCGCATTGAGTTGCCTTGTGTACGGAATACGCAGTATAAATAAAGTTGCCTTGCCTTTGTGTTTATGTCTTTGTATTTGTTTTTATGTCTGCAACTGACTCCCCTCCAAGTCAAATTTCTTCCTTGGGAGACAAAATAATAAATGAATCCTGAAACCTGGATTACTCAGTTGGTAGTTTCAGGGGTCACTGCTTTTAACTTTTACATGAGTAGTACGGTAATATTATTTTAAAGTTACGTTACTCTTACTTCATATTTGTATTCAGTCTCTTTTTTTTTCTTGATGGATCAACAGCTGGGCATTTCCTGACAAAAACCAAGTCCAAAGCTTTAAACCTGGTGGAATATCTGCTTTGTGGGTTAGTCTCGAAACGTCTGCTGTTTTTGCCAAGAAAAGTGCAGCTTTATTGATTCATCAAATTCTGAATGAAATAAAAGCAAAACTACGCTCATCCTCTGCACAAATGTCAAAGCCTCTTCAGTCAGTCTCTGGAAAGAAGCGTGAAATCCCCTCTGTTTATATCTTGGCAAGACAACGCGGCCATAATCAACCTCTAAAGTCCATAATCATTCGTCTCTGGAGTCGCTTGTGGACAAAACAACTACGTGCTGATCTGACGTTGGACTTTGCTGCGCCGCCTGTGGGAAAATGACTCTCCCACCGGGACCTTCAATAGTTCAGATTCCACATTTGTTTTATTTATCCAGGGTCGCCAGTTTTTCACAATATTACATAATATGCAAATATCTATGCATTTGCCATTGGTATCCATTCAGGGCCGTTTCAAGATATTTGGGGGCCTTAGGCAAAACAGCGAAGTGAGGCCCCAAGTCTCCCTCGGGAAATTGTTTTAAATTCAAATGGGATTCCTTGTATTCTGGCGCATTTTAAGAGTCATGAATTACTCTGTAGTGGCTACACAAAGTGGCCACTACAGTGTAGTAAAGGACAGTGTCTTCAATGAGGCATCGTTATTTTTGTCAACAAGGCAAAAACAAGATAAAAAGTATAATTATTCATATTATTATCATTCCTTAGAACTGTCTTCTCTTATATGCAGCGTAGTGTTTTTATCTTGAACTATACAATTTATGTTGAATTAAAAGAAAGGTATTAAAATGGTGTACAACATTGTACAACAAGGATTTTTTTTGTCAAGAAATGACCATCCAAATTAAGAGGTTTAGCAACGCGTGCGAACTTTAGCTCACACAAAAGCAGTGACCAAATCTTCCATGTTCTATAACCTCCTAATGTCGCGCTCTATTGATATAAGTGCCAGTCCTGTCAGTCTTTCTTGGCACATGGATGATCTGAGGTAAGACTTTATCAGTTTCAAAGCTGAAAGTGACACAGGAAGTGTCAGAAGGAAAGAACTTCACGTCCCATAATGCCACAGACATCGGGGGCCCCCTTCAGCTGGGGGCCCTAGGCAGCTGCCAACCTTGCCTACCCCATTGCGACGGCTCTGTATCCATTTCAATACACAGAGGAATTAAGGAAAAAGGTTGATTTAGGAGCCGATTGGTCAAAAATGAGAAATATTTGAGCAAAGGTTGGTATAAAACTGACCAAAATTTCTGCAAAACCAGCAGCTGAATGTGCTTTGTACCATGTTTTTGTATTTTCCATAAACTCATGCAGTGAAAACGTCAAGCAATGTCTTTAAGGCTTTAATTTGAGCACAATTCATTGACTTTGATGCTTTTAATGCTGTGGAAAGAACCCTGCTGCTGGGGTCAATCATGATCCAGATCTTTCTCTGAATATAATACGTTTAATAAGTGTGACAGAACACAGCGGTATAGAATTACTGTTATAGCTGAATGCTTAGCTGTCAAAATAGGAATCCTTAGATATCCATATACTTTTACAATCTATCGATCTATCTATAAATAAAAGAAACCTTGCAATACGTTTCCCCCTCATATTCATGTCAGTAATCGTCAGCAAACGTTTCAAATTCATATCCCTCCTATTGAAATGCACTGTCTCTCCTTTGTAGGATAAATATGACTAGAAAAGTAATGTACAGTTTACGCGATGAATCAGTTCAAATAAATCTCGACTGGCAGTGAGAGTCTACTGATGCATATACTGTGCATGTGTTTATGAGTTTGCAGCAGGTGTAAACATGTGCCGCGAGGCGTGGCTGGTCCCATGTCGGACTCTGGGCGGGGCTCTGCAGCTGTGGGCGTTCGGGATGTTTTGAAGTCTGTCTCGGTGCCATACGCTCTGATCCTCCAAGTAACGGCGCTGACATGTCTGAGCGCTCTCTCTAATGAAGACACATGCCAAACACATTACAAGGTTTTATATTATACAAGACTTTATTGACCTGGAATTCACCTTTTTCAGCCGATCTTAAGAAAAGACTCAAAGAAAAATCTGAATAAAAGCAGATTTAATGTCTATTATGATCTAATGTTATTCACTTGGCACAAAGCACAGAAAATAAAGTCTAAATCAGAAAATACATGACAAAAGCCCTCAGATCCCACTTCAGTATATGTGACTCATTTGGACAGAAAGGGCATCCAGTTTAAAAGTCTACAAAATTGCGACTCTGCCCATAGATATGAGGGCAGCTGACATAAAAGGAGTCATGGATTGAAAACAAAAAAGATGTACACTGCCTGACTAAATAAAAAAATCTGCACAAAGAAAAGGTCCTGGCCGCCTCCCTCGGGAGGTGCTCCAGGCATGTCCTATTGGGAGGAGGCCTTGTGGAAGGACCAGGACACGCTGGTGGGACTATGTCTCCGAGCTGGCCTGGTGTCGCCTCGGGGTCCCCCAGAACAGCTGGAGGAGGTGTGCGTGGATCGGGAAGTCTGGGCATCTCTGCTGAGACTGCTGCCTCCGCGACCCGGCCCCGGATAAAGCGGAAGAAAATGGATGGATGGAAAAGGTCACGCGCTCTAATATTTTGTTGGATCACCATTAACTCAGTGTTAATTTTGACAACATATTGAAATTTTGTTTTTGCCTTTTGATGAACATGTCATTTTATTGTATTCATTTATTTGATAGGGACTATGCACATTAATGAACATCTGCATTGAAACAACTAAAACAGACGTAAACATGCTGGATTATAGCCACAGGGCTAATTTACATGCATAGTCCCAAGGCAGATGATAGACATACAGAAAATTCATTAAAATGTCATTCATAATAATACCTTGCGCTTTACAAGCCTGTATTACCAAGTTTCTCAAAGTGCTACACTGTCGTCATTATTCATTAAGCAAGGTAACCAGTCTGTGCATCGGCCCCTCCGATCACTCACTCGATCACTCACTCGATCACTCACTCGATCACTCACTCGATCACTCACTCACTCACTCACTCACTCACTCACTCACTCACTCACTCACTCACTCACCTCAGGCTTCCTGGTGTTACCAAACACTTTTAGTCAAATAATTGTCTTCCATTTTAGTCTAGTTTTAGTCGACTTAAAATTGCATGAAAATTTAAGCGACTAAATTCATCTTAAATTTAGGCGACTAAATTTACATTAGACTTTACATTTATAATATTTATTAGAATCATATCTAATCAAGGTCCTCTGCTTTATGTCTCTTCTGCCACATGAACAAAGCACAGACCTGGTCCTTTGGCAGTGGATTTAAATGATATGAGGCTCTTTCAAACTGTCATTAGAAGTTTGGATGATTTGATTCTCTTCTTTCATTCTTATTTTAGTTGACAAAAATGTTACTCAACTTTAAATTTAGTTTTAGTCTCATTTTAGTCAGAAAAAAAATCACTTTGACTTGAAATTAACACTTCTTTGACAGAACACATTCGCTGTGGTGTTGTTTCAATACATCAATGTCAAAAGAGCCCGTGTTCCCCAAGATCTTTCACAATGTGAGCCTGATGAATCCTGGCATCGTCATCTTGGAATACGCCCGTGCCATCAGGGAAGAAGAAACCCACAGATGGAATAACCAGGTCATTCATTTAGTCATAGTGTTGCTGAACGTAGACCTGACTGCAGCAGATCATAACAGTTAAATCCAGATGGAGACTTGTTTTTCGTTTGGCAGTGTATAGTTAGTCTTTTTTTTCCTGAATGGCAGAGTGTGTCTAAAGCCTCAGTGATCAACAATCAATAAGTGTGGTCACCGATTTATCCTCAGCGGATATAGAGATGACCAAAGTGCTGTTTGAGCGCCATTTATCATTAACCGAAGCACATCAGTCACTCAAACTGGGTTAAAACAGACAACCGGCCCCCAAATCTCCACGAGTAACGGAAAACTGCAAGGTCTTGGCGTCTTTAAAACTAACAAACTTCATTACCACAATATCACTGGGCACATCTTAATGACCAACCCGATCAGTGAATACCAATCATTCCCGATATAACGTCACTGAAACGTAATACATGTTGAGAGGCCATTTGTCATTCCTGTCCGTTGCCTCCTCTGAAGACCGCAACACATTTGGGCACTTACAGCTGTTCTTTCGGCTAAAACACGCCTCTTATATGTGCAGCAGTGCGTGTTTGGGGTCGCGGGTGAGATTCCCATTGAAGGAAAGCAGGGGTGACTTAAGTAGTGTACAATTGTCTTTGATTCGGAGCCCAAGGTCACTGTATGTAAGTTAATCTCGTTGGATGAAGGCCATGGTAAGATGAAAAGTCGCCGGGGGTTTTGCATCATGAGGCCAGACGACCGAGTGAAAGATGTCGACAAAACAAATGGAGATTTATTAAAAAAAAGAGGACTGGGAAGAGAAGCATAAAATGTGTGCGCCAGTCCGACAAGTGTACACATGGCATCTTTGTTCGAAGCAGCCAGAGGGGGAAAACTGAACTTTCTTCCATTTCTCCACCATTAGCCTACTTAAACACATGCTGAATTATGAATATATTTTTTCTACAAGCCCATATAAAGATACAGAGACCTGGAGGGGAGCAAAGTGGTTCAACAGCCCATAAATACTTAAAAACGGACAATAGATACAGACGGCAACGTGCCATACAAGGGGGCGTGGTCTAGCCGAGGGGAAGAAAACCTCTCATGGGAATCACATTCACTCTTTTTAGCCGTTTTCTGGCAGAATATAACATATTTATCACACACCAATAAAGTCAAGCCAAGCCGGGTCCATATGGATGTTTTTCACAGCAAATTGTTCAGTAGAAGCGAAAAACAGCACTCGTTAGCATCGCTTTGCTAACGTTACCATGAAGCTAGCATAGTTTCCTGGTTAGCATCATCCGGCTATTGAACTACTTTGCTCCTCTCCATGTCTCTGTATCTTTAATCAGTAGAAAAATATATCCATAATTCAGCATTTGTTAAAGTAATTGGGGAGAAATGGGAGAAATGTAAGTTTTTTCTCTTTGTTTTTCTCCTTTGGCTGCTTCGAACATGACAATATATGAGCATTTACAAAGAGGCCGTCTGTATCTATGAAGAAGAGAAGAAGAAGAAGATCTTTATTATATAGCGCCTTTCACAGACATGGTCACAACTATGCTAACCATGAAGCTAACGTCAGAGTCATGCTACATGCTAATGCTAGGTACAATTGCTGTTTTTTTTTGCTTCTGCTGGACAATCTGCTGTGAAAAAACATCCATATGGACCCGATTTTGACTTGACTTTATTTGTGTGTGATACATATGTTAATAGTCGGCCAGAAAATGGCTAAAAAAACAGAAAAATTGTGATTCCCCAGAACACACTTCTTCCCCCTCAGCTAGGCCACGCCCCCTTGTATGACGTGTTGCCGTCTGGAGATAGCAACAACCATGATGTGTGTGACCAATAATTTTAAATGGTCTTTAATTGGTTACTTTGTGTTTAATGCCGTTTTTATGAGTCGGCACAGATACTGAATCCTCTTTGACGTCAACACATTCATGGTTTCAACTCTACGCCTGATTTTGTCCTAAATTACTATTCCAATCCTTTTTATGTTAGTCTTGGTTAAGCCCTTATTTGTTCTAATCTTTGGTGTCATGGTTAGCCTCATTTTAGTTTTAAAGACGATTCCTTGATGAAAGTCTGCTAAATTAAGGCAAGATACATCGATTTTTCACGCATGTTGACATTTTTTGCTAGTGTGCGCAACGTCATCATGGGTAGACTGTGGTAACTGAAATATGGACTGAAAACAAGTAACTTAAACGAACTGTGAAACGAACTTTGGACAAACCTGATTTAACTAAAGAATGTGAAAATAAATGTACAACTTTTCTATGCAGTGCCTGGCCTCTGTGATCCATTTATTCAGCAACGAACCTACGTGCTTTTACTTAATTTCTGGTGCTGGCCATCTCCAGCTGGCGTTGTCTGGCAAGTTTATGTTTAAAACAGCTAAGTTAACCCTCGCATTGCCACATTTGGCGTTGTCGGCAGGATGTTGATATGGAAATCAGAGGCCTGTGTTTCAAATTGGATGAATGTACAGCTAAAGCTTAAATTATAGTAGCCTACACTGAAATGTTCTTGTGTGTTTAGTACGAACTAAGATTGACCAATATTTTATGTTTTGCTGTGTATATATTGCATGGAATGTTTTTTGTTTATGATTTTGCATCTATGTAAATTATTTTGTGTTTAACATTGTTTTGTGGTCACATTTTGATGTTTTGGAACTTCACATCTGAAATGCTAAAGTTAATGCTACTGTGAAATGCTTTATATAGCTGGGTAAATTAACTATTGGAAAGAAAAAGTAATATTTTTTTTGTTTTTAAAAAGGCAGGCGGTGGTTTTGTCATGGTGGTGACGGGGAGCGCAACTGGACTGGATGTGCAGGAGGTCACAGCATCTGGCTCCAATAGGACCTGTACCTGATGGCTTCCTGAGGGTGGCTCAAACCCACCCTGGCAGTAGTGTATAAGTTGAGAGGTAGGAGCTGCTATGTGTGGGGCAGTATCCGGGGTGGTCTCACTTATCGATGGCGGTTAACGCAGCTATTGTTTTAATGGGAAAAGCCAGTGGAGTTTTATTTTTGGGCCAAGTTTTATGGGGTTCAGCTAGTACTAGCCGTCAAGGCCCCACATCCCACCTACTGATAGGTGGATGGTGTGATAGCTGTTCGTGTTTTTAAGAGTTCGTTGATTGGCCGTTGGTTCGCGGCGGTTTCTGGGACAGTGGTCGGTTTAGGTTAAGACCTTAGCCTCATAGCGCCGTCGCTGTAGTCATGGGGGTCATTGTACACCCCTTTTAGTACGTATGGCTTAGCACTCAACACGCCCTTCTGTAGCCGTCAAGGCACCTCTTTCAGCCCGTGACGTGGGTGTTGGGTCGAGACTTAAGCAGTACCTGGTAGTTGGCTGCAAGCATGGTATGCATGTGCAAGTTAAAAGTAGTGTGTTTTGGCATCGCCGGGACGACGATGCATTTTGGGGGGGCATATGTGGCAGTATGCCTGCAGGCGGCACTGCAACTTGTAGTTTTGATGGTGATTGGCTGTGCGCGCCGGCCGTCACCTGATAAATAGCACTTCCGTTTATTATTTGACCTCTGACGTCCTGTACGCCCAGTCTCCGGTGTTGTGGTTGTTGCTCCTCGTCACTCTCCAGTCCAGGTAGTATCATATTGGTCGCTAAATGTAAATCTCAAGTTGGTATTAACTATAGTCCCTGTTAACGTTTAGTTTGTCGCGGCGCCGTGATGGGCCCGTGGTCTCCCTGTAACTGGTCATGCTAGTGGTTGAGTGGATCGGCTGCGTTGACTCGGACTTCGCTGTCAAAGCCCCGAGCCATGCATATGCCCCGCTCAGGTTTGTGGCGTGGTTACTTTAGAAATAACTATCGTAAATTATACTCGTAGTGATGTGCCTTCATTCTTCTGTAGACGTCTAGGACCAAGGAGGGTCGTCACTGCCGCCTGCCTTTTTGCCTTTTATCACCTTTTTCTCCGCCCTTTTACCACCTTTTGTTTCGCCTGTTCTGTTATTATTCCCCTGTCATTGGATTCATGGAGCGCCGTATGTGCGCAACGTCGTCATGGGTAGACTGTGGTAACTGAATTATGGACTGAAAACAAGTAACTAAACGAACTGTGAAACGAACTTTGGACAAACCTGATTTAACTAAAGAATGTGAAAATAGGCAAGGCAAGGCAAGGCAAGTTTATTTGTAGAGCACAATTCATACACAAGGCAATTCAAAGTGCTTCACAGTTGCAGAAAGAGAAATTACAAGAAAACAGATAAAATCAATTAATAAAACATCAACATAAAGTTAATCAATGACCGTAAAAGGCAAGAGTGCAGATAAAATACTTTCAGTTTTCATATGCACGGGTAAAAAGAGCTGTTTTCAGCCTGGATTTGAACATTGTCAGAGTTGAGGCCTGTCTCACATCCTCATGAAGACTGTTCCAGATTTTAGCTGCATGAAACTGAAACGCAGCCTCACCGTGTTTATTATTGACTCTGGGAACCACCAGGAGACCCCTCCCTGAAGTTCTCAGGGCCCGAGATGGTTCATACGGCTCTAACATGTCAGAGATGGACTTTGGTGCTAAACCATGAAAAGACTTGTACACAAGCAGAGCTGTTTTAAATTCTATTCTCTGAGTGACAGGAAGCCAGTGCAGAGACCGGAGCACTGGACTAATGTGGTCGTATTTCCTTGTTCTTGTCAGGACTCGAGCAGCAGCGTTCTGGATGTTCTGCAGCTCTAACAGCTCGTTTAGAAAGGCCAGTGAGCAGGCCGTTACAGTAGTCTAACCTGCTGGAGACAAATGCATGGATGAGTCTCTCTAAGTCTGGTTTTGACATAAATGACATAAATGTACAACTTTTCTATGCAGTGCCTGGCCTCTGTGATCCATTTATTCAGCAACGAACCTACGTGCTTTTACTTAATTTCTGGTGCTGGCCATCTCCAGCTGGCGTTGTCTGGCAAGTTTATGTTAAAACAGCTAAGTTAACCCTCGCATTGCCACATTTGGCGTTGTCGGCAGGATGTTGATATGGAAATCAGAGGCCTGTGTTTCAAATTGGATGAATGTACAGCTAAAGCTTAAATTATAGTAGCCTACACTGAAATGTTTCTTGTGTGTTTAGTACGAACTAAGATTGACCAATATTTTATGTTTTGCTGTGTATATATTGCATGGAATGTTTTTTGTTTATGATTTTGCATCTATGTAAATTATTTTGTGTTTAACATTGTTTTGTGGTCACATTTTGATGTTTTTGAACTTCACATCTGAAATGCTAAAGTTAATGCTACTGTGAAATGCTTTATATAGCTGGGTAAATTAACTATTGGAAAGAAAAAGTAATATTTTTTTGTTTTTAAAAAGGCAGGCGGTGGTTTTGTCATGGTGGTGACGGGGAGCGCAACTGGACTGGATGTGCAGGAGGTCACAGCAATTGGCTCCAATAGGACCTGTACCTGATGGCTTCCTGAGGGTGGCTCAAACCCACCCTGGCAGTAGTGTATAAGTTGAGAGGTAGGAGCTGCTATGTGTGGGGCAGTATCCGGGGTGGTCTCACTTATCGATGGCGGTCAACGCAGCTATTGTTTTAATGGGAAAAGCCAGTTCAGTTTTATTTTTGGGCCAAGTTTTATGGGGTTCAGCTAGTACTAGCCGTCAAGGCCCCACATCCCACCTACTGATAGGTGGATGGTGTGATAGCTGTTCGTGTTTTTAAGAGTTCGTTGATTGGCCGTTGGTTCGCGGCGGTTTCTGGGACAGTGGTCGGTTTAGGGTAAGACCTTAGCCTCATAGCGCCGTCGCTGTAGTCATGGGGGTCATTGTACACCCCTTTTAGTACGTATGGCTTAGCACTCAACACGCCCTTCTGTAGCCGTCAAGGCACCTCTTTCAGCCCGTGACGTGGGTGTTGGGTCGAGACTTAAGCAGTACCTGGTAGTTGGCTGCAAGCATGGTATGCATGTGCAAGTTAAAAGTAGTGTGTTTTGGCATCGCCGGGACGACGATGCATTTTGGGGGGGCATATGTGGCAGTATGCCTGCAGGCGGGCACTGCCACTTGTAGTTTTGATGGTGATTGGCTGTGCGCGCCGGCCGTCACCTGATAAATAGCACTTCTGTTTATTATTTGACCTCTGACTTCCTGTACGCCCAGTCTCCGGTGTTGTGGTTGTTGCTCCTCGTCACTCTCCAGTCCAGGTAGTATCATATTGGTCGCTAAATGTAAATCTCAAGTTGGTATTAACTATAGTCCCTGTTAACGTTTAGTTTGTCGCGGCGCCGTGATGGGCCCGTGGTCTCCCTGTAACTGGTCATGCTAGTGGTTGAGTGGATCGGCTGCGTTGACTCGGACTTCGCTGTCAAAGCCCCGAGCCATGCATATGCCCCGCTCAGGTTTGTGGCGTGGTTACTTTAGAAATAACTATCGTAAATTATACTCGTAGTGATGTGCCTTCTTACTTCTGTAGACGTCTAGGACCAAGGAGGATCGTCACTGCCGCCTGCCTTTTTGCCTTTTATCACCTTTTTCTCCGCCCTTTTACCACCTTTTGGTTCGCCTGTTCTGTTATTATTCCCCTGTCACTGGATTCGTGGAGCGCCGTATGTGCGCAACGTCGTCATGGGTAGACTGTGGTAACTGAAATATGGACTGAAAACAAGTAACTAAACGAACTGTGAAACGAACTTTGGACAAACCTGATTTTAACTAAAGAATGTGAAAATAAATGTACAACTTTTCTATGCAGTGCCTGGCCTCTGTGATCCATTTATTCAGCAACGAACCTACGTGCTTTTACTTAATTTCTGGTGCTGGCCATCTCCAGCTGGCGTTGTCTGGCAAGTTTATGTTTAAAACAGCTAAGTTAACCCTCGCATTGCCACACTAGCTTTCTCCCTTAACACCTCAGTTTTAGTGTCAGTGTCAGATTTAAAAGAAATAACTAAAACAACAAGGCCCTCCCTTGTCTTTCCTACGCTTATACATTCACAAATATTACACAAGTATACAAGTTTGGAATCCACGTGTAGCACAAAAGCCGACCTAGATGACGCCGTGATCCAAATATGGTAATTTCCTTTGTGTAAGACAGCAGAGGCTAAAGACGAGAGAAATATACAGGCAAATATATGCAGATGTTAAACTTTAGGACCAGTTTTCTCCAAAATGAGAGCAACAATATACTGTAAAGCCTCCTGCAGACTCCACACTTAATATTTTTGAAGGTTTTTATTCAGCTGGACTTTTTAATATCTAATTCCCGTCTGATTTATTGAGCTTTAAATAGCAACTTTTGTGTCCACTTATAAATAGCAAACTAAACAACCCATAATATAAAACTAAGCAAAAGAATATGGATGAATAAATCAACATAAGGCTGCGACAAAATACATTTAGCCTCTTCCCAATTGTCTACTTTAAGAAACAATCGGCTACAGCTGTGTGGTTCTTCTTTTTTTGCCCATCAACATAAAGATAAAAATAGCAACCATTACATTTACGGTATTTAACTGTTTGACGTCACTCGTGCGTGGTTTGGGCCCCTCCGCAGCCGTAATAAACCTCTGAAGACTCATTTCCTCTGGTTTAAAGAAACTGGTTCCTGCTCTAGTCCCCGAGGAGCGTCTGAGGACAAGAGGGAAAAAAGCAGGGCAGTGAGGACACCTGCTGGAGGACAGTGGTTACTACAGAGGGAGAGTAATAGATGATGTAAAAAGGGTAGCACAATTAATCGCAACTGGATCGACAATTTTAGTGGCAAAGAAGACTGCAATTATTTTACATTATGCCCTTTGAAGCTAACAAAAGAATCAATTGAAATGATCGTGAATATACAATCTTTTGTCTTGTCTCAATAGTGAATGTTTCGGAAGTTTGGGACAATGACTTCCATAAGTTAATCTTTATTAATCATATCTAATCACATTCTCAACACTTCCACACATTTTGAAGCCTTAATGAAAAATGTATTTACACATCCACATGTTATGAGACTAAAGAAGATGTTACAATTTAAAGGGGGGTATAATGCTTTTTCAATCACATAGCACCAGTCTATAGCATACTACAATGATGACGTAACCTTCTGTTGGTCTGTATATGCAGTAAATTAAAATAACTGCCTTGAATAAAATTGCTCTCTCAAAATGGCTGTACTGAACGTCTTGAAATAGGCCTCTGTCTCTTTAAGAGGCTTTACGACACGCCCCCTTCAGCACACTGCTGTGGCATCTAAACAACAACACTGTGCGGGGAGGGGCTCTGCTGAGCTGAGGAGCAGTGGTTGGCGGCTTGGCTGGTGACAAAAGGTCCAGAGGCGTCTCCAGGAGGTGGGGGCGTTCCTAGGAGGACTGAGGCATAGCTACACCTAAAATGCTGCCGTCTAAGTTTTTACTGATTACTCAAAAATATGTGAATGAGCCAAGGCAACACTCCAGGCATGTGTTTAATGAGGGAATGACATAATAACATGATATAAAGCTTGAAAAAGTCGATTTACATAATACCCCCCTTTAAGCTATTTGACAGACAGACAGACAGAGAACTTATTTAGAATTTGAAATGGTACTTTCAACAGTGGAAATAGTAACATGTAAGAAATGTATGAAAGGCTAGAAAAGGTACCACCAAACACCCATTTACCTTTATGTATTTACCAGTAATGCTACTGTATAAAAACATGCGTCCATCTGTCACAAACCGATATCCAAGAACGCTAAGTCTTAGCAAGTTTATCATAACCATGTAAGTTGAAACTTAAAGGAATAGGCACCGTTTTTACATACTGAGATATGTTCTTACCTTAGCTTAGACAAGTTCATCTGTACCTGTCTGGTCTCCACTTGTGCCTTCCGTAACGTAAACACAGCACAGAAGGCGTTAGCATTTAGCCTCTCTCTTCTCCTCCGCCTTACAATATAGTTCCCCTTTTTATCCGCTTAGAAAATCCACATTGTTTAATTTTGTGTAATTATACTTTGTAGTATAACACGTCATGTAACCATATTTAAATAGGGAAAACGTGGAAGAGTTTGGTAGCTTCCATCTTCACCTCATTTGGAGCTATAGAGGAGAAGAGAGAGGCTAAATGCTAACGCTGTCTGTGCTGTGTTTACGTTACGGAAGGCACACGTGGAGACCAGACAGGTACAAATGAACTCGTCAAAGCTAAGGTAAGAACATATCTCAGTATGGAAAAACGGTGGCCTATTCCTTTAAAGGTGCCTTATGGAACAAAAAATAATAATATTTGTATGTAATTGACCTTTTTGTGACCCAAAGCCGGCTGCATGGGTGGATATCATGATGGTGGCTTCTACAACGCCCCAGGACCAATTGATTTGTAGGTTCTCTGGTGAAAAACCTGGCCTGATCCCTCCGGCCAGGGATCAGCAACAAAAACCTACCAGAATCTCTGAAAACAATTGGTTCTGGAGCATCATAGAGGCCACTGTGATGGAAAGTAAAGGCGCCATGTTGACCACTCATACAGCCGCTGGGTTACTGCAAGGTCAAACACGCACTAATAAAACTTTTTCACATAAAAAGTTGCATAATGCACTTTTAAGTTAGCTTTATACTGTATTATTATTTCTAATTGCATTAGACAAATGCAAATTATCAGTGTTCACTTTGTAAACAAATGTAGTGGCCATAGCCTCAATAGCTTCCAAGCCAAAATCAAGATGTTTTTGCATCACTCCATTTTCACTCCATTGACCATAGATTTGGCCATGTATTGTTAAAGAAAATGTTTGGAGAGCGCTTTGGCATTATCATCTGAAATATCAATCTGAAACATATTGCACATGTTTTAAGTTGGCGTGGGAAGCTGGAGCACTGGGAGGAAAGTTGGATCTAGAACCAGAACCAGAGCACACGCAAACTCCACCTGGGACCTTCTTGCTGTGAGGCGAGGATACAGCTGCTATTATGCATACTGTAAACCAGTGGTTTCCAACCTTTTTTCCTTGAAGCCCCCCCTGTGTGTGCTGTAGTCGGGCCGCGCCCCTCAGCCCAAAACTGTGGGCCCCACAAATGTACCAAAACATGAAAATAATTGCTAATAAGTATTCATTTCAAACAAATAAGCTGAAATTGGTTAGTTTAATGCACCTGTAGTCCTTACTCAGTCATATTTGATGATTTTAGAACATTTATTTTGCTCAAATTATATTATTTATGACCTGACCCTCTGACCAGGCAAAGCTCTGGGCCCCCAGGTTGGGAACCACTGCTGTAAACAGATATTTTGCAGACTTGAGAGGCCTTCATGTCTCATAGTCCAGTCTTTCGTTGAATAAAACAGGAACGGTATGCGTCATGTTTGGACTGAACCATCTCCACGGTCTGGAAGCACAGAGTGTAACACACACAAGGGTAAGTCACCAGGGAGAACACCTGCACTGAGTTCTATCTATCTATCTATCTATCTATCTATCTATCTATCTATCTATCTATCTATCTATCTATCTATCTATCTATGTCTCTCTGTCTCTCTGACTCTCTGACTCTCTGTCTTTCTGTTGTATCTAGTCTCTCTCCTCTTCTCTCTTTCTCTCTATTTTCTTCGCTGCGGCAAACATCTGGATGAGTCGTGATTCTGTAGCACATCTGCAGTACATAAAGTGCACACACAGTCAAAAATTAGATACCAAATGATTGACAATTACACAAGAATAGACAGCCACAATGTTAGATTAGGCTTATTTAATCAACTGTGTTCAAATTATTATTGTAAAGATTTTTTATATAAGTGAAGGTAATCCCACAATTTTTCATGAAATCTAAGCTCGATGGTGGTGAGCTATACATACCTGGAGGAAACCTAATGACCGCCTCATCAAATCGCAAAGGGTGCAATTATTTACTTAAATAATGTCCTCTAAAAGCAACAACAGTCTTTGATAGGTATTCCTCAAAAGCTGTTAAAGAGGGGTATTATGCTTTTTTCAATCACATAGCACCAGTCTATAGCATACTACAATGATGACGTAACCTTCTGTTGGTCTGTATATGCAGTAAATTAAAATAACTGCCTTGAATAAAATTGCTCTCTCAAAATGGCGGTACTGAACGTCTTGAAATAGGCCTCTGTCTCTTTAAGACTCTGACTGTTTACATCTGCGCTCGACATGTTGGGAGGGGGCTCTGCTGAGGAGCCGTGGTTGGTGGCTTGGCTGGTGACGAAAGGTCCAGAGGCGTCTCCAGGAGGTGGGGGCGTTCCTAGGAGGACTGAGGCATAGCTACACCTAAAATGGCTGCCGTCTAAGTTTTTACTGATTACTCAAAATACGTGAATGAGCCAAGGCAACACTCCAGGCATGTGTTTAATGAGGGAATGACATAATAACATTTCACATAATACCCCCTCTTTAAGTAGAGTATAGATCTCTACAATCATGTTCTGAAATGCATTGTTGTAGTTTATTTTTTTCAGGCTTCTTCCTAATGTTTTTGTTGTAGAACTTGTTGAAATTGTGCAGGGAGAACTGAATCTTGATGGCGAAACTAAACACAATTGTAATACTGTCAGAGAAATCCAATCCATTAGGTATTTTTTCCAAAATCGTGCAGCCCTGGCTTTATATTTTCACAGAGTGCAAACCAGCACAAATTTAGCAGAGTTTATTTGAGGAAAGGAATAATCTTTCTCTAAGTGACGATGAGATTGCCTTTTGTCCATCTGAAGAGTTGCTTTCCAAACGAAAAGGATGAAAACTAAAGTTGATTATATTTCTAAGGCGCTGAAATGTAAGACTCCAAGACAAAATCACAGGCAAACTCTCCATCTGTAAATCTGTTATTCAACCCATTCTGCTGCGTTTCTGCACAGATATGTTCTCCTGCAAAAACACACGACTAGGGCACGATAAACCCAGTAAACCGCGTTACAGTCTCCCCCCCCCCCCCTCTGCTCAGTGGAAGCTCGTCGAAAAGACACAAAGGCCCGAACCGCAGCTCAGTCCCAGCACAGAGCCTACTCACTTGAGCAGGAGTGCGCACCGAACGCTCGACCCCGATTGGCCGACGGGAGGTCACGTGACTGCAGGCCCTGGTCCCCTGTGTTAGACTGGAGTAATTGAAGCTTCCATATGGTATAGATCAGATGGAGCCTTCACCACAGCATTCCTGCTTCTGCAGCTCTCGGCCTGCTCCAACACACAAGAAGAAATTAGGCTAATTACACAAGCGGCATTAACCCTAATCTCTGTGATTTTGGAGAAGTGTTAAAGTCATTAGACATGTATAGCCAGTCATACACTCCCTTTGTCGTCAGCTGCGTGATAGTTTGGCTTTTTTTTTGTTTTTTTTACCGGATGGGGGTTTGTTTCTTACCCAGGGGCACGGAGATAGAATGTAGACACGAAACAGTGACCTCTTGATTTCCCGATGAAAGCGTTGCACTGCTGTTGCTCCCAAATGTGCAGTCATGACGCAGTGCTGAAACTAAAATGCCCCTGAAATGATTGTGGCACACAATGACGGTTGATGGCAGACACATGTCCTCGTAAAATTACAAGGTTCAATCTGCGTTTTGAGTCATTCTGAGATATTTAGGTTTAAGGTTTTGACCGGTCATAGAGCAAAATGGAAATGGGTTTCATGTTTTTGCTCAGAGAAACCTCAAAAATGCACCAAAATCTACAAAACTGCAGGCAAGTTCGCTTGGTGGAGGGTTGATTTTCTTCATCATCAAACGACCAAGGGCCAGACCCTCCAATTGTAGGCTGAAGTGAAGCATCACTTTCTACAAATCCCAGTGTTGTACATCATATATGGCCTAAATGGATGTTCTGCTGAGAGATTTTAAAGGAATTGACAGCATTTTTCACATTAGAGTACTCTAACAGATCTCTGATTTGTGTAATAATATTCCTCAAAACCCTTGGGGACCAGAAGTTCTATGATGGAGGGCCAGTTCTGGTCCCCGGCCTGACATTGCCTACCCCTGGTGTACAGAATGGATCCAATTATAATATGTGAATAACTCAATTTCGAAAAAAATGTCAGCTAAAACTTTATAATTCTAAGGGGATGACATACAGTATTAGGCAAAGGCACAGTGTATGGGAAGACTGAATGAATAGGTACATGGGCAAACAGTACTCGAGATGTGGATAATTTAGTAGGGGTTCCCAACCAACCTGGGATTCGGGCCCACTGGAGGGACACCTGGAATTACAAGGATGTCCCAAAGCATTGCCTGGCCATTGGGTCAAATCATCATAAGAAACATTATTTGAGCAAATGTTATGGTCAAAAGAATATGTGCATGTGACTAAGGAAGGACTACATTTGCAAAAAGCACACAAACACACATGTCCTTTTTATGTTTGTTGAAATGGGGTTTTGCGTAACATTTACTTAATTGTTGAATCTGAGCCCATCTTTGTCAGTAGCTGAAGGTATACAGACCATGTACCGATATACATAATTGCAGTCCACTCTGTACTGTATATACTTTCTCATAAGGGGCCTTCCAGTGTGTGGTTTGCCTGCTCTCTGTGTGTCGAGGTGAGTTCGTCTCAGGGTGCCCTGATTTCCCCCCATCTACCTGAAACATTAGGCTATTCCTCCAGGTACTGCTGAGTCCTCCTAACTAAAAAAAGGTCCCTGCTCTGAAGACGCGTCCTCTGGTGCTGCAGTGTGACGGCCTTTACAGATGAGTAGGGCAGAGACATTGGTTGGAAGAAGCACAAGAAATGATCACCGTTGACAAGCTACTTTGACAACCAAGTTTTCACTGTGTTTGTTGTTGTAAGAAAGAATACATGTGTGGCAGAAGTATTTTTTACAGGCTATGGGTAACATTTGTAGTTTGTAATTGTTAATTTAGTTGATTCATATAGCATTCATAACTTTTAATGTGTTTTAATGTGTTCTATTTATTGCATTTTGATCAATTTCATGAACTCTCCGACCAGTTTTCTAATCTCTATTAAGGTGACCCTGAAAAGTGACCCTGCAAGTTGTGAAATGTGCCTATAAACTGGTCCCTGTGAAGACTTGGGATGCTACAAATATTCTTTTATGCGGAAAAGAGTTGATATTAGTGCGTATTTGACATTTTAGTGACCCAGTGGCTGTATGGGTGGTTAGCCGTCCTTATTTTCGATCACTGTGGCCTCTAGGACACTTCAGGATCAATTGTTGTTTAGGGTGCCTGGTAGGTTTTCACTACTGAAGGAATTGCCTCCATGGTTACGTATACGTTCCACCCAGAAAACCTACCAGAAACCCTAAAAAACCAAGAAGAAATGGATCCTGGATTGTAATAGACCCACCAGGATGCAAAATAAAGGCACCAAGCTAATCACAGATTCAGTCGATGGGACACTGAAAAGTCAAATTTGCACTGATGTTATCTTTTTCCCTCGCATACATATTTACCTAATGCGCCTTTCCCTAAAGCATTTTACATTTTAAAATCTTCATTAGTTTATTATTCTGGAATGGGCATGGAATCAAAACACTTGGACACTACCGTGAGTTAGATGTATTTATCAGTTGTGAAACTGTAGCACCCGGAAGAAACCTGGTTGGCTGCCTTCAGTGCTCCTCAGATCCTCTGAAACGGTGCAGCGCCTCCTGGGTCTGTCCCTGTTTCAGAGCGTGGTGTCCTGCATTGGTCAGCGCCACCTCCTCCTTCCTCTTCCTCCTGTGCAGCTCCCTCCAATCCACAACAGTCTTTCACCATTTTCTGGGAAGAGCTTAGCATTTAATCTGTTTTCTTCTCCAGTGAACGTTCATTAGGCCATGGGGCGATGGTGTCGCAGTTGGTAGAGCGGGTCGTCTTGTGATCATAAAGTTGTGGGTTCGAATCCCAGCTCCTGCAAATGCACATTGTTGTTGTGTCCTTGGGCAAGACATTTCACTCTACTTGCCTCCAGTGTCTGCGTACGTTGGTGTATGAATGAGAGTGTGAATGGGTGACTGGTTCCTTACTGTAAAGCGCTTTGGGCCTGATAAAGGTAGAAAAGCGCTATATAAGTTGGGACCATTTACCATTAGCCAGAACAATAGAAGGCATATGTCGCTTAGCTGTGAGTCTTGCCCGGATACCTCCTTGTTTCCTTCCTTTTTTTGTTTCGTGCAGCGCCTCTTGTGACGCCTCCACTGTGCTGCAGGTGTGGGGGGCTCTCGGTGCATCTTCAGTGTTTCAGAAGAGATGTAATAGGTCTCAAATGTCTTTTGCTCATAAGCTAGCTGTTTGTTCCCTTTCCATTATGGATTCTCTGCAGTAAAAAAAATACACCAAAACCCCACAAAAACACGGCAAAGACGCAGAAAAGCATCCAGCAAAACAATGTGAAACACAGAAACCACAAACAACAATTAAACATAAACTCAGCTGTACCAAGAGAGAGGGAGGGTGGTGTTTGTTTTGTCTTGTAAGACCTCTATCTAAAGATTTATAATAATTTATGCTACATGGGTTAATTTTCTTAAAGGGTGACGCCACGTGTTTACCCTTCTTAATAAAATATGGCGCCACTTAAACCAACACTCACACCCGAGCTAAAAACATAAGAAAACTCTAAATAGTAATAGCAGGATTACTATTGCAACAACACATCATCAGTAGGGTAAAACTAACCTGTCTCACAATGGTCTAATTTATAATAATTTATGCTAAATACGTTAATTTACTTAAAAGGTGATGCCACGTGTACACCCAACTTCATAAAACATGGCGCCGCTTAAGCTAACACTCACACCCGAGCTAAAAACATAAGAAAAACTCTCAATAGTAATAACAGGATTACTATTGCAACAACACATCATCAGTAGGGTAAAACTTACCTGTCCCACGACGGTCTAATTTTAGGGTTGCCAACTGTCCCGTATTAGCCGGGACATCCCGTATATTTATCTAAATAGGATTGTCCCGTACGGGATGTCTTTTGTCCCTTATATTGAGTGTTGAAAGTTTCACACGCGGTCTCTGTAAACACTATGAAGAACTAGCTAATACCGGTGGAATACTCAGATATTCTTCGGTTTTTGGACGACTCCTCGCCGTGCGTTTATGTACGTAAGGAGGACGCGATGTAACTCAACGCGGTGAGTCCATGTTTACACACGGTTCACATCTGTCCGGGCTGTTGTTAACTTTGGCAGGACATAAACGACTCCTTTATGCTCTCATATCATTTGGGTGAATGCATTAGGTCTTCTACTGTTTCATAGTCTGCTGTTTAAATGATGTTTTGGAGCTGTTTGACAGCCGTCTATAGAGTAAACTTTTGCCTTAATGATGGTCTGATGCTCTGTTTGTAATGCTTGTTCCGTGGGTATTTGCTGATATGTGGTTACATGCTTCTTTTTAGTCTGACAAGTGGTGGCAAATGCGTTTAGTAGATCTGATAGTAAAAAATAAAACAAGCACGAACACCTGTAACAGCCCAACCTAGAGTTTACTGTATCAGTGTGTCCATGCAAAATGCAAAAAAATAATAATAATCTGAGATTAGTTTGTTGTTATTGTTTTGTATTGGCAATTTTAAAAATAACAAAAAAATTTCCCGTATTTGGTTAAGAGAAAGTTGGCAACCCTATCTAATTTATAATAATTTATGCTAAATACGTTAATTTACTTAAAAGGTGACGCCACGTGTTTACCCAACTTAATAAAACATGGCGCCGCTTAAGCTAACACTCACCCCTGAGCTAAAAACATAAGAAAAACTCTCAATAGTAATAACAGGATTACTATTGCAACAACACATCATCAGCAGGGTAAAACTAACCTGTCTCATGATGGTCTAATTTATAATATTTTATGCTAAATACGTTGATTTACTTATAAGGTGACGTCACATGTATACCCAACTTAATAAAACATGGCGCCGCTTAAGCCAACACTCACCCCCGAGCTAAACACGTAAGAAAAACTCTCAATAAACCCTTTATTTATCGTTCATATCCGCTTTGTTTACTTGAATGAGCCGCCAAAAAGTCGTCCCCCTCGCAGACTAGCCGTGCGCTGTCTCTTTAAGGCCTCAGCACGGGCTCTCGTCTCGTATTGATCAATCCTCCATTTTCCAACACGGAGCGGCGGGCGGCACTGCTAACCCACGGCTCTGCGGAGGAGAAGCGCCAGAGCCAGCCCTTCACCTGCGGCCAGTCATGGCAGCCAACATGTACCGGGTCGGAGGTAAGCTTTCCCCTGCCTTCCCCCCGCGTGTTTTTACATTATTCATGGCGGACTTTCAGCCCCGGATCGCGTCGCCGTGCGCGTATTTACAAAAGCGTGGTCTTCCCCTCTTTTATTTTCGCTTCACGGATGATGGTGTGTGTGTGCGCGCGAGGAGGAGGAGGATGGCGGTGATGAAGAGTAGCTCGGCAGACTATAGAGAGCTGGCAGCCCCGGTGTAGATTTGCCTCCGGTTGCCCCCGTTCTGCGCGTTAAACTTTGCGAATGAGCGCGATCGCACGGCACGGACTAACCCGCGCCATAGGTTTATATTTATGGTGACATCGCGGACGTATTGAAAAAGTTTGGGTGCACTTTTGCATCGCCTCAGCTAACCTCTCCATACTGTACATAACCAAGTGGGCAGAACTGGGGCAAGCTCGTTTACTGTCAGGGAGAGAAGAAAGAGAAAATTAACAGAGGCTTTGTGATGCATGGCTTAGGTAACTTTCTGCATATGTCTTTTTATGTTTAAAGCTGGAAATATAAGCTTTTATTTGAGCCTATAAAATAATCATCTGTACTTCCTGATTGTTGACTAATTCATGCTGTTGCTCTGTTATGGGAAATTAGGCTGAATGTTGTGAAATGGGAAATGTGTGATCTAAGATTTTTGGTCTAGTTGTCAGTGACAGTCCAAGAAAATTAAATGATAAGTATTTATTTTATTTGTTGGTGATAAAAATGGAAGTAAGAGGTGATGCGCACAGTGAATTGGTTTCTTTTACTGATCCAATATTTTTTTTAAGGCTATTTCGCCTTTGGGATACAGCAATAACTTCATCTTTATGGCAGATGCACTTTTGTTACTCTTTTATCCAGCGTGAATTACTGCTCTACAGAAGCCGTAGACTTTGAGGGAATACGCCCATCAAGTCTCTCAGCCGACAGAACAATTACATATAAACTTAAGCTTTTAATAACGACACGTACTGTGTCTTACATTTCGTGTTGCGCTTTACACAACGAGCTTCTCAATTACATAGTTGTTATTCATTCTCGATCACACTTGGTGGTGGTAAGCTACTGTTATAGCCCTGGTGTTGACTGATTAAAGCGTTGCTGCCATCGGCCTCTTCTCTCACTCCACAAACAATACACGGATGGGTGAAGTGTCTTGCCCAAGGACACAATAGAATCAGCCAAAGCAGGATTCGAAGCTTTCTGGTTTTTAAAAGACGACCGCTTGGGGTCATTTTGAATGGAAGGCATTTGCGTTGTTTTATTTGATGTATTTGACCTTTATGCCTCAAGCAGCTTCAATGAGCTGAATCTGACCGCATCTGAGGTCAATGAACGAAGTGTGCAAAAACAAAGCTTCAAAGGGCTTTTTACCATGTTACTATGTTGTTCTGTCCTCAAAAACATGCCTGGGGGAAACTGGATCCCCTCTGATCCTCTGAAACGGTGCAGTGCCTCCTGGGTTGAGAGCGTGGTGTCCTGCACTGGTCAGCTCCCCCTTCCTCTTCCTTCTGTGTCTTTCACCATCTTCACAGTTAAAGCAGTACTAAGTAACGTGTTTACCTTAATAAATCCTTTCCGTAGTCCCTCTGGGGGTAATACAAGTGTTAATGGGATGATTGGAGGGTCTTTCATCTCCCCCTGGTGTCTCTGGCCAGAAAACCATGCTTGCAACTTGACTGCCACCGGGGCGGAGCAAGCAATACACACTAATAGAATCACGGAGAAGAAGCTAACAGGCTAACGGGCAAAGCTAACTGCGGGCTAGCGCCACTTTAAACAGTATTTACAGCCAAGTTTGAGTGAAAAAAATATTCCCATTGTATAACTGGATGTACAACACCTCTCTCTCCCTTCACCTTTTCTGTCAGCGTAGTATTTACTCTCAAAGACATTTAATAAGGTAAAAAATCGTAACTTGCGAAGACACCTGCAGTTGCGCTTATGGCCTCTAGGGGCAAGAGTTACTTAGTACTGCTTTAATCTGTTTTATTCTCCAGTAGCCCAGAACACTAGTAATGATAGAAGGCATGTGTGGCTTAGCGGTGAGTCTTGCCCAGATACCGCCTCGCTTGACCCTTTCTGTTTGTTGGGGGGAGGGGGGGCTCTTGGTGCCTCTTCAGTAGGGCTGTCACGATAATTACTATATCGACTTATCGTTCAATAAATAACAGATAAACGATACATTTTTGGGCTCGATATTTATCGTCTGTACATTTATTAGCATAAAAACTTTGATTTCTAACTGAAGCAAATTGAGTTGCATTATATTTCATGTTTATTGCAGCCTGTGTTATTTTATGCACTTTTAGAACGAAGGTTTACTGTCATTTTTATGCCTGAGAGTTGACAGTACCTAGTATCGTTAGAGTCAATAATATCGTTTATTGCGATACTTTCCTGCTTCAATATATCGAACTTCAAATTTGTTATCGTGACAGGTCTACTCTACATGGCAAAGATGTACAAAAGTATCAAGTAAAACAATATGGAACACAGAAACCACAAATGCAGTCCGCACAAAAACACAGCTGTACCGAGAGAGAGGGAGGTTGCCTTTTGTTTACGTGTCGCCATGATAACCACATGTGTTTCAAGCTGCAGTCAAATCTCTGAGCGATCTTTTGGGTTGTCCCCGGTTGCTCCTCTTGGCACCGCGGCGTCGGCTCCCAAAAAAGCTCCTCCTGAGATAAGCTTAATCCTTTCATCGTGAAGAAAAAACTAATGCCATTAGCTTCACTACAGCCACACGGTCTGAGCGAGCTAGTTTTTCCGTTTTTATTGAAACAGCTGCCCAGCGAAGGGGAGCAAGAGAAGGGAGTGCGAGTCGCTTATGGGGAGATTGTGTGAAATTCAGGAAGTGAAACGACTGGATATTTTGTTTCAGCTGTTTTTGCTCTGTTTTGCATTTTCTAACCAACATCGCGTTAGATAGTGATAAAGATTTATTTAAGAGTATTAGCTAGGACTGGGCGATATGGACCAAAAGTCATATCCCAATATATTTTGGTTGAATATCGATATACGATATATATCCCGATATTTTTTTCCGCAAAGTGAGAGCTGTGACACGAAATGTTAAGTCAAAGTCAAAGCCAAATGCGAGTAGTTTTATTGAAAACTCACTATAAATGTAAACATAAACACTGTAAACAAAGCTCTGTAAGGTGCACATTAAAAAAAAAACATCTTAATAAAAATAGCCTAGAAAATAAAATAGGGCAGCATTTATATATAAAGAGATAACAAAATAAAGTGCTCAGTTTAAGATTAAGATGCACTTAAAAAAGTGTTGAGATTACCTGTTTCTTTTTGTTAACTTAATAGCTTATGTGAATTTGAAATATCCCGATATACACGATATGGTCTATTTCCATATCTCATTAAAATATATATCGATATATCTTGAATATCGATATATCGCCCAGCCCTAGATTAGCATATCCACACTTTTTAAGAAGGGATTTTTTTTTGTAAAGCTCTTGTTTGCCTCCTCCAATATACAGTATATCCTCATACATCAACTTTTATATATTCCCTCGTCAAATTGCACCACATTCACCAAATCCTCTTTTCCCATCAACAAAAACACACATGTGGGTGTTTTATTCAAAATAGATGCCGTAGGTCGTTTCTGTTGGAATCTGCTGTAATGATATTCGTTCTAATCACAGTTTATAGGTACACAATCTGTCAATATGCTAAATTATCATTCCGGGACTCTCCTCCCACTCATTTTTTTTGTTCTTGTGGATAATTAAAATAAGAGTCACATTAAGTGGTAATGATCAATGCTTTTGGGCGCCGCATTGTTGAATACTAATGAGGATCGAGTAATTATGCTGTTTATGACCATTGCCCAACATCTTAGTTCCACTCAACCCAACACAATTATATATATGCCGTCTTGTGCCTTCTCCCGACCCTCTCCTCTGCACCCACTGTTTTCAAACTCACACCAACCAACGTCATGTCCTCTTTGACACCGTCGACATTCGTGAATCGCTAAATTGTTTCTGTAGTCGTCGTCTCTAGACTCGCTATTTCTCAAAGTTTGGTGTGAGGACTGCAGTGGGAATCTTAGGCAGTCCAGATTTAGAACCGATTTTTGTCCATTGCGCTAGCTTAGTTCGCCTGTATTCCTCTTGTTATACTGAGTTTCATGGGTTTGGCCGTACTTGTCCAAATATCTGTGAGCGGGAGAGGCTAGTAGGGCCCGGCCGATACCGATACCGACATGGCCGATATTTTAAAGGGACTATACAGAGTTTAAAAATGTTAAAACTTTTCATCCCCCTACATGTTCCAGCCATGTCCTAATAGAATGAGCCCAGACCTGTTCACCACAACTGCCTCTAAATCCTGTCACTCAAAAGGTGTTACTTCTGGTCGAGGTGCCGTCATGCACCTCATAATATAGAGACTGCAGTTACGCATAAGACCTGAGGTGGCAGCAGTGAGCATAAAATGAACAACTTGCATCTAGTCTCTTTACGTAATTTAATTTGATGTATTTTTTAAAATCTCAAATAGCACATAGTTAAACAATTATTATTATAGTGAAGGTTTCAATCATAGAAATGTCAAACAGAGGTCGACTGACGTGGGTTTTCTGAGGCCGATGTGCAGCGCTGACATTTTTGGCCAAATAAAAAAAAAAGTCTATAATCCTTTCTAAACGTGTCAGTGTTGAGCTGTGACAGCAGGGGGCGCTGTATGAGGCGTGTATGACTGATTTAATCAAGACATTCATGTTTAGTAGCTGCTTCAGAGGGAGCTCGTTTGAAAGACAGACAAAAAAGGGTAAGTCTATTCTCATATGGTTCAGAAATTATAAGCAAATTATATAAAATAGTTGTACTAATTTATGACAGATTTTCACTACAATGTTTCTCTGCTCCCCTGAGGCCTAGGAAGTGACAGGGCCATTTTAAAGCTGACTAAGCTTTTTCCATTACAAAACACAGGAACTCTCTGTCACTTTCGGTTCTGGAGATATCAGCCTTTTTATCGGCCGATAGCTGATATTGAAAATACCTATATCAGCACGATATATCAGTCGAGCCCTAGAGCTTAGTCATATTCTGTTCTAGTGCTTCTCAAAACGTGTACCAGGTTCTGTGGTAGGCGATACTCTAGGTCAGATGTTCCCATTCGTATTGGTTTTGAATTGGATGTATCTTTTAGACTTCCAGAAGCGCCTATTTGGAGATTGATGTCAAGTATTTAGAAAATGATCGACTAAAGCTCAGATTTTTAGTAAAAAGACAAAGTGATCTGTTCAAAACAAGGCTAAAAGGCTGTCAGATCCTTTACATTTAAATATAATTTAAACTGCTTTCTAATAATTGAGTTTAAACTTCTTTTTTCTTCCTTTCAAGTGCTGGTTGGGAAACACTGCTCTACTGTAGGTCATGTGCAATTCTGGACTTCATCTATTCAGACTTTATTTTAGAGGAATTTCATCGATTGTTTAGTAATGGATTTAAGTTTGGTGTGTTTCTGTTTTAGACATGGTTTAGTCCGTTTTAGTTTTATTTTAGGCCCTGTTTATTCCTGATTTCACCTTGATCTCGCACTGGTAATACATGAAAGGTCATCTATTTTATGAGATGGTACGTTTGTGTTAGAGTTAATACAAGTGGCCACATTATTTATGCATCATATGTTTTTAGACGAACTCCATCAGGTTGTCTTAAAACCTGCTAAAGTTTAGACAAGTGGTTCTGAACTGGTGTGATGTATCCAACTGAAAAAAGGCAGTATTCTTTGCAGAGTTCAGTGGGTTTAGGCATTGATCGTATCAAAAATGACCAAAGGAGTGATCTATTATAGTTTGGCAAAGCAAAGCTACCCACTGAAAATGGTCCTGCTATCCACTTTTGTATCCCGACCCATCGCTCGAGAACCTCGTGTTTAGACTTCTACAAACATGTTCTGAAATGCCCTTTAGTCGTCAACTGTACTCTGTAGTTTAAGTGTTGGACGTTTCGCCTCTCGTACAAGAAGCTTCGTCAGCGAAACCAACTCCATAGAGAGTGCAAGATTTTTTTCTCATATCAGTATTATTTTTTTCATAACAATGATTCATGAACCTGAACGTATCTCAAACAGCAACACATGCTTTCCTCCAGGGCTGAACGGTCTTGAAGTAACTTGCAATATGGCGACAACGATATTTCATGTAACCAATTCAGCACAATATGTTCCATTCTAACACAAATTGTAACTAGTTTTTCAGAAAATTGTGTCAAAACAAGACTTAAAAAAACACGTCATCAGGACCAAAACAAGACAAAAAAACTAAATTAGGAAATGTTTAACTAAAACTCTTGGTTAAACATGACGGGTCAGACAAAGAGCGGTTCAGAAGCCCCTTATGAGAGACCAACAGGCCCGGTTAGAACCATGAGGCCGTCCTTCTGTGGACCCACCACCTGCAGGAGGAGCCATAGGGGGCTGGTGCAATGTGATTTGGGCGGCCCCCACGACCCGGCAACGGACAAGTGGAAGAAAATGGATGGATGGATTAACTAAAACTGAACTTCCACTCATTATAAGTTCAATATTTTGTTTGTTTTTGCAAAAAGTGTGTTGATCTCAGTCCGTTGAAGACTTTAGTGATGTTGCGATATATTGTGGCTTTTTGCGATAAGATAATCCTTTATTGATCTCACAACGGAGAAATTCACTTGTTACATCGGCATTCAATTAGGAAATAAGCATAAATAAAAATAGAATAAAAGTTAGGACAGACTATAAAAAACTAGAATATCGAGGTGCAAAGTTTACAGTCCTAGTGCAGGTTGTCAATAAGTGACGCTGGTACAGGGAATAAAGTGGCGTTGATACAGAGGTTATTGCACATAGTTTTGCAAGGTGGGTTATTGCACATGTTACTTTAGAGTCTTGTTGTACAGTCTGACAGCAGTGGGGATGAAGGCCTTGTGGTGGCGCTCCTTCTTGCACTGAGGGTGTCGCAGTCTTCCATTGAAAGAGCTGCTCAGCTCCGCTACAGTCCCGTGCAGTGGGTGGGAGGTGTTGTCCATAATGGAGGTGAGCTTGGCTAATAACCTCCTGTCCCTCACCTCCTCCACAGAGTCCAGGGGGCAGCCCAGGACGGAGCTGGCCCTCCTGACCAGCTTGTTCAGTCTGTTCTTGTCCCGCGGACATTGCATCACGTAATATCGCGATACGATATTTTCCGCGATATATCGTGCAGCCCTACTTTCCTCGAGCGTCCTTTTAACGCACAAACATCTTGTATTGTCTCGTCCGAACTCTACAACTTGGTGCTGTTCGTGCCAAAGAAATGTCTCTAAACCTGTCGTTTACAAAGTCCTGTGACGATTATGGAGATTGACCCAAGCGATTTCGATTAATTTCCCAGCACGAGGGCAGATGACGACTCAAGAACCGATGGAAATCTCTCGAGTCCTTTTGTGTTTAGGAGTCCTGCTAATGATAATCCTCCTCGACTGGTTAAAATGTGCACAGTGAACTGAATTTTGATTTGGAAAACACGAAATGCAAATCCAATCTCAATCAATAAAACTTGTCAGAAAAATCACAGTTGGATATTTTTCCCAAAGCGTTGAGTCCCGGTGGCCAGTCAGGCGGCTCAGGCCTAAACTTGGACGGAGTGAATCTTTCTCCCAGTTGCTGTGGTAACCCAGTGCAAACCTGGTCCGTGACTGGTTTCCCTCGTCTGCTCTGGACGGATGAGATTGTGGTTTGAATTTCAATACTGTGAATTTTGTATTTCACACCGACTTTTAGAACTTCCTCGAGGGCAGAGTGGTTATCCCGCTCCTGCCTCTCGGTAAAGAGGTTGTGGGTGAGACTCCTGAAGTGTCTGAGTGGATTGTGGATCTTCATCTCCAAACACAAATGCTTTTTCAGATTTTTATAGTTCATTGTGATGTTGAACTGAGGGCACTTGTTTGTAGTGTGAGTTATGCTTCATGATTACTTTAAAGCAGTACTAAGTAACTCTTGCCCCTAGAGGCCATAAGCGCCACAGCAGGTGTCTTAGCAAGTTACGATTTTTTAACTTATTAAATGTCTTGGAGAGTAAATACTACGCTGACAGAAAAGGTGAAGGGAGAGACAATGTTAGCTTTGCCCGACAAGTTAGCTTTGCCCGTTAGCCTGTTAGCTTCTTCCCCGTGATTCTATTAGTGTGTATTGGTTGCTTCGCCCTGGTGGCAGTCAAGTTGCAAGCATGGTTTTCTGGCCAGAGACACCAGGGGGAGATGAAAGACCCCTCCAAACACCCCATTAACACTTGTATTACCCCCAGAGGGACTACGGAAAGGATTTATTAAGGTAAACACGTTACTTAGTACTGCTTTAAGAAACCCTCAGATTTGCTTCGGAGGGTTGTTTTTTTTAGTTTACTGCCTTTACAAAAGTGTTTCACCCCTAAAGGAAACACAACTTCCTATACTACTTAAATACTGCAATTTATGTCTTGTAAATACATACAGATCCAAAATGGAGAAAAATAACAAGTAATTTTGGTCACACTGCAATGTTTTTGAGCCAAACTGTTTATTTTCTAACCTCATTCTAAAATTGGACTTTGTGGCAAATATTTGTATAAATGTAATGGTTGATTAAAAGTTTTACTAGATTAGTGTATATGACCTTGTAGTGACTTAGCGGCTGTATGGGTCACTACAAGGTCCAATACACAAATATGAACTTTTCATTCCACACAAAAAGTTGTACCTTTAAGCACTGTCTATAGCAAACACTCCAGTACTTTCACTTATATTAACTTCTTAACCCCCGCCTGAACCGAGTGCATTTTCTCCAGTTCAGCTTTACCCAAACCTCAACACCTGTCGTAACGCCTCATTTGAAAGCTAAGACCTACAAAACGCATCTTTTTCCTCGCATTGTTGTCGTGTTGTCGTCACTTTTTAAAACCTTTTTTCAAGACGCTTTCAGATTTAGTTCAGGCCAAACTGGAAACAATGTATTCAGTGTTAAAAGTACAAAATAAGTGGCATGAAAAATAAACTTTGCAGATTCAAAAACACAAACTGAGCCCAAATTCACTACCTGTACGGCAACGGCAATGACTCGATGGCATTGACCGTGGAATAAAAAGAATCAGTTCTCAACCAAAATACAGATCCTCAGATCAGTACTTCAGTAAATTAGACCATTAGAGATGCGCAGGTCGGCTTTTTTTTTTAACCTGCACCAACCTCTGTAAATCACCCGCCCGAAGACAAGTGTCTCAGTTTGCGGACTCGACCCGACCCGAACCCGCACACATTAAAAAATAGCGGCATGAGTCAGGCTGCAGCTGCTGTCACTCAAACGGGAGCGCGTCACGTGACCGTGAGTTTACAGTGGAGAATTAGCACTTGATGCTTTGTTTGGCTGCTGGAAAGGAACCTTTGAAATCGCTTATGGACTTTTCAGGAAACGAGGAGTAGTAACTATCATGAGGCTTTACTTCTGCCACGTCATGGACGACTCTTTCTGCCAAACTAAACAGAGTTTGGACTAAAGTGGAGCAGCTTATCGTTCATTTCATTTCACTTATTTATTCATTTGAGCAGAAATGTATTTAAAACATCTTTACAGAAGAAAGAAAACAAAACAAGACTCTTGTGCTCAAAAGGAGTAGGAAGAAGATTTTATAATAGACCTACCTCTTATCTAAGTACCATCACACAAACTTTCAGCTACACTCATGCAAGAAACCGATGCATGAGTCTGTGCTTATGTATTAATTTAAATCGTTTATGATCGTACAAAATGTCATAAAGGATTTATCATTTACAGTCGTACAAAAATAAATAAGACTTATACCAAGGCACATCTCTTTTTCATTCTGATCATACAAAATATACACGTACACACTTCAATATCGCTCAGCCTTGCTATACCAAATATACCATATGTACAAGCTCTGTATATCCATATAGAAATAGAAACTATCTGCCTATAGTCATACACTTAAGATTGACAGGAAAGAAGTTGACGCTACAAGAAGTTGCTCTCCTCAGGTTATTTTAGTTTTACCTTGCTTCTTGCTGATGCATTATTTTCATCACGTGTGTGTGTCGCATAATATATGCTTGTGCGCTGCTATTGTGCCGCACTTAAAGCGGTGATTGAATTCATACAGAAGCGATAGGCCAGGTGACATCCAGACAAAACATGCTAATGATAGGTTTACCCCATAAAACGAAACATTAAACAAAACACTGCCGACTTTGTGTGGCATTTATGGATAAGAATGCACTGTATGTTGAAAGGACGACAATGTAAGGACAAAAAAAAAATGGCCGCTTTGTTTACCGTATTTTTGAGGACCCGACCCGACCCGCGCATCACTACTGACCACCTCAACAGAAGCAGCTGTTCACATTTCAGTCTTTCAGTTTTGTGAAATTACAGGTACTTTGTTAATTTCACCATTTAAACCCCATCTGAACCGAGCACATTTTCTCCAGTTTGGCTTTACCCAAATCTGAAAGCTTCTTAAAGGGACTTGATGCAAGTTAGTCATTTTTTTATACTCACTGCTGCCACCTCTGGTCTTATGTGTAACTGCAGCTTCTATATTAAACTCGTGCATGACGGCACTTCGGACCCGAATGAACACCAGTGAGTGACAGTGCTGGATTTCAGAGGCCGTTGTGGTGAACAGGTCTGGGCTCAGTCTACACATTAGGACATGGCTGGAACATGTAGGGGAGGAAAATACTTAGTTTTTAAATTTTTAAACTCTGTATAGTCCCTTTTTAAAGTGTCAAAAGAGCAACAGAAAAGTGACAAAAAAGCGTAGAAAAGGCAACAATCTTAAAAGCTTAAAGCGTGAGAGTAAATACTACGCTGACAGAAAATACAAAGGGACAGAGGGATATTGTACATCCACTTACACAATGGAGATCATTTTTTTCACTCAAACTTGGCTGTAAATACTGTTTAAGTGGCGCTAGCCCGCAGTTAGCTTTGCCCGTTAGCCTGTTAGCTTCTTCTTCGTGATTCCATTAGTGTGTATTGGCGACTCCGACCCGGTGGCAGGGAAGTTGCAATTGTGGTTTTATTTATTTATTGGTTTATTTGTAGGGACAGTGCAAGTTAATGAACAAGCCACACCGGATTGTAGCCTTGGGCTAATTTCCATCCGTCGTCCCCCATGCGCACTCTCAAACACACTCTCATACATCCTGACCTATTGTACATGTTTTAGTGGTAGGGGAAACCGGAGTACCCGGAGGAAACCTACGCAGACACGGGGAGAACATGCAAACTCCACACAGAAAGGCCTGGTCTCTGGTGGGAATCGAACCCTGGACCTTCTAGCTGTGAAGCACGAGCGCTAACCGCTGTACTACCGTGCCGCCGGTTTTCTGGCCAGAGACACCAGGGGAGATCCCATTAACACTTGTATTACCTCCAGAGGGACTACGGAAAGGATTTATTAAGGTAAACATGTTACTTAGTACTGCTTTAAAAAAAATCTACAAAAATGTGATAGAAAAGCAACAAAAATACAATGAAAAAGCGACAAAAACGAGACAAAAACATGACAAAAATGCTTGAAAAATGTGACAAAAACACAGTGACCACGTGACAAGAAACCCTCGGTTCAGGCGGGGGGTAAGAGGTTAAAACATGGACACTGTCTTTATTTTCTTTTTGTCCCTAATTCAAAATCCCGTTTAAATATGACAACAGAATCCTGCTCTAGAAACACTCTTCAAATTCCCCTTTTTTAAAATGTGTTTTCCAAATCGCATTGCTCCGGATCATGTGCGATCATTTGCCAGCATCGGGGAGTTCACAGTTCGGGTCCCTGCGCCAGGCGAAGTGTGAAACCCAAGGTGAGAACGAATCGTGAGATTATACCTGCCGTCTCCGTGGAAACGAGGCGCAAAGACAAAAGAGGAGCTGATTTAAATTTTTTTATTTTCTATATTTTGCCGGCTGGTCGTGGCGTGTTGCTCCTGGATACAGACGCGCTTGACGTGATTAAGCGAGAGTTAGACGGAGGAGGAATAAAATTGAAAAACATTTTACGAAGTTGGTGAAAATGACCGAAGTTGACTACAGAGGATGATAAAGTTATGGCTGGTTTAACAAGTTTGATAAAAAGTTGCATGATCCACAAAGAAAATCGCTTTCAACTCTTATACATTTCTAGAAAATACGGATTTTTTTCCTCATCAAAGATTGAAATAAATTAAATAGTTATTTCAGTTTACAATAAGTGCCTTAATTTGCAGCGTTTTCCCCCTAATTCCCTTTTCCCGTCACTCTCTTCTGCTGTGCTTGGCGGCAGACTCTCTCCGCTCGGTAACACTGTTTGATTGGCTCTCGGCTAAATTCGCCTGCACTGTGACATCACCCGAAAGGAGCCGCGTGATTGGCCGATTCCAGTGACGGGGAACGTGGGGTTACACTGTGCCCCGAGGCCCCTCTCTGTGTCTCAGTCTAGAGTTTCTTTACCGACTCAGGTGATGAAAATGGAACATGAACATCTCTAAATATTGGAGACGAGGGAAAAAAGAGCGGGGTGGGTTGGGTTGGGTCATGAAAGACATTTCTTAGCTTTACTGCCCAGGCTTTCAACAAGATACTACTGTAAGTTTGCACTCTCAACAGAACAACATAGATGCCTCTAAATCATGAGGCTTTAATATTGTTTACCATCTGTACATTTATAAGCATTTTCCCCTATATTTCTCTTTACAAAACTTCGGGTTACATTATATGTTTTTTGCAGCTTGTGTGATATTTTAGAACAGGGGGTCGTGAGACACTGAGGTGGGGGTTGTGAGATGTTTTCAAGACTATTATGGATTTTTAGAAGTAACTTGTTTACCTTTAATAAATCTGTTCCGTAGTTCCTCTGGGGGTAATACAAGTGTTAATGGGATGATTGAAGGGTCTTTCATCTCCCCCTGGTGTCTCTGGCCAGAAAACCACAATTGCAACTTCGCTGCCACCGTGTCGGAGTCACCAATACACACTAATGGAGTCACGAAGAAGAAGCTAACAGGCTAGCGGGCAAAGCTAACTGCGGGCTAGCGCCACTTAAACGGTATTTACAGCCAAGTTTGTGAAAAAAATTATCTCCATTGTGTAATTGGATGTCCCTCTCTCCCTTTGTCTTTTCTGTCAGCGTAGTATTTACTCTCACGGACAATTAATGAGTAAAAAAAACGCAACATGGTACGACACCTGCAGTGGGCTTATGGCCTCTAGGGGCATGAGATACTTAGTACTGCTTTAAATCACATCTCAAGCAGGCTGGGATTATTTCTTCGAGCAAAACTGCTTAGCAAAATTGCACCCAATAAATAGAATAAAATACAGCATTTATTTTATTACATATATTTATATATCGTTGGAAAAATACCTTAAAAAAGATTACTAAGCAAAGGTGCGTGTCTCCTCAGCCCTGACAGTCACTTTACTGGGAGTGGTACGTCTCCAGCTCGTCTCCATGTAACTAAAGACAGCCGAATGTGAGATGTAAACAGGTTCTCATCCAAATCTATTCGTTGATTACCTACTGCAAAAACAGCTTTTTCTGGAGGAGCATGTTTTGTTTTGGCAACAGTACACTGTACTTTCCGCACTATAAGTCGCACCAGCCTTGGCAACTACCTGAGCATGAAGGTGTAACTCATAGACATAATAATTAGAGCCTATTCTATTCAGCCCCATTCATAGAAAAGCTCCCGAGTCCTGTGTGAAAATTACATGGCCGCTCAGACTCCTCCTACACAGCCTGTTCCTTAAAAGGACAAAAAGGCGGAAAGCTCGTGGGGTGGGCGGAGCCTCCACAGAGCTCCAGAGCCTGTCAATCAAGCTCTGGAGCTTTTCAGTCAATGCACTGAAAAGGCTTCCTCTTTTTCGGGCTGATAAACAAATACCAGAGTGGTTAAAAATATGTTACCTACCCCAGCGTTGTCACATGGGTCATAGCATTTTTTAGAAAAAGAAAAACTCTTTGGAGCCAGGCTTTTAAGCCGTTCTTGGGAGGTCGGAAGTCTCATTACAATCAATGCTCCCAAGTGTCTCTTGGAGTCGCCCCTGGCCACAAGGGGGTAGTATTACAGCAATGTCAGCTCCTCGCCATACGGACCATAGAGAAGCACGTTCTTCACCCATTGGTGTAACTGCACCGTTGACAAGCCTCTCCCGGCAGCACGTTGTTCAAGCACCCATTTGTGAACTCGTTCCTCTAGCTGTGACCATCTACTGTAGCGTTTACCCCGCGATTAGCCTTTTTTGTTTTCCTCATTGCAGTAAGAGTAACCTCCGCTTTTCGCCAGTCACAGGTTTCCCGCTCACTCCAAACTTTCTTTCTGCTGCTCGATTACCGTTTTTTAAATCTTCCGTGGTACAGGAGTAGCAGATACTGGTACACAAGCCTAGAGCGCCCTCTAGCGGCTGTCAGTGTGAAAATAACAAACATGTGGAATGATATATGCTGATATATAAGTCGCACCCCGAGCCAAACTATGACAAAAGTGCGACTTATAGTCCGGAAAATACGGTAATCCGAAATGTCGCAGTGTGTGGCTTTAAGTTTTGGTCTCAGTCTTTTGTTCTCATGTACTTAAAGGGATACTTCGGGATTTTTGTCATAGGGCCTCATTTCCTAGTTATCCACAGTGTTGTTGATGTCTGGAGATATTTTTTAATTAAATTCATGCAGTTCTTATATTTGAAGAGTCTAGTTGCGCTAGCCTAGAGCAAGGCTAAAGCAGTTCTATGGTAAACGCTAGCCTGCATTAAAAAACAGTCTGACCCACTCCACAGTGCACCTGAGGTAAATCACATATAACACCAGGCTAACCATATAAATGTCTGTGTTAATAGAATATTTTTTTAAATAAAACTGACCTTGTATCACATGAATTACCGCATTTTGAGGGACTATTTTCTCGCAGATCACTTCGCCGCTGCGTTAGCTTACAGCCACGAAGCTGATGCCGCTCAAATATAAATTATTTTAAACGCAAAATGGTTAAACTTAACCTATCGACACAGACATTTATATGGTTAGTCTGGTGTTATAAGTGATTTACCTCAGGTGCACTGTGGAGTGGGTCAGACTGTTTTTAATGCAGGCTAACTGATACCATAGAAATGCTTTAGCCTTGCCCTAGCCTAGCGCCACTAGACTCTTCAAATATAAGAACTGCATGAATTTAAGAAAAAAATATCTCCAGACATCAACAACACTCTGGATAACTAGGAAATGAGGCCCAATGTCAAAAATCCTGAAATATCCCTTTAAGACAAATGAAAAGAACATAAGTTTTCTTTTAGCCAACATATTATCTGGAGATTTAAGTCGTAGTTCTGGTCATCGTCAACTAATTTAAATCTACTTTTAGTCACCAAATATACGACTTTGGACAAAATGATATAAATGCCTGCGTTCCGATAATGGTTCATACAAACCGTGAACAGGCTCCGTGTTGTGTTGTGTTGGATTCAGAGCGTTTTTATCACTCACTAATCTGAACAATAGTAATGTGAAAAGCTTTTTTACCCCAGTCTCCTTGCTCCCATCTGCCTTTTTAAACCTTTGGTCGCCTGTTCCACTGTATCCTTTTCCTAATAGTTATTGTAGGCCACAGGACAAGACCCAAGTTTGAACCTGAAATAAATGCCTCTTTTATTCTTTGTAATTTCAAAGCCAAGACAAAGACGTTGAATCCCGGCTATTACGGAGCCTTCGCCGCAGCTGGATTCTCACGCGCAGCGGCAGCAGCCACCAAACGAAAGACATGAGCGCTTTTGGAGACAGTGCTGTGTTTTCCGTCAATTTAAAATGTTGTGACACCTCTTGGCTCGGCTATTGCGTTTCAGTGAATGTTGAAATGTGTTTTCTTTGGGTCGTCTTAAACTTCTGTCTTGGGCAGTTTTTATTAGCCTGTCGCCAGCGGCTCTGTTGCGTTTTAGCGTTAATTAACTGTTTGAAATGGCACCGGCTTTAGATGAGAGCGATTATTGTTATTTTTGACTCATTTCCGATCATGAGCGTAGATTGAATCTTTTTTTTTTTTTTTTACTTCTTGTTGCCCATTTGTACACATTGTATTAATCGCAACCAATTTTACGGTACAAATCCTGAGAAAATTCCAGTGTATGTCGTTAAAGGGGTTTGTATAGTAGTGGTAGTTTATTCTACAGTCATTATTTAGAATATATTAATATATTATTGATATTACTATTTAGAATATATTAACAATTATTAATAGACAATTGTTCAAGTTCAAGTACCAATTGTGGGAACGCATAAACACAAAACATAAACATCAGGAATCCGAAATGATGCTTGAAGAGATGATGATTAAGAGATGGTGTGTGTGTGTGTGTGTATATATATTAGGGCCGGGACTCGAATTAATCTAATTGATTCGAGGCTTTGTAATTAATTAATCGAAATTAATCGCATATAAATATTTGACCTGAGAACAGTGAGAAGTAAGTTTTTTCATAAGGATTTTTAGTACCATTGCATAATGACTGAATACATAAGCTTAAGCAACAAAGTATTGTTTATTTTTGTTCAACCAAGTCCAACAGACCAGTGTAATATTGCCATTAATTGTGCGTCTGCAGGAAAAAAGGAAACTGAAGTGTGGAAAGCAAAGTGTGATTCATTTCGATTAATATTTTAATCGCACTAAACCTCATGTAATTAATTAATCGCAATTAATCGAAAAAAGTCCCGGCCCTAATATATATATATATATATATATATACCGAGGACATTTTCTCCAGTTTGGCTTTACCCAAATCTAAAAGCTTCTGGAAAAGCACGACAAAAAAGTGACACAAACGTTTCGAAGAAGCTACAATAACACGATAGAAAAGCTACAAAAACGTTTAAAACATGTGGCATGAAAGCGGCGACAAAAAGATTTAGATGAGTTTTGTAGGTCTAAGCTTTCAAATGAGGCGTTACTCTGGCCTTTGGCTTCAGCTCCAGTCAGAAAGCTTTTAGATTTGGGTAAAGCAGAGCTGGAGAAAATGCACTCGGTAATGGATATAGAGCTCTTTATTCTCTTTATTCTTTATTAGGATCCCCATTTGCTCCCACAAAGTGGTTGCTAGTCTTCCTGGGGTCCCGATATAATGTAAAATTACATTTACAAAACACACCTTGGAAAACAGTCAAAAATACATCAGATACATGAATGTAAATGTAAAGATTAATCTAGAGAATCCTTAAGTTGGTCTTTAAACTGTTTCATTGACCCGTCTCTGTTCACGTCAGTCTCAGTTCCTCTGAGGTTGGGGTTCTCTAGGTTGAAACATCTCTTGGATACAGTGTGGAAGCATGTGGTTTTGTATAGGGCACGACTGATGTATATCGGCCCAATATATCGGCCGGCCTATGTATTGGGCCGATATTTGGGTATTTCACAATATTGGCTATCGGCCGATATCTCCGGAACCAATAGTGATAGACTTTTTTGTATTGGAAAGAGTTCAGAGCTTTAAAGTGAGTCCTCACAACTTCCTCGGCCTCAATGGAGCTGAGAAACATTGCAGTGAAAATCGGTGCACCTATTTTATATGTTTTACGTTGCAGACTTTTACGTAGAATTTCGGAACTATAAGAGACAGAAACTCCCCCTTTTTTGTTTTGTAATCTACTGATTTTTGTCTGTCGAGCTCCCTCTGAAGTAGCTACTAAACATGATTGTCCTGAATAAATCAGCCCTATGCTCCTCATACAGCGCCCCCTGCTGTCACAGTTCACTGACACATTTCACAGTTTAGAAGCTTCATACACAGGATTATAGACGAGACAGTTGGCCAAATGTATCGGTGGTGCAGATCGATATCAGCCTTAGTAAAAACATTGGTCGACCTCTATTAGATGTACAGATGCTCGTCAATTAGAATATCATGAAAAAGTTCATTTATTTCTGTAAATCAACTTAAAATGTGAAACTAATATATGATATAGACTCATAATATGCAAAGTTAGATATGTATAGCCTTCATTTGTTATATTTTTTGGATATGATATATTTTTATTAAAATAATATATGATATAGACTCATTACATGCACAGTGACATATGTCAAGCCTTTTTTTATGCTGTAACCAAATAAAGAACTATGTGAGTACCTCTGTCTGGATATATGAATTACGTCGATGTGCTACCCTTTACATTTTTTCTAATATGTCAAGCCTTTGTTTGTTATAATTTTGATGATTATGGCTTACAGTTCATTTTCAAAATATTCTAATTTTTAATTTGGGTTTTTTACAAGCTGAGCCATAATAATAAAAATTATAACAAAGGAAGGCTATACATATCTCACTTTGCATGTTATGAGTCTATATCATATAATAGTTTCACAGTTTAAGTTGAATAACAGGAGAGTATGCACTTTTTCATGATATTCTAATTATATGATGAGCACCTGTATTTCTATAATTGAAACCTTTACTATAACAATAAGCATTTAACTATTGGCCAATTGAGAGATAAAAAAAACAATTACATCAAATTAAATTACTGAATTTGAATTCACTTTAAAGGTACTAGATGGAAGTTGACATTTTTATACTCGCTACTGCCACCTCAGGTCTTACGTGTAACTGCAGTGACGGCATTTCGGACCCGACTTAAAGGGGGGTATTATGTAGAATCGACTTTTTCAAGCTTTATATCCTGTTATTATGTCATTCCCTCATTAAACACATGCCTGGAGTGTTGCCTTGGCTCATTCACATATTTTTGAGTAATCAGTAAAAACTTGACGGCAGCCATTTTAGGTGTAGCTATGCCTCAGTCCTCCTAGGAACGCCCCCACCTCCTGGAGACGCCTCTGGACCTTTCGTCACCAGCCAAGCCACCAACCACTGCTCCTCAGCTCAGCAGAGCCCCCTCCCCGCACAGTAGTGTTGTTTAGATGCCACAGCAGTGTGCTGAAGGGGGCGTGTCGGAAAGCTTCTTAAAGAGACAGAGGCCTATTTCAAGACGTTCAGTACAGCCATTTTGAGAGAGAATTTTATTCAAGGCAGTTATTTTAATTTACTGCATATACAGACCAACAGAAGGTTACGTCATCATTGTAGTATGCTATAGACTGGTGCTATGTGATTGAAAAAAGCATAATACCCCCCTTTAAACCTTTTTGAGTGACAATGCAGGATTTTGTAGGGGGTGGGAAATAAATAATTTTTACATTTTTTAAACTCCGTCTAGTCCCTTTTAATTGCAAAACAGTGACCAACAAATGAACCCATCAGTTGATTTCCATGCGCCCACACAGTTTGCTTTCGCTTTTACAAATGCAGCTGCACGTGGTTCCTTTGGGACTCTTCCTTTGGCAAATGGATCTGATTTACTGTCTGCACTTTGGATTATTTAACCTGCTGCTGACTTCATGTGTTTTGAGGTGGATTTAAAGGGTGGGTTATCCTGTGTGAAGGTTGCTGGTTCAAATCCTATTCTTTGCCCAGCGGTGTTGTAAGAAGGGACACATTTTCCCTCGGAGACATTAAGCTTTCCCTTTACCTTAAATACTAATCTCAAGGTACTTTTTTCTAATTTCGATGCCTAGTTTATGAGCTCAGTCCTCGCGGCGCTGATGGGGCATGAACTTGCTGGGGAGTGTGTGGGCGATCGGAGCAAACCAGTGGTAATCTAGGAATATGAGGTTTTGCTGTTTGCAGTCAGAGTGTGCCCTTTCTTCAAATACAGTTATAACAAATTGGATTTTTTTAAAAACTCTCTGAGCTAAAGGAGTCGAGCGTGGGTGTTGACGTGCTGCAGCTGATCGCACAATCTCACCGTAAACTGTACAAAGTGTGTCGATTTGAATTTAAGATTTGGACTAATTGGTTTCTTCGCCGTTGGAGCTGGTCATGAAGGTTGTTAAGGGTTTAGTTTTCGCTGATGACCGTAAGACGTGTCAAATTAGTAAACCGGCAGAACCAGGATGTTGTCGGCGAGGTCAAAATGTCTTGAAAGAAATTATAAATTGAAATAGAGAATGACGTGTCAAGGAATATAAAAAGGAGCAAATAACTGCGTGTTCAGGAAGTTCTCATACGCCTGCACAATATGAGCAAAACTGATTAGGAAAACCGTGACTAAAACCAACAGGAAACCAATATACTATGTGTACATTTTAACATTATCTTGCGTATTTGTTTCACCTAGTCAAGTCCCATTGACTTTTCGAAAAATTCTAATATTAAAGTGGACATGTCGTGCATATGGAGCTTAAATATAGACTTACCTTATTTTGAGTACCACAGCTTTGATATTTTACGTTTATAATGTCTCTGTAAGAATTAAATGGGGAAATGAAATGCAGGCGAAAAGAGCTGGTGAAAATCTTGACTGAGGCTCCTCCTGTTGGCAGCTATAGGCGTAATTTTCCTAAAAAAATAACTTCCAGGTTGGATACGGCGTGTGAGCAGCTTCAGCAGTGCATGATAAACAGACTTCGAGCACAGAACGGCTCAGAGTCGGTAGTGTTGGATTATAGGCTTTAAAAAATGTGGAGGACAGTTTTTGGTTTTGAACAATGAAGCGAGTGTAATCAGGAAGTACAGAACGAGGCGCTGACACCGTAGAAGAAGAAACGGCTGCATTTAACAGCTTCGTCCGAGGATTACTACAAACTGTGTGAATGTTGTGAAATACTACTCCAGGTCTGTCTTTGACGAGGAAGCGACGCTAAAACATGGTTTGAACCTAAAGAAAGTCGATTTTGCCTGATATGTCCACTTTAAGAGTTTAGAAGCACAAATCAGCGATGTGCTTACAACTAACCACAGTGTGGATATTTACAATCAAGAAAACACCAAATACTTGAAAATGTGGTGAAATGCTTTTGGTTTTAAAATTTTGAATTTGTGTGTTTTTATATAATGATGTAATAATCCACCGTGCCATGATGCACAGTGGGACAATAATCTGACAATGGATCGCGCTAAAGTGATGGTATTGCCTATATCTTTTCATTTATATGCTCCGCGGCGTGCGGCGTGCATGTGTGTCATCATCACTAACCGCTAAACTGAAGCTGCAGACACTCAAGACCTGCAAAGTTACATCCTCCAAAACACATGAAATCTGCGTGGCTTTGTAATGGGTTCTCCTGCAGACAAATGCATTAGATCCAGTTTTGGTCATAAACCGCCTCCCCTTTGTTTCCAAAAAAATACAAGCGTGACGTTGTCCAGAAACGCTCAAACACGAGCTTCAAACCAAATGCGCTGCTCTGAGCACTGAACACTTAAACAAGCACATGGCCGACACGTGGCAGTGCACTGCATTTTATTGAAATTAAAGACTACAATTTTGTTTTCTGTTTTGTTTTGCATCGTGAGCCCAGGGGCACATTATATTATTAATTTGAAAGCATTGCAAATTATAAATATAAGAGATTATAAATACTGCCTGATGATGAACATTTAGGCTATTTAATTTCATAACCTACTAGGGCTGGGCGATATGGCCAAAAAATAAAATCTCGATTTTATTTATTTTATTTTTACTCAGTTTGGACGATTACGATTTTAATCGATTTTAATCAACATAGTTTATTAGGATTAGGTCAACGTTTCGGTCCTGAGAACCTCACCAGGCAAATTGGAAATAAACTTAAAAAGATTCCTGATCTTTCATATGAAAAAAAAAACTGCCGAAAGTCCTCCACATTAATATTTAATTTCAATATAGCCCACAATTTGGCCCATTAAAAAGTGTTATTTCTGTTTTAAATAGTCCTTGTCTGCTCTCAAAAGTAAAACTTCTTAATATCCATGGAGTTTTCAAAAGCGTTTTAGTTTTATCCTCATGAGCTCTGCTGTGATTGACATCCGTCTCCATGGAGACTCAAGGGGGGCGGAGCTACTCTGCTTACATGGCGCCGCTGCTGCTGTGTCTGCGCCATGTCTCCGCTCTGAGTGGGAGAAGGGCAGAGGATCAGACGGGGGGAAACTGTGTTTTAGCGAAGAAAACTCCATCACGCACAACGAAAACACAACACACGGCCTTTGTGAAGCAGCAGATGTCAGAAAGTCACTGGGTTCCACTGGCGTCATTTCTGAAAACAGTCGCTACAGAGCGTCTGAAACGCTGCTAAATTGGCAGAGCAGCGCACGTGAGGGGACATGGAGCGGCGGACACGATTTTGCCATTTTCCACATAGTCTGTGTTTAAAAGCATGAATACATCAAATTAATTTGGTTATCGCCCAGCCCTATAACCTACCGATTGTTTGTCATACTGAACCGTGAGAGAGAGCTGAACCGTTACACCCCTAGTGTTATGTCCTTGAGTTACCACAAAGCTGATTAGCTAATTTGCTGCTATTGTTCTTTTAAACCCTTGATATTAATTAATACAAAAAAGCCTTTGCCGATCTGGATGGGATTTTACTTCCTGGACTTCCTGGACGTAGACGCTCCTCGTTTGTTCATATGCAACATAGAGACGTGCCGTGGGCTTAATGAACACGTATGAACCACTGAGCAGGAGAAGAGGCGTCTACAGCCGCCACAGTTCAGCCGTGTTACCAAGGTCTTAAGTTTGTTTCTGTAGGTTTATTTAAAGATTCTCCCCTTTTTACTGCTGTATAATGCTCTATAACTACATTGCCTAATTCTATTCCATTGCTGGAGGATGTGTGGCCCGTTGGGTGCAGGGGTGATGGGGGATGGGGTGAACACAGCTCCACCTCAGGGCACAGCGCCGTGTGTGTGTGTGCGTGTGTGTGTGTGTGTGTGTGTGTGTGTGTGTGTTATAATCTGACCCACTCACTCGGTGCTAAAGCCGGGTTTATGCAACAGCGGCAGCTCCACGAGGAAGCACCGCAGTGACTCTCCAAACAAACGTAACGCTGAAGAACTATAGGAGTCAAAAAGCAGAATCTGATATGTTGTTTGTCTGCAGGTCGGGGCTGGAAGATGAATCACACTGCGGGCTTTTTGATAGGAGGAAAAACTACTACTAAATATTGAAAATGCAACAAAAAAGTTACATTCAGTTTTGTAGGTCTTAGCTTTCAAATGAGGCATCAGACTGACTTGTAGGCTGTAAGCTCCAGTAGAGAAATGATCATGAGTAAAACCAAACTTTTGCACATGTTTTAGTAGGGCTGGGCAATTAATCGAAATCACAATCTCTACTTTGGTCAATCTCAATAATCGTCATAGGACTTACAGGTTTACAGCCATTAGTTTGGACGAGACAATGGAAGACTTTTGTGTATTAAAGAGGGGGTATTCTGCTTTTTTCAATCACATAGCACCAGTCTATAGCATACTACAATGATGACGTAACCTTCTGTTGGTCTGTATATGCAGTAAATTAAAATAACTGCCTTGAATAAAATTGCTCTCTCAAAATGGCTGTACTGAACGTCTTGAAATAGGCCTCTGTCTCTTTAAGAAGCTTTCCGACACGGCCCCTTCAGCACACTGCTGTGGCATCTAAACAACACTACTGTGCGGGGAGGGGGCTCTGCTGAGCTGAGGAGCAGTGGTTGGTGGCTTGGCTGGTGACGAAAGGTCCAGAGGCGTCTCCAGGAGGACTGAGGCATAGCTACACCTAAAATGGCTGCCGTCTAAGTTTTTACTGATTTACTCAAAAATATGTGAATGAGCCAAGGCAACACTCCAGGCATGTGTTTAATGAGGGAATGACATAATAACATGATATAAAGCTTGAAAAAGTCGATTTTACACAATACCACCCTTTAAATGAAGCAAAGTGTTTGTTTTTGTTTGAACTTAGGTTTGAGTAAAAAATGTATCTAATTTTATGAATCAGCAAGATGTATTTCATTTATTATGAAAAAATCAAATCGAAAATCGAGATCGCCCAGCCCTATGTTTTAGTCTTTGTTTGTAAAAGCTGTGCAAATCACAATCCGATAGTACTTGTGGCTTGTTGCGAGATGGATATTGTCACCTAATCCACTTTGCGGATCAAAGGCTACAATTACACTACTCAACCAAAAAAACAAAAAAGTCAGCAACTGGATTTCACTCACTGTTCTGATCTGGGGTTGTTGCAGTCGGTCAGGTCTAGGTTCAGCAACACCATGAGCCCAAAGAATGAGACCAGCTGAACATCCTGAATGACCAGGATCCATCAGAAATCCATCAAAGGATTTCTGCTTCCCTGATGGACATATTCCAAGATGACAGGATTCATCAGGCTCACATTGTGAAAGGGCGGTTTAGAGAGTCCAGATATTAACCCCATTGAGAGTCTTTGGGACGTGCTGGAGAAGGCTTTGCGCAGTGATCATACTCCCCCACCATCAATACAAGCTCTTGGGAAAAAATGAATGCAACACTAGGGATGTCAAGATTAACCGGTTTTCCGATTACCACGATTATAAAAGGACGCGGTAGGTTTCCGTGAGAATTTCAGAAGCCACGCACGAGCCGCTGCACGCCATAAACAGCGCGTAAACTCACCGGTAGTTGAGCAAGGCAGAAGGACGCTCTCCTCCAGTGTTGTATCCACCCAAAACGATTGAAGTCAGCAGAGTGGGACGTCTTTAGGATCCAAAACATGACCAAGGCGTTGTTGTTGTCGATGGAACATCCGTCATGCAAACCCTGTCGTCAGAAAGTTGCAGCAAAAGGCGCTGATATCGGCTACGGCGAATATAAACAACATCTTGGAGATAATCCTTCGCTGTGAATGTCCAAGTCAAGGTAACGAACTGCATAATTCCCTAAAAAGTTGTCCAAATGTTCTGAAATAGCCACAACTGGCTCAGGATGTAAACACAAAGCTAACGCGCTCCGCTCTGCTTCAGCGTAACAGAAAGGAAAGTGAAACAGCGCACATGTAGAAATCAGCTGTTCAAAAGAGTCTCCTTAGTCATTTTGTAAACACGTTTCATTCTCTGTTCATCAAAACATCTGACAAATAATTAAGCAGCAGCAGAACTTTTGAGAACATAAAACCTAGCCTAGACTGTGGCCTAATAATATATAGTAAATAATTATGATAATTATGGTCATTATAAAGAAGTAAAGTTGACATTGTTTTGTATTATTCAATGTAGGCCTATTTATTTTAAAGGGGGGTATTATGCTTTTTTCAATCACATAGCACCAGTCTATAGCATACTACAATGATGACGTAACCTTCTGTTGGTCTGTATATGCAGTGAATTAAAATAACTGCCTTGAATAAAATAGCTCTCTCAAAATGGCTGTACTGAACGTCTTGAAATAGGCCTCTGTCTCTTTAAGAAGCTTTCCGACACGCCCCCTTCAGCACACTGCTGTGGCATCTAAACAACAACACTGTGCGGGGAGGGGGCTCTGCTGAGCTGAGGAGCAGTGGTGGTGGCTTGGCTGGGGACGAAAGGTCCAGAGGCGTCTCCAGGAGGTGGGGGCGTTCCTAGGAGGACTGAGGCATAGCTACACCTAAAATGGCTGCCGTCTAAGTTTTTACTGATTACTCAAAAATATGTGAATGAGCCAAGGCAACACTCCAGGCATGTGTTTAATGAGGGAATGACATAATAACATGATATAAAGCTTGAAAAAGTCGATTTTACATAATACCCCCCTTTAATGTAAAACAATCTTAAAGCATTTTTCATTTTTAGAAACGGTGAATGTTTACAAGTTCAAGTATTAAAAAGCTTTTTAAAGACAAAAACTAAAAATATCAGTTCTTTCCTTTCATTCGGTTGATAATCGTAAATTCGCAATATTTTCTCTCAATAATCGTGACTCAAAAAATTTAATTGTGACACCCCTATGCAACACTGGATCTTTGCGCATGTGACAACCGAATATTAGAGCGTGTGACCTTTTTGTGGTTGGGCCGTGCATTGAGTTATTGTAATGTTCCCTGCAGAGAAGTAAATGTCCCAGTTTCTCTATGGCGTCTTGATAAAAGCTGCTAATCCTGTAGGCTTAAACTCCCTAAACATGTTCTAATTTGCATGTAATTCTTGTATTAGTGTAGCTTTTCATTTCGTGTTTTTAAAATGGATGTCTTCTAAATGCGCACTGTGATTTGTGAATTGAAAACATTTGCCATTAGATCTATTCCCCAAACCGCTTAGCCCTCTCTGGCGGTGCCCATTGACCAACGTTGGCAGCTCGACAAATGCGGAAGTTGTAAAAGGGTTGACTGCGGTGCCAGGGCTGCGTCACTGAGCTCAACGCAGCCAAAGGGAGGAGCGTAAACCAGGCTTAAGGTTCCTACACGCCCAGCACCGGGAGCCCTCGGGACGTCCCACGCAGGGATAAGCCCCGGCCCGAGGTGGAGCGGAGCCAGCAGCTGCACACTCTAACCGCAGGCCTATCGCGCGGCTTTGTCCAACGATCACTGTAGGCTCAGAGTGCGGCTGAGCAAAAGCAGCACTTGAATGGCTCTATTGGGAACCATTTTCAAATGTTCCAAATGTAAACCTGGTCATTTAGGTCATTTCTTTCTGCCCAATATTTAAATTAAATTACCGTTAAAGCAATACTATAATGTGTCTCAAAATCCATTTAGTAGTTGCCATGATGAAAACGATTGGACATTGGATTTTTGTTCATATGGTGTTTCCAAACCAATGGAGGGTTGCAACTTCTCTTCTGTCCTCATGGCCCGGTGTTGACATTGCTGCGATACCACCCCCTAGTGGCGAGGGGCAACTCCAGAAAGAACTCTCTAATATGGAATACCTATGCACACTTTACATTTACGAATAAAACAAGATAAGATAATCCTCTATTGATCTCACAATGGAGAAATTCACTTGTTAAATGAGCTCTCAAGAAACACTCAGGGTGTGCAAAATAAAAAGACAGGAAATGTGCAATCAAATAAATAGTAAATAAGGGCATCTTGTATACAATGAATGCAAAGATAAAGTTAGAGCAGACTATAAAACAATGTCAGAAGTAGGGGTGTCCACGGTTAACCGGTTAACCGTTAAAAATTGCGTAACCGAGTAAAAGCATTTTGCTCGGTTAACTGGTGTGTATAATTTGCCGTGCCATTGAAAATATTTGTAATACATTTTTAGAATAGAATAGAATAGAATATAACTTTATTGTCTGTTCCAAAAGAGCAGAAATGTGTCTTTCCGCACGGCTCACATCAATCAATAAAAACACGCACAACATCATTACAAATATCACATGAAGAAGAAAGCTCAACATAAAATACAGTGCTACCGGGGTTTATTTAGTGCAGCGATTGCAGATGGAATGAATGATTTCTTGTAGTTATTTCTATGGGCCAGAGGGGTTCTGTATCTTCTGCCTGATGGCAGCAGGGAGAAGGAGTGATGCAAGGGGTGTGTGGCATCTTCAGTGATGAGAGTGGCTTTCCTCCGCACCGATCGCCTGTACAGTTCGCAGAGTGGGGTCTGAGGGGTTTGAGTGATCTTACTGGCGTGGTTTACTATTCTATTGAGTTTGTTTTGTGTTTAACGGTGAGAAAGTTGAACCAGGAAGAGATGTTGTATGTAAGAATGGATTCAATGAGTGAAGTGTACACCAAAGATAAAATGTCTTTGTTAATATTAAAAGATCTCAACTTTCTGAGGAGGTGGAGGCGCTGGTGTGCCTTTTTAAAACAGAGTCTGCGTGATACCCAAAGGACAGTTTCCTGTCTATTTCTATCCCAAATATTTAAAACAGTCCACCGGCTCCACCTGTTGGCCATGGATGAGAAGGGGCTGGAAAAAGTCCACTGAGCCTTCCTTCCCCGTGGCTCCACAGCACACCTCCTTTGTTTTGGAGATATTGAGCTCCATTGAGCTCTGCTTAAATCCACAGACCAAAGTGTGGACTTCCTGCTGGTATTGTGCCAGGGTCTGTGGGTCTTTGAGGTGTGCCACCAAGCCATGTCGTCCGCGTACTTTAGGAGAGTCATTCCTTCTGTGCGGCAGCAGATGTTATTAGTGTACACAGAGAAAAGAACGGGTGACAGCACACAGCCCTGGGGAAGTCCAGTCTTTAAAACAATTTGGCAGGACTTAATACCGTTGAAGAGCACATACTGTGGTCTGTTACTTAAAAACTCCCTGATCCATAAAATCCGTTTTGGGTGAACCTGCATTGATGAGAGACATTGTACCAATATGTTATTGTTTACAGTGCTAAAAGCTGATGAAAAATCCATGAATAAAATTCTTGTGTGGGGATGTGTGGAATCCTGTTGCTTGGTGACTCGGTCTAAACGCATGAGGCTTGCGTCCTCCGTGCCTCGCTTAGCTCTGTATGCGAACTGGAGCGGATCCAACTTGTCGGACAGTTCAGACATCAGTTGGTCAGCCACAACCCTCTCCATGCACTTGCAAAGGACTGAGGTCAGTGCTATTGGCCTATAGTCCTGCAAGTCCTTGGGTCTGGCCTTTTTGGGAAGGGGGTGATGGTTGATTTCTTCCACTGTACTGGGACTGTGCTGGAGCCCAGGAGGAGCTGGAACTGCCTGGTGAACACTCCACTAAGCTGAGTGGAGCACTCTTTTTGCACCACCAGAGACCGCCAGAGCGCTCCCAAACATTGTTCACGAGACGCCATCATCGCGCAAGGCTAGCTAGTTTAACTTTTCAATATGAAGCGGGCCATAAACAGCACAGCGTGAGAGCGCTTTACAACAGAGAATGACGGATCAAAATGGAAGTATTGCATTGCAGTGCTTAGATATACTTCAACTTCGTTATTGTACCATCTCAACAGCCGACACCCGGGCATCACTTAGGAGGTAGCTAGGTAAGCTAAAGGCACAAAACTCGCCTTTCTCGTTATTGTTAAAACGTGGTGGAGAGATATGTGTTGTTGCATGAATGACTGTTTCTTTGCACAATGTTTCAAAAAAAGCGGCTAAATGACTGCAGGTAAAATAAATAAAAATACTGTAGGGCCACGTGAACGCAAGTCAGTGACCTACTTTGACTGCTCTGTCATTAACATTGCGTTTTATTTCTATAAATTAATTTTGTTTTAAATGTGTTCCAGCCATTTAATAAAGGTGTTAACAATGAAAAACCCCTTTCGCGTCTGTCAGTATAACGTAATGGAGGGCGCGCGCGCGGGGGGGGGTGGTTGGTTAGTGCGCAAACTAATGGTTAACCGAGTGTTAACCGCTAAGGGCCTCGGTTAACGGTTAATGACAAACTTTAAAACGTGCAGCCCTAGTCAGAAGTGCAAATACTTTCAGTCTTCGTGCAGGTAAAGTGACATTGATACAGAGATTAAAACGACAACAAGTTACGTTGGCTTTTGTTTTCTGGATTTTTAAAGTTTTTGTTTTGGCCTTTGTTTGACGAGCTCTGGAGAACTGTGGATGATTATAGCTGCTCCACCCACCCTGTGAGGGCGGAGCTTCCCACCTTTTTTAGGAACATACACTGTAGCAGTGGTTCTTGACGGGTGAATCGGGACTCAAAATTGAGTCGTGGAACCTTTTTTTAGCCTTTCACAGAATACATTTCTTTCAATAGATGTAAAAGTTTATAACATCTGTTAAAATGGCGTCTATCCGATTAGGTTTGACCATGATTTTAAGTCTTAATTGAAGCTTATTCAACAATCATTTGTGGCGAAATGCAGCCATTTACATTATATTTATTACAAATTAAAAGCGTTGCGGCTCATCTTTCTGGGGTGATGGTGGGTCCCAGCGCATTAGGCCGTCACACCAGCCGTCGTCTCTGCACCAAATAGACACAACTTCCACGCTTCCACGATGATCGCTGATGGAGACACGCGGTGTGTACGAAGGGGAGGGGCTGTGTGTGTGGGCTGTGGGAGAGACGCGTGAGTGAGAGTTACGGAGGAATAGCTTATAGGGCCGCTGCATTTTAAACCCCCCTCCCCGCAGTCAAATTGACCGCTGCGGCGGTTCTATACGATGCGTGATTTAAATAGCGTTAAAAAATAAAATAAAAACGAAACGGAAAAAAAAACGGAAAAAAATAATACGAAATGCAATATGTGGCGGGCGGTGTTGACTCTGGCGGTGCGCCACAGAATAGTCTATGTGTGGGAAACACTGCTCTGTAGTGGTTCGCTTCACAGCAAGAAGGTCCTGGGTTCGATTCCCACCTGGACGGGGCCTTTCTGTGGAGTTTGCATGGTCTCCCCGTGTCTGCGTAGGTTTCCTCCGGGTACTCCGGTTTCCCCTACCACTAAAAACATGTACAATAGGCCATGACGAATGGTGTGTGTGTGAATGAATGATGGTGGTCAGAGGGGACTGTTGGTGCAGATGTGTGCAGTCGGGACAGCACTTCTGTCAGTCTCCCCAGGGGAAACTGAAGCTACTAACGTAGTTTACCACCACTGAGTATGGAGTGAATGTAAAATGCTCTCATGTAAAGCGCTTTGTGACCATATCTGTGAAAGGCGCTATATAAATAAAGATCTTCTTCTTCTTCTTCTGTGGGTGTAGCAAGGTGCTCACATGTTTATTTCACACACCATACGGAGTGGAATATCTACTGTTTATCTCCTGTATCTATGTTCCCAAGGAACGCGGGACCAAAAAGGTTAGGAGCCAGTGTTGTAGTCGACTTGTCTTGTTTTGCCCTAAAAGTTGCGTCACTCACTTCTCCGACTCCATTACTGCAGCGATGGCCACATTTCAATTTCAATGTTTTGTATGGCAGTGTATGTTTCCATTTACGCTCGACTTGCAGTAACTTCAGCGCTCCTCTGTGGGACCTCCCACACGCAGCAGCGGTGAATGAAATCAGCCTAAACGCTCTGAATTATCGCGCAGAGGGTCTGGACTCGTTTGAGCTGTCAGGCTCCGGGCCAAGTGGAAATGCCCGGTGTTTCTGGGGACCTTTGTGAAAATGAATGACGTATTTCTTTCTTCTCTCTACTTCACAGATTACGTTTATTTCGAGAACTCGTCAAGTAACCCACTGCTGATCAGGAGGATAGAGGAGCTCAACAAGGTGAGGCGGCAAACAACACTCTGACAGCGGCAAGTTCAGTCAAAACGAAAAGCACTCCAGATGTAAAAGTTAAAATACTCAAGCGACCAAAGTAGAAAGTACAAATCTATTTAAATAACTTTGCGGCTTCAGATTGTGTCCGATTTCTGTCTCTGTACGGCAACACAACGGGGACAAACCTTTTTCTTTGTTGTGAGCCCGTGGTATTTAACTGTACATCTGCACAGCGCCACCTACTGCTCTGGAGTGTGGATTGTCAGGCTTTTAAAAGGAACCAAACACATGGACAAATTTACTTTATACTTTGGAGCCTTTTTAGAAATGCAATGGATTAGAAAGTGTTATATTTATCTTTCAAATGTTGTGAAGTAAAAAAAGTTCTCAACACAAATACTTAAGTACAGAGTCTCCTTAAAGGCCCAATACCTGACTTTTTATTATTACAAGCAATGAAAAAGGAATCCACTAAATTAATATGTGGTGGCCATTCCTAACTTTTTCTAACATACAGTATTTGTAATATCCCAATTCTCCACAGGGACAAGTTTATCGGCACATTTCACAACATGCGGGGTCATTTTTCAGGGTCATTGTCATAAAAATACAACAAAACTAGCTTCATAATGAGATACAGTGTTTTTCCCACAAGTGTCTGTGGTTACAGTATACTAAAGGAGAATTGTTCCACTATTAGAAAAATATCAGGTATAGTGTCTTTAAGTACAGTACTTTTATTCTTTTGCCATATTGCTCATCCCAGGCTCAAATAATAATGACATTTGTGATCATTATTTTTGTGTTCAGAGAGTGTAAATAATGCAGTAAAGGTCAGGGCAGGGCATTAAAAAAAAGCCTTAAAAGTCATTGCATTTGATTTAAACTGGCGTTAAATAAAAATTTCCTAGAAAATATAGTTTTTCTTTCAAGACCGAACTCGCTCAATGACATTACTCGACTATTTTACTGCATTCGTCAAAAAGTAAAAAAAACTATGGTCTTAAAGGTCATATATCATGCAAAATCGACTTTTTGGAGCTTTTAGCCATGTTGTTATGCTATTTCCTTATCAAAAACACCCCCAGAGCGGTTTTTGGCTTCATTCACGCAGTTCTAAGTAATCCTCCTGAATCCTGCTCTCTGAGCAGCTGCTCCACCCTCTCCTGGTAAACGACTGAGCTGTTCAGTTGTGTCGTCACAAAGGAACGGAAGTGCTCTACGTCTGTAATGTAATGCCTTACGGCCTGGTTTTAATTTATAAAACAGCTTTTTCATTATTTTTGTTGTAAGAGAGAAATAAAAAAATAAAAAAAGAAAGAAAGAAAAAGAACTCTCCGATGCGTCTGTGCTGTCCCACGAGGCTAAACAAACGCACCCCCGGCCGGAGGATCCATGGATCGGAGCAGAAGTGTTGTTTTTGAAGACTGAGCTCTTTCTAACATACTCTGGACACGCCTGTTCTTTTTTCTTACCCAACGATAATGTCACGGATGCGCGTTTGAGAGGAACAGGACTATTCAACCTTCCTAAAGAAGAGTGCACTCGCCAGAAGTTGGAATTTCTTTCTGGGATTCAGCGACTTTATCAACCAACCTGATGGATGCTTGGGGAACCTCGGCCAGAATCAAAGTGGATTAACTTTTATAACCAACGCATGTCCCATAACCCGATGGGGAGGCCAGACTGAGCGGTGAGTCAATCAAAACGTGTGTTAGCCATTTATGAAACTGTGTTGCACATGTCAACTCCTTATAACTGCATTATGTGAAGTAACTTCACTTTTTGCAGCGATATTTATATTTATAATACTGCAAATGTGGAATGAGCGGAGAGAGGGGCGGAGTTAACTGAATCGAAGCGTCTTGTCTTCCGGGTAGGGAAAATACCCCCCAAAAATACTTATATTTCTCTCAAAAAGGAGTACTCCATAGTGATAGAGGTACAATATATCATATAAATGCCTATACTTTACTTTAGAATGGCTAAAATAGCATGATACAGATCCTTTAAAAATGCTACACAGTTTGCTCGAAAGTTGCCCGATGTGTCCAATTTTGGCTTTGAATATCAACATTTCCCTTCATTCTTCTGGTCGATTGAATGTTATTTATGCCTGAGAGTTTTGTGGCATTAAACCAAAGTGCGAGGAAAGCCCTTTTCTTTGGTCCTCATGGCAGGGAGCTCTGACATTGCTGTAATTGGTCACCAGGGGGATTCTAATGTAGCTTTGGACCTCGTTTAAACTGCTTAAAGCCTGGCTCCAAAGAGTTTGATTTTTTTTTCATGTGACGACGCTGGGCTCGGTGTCATATTTTTAACCACGCTGGTTTTTGTACATCAGCAAAAAAAAAGTAGAAGCCTAAAACAATGACTATGGGACTGCGGATGGAAATTAGCCTTGAGCTAAAGTGAATGATTGACAGGCCCTGGAGCTCTGTGGAGGATCGTAGCCGGTCTTCCCGCCTTTTTGCCCTTTTAAGGAACAGGCTTCGTAGGAGATTGAGCAGCCCCGTTAATTTCCCGCTGAATGGGACCCGCTGATCTCTATTATTTAGTATTTATTGCTGCCACCTGTAGAAACCCTGATTATACTTTTGCCAATAACACGACACAGATTTTTCAACAGTAAAAATGTCTCTAATAGAATAAATTAGGGCTGGGAAAAAATCCATTTGATTTTAAAAATGGAGTTGGTAGGTCAAATCGATTCATATTTTAAAGAGGGGGTATTATGCTTTTTTCAATCACATAGCACCAGTCTATAGCATACTACAATGATGACGTAACCTTCTGTTGGTCTGTATATGCAGTAAATTAAAATAACTGCCTTGAATAAAATTGCTCTCTCAAAATGGCTGAACTGAACGTCTTGAAATAGGCCTCTGTCTCTTTAAGAAGCTTTCCGACACGCCCCTTCAGCACACTGCTGTGGCATCTAAACAACACTACTGTGCGGGGAGGGGCCTCTGCTGAGCTGAGGAGCAGTGGTTGGTGGCTTGGCTGGTGACAAAAGGTCCAGAGGCGTCTCCAGGAGGTGGGGGCGTTCCTAGGAGGACTGAGGCATAGCTACACCTAAAATGGCTGCCGTCTAAGTTTTTACTGATTACTCAAAAATATGTGAATGAGCCAAGGCAACACTCCAGGCATGTGTTTAATGAGGGAATGACATAATAACATGATATAAAGCTTGAAAAAGTCGATTTTACATAATACCCCCCTTTAAAAAAATCTATTTTTTTAGATTTGATTTTTTAGATTTTTGTTAGATATGTCTTTTCTTTTCTTTTCTTTTTATCTCTCTGCCCTCTGCTTAGAGGAATAAGGTCCTGCTGTACAAATGTGCCTCAGTTACCTCAGGACCTTTGTTGTTTTATTAGCTTAATCCAGATACAGTATAAATAATTTGGATGTTTAACAATCTTTGTTGCACACTGCATAGTGACTTTTTAGTTGGAGAAAGGGTTTGCCTTTGCAATTTTGTTTATGTTGGTTCACTTTAATTAAATACAATAAATATATATTTTTTAAAATCTATTTATAGTTCGCAGTTATTTTGTTTTAAATGGGGGGGGAAAAAATCGAATCGAATTGTAAATCGAGTTTTTTTAATTAAAAAAATCGCCCAGCTCTAGAATAAATGCTTTTATTTTATTCTAATCATGGGTGAAATGTCACGCGGTGTGGCTTTAAGTACAAGTCCAACAAAGCACTGAACATTTCCCGAGCCTTAATTAATCATAAAACCTGTATCTGATACTCTGGGTGCGACAAAACTACAAATATTCCCCTCAGCCTCGGTAATTAAAAAACCCACACACCCACAGCGCTTCATTAGTATTTGTCAAACGTCCTTCCGTCCGTCTGTCTGTCTGTCTGCAAAAAAATGTCCCAAATCTGAGCCGACCCCGACGCCTTTGTGCGCCGCCTTCACGGTCTTGATTTACACCAGCTCCTCTTCTGTCTGGGTCTAAAGTTAACACTCGCCTCATGTCTCTCCGTGCCGCCGCTCATTAATGCCCGCGCTCAACTCACTCTGCGTTGTGTTGCGTTTTTCTTTTTTTTTTTTTGGTTTTTTTTTTCCGGGCGGGGGTGCTCGGCGTGCGGCTCCTTGTTTCCCTGGCAACGCGTGTTTGTCTTTCTCTTTTATTTATTTATTTATATAATAATTTTTTTGTATCCGCAGACGGCCAATGGAAACGTGGAGGCCAAAGTGGTGTGCTTTTACCGTCGCAGGGACATCTCCGGCACGCTCATCGCCCTGGCCGACAAACACGCAAGTGAGTGGCCCCTCGTAACCCCGGTAACCCCGGTCACCCCGGTAACCCGACATCGTAGCTCAGTTGTAGACGTGGTTTACCTCCTTTTAGGTCAATTGATTTAGTATCGTTCAGTGATGTATCTGAATATGGATGTGCAGTGATGTGTTGTATCTCCTCTAGAGCTGGGAATATTAATGCCTCAATATTTGTCTTGATAACAGTGATGAAGCGATATTTATACAAACCAGTTTTTCCCTAATATTTCCCAATCTTTTCCCCATTTATTTTCCTTCTTCTTTTTTTTTTACCTTTTTAAAAACCTTTTTTTTTTCACCTTTACCCCAAATGCTCCCCATTCTTTAACATTTCCTCCACTTTTTCCCTATACTTTTTTTTACAATTCCCCCCCCACATTTTCCCCCTATTTTTCTTTTTTTTTCCCATCATTTTTCCACATTATTTGACATTGGAGATAAACTTGCTATTGTACATTTGCATATCTTCCAAACCGCAATTTTGACATTGTCGACGATTTATTGCCCACGTCTAATCGGCAGCCTCTTTTCGCAATACAATCGCATCGTGCAAATGACTGAGGCTGCTGTTCTATTCTGTTTTTATATAATGGGTGAGAATGTACCTGTCCAATACTGACAACAACAATTCCGTCCTGCACTAGATTTATGCACCTGGTCCGAAAAAAAAATGACGCAGTTAAAACATTTCGTAAAGGATCTGTTTTGAATGCGAATTTTACACTGACCAAACAAAAAAGTCGCTACAAAAAAGCGCGCTAATATTTGACATTGTTTCAATAAGCTTCTGCTAATTATTTCTTTATTTATAGGTTTATTTTGTTGGGACAGTGCATGTTAATGAACACACCACACCGGATTGTAGACTTTGGCTAATTTGCATCCGTTGTCCCACAGTCGCACTCTCAAACACACACTCATTCATCCTGGCCTATTGTACATGTTTTTAAAGGAATAGGCCACCGTTTTTACATACTGAGATATGTTCTTACCTTAGCTTTGACGAGTTCATTTGTACCTGTCTGGTCTCCACTTGTGCCTTCTGTAACGTAAACACAGCACAGACGGCGTTAGCATTTAGCCTCTCTCTTCTCCTCTATAGCTCCAAACGAGGTGAAGATGGAAGCTACCAAACTCTTCCACGTTGTCCCTATTTAAATATGGTTACGTGAAGTGTTACACTACAAAGTATAATTACACAAAATTAAACAATGTGGATTTTCTAAGCGGATACAAAGGGGAACTATATTGTAAGGTGTAATCATACCAGGAGTAATTCGGCATCCGCGCAGTGATATCTTCACTTTACTGTGCCGATGCCGAAGTATTCCTGGTATTATTACGCCTTACAATATAGTTCCCCTTTTTATCCGCTTAGAAAATCCACATTGTTTAATTATGTGTAATTATACTTTATGGTGTAACACTTCACGTAACCATATTTAAATAGGGAAAACGTGGAAGAGTTTGGTAGCTTCCATCTTCACCTCGTTTGGAGCTATAGAGGAGAAGAGAGAGGCTAAATGCTAACGCCGTCTGTGCTGTGTTTACGTTACGGGAGGCACACGTGGAGACCAGACAGGTACAAATGAACTCGTCAAAGCTAAGGTAAGAACATATCTCAGTATGTAAAAACGGTGGCCTATTCCTTTAATGCCAAAAGATCCTGTGTTGCATTCGTTTCCCACCGAGATCTTGTATTGATGATGGGAGAGTGTGACCGCTGCGCAAAGCCTTCTCCAGCACATCCCAAGATCCTCAATGGGGTTAAGATCTGGACTCTGTGGAGGCCGATCCATGTTTAATTTTCACAATGTGAGCCAGATGAATCCTGGCATTGTCATCTTGGAATATGCCCGTGCCATCGGGGAAGAGGAAATCCATTGATGGAATAACCTGGCTGTATGTAGAAAAGTCAAGTGATCCTTGGGTAATGTTTTCCCATTAGTTTATTATTAGATATGATTGATAATTGATCTGTAACATCTAGTTTTGACTTTATATTGATCTCACTCTGGAGAAAAGAGGACCATTTACTTTTTTCATTCACAGCAGTACTTTAATCTCTTGGCATCGGTTAATATCGGATATCGGCAGATACTCAAACCCGCAGTATCGGTATCGGTATCGGAAGCAAAAAGCTGGATCACTGCATCTCTAATTTGACACAATTTTTAGTGTATAACTTGATTGAAAATACCATAATGATGGTCTAAAACATCAGCTGCAGTTTTGCCTGAAATTGACCACAGTTTTTATGCGCAAAAGTTGCCCGTTTACTGAAATGTTTGCAAAACTAAAGAAATTAAAAATGTGCCGTTTTTTTCTGGGTTTGTGACATTACGTAACTGAGGACAACTCCGCACACCCAGGAGGCGACAGGTGCGTAGAAGACAGGGAAATTAATGCAAAAATGAACAAAGCTCCCGCACACTGTCTCACTCTTAAGATATTTATTGCTGCAACGTTTCGGTCAAAAGGACCTTGATCAGGCTTTGGGTTTGTGACATTAAAATGTTGTACTTGGGCATTTAACTTTTAAAAACGCTTCTCATACATATTGTTACTCTCCATTCTTGGCAAAGTATCGACTACTGTATCGAAAACAACACGTAGCGTATCGGCCCCTGTGTTAAAAGTGAATCGTCCCAGCCCAAGGATTTAGTAGTATAGGTGTGTTGAAAATACAAACCTGCTGCCTAGGGCTGGGCGATATATCGATATTTAAGATATATTGATATATTTTTTATTAAGATATGGAATTAGACCATATCGCATATATCGGGATATTTCAAATTCAGATAAGCTATTAAGTTAACAAAAAGAAACAGGTAATCTCAAGCTAATTAAAAAAAAGTTTTATCTTTATTTTGTTATCTCTTTATATATAAATGCTGCCCTGAGACAAGATTGACCTATTTTCTAGGCTATTTTATCCAAGACATTTTTATTTATTTAAATGTGCACCTTACAGAGCTTTGTTATATAGTGTTTATCTTTACATTTTATAGTGAGTTTTCAGTAAAACTACTCGTATTTGACTTTGACTTAACATTTAATTTCACTGCTCTCACTTTGCAGAAAAAATATCGCGATATATATCGTATATCGATATTCAACCAAATATATCGGGATATGACTTTTAGTCCATATCGCTCAGCCCTACTGCTGCCTGCATTAATCCTGAAATGTGCAGCACTATGAGGAACCAAATAAGACTTTGCAGCTAACAAGACTTTCCTGGTCCTGTCCTGGGTAAGACATGGATTAGTTCAGCCCAGGTTTTGTGGTAGTTTACGTTATAGTTCAGCCACAGCAGTCTAATCCTGATATTTTCACGTTTTTACAAACTTGCAGCTAAGCAGTAAAAGTACCTCGTATTTCTAGCTTGAACGCTGTGTTTCTGAGGCAGGGATGAATTATTGAGCGCAGTTTGCTCAGACGCAGAAGTCTAGACACAGCCCCCTCCTCTCAGGCCCAGAGCAGACAGGCTTTCGATCCGCACTCTCAACATGGCCGCCCTCGGTCTCCGCACCGGCTCATCTGTTCGGCCGCGGAAGACTCTGGAGTTTACCGCTCACTAACTTACTCACCGACTCAGCTCTGAGGGGAGAAGTAAAGAGAGTTGTTGATGTTGCCTTTGTTAAACGATGGTCATGATGTTTTCCTTGTTTGTAAAGCTCACAAGAATTTGAATGATATGAGTAACTTTAACTTAACTGTGGTGTAGTTTACACATTGACCAAACAAATTGTGCTGAAACGGGTCTTACATTTCATTAAAAGTATTAAATTGGATTCAAACTGGCATCAAATCCAAATTTCATGGAAAAATTTGACATTGCTTAACAATTTTTACTGTACAAGTTTAAAAAAACATATTAAGCTGCAGGTTTGGCTGAAAATTACCTCTAAAGTTTCCCGTTTTGTTTTCTTTCCCCTGTTTGATGAAATGCGAATTTTAAGAAGTGAAATATGCGCCAATTTTGCCTGCATTTGTGGCACTCAAATATGTGCATTAAAATGTGTCTCTCTTCTGCCTGTATAACCGTGTAAAGTATGTATCCTGCATATGGGGCTTAGAAATATATACGTTTTATTATTTTGAAATGATGTTTCTGTAAGAACAGGCTCTATGCACGTAAGTGACTTCCAAGTGGATCCTAAGTCGGTGCTTGCGTATCCTGTCCAATGGCCGCTGGCTGCTCTGCTTTGCGACGACGAAACTGGAGGCCGCCATTGCTGTAGTACCACCATATAGCCGCTAGTCCCCCATTGGAATGCATTGCACTTTAGACACGTTAAAAACTACTTTAATGCTCGGTGCCTAATTTTTTGGAACTGTCTACAGCTAGATATTCCTCCTGTGATTACGCTGGGTTAGACATAATCAGAGGCACCGGGCTGGTTATGGTAGGATACATTTTAGAAATGTCGTACTTAACGAGGGTCGGACTGTTAGCATTGGAGCTGCGCGACCTACACGTCACACAAGGGCCGAGTCTACAGTGAAGATCCCGCCCTTATGCCCTTATTAGGAACATGCTTCGTCAGAGCTGGGGAGGAGGAGCCTGTAAATCCGCCATGATTTCCCCCTCGAACGTGGTCATTATGGTAAAGGGGGAGGAGTGAGTAATGACGGTCTATTAATAATATGTCTATGATCCTGTCTCCGTTATTTCACTATGAGGTCTTGTCTAAAAAAAAAAATAGTTCAAGGAAACATCTCTGACAGTGAGACACTGATCAAAGTCACTTGTGTTAAAAACATTACGTTGGATGTAAATCCTTGATGCAGGAAACGTCTGTGTTTCTTGAGGTAGGACTTTTTAATCTCAGAGCTAACGGCTAGTATAAAAAAAACACCACAATAATTAAATGTCTTGTAGCTATTTAATTTTTAATTAGTGTTAGCCGTTAGCTTCAAGACAAAAACACTTACTGTACCGTAAAGAGCACGGACGTTTCCTCCGGTGAATTCTTTGCTCCTGACGTGATGTTTTTAACACGATGCTGTGGCTGTGACCACCAGTAACTCACTGTCATGTAATCTTGAGCTACTTATTTTTTTAGACAAGACCTCATAGGAAAATAACGGAGACAGGATACGCAACGCCAACTTAAGATCCACTTGAAAGTCACGTGACGCTCGCGTGCATATAGCCTATTAATGGCAATGAAATACATGTGATCGAGCTTGTGACTGGGGCTCCTCCTGCTGGCGGCTGTAGGAATAACTTGGCCTAAAAGCGTCCAGTTTCGATTTACGGTGTGGTTTATAGCTTCAGCACGGCTTCAAACTCTTTCAACTCAGAACTGATGTAATGTAACGTGCGGAGCCGATCTGCTCATGTTAGTCAGTGTTTCTCTCTCTCCGCCCCCCCATTTTTGTCAACTAAATCTGGCCTAAAACTAAATGACATTATTATCAAAAGATTAAAGTGCATATGACAGGTTTTAATGCTTTTGAAATACGTATGTCTTTTGCAAGTAATATTTTATTTCAGTAAAGCAGCAATTTTAATGAAGAAATGTTGGGAAGAAAAGCTATTTTTATTTGAATTTTTAAGCTACTGACAGGAAGTGACATAATATGACATTGTCAATACGTTTAAGTGGTGACATCACAGCAATATTTCTGAAACTCAACAGAGAGTTACTGAACATACTTATTTATCAGGCCCATTAGCCAAAAATGCTGTACCTACTGATATAAAGCAATATTTACCAAAATCGCTACATCCGGGTTAGCGGAGAAAATGCTAACGGCGCAGCAGCTACGCTAACCCGGAAGTACCAACTTTAGTAAATAATAGGTTCAGTAACTCTCTGTTGAGTTTCAGAAATATTGATGGTTGTTTTTAAGAGTTTTTAATGTTTTTTTGTTTCATATTTGCCGGTCTGCCAGGACCCGGAAGTCGTGACGTCACACTTAACAACGTATTATGACATTGACATAACATGGTTGGCACGGCAACCGTTTAAATTGTTTGCCTCTATCTATGTCCCTCCCTGTCAGTGTTCAATAAGTGACTTCCAATCAATAAACATCACAAAAATGTTTATAGCAAAATCTTGGTGTTCTGGTCTTTCTGTCCAGAACTTCTCTGCCTCCGGGTCCGAAGCGCAATACGCACTAATAGAATCAGGAAGAGAAGCTAACAGGCTAACGGGTAAAGCTAACTGCGGGCTAGCGCCACTTTAGCCGTGTTTACAGCCAAGTTTGAGTGAAAAAAATTATCTCCATTGTGTAATTGGGTTATGGCACAATGTACAATATCCCTCACTCTCTTTGTCTCTTCTGTCAGTGTAGTATTTACTCTCACGGACAATTATTGTGGCCATACCGCCTTTGCGATGCCCAATCCCGTCAGACCTTGGAAGCTAAGCAGGGTAGGGCCTGGTTAGTACTTGGATGGGAGACCGTTCAGTAACACCAGGAAGCCTAGCGAATGTAGTGTGTGTGTGAGTGGTTGGTGGTGGTGGCTGATGTGCGCAGACTGGTTGCCTCGCTTATCATCACCGAGTATGGAGTGAATGAATAATGCACCAAATTGTAAAGCGACTTTGAGCGTCTGGAAAAGCGCTATATAAGACTAATGCATTATTATTATTATTATTATTATTATTATTATTATTAATTAATGAGTAAAAATAACGCAACATGCTATGACACCTGCAGTGGCGCGTATGGCCTCTAGGGGGATGAATTAACACAATTTTATTTAAAAGCAGAACTATGTTTTAGCAAAAACTGTCTAATGTGTCATTTGCACTTTAAGACTAAAACTAAATTAAAATGGTGTGAAAATGGACACTGGACAGGTCGACCTCGGGATACGTAGAGCAGAGGTGCTGCACGGAAAAGCACTAGACACATTTACCTGCAGGTGTGTGGTCAATAAAATCTACTCGGACTTAAAACCGATTTGCAGAGGCAGGTGATATCCTTTGAGGATTGTTCTACGCACACAATCCTTACAAATATCTCCATCTTTGATTGAACTTTATTTATTCATACTATATAATTTCTATTTGAGCAAGTTTAGCCCTAACACTCGGCCGTCTCTGCAGTGCGAGGCTCGAGCGCGGCGCCTCATCGTGATGCAGCGCCCCGAGGACAAACAGTTGGCGCTAATTCCCTCCTCACATCCATAAAACAACAGCACAGACGCAGGTGCCCACGGCCGCCATCTTCGGGTTTGGAAATCGCATGCAAATAATTGGGACAAAGCGAAGACCGTTTTTTTATTTATTTTTTTACCGGAAAAAATGTTCAGAAAAGACAATGTGCTTTTGTTCTGAGCTCGGTCCTGTCTGCGTGGGTGAGCTGTCGGGAAACGAGGTAACGCAGTCCAGATTTTGGGTGTGGCTCAGTGGATTAAACATGAGACGGTTCAGTCCCAGACAAGTGCATTTATCTAGTTCATGCAAGTCCATCCATCCATCCATCCATTTTCTTCCACTTGTCCGTTGCCGGGTCGTGGGGGCAGCCGCCGGAGCTGCCCATATCACATTCATTCATGCAAGTCGTTGTTTGCAATTTGGGGCTGTGTAATATCATCAATTATCCTTATCTCACGATCCAAGTAGCCACAATATATCGCAAAATCATCCATCGGACTGAAATTGTTACATTTCTTTTGCAAAACACGGCCGAAACAAAAGCAAAGTTGTAATCATGATTCTTTGTCCTGATATTTTATCTTTTTTTTTGTGTCATATGCAGCCTTGGCGCAGGTATTTACGACATTTTACACTGAATTATGTGCCCATTCATTGTTTGGAGTCAAATTTGACCAAAATAAAAAATGATCTTAAACAAAAGAATTGTGTCAAAATCAAGGCTTTAAAGCAGCACTAAGTAACGTGTTTACCTTAATAAATCCTTTCCGTAGTCCCTCTGGGGTAATATAAGTGTTAATGGGATGATTGGAGGGTCTTTCATCTCCCCCTGGTGTCTCTGACCAGAAAACCACACTTGCAACTTCCCTGCCACCGGGTCGGAGTCACCAATACACACTAATGGAATCACGAAGAAGAAGCTAACAGGCTAATGGGCAAAGCTAACTGCGGGCTAGCGCCACTTAAACAGTATTTACAGCCAAGTTTGAGTGAAAAAAATTATTTCTTTTCTGTCAGCGTAGTATTTACTCTCACGGACAATTAATGAGTAAAAAACGCAACATGCTACGACACAACACGTTTTGAAAATATGACTTATTTAGATGAATAACATCTGTTGTAAGTCATAGTTTAGTATCATTTTATTTCAGTGAAGCAGCAATTTTAATGCAGAAATGTTGAGAAGAAAGTTATTTTTGTTTGAATTTGAAGCTACTGACGGGAAGTGACATAGATAGAGGTAAAGTTTGACTCAATCATTTCCCATTGACATAACATGGTTGGCACGGCAACAGTTTAACATTGTTTGCCTCTATCTATGTCACTTCCTGTCAGTGTTTAACAAGGAAGTGAAACTATAAACATCACAAAAATGGTCAAGCCATAGAAGTTTTTAATTAGGGAAATTTGTCCTCTGCATTTGACCCACCCTTCCATGCCACTGGATCAACCCGTAAGGAGCAGTGGGCGACCGCATGGCGCCCAGTGACCCATCTCCAGATATCATGCCAGGCTAAAGGTCAGAATCTCTTAGCTGGGGGGGTTAACCTATTGTGCATGTTTTAGTGGAAGGGTAAACTGGATGAAACCTATACATGCACAAGGAGAACATGCAAACTCCACAGAGAAAGACCTTGGGATTGAACAAATTCCTTTAAATGGAGTAAATTATTATTACTGGAGGCCCCCCCCCCGAGAGATTTCTGGATCAGAATGGGGGGCCGCAATGTTCTGGACTTTAGAAATGGCCGATCTAACGCGCATTCAACAGCGTTTTTTATCTGCTCGGCTTTTGAATATTTCACCTTTTTCTGTTTGCAAATCTTCGGAAAGGAAATATGCACAGATTTTTTCCCTTTACGCATGTTTTTGTGTGCATCAACGCAAAGGTCTCAATTGTAGCGTAGTATATAGTGGAAAATAACATAAAGTCACTATTGTAAAGCTGGACGTATCTGGTTTCGTGTAAAAATGTCATAGTTTAACATTGACTTGGAGTATTTTCCATGTTCACTTTAAAAGCAATTTCTTCATTTCATCCACAAAACGACTTCCCATTTTGTAAGTTCCTGCAGCTGCCAGGACATCATCTTTTTTCTTGTTTCTATCCGATTACCTCAATATATCACCACCAAATTTCACGTTTTTCTGTGATATTTCTTGGCGCGTTTCTGCCCTCTGCTCTCCTCGTGCAGCTGCAGTTTTCCGAGGGGCTTTCGCACATTTGCAACATGTCCAGAACTGACCCAGCGGTTCCACATCTGGGAGGCCCCTGGGTGCGGCCTGTATCCTGTCTGTCTGACTCGCTGCTCGCTCTTTGTGTCCAATATCCAAAGCTCTAACACATTGCGTGGTCGGCATAGTCGCGAAAAGGAAAGCAAGAAAAAACAGCTTCAGAGAGATTGCAAGAATGTTCGTTTTGTCTTCATGACCCGTGTCTTGGCTCCAAACGGGTCAAGGTAAAGGAGAATCAGTTTATTGTGTGAGTAAAAAGGAACAGAATTCGCTTTTATGCTACTTTCCATTCGGCACGAAATTCCAATCGCTGGGGAAAATCGTGTGTCTAGTCTGACTCACTGATTAAACATTTTCTCGCACTAATTCAAGCATTACTGATGCGAAAAATACTAGATGATAGAACTTGTAATGCATGAAGTCAAATCATTAAAGAGCGAGTATTACGCTTTTGCAGGTATTTTCCGGACTGTAAGTCGCTCCGGAGTGTAAGACGCACCAGCCAAAAATTGCCTAATGAAGAAAAAACAACAGGCTGAGTAGGCGTACAGTATGCTAACGTAACACATTGTAGTTTATGCTTCATGTAGCTAACCATCAAACTAAATAAGAGTCTGGTATGTTAACGTCACATAAACAGTTCAGATAACTATAGCATAAAGAATAGGGATGTAACGATTCACTCAAGCCCCGATTCGATTTACAATTTTAAGTTCCCGATTTTCTGATTTTTTTTTTAAACCTTTTTTTTAAAGAAAAGAATATGACTCATTCATACCAATGTTTCTTTTGTTTTAACATCTGCATTTTTGTCCTTGTAACAAACTGCAAGTGTTTCAATAAGAGAACTTTACATTACAAAAATTACAAGACATGAAAATGAACTATAATCATTTTGACATGAGTGCTTGTAAATTAACATGTTTTCAGCATAAATAAGATGTGTAGCAAAGCAAACATTTTGAGATTATATTTATTTTTCCAAACCTTTGTTTTTTTGTTTTTTTTTGCAGTTTGAACATAATACTACCATTTAGAAGTCATTTTACAGTGCAGTTTTTTCACCCTCGAACGCCTCACAGCCTCCCGGTGCAGCCTTTGTAAACCTAAGGAGGAAAAGACATGACAGCTCCTGTAGATATTGGATTATTTGACAAGCGGACATGTGATGAGGATTTCCGCAGAATCAGAGCAGTTGGTCAGATGTTTGTCAGTTTACGATCTTTGGTAAACTTCTGTCAAAATGCTAAACTCTGCGTTAGCCGCTAATGCTAATCTCGTAGCCGCTAACTTTAGCTGCGTCTGTTGCTTCGCTGCCTACAGGTGTTTGTGTTTACATGGTGTGGCGTGTGTTGGGGGTGAGGCGGGTGGAGGTGTGGAGCTTGTCTTGAGAAAAAGTTAACGACGTTAGAAACAACGAGCCATGTTCCGGTCTATTTCGGTCGCGCAAATGGAGTAGCTGAAGGCGGCTTTAAAATCGATGCTTTTATTTTTTACATCGATTCACATTTTACGCATATTAAATTGATTTTCGATGAGGCGTTACATCCCTAATATAGAACATACCAAACTCTCCATCTCACTCCAAATCACTAAATCCACTGAAATCTTCATCCTCGGTGTCACTGCTCAACAATCGCCTTGGCAACGACCTGGGCACAGAGGCGTAACTGCACCGTTGACGAGCCTCTCCCGGCAGCACGGTTTTCAAGCTCTCATTTGCGAACCCGTTCCTCTAGCTGTGGCCGTCGAGCTTTTAGCCCCGTGATTAGCTTTTTTTGTTTTCTTCATTGCGCTAAGAGTAACCTCCGCTTTTCGCCAGTCCCTCGCAAGTTTCTCGCTCAGTCCAAACTTACTTTCTGCTGCTCGGTTAGCCTGCAGTGCCCTCTAGCGGCATGTGTAATTATATATTTGAATTTTAAAAAAATTAAACAAAAATATTGATCTAGAACGGCCAAAACAAAATATCCAGTAGTTTCACTTCCTGATTTTCCTCGATCTCACTGGAAGTCGTCCTCTTGCTCCCCTTCGCTGTGTAGTTGTTTCAGTAAAGAGGAAAACAAACAGTCCGCTTGTCCCGTGTGGCTGTTGTGAAGCCAAGTGTTTTAACTCAGCGATGAGAGGATTAAGCTTAATAAGAGATTGAGAGATGAGGCATTTCCTGGATACGTACCTCACAAAGAACTTTTCGAGAGCTGACGCCACGCTGCTAAGAGCTAGGGCTATTGCCAACAACTTCATGATCCTGTTAGAGTTCACAATATGATATGTTTCGCGATTCAGTGTTTTATCAGAAAAAGGATTTTATAGGAATATTTTATCAGAATTGCTCGGCTTGCAATTTAAAGGTGCAACCTTTTATGCGAGGGGAAAAAAAAAAAAAGGTTGATATTTGTGCGTGTCTGAGCTTGTAGTGACCCAGCGGCTGTATGAGTGGTCAACATGGCACCTTTACTTTCGATCACGGTGGTCTCTAGGATGCTCCAGGATCAATTGTTTTGTAGGTTTTCTGGTGAGAGGGTCCGTCAACAGTGAAACCTTACAAACAATTGATCCTGGAGCGTCATACAGGCCACTGTGTTGGAAAGTAAAGGCGCCATGCTGACCTCTCATACAGCCACTGGGTCACAAGATCAAATACGCACAAATATCAACTTTTTTTCCACGCAAAAGTTGCATAATGCACCTTTTAAGCCTTTATTTCAGTGGTTAGAGTGCATGTTGTGATACATTTTGATTTGATTGATTGATTGATTTTTTATTTCGAGCTACACAACACACAGGCAAAAAAGCCAGAAAAAATACAATAAAAGAAAAAATAATAATCAACACTCTAGCTCGAAAAGGAGTGGGAAGAAGACAAGCTTATTAACTCCCACCCCTGTTCATAAACTTAAATAATAATGATGTGGTTGCTACAATAACACTGTTTTAGTTCTTATCTTACAAACCGATTAACAATTAAGTTGGTTACATATTAACAAATGCAACAATGCATTACATTAAGTCAACATTCACAGTATGTTACACCTTTATAACAATTCATAATTTTGTTTCCTATACCTATTTTTATTACCATGTTGGTATTACTGTTATTCACCATCACCATTACAGCCCATATAACATTACTCTGTATCAAAGTGTTTGAATAAAACCTGACATACTCCACATTTATTCATGAAGGGTACAATAATCTCAGACTGATTGATGCTCATGATACATTCTGACTATAGTAGACTTTAGTTAAACATTTGTGCGTATCATGGCACAGATACGATAAACGTATTGTCACGTACTCCGTGAGCATGTAGCCCGACTAAGAACAGAGAAGATTCAAAGATTACTCAAAGATGCGCAAGCGGCTCGAAACAAAACACATCTCCAGGTATGTTATTGATGAGAGGACAACATTGTAACATGATAAAAAGCTCTAAAACTCAATTTTACATGATACACCCACCATTTAAAAGTACAATACATGACACCTAATATCAGGCCTTAAAGCGGGGGTATTATGTAAAATCGACTTTTTCAAGCTTTATATCATGTTATTATGTCATTCCCTCATTAAACACATGCCTGGAGTGTTGCCTTGGCTCATTCACATATTTTTGAGTAATCAATAAAAACTTAGACGGCAGCCATTTTAGGTGTAGCTATGCCTCAGTCCTCCTAGGAACGCCCCCACCTCCTGGAGACGCCTCTGGACCTTTCGTCACCAGCCAAGCCACCAACCACTGCTCCTCAGCTCAGCAGAGCCCCCTCCCCGCACAGTAGTGTTGTTTAGATGCCACAGCAGTGTGCTGAAGGGGGCGTGTCGGAAAGCTTCTTAAAGAGACAGAGGCCTATTTCAAGACATTCAGTACAGCCATTTTGAGAGAGCAATTTTATTCAAGGCAGTTATTTTAATTTACTGCATATACAGACCAACAGAAGGTTACGTCATCATTGTAGTATGCTATAGACTGGTGCTATGTGATTGACAAAAGCATAATACCCCTCTTTAAGTGTAATTAATGTCATGTCAACCATTTAATTCCTCTTGCCGAAAATATAGAAGTTTAGGTGTAAGACTCATTCAACTGCAGGTTTGGCTGAAACTTTACACAATATTTTGCTTGTTTGCTTTTCGATAATTACATTTCCCCCATCCCTCTGTCTGATGGAACATTTTCACATCTTAAGGAATGACTTGAAAACATGATCCAATTGTTCAGTTCTTGTAGCGATTTTGTCTTTGTTATTGTGCCTTTGTCCCTCCAACTAATCCCCGCCCCTTCTCACTAGACTCCTCCCGATTGGTCGATTCCTTTGGGCCTGGCTTTGACCCCGCCCATTCCTGCTATTTGAATTCACGATGACTCAAAGCGGGTTATTTTTACACCGCGGTCGTGAGCTGCTATAAACAATAGTGAAGCTGAGGCTTAATTGTAGCTTATTCAAACCAGAACTTTCTCATTACTCCAGCCCAGAAACATGTCCCTCTTTTGGGCCATACCCTTACCCTTTTACAGGGTTTATGCAGATATAGGAGAGTTAAATGCAATGTTTTTCAGAGTCATTTTATTCCCTGATTACCACTAATCTACAAGAAAATCATGTCCAAGTCATAGAGCCTTCATGGGAAAACATGCAGGCAATTTGTTTCTTCTTAATTTAGTTCTATTTGGGTCTTGTTGTGGTTATGGGTCACTTACAAGGGACATTTTTTTGTTAGAATTTGCAGTAAAATTCAAAATGGCTGGCTTTTTTTCTTTTATTTAACCCGTTATCTGCCAGCTTAGGGTTAGCGATTATGCATAACCAAATGTGGAAAGGCGTGTGTTTAGCTGAGGCAAGTGCCGCATGCTAGTGGTGTTTACTTACGTGGAAAAGTGCAGGGAAAGTCTTGTAAAATGCGGAGTCGGACCCGCTCATGCCTGGCCTCTGTTGCTCGTAGCTCGTCTTTGGTCGTACAACGGTTCTATTTTAAATCTTTGTCCCTGTCTCACTGTACGAGTTAAGACCTGCGATTTGAGCTACGACCTAATATAGGCTGTAAGCTCTCCTGTCAGTACGCTTAGAGATTTGAATATGCAGAATTGCTAACCCTAACTCTTAGGGCTGGACGATCCACTTTTGTCACGATCCGATACGTATCACGATACTCAGGAGCCGATACGATACGTATTGCGATACAATTAACACAAAATGTAACAAAATGCTGTTACTGCAAAACAAAGGAGTGCAGGATAAAAATGCCTCCAAACACAAGTATTGAAAGTATTGCGATACTTGGTATTGCAGCACAAAGTATTGCGATCCAATATTTTGTCCCAGCCCTACTAATTCTAGCCCTAAACATAAGCTGGCAGATAACAGGGGAGTTTACAGCCTATGTGCCAGTGTGATGCCTCATTTGAAAGTCAAGACCTTCTAGTTTCTAAAACTATGTGTAGATCTGTGTGAGTGAAACACCACTTACATCATGTTTCTAACCCTAATCCCTGACCTTAAACCTAACCCCTTGATGAGGGAGGACAAGTAACAGGTTAAACCTTGGATTTCAAAGCCGTAGTTTCATGTTGTGATGTACATATCCCTTGTATCTAAAGTAGGGCTGCAACTAACGACTATTTGTAATCGATTAATATATCGATTATTTTTACGATTAATCGATTAATCGCTTGGCTATGAATGGTGTAGGAAAATTGTATTTTTACATCTTTTTCATCATATAAGACGAAAGTGGCGCCGCTTGAGGACGTGTTGATGGAGTAAACTTAAAGTAAATGTTTGTTGGAGGCTCTTACAATGTACAAAACACTACAGACCCTAACTATAAAAACAAAGTAGGTTTTCATCAGAAATACTAAATTTTCATGTCATTTTTGCTCTATTTGAATCTGTGTGAACCAGAAAACGATTAATCGATGACTAAAATAGTTGTCGACTATGTCAATAATCGATTAGTCGTCGATTAATCGATTAGTCGTTTCAGCCCTAATCTAAACCTTATATTAAATTCAGTGTTTTAGTGTAAAAACAGACCACAAGCTTTAAATGTTCCGAAGTATTGCACATTTTTATTGATCGCTAAAATGGAAGTAAATCCAAATCAGAAACACCCAAAACAAGCAAATGTCAAATGATCCAGTGTTGCATTACTTTTCCACCAAGATCTTGTGTTGACAATGGGGGAGTGTGACCGCTGTGCAAAGACCTCTGCAGCACATCCCAAAGATTCTCAATGGGGTGAAGATTTGGCACCAATCCATGTGTGAAAATTAAGTTTCATTTTCCCCTTTCACAATGTGTATCAGGGAAGAAGAACTCCACTATTGTGAGACCTAGTAACCAGTTGGAGCGGCAGCTAACTGTTCAAGAAATGGTTAGAGCAGCTTTAAGGCCAGTCTTTGTTTTTATTCTACATAATACTCCACAAAAACCGGCTATAGATAAATACTCCCACGATGTATTCACAGTATCCCACTCACTGTAGTAATAGTCGCACTTGGTTATACAAGCGCTGTGTTCAAGTACATTGATGCTGTTGTACATTCAGAGTGGCACTCATTTAGAGAACTGCATGGTGGGTACTTTGAAGTGGACTCATAAAAGACTTGTGCGTTGTTTCCATGATTAGATTCCGCAACAACGTGTTACTTCAATACTTTGTGGCGCTCATTTTTGGTCTCTATATCAAAGTTTCAGGATGTTCAGGTCATAAGCTCTCATTCTGTGGACCATGTGCCTTTTTATTGCCCTTCAGTTTTAGAAGGTATTTCTCAACAACTCTGAAATCCACAGCACATGAAAATCACAATTATAGTTTCTGGACTGTGCCATTTTAAAACCAGACAACAAAAGTCACAAAACAATGCATTTCTGACATACCGAGGTAAACGGGCCACAGAGAAGCCGGTCAGTCTGTGCTGTCACTTATCGAAGGGATCTGAACGACGAGCTTCATACTCCGTTAGTTGGATTTACTGACTTACAAATGATGAATTTCTGTACGCCAATTTTATGGACGAATCCTCCGACCAATGAGCCTCTAATTTGTTTATTGTGTGTACAATCTTGTAACCATCATATAATGTTCCCTCGTCTAAAACATATATGGTAGTAAATGGGTTAAGGGAGGTTTTAAGTAATCATGTCCACTTTGCTAGTTTCTTCTACTGCAGAAGCGCTCTGATCTGTTGGGTCTAGGATAAGGCTGGGTACCGTTACATTTTTTTCGATACCCGTACTTTAACGATGCTTGGTTTACGATACCGTTACCTGAACGATACTCTTTTCGATACCTATACTGAAATATTTCTCATCTAGAACCATAAAACGGCACTATAATGTTAATTCATTCCAGTGTTTTTCAACCTTTTTGAGCCAAGGCACATTGTTTTTCATTGAAAAAATCATGAGGAACACCACCAGCAGAAAATGATAAAACATTTAACTCTTACATTCACAATATAAAGTCGTTCTCATCAAAGTGTCTTGAATAGGAACACCGTATAGTCTTGCTAGCCACAATGCCACCTGTCGCATCCATGCATCATCTGCGGCCACTTACTGATATGGAAGAGTATTACATGATTACTCTGCCGATCACCAGACAGCACAGACACTCAACAACAGCACATTATTTGCAGATAATAATTAATTTGTTTTCAAAAATATTTTTTAGAGCAACTAGGTGAAATTGGATAATTTCCCAAGGCACACCAGACAATATCTCACGGCACAGTGGTTGAAAAACACTGCCATAAACGACAATTTCTTCTAAATTTGTAACGTCCTTTAATTCTGTCCCTGGACCCAACAGGCATCAAAACGTTTTTTCAATTTGTTTTTGGTACCTACTTTCAATTCTTAAAGGGGGGTATTATGTAAAATCGACTTTTTCAAGCTTTATATCATGTTATTATGTCATTCCCTCATTAAACACATGCCTGGAGTGTTGCCTTGGCTCATTCACATATTTTTGAGTAATCAGTAAAAACTTAGACGGCAGCCATTTTAGGTGTAGCTATGCCTCAGTCCTCCTAGGAACGCCCCACCTCCTGGAGACGCCTCTGGACCTTTTGTCACCAGCCAAGCCACCAACCACTGCTCCTCAGCTCAGCAGAGCCCCCTCCCCGCACAGTAGTGTTGTTTAGATGCCACAGCAGTGTGCTGAAGGGACGTGTCGTAAAGCTTCTTAAAGAGACAGAGGCCTATTTCAAGACTTCAGTACAGCCATTTTGAGAGAGCAATTTTATTCAAGGCAGTTATTTTAATTTACTGCATATACAGACCAACAGAAGGTTACGTCATCATTGTAGTATGCTATAGACTGGTGCTATGTGATTGAAAAAAGCATAATACCCCCTCTTTAAATTTTTCAATGCCAGTATTACCTTAACTGTTTGCCGATACCATACTGGTATTGTTTAGCGGTACCCAGTCCTAGTCCAGGGACAGCACTAAAGAAAGTTACTAGAGCCACATTCACACAAGCGCCCTCAGCAGTCCATAAACCGTCATCTGGGCCGTATTGAGCTGTTTGGCAATAACGCCGTTTATCACGCCACCCTTATTATTTTAGCACGCTGTTAGCCAAAAACATAAACTTGTATAAATTTGTTAGCATGTTCAAGGTCCTTGCCTGCCATCGGAGGGCGCTCCAATCAAACAGTGACACACAAAACCATTGGTGCTGTAGATAGTGTTTCGTCCTTCCAGACATGATGCTGAAGTGCCCAAAAGCAGATTCATCAACGAATTTTGTATTTTATAACCACTTAAATATTTTCTATTGTGTCATTGTACTTACACCAATGTTGAAACTAAATTCAGCAGTTCCTGAGACCTTGAACATTTCACTAATTTTACCTTGATTATTTTATGTTATCAAATCTTATTTTAAACTGCGTTTCTCTGAAGTAGGGCGCTATTTCTGGCCACTTTCCCACCATACTCCACTACACTTTGCCGTAGAAAATAAATCAAAATCTTTTATTGTCTTTTGTTGGCCGGTCATTCATCACGGCAGAGCCACAAATGGTGCGTTTAAGAGCATTAGGAGAGCGCGGTATCGACGGGCGCCGTAGTAATAGCACGTTAACAGTTTGGGAATAGCTATCGATCGGTTAATGCAGTAATCCGTAAAGTTGTGGTTCATTTGGGTCACGGAGAAATCACACCCTGACCCCCCCCCCCCCCCCACCCCATCCCATCCCCCTAACAACACTGAACAGAAGAGGTTTATATGATCTCCAGAAAAACTAATTGCAATTTTCTGCCCCACATTAGAGCAATACACAATAATCTACTTTTAAAAGTATTTGGTTTTATGTGAACAGCGCCCTCATCTGGAAGCGTTCGGCTTCCACCTTTCCCCGACATTCAGAGTACCTCCAGGGACAGCCATGTGACGAAAATAAGTCCAGGATGGAATCACATTGCGTTCATCTTAAAGGAACAGGCCACTCCATACTGAGATATGTACATACCTGAGCTTAGACGAGTTGATGCGTAACTGTCTGGTCTTTGTGTGTGCGCTCAGTCGCGCATTGAGACCAAAGACGTTGTTAGCATTTAGCAGCAATTCATATAGCTCCAAACTGAGGTGAAGCTAGAAGCTACCAAGCTCTTCCACGTTTTCCCTATTTAAATGGTCACATTTTTATATAGCACCTTTCTACCTGCTTTAGGCACTCAAAGCGCTTTACATCAAGGAACCAGTCACCCATTCACACGCTCATTCATACACCAGTGTACACAGACACTGGAGGCAAGGTGGGTGAAGTGTCTTGCCCAAGGACACAACGACAGTGGGCACCTGCGGGATTCGAACCGCCGACCCTCTGGTCACAAGACGACCCGCTCTACTCTCTGCACCACTGTCACATTTAAATACAGTTACGTGAAAAGTTGCACAAGTTTGTATGGTTACACAAAATTAAACATGTGGATTTCTAAACGGATAAAAAGGGGAACTATATTGTAAGGCGTAATAACACCATAGCACTTCGATGTCCGCGCAGTAAAGTCGAAGTGCTCCTATGGTGTTGTTAAAGGGATATTTCTGGATTTTTGACATAGGGCCTCATTTCCTAGTTATCCAGAGTGTTGTTGATGTCTGGAGATATTTTTTCTTAAATTCATGCAGTTCTTATATTTGAAGAGCTTAGCTAGGCTAATGCTAGGCTAATGCATTTCTATAGCAACCCTGCATTAAAAACAGTCTGGCGCACTCCACAGTGCACCTGAGGCAAATCACTTATAACGCCAGACTAACAATATAAATGTCTGTGTCGATAGAATAATTATAACCATTTTGTATTTACAATACGTATATTTGCGCAGCATCAGCTTCGTGGCTGTAAGCTAACGCAGCGTCGGAGTGATCTGCAAGAAAATAGACCTTCAAAATGCGGTAATTCATGTGATAAAAGATTAGTTATAGTTAAAAAATATTCTATTAACACAGACATTTATATTGGTAGTCTGGCGTTATACGTGATTTGCCACATATGCACTGTGGAGTGGGTCAGACTGTTTTTAATGCAGGCTAACTGATACCATAGAAATGCTTTAGCCTAGCACTAGCCTAGCGCCACTAAGCTCTTCAAATATAAGAACTGCATGAATTTAAGAAAAAAAATATCTCCAGACATCAACAACACTCTGGATAACTAGGAAATGAGGCCCAATGTCAAAAATCCTGAAATATCCCTTTAAATATGGAAAAACGTGGAAGAGCTTGGTAGCTTCTAACTTCATCTCAGTTTGGAGCTATATGAATTGCTGGGAGAGGGAAAATTCATTTCATTTTTTTTTCATTTATTTATTAATTTGAGCAGAAAGTATTTCAAACATTTTTTACATTTGAAAACAGAAAAAACAAGACTTTTGCTCAAAAGGAGTAGGAAGAAGTTCAAAGAACTTATACTAAACCTACCCTTATTTCTCATCCAGTAACATCACATACACTCATGCAAGAAACTAAGACATGAGACTGTGCTCATGCATTAGCTTATGCATTATTCTTAAATATAAATCGTTTATGATCGTACAAGTGTCATTTATCATTTACAATATCAGAAGATTTTTCAATTACAGTCAAACAAAAATAAAGGATTATCATTTACGGTCCTACAAAATAAATACACCATATGGTACTTAAGACTTATACCAGGGCACAGCTCTCTTTCATTGTGATCATACAAAAATATACACACTTCAATATCGCTCGACCCTACTATACCAAATATACCCATAAGTACAAGCTCTGTATAACCATGTAGGCATAGGAACTGTCTGCCTATAGTCATACACTTAAAATGGACAGGAAAGGAAAAATTTAAGTAAAAAATAAAATAAAAATGACATGTATACATCTATACAATGTACATACGTATAGGTAATCTATGACATTAACATTGGAAACGTGTTATTTTTGTCCATAGTCATGAAAAACTTGAGCAAGCTGACCTGACTTTAAGGTCACACAAATTAATTCCAAACACACTAAAATTTACTGTAGTCAATGTTCAATGATACAATAGAGTCTTTATAATACTTCGATATTCATATCCAGGCAACCCCACAACAACAAAAAAAGCGCGAGTGTGAGCCTGTCTGTGAAAATGATAGTAATTATGATACTTCACTAGCATAATTTTTAAAGATAATGTCTTTACATGTTCTTTTAAAGTGTCCTAGTGTTTGCTCTGTTTTGTCTCTTTATTTAAGTCATTCCACAATGTTATTCCTGCTTGGGAGATACACATACTTTTAAGGGTGGTGTGAACACAGTGTTTTCTCATCACAAATTCTCCTCTTAAATTATAATTTCCTTCTCTACTGCTGAACAATTTTTGGGTGTTCCTGGGGAGAAGATCACGACTTGCTTTGTACATTACAACCAGAGTTTTAAATTTAATTAAGTCTTCAATTTTCATTATACGAGATGCTAAGAACAACTCATTTGTATGGTCCCTAAAACCAACATTATGGACGATTCTTATGGCTTTTTTCTGAAGTTTATAAAGTGGATCTAAATGAGTTTTATAAGTGTTACACCAAACCTCCGCACAGTAGCTGATCTATGGGAGAATTAAAGAACTATATATAATATGTAGGGCTCTATATTTTAGCAAATGTCTAGCTCTGTACATTACCGATATACTCTTTGCCATTTTGATTGTATGCTTGTTATATGGGGTTTCCAGCTTACATTATGACTTAAAATCACACCCATATTATTGATTTTAAGTTTTACTTCAGTATCTTTGATTCGTTTCCCAAAAATCATCATTTTTGTTTTCATAATATTCATTGACAATTTGTTATTATCGAACCATTGTTTTAACTTATTTATTTCTGTTGAGATTTCCGTCATAAGAAGCTGTAAATCCTTTCCTGAACACAGAATCGTTGTATCATCAGCAAATAGTATGAATTTAAGTTTAGAAGAGGTATAACAAAGATCATTTATATATAGTAAAAACAGCATAGGACCCAAAATCGATCCTTGTGGCTCCCCGCAAGTAATATTCTGCATTTCAGACATGCATTCCTCCAGTTGAACATACTGTTTCCGGTCTGAGAGGTATGATTTGACCCAGTTCAGTGCAACTCCACGAATGCCATTTTTTTCAATTTTTTGCAGTAGTATTTGATGGTTCATTGTGTCAAACGCTTTTTTAAGGTCTATAAATATTCCTACAGAGTATAACTTTTTGTCAATACTGTTGGTTATATCCTCAAATACTTCTGTTAGTGCTAGGGCAGTTCCTCTATTTTTCCTAAAACCATACTGGCTTTCATTGAGTAAATTGTATTCTATAAACCTATCAAGACGATTAGAGAAAAGTTTTTCAAGGATCTTAGAGAACTGAGGTAGAATCGATACAGGTCTGTAATTTGGCACCTCATGACTATCACCATTCTTAAATATGGGCACAACTTTTGCAATTTTCATTTGACTTGGGAATTTCCCAGTCTGGAGAGATAGATTACAGATATGGGTTATGGGCACTACAATTTCATGTATGACCCTTTTGATAAGAGTCATATCAATTTCATTATAGTCCCTAGATTTTTGCTCATACATTGATTAACTAAATCTATAATTTCTTTTGTATCTGTAGGAGTCACACACAATGAATCTCTGCTTTCCAATACATTTTCTAGAACGTTTACATTGTCCAAATTATTAATTTGATTTGCCATTTCGGGCCCAATGTTGACAAAATAGTCATTAAACATATTTACAATGTTGCCCAGTTTGGCTTCTTTTTTTCCATTATGTGTGATATAATCTGGAACAGGGTTTTTCCCGGTGTTCCTTCTTATAACACTATTTAATGTACTCCATAGGCCTCTCATACTATTTTTATTTTTCTCAAGCTGATTTGTGTAGTATTCTTTCTTAGATATTCGCATTATATTGGTTAGTTTGTTTTTATACCTTTTATATTTTGTTTCAGATTCTGAGGTTCTTTTCCTAAGAAATGTTTTGTACAGAGCATTTTTCTTTTTAGATGCGTTCATTATCCCTTTTGTTATCCATGGCCTCTCCTCCTTTTTTGCTTTCATTTTGTATATTTTTGTTGGACAGTGTAAATCATAGAGAAATTTAAATATTTGCTGAAATTCATTAGCAAAATGCTAATGTCTTTTGTCTAAATGCGTGACTGAGCGCGCGCACAAAGACCAGACAGTTACGCATCAACTCGTCTAAGCTCAGGTAAGAACAGATCTCAGAATGGAAAAACTGTTCCTGAGATCAGAGGCTCCACAATTTTAATTGATGAACATCTATCACTCAAATGCCAGAGACAGAAAAAACAAACAAACCTCAGCCTCTTGAGGTTGGGTTACTGCAGTAGTCAAAACCTCGATTGCAATTCGATACCGATAACCTTGCAGCCTGACGTCTCATGAGCAGTAGTGCATTTGAGCCAAACGGTGCCATTCACCATTTGTAAAGGCTGAAGAAACTGCGTTCAGTGTTAAATCCAGCCCAAAACACATGAAGGTTAAATTAGGTTAATCAGCTGATGGGTTCTTTTCTTTAGGAACTCTTAGAGTGAATTCAAGAGACAACAGATCAGAGAGGGAATATCTGATTATAGAAGATCTGTTGAAAACATTCACACCAAGTTACAGGATAAGGGTAAAGCATAAAGATAAAAGATAACATAGGCTTACATTTGACTGACACATTTTTTGTGATCAGAGCCTAAAACAGAATGCAGAATAACTTAAAGGGGGGGTATTATGTAAAGCTTTATATCATGTTATTATGTCATTCCCTCATTAAACACATGCCTGGAGTGTTGCCTTGGCTCATTCACATATTTTGAGTAATCAGTAAAAGCTTAGACGGCAGCCATTTTAGGTGTAGCTATGCCTCAGTCCTCCTAGGAACGCCCCCGCCTCCTGGAGACGCCTCTGGACCTTTCGTCACCAGCCAAGCCACCAACCACTGCTCCTCAGCTCAGCAGAGCCCCCTCCCCGCACAGTAGTGTTGTTTAGATGCCACAGCAGTGTGCTGAAGGGGGCGTGTCAGAAAGCTTCTTAAAGAGACAGAGGCCTATTTCAAGACGTTCAGTACAGCCATTTTGAGAGAGCAATTTTATTCAAGGCAGTTATTTTAATTTACTGCATATACAGACCAACAGAAGGTTACGTCATCATTGTAGTATGCTATAGACTGGTGCTATGTGATTTGAAAAAGCATAATACCCCCTCTTTAATTCCATTTCAGCCTTGCCTGGTCCTGAATGGATGTTTTTCCTGATACGACAAATTGCCATTGAATTTTGTTACATTTTTATTTCTTTTCTTTTCATTCTGTGCAGCCCACACTTTAAACTCGATTCCACTGTTTCTTTTTAGTATCCGTTTGAGATAGTGACTATTTGTTTTTCGATTTAATACATGCATAGATTCAAATTAGGACAGTATGCTTTTGTCTTTGTTCCATCTGACCCTCTCCTCGGCGTCCCCTGTTCTCACACCAAACTTCTTTCACTGAAATCTAAGCCAAGTTCTGTTGAGCCAACTTTTCCACATGTCAGAGCAGCACAATTTGGTTCAAATAACCCGTGAAAGGCGTGTTTCTCCACTGCAGGGCAAAGCTCATGGCGTCACAGCACCAAGTTCTTTCTTTTTCCCTTTTTAGCTGCTCGCTTTTCAATAGAGGATGTCTTCCATTCTGTCCCAGCCTGGTGCGGTTGCTGCTGCTGTCGTCAGAAGTCCGCTCAAAAGTCAAAGTTGTGCCCCGCTCTAGAACCCTCTCCGTCTTTGTCACGAGTGGAGTTTGTTAAGGTAATAACTTTGCACCGTTCCTCTGCCCTCAGGCCTCTCCTCCTCCTCCTCCCTCTCTCGTGCCCCTCCCAGAGCTCCGTAAGGCGACCCATTCATCAATAATTGATAATTGGCTGGGACAGGTGAGATGGAGAGGCAATTTGTGCGGAGTAGGGAGCGGTGCAGTGGCTCAGATTGGCTCCGAGCTGGAGCTGGAGCTGGAGACATGTGGACGGGACACGGCTGAGAGACCGACTGCCATGTAAACTCTGTCTTTATAAACTGCCTCTGGATTTCAGTCACTGCCTTCAACAGAGATGCTATAATCACTCTTAAAGAGGGGTATTATGCTTTTTTCAATCACATAGCACCAGTCTATAGCATACTACAATGATGACGAAAACCTTCTGTTGGTCTGTATATGCAGTAAATTAAAATAACTGCCTTAAATAAAATTGCTCTCTCAAAATGGCTGTACTGAACGTCTTGAAATAGGCCTCTGTCTCTTTAAGAAGCTTTCCGACACACCCCCTTCAGCACACTGCTGTGGCATCTAAACAACACTGTGCGGGGAGGGGCTCTGCTGAGCTGAGGAGCAGTGGTTGGTGGCTTGGCTGGTGACAAAAGGTCCAGAGGCGTCTCCAGGAGGTGGGGGCGTTCCTAGGAGGACTGAGGCATAGCTACACCTAAAATGGCTGCCGTCAGAGTTTTTACTGATTACTCAAAAATATGTGAATGAGCCAAGGCAACACTCCAGGCATTTGTTTAATGAGGCAATGACATAATAACAGGATATAAAGCTTGAAAAAGTCGATTTTACATAATACCCCCCTTTAACAAGGTTATTCTGTGTTACGATTGCGTCAGTGTTGCAGATTATGGATTACAGATATAAATCATTGGGATTCATTGTTTTAATTAATTGAATATCATGAAAAATGGCCTTGAGTTCGATCTATGTCCACGTTAAATGTATTGTTTGAAAAGAAAAAGTCTGCCAAGTTGTTTTTTCTATGTTGGTGCCTCTCATCTGCGCTTATATGAAAAGATCTGTTTTTGCCAAATTGTCCAGGCGAGTTGATTAGTGGCAAAAATATAAATGCTAAGAGAAGAAAGTCTTGCCACTGACGGGCATTTTTGCGAATTATGCTGTTTCTGAATGGGCTGTTTTTTTAGTTCAGCAGCTCATCCAATTATAAAAACAACGGTCCAACGGAAATGGATTTAGTGAATGCCCAACCACTCTGAACATGCTATAAATGGAGTAGGCCAGTGGTTCCCAGCCATTTTGTCTTGGGACCCTTGGTAGGCTGGGTACCGGCACATTCCCCCCCCCGATACTGGTACAGGAATCGTAAACTAAAATATTTGTCATCTAGAGCCAGAAAACAGAACAATAATGTTAAAGAGGGGGTATTATGCTTTTTTCAATCACATAGCACCAGTCTATAGCATACTACAATGATGACGTAACCTTCTGTTGGTCTGTATATGCAGTCAATTAAAATAACTGCCTTGAATAAAATTGCTCTCTCAAAATGGCTGTACTGAACGTCTTGAAATAGGCCTCTGTCTCTTTAAGAAGCTTTCCGACACGCCCCCTTCAGCACACTGCTGTGGCATCTAAACAACACTACTGTGCGGGGAGGGGCTCTGCTGAGCTGAGGAGCAGTGGTTGGTGGCTTGGCTGGTGAAAGGTCCAGAGCGTCTCCAGGAGGTGGGGGCGTTCCTAGGAGGACTGAGGCATAGCTACACCTAAAATGGCTGCCGTCTAAGTTTTTACTGATTACTCAAAAATATGTGAATGAGTCAAGGCAACACTCCAGGCATGTGTTTAATGAGGGAATGACATAATAACATGATATAAAGCTTGAAAAAGTCGATTTTACATAATACCCCCCTTTAATGTATTCTTTAAAAGACCATTTATTTTAAATTTGTTTCATTTATTTGAGCTGAAACAACCAACTAACTTCCTTTAATTCTGTCCCAGGATCCCACAGCATCAAAACTTGGTCTCTAAAGGTACCTGCTTTCAATACTTTTATCTTTCTGATACCCTGTAGTACCCAGCCATACCCCTTGGACCTTGCAGTGGTATTCTGCATACCCCTACCTCAATATATATAGAAAGGGAGTAAAAAGACAATGTTGTGCGTTCAGAATAAAGCCATAATACTCTTAAATCCAATTTTTTTTTTTACTGCGAAATGTAATTCAAAGAGATTTTCCTTTCATAATAATGATCCATTGGTTTAATCTTTTTCAATCTGAAATCTTTCCAAGTACCGCTTGCTACCTCTGGATGGGAAACGCAGTAGTCAATGAAGATGAAGTGTTTTACCCAGAGATACAAGAATATTTGCTTATAGGCAAAGTTCAAACTGAATACTTTGTTATGGTATTTGGAGTTAGATTTAAAAAAAACATGGACGTAGCATCACTTTTAGCAGCCAAAGCCTAATGGGAAATGGGGGCAGACTCCAGACGTTTCTTGCTGTAATTAAACAAATTATTTTTCGCCATCCTATTCTAAATGTAGAAGCCGGCTCCAAAAACGCAGCTAAATTGCTAGCTTGAGCGAGCTTCAGTTAGCCCACGCTGAACGCTATGAGGGAAAACACACTCGCTTAGTCCATGGTTAATACAGTCTGTGGACGGAGTAATGAGATTTAACGCTTCTGCCTCCACACATGGTTACATGCATGGTTTTAGCTCATTTAAATGGTTTCACTCATACAATGTCTTAGAATTGGACAAACAATAAAGATGAAATAAAGAAATGCTCAACAAATTATAATAAAGTTGCTTCCGGTTTAAATTGAGTGGAAAAGGTGCACAAAGTCGTAATGAGACGGCTGTATTTAATTTGAGTTTTGTCCCTCTGAGGCTTCTTTAGTTGATATACTAACATTATGGTAATGAGTGAGAAAACAATTGCAAGTGAGCTGTCAATTTAAAATCTGTTTGAATCTCTTCACAAAAAGCTGTGAAAGCTGCTCTTCAGAACTAGCACCAGACTGGAGCTGTCCATCATAAAGGTTACCTATAAACAAGGAGTCTACTCGGTTTTCCTCGCGTAATGAGGCAAAAACCTGAGATATTCAAAGTGCAAGTTAAGCACAGATGCTCTTGGAAGTCTGCAGGAGCCATATGGCATTTTCGAATGTTTTACCGCTTTTAGATTTTTGTTTGGATGAATTTGTGAACTCAACCAAGATACCTCTCCTCCCCTCCACATGTTTCTCCTCTTCAGCATAAGTTGCTTCTCCGATAATTAATTGATGTTTCTCAGGGTTTATAGATTTATTCTAATGCGGTAGAGGAAACGCCCACAGCGGCACAGACTGGAGTCATGTTTGTGCAGAAGTGAATATCATGGAGTATGAATGGAGACCTTGACTGTGAGAAATTGGAAAAAGCAGCACTACATTTTGAGTGTTCTCTTGAACTAAACACTATAATCATATTTGATCACTTGGCTTGTCAAAAAATTATGCTGAAATGTTGATCGATCTTGATTTTTTGGTTACACTTTAGAATATGGCCCGGTTCTCCTAGGTAGTTACTGTAGTACAGTGGTCGGCAACGTCCGGCCCGGGGGACAACTTTGGCCCGTTGCCAATATTTTTTGGCCCGCCAGAAAAAAAAAGAAAGCCTAACAGAGACTTAATTTTCTTTATCCGCAAATGTTTTGCCCCTGATCTTTGCTTGTGTTTGGCACAACACCATTCCACTGTTGCATTTTAACTCTAAGCAGCCTAACTTCTAGGTTAAATTGTGGTTTGTCCCGATCCTCATACTTACCTCATCCTGGCGCTACAGCGCTGCTCACACAACTGCGGCGTGCCGGGTTACACCGAAAACTGCATGACCGCCTAAAAATGCACCCCCTCTCAAGGGCTGCCAACTCTCACGCTTTCACCGTGAGACACACACATTTGCGTGCTTTCACACACTCTCACGCCACACACACTCCTCATATAATTGTTAAGAGACAGTCCTAGAAACCTTCCTGTCGTTGTTTCATCTGTGCGCGGTAAGGGGGGGTGCATTTTTCGGCGGTCATGCAGTTTCGGCGTAACAGTGATGTCGCCGAATATGTACTCTTTGCAAACGGAGATTACCTCGTTGCAGATGAGGCACAAAGGTTTGGCATTCACATATCCAGGTAGGATGAAACCATATGTTTGTCGCCATTCCTCCCTAAAACACCTGTTTTCACTGTTTCCACTTTTTTTTTTGTCCTTTGGAAAGCGACATGTTTGTGATGCTAACTTATTTTTGCTAGTGCTGTGTAACCTGCGAAAATCTGACAGACTCGGGGATAGTATTGTTTCAAACAATATTTAGTTTTACATTAAAAATATGTATAGTTTGGGGTTATCTAGTATTGAATATCCATGCATGAATAAATCTATTTTTTAACAATGGACCGGCTGGCCCACCACCTATCGGCATAAAAAAATATTGGCCCGAAGCCAAGCCAACTTGCCGACCCCTGCTGTAGTACATCCCTGGTACTTACAAAGATAATGACCAAGTACTTATAGTGATACGTTTAGGTAACTACCTAGGAGTTACGAGGTCGGCCCATTAGTTCCTCGTCTCATTATTCTGAAAATCACCCATTGAGTAGCGGTGCCATTAGGGTTAGGTTATATTTTCAGAATAATGAGAGGTCGGACTAATGGCACGGCACCGGAGTTACCAGGCCATACCACTATAAGTACCTGGTAATTACATCTGTATGTACCAGGGATGTACCGCAGTAACTACCTAGGAGTTACCGGGCCATATTCTAAAGTGTTACCGTTTTTCCCCTAATAAAATAAGTACATGTAGCTAATTGAGGAATCGTATACAAACTTCAGCTCAAACAAAAACAAATATTTCCCCCCAGTATCATTAACCTGTTATCTGCCTGCTTAGGGTTAGGTTTAGGGTAATAATCGGATCGAATATTCGTTTTATTATTACAAAAACAAATCTTCAATGAAGGTTTTTGAGTCATCTTCTGTACTCTGTAGTTGAAGTGTCTAATGTTTCGCCTCTCATCCAAAAGGCTTCGTCAGTGCACTGAAGTTTAAGCTCAGCCCGCAGACAGATAAAGACCACAGGGAGGAGTTTAGCTTGGCTTAGTTCCTCCCCTCTATTAATGGCTACTCTCACCTGTAGGTAAACAACTTTTATTATAGCTTTGTAGTTATAAGCCTTTGTAGTTCTAAGTCCTAACTACCTAACTCACACTTGAGTTCAGTCTAAACAGCCCTAATGTCAGCTGATCACTGCTAATTACCTGCCTATGGGTCTGTCCTGGGCTGTCTCAGCCTCATTAGCATGACAGAGCTCTGCAGGCCGGGGCCGCAGGAGGTTACTGCACAGTGGAGACAGGTGAAATCGAAGTCCGCCATTCCTCAAAATATATATATATATATTAGGGCCGGGACTCGATTAAAAAAATAATCTAATTAATTAGAGGCTTTGTAATTAATTAATAGAAATTAATCGCATATAAATATTTGACCTGAGAACAGTGAGAAGTAAGTTTTTTCATAAGGATTTTAGTATACCATTGAATAATGACTGAATACATAAGCTTAAGCAACAAAATATTGTTTATTTTTGTTCAACCAAGTCCAACAGACCAGTGCAATATTGCCATTAATTGTGCGTCTGCAGGAAAAAAGGAAACTGAAGTGTGGAAAGCAAAGTGTGATTAATTTCGATTAATATTTTTAATCGCACTAAACCTCATGTAATTAATTAATCGCAATTAATCGAAAAAAGTCCCGGCCCTAATATATATATATTTTCATCCAAACTCCAAAACTAGGTTCCGTCTCTGCCAAAGAATGGCTTAAACCTGACAATTATTTCCCATGACGATTTATGAGATTGACAAATTTTTGATTAATTGCCCAGCCCTTGGAGCCGACACGATGTGTATTACAATTTTTAAAAGGGGATTATGCAAAAATGTTCTCTTTTTTTACCATCTTCTGGTTGTTGGCACTGTGGCAGAAGCTCCCGAAAGCTCATCCTGACGTCTTATATATCCTCATCTCTCGATCCCTTGCTAGGCTTTATCCTTTCATCGCAAAGTGAAACACTCTCCACAACTTCACTACAGCCACATGGGTTGGCAGTCTATTTTAATTTTTCTATCAGGCCGCAACCAATAGATTAGTCCTGGGTTAGTATGTTTACTGTGAATGTGAGTGCTAAACCTGAACCAGGTACAATCCTAACTTTACCAGACTGATTCCGTGAGTTGTAAGAGCAGCTTCAAAGAGTCGTAAGAGCAGGTTGCAGTGTTGCCGTCTCATGTCATGGCAAAACTGTGGCCACTATTGACACTTTTGATCGTGAAAGTCTGAACCACCGTTGCCAAATGAAGCGCGATACCTTTCAATACCCGTATCCCAATAAACGCGAATCACAATGAACACCAGATCAAGCTCAAGTTTCATGTTTTTCCACCACCTTATCTCCCGGTTATTCCCGACCATCCAGTCCCCAGCGCCTCTGCCCCCTCATTGGCCGCTCTCTGTCTTCGTCTCGTGAGCCGAACCAGTAAAGGGAGGAGCTGGTATTGATTTTGGACACACATCTCTCTCTTCTGAAACCCGCTGATTGCTTTTGTTCTGCTGCCGTGCGCCCGTTTCTGTCTGCCTGCTTCTAATGAAAGTCCAAATGAATTGAAGCACGTCGCGACAGGCTCCCCCCTCTGTCTCTGTCCTGTCAGTCGCTCCCCAATGATTTCTCTATTGTCGCCTTTTCGTCGGTGTATCCAAGGCGCTGGTCAGACTTGGCTCCTGAGTCAAGTCTGCAGGGATAAGGAGCAAGTGTTAATTTGTCCTCGGCGCAAATCCGATCGCTCAAGATACATTTGGAGGTTGCAAGGCTCTGCAATGGATTCCTGCAATGTTATTTAGACTCTATACACATGCAGGCAGTATATGTGTACATTTATGACTTCTTTACTCTTAAAACAGACATATTATGCAAAAGGATATATTTTATTTAGCTTCAAACCATCACGTTTTCCCTGTCAAATAAATACCTAGATTAGTATGTAACTTCTTTAACGTAGTTTTGTATTTCATGAGTGTTTAAATATGCTCGAGTAAACTGGTTATTAGGCATATCCTGGTTATGACAATACACTGGATATGATGTTTACATGTGTCCGAGAAACCAGGACTCTCATATCCCTGTTTACATGAGCAACTACAGTATCCTGGATATTTAGGCTCCAGAGAGGAGTGGAGCTAATGACAAATATGGTGAGGAGCTAAACACTTTAGCCATGTTGCTAATGCATGGCTTTTTCTGACATTTCTCAAGCACAGGGACAATAACTATCCAAAGAAGCACTTCAAAAACCATAGAGCTCTTCCCAGCTTCAGAGATAAAGAATAAAATTGGTTTGATCAAAGGGCAGCACTGACTTCCACCGGAGATTCTACGGGGCAAAAAAGTAGTTGTTTTTTTAAGGCTACTTCAATGTTTTGTTGAAGATATAAAGATTTAAAATCCCAGGTAGCAGATAAAATGGCTGCAGGAACGTTTTTGCTCCTGCCATATCTGTTTCAAAAGTTCGCACATGCTCAGTACGTCAACAATGGTGAAAATAGGCCATTTATATGTGTTGTATAGTTGTAAGCTGTATCTTTTGTACCTGTCTTCAGTATTGGAGTTCTGTGATTGGTGGAAGTTACTGCTGTAACCCCCCCCCCCCTCATGGTGATGTCCTGTGAACCCCTTGTTTTTGTTTTGTTCTGTTTTGTTTTGTTTGTTTTGTTTTTTGTCTCTGTTTTATTGTGTATGGTGTTTTGTATGTCTCCCATGTCTTTTTGTATGTCAGGTCTGATGTCTAGTCTTTCGTGCTTGTTTTTGTTGTTGTTGTTAAAATCAATAAAATGTTAATAATAATAAAAAAAAAAAAAAAAAAAAAAACAATGGTGAAAATACAGGATACTGTGTTTACATGATACACTATCCTAGAAACTGTGCGAATATCCCAGTGAGAATATCCTGGTTTCTAATAACATGGATATTGGCTTATCCAGGAATCTGAAACCAGGATTCTGTGTTCACGTGAACCAGACAAAACCAGGAAGCTTAAAATCCCCATTAATAACCTGGATACTCAAGTGCATGTAAACACACTCTATGAGAAAAGACAAAATCGGCTCACAATCCAATATTGTATGTTTCTGAGCTCCAAGTGTGTTCAGCACGGCGCCGTGAAGTTGCCTTTTACTTGGTCATTTCCACTGCTGCCTGCAGAAGGTGCTCCTGGCAATCTTCTTGCGTCCTTGGGCACACACTTCACCCAATGCCTATGTGTGACTGGTTGGTGGTGGTCAGAGGGACAAATGTAGCTTACCACCATCAGCGTGGAGTGAATAAACCCCCCTCCCTTTCATGTGTGAAGTGCTTTGGGTGTGACTCGTGTCATATGAAAAGCACTATACAAATAAGATTCCCTTCCCCTTCTTCCCATCCCGGAACCCTGTGTGAGCTTCATAGTGACGGTCTTATCCTTAGAGACATTATTTCACATTCGAAAACGTAAAATATCAAAGCGGTGGGACCCAAAGAATAGTTTAAGCGGCAGTTGTGCTGATTGAACCCGAAATAATGATGTGACAAGATTAATTATTTATTCTCAGAACGTCCATTTGCTGTTACCTGAGTCGCACTGTTCGTTTCAGGCACTTACCTGTTCACGTCATGTTGGTAATTAGCAGGATTGTAGATATCTGTATCAGTGAGTGCCTAAACCAATTTGCTGATCCGATACCACTCTGTATTTTTCATATGAAGTAGCTACAGTAACTCATCACAGAGAAAGTATTTTGATACCTTCATTTAGTCTGAAGAGTGGAAGCAAAACATTTATCTTTGGGTTTAGTATCTTTTTACTTGTATCGAGTCCCACCATTAATCGCAATATATCTGATTTCTCCCATCACCCTTTCCCTGGGTTCCCTGTTGGTGCCCAGTCCTTACCCTCTGAAACGCCTCCATCACCTCTGGCTTTATCCCTTTCCATCTAACATGCTAACTCCATTCACTCTCACCTACTCAGACGCTTTATTTCTTGAACGAATTCTCCACAGCTGCCTCCCGCCGTGGGCCCCGCTGCGTGGAGAAAATGACTTCGACAATAGGAGTGAGGCACTGTAATAGTCTGCCATTGGGAACTTTCTTTAAGAAGCAAGGCGCTGAAACTCAATTTAACACACTTTCAGGTGGCATTGTTAAGTCTAGATTTTACTCCGACCTCAGACTGGAGAGCGCAGGGTTGACGTCAGAGCGCACAATGGGGAAAGCTATGTGTAATTTCCATTAATTGCCATTGAATTCCTGTCCAGTGTCACATTCCCCAATTATTGTATTGAACCTTGGGTATATTTTTAAACCCCTGTACAGTCAGGGAAGGATGGAGTGTGTGAGAGAGACTGGAGGAGCTTTGCGCTGGACTGTTGTGGTTTAGATAGATAGATAGATAGATAGATAGATAGATACTTTATTAATCCCAGCAAGGGGAAATTCAGTTGTCATTCAGTAGCAATACGGATAAAAAGACAATACAAATAAATATAATAAAAAGTACTGAAGCTAAGCCTCCACACATTTACATCAGCAATGATCATTATAAAACCGAATTGCAGCAGGGATGAAGGATCTCCAGAAGCGCTCAGTCTTGCTGTATACAGAGAGGAAACGATCTGATCTATTGCTCCTCTGAGCAGACAGAGTCCCATGCAGAGGGTGCCTGGAGTTACTGAGGATGGCCTGGACCTTTCTCCCCATGCACCTCTCGACCACTGCCTCAACAGAGTCCAGTGACCCCCGACCACTGACCCCGCCCTCTTAACCAGCTTGTCCAGCCTGTTACGATTTTTGACCGATAAGTTGTTGCCCCAGCAAATGGCAGCATAAAGAACAGCAGCCACAACAGAATGATAAAACATAGACAACATTTGGTTACACACATCAAAGGAGTTCAGCCTCCTCAAGAAAAAAGAGCCTGGTCTGACCCCTTTTGTAGAGAGACTCTGTGTTGACTCTGTTTACAAGTTCAGTACTTACTCTCAACAATGAGCTTTGCGTCATGACTAAACATGGCTGCCAATACAAGCAGTCAAGATGAGTGTCCTCCGCCACGTCGAGAGGACCAGCTGAGGTGTCTGGGGCATCTATTTGGATGTCTCATTGACATCTCCTTGACGAAGTCTTCTGAACATGTCCCGTCGGGTTGAGCTCTGTGGAAGACCTTGGCCACACTAGGAAACTGTCTCTCGATTGGCCTGGGGAGTCCTTCGAATCCCCCCGGAAGATTTGGATGAAGGATAGAGAAGTCTGGGCATCTCTGCTTAGACTGCTGCCCCCACGACTTCACCCAGATTAAAGCAGAAGATGGATGGATTCTCTTTCCAATATTTCAAACTGATCAAGAGACTGTTGTTCCTGACACACTGCGGCTTTATTTATAACCCACTTTAAAGACATCCAAGGTCACCAAAGTGCAGGTATTAAACAATTCTAAATACACTAAAAACAAATACGCCACATTAAAAAAGCGTGTCAGTCCCCTCTGAGCGTCCGATTGGTCTTTGGGATGCTGAGGAAGAGCTTGTCAGCCGACCTAAGAGAATTTAAAATGGTTCCTAAACTGCACAATCAGCCAGTGAAGAGAAGATAAAATTGGGATGATGTGCTCGGATTTCCGCTGCCCCAGTGCTAGGAAAGGATGGGTGAACCTCTTGGTACAAATGTTCCTACATGTACGCCAAAAAGATAGCTTTATGTTCATTTCTAAGATGCTAAAAAACATTGTGGATGTTGAATACATTGGCTCCAAAGTTGGATAAGTATCAGGAAGTCCAAAAGTCGCTGAGAGATTTATGATCAGCCCCGTCCTTTGCTGGCAATTAAATACCAGTGTCATAATCCAGCTCGTTATTACGTACTGGTGATAAATGTGTCCTTTTCAACCATGGTGTTGTGTAGCGATTTTCATTGCTTTTAAGCCAATTTTTTGACGAAACAAACCAATCCTTGTCCTGGCTCATACAGTATAGCATCGTCTTGTCTTTATTTCTCATTTTACTGCTGCAAGCTGCACATTTTGTCCCTCGCTTCAGCCATTCATCTATGTTTATCTCCCTATAGACTCCCATTCATACAGCTGAAGGGAGCTCTGTTGAATAATGCAAACCCACTTAGTGTTTCTCTATACATTCTCGTACATTCACGCGAACACTGTAACGCCAGCTCCCCATTGACTTCAGTGCTGTAGCTCGACAAATCCCCTCGTCATATCACTTGGGTCTACTTCGTTTCGCTGCGGCTCATATATCTGCATCCCCGGACTTCATTGTTTTGGCAGATTTAAAATTGAACTGCACGAACTAAGGGAAAAAAGTATTTGTTAAACATTAATTTTGTCTGTACTTTGTCTCCTAGACAGCTTTGGGCCTTTGAGTTTGCAGTTTGCGTCTTTTCCTGTGACAAGGTTTGGGCTGGGTACAGATGCATGTTTTTCGATACCGGTACTTTAACGATACTTGGTTTTCGATACCGACACCTGAACGATACCGATACCTATTCTAAAATATTTTTCATCTAGAACCAGAAAACAGATTAATAATGTTAATTTATTCCTTTTCCTTTCATTGAATTTATTTTATATTATTGTATTATTTATATTCTGTAACTACAAAAGGGTAGAAAAAACACATTTTTACCACATTCCTCCCCCATTTTTTAAAAACAATTTTCTTCTACTTTTCCCTCAATTTCCCCCGGAATTTTTCAACTTTTCCCCCGATTTTTTTCACTTTTTCCCCATATTATCCACTTTTCCCCCAATTTCCCCCCCCATTTCCTCCCCAAATTCCCCCTCCATTTTTCTAAATTTGGATCTAAAGATTTAGTTTTCCCCGTACCGGTTTCTTCCTGGGTTGATTGCATACCGCAGCAGTACCTGCTTTCAATACTGTCATTTTTTCGACACCAGACTGGTATCATTTAACGTTTCCCTGCCCTTAAAGCAGTACTAAGTAACTTGTTTACCTTAATAAATCCTTTCCGTAGTCCCTGTGGGGGTAATACAAGTGTTAATGGGATGATTGGGGGTCTTTCATCTCCCCCTGGTGTCTCTGGCCAGAAAACCATGCTTGCAACTTGACTGCCACCGGGGCGGAGCAACCAATACACACTAATGGAATCACGCAGAAGAAGCTAACAGGCTAACGGGCAAAGCTAACTGTCACTTAAAACAGTATTTACAGCCAATTGAGTGAAAAAAATATTTCCATTGTATTAGTGCTGGGCGATATGGAAAAAACTTATATCACGATATGGATTATTTTATATCACGATAACGATACATATCACGATATACCACAATAATGTCAGTTTTCAGTTATTCTTTGAAAAGTTTGACAAAAATATCATTGCTTACTTTTTTTCAACTTTATTTTAAGCAGTGGTTTTGCTATGGATAATTTATATAGCCTATATGTCAATTGTCAATGTCAGTAAAAATGTGAGACTGCAGGATAAATGGGCTAAACATGATCTGACCAGAGTCAACACGAATTTAACAACAGAAATGTGTAAACTCGTGCGTAGAGAACGACTTACTCAGAGCATCATCTGCTCCTCAATATCAAGGCTCATATTACACTAAAACAAATGTAAATTGGAGCTTATTATCGCCATTTTCTCAACTTTAATGTAATGTTTAAGAAACAGTGGGCGAGCAGTTTGCATCGTACGTCTTTAGCTGCTCTACGCGCTGCCTGATCCGTCTCTTACCTCCTGCACCACGCCTCTCCTCTCTTCTCTCTCGTGTGTTTAATCCAGATCCACGCGCTAAAAAGATCATCACTAAAAAGCTGTTTAGTTGCCGTGTGTAAAGCAGAGTGAACCACGCGGTGTTTAACAGGGAGAGAGAGCCCCGCGTGTACGTCCATTAGATGTCGCCGTTGCTACAGCAGGTGTGGCGGCGGACAGAGATATCGTAAAGCAGGGTGGTGTCGCAAAACCACAAGGCAGAGTTTCTTGCGAAAAAGTTCTTTTTTATTCTTGTTTATAATCACTTAATATAAACTTAGAGGATGCATAGTGACAAGACTACACTAATACATCTGTGGCCTATTTAATGAAATATTTGCTTTAAAAATTGATTAAATTAGGTTAGAAACGATAGAAACGATAGAAGAGAAATGGCACGATAGCACTTTCTATCGTCCCACGATATGTATCGTCATATCGCCCAGCACTACATTGTATAACTGGATGTACAACACCCCTCTCTCCCTTCACCTTTCTGTCAGCGTAGTATTTACTCTCCAAGACATTTAATAAGTTAAAAAACTGTAACTTGCTACGGCACCTGCAGTTGCGCTTATGGCCTCTAGGGGCGTGAGTTACTTAGTACTGCTTTAATCCAAGGTATTTTTCCGATACCTATTCTAAAATATTTGTCATCTAGAACCAGAAAACAAATTTATAATGTTAATTTGAATTTCTTTGACTTTTTTTTTTTTTTTTTTACCAATTTTCCCCACATTCTTCCCATTTTACTCTTTTCCCTCAAATTTTTCCACTTTTTTCCTAAATTTTCCTCAAAATTTCCACCCTTTTCCACTTTTTTACTCCAATTTTCCCACTTTTCCCCCCAAATTTTTGGCACATATTCCTCAATTCCCCCCCCACAAATTCACTTTTAAATAATTTTTCCCCCACAATCTTCCCCATTTTTACCCTTTCCCCAAATTTTTACCAAATTTTCCTCAAATTTTTCCACTTTTTCCCCCCATTTCCTCACCAATTTACCCCTCCATTTTTTTCCTCAATTTGTGACGACCAACTGCATCAAAAAGCATCTAAAGATTTTTTTTTTTTTCGGTACCTGCTTTCAATACTGTCATTTTTTCGACACCAGACTGGTATCATTTAACGTTCCCAGCCCTTAATCCAAGGTATTTTTCCGATACCTGTTCTAAAATATTTGTCATCTAGAACCAGAAAACAAATTTATAATGTTAATTTATTCCTTTTCTTTCCATTGAATTTCTTTGACATTTTGTTTTTACCAATTTTTCCCCCACATTCTTCCCATTTTTACTCTTTTCCCCAAATTTCCACTCCAATTTACCACTTTTCCCCCCAAATTTTGCCACATATTTCCTCAATCCCCCCCCCCACAAATTCACTTTTAAATAATTTTTTCCCCCACATCTTCCCCATTTTCCCCTTTCCCCAAATTTTTTACCACATTTTTCCTACATTTTTCCCCAATTTTTTTCCTCAATTTGTGATGACCAACTGCATCAAAAAGCATCTAAAGATTTTTTTTTTTTTTTTCGGTACCTGCTTTCGATACTGTCATTTTTTCTGACACCAGACTGGTATCATTTAACGTTTCCCAGCCCTAATCCGGGTATAGGCTTCCCACATCAACCTAAACACATGCTCATTAGTGGAATCCTTGGACGCGTCACTGAGGCTGTAACGTGGGGCGACCTCGGCTCAGATGGTAGAGCAGGTCGTCCAATAACCGAGAGATTGTGAATGCAAATCACTTTAATCTACATTTTTTGTGTGACGCAGGGGAGATGGAGGAGGAGATGGAGAACACGGAGATGTCCGAGCTCCCAGAGAAACAGAAGCACCAGCTGCGGCACCGAGAGCTGTTCCTGTCCCGGCAGCTCGAGTCTCTGCCCGCCACACACATCAGGTGCGAACCCGAACTACTTATACTAGTTTTTGTTTTGTATTTGTAAAAAAATGTCATAAAAAAAATCATAAACGTTTGAAAGGGACTGAAATATTAGTTTTTTTGTTGCACCACTGTGAACTGATGACAAAGAAAAATATTTTATGTAGATTTTGAAAAATATTCTACTACTAATTACCAGTGATTTGGTTACCGCAACTATTCAAACTGATTTGGATTTGATTGTGAATAAACCTGAGTGACCTTGTATAAATAGATATGCTTTGCCGCTCTAATGTGGGTAACTTGCTGTAGTTTTAGTGACTTTCTGAACCTAGGACAGGTTTCTAACTGCAGGAAACATATGGAGTTCTTGGAGCTCTTTAAGTACCAGCCAGGAGGAGCTGCACATAAACAGGTTGTTAGTGATTTTCTTAGCTTCTCTCTACCGTCCCCTATTTTTACGAACAAAGGTCGAAGGATATCCGCAGGTTTCAGCACGGGCTCATTGTTTTGGTTCTTCAGAGCGTAGCAGCTGCAGGTTTATAAGTGACAGATTCAGACGGACTCGTTATGACGTACAGCACGGATCCTGAAACAGCTGAGATTTAAGTTTGTGATGAAGTTAAAGTGGTGCATGGATCTGTGGTCTTGGATCTGCAGCAGCTCCGCGCCTGCAGGTTTATAATATAAACTAGGCTGCTGCACAAAACGGCATCGATAAGAGACATCGTTAATGAAGGAGACATACGGTTCCGATGGATTGCTCAAGTAGAACCGGTTCTACTTGAGCAATCCATTGATTCTGTGGAATTATTTCTATATATATTTTTATCATACTAGGCTTTAATGATTATATATGAAACTGTGTTGATGTGATCTGTGCTTTAAGGTTGATTTGAATTGGGCGGACACTTTACTGCATCATTGTTGTCTTTACTCTTGGAATCCACTGGGGGCAGTGTGTTAGAAGGAGGAGTCAGATGGCGCAGAGGAAGTCCCGATAAGGAGACGCCTACTTCCTGTTCCTATAAAGTACTTGCGCGCAGTCTCTTGCTCCTTCCCTCGCTGGCCGGACAACATGTCCAGATGTAGCGCTCTGTGTTTAGACTGTAAAGTTAGGGAATAAAACAATGATTTTGATTTTTAAAGAGGGGGTATTATGCTTTTTTCAATCACATAGCACCAGTCTATAGCATACTACAATGATGACGTAACCTTCTGTTGGTCTGTATATGCAGTAAATTAAAATAACTGCCTTGAATAAAATTGCTCTCTCAAAATGGCTGTACTGAACGTCTTGAAATAGGCCTCTGTCTCTTTAAGAAGCTTTCCGACACGCCCCCTTCAGCACACTGCTGTGGCATCTAAACAACACTACTGTGCGGGGAGGGGGCTCTGCTGAGCTGAGGAGCAGTGGTTGGTGGCTTGGCTGGTGACGAAAGGTCCAGAGGCGTCTCCAGGAGGTGGGGGCGTTCCTAGGAGGACTGAGGCATAGCTACACCTAAAATGGCTGCCGTCTAAGTTTTTACTGATTACTCAAAAATATGTGAATGAGCCAAGGCAACACTCCAGGCATGTGTTTAATGAGGGAATGATATAATAACATCATATAAAGCTTGAAAAAGTCGATTTTACATAATACCCCCCTTTAATAGAACGAGCCTCTGTATTCTTTTTCATCCATTAAAGAACACAACAATTCCCATTCCTAACAGGGACTGTCCCCAAAACGCCTGGTGCGAAAAAGCCTATTGTGGGTAACAGTGCTGCAGTTTTAGTGACTTTCTGACACTAAGACCCAACTTGGCACGGTTTGTATATGTAATGTATGTATGAGCATATTCTGGTGATTTTTCTTTAAGGAACAGGCCACTGTTTTCCATACTGAGATATGTTCTTACCTGAGCTTAGACGAGTTGATGCGTACCTGTCTGGCCTTTGTGGTGCGCTCAGTCACGCAAAATGACCAAAGATTGTTAGCATTTAAGGCAAGTTTATTTGTAGAGCACAATTCAGACACAAGGCAATTCAAAGTGCTTCACAGTCAGAAATACAAGAACATCATCAATCAATAAACATCAACATAAAGTTAATTAGTTAAAGTAAAAGGCAAGAGTGCAGATAAAATACTTTCAGTTTTCATATCTCAGGTAAAAAGAGCTGTTTTCAGCCTGGATTTGAACATTGTCAGAGTTGAGGCCTGTCTCACATCCTCATGAAGACTGTTCCAGATTTTAGCTGCATGAAACTGAAACGCAGCCTCACCGTGTTTATTATTGACTCTGGGAACCACCAGGAGACCCCTCCCTGAAGTCTCAGCCGGTGGTTCATTTAGCCTCTCCTCTATGGGGCCAAACGGGGGTGAAGTTAGAAGCGACCAAGCTCTTCCACGTTTCCCTATTTAAATACGGTTACGTGAGTAGTTACACGACTCAAGTATAGTTACACAAAATTAAACATGTCGATTTTCTAAGCGGATAAAAGGGGAACTATATTGTAAGGCGTAATAACACCTTAGGAGCACTTCGACATCCGCGCAGTAATACCTTCACTTTACTGGCTACTCACGTAACTGTATTTAAATAGGGAAACGTGGAAGAGCTTGGTCGCTTCTGACTTCATCTCCGTTTGGATCCATAGGAGGCTAAATGCTAACAACATTTGGTCTTTTTGCGTGACTGAGCGCACACGTAAAGAGGGTGTGCTCAGGTACGCATCAGGTACGCATCAACTCGTCTAAGCTCAGGTAAGAACATATCTCAGTATGGAAAACGGTGGCCTGTTCCTTTAAAGGGGGGTATTATGTAAAATCGACTTTTTCAAGCTTTATATCATGTTATTATGTCATTCCCTCATTAAACACATGCCTGGAGTGTTGCCTTGGCTCATTCACATATTTTTGAGTAATCAGTAAAACTTAGACGGCAGCCATTTTAGGTGTAGCTATGCCTCAGTCCTCCTAGGAACGCCCCACCTCCTGGAGACGCCTCTGGACCTTTCGTCACCAGCCAAGCCACCAACCACTGCTCCTCAGCTCAGCAGAGCCCCCTCCCCGCACAGTAGTGTTGTTTAGATGCCACAGCAGTGTGCTGAAGGGGGCGTGTCGGAAAGCTTCTTAAAGAGACAGAGGCCTATTTAAGACGTTCAGTACAGCCATTTTGAGAGAGCAATTTTATTCAGGCAGTTATTTTAATTTACTGCATATACAGACCAACAGAAGGTTACGTCATCATTGTAGTATGCTATAGACTGGTGCTATGTGATTGAAAAAAGCATAATACACTCCCTTTAAAGGCGACCCTTGCTATAAAGAAAATATTCTCACCAACTCGATAGCCTTTCACGAGTATCGAGAACAGTGGCGCTAAACTCTCCAAAAGCCTCGGGGATCAGAAAGTCTCCGATAACACAAAGTTACCTACAGCTTTTCATCAGAGCAAAGTAAAATGTACTTCAAACCAGCCCGGTTCGCTGCAAAGCCAACATCCATCTAACCATCTTTCGCCTCGCTCTAAATGTCACCACTTAGTCTTTTTACCATCAGCGCCGTGCCCTCCAACCACCTTTTCATTACCTTATTACTGCTGACATTTCTGAGGAGCGCAAAGAGGCAACGCGACATCTGCTCGGTTATAAAAATGCGCCAAATTGGTTGTTTGTTTGAGAAAGAGGTCAGATTTGATTGAGATTTAAACCGTGCGCTTCAAGGTCACGCCGGTCGTCAGTATTTATGGAGAAGACGATAAGCGCCCGCGGGTCCTGAAGGTGCGGGTAATTAACTCATAAATAATTTTTAAATCAAGGAGCCGTGAGCGCGACGAATGCAGCCAAGACTCTACAAGTGGTCAAAGGGTTTTAGTTAAAGAGGGGGTATTATGCTTTTTCAATCACATAGCACCAGTCTATAGCATACTACAATGATGACGTAACCTTCTGTTGGTCTGTATATGCAGTAAATTAAAATAACTGCCTTGAATAAAATTGCTCTCTCAAAATGGCTGTACTGAACGTCTTGAAATAGGCTCTGTCTCTTTAAGAAGCTTTCCGACACGCCCCCTTCAGCACACTGCTGTGGCATCTAAACAACACTACTGTGCGGGGAGGGGGCTCTGCTGAGCTGAGGAGCAGTGGTTGGTGGCTTGGCTGGTGACGAAAGGTCCAGAGGCGTCTCCAGGAGGTGGGGGCGTTCCTAGGAGGACTGAGGCATAGCTACACCTAAAATGGCTGTTTTTACTGATTACTCAAAAATATGTGAATGAGCCAAGGCAACACTCCAGGCATGTGTTTAATGAGGGAATGACATAATAACATGATATAAAGCTTGAAAAAGTCGATTTTACATAATACCCCCCCTTTAAAGATACAGCAAGACGACATCGAAGGGAGACATTGGCGTCTTGTGGCCTCATTAGCATTTAGCTCGGAGGCCACTTTTCCTCGCTAATTCTTGTCTAAAGTTAAATCTCAAAGCTTTAAGCATTCATTAATGATTTCTAACCAGGCTTTGATCTCACCTAAATGTGGTCGATGGGTTGACAGCTGAAAACATCTGGGTCTTTCATAATTTGCAATGTCTGATTGCTAAATAGGATATAGATATAAATCACTTGCGTTCTTTTGATGGAAATGGGGCCAAAAAGAGACTCTTAGACTTTTTATATAATTTATTATTGCCTTCAGATTCAAGATAAATTATAATCACAGACGTCTCCTCCGCTGATGCATATCTTACATAAACAACTCGTCCGGTGATAAAGATGGGAATTGTTTATGGGAGAATTAACTAGGGCAGGGGTGGCGAACACGCGGCTCTTGGCCAATCAGAGTGCGGCTCTTTGCATGATTGGATATGTTTAATACAATGTGGCTGTTTGCAGAAGAATTAGTACATATTTCCCATAAACTGTAACAGTCTTTAAGAATCTTTACCAAAAATCCAACTAGGGCAGGGCGATATGGCCTAAAATCTATATCACGATATAAAAAAGAAATACGATAACGATGTATTTGACGATATTATTGACAATGGACAGATTACTCAAAATCCCAGCCTTACGCCTATTGGGAGATTAATTCAGTGATATTTCATTCTTTTTTTTATTTAACGGCATACTACTTTCCTCGCGAATATGATCTACTCAAGCGGTTTACATCCTTCATTTCATTTAACTTCATAAGCACCTGTCCCCATGTTCTAGAGTCAGTGTTTATGCTGCTGATGGAGCTGAGCGTAACATGAATTATATATATATATATATATAAAAAATTACAACGATATCAAAAAATTATATCGCGATAACGATATGCGATACGATATGGCCCACCCCTAATCCAACCATAGTCCTACAGACCCTGTTTCCCTCCTTTTCAAGGCGGCGTGTAAAACGTGCGCATGCAGCAGCTTCACTCAAAGCGGGATGTAGGCTAAACAGTCAGGCAGATTGTGGCACTGGGATCAGCTTCTGTGCTTTTCAAATTTCTTATTAGCCTACTTTTTATTTGATGAAATTTGGCCTCATATTTTTTTATTTATCTATTTATTTGATAGGGACACGTGTGAACAATAAACATGTACCACACTACAACATTTATAGCCAAGGCTAATTTGCAATGTCCGTCCCTAGAAGAGCTTTTCAAACGCACACAGAAAAAGATCAAAATTAGGAAATGGAATAAAGTGGAGCTCTAATGAAGCGCGACATCTTAACGCGGAAATACGCAAAGTCATTGACCTTTCTTTCACATGTGCTGCAACTGTAACAAATGCAACATAAAACAGAATCTCAGACGTCCTGCAGAGGCTCCTGATTAAAGTTTATGAACTTTGTGCAGCCTAGAGTGCGTTCTCTGCACAGTCCAGTCAGGACCAGGCTGTAGGCACTGAGCGCACAGGCCAGGGGTGAATCAGAGGAAGGGGCTCAGTGGGCAGGGCCCCTCACACTAACACACTCAGGCATTAAAAATCAAAAAATCTAATTCTGTCCCAGTCAGAGCAGAACAGCACAGTTTATTTAATATACATTTATTTCAATCTTGGAGTAAAACCATTAAATCTAATACAATTATTGAAAATAAAATAAAAGGCCAGGCATAAAGTTATAGTTTATTGTGATTAAATATTACGCTCACATTACATTTAATCAGTTTAAACTACCGCCCCTGGATCTCGTGAATGGTCGGTGCCTTTGTGGCTCTTCAAAGGATCAAGGTTGAAAATTTCGACTCTTGGTCTCTGACTAGTTGGCCACCCTGAACTAGGGGCTCCGATACCGATATGAAGGGGCTTGGCCGATAGCCTATATATAGGCCGATATTTAAAATGGTTTAATTTGTTGTAAAAAAAATGTTTATTTCTCAAATAGCCTATAGTTAAACATTAAACATAAAGGTTTCAATCAAAAAATCTCTAGCTTTTTAACGCACAACATTATACAGGGGAATAATAATAAAAATAAAACTGTAGTGGAGATGGGAATGACAACAGGGAAAATAACAGGACCAAAAGACAATTATAACACACAGAATATAATATGCCTGTCCCTACACAAGTCAAACGTGTGATAAGAAATGTCAATAATTTTTTATATAATAATAGAAACACCATTGGACTGACATTGGAATATATATCAGAAAGAACTACAGTATAAACCTTGGATTAATCTGCAATTACATCTTTAAAAGTCAGATTAACAACGTAATTATTTTTTAGATATACTTTGTCCTATCAATTGTTCTTTTTCCTTTAAATTCTGCAAACATCTGTAACAATGTACAGCATTTAAATGCTCTTCTTGGCAAATTTTGCTACGTCTGAAAATGATGATTGTATCTGTAATCTGTATCTGTTGTACCTAAAGTCGATGTAATTTAGAACTTACAATGTATTATGTTATGTAAATGTATATTGAGTTGAACACGGGGTAGGCACTTATAAGCTTATTGCTTCAGCCTACTCCATTTTGAGCATCCGGAATTGTAATTTTGAAAGACAAAATTAATGTAAAATTGCTCAAATAAACTAAACTAAACTAAACTAAAATTCAGCAGATTCCAAAACAAAAAAACGGCAAGACTCTATCTCTTATGCAAAAGTTTGCAACATAAATATATAAAATAGGTACAAACTTGTGACCGAATTTCATCACAACGTTTCGCGAACACTTTCGGCTTCGGAGATATATATATATTTTTTTATCAGCTGATATTGGCAATATTGTAAAAAATATATAACGGGCCGATATATAAACATTTTTGAAGTGACAATGCACAGTTTTATGTTTTTTGATATTTTCTCTATAATTGAAGAGATACTTAAAGCAGAACTAAGTAACGTGTTTACCTTAATAAATCCTTTCCGTATTCCCTCTGGAGGTAATACAAGTGTTAATGGGATGATTGGAGGGTCTTTCATTTCCCCCGGTGTCTCTGGACAGAAAACCACAATTGCAACTTCTCTGGGTCGGAGTCACCAATACACACTAATGAAATCACGAAGAAAAGCTAACAGGCTAACAGGCAAAGCTAACTGCGGGCTAGCGCCACTTAAACAGTATTTACAGCCAAGTTTGTTTGAATAAAATGATCTCCATTGTGTAATTAGATGTACATATCCCTCCCTCCCTTTGTCTTTTCTGTCAGCGTAGTATTTACTCTCACGGACAATTAATAAGTAAAAAAACAACAAAATGCTACGACACCTGCAGTGGCTCTTGTGGCCTCTAGGGGCATGAGTTACTTAGTAACGATACCGATGCCTGAAAAATACTTTTTTGTCATCTAGAACCAGAAAACAGAAGAATAATGTGATTTTATTCAATGAAAGACAATTTCTTTTAAATTTGTATCATTCCTTTGAGCTGAAACAACCAAGTAATTTCCTTTTAATGCCGTTTCTGGACCAACAGCATCAAAAGCGGCATGGTAGCACAGCGGATGTGTCAAATGCAGGGGTCAAATTCCGTTGTACAGTTGTTGTATTATGACAAATAAAGCACCTTAACCTTAAACTTGGTCTCTAAAGATATATTTTTTCGATACCTGCTTTAGATTATTTTTTAGTTTTTTGATACCATACTGGTATTGTTTAACGATACCCAGCCCTACTGTTACTCATGTCACTGTGGTTTCTCTTGGATAACTTGAATATAGCCTGACCATTTCCTCTTACTTTTCAGAGGGAAGTGCTGTGTTACGCTCCTCAATGAAACCGAAGCCTTGACGTCGTACCTGGAAAGAGAGGTGAGTGTCCGAAACGCCTTTAAAATGCCAAAAGGAAAATCCACGGGTTTGGTATTATCCTGTTAAATTTGCCTCACCGCTCTATGTCCCCATATCAATGAACACTGCAGGAGTATATCATGTTTTTGCGTTGTCTAAGCCAGAAATCCTCACCCAATGGACTTAACATGAGACTTTTAAATGTGTCGAAGTTTTGAATTCGAAGATTTCGCTCCTAAGATGAATAATTGAGGATGTTGACCCAGAATTTTGCGTGGGGTAATGAGGAGGCGAAAGACTTCACTCCGTTTGCCCGTGATCCCAGCCTGTATTTTATTATTCCACAGGCTTTCAGACACATTTACTCTTTGGACCAAACCAAGACTTGCATCATAAAAACTGAGAAACCAAAAAGCTAGTTCTAGTCTTCCCAAGATTCAAACCGTGACTGAACCTTTGAGCTCAGACTCCTGCTCCCTGAAAGCTCGTCCTGAGGTCCTACGTGTCCAGGAAATGCTTTCCTCACCTCTCGATCTCTTGCTGACATTAATCCTTGCTTGGTGAAGTACAAACACTCGCCATAGCTTCACGACAGCCACATGGGCCACTCGGTTTTCTTTATTGAAACAGCTGCACAGCAAAGGGAGGCAAGAGGACGGAGGTGGGAGCACAAAGATATTTAATAAAACTCAAGATTGGACTTGACGCTCATTGCCCTGGCGGCCATCTTGTGACTGGCTAACCCTAAAAACAAGTTTGTCATTGTTTGTGATTAGTTTATTACTTCTAAGTCGAGGTGTCTCAGTCAGGGAGTAATTTTTTCGAAATGTCTCATTTTTATTCGTGTTGCTTAGCCGTATTAGCTTTGTTTTCTCCATTCATTCCCAGGGTTCAGTCAGTGGTTAGCTTTCATTGTATCACTGTCCCATGTTCAATAAATATTGGCCATGTCATGTTAAAAAGTACAGAAATACTGTTTAAAGTAGGAAATATATAAATAGAACTGAATTATTTGAAGTGTTTGACAGAGGAAAATCCTAGCCTGATAAACCACACCCACTTCTTTTCTATGCGAAAGAAGGTAGTCTAGACATACACGGTAAACAAGTTGCTGATTGGCGGCTAAGGCCGAACCAATCATGGCCGTCAGAGAATTGACAAGGTTACGTCACTCGCTGCGCTGATATGTTGTTAGTTTATATTCAGTTCATATTTTGTGAGTTGGACTAAAGCTGTCGTCACATCTGCTAATTGGTTTATTTCTCTGACGATCTGTGCGCTACAATTGCTCCGTGACCAGACTAACTTCCCTGCATGAAATGGACAGTGAATAGTAATGGCAGAGCCAGGCGAGGAAAATCCATGAACAAATCTTCCTATAAAACTGAATAAAGTCAGTCACAAGTATCAGAGTCATGAAATAACTACAAATAGATCAAAACGGTATTGAGGAAATAATGTAAGTGGCGTTTCCATTTGATTACTTTGCACTGGGTTAGAAGGGCTAGTCACAAGATGGCCGCCAGAATCGGCATTCGTTCAAACGTGTTACTGTGTCCATGTCCGCTCTATAGTGTTTTATTCAAGATCTTTGTGGGAGTGGCTTATGAGGAGGTTGCTTGAAATCAGGAAGCGAAACTACTGGATATTCAGGGTTTCCACGAGCGATTAGAAAGAATTTAAGGTCATTGAATGAATTGTGCCAAAATCAAGGCTTTAAATGTGACATTGCGCAAGGATTTTTACTGTAAAGTTCATCAAAAATACCAAAATTATGGTTTAGATTTCAGTTTTGGCTGAAATGTACCCTTTTTTCTTCTTTTTTCATGTTTGTAAATCTTAAAGGTCATATATCATGCAAATTGACTTTTTGGAGTTTTAGCCATGTTGTTATGCTATTTCCTTATCAAAACACCCAGAGCGGTTTTTGGCTTCATTCACGCAGTTCTAAGTAATCCTCCTGAATCCTGCTCTCTGAGCAGCTGCTCCGCCCTCTCCTGGTAAACGACTGAGTTGTTTAGTTGTGTCGTCACAAAGGAACAGAAGTGCTCTACGTCTGTAATGTAATGCCTTACGCCCTGATTTTAATTTATAAAACAGATTTTTCATTATTTTTGTTGTAAGAGAGAAATAAAAATAAAATAAAAAAGGAAGACCCGGACGCGTCTGTGCTGTCCCGCGAGAGTAAACAAACGCACTCCCGGAGGATCCGATCAGAAGTCTTGTTTTTGAAGACTGAGCTCTTTCTAACCTACTCTGGACACGCCTGTTCTTTTTTCTTACCGAACGATAATGTCACGGATGCGCGTTTGGCTACGAGAGGAACAGGACTATTCAACCTTCCTAAAGAAGAGTGCACTCACCAGAAGTTGGATTTTCTTTCCGGGATTCAGCTACTATATCAACCAACCTGATGGATGCTTGGTGAACCTTGGCCAGAATCAAAGTGGATTAACTTTTATAACCAACGCGAGTGCCATAATGTAAACACCCGATGATGGGAGGCCAAGCTGAGCATTGAGTCATGTGTTAGCGCGTGTGTTAGCCATTTATGAAACTGTGTTGCACATGTCAACTCCTTATAACTCCATTAAGTGAAGTAACTTCACTTTTTACAGTGATATTTATATTTATAATACTGCAAATGTTGAATGAGCGGAGAGAGGGGCGGAGTTAACTGAATCGAAGGGTCTTGTCTTCCGGGTTTGAAAAATACCCCAGAAAATACTTATATTTCTCTCAAAAATGAGTACTCCATAGTGATAGAGGTACAATATATCATATAAATGCCTATACTTTACTTTGGAAAGGCTAAAATAGCATGATACAGCTCCTTTAAGTAATGAAATCTGCGCCATTTTTTGGGCATGGAAATCATTACATTTGACATGCTTCTGCTTGTATATAAACCCTGATATTTTGTCTCACTTGTTTTAGATCAATACTGCATTTTCAAACCAACAAAGTGTAAGATAGTGATAAGATGTGTTTAACCCCCTCCTTAAGAAAAAGAAAATGGCATTGAAATGCATTAACCTTGACTTTCTGCAACCTTTATAAACTCTAATGTAATTGATTTAAAGCGGGGACATCCAAACTTTTCATTGAGGGCCACATATGGAAAAAAACTGCCCAAACCTTCTACAGCAACAGGATAACAAAACCATAAACCACTTTCCTGCCCTCTGTATCTTTCCCAGGATGCCTTCTTCTACTCGCTGGTGTACGACCCGCAGCAGAAGACGCTGTTGGCCGATAAAGGAGAAATCCGAGTGGGAAACAAGTACCAGGCCGACGTCACGGACCTGCTACAAGAAGGTACTGTTCAGAAGCGCGTGTTCGAATCTGCACCGGGTCAATTAGAGAAAGAACAGTTTTCCCTTCGGGCGACGCTCTCCTCCGCTCTCCTCCGCTCTCCTCCGCTCTCCTCCGCTCTGTCTGTTTTTATAAGAACGTTTTATTTTGGCGGGGAAGTCTGTAAGCTATTCATGTTAATGTGGAAACGATTGCCATTATGTGTAAAGGTTTTTTTAGGCATTTTCAACCCCAAGCAAGGACTTTTTACCTATTATTGAAAGAAAAAGCCTGAAACCATAAGGTAAGTTGCTCTCTCTGGTTGAAAAAGGTTTTAGAGATGGTAGATTTCTTATGCTGCAAAACTTTGGAGAAATACTACAACATCTGTCCTCTTCTCACTCTGAATTGAACAAGAGTAGATTGAGATTGCTTCCTATAAACTCTGCACCAGAGAAAACAGGCTCGATCAAAGAGGAACAATCTGAGAGAACATTATTATAACTTTGTAGAAGCTGAACAGAAGCTCCTATAGGCCGTTAAGTACGTCTGACCTTTCGATCTTGTTCATGTACACAGCTATTTCAGTAAAGAAAAGGTTATTTCGTCTACGATCTATAAAGAAAATTGATAGTTTCTAGGCAACTGTGAGTGTGTCATACATTATGCAAACAATACGCAATGTTCTATGCGCAGATGTTACAGAGGCTGTTTGAAAATTAGGCGAAAACTGAGGTGCATTCGAGGCCAGCGGTTTCTCAGACTTGATCTTAACGTCTTTACCCCTAAACCGAGCACATTTTCTCCAGTTCTGCTTTACCCAAATCTAAAAGCTTCTCGAGTGGAGCTTAACCCTTTATAGAGCAAGTGACTATTTTTGTTGTAATTTACGCACATTTACATATGGCCTCCCTGCTGCACATCAGTAAGGTAAAGAAGCATGTGTCCTCACTCAGCCAATCAGAAGAGGCTGATTCCGAAACCGTGAAATTGGTAAGAGGTCTAACGCCAAACAGGATGTGCGTCAGCGTCCGCCATGATAAGAAGCGTCCGAATTGGGCTGTCTGTTAGGAAGGAGTTAGGGAAAGGAGCTTTAATGCTAACTATCATAGCCACTTTAGCATAGGAGCTTCTGATGCTTCCTCACTGGCGATTAGGAGCCATGTGCCATCCCATAAGCCACCGCGCCGCATGCCCGCCCCCCTCGCCCCCACCCTGGAGTGATTCTTCATGCGCAACCACTGTTGATTGACAGGTGCACAATTAATTAAAAAAAATATATAAGAGATTCTGCATAAGCCAAACTTTATAAAAGTGACGAAATACATGTTAGAGTCACCACAGCCCAGTCACATGTCAGTGTTTTAAAGAGCCTCCTCAGTAAATGGCTTAAATCAGGGGTGTCCAAACTTTTTTCACTGAGGGCCACATACAGGAAAATGTACAGACAACTGGGCCGCATTCAGTAGAGGTCAAATATATAACTTCACCTCTATTGTATTAAAGTTAGCAAATTCAGTAAAATGTTAACTATGCTTTTAATTGAATATGCAGGGCTCAAAATTAACGTTTTTTCTTGGTAGCGCTTGTGCTCCTATAATTCTAAAATGTACGAGCACAGTTAAAAATTTAGGAGCACAACCAAAAAAAACAAAACAGGGAAGCTTTTAAAAGGAAGAGGGGAATTTAAACATATCACATGTTCCAGCCTTCTGTTGCATTTTAGATGTGTTATTTTAGCTGTTTGCAATGATTCAGAAATCTACAAAACTCATTATATTTTAACACTGTAAATGGGACACCAGATTTTGTGCCTCCCAACCCCCAACTTTCTCTGCTCCGCCCCTGCTTCAAGCACTCACTGCATCTCGTCCTCACTCTACTCCTTCACTCTCCTCACTCTGTGCTGCTGGGACAGCTCCATAGATCGCGCTATACGCGGCAAAATCCTTTGCCAGAACCTTTGAAGGCGTGTTAAACATTGCGTTTGTGACTTTACGTTTTGTATATTACGAGAGCTGCGATGATTCGCTTTCAGCGCTGCACGAGGGGGCGAGCGGGTTGGACTGAAGTTTGTGCTGCTTCTCCTCCTGACATCGAGGGTCATTTGAGAGATGCCCCCAGTCCCAATGAGTTTATGAATGATATATATTCCTCGGTTGCTCATAAAGAGACTACAGTTGCGTAAAAAACAGTGGTTCCTTCAATGAAAACGGGCAGATGAATGAGAGCGGAGCATAGGCACTGGGCTGGTGCGGGTCGGCCCAGCGCGTGACTGGGAGGAATGTCAGCGCTGAGCCGCTGTCATTCCTCCCAGAGTACGGAGTACAGATCGTACAGTGCAGTACAGATTGTACTTTACTATAATTATGCTCTCGAACAATTTTAGAACAGAAAGTTTGCTGTTGCTGACAGACTGTGTTCGTGAAACAGTGACGCAAGCTTTTTTTTGGGTTGCACGAGAAGGCTTTCTTTTAAGGTGGACCGGAGCATTTACGCTGGGAGTCGCAAACATGCGAGTAATCCTATCTTTAGATCGCAAAGGCATAAATTTGGGAGCGTTTGCAAATATAATGGTCGCGATTTTGAGGCCAGACTTTAAGTAATCACAGCTTTCTATAAATGGATTTTTATTTATTTTTAACAAAAGAAAAAAAGGTAATCCACATTGAAATAACACAGTTACTCACCAGCACAGACTGAGATGTATAGCCCACAGTAACGTAACATGAATCATTACAACAACAAAAAATTAACATCAACTGACTGAATTTATTAGGAATTGTGATTATTAACACTGTGTTCATTACTGCAACAGTATTGTTGCAGATGAAACAAATACATCTCCCAATTTACCTCTGCCATCTTTTGTTTGTCTTTTGGATTTTTTTCTTTGATTCCTCTGATTTGGCGCCACTGCCTTGTGACAGCAGCACCAACAAGCGTTAAGACGTGAAAAATACATGCAGTCAAGTGCTTCTTTCATATGTGGGACATATTCAATTATATACAAAAAAAAATGTTTTTGTCTTTTTTTGGGGGGGAGGGTGGGAATTTGCAGTGGGCCATTTAAAAGTGGGCCACGGGCCGCAATTGGCCCGCAGGCCGTAGTTTGGACACCCCTGGCTTAAATGAAGGCAGTTTGTGCTTTTGCTTTCATTTAGTAGAAACTTAAGCCACATGGCTAATTTGCATACTGTAGCTTTATGAAACAGCTGTTGAGATAAAATAAGGCTAAAGGAAAATGTGATGGCTCATTTGAATTTTTTTTTTCTCCTTAAATGTCTTTATTTGGACACTATGTTGTTGCATATGCACTACAGTAGGTGGCGACATGCACTTTGGTTTGCCTGCAGTCCGCCAATATGCTTAAAGAAGAAGAAACACAGCTGTTGGTGATGTCACTTCCCCTTCCCCTGAGTAAGGACGGTCGAATTGGGCAAATGCTGCTGAAGCTCTAGTTCACTAACTGCATAGAGATCCAACAGCTGACCCCATGAAAGGTTAAAGGGGGGGTATTATGTAAAATCGACTTTTTCAAGCTTTATATCATGTTATTATGTCATTCCCTCATTAAACACATGCCTGGAGTGTTGCCTTGGCTCATTCACATATTTTGAGTAATCAGTAAAAACTTAGACGGCAGCCATTTTAGGTGTAGCTATGCCTCAGTCCTCCTAGGAACGCCCCCACCTCCTGGAGACGCCTCTGGACCTTTCGTCACCAGCCAAGCCACCAACCACTGCTCCTCAGCTCAGCAGAGCCCCCTCCCCGCACAGTAGTGTTGTTTAGATGCCACAGCAGTGTGCTGAAGGGGGCGTGTCGGAAAGCTTCTTAAAAAGACAGAGGCCTATTTCAAGACGTTCAGTACAGCCATTTTGAGAGAGCAATTTTATTCAAGGCAGTTATTTTAATTTACTGCATATACAGACCAACAGAAGGTTACGTCATCATTGTAGTATGCTATAGACTGGTGCTATGTGATTGAAAAAAGCATAATACCCCCTCTTTAAATATCTCCTAATTTAGTAAAAAAAAAAAAACAACACATCAGGACTAAAAAAAGACTAACATTTAAGTCTTGTTTTGACACAATTTGCTGAAAAACGAGTTCCTTACAATTTGTGTTTAATAAGAATGGAGCATATCGTGTTGAAATGGTTTAGTGAAATATCGCAATAATATTGTTATCGCAATATTGCACATCCGTATCGCATATCGCAAGTTACTTCAATATCGTTCAGCCCTAGTAAAGATGTTACAATTGACCTTTCGCAAAAGCCCCGCCCACTTAGTACTGTTGCTAGGTCTGTCAAACTTTCTGATGTCGATGCTGGAGTGGCTCGTGTTAGGGACTCTTCTTGGAGCAATACCTGCGCGATATCCTCCAGATCGAGGCAAAGGGGGTTGCAATCTGCAGCAGAGGGATATATTCAAGATATTAAACTATCTAACAGGGTAAAGTACATCTATTGAGACTAAAGCGAAATAAGAGGAACCTCATGATCTCTTCCTTAAGTGCAACCAGGTTTGTGGACCATTCGTGCTCTTGCCGGGTTAACACTCTCTTATTTTTGTAGTATTGTTAAAATTTGAGCATTGCTTCGGTTCGCTAAAGTTAGCTAACACTAGCTAAACCTACAGGGGCCGCAATGAAAATAAGCTGCAGCCAGTTATCATTAGAACCGTGACAAAATGCACAATATTTTTATCGTAAAGGGAGACAGCTAAACGTTTAAGCAAGGCAAGTTTATTTGTAGAGCACAATTCATACACAAGGTAATTCAAAGCGCTTCACAGTTGCATAAAATTACAAGAGAACAGATAAAATCAATAAAACATCAACATAAAGTTAATCAATTACAGTAAAATCTCTGGTACTGCTCTAAACTGGTTTAAGTCTTATCTCGAGGATAGGACGTACTTTGTCAAAATTGGCAACTGTGTCTCAGACAAAATTTCCATGACCTGTGGAGTCCCCCAGGGGTCAATCTTGGGACCCCTCTTATTCAACTTGTACATGCTTCCGTTGGGTCAGCTAATAAACAGCAACAATGTGTCGTACCACAACTACGCAGATGACATTCAGATCTATGTGTCACTGACGGCAGGTGAACATGGGCCTGTAGATACACTCTGTCACTGCATCAGTTTGTGGATGCAAAACAACTTTCTCCAACTAAACGCAGACAAAACTGAGATCATTGTCTTTGGCCCACAGACACAAAGACAAAGTGTTATCAGTCACCTTGAGTCTCTCGCTCTGAAACCAAAAAATCAGGTTAGAAATCTAGGAGTAATCATGGACTCAGACCTGAACTTAAACAGCCACATCGAGTGGAACCACCAGGAGACCCCTCCCTGAAGTTCTCAGGGCCCGAGATGGTTCATACGGCTCTAACATGTCAGAGATGGACTTTGGTGCTAAACCATGAAAAGACTTGTACACAAGCAGAGCTGTTTTAAATTCTATTCTCTGAGTGACAGGAAGCCAGTGCAGAGACCAAGCACTGGACTAATGTGGTCGTATTTCCTGGTTCTTGTGAGGACTCGAGCAGCAGCGTTCTGGATGTTCTGCAGCTCTAACAGTGAGCAGCCGTTACAGTAGTCTAACCTGCTGGAGACAAATGCATGGATGAGTCTCTCAAGTCTGGTTTTGACACTATTCCTCTGATCTTAGCCATGTTTTTCAGATGATAAAAAGCTGATGATGTTATTGCTTTGATGTGGCTGTTTAAGTTCAGGTCTGAGTCCATGATTACTCCTAGATTTTTAACCTGATTTTTTGGGGGTTTTAGAGAGAGAGACTCAAGGTGACTGACAACACTTTCTCTTTGAGCCTAAAAATAAAAAAATCATTTATGCTACACGTGTACGGCGATGAGTGGAGGTGATCAGCTCCCCGATGAAACGATAATTCCGTGACCTAATCCGTCCCACAGGTCGTGAAACACTCTGTCACAGTGAGAATAGTTTGCGACACACTCCTGCAGTGACTTTTGATCAGCGAACAGACCAAAGGAAGCAAGGCTCGATAATTCTGGTTTGATGAACAGGTCTTTTGACGTCCACTCAAAAGGTGGAGGCTCAAGGCAGGGAAAAAAAGCAACAACTCAAGCCCTTGGTTAGATTACCGCAGTAGCTAAACCTCAATTGATTCGATAGAGGTTAATCGTGCAGCCCTATAAGACCTATGTAGATCTGCTTTATTCCTGTCTTTGTCCTTATTATTTTGGGTGAATCTTTAATTCCCTGTGGCGGTACTTTTGCGTGCTTTTAATAATCAGCGACTAGAAATATTTCCAGTAATTTCCACACAGTTTTTCCACCGATTTCCAAAAGCCAAATTTAGACGTGCACATGTTCCTGCCAAAATGTTTATTCTTAGCAGGTGGGATAAGCCGCGGAGCCGCAATCAGGCCTCCACGGGACACTGAGCTTTCCAATTAAAGCCCTGTTAATGACATTCTCTTACATGTGTCGGGAGGGGAGCGGAATGGAGGGAAGGAGTGAGAGCGGAGAGGGATAAAGAGGAGGAGCGGGTGATGGAGAAGGTGGGGTGAACGGAGGTAAAGAGGTGAAGAAGGGAGAGGGAGCGGAAGAGCGGGAGAGCGGGCTTTGGCAGCGTGACAAGGCCCTGATCAGCTCTGGGATTTATTAAGGATTTACACAGACCGACCGTGTTTGTAAACACACGCCGAGCTCCATTTTGTGGTTGCCGGAAGAAGCTGTGTGCGCGATGCGCGGCCTTGAAGGACCTTTGAAAGTCCCACGGATTGAATTCTGAGAGAAATTTCAGAGATGGAAGATGTGACAGTAAGAAAGTGGCCAGTGCAGACAAACTGAGCGCTGCCCTTGAAGAGATGATCACTTTGAATTATGTTTGATACCATTTCACTTTTCTTTGCTCACTTTAAAGAGGGGGTGTTATGCTTTTTGCAGGTATTTGGTAATTATCTCACACACATTTATCACCACCTACAATATTTATCCCATTTTCTTGCTATCTACCGTAAAACCCTCCTCTTGTTCTCCTTTGCTGCGCAGAAGAGAAACAAAGAAAAAAGTCTGTGTGGCTCATGTGGCTGTAGAGAAGCTATGGCGAGTGATTAAGCTTAGTGAAAGTTCGAGAGTTGAGGATAAGCGTTTCCTGGATACGTAAGATATCAGGAGGAGCTTTTTTGGAGCTGCTGCTGAGGATGACGTCTGTAGAAGATTCAAAGATTACTCAAATGCAGTGTTTCCACGCAGTACGCTTCTGCCCAACACTGATCGGCTGCAGTAGGAGACACGGGACGGTTTCACACGTGGAGCATTTCCGTTGCTAAAGAATCGCTGTTGCTGTGGCGGCGCTCCTACGAAAGCGCACGTTAGAATACACATAACTGAAGGAAAAGTTGTGTAAGCTGCGATGAGAACAATGTGGACAAATAATGTTTGGTGGAGTTTATGGAATTATTCAGTGGTGTCAAAGCAACACAGGAATGAAGGCTAAAAGATGAAGGTAAGCTACATCCTCTGCTAAAACTAGCTAAAGTTGTGCTAATAGCGGCTAAATGCTATCACTGGCAAAATCACCTTTCAACAGCGTATGATGTGAAATATAAAATCTCGTATGACCTGCCTGTTTTAGTGAAGGCTGCCCTCTCTCGTCTGGACAACCAGAGGCCAGCAGTCTGTTCACGTCACGTTAGTATCAGTTCAGCGTTTTGGCCCTGGGCTGAGCTCGGTCCCAAAGCTTGTAGCTCGTCGCCTGGATTGGTCCTGGCCTGGGCAGTGGGGACGAACTCCTAACAGGGTAGACCAGGCACTGGGCTGGGTAGGGTCTGCCAGTGGAAATGGGGCTGAAGATGCGTGAGTGGGTCGAAACACAGTTCCAGGAATGTACATTGTAACATGGTAAAAAGCTCTAAGAAAATGTTTTTGCCAAATAGCATTTGAATGGGCAGCCCCACAACAGGTCCCGTGTTTGGGTGGGGCAATTCTGTGTGGAGTTTGCATGTTTTCCGTGTGTCAGTGTACATTTCCTGCGGGATTGACATGTACCTTTGGAACTTGGACTCCCCTGAAAAGAAGATGAATCTTGGGGAGCAAACTTAATTGTCCCCTGTAAGGAGAGAAACTGTTATGCTGAAGTACTGTGGAAATATTTCTATACATATTATCATACTAGGCTTTAGTGATTATATATAAAACTGTGTGTAATCTATGTGTGTAATCTATGCTTTAAGGTTCATTTGAAACCGGGGTTTAAAACTGACTGGCCATTCCATTTTATTGCCCTTTGTCTTTACTGTTGGAGCCACTGGGGGCATGTGTTAGAAGGAGGAGTCAGATTGTGCCGAGGAAGTGACGACAAGAACATTCCAAGAGCACTGATTGGTTCGACAAGGACACGCCTATTTCTCCATCTTATGTGTTGTTCAGAGGAAGGCACTGGCTGATTCCGAAACCCTTTGATAGCCTCTAAGTACTAACACTAGCAACTAATCCTTAACCTTTCATGGGGTCAACTGTTAGATCTCTATGCAGTTAGTGAACTTCTGCTTCAGCAGCATTTGCCCAATTCGACCGTCCTTACCCAGGGGAAGGGAAGTGACATCAACTGCCTCCATTTAAGCCATTTACTAAGGCGGCTCTTTAAAACACTGACATGTTGACTGTGCTGTGGTGACTCTAACATGTATTTCGTCACTTTTATAAAGTTTGGCTTGTGCAGAATCTCTTATATTTTTTTTTAATGAATTGTGCACCTGTCAATCAAAGCATGAAGAATCACTCGAGGGTGGGGGCGAGGGAGGCGTGCATGCGGCCAGTGGCTTATGGGATGGCACATGGCTCCTAATCGCCAGTGAGGTAGCATCAGAAGCTCCTATGCTAAAGTGGCTATGATAGTTAGCATTGAGCTCCTTTCCCTAACTCCTTCCTAACTGACAGCCCAATTCGGAGGCTACTTATCATGGCGGACGCTGACGCACATCCGGTTTGGCGTTAGACCACTTACCAATTTCACGGTTTCGGAATCAGCCTCTCTCTATTCCTCGCTGGTGACCAACATGCTGAGGGCCAGCGTTCGCATAACTTGTTTTTTAGATTGTAATGAGGGAATAAAACAATGATTGATTTTAATAAGATCGAGCCTCAGTATTCTTTTCCATCCATTAAAGAACACGACTAAACAAAACAATGTTTTTACTCTTGCAGATGAGGAGGATGGGAGGGACCTTTCCAAAATGGAGGAGAAGGTTTGGGACCCCACCAGTTCGCTCACAGAGAAACACATCGACCAGTTTTTAGTCGTGGCGCGGTAAGTTTCTTTGGAATTAAGTTTTTAGTTGAACAAGTTAACAATTAAGACATTCTGACACTATTTATGCCGAACAAGCTGTGATCAATCAGGCAAAGTGTGTATCAGAAAATAAACACAACTATTCAGCAAACACAAGAATACCGTGTGATGGATGTTTGGCTAATCATCAGACTAAGGTTTAGGTACATATTTGTCTCTGTGTGTGTTGCAGGTCGGTGGGAACGTTCGCCCGCGCTCTGGACTGCAGCAGCTCAGTCCGACAGCCCAGTCTGCACATGAGCGCAGCCGCAGCCTCCCGAGACATCACGCTGGTGAGACACGAGCGCACACTCTGCTTTAATGTATCCCTAAAGAGAAATCTCACCTTGTACAGCTGAGCGTGCGCTGTACCGATGCAGCGTTGAGTTGAAAACGACCTGAGACGAGACAAGCGCAAGAGACGATTACATCTATATTCAACTACTCTTTATGCTGGGAAGACGGTGTGGGCTTCTCTGTATAAAAAATCTGTGTGATTCATGCCTTGAAGATCAAAACACAATAGTATTTCCACTGTTTGTGTTTAGAACTCACTGTAAGCAGTTCCCAGGCTCAATCCCAGTCCTTTTCACTAAATACATGTTGTTCCCTCTATGGTCAGGGTGTGTTGTCTGGATCTGAAGTGGTTAGTATTTATCACACATGCAACCCATTTATTATGTCGTGTTGTTCAAATGTATCTTTTTATTTTTGTTAGTTATGAAAGACATGGGCTTATGCAGAAGTCCACTTAATCGATACAGCTTTTTAGACTTGGAAATCTAACACATTCTTTTCTAAACACATGTGAATATGAAGTGTTGCTATATTTTTTAATTTATAAGCTTTGCAACACTCAAGACCTGCAAGTTACATCCTCCAAGAACACATGAAATCTTGCGTGTCTTTGTAATGGCTTCTCCTGTAGACGACCAGGCTGCGGTGAGTGATAGATCCAGTGCAAATGTGTAAGAGTGTAAGAGAAATGTGTCATAATTTGCCTCAAAAGTGTTGTCCAGGAACACCTGAATCAAAGGCGCTGCTCTGAGCGTGTTTTAAAGCGTCTAAAGCGAAACCAAAACTTAACACACGGCCGACACGTGATAGTGTGATTATAAATACTGCCTAATAATGAACATTTAGGCTGTTTCATTTCAGTCCCACGTATCCAATGTGATGCACCGAACCGTGAGAAAGCTGAACCGTTACTCCTAGTGTTGGTTTTACCTCGCATGCTTCGGTGGTCGTTTTACAGCAGGTCTATTCAATTACGTTTATACCGGGCCAGATTTCTCTGAGGTCATTGGCCACTGGGCTGGTCATTCGGCGAGCCTCCTACCGCCACCACATATTTTTTTTTCATTATCATCAAATTGCTCAAATAGAAAGAGGCCTAACATTTTATTCATATTCCAGCATTCATTTCAAGTCATTCAAGTCATTTTTAAAAGCCACCAAAGCAGCAACAGATTAATACAATATAAATAATAATAATAAACTACTCAGAACTAGGACTAAGCCAGGGCATAAACTGGCAATATCAGGGCTAAACCACATTTAACCTAATACAGAATAAGACAGTTTCATGTGAGGAGCTTCTCAAACATGAGACTCTGCTCAGTCCTCACAGCTGAGCGGACAGAGGGCTGACCAAACACCTGTGGAGTCGCTGTTCTTATGTCAGGACCTGGCTCTTCAGGAAAAAAACTCAGTGAATTAAGCGCTCTTATGAGATGGCGTGCTCATATGTGCATCTTCATTTATTCAGCTCCAGCCTCTTTTACCAGTTAGCTCCTGCCAGCGCAAAGAAAGCACCTCTGCTGCACTTGTATCTTTCCCACAAACGCGGATCAAATGAAGTCAAGGGAGAAAGGACGCGAAAAAATACACCTGTCAGATTATTTATTCCGATATTATTTGGCAAAGTAAGAGTCCAAACAGAGATATTTGACATGTTGACCGCAAAACACGCGTGCTAGGTTAGCCAGATTTAATGGTTTGGCGAAACAGAGCTGGCCCCTTAGCTGCTTATTCTACAGTCTTCATTGGGGGCATCGTCATTCTCTCTGTCAGGGTGGTCTCTGAAGAAGTGAATCCCTCTGATTGTTCTTTCGCCTCACTTCCTGATTTCAATTGCTTCCCAGATCCGGGATTTGTCTTTCTCATGTTCCCTCAATCACTGCCCCCGTCCCAGGCCATTCCATGAGCCTCCCTTTTTGCAGTAGTCTGATACGCATGCCCTTTTTCAATTAAACACTACAGGCCCATTATAGCGTGATGTCATGAAAACCAGCAACTCATTAAACCGAAATCCATCTGACGCCCGTCGTCCTTGAAGTTCAGGCTCTGACTTATTTTCCACTTGTGTTGTTGCTCGTTAGCGGTTTGCCCTGAACACGTGCTTTGGGCCCCTCAGTCGACTCCGCTCTGCCCCAGATCCTCCTCCTCCTCCTCCTCGAGCCTCATGTAAAAAACATGGAGGAGAGAGGCCCCGGAGCTTCGCCAGCACACGGCGCTGGTCTGAAGCGCAGCCTGAAGCCCCGAACACAAGTCTGAACGTCTCTGCTGGGAGCCAACGAGCAGAGCACAAAAGGATCAGAGCGGATTGTTGGAAACCAGTCGGCAAACAGCAAAAAGGATGCTCGTACGCCGGTGTATTGTGTTGTTACTGCAATGTTGGCAAATTCCACATTGCTAGGCCTGTCACGACAACACATTTTGTGATAGACTCTCTTTCTACAGATGATGTCCAGATAAATTATAGAGCTTGGGATTGTGCAGGAAAGTATTCAGGGATTCTTTGCATAACACTAAAACCATTGCAGATCTTACAGAGGTCAGTGTCCCTTTTAGTGGCTGGAGTGGGACCACAATTAACAGCTCACATGCTCTGGGAGATCTCAAAACATCATTTTGACATTGTAAGCTACAAACGTGGGCAAATTCAGGTTTGGCGATTTGAATCACGATCTCACCCAGAGCCAGCGGTGCCCAAAGTACGGCCTGGGGGCAAAATGTGGCCCAAAGATAGATTTGTTTTGGGCCTAAGGCTTGTAGCTGAGTTGGCACATGTCTCCAGAGATGCAGCGCAAAAAGTAACCTAGAAATAAGTCAAATTTTGCTTGGAATAGAGTGAATTTACCTTGATTTGAGAAACGAATGTAAAGAAATCTGTCCATGGAGCAAATAAGGTTGTTGAAAATGTATATTCTTCTTATAATAGTTTTCAGTGCAATGAGATCTTTTTTCTTAATTTAAAGCAGTACTAAGTAACTCTTGCCCCTAGAGGCCATAAGCGCAACTGCAGGTGTCTTAGCAAGTTACGATTTTTTAACTTATTAATGTCTTGGAGAGTAAATACTACGCTGACAGAAAAGGTGAAGGGAGAGAGGGGTGTTGTACATCCAGTTATACAATGGGAATATTTTTTTTCACTCAAACTTGGCTGTAAATACTGTTTAAAGTGGCGCTATCCCGCAGTTAGCTTTGCCCGTTAGCCTGTTAGCTTCTTCTCCGTGATTCTATTAGTGTGTATTGGTGACTCCGCCCCGGTGGCAGTCAAGTTGCAAGCATGGTTTTCTGGCCAGAGACACCAGGGGGAGTTGAAAGACACTCCAATCATCCCATTAACACTTGTATTACCCCCACAGGGACTACGGAAAGGATTTATTAAGGTAAACACGTTACTTAGTACTGCTTTAAAGGTGCATTATGCAAGTTTTTATGTGGAAAAAAAAGGTGTATATTTGTGTGTATTTGTGACCCAGCGGCTGTATGAGTGGTCAGCATGGCACCTTTACTTTCCGTCACGGTGATCTCTATGACGCTCCAGGATCAATTGTTTGGAAAGTTTACACTGTGGACGGAGCCTCTCACCAAAAAACCTACAAAACAATTGATCCCGGGGCATCTTAGAGACCACTGTGATGGAAAGTAAATACGCCATGCTGCCCACTCATACAGCCGCTGGGTCACTACAAGGTCAAGTACGCACAAATATCAATATCAAATATCAAAAACTGTTTGTGTATGGTAAGATCAGAGCATGTTTGTCATTACCCGTCTCAAGGACATACCTGCGTGCAATCATACTCTCCACCCTGTCCTACTGTCTCCCAGTTTGGACGCTCACAACTAAGGAAATACTGGAGCCTGTGGCTAGACTCTACAATAGAGCATATAAGATCCACCACAGGCTTCCTGGTTGGACCCACCACTGCACTGCTCTATCCATAGACTGTACAAATAATAGACAACTCCTCCTCACTCCTCCCCCTTTACCATAATGACCACGTTCGAGGGGGAATTCATGGCGGATTTACAGACTCCTCCTCCCCAGCTCTGACGAAGCATGTTCCTAATAAGGGCATAAGTGCGGGATCTTCACTGTAGACTCGGCCCTTGCGTGACGTGTAGCTCGCGCAGCTCCAATGCTAACAGTCCGACCCTCATTAAGTACGAGATTTCGAAAATGTATCCTACGATAACCAGCCCGGTGCCTCTGATTGTGTCTAACCCAGCGTAATCACAGGAGGAATATTTAGCTGTAGACAGTTCCAAAAAATTAGGCACCGGGCATTAAAGTTGATTTTAACGTGTCTAAAGTGCAATGGATTCCAATGGGGGACTAGCGGCTATATGGAGGTACTACAGCAATGGCGTCCTCCAGTGTCGTCGTCGCAAAGCAGAGCAGCCAGCGGCCATTGGCTCTATCACAGGTCTGGGGCCTTGACTTTCCAGAACTACGCCCTGAGCCATGGGATTAAGCTCTACTTCCATCTGCTCAACAACTGCCCATCGGCCTCACTGTCTGCTCTGGTCCCAAGACCCAGCTCTCGATCCGAGTGTTCAACCAGATCCACCACAAACCAAATCTTACTCATACCTCACCACAGGAACACCTACGGACAAAATTAATTTTTCTGTGAGCTCACCAGGGCCTGGGACAAGATCCGCCTCACCATAAGAACCATACAGTCACCTGGACCTTTTAAACCGACAGCTATCGTTGTGACCACTAGTGACGGACACTATAGCCTCAGACCAGTGTGTTCCTTCGATTGTGTGTGACAGTATGTTTTGTGTCGAGTGTTCTTGATGCTGTGTTTGTGGGAGCTAGGCCTGATTTATTTATTTTTTTAATCTTTCCTGCCTAATAAATAAAATGAAATGAAATTTAATATTTTTTCACATAGAGAGTTGCATAATGCACCTTTTAGTCTAAGATTCAGATTTCCTGAAATTAGTTACTCAAATCAGGGGAAAATTGTACTTTTTGGCAAAGTGCTACTTTTGAATTCACGTTTATTAATTATAACCGCAATCACGAACCTTTTAGTGCGAGACAGAGCGAGGGGTGATGTTCTAAGCCTAAATTAAACCTCTGCTAAAGGCACTAGTTCACTGGTTAAATGTTTCACTGCATTGGCCCTCCTCACCGTACGCACTTCAAAATCTGGCCCACAAAAAAAAAGGTTTGGACACTCCTGATCTAACCTTTTCACATTACCACTTGGGGAAGCCACTTCACACAACTTTTTTTATGTGAATTAGTGTTTCAGTGGGTGCTCGTAACAGGCCTTTTTTTCTTTTGGATATTTGCAAGGTTTCTGGTACAGGAGCTAAAATAAGTAGAACAGACCAATTCTCAAGCTACATACTCCTAACTAAACCTGGTCCAAGATCTGTAGCTGCTCTTAAAAGACAAATCTCTCGAGGGGAACTGTAAATGCTGCTCTTTAGCTCTGCTTCCTCTTCCATTTCCTCATCTGTGGACCCTTCCCCCTCTGCAGTTCCACGCCATGGACACCCTTCACGCGGCGGGCTACGACATGACGCGGGCCCTGGCCTCGCTGGTGCCTCAGGGGGGGCCCGTGCTGTGCCGGGACGAGATGGAGGAGTGGAGCGCGTCCGAGGCCAATCTGTTCGAGGAGGCGCTGGAGAAGTACGGCAAGGACTTCACAGACATCCAGCAGGACTTTGTGAGTGTGATATAATGGCATCATGCTCTTTCTCATTTTTGCATGATAGTAGCATAATGTTGCCAAAAGGAAGAGTCCCAAAAGAACCATGAGCATCTGCGTTTGTTATGTAGCGGTAAAAGCGACAGAGAGCGCATGGAAATCAGCTGATGATTAAATTTTTTTCAGGAACTCTTATGTAATTGACTCTGTGCATAACTTCAAATCATAACAACTCTGCCCAAGAAGTGACTTCCTGTTTCTATCCAGCACGCCAAAATAAAAGCACACAGCTCGTCTCATTGACTAGTTCAGCAATTACAAGAATATAATTAAATACACACACAGAAAGAAAGAAAGTTGAACTAATGAATAAGATGGTGCTTTTATTTTGGTGTGCTGGAACGAAACAGGAAGTCACTTCTTGGGCGGCGTTATTATGATTTGAAGTCAATTGTAGTGAATTCAAGAGACAACAATACAAAATCTTTCCTCCTTTTAGATATGGCTAATAATAATATTCAATGACCTATTTTAACATAAGGGTAAAAGCATTAGATTCAGTAGATTTTTAATTAAAACAACCCTTAAATACGTGTATTGTCTCGGAAACCATGTATCGCAATACTCCGTTATAGAAAAATATATACAAATGTTTTTGACTTGAAGATAGTTTGACAGATTTAGTGCTGATTGGTTTAAACAAAAGAACCCAGACTTTTAAGATGTGTCTGCCATTTGTGCTTTTCAAAATGTTTTAATCATTATCAGACTGATTTGTATTTAAAGCTTTTTTGTTTTGGCCCAAACTTGTTTCTAGCTCCCACAATCCCTCCTGTATATTTGAATTGTTCAAAGAATTTAATTACATGCACATTTCACACCCGTATACAGCATTGAGCAGTGGCAAAGTGAAGCAGGGGCGGCCACCCCCAAGATAAATTCCACTAATTTAGATTCGGCTTCTGTCATCCATTGCTAAGTAAAACTTTAGGTGAAGACAATACAGCAAGGTCTGTGTTTTGCTGTGTTTACAACTTACTCTGAGGTGGCAAAAAATGAATTTATTCTCCAACACCAAAAAATCAGGTACCCCAGCTTTAATTCATACATTTTGGAAACTCAACTTGCGTTTTCTTAATAAATTCATTCGGGATAAGATATTGTAGTTTGTTATAATAAAAAAAATCATACATTTAATACTTCGTGCAATAGAATATGTGGTATCGCAATACTGTAAATGTATGTATCATATCGGGCCCTCAGTATCGTAGTGTATCGTCCCAGCCCAAGTTATCGGGTTGTTTTTTATCATAATTTCAGCTTTTTTGGTTTATTTAATGCTTATTCAACACATTTTTTTGGGGAGAAAAAGGCCTTATTTTACAGTATTTTTCGGACTATAAGTGGCACTTTCTTTCATAGTTTGGAGCGACTTACAGTATATGTGATTTTTTTTTCTTTTTTTAAAAGTTCAAATAAATAATTTCACATGCCGCTAGAGGGCACTGCAGGCTAATCGAGCAGCAGATAGAAAGTCTGGAGTGAGTGAGAGAGCGGAGGTTACTGCAATGAAGTAAACAAAACAAGCTAATCACGGGCTAAAAGCTAGATGGCCACAGCTAGAAGAACGAGTTTGCAGATGAGAGCTTGAAAAACATACTGTTGGGAGAGGCTTGTCAACGGTGCAGTTACGCCTCCGTGCTCAGGTCGTTGCCAAGGCGATTGTTCAGAAGTGACACCGAGGATGAAGATTTCAATGGATTTAGTGATTTGGTGTGAGATGGGGAGTTTGGTATGTTCTTTATGCTATAGTTATCTTTACTTTACTGTATTTGTCTCCCTTGGGAAAAATTTGGTTCGGACAGGGTCCCGCTACACATCAAGACACCACAAGTACCGTATTTTCCGGACTATAAGTCGCACTTTTTTTCATAGTTTGGCTGAGGGGGCGACTTATACTCAGGTGCGACTTATATATCAAAATATATAATTTCACATTGTGTTACTTTCACACTGAGAGAAGAAGAAGAAGATCTTTATTTATATAGAGGGCTGCTAGAGGGCGCTCTAGGCTTGTGTATCAATATCTGTTACTCCTGCCGGTTGTACAATGACAAATAAATAAGCACGAACTTACTTACTGTACCACTGAAAATAAAAACAGTAAAGTTTGGAGTGAGCAAGAAACTTGTAAGGGACTGTCGAAAAGCAGAGGTTACTCTTTGCAAATGGTTGCTTGAATAATGTGATGCCGGGAGAGGCTTGTAAACGCTGCAGTTACTCTTCACTGCCCAGGTAGTTGTCAAGGCTGGTGCGACTATACTCCGGAGCGACTAATATATGTTTTTTTCTTCTTCATTATGCATTTTTTGGCTGGTGCTACTTATACTCCAGTGCGAGTAGTCTGAAAAATACGGTACAATACACAAATACATATAACAAAAGACCAAAGACTCCAGTGATTATCTGATCTGTTTATGTGACGTTAACATACCAGTTAGCTGTTTACGCTTCATGTAGCTAACCATCAACGTGTTACTTTAGCAAACCGTACGCCTTTTCAGCCTGTTGTTTCTTTCTTCATTAGGCATTTTTTTGGCTGGTGCGTCTTATACTCAGGAGCAACTTATAGTCCGGAAAATATAGTAATATAGTATTTAATTTTACAAGTTGAAGTCGTATTTGGGTCACGGCTTGTCTTCCAAGGGTGATAGTGGGTCCCGACTAGGACTGAACGATATTGAAGTAACTTGCGATACGGCTGTGCAATATCGCGATAACGATATTACGATATTTCACTAAACCATTTCAAAACCCAAATCGTAAGTAACTCGTTTTTCAGCAAACTGTGTCAAAACAAGACACTTAAAAAACACTACATCAGGACTTTTTACTAAAACTGAACTTTTACACATTTATAAGGTCAATGCATTGCAAAAAAATGTGTCGATCTCAGTCCGATGACGACTTTAGTGATGCTGCGATATATTGTGGCTTCTTACGATATCGCGATACGATATTTTTTGCGACATATTGTGCAGCCCTAGTCCCGATTTGTCGTCATAATAATCGTCCAGTTTGCGAATCACCCATTCTGCCTCTCAGTCGCTTGTACAACGTCCTTTTCCATCTGCAGTACATTAACTTCAAGGTTTGAAGTTTAAAATCGGGGCTTTACAGTCAATCCCCAATCGAATCTAAATGGCCGTTTCAATGGCTGCTGTTAGAATTGTAGTACAGACATTTTGACCTTCCTGAGCAAAGATTTGAGCCATATTTCTGTCAGTTCTGCACAAAAAAATACTAATGTTAATGAGTGAAACAGACTGTTGGCCTTGAAGCAGCAGCACTTGAGTTGAGCTGTCGGGCAAGTGAGTCACTGTAATGTCACATAAGAGCGCAGGTTTAAAATAGCAGCATAAAACAGTCAGGAAAAAAAGGTTAGACGTCATTCTCAGGTTTTGATTGTATCCAGAGGAGTGATGAGAAGGAAAACTGGAAAGACATTGCAACTTTTTCAAAATTTGCTCATAATTCTCCTCGGGAATGTACATAATGATGTCAGTAGTCCAATATGTATCACGATACTGAGGGCCCGATACGATACGCATTGCAATACCATATATTCCAATGCACGAGGTAACACTTTAGATGACGGCCCGCGAGTTCCATGTGTAGATACAGGGAACGAGAAAGTAATTACACTTGTTAGAGCAGGTAATTATACATTAAAGAGCAAACCTTCCAAACAGACCATCACAGTGGCCTCTACAACGCTCCAGGATCAATTGATTTGTAGGTTTTCCAGTGGGAGGCTCCGTCAGCAGTGAAAACCTTCCAAACAATTGATCCTGGAGCGTCCTAGAGACCACTGTCTGGAATAATTTTTGAAATATAACTGACCTTGTATCACATGAATTACCGCATTTTGAGGGACTATTTTCTCGCAGATCACTCCGCCGCTGCGTTAGCTTACAGCCACGAAGCTGATGCTGCTCAAATATAAGTTATTTTAAATTATTCTATCGACACAGACATTTATATGGTTAGTCTGGTGTTATAAGTGATTTACCTCAGGTGCACTGTGGAGTGGGTCAGACTGTTTTTAATGCAGGCTAACTGTTACCATAGAAATGCGCTAGCCTAGCACTAGCCTAGCGCCACTAGACTCTTCAAATATAAGGACTGCATGAATTAAAAAATATATATATATCCAGAAATCAACAACACTCTGGATAACTAGGAAATGAGGCCCAATGTCAAAAATCCTGAACTATCCCTTTAATCATATATTGTATGTATTAAAAAGTCTTAACGGGATTTTCTATGGTATTAATTTTTGTTTTTGCATTGACTTTTTGCTTTACTTTTATCCATAAAATTGACAGTGAAATTATATTAATGTTATACATTTTTTCCTCTATGTTGCGTGCTCCTCCGTATCTGAACAAGTCTGTCAAAATAGGAAAAGTCTAAGTTTGCCGTTTCCTGGATAGAAGAATTTAAACCTTTGTTGAAGCCGCTCAAAGCTGTTGTGATGCCTTAATATTTTTAAAGGAGGTCTTGAAAAAGTCGTAAATAGGTATTAAATTTGACTTTGGGATTCCTGCCGAAAACCCTGTATAATCCAAGCATGTGCCGCCCATGTGCACACGTTACAAAACTTTAGGGCTGGTTTTCTCTAAATGCGGTTTTTGCTCCACTCATCCACTTTAGTAGCTCCTACAGGCTCAAAACTCTCCCGTCTTGGACTTGATTTTTAAAGAATATTTCAGAGGAATTTTTTATTATCTAATTCCCAGCTTGATTTTAATCAGCTTTGAACCTTGAAACTTTTACAGATTTTTCTACTAATAAAAAGCCCATTCACAAACATGATCCAAAATCCCATCTGAAAATATCTTTTATCTGTTACTAATATGTCAACAAAATAAAAAATCTGGGTCCATTATTTATTTTCCCTGCAGCGTCTCGCCTTAAAAGCATTCAATGTGACTTGCTGACACCTGTAGAAACACTTGTGTCCAACCTTCATTTGATTTGCGCAGTTTAACTATTAGGAGCGTCTTATTTTAATTAACAGAAATCATGTTACGTTATTGATAAAACATCGCACGACCCACATTCACACCCTGAGCAGTCCATTAACGTAAACTCTTATTAAATTAAATCATTTATCTCTTTTATAAAACGCCGTTGAACTGAAGGTCACCCATAATTCCAGCTAATCCTCCCCCAAATCCCTGAAACGAACCTGTAAAGTGAAATGAGAGGAGGAAATATTGGCTCCTTTGTGCAGAGCTCTGTCTGTGAGCACCACTCTGCCCCCTGGTGGACGCTTGCTCTCATTGCAGCTCACTCGTGTTTCCACAAACAAGACCTCAGCTCCATTTTGGGTGGAGCCACGCGCTGACGGCTCATTTTCTCTTGTTCAAACTTTTCAAGCCGGCCCGGTCTGCGTCACCAGCGGCCGGAGGCGGACCGTTTTAACCACATCCGACTAATAAAGTGGACACAAAAAGCTTAATATGTTGTTCAAAGCGTCACTGTTTGTAATGTCATTTCCTCTCTTTTCCTCAGCTCCCGTGGAAGTCTCTAACCAGTATTATTGAGTATTACTACATGTGGAAGACGACAGACAGATATGTGCAGCAGGTAAATCTGTCTTTGAGTATCTTTTAATCACGTAAAAGGTCGTTTCTGTGGTTCTTAAATGTCACTAACCATGTCAATGTCATTACTCAAATATATGTCATTACTCAAATATATAAGCTTCTTGGGGAAAAAAATGTCAGTGATGAAAAATGTGATGAAAGTGCAACCAAAAAGCCACAAAAGAGCAACAATAAATGTGACAAAAACTCAACAAAAAAGGCGCAAAAACGGACAAAAATGTGATGAAAAATCTACAAAAAAGTGACAAAAATTTGATTAAAAAAATTACGAAAATGTGACAAAAACTCAACAAAAAAGGGATAAAAATGTGATGAAAAATTGACAAAAGTGATGAAAATGTGATAAAAAATATTTACGAAAATGTGATGAAAACGCAACAAAAGAGCCACAAAAGAGCAACAAAAAAGTGTCAAGAATGTGATGGAAAAAAAAAAAAACCCACAAGAAAAACGTCTCGTTTAGATCAGTTTTGTAGAGCTTAGCTTTCAAATGAGGCGTGACACTAGCCTGGAGGCTCCAGTGGAGAAACTTTAGACTTGGGTAAAGCCGAACAAGAGAAAAGGCGGGGGTTAAGAGGTGAACAGGATCAAACTGAATCTAAATCTACAGTTCTTGAAAATAAAGACATAACTCGACTATTTTGTAGCTTAAATGAGTCAAAAATGTCCAGCTGCTGTTTTTTTAATTTTCATTATTTATTGGTTTATTTGGTCGGGACAGTGCATGTTAATGAACATACATGGGTCTCATGTAAACAAGCCACACCGGATTTGCATCCGTCGTCCCCCATGCGCACTCTCAAACACACTCTCATTCATCCTGGCCTATTGTACATGTTTTTAGTGGTAGGGGAAACCGGAGTACCCGGAGGAAACCTACGCAGACACGGGGAGAACATGCAAACTCCACACAGAAAGGCCCTGTCCAGGTGGGAATCGAACCCAGGACCTTCTAGCTGTGAAGCACGAGCGCTAACCGCTGTGCCACCGTGCCGTTTTGACACACGCCGTTAAAATAAAGTGTCCAATTTGTTTTTGGATATCAAAATGTCCTCTCATTCCTCTGTTTTAGGAATGTTTGTAGATCTAAAGTAATGATATTTAGCGTTTGAGGCATAAAAATGAAAGTATCTGGGCATAAATGTAATTGAAAAGCATTATATTTCACTTGCTGCTACCTGCGTGGTGTATTTTAGGGCCGACCGATATAGAGGTTTTTAGGTCCGATACGGAAACCAAAATAAAAGCTGTTGAAAAGGCTGACGGTCGATATGATTATGAACTTTTAAGCTTTTGTGGCTCATTGTCACTTTGTATGAAACTCAGGGTGAACTCTAATGTCCGGTCATATTGATGAGGATGAAAATGCGACATAAGAAAGACACAAACGTGAGGAAAAAGTGACGAAAAAGCAACAAAAAATGCAACAAGGAGGAAAAAGATTCATTTAGATGAGTTTTGTAGGTCTTAGCTTTCAAATGAGGCGTTACTCTGGCCTATAGGCTGTGACCTTTTAGATTTGGGTAAAGCTAAACTGGAGGAAATGCACTTGGTTAAGGCGGGGGTTAAGAGGTTAATTAGACAAAGCACAAGATTTTTTCCTTAAAGATTTACTCTGTCACTTTTTTTTTACTCGAGTAAGAAACAGACATTACTCACGTAGGAGTAAAAACAACTGTATGAAAAAATACACAGTTACTTCAAAAAGTCACTTAAGTATGTGCGCATGACTAAATGTAACTGAGTACGACCCGCCTCTGTCGATATTCCTCTATGGTCCGGCTCTAGTGTATTTACATGAGCTCATTAACATGGACTGTCCCGCCCAAATAAACTTAACATAAAACATAATAAATGAGTTAAAGGGATATTTCAGGATTTTTGACATAGGGCCTCATTTCCTAGTTATCCAGAGTGTTGTTGATGTCTGGAGATATTTTGTTCTTAAATTCATGCAGTTCTTATATTTGAAGAGTCTAGTGGCGCTAGGCTAATGCTAGGCTAATGCATTTCTATGGTATCAGTTAGCCTGCATTAAAAACAGTCTGACCCACTCCACAGTGCACCTGAGGCAAATCACTTATAACACCAGACTAACCATATAAATGTCTGTCCATTTTGCATTTAAAATAACTTATATTTGAGCAGCTTCGTGGCTGTAAGCTAACGCAGCGGCGGAGTGATCTGCGAGAAAATAGTCCCTCAAAATGCGGTAATTCATGTGATACAAGGTCAGTTATATTTCAAAAATTATTCTATCGACACAGACATTTATATGGTTAGTCTGGTGTTATAAGTGATTTGCCTCAGGTGCACTGTGGAGTGGGTCAGACTGTTTTTAATGCAGGCTAACTGATACCATAGAAATGCTTTAGCCTTGCCCTAGCCTAGCGCCACTAGACTCTTCAAATATAAGAACTGCATGAATTTAAGGAAAAAATATCTCCAGACATCAACAACACTCTGGATAACTAGGAAATGAGGCCCTATGTCAAAACTCCTGAAATATCCCTTTAATGTGGTTTATTTCCCTACACTGTGACGAGTTTACTGTTTGACTGCGCTCCACGCTTGGTCTATTCTGAAGATTACTTGTTCACGTGCTCCGGTTACGCCCGGCCCAGTCGCCGCCTTAAAAACGCTCTTCTGTGCGCCTGACGCGTCGGTTCTTCGTCAGTAATTTCACGCTTCACTTTTTCTGCAGAAGCGGCTAAAAGCGGCAGAAGCGGAGAGCAAGCTGAAGCAGGTTTACATCCCCAACTAGTGAGCGCCAGCACTTCCTCTCACATTTACTCACACAAAGAGACGTCTTGTATTCAGCGTCGTGTTGATGATGCCGTTGTTTTTATCCTGTTTAGTAACAAACCGAACCCGAACCAGCTGGTGAACAGTGTGAAGCCGCTGGTGAACGGAGCAGGGGCCCCGCCTCAGACCCCGGGACTGGGCCGCGCCTGCGAGAGCTGCTACAGTGAGTATTCAAGTCTGCATCGTCAATATCAAATACAAGCAAAGAGGTACCGTAAATTTCGGACAATGAAGCGCACCTTACTAAAAGCCTTGTACACAAACAGGCCGCACTCGAATATGAGCCGCTGGTTTTCATAGTGCCGTGCATCCGCTCAGATGAGGAGGAAGAGACGCCTCATCCCAGAGAAAGGTGCAGTTTCGGGCAGAGGGAGGGCGGCAGGACGGCAGTGATAAACGCGTAAAAAAGGCACAAATGTCCAGTGTAGCCGACCTCACTGTGGAAGTGTAGAGGCCGAGCACACCGGCACGGCGCTGCAGAGGCTTTTCTCAAACCGTGCGGGCTTTACACACGTGATTTATACATTTATCATAAATAAAATAAGACACGTATGTGCGTGTTGTAAGAGAGAGAGCAAACCTGGCTCTTTTTTTGTAGGTTAATAGCGAGTTGGCGACAGACAGAGCCTGCTCACAGGTAGGGCTGGGCGATATATCGATATTTAAGATATATCGATATATTTTTAAATGAGATATGGAATTAGACCATATCGCGTATATCGGGATATTTCAATTCAGATATTAAGCTATTAAGTTAACAAAAAGAAACCGGTAATCTCGAGCTGATTAAAAAAAAAAAAAGAGTGATCTTAAAGTGAGCACTTTATTTTGTGATCTCTTTATATATAAATGCTGCCCTCAGATACAGATTGACCTATTTTATTTTATTGGCTATTTTTATCCAAGATATTTTTTTTATTTAAATGTCCACCTTAGGAGCTTTGTTATGCAGTGTTTATGTTTTATATTTTATAGTGAGTTTTCAATAGAACTACTCATATTTGACTTTGACTTAACATATCATTTCATAAAAATATCGGGATATATATCGTATATCGATATTCAACCAAAATATATCGGGATATGACTTTTGGTCCATATCGCCCAGCCCTACTCACAGGAACCAAACGGCATGAACATATTACTCCTGTTCTGTCTTCTCTTCACTGGTTACCTGTTGCTTTTAGAATAGACTTCGAAATTCTATTACTTGTTTTTAAATCCATCCATGGACCGGCACCGCCTTATTTATCTGAATTGCTGTCTTTGCACGCCCCTGTCAGAGCTCTGCGATCCTCGGGCCAAAGTTTGCTGGATCGTCCAAGATCTCATTTAAAAACTAAAGGAGATAAAGCTTTTGCAGTAGCAGGCCCTAAACTGAGGAACTCCCTCCCTGTGAACATTAGACAGGCTACAGCAGTGGAGAGCTTCAAAACTCTGTTAAAGACTTATCTTTTTGCGCAGGCTTTTAACACAAGATGAGATGAGCATTTTTCATATTTTTACAGTTTACATTTTTTACTTTTCTTATCGTGTTATATTGTTGTGTTTTTTTTGTAGTTTTGTATTATTGTACTGTGTATCTGTACAGCACTTTGGGGGCAGTGATGACTGTTTTGTAAATGTGCCTTATAAATAAACTTGACCTTGACACGAGTTTAACATGCTTCCCCTGATGCCTGAGCCCTGACGATGGTTTCTCTGTCTCCGCGGCTTCTCTCGTCCAAACAAACAAAGTTCACGGCGCCCCCTGTCTGTCATGGCCAGACCCGCCTCTGTGCCTCTGCAGGAGGTTAAAAGCCTGTGTTTTCCTCCGCGGCGCAGCGTCTGGATTCAGCAGAACTGAACCGTGGCGCGAGGTCCAGCGCGTCACTGCAACCTCGGTGTGCGCTCTCTCATAGAAATAATAATAATAATTTTGCGTTTACTGCTAGAGACGCCTCTAGTGGCTGTTGCGTGGGAAAAAAGTAGCGGCTTATAGGCCGGAAATTACGGTAATAAAATAGACTTTTATGTATTTAGTTTAGAGTCAAGACCCTAAATCAGAATCAGATTAGTTTTTTATAGAAATACCCCAAGTCGTTCTGTGCCAGGGTTTCTGTTTCAAAAGGATTATGTCTCAAAATAAATTAAGGCCTTAACCCACACCTTAACTGAGCACATTTTCTACAGCTTTACCCAAATCTAAAAGCTTCTTCACTGGAGAGCTTACAGCCTCATTTGAAAGCTAAGACCTACAAAACTGAGCTAAGATTTTTTCTCGCGTCAGTGCTGCATTGTCTTCACTTTTTCGTTGTATTGTTGTCGCTTTTTTGTTGCTTTTCAGCACTTTTTTGCCGCCTGTTGTGTCACGTTTTTGTCATTCTTTTGATGCCTGTATCAAGAAGCTTTTAGATTTGGGTAAAGCCGAACTGGGGAAAAAGCACTCGGTTAAGTAAACTTTTTTCTTTTTTTACAGCAGAAGTTTATCAAAAATACAAATAACATGGTCTAGTAAAAGATCTCGCTTTGGTGCAGAGCTCAGCATACGACTTTAAAACGATACAAAATGAATGGTTAAAGGCTTTTATTGTCCTATTGGGCCTTATATAGACAAATATAGTTACCAAACATCCTTCAGTGAGCAGAGCATTTACTCTGTACACAGGCATTCAGTTGGATTTGCTGCTACTTGTATAAACCAAATACAACACAATGCTTTTCTGATGCCTCATGATGCATAATCTAAGCACTTTAAATTCCTTGCCTCTAGCTCTACTTACTGTGGACTAATAAAATGAAATGTCAAAAGTTTCCCCTCTTCAGTCGAGCTAAAATGATCGGCTTTAGTTTTCCGTGGGACATCAAGGGCGTGGACGTGCCACATGTTACGGCTCGTTTATTTGCTCAATCTGTATCATAGTTCTCAGACTTTTCAGGTTTGGCACCGCCCCCTTAAAACGATTCCAAGCATCAGAACGAGACAAAAACTTAAAGCCAGGCTGCAACACATCTCAAACAGTAGTTGTGCCCAGACCCTGACTTGTAGAAGAAGCCTGTGTCTAAGATAATCCCTGTGTTTGCAGCGAGCAGCTCCATCCAGTGGTATTCCTGGGGCCCTCCGAACATGCAGTGTCGCCTGTGCGCCTCCTGCTGGACGTACTGGAAGAAATACGGAGGTCTGAAGATGCCCACGAGACTGGAGAACGAGCGGCCTGGACCCAACCGCGCCACCATGGTAACCCCGGGGACGACATTCTGCTTTCAAATACGTCTAGAGTCAGAAAAAACAGCCTCAGTTTCTCTAATAAAAGTGTCGCTCTCACACTCTTTCTCCCTATTCAGCGACAACTAAGCAAAATGCTGCTTGTTTTCTGAGAATCCGTCTCATATTTACGTTAAAAACAGTCTGTAAATATATGTTAGAATTAGACGAGCCTTAAAGGTGCATTATGCAACTTTTTATGCGGGAAAAAAAGTTTATATTTGTGTGTATTTGACCTTCTAGTAACCAAGATGCTGTGTGAGTGGTCAGAATGGCGCCTTTATTTTCCATCATTTCATTTAAATTATATTAAGGATGGTAATGACAACTGGGAAGTAGCAAGATCTCAGAGTATAATATGTATTAATGCACCTTTATAACATAAAAGTAGCACATTCTTTTGTTGTTCTTTATTTTGCTGTTGTTTTGTTTTATTCTTCTTCATCATTTATTGTTACTTTGCCCTATGTTCCTTTGTTTATGATTTGCTACCTTGTAAATATTAAATGTAATGTTATTATTTTATTTTGGGGTGGGCGCTTATAAGCCTTTGGCTTCAGCCCACTCCCTTTGAGCAGGTTAACTGCTCAAACAAATAAATAAACTAAAAACTAAACTAATCACAGTGGTCTCTACAACGCTCCAGGATCAATTGTTTTGTAGGTTTTCTTGTGTGAGGCTCCGTCAGCAGTGAAAACGTTCCAAACAATTGATCCTGGAGCGTCTTAGAGGCCACTGTGATGGAAAGTAAAGGCGCCATGCTTGTGCGTAATTGACCTTGTAGTGACAAGGTCAAATACGCAGAAATATCAACTTTTTTTTCACATAAAAAGTTGCATAATGCACCTTTAAAGGGATATTTCAGGATTTTTGACATTGGGCCTCATTTCCTAGTTATCCAGAGTGTTGTTGATGTCTGGAGATATTTTTTTCTTAAATTCATGCAGTTTTTATATTTGAAGAGTCTAGTGGCGCTAGGCTAGGGCAAGGCTAAAGCATATCTATGGTATCAGTTAGCCTGCATTAAAAACAGTCTGACCCACTCCACAGTGCACCTGAGGTAAATCCAGACTACCGATATAAATGTCTGTGTCGATAGAGTAATTTTAACCATTTTGCATTTAAAATAACTTATATTTGAGCAGCATCAGCTTCGTGGCTGTAAGCTAACGCAGCGGCGGAGTGATCTGCGAGAAAATAGTCCCTCAAAATGCGGTAATTCATGTGATACAAGGTCAGTTATATTAAAAAAATATTCTATTAACACAGACATTTATATGGTTAGTCTGGTATTATAAGTGATTTACCTCAGGTGCACTGTGGAGTGGGTCACACTGTTTTTAATGCAGGCTAACTGATACCATAGAAATGCTTTAGCCTTGCCCTAGCCTAGCGCCACTAGACTCTTCAAATATAAGAACTGCATGAATTTAAGAAAAAACATATCTCCAGACATCAACAACACTCTGGATAACTAGGAAATGAGGCCCTATGTCAAAAATCCTGAAATATCCCTTTAATACAATGATACGCGCGTACGGTGATGAACAAACTAAGGCAGTCGGCTTTTTTGACCAGCTCAACCCGCTCCGTGATGAAATAAGAATCCTGTGACCTAATCAGTGCTAATTTCGTCGACTAAAATATTGAGTCATAATTTCAGTCAAGTAATATTTTTTCGGACTAAAATTGGACTAAAACTAAAATTTTATAAAATGTATGAGACTAAAACTGTGACTAAAATGTCCAGATTTTTTTTTTTTTTAATCAAACTGAAAAGAAGAAACTAAAACCATCCAAACTTCACTGACAGTTTGAAAGAGCCTCAGATCATTTAAATCCTCTGCCAAAGGATCAGCTCTGAACTTTGTTTATGTGGGAGAAGCTTCATGAAGCAAAGGACCTTGATTAAAGAGTACCAAAGCCTTTCCCCACCCACAAACAAAAGTCAAAAATTGCCACGAAAGAGGCGGTCTCTGAAGTTTGGGGGTGAGTGTGTGGGCCTTTGCATTGGCACAATCACAGCACACTGATTACGTGGGAGGGACTTGGTTATATACCACAGGTACAGGGGCAGGATAATGGGCAGCACCTGATGACGATGTGTGGAGCTGGTGCGGCTTATGACGTTTTGTGGAGGCCGTGGACACGTCTCCAGCCAATCAGGAAATTCTAATTTAGTAGCAGAGTTTACCCTGAAGGGGGCGCAACCCATTAGTTTTCAGGCCAAAGTTAGGATTTAACACATGTTTGCGCTATAATGTCAGAATAATGTCAGGGACCAGTGGACAACACTATTGAGACAGTTGGTGTTTAGTTGCTCTTTAAATGTGATAATAATAAATATTACAAATGCAAAGTCGACTAAATTCGTCTTAATTTTAGTCGACTAAAACTAGAAGAGAATTTTTTGACTGAATCTCGACTAAATTAAATACATTTTTTGTCAAAATGAACACTAGACCTAATCTGACCCACAGGTCCCGGAACACTCGTTTGTTACTAGAAGCTTGCAGTTTAATCTCTTAACCCCCGCCATAACCAAGTGCATTTTCTCCAAATCTAAAATATTACAGCCTATAGGCCAGAGTAACGCCTCATCATTGCTTTTTAGTTAGGGTTTAGTTAGGGTTTTCGTCACTTTTCTGTTACTCTTTTGTGGCTTTTTCATCCTCGTTTTCGTCTAATTTTTGTCGCTATTTTGCACACTTTTTTCAAGAAGCTTTTAGATTTGGGTTTGGCCAAACTGGAGAAAATGTGTTTTGGTTCAGGTGGGTGTTAAGAGGTTAAGAGGACACACGTAGAGTCTGTTGATCGTGACAAACATGATGCTTCTGAATTATTACTGAAGGATAATCCCAGTGAATGTTTTCTCTTTCACTCTTGAAGTGAAACTTGTCATTCACGGGTTCGTTCGTGGATAAACCTCTCCCCTCTCTCTCCTCAGAGCCCCCACGGCCTCCCGCTCAGACACAGCGGCAGTCCCAAGTTCGCGGCCAAGACTCGACAGGCGTTCTACCTGCAGACGTCCGCCGTGACCCGCGCCGCCCGCCGACTGTGCCAGGACCTGATCAGACCTCGCTACCTGGCGCGACACCCGTACCTCCCCGTCAACTCGGCCGCCGTCAAGGCAGAGAGTGAGGACAGAGATATGACTTAATCAGGCCTGACCGAGATTCAGCTTCAAGTCTCTGCAGATCTGAAGCTGGATCGTAATTCTCGCAAAGAAGACTGTGTCCGAATGTCCACACTAGTCCCTATACAGTGGGAACGCTCAAATATACAGTTGTGCTGAAAGGTTTCATACCCTGGCAGAAGTTTTGACCATTTTTTTTTACCTTTTCACTCATAGTTAGTTGTTTCACCATACTGTAAATGGCTCCACTGAGTTTGCTCTTTTTAAATCATAATGGAAAAAAGAAAGCTTTGGTCTGTCCGAGGAAAAGCTTGGTCAGGTTTACTTCAAGAATTTGGAAGCACTGGCGCTCCTGCCTATATGTGTAAATAATGATGATGTACAGTAACTTTCTCTTCTTTTATTAGCATCATTCTTTTGTTATTTCTTTTTATACTATGGACCAGGATTCTGTGTCCTTAATAAAGCTTGATTGATTGATTGACCCTGATCCAAAGTTTGCATAACCCCAGTTCTGTGCATTGCCCCCTTAACATCAATGACAGCTTGGAGTCTTTTGTGGTCATTGTGGAGAAGGTTCTGTTTATCTAATGGTAAAGCGGCTCATTCCTCTTGACCTTAAACTTTATGATCAGGGTCATTTTTGGTACTTTCTTTTTTCATTATGATTTGAAAAGAGCAAACTCAGTTGTTTCACCATAAATGGCTTCACACAACCATTAACTATGAGCGAAAAAAAAACTTTTTGCGTTATCTTGCATATTCTTCATCAAAAATTCTGCCAGGGTATGTAAACTTTTGAGCACAACTATATATTGTTACATTGAAAAGTAGCTAATGTTAGCTGCTTATATTTGGCATTAGCTGTTAAAGCAGTACTAAGTAACTCATGCCCCTAGCGGCCATAAGCGCAACTGCAGGTGTCATAGCAAGTTACGATTTTTAACTTATTAAATGTCTTGGAGAGTAAATACTACGCTGACAGAAAAGGTGAAGGGAGAGAGGGTTGTTGTACATCCAGTTATACAATGGGGATATTTTTTTTCACTCAAACTTGGCTGTAAATACTGTTTAAAGTGGCGCTAGCCCGCAGTTAGCTTTGCCCGTTAGCCTGTTAGCTTCTTCTCCGTGATTCTAATAGTGTGTATTGCTTGCTCCGCCCGGTGGCAGGCAAGTTGCAAGCATGGTTTTCTGGCCAGAGACACCAGGGGGAGATGAAAGACCCTCCAATCATACCATTAACACTTGTATTACCCCCAGAGGGACTACAGAAAGGATTTGTTAAGGTAAACACGTTACTTAGTACTGTTTTAAATGATCGATAGCTTCCTCACACAACAAGGCAATAAACCAAGGAGTTTTCTTTTCCATGTGAAATCCATCCATCCATTTTTTTCCACTGCTATCCTCCGGGTCGCGGAGGCAGCAGTCTGAGCAGAGATGTCCAGACTTCCCGATCCACACACACCTCCTCCAGCTGTTCTGGGAGGACCTTGAGGCGACACAAGGCCACAGAGACATAGTCCTTCAGTGTGTCCTGGGTCTGGGCCTCCTCCCAATAGGACATGCCTGGAACACCTCCAGAGGGAGGCGACCAGGAGGACTCTACTCTGAGCTCCTTGAAAGAAACCCATTTCAGCCGCTTGTATCCACGATCTTGTCCTTTCGGTCATTACCATAGGTGAGGGTGGGAACGTAGATCGATCGGTAAATCGAGAGCTTTGCCCCCTGACTCAGCTCCCTCTTCACCACAACAGTCCGATACAGCGACCGCATTACTGCTGACGCTGCACCGATCCGTCTATCGATCTCACGCTCTGTCCGTCCCTCACTCGTGAACAAGACCCCGAGATACTTGAACTCCTCCACCGACCTGAAGAGGGCGCCACCTGTACAATCCATGTTAAATAAAACTTATCTGACTGATATTTATCCATAAATATTACACTGTCACTTGATTATGGTCGGTGTTTATCGCGAAAATCCATTATTACCAAAGTTTAGCAAACATCTTGTAGATGCAGTTCCTCAATCTTCTTGTTTCTCATCAACAGAATGAGTGCTCCATGTTCTATAGTGCAGCTCTATATAGTAAAGGAGGAGTTTGGGACTAGGGGTGACATTTGGACACAGTCTATGTTTTCTCCTGTTTCCTACTCCACCTGCTTCACCTCCTGTTCATATAAATATTCATTCATATAAATATAAATACAAGATGAACTAACAATGTAAATACTGTAACTACTCTTAAACCACATTTTTTAAATAATTTTACCCTGGAATTTAGTGCTAATGCTTATTACATCTTTTAGTCGGGTTCTCCAGTTGTTTGCATCGATATTTTTGGGACCAGGAAAGTTTGAGAACCCCCTGCTTTATGTTAAACTAAAACAAGTATAAAGACTTTGGGGTGTGACATAGTTGTAAACACCTTTAAAGAAACATATTGGATTTTAACTCATCCTTTCATTGTTTTGCCGACGTCCAAATCAGTCTGAGCCGAAGTCTATTCATTAAATACAAAATCATCTCACCCTCATGTGTTTGTGTCTTTGACTCTGAACTCTCGACAAATGGATGTAACTTTAGTATTATTTCTCTCTGCAGGTGTGCTACGGTTGCCAGAGAAGCTCAAGAAGCCATCACTAAAACCTGTGGAACGCAAACCACTTGAATCAGTCGTCCGGTATTTAGGTAAGGCCACGCTTTATCATAACGTTTAAATACCAGAGTCTAATTTTAATCTCATGAACTACTTTTGATTTAGTTTTAGTCTCATTTTAGTCACAAAACATTGCTTTGACGACCATTATGATGAGATACTTTAGTCTGTGAAATTACCGCTGCTCTGATGTCCTTGTCTTCTGTGTGTTCAGAAGCACACCCTCGCCCCGTGAAAGAGCCGCCCCGCGGAGCCTGCATCTCCACAGGGAGCCTCACTCCCATCAAGGCGTCCCCCATCCTGAACCACGGCTCCCCCACCATCCTCGGCAAACGCTCCTACGAACAGCACAACGGACTCGACGGTGAGGGAACAAACAGTTCCAGACTTTATTTCAAGGGACACCGAGCGTCTGTGTGGCCAGAAGGTCACCGCACCTTTTAGGGTGAAAATATAACCCTATAGATGGAGCAACGTCTACATCACATCAGTGGCGCCAAAAGGTTAACGCCCCTTTTCGGGGGAAAACAGAAGCTCCGTACATTGGAATGAATGAGGAAAGATCGTATGAAAACGTTAATTTACACATGAAAAAACGTTTTCTTTGTTTTATTTAATTATCAAACGTGAAAAGGAAGCCATGGAAGTGACCTGTTGTTTCAGATAATTCACAGAGAAGACGGTTAACGTTTTAAAACTGAGCTGCTAAACCCACTGTGATCATGACTGGTCTGTGACATTTGCCTGTGTGACTTTTTCGCTGGATGCTTTAAAATGTCACTACAGCTTCAGCTTTTAGTCTGTTGCTTTTATATTATCATTAAATTAAAACCATACAGCCTACGATGTAGTTTGTAGCTTATGAGAGCAAATGGTATGGTTCATTCAGCAGCTAACCTACTAGCTGCTAATGCTAACATTAATGTGCGTTTTAAAACCGAGAGAATCATTAATTAGGCCTAATGCTGAACAGGTTTGATGAGTTTGAATAATTACCTATTAAAGACGTTACACAAAGTGCATAATACACGGCCACCAGGGGGAGCTGTTTCCTCAGTAATGAGCTCTGACATGGCCATAACAAAATGCTAGTGATCGATAAACTCGCTCATATAAGTGTCCACAAAAAATTAAAAATCTTCCAATCGTCTTCTGACAGTGACTTGATGTGTCTGTGATCAAGAACGGACATTGTCCTGTAGTTCTGACACTGGTTTGGAATATTTTATCCTCCGAATGAGAAATAGTCCCTGTTTCACATACACACTAATGCAATTTTTAACTCTAGATTCCCCCAATCTATATTGAAATGAATGACATCGGCTGAAAACTCATTATTTTGTTTTAAGGACCAAGTCAGTCCTCAGGATCTCGTCACGTCAGTAAAATGCACTTTTGTTCACTGTCCTTATCAACAATTAGAGCCACTCTATGTGAAGGAGATGCTGCATGAGGCGAATGGTGGTTACACCAGATAAAGCAAAACTGAACATTTCACAGTGGCTTTTTATTGTGGCCAGCCTAAGGCACACGTGTGCAATAGTCATGTGGTCTAATCGGCATCCTGATTAGAGGTCGACTGAAATATGGGTGTTTTACAATATCGTTTCCACCGGTCCTGAGCCAGTGTGCTGGATCAAAAAGTAAAGATGTATAATAGAAGTAGTGAAAAATCCGCACAAGTGTTTGCTCACCAGCTTTTCAATAACAGCTCACCACAGTAGTGACGTTTCCCGAAACGTCACTACTGTGGTGAGCTGTTATTGGAAACCTCCCACAGCTTCCTAGGCTTCAGGAGCTAGAAAATCGGTTACACCTCAGATCCTATTGTATGTTTTATGTTGCAGACTTTTGCTTGGAATTTCAGATCCATAAGAGATAGACTTACCGTGTTTTGCTTTGGAATCTGTCTTTAAAACAAGCTCCTTCAGAAATGGCTATAAAACACGAATGTCTTGAATGTCCCTATGCCCCTTGTAAAGCGCCCCCTGCTGTCACTGTTCAACACTGACACATTTTACGGTTTAGAAACCTCATACACTCGATTAAAAATCATCGGTCGACCTCTAATCCTCATATGCCTAACCTGAAGTGGGATCATTTGTATCATCTGTCACTAACACAGATTTGTGAACAGTTTTTGAGAGAAATGTGTCTATTGTGTTTCATGCCTTTGAGTCCAGTGCATGGGAGCAAAAACAAAAGTGTTTTTATACTTCAGTGTGTTTTAGCCAATGGCCGCTGACTGCTCTGCTTTGTGACTACGACACTGGAGGCCGCCATTGCTGCGCTATTGCTGTAGTACCTCCATATGGCCGCTATTCCCCATTGGAATGCATTGGACTTTAGACACGTTAAAAACAGCTTTAATGCCCGGTGCCTAATGTTTTAGAAGTGGCTAGAGCTAGATATTCCTCCTGTAATTACGCTGGGTTAAAAACAATCTGGGGCATCGGGCTGGTTATGGTAGCATAAATTTTAGGAATCTCCTACTTAACGGGGGTCGGACTGTTAGCATTGGAGCTGCGCGAGCTACACGTCACGCAAGGGCGAGTCTACAGTGAAGCTCCCCCCCTTATGCCCTTATTAGGAACATGCTTCGTCAGAGCTGGGGAGGAGGAGTCTGTAAATCCGCCATGATTTCCCCCTCGAACGTGGTCATTGTGGTAAACGGGGAGGAGTGAGTATTGGCGGTCTATTAATAATATGTCTATGGTTTTAGCGTTTACTGCAGTCGCGCTCATACCAGTGTTAATTTCGTCAACTAAAATATTTAGTCTTAATTCTAGTCAAAAGTTATATTTTTGACGACTAAAATTGGACTAAAACTAAATTAAACGTTTTTCATAAGACTAAAACTATGACTAAAATGTTCAGATATTTTAGTCGACTAAATAAGACTAAATAAAAATGAAAAGGAGAGACTAAATCATCCAAACTTCTATTGACCGTCTGAAAGAGCCTCATATCATGTAAATTCACTGCCAAAGGAACAACTCTGAGCTTTGTTCATGTGGGAGCAGCTCCATGAAGCAGAGGAGCTGATTAAATATGATTATAATGAATATTATAAATGCAAAGTCGACTAAATTAGTCGACTAAATTTACTTGCAATTTTAGTCGACAAAAACTACACTAAAATTGAAGATATTTTTGTGACTAAATCTCAACTAAAATTGAATTACATTTTCGTCAAAAGACTAAACTAAATTAAAATATGTTGTCAAAATTAACACTCGCTCATACTTGGCTTCTGCCTGACGTTTGTCCCATCAGCTTCGTAGCCAAAGTGATGGAGGTTAAAAATTCCCAGATGACGGACCGTGATGATGCAGAAGGGAAATGTCTTCAGCAGGGTCATGACTGATCACACCAAAAATCTGTTGTTCTCTAGTGAAGGTTTGCATTGGCCTTCATAAAAAATGAAAAACGTACCCGTGGCGGAGAGTAGTCGTAGTTGTAAATGCTTTTAGATATCAAACTTTTAGATCAGTTTCCTAAAGTAGGCCGGTAAACCTTAATATTTAGCCCCTGTCTCCGCCTCGAGGTTTTCCAAAGGCCCTCGGTTTTGGGCCACGTCCCACTTTCCTGTCGTCCCGAGCGAGTGTGGACTTTCGGAGGCGACAGACGGAGATGACAGAGCGCGTGTGGGGTGGAAAAAAAAAAAAAAAAAAACTGGAGCCGAGAAAACCAGAGGCCGTGATTGGACGCCGCGTCGTCATGGTAACAGCGGCCATCAGGAAGTGGAGCAGGGGGTCGTTCGAGGCGACGCTCTCGATTTAAAATGTGTGTGTTTTATAATTTATCGAGTCTCATTTTTACATTACGTTGATGATTTGGCAACAGCCGTGACAAAGGTTTTTAAAAAGGGCGACGTCTGGACTGGGTTGCTTGGGCAGTAATGCGATTTTTTTTAATGATTTCAGGACAGAATCCGGGTTCGCAAGCTGATAAAATGTAATGAAATAACATCTTAATGTGTGATTTTTCTTTGGGAAGTAAGAAATCTTGCAAGTTGTTGTTCCTCTTTGTTGCCACCAGGGGGCGATTCACTGATTGGTTAGTGCTGAAGTCTCTCTCTGTATTGCCTGTGCTCAGGTAAACCGAAGATGCTGGCCTCTCAGTGGGACATCGTGGCCAAACGAACGATGGCGGACGAGGTTCATGAACTGGACTGAACGGAAGAGGCGCCGCTGCACTCACCTCCGCTCTGGTACTATATTTAAAACAAAACTTAAAAAAAAACAAAGAAACTACAGAATGTCTTACTTTTATCTTCCTACACACAGTTGACCAATTATCAAAGAGGTTGGTCGGCTATATTGTTTATGAATAAGACTGACCTAGTTCTTGAGATTTATCACAAAACACTTTATTTAAAATCAAAGTTAAAGCCATACTGTGCAACATTTCACCCAATAAGCGTCGAGGTCATGGAAAACGCATCGCAAATCCTATTGTCACGTTTCTGTAACTTTTGGTTTTTAATAGGGCTGTCGATACATTTTTTAATCACGATTAATCGCACTTGTGAAATACGATTAATCGCGGTTAATTTATCTAGAATAATTATATTCATTTTTAATACTTGTCCAACATAAAACACTTAAATGTAAAGCATTTGATTATTGATTGCACATTTCATTCACCAAATATTCACAGTTTCATAATTATGGGAAAAGCCCAACAGCTTATGTCTCTTCAGCCCTTTGTTGGTCGCTCGCCCAAGGCTTGATAAGTCACATTTTAGATACATTTTCTTTGGTGCTGAACATTTTGGAAAGAATCTGAACTTTTAGGTTCATAGAGTAGTAGAGTATCAGGAAATAATTAAAATCATTTTTGTTGAAATAGGATAATTAGACGAGCCTTTTTGATGCATAAGAGGCTCTTTTGTTTCATAAAAGTACCTCATTGTGTGAAAAGTTTGGAGAGTCCTGGCTTAATCAATCAATCAATCAATCAATGGTTTTGTATAGCCCAATATCACAACAGGAGTTGCCTCATAGGGCTGCACCGAACATTAAGGCAATAAAACAGCAGTAAATATGACAATGTAAAGTTCAGGCGAATCAAGTATCCAGCCAAACATAATGTCCAAATATAGCAGACGAGCGGCGCGGGTGTCCCCTGTCCTTAGACTCTCCAGCACGGCAAGGAAAAAACTCAAAAACCCAGTGAGAGAAAAGAGAAACCTTGGGGAGAACCACAGAAGGACAGATCCACTCCCATGGACGGACAGGCTATAGAGAACCAGGGCCGGTCCCTTCAGCAGACGGGACAAGATCGCAGACCGTCCAGTCCTTGTTGTCAATCCAGTAGGCAGGGTTCCTCTGTTTAGCAGGGTTCCTCCGCTCGATCTAGACCAGTGTTAATTTCGTCGACTAAAATATTTAGTCTTAATTTTAGTCAAAGTGATATTTTTGACGACTAAAATTGGACTAAAACTAAATTAAAAGTTTTTTATGAGACTAAAACTGTGACTAAAATGTCCAGATATTTAGTCGACTAAATAAGACTAAATAAAAATGAAAAGGAGAGACTAAAATCATCCAAACTTCTATTGACCGTCTGAAAGAGCCTCAGATCATGTAATCCTCTGCCAAAGGATCAGCTCTGAGCTTTGTTCATGTGGGAGCAGCTCCATGAAGCAGAGGAGCTGATTAAATATGATTATAATGAGTATTATAAATGCAAAGTCGACTAAATTTGTCTTAAATTTAGTCGACTAAAACTAGACTAAAATTGAAGATATTTTTTGGACTAAATCTCGACTAAAATTGAATTACATTTTCGTCAAAAGACTAAGACGAAAACTAAATTAAAATATGTTGTCAAAATTAACACTGATCTAGACAGTCCCTCCCGAGGGGGAGTGGGACAGGAGACACCATGTGAATAGTAATGAACAGACTACAGATAATATAAATATTGTATCATAATAAGACAGTAAGAAGAAGAAGAGGATAGCGCTCAGTGTTTCTTCTAAGGCAGCTTTACTTCAGGCTGTGGGTTAGAGCTTTACCTAACTGACCTGATCATAAGCTCATTCGAAGAGGTACGTTTTAGCCTAGTCTTAAATGTAGGGACTGTGTCTACTTCTTTAACGTGAGCTGGGAGTTTATTCCATAAAACCGGAGCTTGGAGCTAAAGGCTCTTCCTCCTACGGTGATTTTGGAGACCCGAGGAATCACTAGTAGCCCTGAGTTTTGAGAGCGGAGTCTCTGGTTGGCCGATATGGAATGATAGTGTCTTGGAGATAGAGCGGAGCCATACCTTTTATGGCTTTAAATGTGAGGAGCAGGATATTAAATGTTATTCTAAACTCAACAGGAAGCCAATGAAGAGACTTTAGCACAGGTGTAATGTGTTCTCTTCTCTTTGTACGTGTTAACAATCTCGCAGCTGCATTTTGAACTAATTGAAAACTTTTTAGGGAACTTTTAGGACACGCTGCTAGCAGGCAGTTACAGTAGTCCAGCCTTGATGAAACACATGAATAAGTTTTTCTGCATCACTCTTAGGTAGGATATTTCGTGTATGGCTTACACTTCTGTATCTGAGCACACACGTGACCTGAAAGACAAAGACTTCTACATATTGCTCGGTTAAGGTGGGGGTTAAGTTTTAGCAATAACTTATTCAGTCTTCTGTGATCTGTTGCAGAATTCGTGAGTTCGTCCAAACGCCACAGACGAGGACGGATGTTTGACCCCCTGAAGAAACATCTCTCTTTGTCCTCGCTTCTTGTTTTGAGACCGACGTTTCTCAAAGACTGTGGCTGGACCCGCGCCCCGCTGTACAGGACTAATCTTTACCATTATTACCATCTATGTAATTAATGTTATTATAATTTTCTACTATAACTTTGCCTATTGTTTGTCGACCGATGGAACTGCCCAGGTTTCATGAAATGCTTGCTTAAAAATCCATTTGTGGCTGGACGGACTGTAGAGAGAAAAAAAAGAAGAAGAAGCCAGTCGCATCTAATTATGTGTTTTATTACAATTTATTTTAACTTCATGATGAAAAAATAAAATGATGAGAAGCGCTTTTATTTCCGCTACATAGGTTTGCTTCTCTTTTGGTTTGATGAAAAAAGAAAAGAAAAAAAAAGCGTTTGGACAGTTCGGTTTGTGAGTTGGCCGTGATCTTGGGCCTGAATGGTTTAACTTATTCAAGGAAGAAGTGCTGTTTTTCTACCTTTTTCACAAGTAATGCATCTAAGCTTCAGTAATGCAATTAAAAAAAGAGGATTGGTTTTCATGCGTCTTTGTAGTTCTTTCAGTTTTGTACCAAGCTGCAATAAGCCCATACTGTACTTTTTTTTTACATCCAAGAGCTTACAATATCTCATTTCCGAAATGCAAGTTAGGTCACTTTGCGCAGCAGGCCTCAAACAAGGCCGGACGTTGGGACAAGGTTGGGACAGGTCTAAATGAGCCAGAACTGTAGTAATATTTGCGTGAGGATAATCTCAATTTGTCATATTGGGTCGTGCTGTAAGACCATACCATCTCTGATTCCATAATAAATAAATAAATAAATCGCAATACATTCACTAATGCTAACCAATGTCCGATGGTTGCTCTGCTCCGTGACCGCGACGCTAGGGGCCGCCATTGCTGTAGTACCTTCATAGGGGCGGCAAAACAAGCTAGTTTTCCATTAGAAAGCATTGCACTTTACACACGTTTTAAGCAACTGTAAAGCCTGGTTTCTAATAAAAACTTTCCACAGCTAGATATTCCTCCTGTGATAACGCTGGGTTAGTTACAATTAAAGAAACTAGGCTGGTTTTCATAAGGAACATTTTAGAAATCTTGTATACTAATGAGGGCTGGACTTTGATTGACAGGCTGTTGGCATTAGAGCTAACGGCGCGGTTAAGATTGTCTACAGTCTACAGTGAAGTTCCCGCCCTTTTGCTCTTTTTAAAAACATGCTCCATCAGAGCTGGGTAGGAGGAGTCTGTAAATCCGCCTTAGATTCCATTTCGAACGTGGTCATTATGGCAAACGGGGAGGAGTGAGTGGACGATGTCCGTTATTTTTTACAGTCTATGATACTAACACGTCTAGCGCTAACGTCCACAGAAGCTTATGAATACACTCACTGAGGAGACTCAACACCTGCTAAAACATCATTATTGTTAGGAAAGACTTGCCTTTGCAGTGCTTCTGTCGCCTTTATAGTTGAAGACAATGTTTTAGGAGGTGCAGAGGCTCCTCAGTGAGAGGATTTACAAGCTGCTGTGGAAGTTAGCACTAGATGCATTAGCATTAGCGAATGTGTTGCGATTAGCCTGTTTATTTGCACTCATCAGCCTGGAAGCTGCGCATGGGACGTTCCAACATGACAACGATCCAAAGCACAAGGCCATGTCAACCTCTCATTGGCTACAACGGAATAAAGTAAAAGTTCTGGAGAGGCCACCTCAGTCTCCTGACCTCAATGTTATTGAGCCACTCTGGGGAGATCTCAAACGACAGCCCAGGAATCTGCAGGAACTGGAGGCTTTTTGCCAAAAAGAATGGCCGGTTTTACCATCCAAGGAAATAAAGAGGCCCATCCTCAACTACCACAAAAGAATCCGAGCTGCCATTGATGTCAAAGGGGCAAAACACAGTATTAAGAGCTGGGGTATGTAAACTTTTGATCAGGGTCATTTTGGTTCTTTATTTTTTATTTTTTTATTATGATTTAAAAAGAGTAAACTCAGTTGTTTGGCCATAAATGGCTTCACACAACCATGAGTAACTATGAGTGAAAAAAACTTTTTGTCATTCATATTCTGTCTGGGTATGTAAACTTTTGAGCACAACTGTACTTAGCAATTATTTTCATGTTCTGATACATTTGCTGGGGCCACAGTTTTGGACTGAGGAGGCGAGGCCTGACTACAGCACGTGTAAGGGGAGCTTCAAGGAATAAAGGTTGGGAACCCTGCGCTAAAGGGTAAGTTCTCTTCTAATGTTGATCTAGTATTAAAAACATATGGGCGATTAAGTTAAGTTAGCTGCTTGCTAAATCTACTACAGGAGCCAAGCCGACCCCTGCTATTGACTGCAGTGGCTCAGTCTCCCCCGCATCAAATTCAGCAAAGTAACAAATTAGTCATCATGATTCTCCTGTGTGCGATCAGCGCTGGCGAAACAAGAAAACACCCACCGCTTCCTGTAGCACTTAGAAAGTAAACGTGCTGTTTATTGTAGCTGCAGAAACAACTTTTTGTGACGATGTCCAGAAAACTCTTGGCAAACGAGTGTTGTTCCAATACCAGTTTTTCCGATCCGATACCGATGTTGGGTTCTGAGTAGTCACAGATACCGAGTACCAGTCCGATACCCGCAGCAAGTGAGTAAAACAATAAAGCCTTTAAAATACAGTATGTCAAACCTATAGCACATGTCTCATTATGCAGATTAAACTGTGATTTATGCTGCTTGATTCTATGTAGGGGAAAAAAGAGAACACAAATGTGATTATTTGGGGTTTTATATCTGCATAGCCCAAATAACACAATATGGTATCGGATAGGTTTGGGTTTAGGTCATAGATATAGTATACAAGAGATCGATGATTATCTGTTCAGCCCCATTCATTGCAATGGTCTCGAGTGGTCTGTGAAATTAACATGGCTGTGAAGTCTTCTCCTACGAAGCCTGTTCCAAGCCCTGTCAATCTGGAGCTCTGAAAAGCTTCCACTTTTTAGTGCTGATGTACAAAAACCAGTGTGGTTAAAAATATGACACCTAGCCCAGCGTGTCAAATCGCTATGACATGGGTCAGAGCGATTTTTAGAAAAAATAAAACTCTTTGGGGCCAGGGTTTTAAGCCGTGCTAGGGAAGGTCAAAGTGCTCATTTAAACCCCGTTTGCCAAGTGTCTTTTGGGGTCGCCCCTGGCCACCAGCACTGTCAGCTCCCCGCCATGAGGACCATAAAGAAGCGCGTTCCCATACCAGGAATATCTATCGGTATCGGAAAAGTCAAAGATAGGACGGATGGTGAACGAGTATTAACTTACAAATTAGCAGGTGCTATTTTCAGTGTGTTTTTCAGCGCTGCAAGGCGGAAAAAGAAACGTGCTGCACTCCATTAGTTTCGTTGGCTGGAGATTCAGAGAATGTCTGATAGCAACGGTTGCTATGAGGTAGGATTGGACAATGACCGTTTTGGGGTGGGGGGTTTTGCAAAAGGTATAACGGTATAAAAACCTGTGTGTTTGCTACTCCCACAAAGCGCTCTTTCCGTTTGTTTTTGCAATCGGACTTTACTTTTAGAAGAGCCTCTGCCTCTCCCAAGATTTGCATGAACTTCACTTTCAATAAAGAAATGACAATTGGCTTGTTGCATCCCAACCACACAGTCTACAACGCCCACACCTCCTGTTTACTTCATCACATCACTAACAACCACAACTACACACTATTATTCCCACAATAATAAAGCTCAGTTATTCTCCACCTGATGGCCGGGACACTCACGGGATGTCAAAATCGCGAAATCTTTGCTGCAGTTTTGAGGTTTGAATTTGAATATTTTATTTCGAGCTAAAGAAGAAGAAAAGAAAAACAGAAATATATATATACATAATAAAGAAAAGAAAAGAAAAAAGAAAAAATAATTTACATTACAGCTCGAAAAGGAGTGGGAAGAAGACAAGCTTATTGACTCCCACCCTGTTCATAAACTTAAATAACAATAACTAACTAACAACAGTGCATATTTCTTACCATTTTACAAAACAACTATCAACCGAGTTGGTTACATATTAACAAATGCGACACTGCATTATACTAGGTCAACATTCACAGTATCTCACACGCTACAACCAGTGTATTATTCTGTCTCCCATACAGAATTCATTACCATGTTGGCATTACCGTTATTCACCATCACCATTTCAACCCATATAGCATTACTCTGTATCAAAGTGTTTGAATGATACATAAAATACTCATTCACATTTATTCATGAAAGGTACAGTAATCGCAGACTGTTTGATGTTCATGATAACAAGAATGGTCTTAATGATATGTGTTAAAAGGGATTCGGGGCTTTTCTTTCTTTTTCTTCTTTTCTGTGACTGGACCTGCTGCCAGAGGGGAGCAGCCCCCGAGCAACCGGACCATCATTTGTTAAGTGTCCTATACTATGCATTAAAAGAGACAATGTTAGGAGTCTGCTGCCAGAAGAGAGTTTCCTCGAGCTGCCGGCCCCCACATGTCTGCCTATACTATGGGTTATGTTGAATGCGGAGTACATAGATATGTGCATGATTTACTTCTAAGAATTTAGTTCCTTTATATTACCATCAGCATCAATAGCAGTACTGCTGTCTGAATTGATTGAGTTTGATTCTAAGAATAATCCACAGATTGTTAAGTATTAATCCTAGACTGTTACATTTAAAGTTTAAAGTTTAAATAGTGATGATAACAACACAACAGCAATAGCAATAACAATGGCAATAACAACTGCAATAGTGTAATAGTAACAACCACAATATACTTCATTATTAGTTAGATCTGACCTTTAAAGTATACAGCACTTTGTGACACCCATTAGCAATCAAGTACCCATTTCCTCCTTCTGGTACTTTGACCATACCATTTTTTTATATCTTGATTTGAAATGATGAATATTTGGACATTGTTTATATTCTGCCCCCAATTTGTTCCAGAGTTTAACTCCACATACAGACACACACATACTTTTCCTAGTGGAAGACACTGCTTGAACCTCAATGTCCCTCAATGTCACAGCTCTGTTTGAAAGTGAAATCGATGCAAATGTTTGGAGAAGCGCAGCCTCTTCTATAGATGTAAGACTGGTCTGGTTGCAAATAAAGTCATTTGCATTTGGAAAAAACACCGGGAGAAACTAGAGCAATGTCGTGTAGCTTTTGTTTGCTGTTTATTCCTTGTTGAGACCAAGTTTATTTTCATTCCTGATCTGAAATCTGTGGTAGAATCTCCTGCGTAATCAAAATGCAGGCGTTTATGGTTGTTATTATTATTGCAATTACAAAGCAATGTCTCGTGAGACAAAACCAGGCACAAAGCTATTTTCACGACAGCATCATAAATGACAAGGCCCAGGTTTGCATTTTGCCACAAACTCTTGGGAAATTATATGACATTTCTTAACCTTTTTGTATCAGATCTAAACCCGGACACGGTCTCGGCTTGTTTAAGTTGTACGAGGGTCAAAAATACACCGGTTTGTCATGTGCTTCTGACTTCCTGGACAAGCCTTGGTTAAACATTAGCTCCTTTTACAACAGTCAGCAGCGAAAACCTCAACAGACACTCCATCCTGCGCTTTGTCACTTACAGACTTGTCCACAGTCGAAAGAGTAAACAAATAATGTACCAAGAGTTGCCGACTGTAAATATAATACTCAAGACGTAGTGTACTGTGTGATAAAACAGCTATAAGGAGAACATCAAAAATAATGACTTACAAGCCTGCGACACAAGTTCACTCTATACTCTGTAATGATAAGATACTGTTGTAGCCACAGCTGCCCTGGGGTAGACTGAGAGAAGCAAGGCTGTCGATCTGTGCCATCGGCTCCTCTGAACACCAACAACCACTCACTCAGTCACGCAGGCGTCGTGACAATGAGACAAAAACGACCATCTGAGCCACTGTCACCCCATGATTTCAGAAAGTACTAAGAGTGGTCCAAGTTCTGTGATGTGTGAAATGGAGGGACTGAACGTGAGAGAAATAAAAATGTTGATAAAGAACACCATAAAACAACTCTTCAATTTACTGTTTTTGCTCCGAAACACATGAGGATCGCAGAGGCAGGTAGTACTCAGTTACATTTACTCAAGAACTTTTGAAAGAAACAGCTTATACCGGTATTAGAGTAGTTGTATCATTCAGTACTTTTCACTTCTTGTGCAATTAGTAGAAAAAACGGCTTCGGCTTAGGGCCTGTTTTTTCTGACTAAAGAGATGTCGGACTAACGGCACCTCTGCTCAATGGACATTTTTGGAATAATGAGACATCGTACCAATGGCATGGCACCAAGTAAAGGCGCCATGCTCCAACCATTGGGTCACAGTCACTTAAAGATCAATTGCACACAAAGTATAATTAGTTATTTCAAACATAAAGTTAATGCATCCTTAAAGCAATACTAAATAACTCTTGCTCCCAGAGGCCATAAGCGCCACTGCAGGTGTCGTAGCATGTTGCGTTTTTTTACTCATTAATTGTCCGTGAGAGTAAATACTACGCTGACAGAAAAGACAAAGGGAGAGAGGGATATTGTACATCCAATTCCACAATGGAGATCATTTTTTTTCACTCAAACTTGGCTGTAAATACTGTTTAAGTGGCGCTAGCCCGCAGTTAGCTTTGCCCGTTAGCCTGTTCGCTTCTTCTTCGTGATTCCATTAGTGTGTATCGGTGGCAGGGAGGAAAGGATGTATTAAGGTAAACAAGTTACTTAGTACGGCTTTAGTGTTATGTTGATGAGCCGTTGTCGCTGTTGTACTGATACTTTGACAATAGCGTTCAGGGAAAATCCACAGTTACCATGGAGATCGGCCATCTTTGCAGCTGTAAGCATACATTTCCATTGACTAACATTAGCTAAAAACAGTGTAAAAAGTGGAGAAAAAGACATGGTACTTTTATTTATTTATTTATTTATTTAAGTAGGGACAGTACATATTAATGAACATATAAAATATGTAAATATGTCAGATTTTAGCCATAGGCTAATTTCCATCTGTTTTCCCTAGACAGGCTGATGTGAAACTTCACATTGAACATTTAACAATGACACACAACAAAGTCACAAGACAGTACAGGAACAGAACGACTGCAGGACAAGGAACAATGGGACCACAAGATACACATTCAAATATACTGTACAAAGAACATTAGGGATCTCAGGCAAATACAATGACAAAAGACTGGACAGGACAGAGGACAGGGAGGACAGGGAAGGGTGAGGCAGAAAACGGGAGCGAAGGCGGTTCACTTCCACAAACCCAGCGGAAGACTTAATTCATTAATTGCTACAGATTTATAAAAAGTTTTTTTTCTTTTTTTCTCTTTAAAATACTTATCTAAAGTGCTGTGGTGCATTGCATAGCCCTAAGGTGCATTTTACATGAAATGTTATCGATTATGTTGACAGGTTTGTATTGATCTGAGCCACTCCTTTAAGTGACTTTTAAATGATTTGAAGCTGATTGCCTCCCTCACAGTGGTTGGTAGTTTGTTCCACTGGACACTGCCTTTATAGGACAGGACATTTTGACCAAAGGAGGTTTTCCTCACAGGAACCTCACAGTCGCCTCTGCTCATGGACCGAGTTGTTCTCGAGGCACTTGTTCTGTATTTAAAATATCTTGTTAGGGTGGAGCCAACCCATGTAAGCTTTTATAAATTAGACAACAGTTTTTAAATGTTATGAAATGTTCAAAGCTCAATCAATTATATTTGGAGAGGATATTACAATGGTGGTAACCAATGTTTTTTTTATCAAGGATTACAACTCTGTTAGCTGCTGAGTTACTGCTGGTAAATACATCTACAGTAACACACTGTGGTGTCCAAGTGTTTTAATGTGGACAATAACTCCAGTATTTTTAACTTTTAAAATCTCCATTAGTTTACAATTGTTGCTAATCCCATAATGCTTAACGATATGACATCACATTCCCTAACTCTATACGGGGTTTTCGATACCTATAGCTATTAAACCCGAAAACAGAACAATAATATGTGCAAGATGTGCAAATTTACAATATTGGGTTAATCTCCACTGTCAAGAAATGTGTGGGGAAATGTTGAATATTTTTGGGGGAAATTGTGGATAAAAGGGGGGAAATGGGGAAAATATTAGTAATAAAAAAATTCAAAAATTAAATAAGAAAAAAAAAAACTTCCATGGAAAAGGAAAACCCCTCCATAGCACACTTTGTCCCGGCTCACAAACGGTTAAGCGGTGGCTGACGCTGTGTCCGCGCGCTCTGAGCATGTGCCGCTGCCTCTATAGTCTCTCTCACACACACACACCGCTCTCACACCGCCGCTCTATGGCACCACTGCGGACAATCTCTCCCCCCTGATGAACGCCTGTCCTCTCCCTCTGCTCCGTCCATGACTTCTCCCTCACCCGGCGGACACGCGCACCGAGACGAGCCTCGAAATCACGCCGGGGGGATGCGAGCGGGGCCCGGCTGCGCTGCTGACAGGACACCGCCGGAACCGTGCGCCGACACTGGAAGAGGTAATATCAACACTGTCGTCGCGGAGTGTCAGCGGGCGTTTTGGCCATGATTTATCGCGGACTGGGTCAAAAGTGTATTCGCATTGCAGCCGAGTTTTGTCTCATTTTGTGCCGGTTTTCGCCTTGTTTGGGGCTTAGGTTTAGGTTTAGTTGTCCTGGATTGAAGTTCTCCTCTTTTAGACTTAATTTAGTGCCTTTTTTTAGTCTTATTTACATATCCCCACAACGCCTTAGGCTGTGCACTTTGCAGTTTTTCCTTGAATTGTCAAGAGAGATACCCTGTTAACTCATGAATAACATGTTTACGCATGTCTTGCTCCTGATATGTTTCCCCAAAGTCTTCCAACAACTCCACCGCTTCAGTAAATGGATGCACATTGAAATACAGTGTGATCCCCTTTCCCCGTCCACAGTTGGGACGCTGCACCTGTTAAAAAAAAACAACAGCATCCCTCTTTGAAACGGGACAGTAGTTAAGCGTGCCGCGTGCCCAAACCTCGCGTGCAGATTTTAAAGTGGATTTCCATCTTCTGTGGTTTTTACATGTTGGGTTTTTACATGTTGGGGTTTTTGGGGACTTTTTCTTTGGCGCAGATTTGGTACCGCTGCAGTGCGCGGACGGAGAAGGGGCTGCGTGATGCTGCAGACTCTGGGCATGCGCAGTGCCGCCTCGGTGGTTTCGCACGGTCAAATAACACACGACTTTGGCTCAGTAATTATAGCAGCCTGTTCTGTCTTTGTGCTCGGGCCAAACAGCGTTCAGTTAATCCACTCAATGAAATGTTATTGGCCTGTTATTTTTTGAGAGGTTTGAAGTAGTCTGTGCTCTAAGCATCGGGTCCCGTATTGACTTTGCAACACGAGGACAAGACACAGGACGAGCTGCTCTTTACACTTTTACATGGGGTCTGCTGCAGTGGTTCCTAAAGTGGAGGGCGCAGGCTGCAGCTGGGGGTGATTTCAAGACATATATTTCAAAAACATATATTTATGTAGGTCTATATAATGTCATTCTTTATGCAACGCAGTATATTATGATATATATGAGTTGAGGACAAATAACGTGAACAATGCAAATGCATGAACCCGATTTTAAAGTAGGACTGTCACAAGAATTACTATATCGACTCATCGTTCAATAAATGACAGATAAACAAGACATGTTTGCGCTCAATATTTATCGTCTGTACATTTATTTGCATTTCCCCCCAAATATTTCTAATGTAATACTTTATTTTAGTTTAGTTTATTTTCAAAAGGGGACAGTGCAATTTCATAAAACACATGAATAAAACATGAGTAAAACAGCCAGAATTAGCCAAAGAGGCTATTTTTCATCTGTAGTCCCCGGCCATGATGTCAAAATGGCAATAAAACGGACAAAAACAGACATTGTTAATAAAACACAACATCAAATATAATACAATATTTACAAAAGTGTACAGTGAGCGGCCAAATAGACAGGTTTTAGTGTGTGCATGTAAATGTGTTCACCAGCCACTCTTGCAAATGTTTCTTAAATGTTTTGTAAGAGGATAAGTGTTTGATGGTGTCAGGTACACAGTTCCACTCTCTGGCAGCTCTCACAGACCAGGCCGCCTGACCCGAAGTGACTTGTTTCTCATTTTGTTTCATGTTTATTGTGGGATATTTTAAGATTAAGTAATTTTCAAGCAGAGCATGACTTTTAAAGCTTTAGAGTTAGTTTCTGTTGCTTTAAAAGGTCTTTTCATTATATCGTTTATCGCAATAGTTTCCTGTTTCAGTATTGGCTATCGAACTTCGGCTTGTGTTATCGTTTCAGGCCTGTGCTTATATAGATATTTAGTTAATTAGTACATACTAAGGCAGGGCGATACGGCCTAAAATCTATATCACGGATACTGAAAGAAATGTCAGGGTAACGATATATTTATCGATATAATTGACAACGGACAATATACTTCAACATCCCAGCCTAATGCCTATTGGGAAGATTAATTCAATTCATATATATATATATTTATATTTTTTAATGCCATGCTAATTTCCTGACAAATATGATCTACTCAAGCAATTTACATCCTTCATTTCATTTGACTTTTTAAGCCCCAGTGTCCTGCAGTTAGTGTTTATGTTATGTTAGCAGCAATCCCCTTTTGCGTTAGGTCGTTACTTATATACCAGTATAACAATATGCGATGTGATTAGGGCTGGGCGATATATCGTTATTTAAGATATATCGATATATTTTTTAATGAGATATGGAATTAGACCATATCGCGTATATCGGGATATTTCAAATTCAGATAATCTTAGTGCTGGGCGATATGACGATACATATCGTGGGGACGATAGAAAAGTGCCTATCGTGCCATTTCTCTTCTATCGTTTCTATCGTTTTTAACCTAATTTAATCAATTATTAAAACAAACATTTCATTAAATAGGCCACAAGAATGTATTAGTGTTGTCTTGTCACTATACATCGTCTAAGTTTATATTAAGTGATTATAAACAAGAATAAAAAGAACTTTTTCGCAAAGAAACTCTGCCTTGTGGTTTTGCGACACCACCCTGCTTTACGATATCTCTGTCCGCCGCCACACCTGCTGTAGCAACGGCGACATCTTATGGACGTACACGCGGGGCTCTCTCTCCCTGTTAAACACCGCGTGGTTTCACTCTGCTTTACGCACGGCAACTAAACAGCTTTTTAGTGATGGATCTTTTTAGCGCGTGGATCTGGATTAAACACACGAGAGAGAAGAGAGGAGAGGCGTGGTGCAGGAGGTAAGAGACGGATCGGGCAGCGCGTAGAGCAGCTAAAGACGTACAATACAAACTGCTCGCCCACTGTTTCTTAAACATTACATTAAAGTTGAGAAAATGGCGATAATAAGCTCCAATTTACATTTGTTTTAGTGTAATATGAGCCTTGATATTGAGGAGCAGATGATGCTCTGAGTAAGTCGTTATCTACGCACGAGTTTACACATTTCTGTTGTTAAATTCGTGTTGACTCTGGTCAGATCATGTTTGGCCCATTTATCCTGCAGTCTCACATTTTTCCTGACATTGACAATATATGCTATATAAATTATCCATAGCAAAACCACTGCTTCAAAATAAAGTTGGAAAAAAGTAAGCAATGATATTTTTGTCAAACTTTTCAAAGAATAACTGAAAACTGACTTTATTGTGGTATATCGTGATATGTATCGTTATCGTGATATAAAATAATCCATATCGTGATATAAGTTTTTTCCATATCGCCCAGCACTAGATAATCTATTAAGTTAACAAAAGAAACAGGTAATCTCAAGCTGATTTAAAAAAAAAAAGTTATCTTAAACTGAGCACTTTATTTTGTGATCTCTTATAAATGCTGCCTCAGATAAAGATTGACCTATTTTATTTTATTGGCTATTTTTTATTAGGACATTTTTTATTTAAATGTCCACCTTACAGAGCTTTGTTATATAGTGTTTAGCTTTACATTTTATAGTGAGTTTTCAATAAAACTACTCTTATTTGGCTTTGACTTTGACTTAACATTTCATGTCACAGCTCTCACTTTGCGGAAAAAAATACCGGGATATATATAGTATATCGATATTCAACCATAATATATCGTGATATGACTTTTGGTCCATATGGCCCAGTCCTACAGTGTCCTACAGTGTTTATGTTGCTCTGAGTGGAGCGTTAGCAGCAATCCCCTTTTGCGTCAGGTCGTGACTTGTATACCAGTATAAGAATATGCGATGTACACACGCACTTCCATGACTTTATTTGTAACTTACTGACAGCGGGACGTCTCCGGCTCGTCTCCATGGAGATGTTGACTCAAGGCAGATGAATATGAGATTTAAAAAGGATAGGGATCGTCATCCAAATCCATTTGATTACCTACTGCAAACTATTCATTTTCTCTATCTTGTCATTTAGAGCAGGGGTTCCCACATTTTTGTTGGCCGGGACTCCACAAATAGACGTGACCAACTCGGGAGCCCCATTGTATAAAGTCATTTCCTCTTCAGCTACTTATTTAATATGTACAGTATTTAAACTACATTTCACAAATTATAGGCTGTTTCACACTCAAAATTAGAAGCATTTTTCTTTTTATTCCATCTTGAAATCATCTGGGGACCCAAGGCCTCGCGACCCCCACTTTGGGAACCACTGATTTAGAGCATGTTTGTATCGCTGGCAACAATATCATCCAAAATGTGACGCAGTGTGCCTTTAATCAAATAATGGTACAACTTTATAATAACTACACCTTATTCAGCTTCATTAGTTACGTGTGACTAACACTTAATTACTACTTAATAATGAATAAGTCAAGTATGTGAAGAACTATTCATTATGAGTGGAGCTTTAAATTATAGGGATATTTCAGGATTTTTGACATTGGGCCTCATTTCCTAGTTATCCAGAGTGGTGTTGATGTCTGGAGATATTTATATATTTTCTTAAATTCATGCAGTTCTTATATTTGAAGAGTCTAGTGGCGCTAGGCTAATGCAAGGCTAAAGCATTTCTATGGTATCAGTTAGCCTGCATTAAAAACAGTCTGACCCACTCCACAGTGCACCTGAGGTAAATCACTAACACCAGACTACCCATATAAATGTCTGTGTCGATAGAATAATTTTAACCATTTTGCATTTAAAATAACTTATATTTAAGCAGCATCAGCTTCGTGGCTGTAAGCTAACGCAGCAGCGGAGTGATCTGCGAGAAAATAGTCCCTCAAAATGCGGTAATTCATGTGATACAAGGTCATTTCAAAGATTATTCTATTAACACAAACATTTATATGGTTAGTCTGGTGTTATAAGTGATTTACCTCAGGTGCACTGTGGAGTGACTGATACCATAGAAATGCTTTAGCCTTGCATTAGCCTAGCGCCACTAGACTCTTCAAATATAAGAACTGCATGAATTTAAGAAGAAAATATCTCCAGACATCAACAACACTCTGGATAACTAGGAAATGAGGCCCTATGTCAAAAATCCTGAAATATCCCTTTAAGTATTTATAAAGTGTTAGTCACACTTAACTAATGACGTGTTCATGATGAATTAAGTGTTTATTCATCGATTATTAAGGCTCAATAAGGTGTAGTTATTATAAAGAGTTAACTGAATAATATATATAGAGAGAGTTTGACATGAACTCCCTATAAATTTGAATGAGGATACTACCAATCGGTGTGTACTTATTGCTACTTGTGCTGTCTGTACCTAAAGATATTGGTATAAACGTTACAGATCGTTTTAAATGGAGTGAAGTCTACGATTTGTGGAGGCCGATATGGTGAGAGTTCAGTTCTGTGAAGGAGCCACAACACCCTGAACGTTTTGTATCTACTGATGCTGTTTGTTTTGACATTTTGTTTGAACATGTCCAGCTCTGTTTTTGGCCCCTATGTATTGCTTATTTGTTCGGGACAGACACAACAAACACAGATTTATCTCCTCAGAGTAATTCAGTCGCCTCTAAGTGATATAAAAGTGCAGGATCCACGGGCGCATTACATCACACTGCTGCATTATTAATGTCATTACTTCCAAATCAGTACCTTTTTAGAGGTTTTAATTATGGATGAGCCTGTACCATTATGTCCGCGTGTCCATTATTGACGGAAGATCATATTTAATTGAAATACCAGGCAGATGCAGGGCGCCTGGTGATGGGATCTGTTGTTGCGTAAAGTTAACCGCGAGTAAAAGCCGGCTGTTATTGTGTTTGTCTAATTCCAAACCTGTTCATCGGCTCCACCCGGTTACCGCTAAAATATAAAAGAGCTCGGGAACAGTGTCGACGAAAGCCTTTTCTGGGATTACAATTGCATTAACGTAAAATAAAGTGATGGAGATTTTAAAATATACCGACAATACTGGCGTTATCGGTCACTTGAAAGCATAAATTGTTGGCTTTTGTGTTTCTATATTGTTTTGAGCTAACGTGAGTCATTGATCAGAGTTAGTCCCCACAAACAGATTTCTGTGGAGATTTCAATTCATAGCACTGGATTCAAAACTCTTATGGTTTATGCTACAGCTGGGTACTGGGTAATTTTTTCCCCCGATACTGGTACTTTAACAATACTTTTTCCGATACCTATACTGAAATATTACATTTTTTGTCGTCCAGAACCAGAAAACAGAACAACGTTTGGAAGATTTGCAAATTTAATGATAATAATAATAATGCCTTACACTTGTATTGCGCTTTACAAGCCGGTATTATCAAGTTTCTCAAAGCGCTACACTGTCATTATTCATTCACTCCATACTCGGTGGTGGTAAGCTACTGTTATAACCACAGCTGCCCTGGGGTAGACTGACGGAAGCGAGGCAACCTGTCTGTGCCATTGTCCCCTCCGACCACCACCAACCACTCACTCACTACATTCACCCAGGCTTCCTGGTGCAAACGGTCTCCCATCCCAGTACCGACCAGGCCCTTCCCTGCTTAGCTTCAGAGATCTGACGGGATCGGGCAGAGCAAAGGCGGTACGGCCAAGTGAAAACATGGGACAAATTGGGTACAAATGGAAAAACAAAAAATTTGGGAAAATATTAGTAATAAAAAATAAGCAAAAACGAGAAAAATTGTGGCAAAATAGAAAGATTTATAAGAAAAATAGGGCAAACATTGGGCAAAAACATGAAAAAAATGGGGAAAGAAATTGGGCATTAAAGCAGTACTAAGTAACTTGTTTACCTTAATAAATCCTTTTCGTAGTCCCCCTGGTGTCTCTGGCCAGAAAACCACAATTGCAACTTTGCCTGCCACCGGGTCGGAGCAGCAATACACACTAATAGAATCACGAAGAAGAAGCTAACAGGCTAACGGGCAAAGCTAACTGCGGGCTAGCGCCACTTTAGCAGTGTTTACAGCCAAGTTTGAGTGAAAAAAAATGATCTCCATTGTGTAATTGGATGTACAATATCCCTCTCTCCCTTTGTCTTTTCTGTCAGCGTAGTATTTACTCTCACGGACAATTAATTACTCTATGGACCATGTTTTTTGCGTCCTTAATAAAGTCTTAATAATAATAATGAGTAAAAAAAGCTTGCTTAGTACTGCTTTAAGACAGCGTTAAGTCCTTGGATCAACACCATCAAAACTTGGATCTAAAGATATAAGATTTTTTTTTCGATATCCGCTTTCAATACTTTAATTTTTTCGATACCAGTAGTATCGAAATGATCCTGTTTTAGCTATCGGTTAAGGTGGGGGTTTAGAGGTTAAAAATAATTAACTTTGACTTGCAGCTTCATGTGTAATCCCTATAGTTGGCCCCGGTTTAGTTTTCTCTCGTTTTGTTGTTTATTTCAATCCCAAACCCGCAGCACTTTGAACCCGCTGGCCGTATCATCTGAAGGTCGACGTTTCCGTATCACATTAATTATGGATGTGACCCATTGATACAGGGCCCGGGATCTGGATTACACTCCGCATTGATCCTCCTGCGAATCCGCGCCAAGATCTCTGTAATCCAGGCCAGGACCCGGGACTTAACCATAACCGGGGTCTCGAGGTCTGGCTTCAACCCACAACTTGGGCGGGACGTGAGACGAAGAGGAGGGGGAGGAAGAGGAGGGGGAGGAAGAGGAGGGGCAAATGTGATAAAGCGATGCCTTCACAGTCCCTGAACACGCTTGTCTAGTTTATATGTGGTTTCCGCAGGGCATTAACCTCTTTAAAAGAAAAAGAAAAGCATCCAAACAGCGACGAAAACAAGGATGAAACAAATGAACAAAAATGTGACAAAACACATAAAAAAGTAACGAAAAAGAGACTAAAACATGACATAAAATTAACAAAATGTGACAAAAACGTGGCTAAAACGAGAAGAAACTTCTTTTTCCTACAAAAGTGCAGAAAAAAACACTTGTTTTTTCTTATTGTTTCCCCCATTTTTCCTTGAATTTTCCCCAGTTTTTCTACGTGTTTCCCCCCCCCCCCAATTTTCCTCCCAAAATATTTTCCCCCCATTTTTGCCCCAAATTATCCCAGTTTTTTTTCTCCATGTTTCCCCCCCACAATTTTTCTAAAAAATATTTCTCAATTTTTTCCAAATGTACCCTAATATTTTTCCACCTCTTTTCCAATATTGAATTTTTTTTTTTTTTTTTTGAAAGTTTTTTTTTTATTTAATGCTTGATGACCAACAGAATATAAACATTTTATATTTCTTTTCGGTTCCTGCTTTCGATACTTTTATTTTTTCGATACCAGTAGTACCTAAACCTTTTATCTCAATACCAGACTGGTATCATTTAACGGTACCCCAGCCCTACTACATTTCTTACCTGATTTTTTTTTTGGTTTTAGAGAGAGAGACTCGAGGTGACTGATAACACTTTCTCTTTGTGTCTGTGGGCCTAAAACAATGACCTCAGTTTTGTCTGAGTTTAGTTGGAGAAAGTCGTTTTGCATGAGAGTGTGTACAGGCCCATGTTCAGGCCCGTGTCATCTGTGTAGTTTTAATAGGACACATTATTGCTGTGTATATAGTCCTGACAAAGAGAGTGGCTCAGATCTGCTTCCCATATAACTTAAGACATGTATAATAGGGACCTCTGAGTGAGTGAGATTGCAGTGCGGGCAGATGAAAAGAACAAAATCATGAGTAAAACTGTCTCTAAATGAAACAAAAGCTGCGTCACAACCCGCCAGGAATCGAAATGTAAAAATTTAAAGTAACATCCCAGCCCTACAGTAGTGATAATAAGATAAGATATGAACTTAATTAATCCGCTAGGAACTTGAGTGAGAATTGATATTATGATGTGTCTATGTTTACATTTCCAACACAAAGTTCCCCTCTGCCTGCCCCAGATGCTCAGTGAAGGTGCTTAATCTGACATTTCAAAGCTTGTGTCCCAGACTCTCGGACGCGCTTCTGTGTAAAGTTGGCCAGCGCTGAAGGCAACTGTCGAGAGAAGTTCATCGGCGATTTACTGTGGAGGCAGATGGAACCAGAGTCTTACGTGAACTGTAGATTAAAGACAGTGGGGATTACGGTAATATTCTTCAATTACTCTGCGCCGCGGGATTACAGACACATGTTTTATTGTGGCTGGTGTTGCTGTATAGAAGGACATATTGTGTGTTGGACAAAAAGCAATGAGGAAACAAAAGAGGATAGATGAAAATGGGCAGGAGTCTGGATGTCTTAGTTTTGAGAGGTTTATTTTCCTTCAGTGCGAGATCGGGACACATGAACTCGTGACATTGCGCCACATGAAGAGAGATAAATGCCGTCATACTGTAACTGTGTCAGTATGACGCACAACAGACAGTATCCCTCTGCATGTGGAAGCATAAAACATAAAGAGTTACGGCTACACGACAGATGCAGCTGTGGCTATAATAGTAGCTTACCACCACTAAGTAAAGAGGGGCATGCACAAGTATTCATACAGCATTTTTCGGAGTGCCACTGCGAACTTACCAAGACACGGCCGTCCACCTAAACTAACAGACCGAACAAGGAGAGCGCTGGTAGAAATGCAACCAAGTGCCCTAAGATAACTCTGGAGGAGCTGCGACGTACTGCCGCTGAGCTGGGGGAATCTGTACATGGGACAACTATAAGTCGTACTCTACACAAATCTGGCCTTCATGGACGAGTGGCAAGAAGAAAGCCTTTATTGAAAGGAGGCCATAAGAAATCCTGTTTGAAGTTTGCTAGAAGTCATATGGAGGACACAGCTACCATGTGGAAGAAGGTGCTTAGGTCAGATGAGACAAAAATTGTACTTTTTGGTCCAAATGCAAAACGTTATGTATGACACAAACCTAACACTGCTCATCAGCGTTGCCAGGTGTACGATAATTATGGTATTTGTACGATAATTTTGCCCTATGTACGATGTACGATCAATAATGTCTAATGTACGATAATTTGGCCAAATGTATATTTTGCAACTGCCGGAGACGGAGTTGTTGTTTTTTTGTTTTTTTTAAACCCCGTGCTTTGCTGGGAGTGAGAGGATATGAAGGGAGTGACGTTTATGTGTATGTTTCAGAACAAGGAGCATGATTGGTGGGATGCTCAGTTGCGCCCGCCCCCATGATTCTGATGTTGCTCATGTTGTATTTGTTTGTGGGGGACACATTGGTCTACACAACTAGTGAGTGCCACAAAACTCTAAGAACCATAGGACACTTTCTCCAGAGTGATTTTATTTGACTATAGCTCTTTCGTAGCCTTGTCATTTTGTTTTCGACATTTGTACGATAATTTCTTTCAAAATACGATAATTTTGAGTCTCTGGTACAATAATCCTACATTTCCCACCTGGCAACGCTGCTGCTCATCGTCCTGAGTGCACCATCCCCAGTGTCAAATATGGTGGGGGAGCATCATGCTATGGACTGCTTTTCCTCAGCGGGGACTGGGAAGATTGTAAGAACAGTTGGGAAGATGGATTGTTTAAAAACAAACATATTAATGTGTTAGAATGGCCCAGTCAAAGTCCTGACCTAAATCCTATTGAAAATCTGTGGAAAGACCTGAAAACTGCTGTTCACAAACGCTCTCCTTCTAATTTGACAGAGCTTGAGTTGTTTTGTAAAGCGGAATGGGCTAAAATGTCAGTCTCTAGATGTGCAAACCTTATAGAGTCATACCCCAGAAGACTTGCTGCTGTTACTGCAGCAAAAGGGGGTTCCACAAAGTATTAATTCAGTATGAATTGCTGTATGAATACTTGTGCACGCCCCACTTTTCACTTATTTTCAAATAACAGAATCATGTATCATTTTGCTTTCACCACACAGTTACTTGTGTGTGAACTTTCAGTAAAAATTCTAAAGTTCAAGGTGTATTAGTACTTTCGAGAGGCACTGTATAATGCAATGTAAAGCGTCTTTGAATGTCCAGAAAGGTGCTGTGTAAAACCAATGCATAATAATAATAATAATAATAATAATAATAATTATTATTATTATTATTATAATGATGAATTAGTCTTAGCGTTACATAGTGTTTTTCCAGACGCTCAAAGTCGCAATTTTGTGCATTATTCATTCACTCCATACTTAGTGGCGGAAAGCAACAGCTGCCCTGGGGTAGACTGACAGAAGCGAGGCTACCAGTCTGTGCCATCGGCCCCTCCGACCATCACCAAGTATCGACCAGGCCTTTCCCTTCTTAGCTTCCGAGATCTGACGGGATCGGGCAGAGCAAAGGCGGTAAGGCCTTTATTCTGAGCTTCTGCTATACTGAACACTGCTAAGCCACTAACACTACCAAGTTTGTAAGAATTTAAATCTTACAACCTTGGCAAACTTCTCAAAGCGCTACAGTACGGCAAGTATTCAAATTCAATAAAGTTAACACAGACTGCTGCTTCATATCTGTGTAAGCTCTCACTTGTACAGGAGTTATGGTCCATCCTAGATAACATTTTCTTGAGCCAAAATGCCTTTTCTACAACACTATGGATCAAATACAAAGGACAAATTCCCAACAAGGACAATACAATTCTGAGCTACTGCTACAACTGAACTCTACCACGCCAACGCTATACCAAATGTGTAAGAATTCCAATCTTACAACCTTGGCAATCTTCTCAAAGCGCTACACTAAGGCCAGCTCGAATGAAATGAAAAGTCAGCAGCTGATGAAAAGGTCCCTCGTCCTTAGACCCCCCTTCACGGCGAGGAAAAACTCAAAACCCAGTGGGAGCAAAGAGAAACCTCGGGGAGAACCAGAAGAAGAAGGAGAGATCCACTCCCATGGACGGACAGGCTGACACAGGAGTCGCCAGATCTCTTCACAGCAAGAAGGTCCCAGGTTCGATTCTCAGAAAAGGTGAGGTGCTTCTGCGTGGAGCTTTCATGCTTTCTCCATGTTTGAAAGCATCTTCCCTTGAGACTTTTGCACACGAGTTTTAACACAATTCTGCAAACAAAACATTCATTTTGCAAACCGAGTTGTGTTAAAAACGTGTGCGCAAAAGTCTCAAAGGTCGATCCATTCAGACGTGGAGAAAGCATGAACACGTCACACAGAAGCGTCTCACCTGCTCTGGGAATCAAACCCAGGACTTTCTTGTTGAGAAAGAGGGATAGCTACTCAACCAACGTATTAATTTTGGCATGCAGGTCAGGGAGAGGGAAAAGGGGGGGTCCAGAGAAGCAGAGATCCCTGGAGTCGGAGAACATCGCGGTGTTCCCCTTAGGAAAAGTAACGCGAAGCAATGGTCCACCAGCCGACCAGAGCGGAGACGATGGTGCCTTGATAGGTCTCGAAAGTAGAAATCTCTCCCTGAGGGCTGTCGATTATCTGCTGGGTTTCGGGGGCGCTTACATATGTAGCTACCGTGCCAATGATTAATTTGGGATGGTGGGGTCAGGAATCGCAGAGGCTTCAGCCAGGTGTTTTCGACGGCAAATTCCTGGGAATAACTGAATCCCAATTTTGGCGTCACCTTCACAAAGCAGTGTCGTCAGACGTGAATGCGCTGATATACCGACAATTTCAAATGGGAGAGATTGGAGGGAAACAGAGATGCCGGTGATCTTCACACTGAGAGAGGAGAGAGAACCCGACGACAGGGGAGGGATGTAGAAAAAGATTGACGGGTAAAGGTGCAAATTCAGAAACATTGAATCCAAAGGTACAAGCGGGATATCTATCGATAAGGCTATGTACGAGTGCTGAAAAGGCACGCAATTGGGCAGACGATATGGCCAGAAGGAGAGGGGAGACACGAAAACGTAGACTGGCCCAACATTAAACATCAAATAGAACGGTATATGATTCATAATACTAACCATCATGTCTACGTATGACACCACAGTTGTCAAGCCTGCCACGAAAGATTCACTTTTGAGGATCATGTAGGTGGACACAGACACAGCAAGCGCTCCGGTAATGAGAACCACTACGCTCAGTACGACCATGAAAATGAAATAGCTCCTGAGAATCGTCTTAATTACACATAGTGTATCACCGAAAAGGTTCTTAAAAAAACTTGACCAGCTGTTCTCAACAGACATTTTTACCACTAGATTACTAACAGGACGACGATAGAGGAGGTAGACAGGTTAAGAGACCAATTAAACTGATTATGACCAGTTAAAAACAGTCTAAATCTACCAGAAAAGTCTAAATCCACTTACTAACACCACCTTACCACAATATAGTTGAACAGACGGATTATCTGCAAGAAACTTCACCAAAACTATTTAAACCTTCAACTACGCTTAATTCTCTAATTGTACATGCTCACAACTGTCCATCTCAATGCTATGACCCAAAACTGCGTTATTTAGCTGCAGAAACCTGTCAAAAACCGTCCAACTACTCATCTGTCTGTCAAATGGCTCACAAACCAAGCTGTTGGCATTTCCTGTCGTCATAGCGATTCACAGTCACATGCCACAACATTCTAAAGAGCCAGGAATTGCCCATATATGGTCATGTTCGAAACAGCCATGGGGGATAACACAGTAGGAACAATCCTGAACTTTCCAAGAGGGTCTAATTGCAGCCAATGGAGAGTGTGGATGGGTATCATTAAGGATTTGTCGATACTACTACTCATATTAATACTCCTTATTGATCTGGTACTTTAAAAGGAAAAAAAGAAAAAGAAAAGTGAGATAGAGGCAACTGTATAGACCCTTTAATTGTTTGTAAACATTCCGGGCTTAGCTGGAGGCGGGAAGCTCGATTCCTATCTATTTCCATTGTAGCTGTTGTCATAGTAACGATAAACAAATGTCTAACTGTTTTTGGAAATATCAGATAAACCTTATTTTATCGTCTCAAATGTCATTCCTCTTGTTCTTGCACCTTAAGCCACAACAGGACCACATTTTTCAGTTGTAGTTTTACACTTAAAATCGCTAGTTTTAGTTTAATCTTATTTCTCTTGATCACTTCCTGCCTCCAGCTGATGTCACTGATGATGTCATCAGTTAAAGGGTCTATAGGCAACAATTCTAGGCCTGTACTTATTTTTATTACTCTACATTTGGACCTGATTTATTTCCATTTTGCGCATACACTTAATATATGGGAAGTAAAATACAAATACACCAAAATGTTTTATTTTATTTTATTTTTTATCTTATTTTAAAAGGTTGCGAAGAGCCAAGAGTTTAAAACTGAACTGGAGGGCAGGTAGGAATTTCATGGCGGTAACTATGGCAACTGTCAAAATGCACATTTTTTTATAGTCTTAGTTTATTGCGAATTTCTCTGTAATTCCTGGGCCAATTCGCATGAAACAAAAACAAAGTTCGAAGTCATCTCTTTCAGTAATATGAACTATGGGCTGATTATTTCCTCATAAAGGCGTCCAAAAGTGGTGACAATATTCAAAAACATATGTGTGATGTTGGCCAGTAGAAAGGACTTTCAGCCATGAAAATAATGTGGCAGGTTTGTGAATCCAATCACTGTCAAATAATGATCAGGGGGAAAAATTTTCTATTTTTCTATTTTCTTTTTGGAGATTAAAGCAGTAAAAAGTAACTTGTTTACCTTAATAAATCCTTTTCGTTGTCCTTCTGGGGATAATACAAGTGTTAATGGGATGATTGGGGGGTCTTTCATCTCCCCCTGGTGTCTCTGGCCAGAAAACCACAATTGCAACTTGACTGCCACCGGATCAGAAGAACCAATACACAATACACAATAGAATTACGAAGAAGAAGCTAACAGGCTAACGGGCAAAGCTAACTGCGGGCAACTTGCTAGGACACCTGCAGTTGCGCTTATGGCCTCTAGGGGCAAGAGTTACTTAGTACTGCTTTAAACGGTTTCTCTCCCATAGAGTTGTATTGGTACCTGCCCTGCAAATAAAATATAATCTATGTCACTTCCTGTCAGTAGCTTAAAAAATAAAATAAAGCTTTTCTACTCTGATGTTTATTAAAATCATACGAATGAATAAACAGTGTCTGCTTAAACTAATACCACCCAAAACATTTACATTTGATCATATTTCTATTGGCCATAACATGTAAACATTCACAGGACAGGGAGGAATAAGTAAGTACACCCCCTGAATCTCGCTGAACTGCAGCAGTTTTGTAAAGAGGAATGGTCCAAGATTCATCCTGATCGTTGTGAGCGTCTAATCTGCACCTACAGGGAAGCAATTATTGCTGCAAAAGAATGGTCAGCCAGCTATTTAAAGCAGTACTAAGTAACTTGTTTACCTTAATAAATCCTTTCCGTAGTCCCTCTGGGGGTAATACAAGTGTTAATGGGATGATTGGGGGGTCTTTCATCTCCCCCTGGTGTCTCTGGCAGAAAACCACAATTGCAACTTTGCCTGCCACCGGGTTGGAGCAGCAATACACACTAAGAAGAAGTGTGTATTGAAGAAGAAGCTAACAGGCTAACGGGCAAAGCTAACTGCGGGCTAGCGCCACTTTAGCAGTATTTACAGCCAAGTTTGAGTGAAAAAAATTATTTCCATTGTGTAATTGGATGTACAATACAATCTCTCCCTTTGTCTTTTCTGTCAGCGAGAGTATTTACTCTCACAGACAATTAATGAGTAAAAAAACGCAACATGCTACGACACCTGTAGTGGCGCTTACGGCCTCCAGGGTGCATGAGTTACTTAGTACTGCTTTTATACAAGGGATCACTTACTATTTCCACGCTGTTGTGAAGCAAGTTTTTCTGCCAAATATCTTGATAAACTTGTGAATTAACTTTTCTATTGATGATAGCACGTTGTTCAGGCCCTGAGGCAGAAAAACAGCCCCACACCATGATTCTCCTGCACCATACTTCACAGTGGGGTTTTGATGTTGGTGTGCTGTTCCATTTTTCCTCCACACATGACGTTGTGTGTTCCTCCCAAACTAGTCAACCTTGGTTTGTGAAAGAGCACTTGGATGCTCCACTGCACTACTGGCAAAATATACTGTGGACTGATTAACCTAAAGTTGAATAGTTTGACAAAAAAGGATAGAAAAAAGTGTCAAAAATACGAGGAAAAATCTTAGATCAGTTTTCTATGTCTTACAGTAGCTTTCAAACAAAGCATTACACTGGCCTAGGCTGTAAGCTCCAGTCAAGAAACCTTTTAGATTTGGGTAATGCCGACCTGGAGATAATGTGTTTGGTTAGGGTTAAGCTGTTAACTAGAGGCTTTTTAAGTCCCTTTTCACACATTCTTTGCTGTGTTTCGTGCTGTTTAACTGGAAAACTGCTGCATTGATTGTTGAGCGTAAACCCGGGGTACATTAGGCTTTTGTGGCCGAACGCTGAACTGTGCGGTTTAAATATGGATTTATTGTTCGATAGAGTCTGCTTTGAAATTAGATTATGATAAAAGCTATTTTGTGGTCAACAGAGCGTCGCCCAAACAAAGATCTGGGGCTCGCCCGGCTGTGTGCTGTAAACATTAGTAATTGGGCTGTAAACAATCGAGGGATGAGGAGATTAAAACGAATGGACTGAGATTAGCCTTAAGTGGGTCAGTGGTGGGTCAGTGGTCCGAAACTGAATAGACATTGAGTTAAAAAAAAAACGCAATTTGAATCAGTCATGTGTCCTTATACACATTGACCATTGGGGTTATGGTCTGGAAAAAGTCATGTCATTGTCATTCTTTGACCTTTTGTGTCTGGCCAGTCGGTGTTAAAGGGATATTTCAAGATTTTTGACATTGGGCCTCATTTCCTAGTTATCCAGAGTGTTGTTGATGTCTGGAGATATTTTTTTCTTAAATTCATGCAGTTCTTATATTTGAAGAGTCTAGTGGCGCTAGGCTAGGGCAAGGCTAACGTACTTCTATGGTAAAGTCTAACCTGCATTAAAAACAGTGTGAGCCACTCCACAGTGCACCTGAGGTAAATCACTTATAACACCAGACTAACCATATAAATGTCTGTGTTAATAGACTCATTTTTGAAATATAACTGACCTTGTATCACATGAATTACCGCATTTTGAGGGACTATTTTCTCGCAGATCACTCCGCCGCTGCGTTAGCTTACAGCCACAAAGCTGATGCTGCTCAAATATAAGTTATTTTAAATGCAAATGGTTAAAATTATTCTATCGACACAGACATTTATATTGTTAGTCTGGTGCTATACGTGATTTACCTCAGGTGCACTGCGGAGTTTTTATGCAGGCTAACTTAGCCTAGCATTAGCCTAGCGCCACTAGACTCTTCAAATATAAGAACTGCATGAATTTAAGAAAAAAATATCTCCAGACATCAACAACACTCTGGATAACTAGGATATGAGGCCCTATGTTAAAAATCCTGAAATATCCCTTTAATTAAGCAGATCATTCTTCTTTCAAACGCCCTTGGATGTGGTCAACGGTCAACCTCGGCTTTGCCCAAAATAAACGCTTCTCGACACATTTTGAAACATTTTTGTCTTGTTTTCGTCTCTTTTTGTTGTGTTTGTTGCTTTTTTATCCTCGTTTTCGTTGTTATTTTAACGCTTTTTTCGAGAAGCTTTTAGATTTGGGTAAAGCCAAAGTGTGCTCGGTTCAGGTCGGGGTTCAGACGTTAAAACCTGCACTGTGAACTGAATCTTGGTCACTAGTCTAATCACACATCTATGAGGGAAATAGATCTTATACATTTTTAAAAACCTTATAGTCTTTGCCTGTTCTCACTCATGATTATTTTCCTCCCCCCTCTCTCTATTGAAACAGCTGCGTAGTGAAGGGGGGCAAGAGGATGGGGGTGAAAATCAGGAAGTGAAACTACTGGATATTTTTGTTGCTGTCTTAGATCAATATTGCATTATTAAAACAAACACGGTGTAAGATAGTGATAAAGATGTGTTTGTTACCAAATATCTCTGGAAAAGGAGTTGAAAGCAGTATTATGGTGTTAGTACTGTATATGATTCAGAGATGGACCATACAAATCCAGTGTTTTGTTGATGGGGGGTGACATGCTTTTATTCCATTGCCCCAGGGCTAAGTGTTTACTGTAGCGAGGTCCAAAGAGACCAAAGTACAGACTAAAGTGCAGACACGAAAGGACACGGAGTTCGGACGGCACACAAAAACAAGCACCACATCCAGGGGCAGTGACATTTGAGAGGAGACCTGCTCATTCTGTAGTTTGGACAAAGACGAAGTTTTTAATTCAGTCGTGTTTTTGTCGAGAACTTATCACTTTTACTCCACTACGCCTGAAAGATAAATATTTCTTCTCCACTACATTCAAAAGATCCAAGAAAGTAAGTTTGGCATGTGTTTTGTCCATTTTAAAAGCCTCATATAGTCCACTCCAGAACAGTAGGTGGCGCTGTGCAGATGTTACTGACTCACAACAAGGAAGAAGGTTTGTCCCTGTCGTGTTGCCGTACAGAGGGTGAATTTAGGCACAATCTTAATGTTTTCGAAGGTGCAAAGTTATTTTTCACTTATTTAAACTGATTAGTGCTTTCTACTTTGACTACTTACCCTCTTAAGTTAAGTTAAGTTAGTTAAGTTATACTTTATTAATCTCTGTAGAGACCGCCACCTGAACCAAGCACATTTTCTCTAGTTTGCGTTTAGGCAAATTTAAAAACTTGAAAAAAAGCGCAAAAACGAGATGTAAATGAAGACAAAAACAGCCACAAAAAAGTGACAAAAATGCAACAAAAAGTGACAAAAATGCAACAAAAATTGACAAAAACTGTATAAAAATTTGACAAAAAAATGACAAAAATGCGAGAAAAAAGTGACAAAATGCGACAAAAAAGTGACAAAATGTAACAAAAATTTGACAAAAAAGCAACAAAAATTTGACAAAAAACTGACAAAAATGCGACAAAAAAGTGACAAAAATGCAACAAAAATTTGACAAAAAAGTGACAAAATTTGACAAAAAAGTGACAAGAATGCGAGAAAAAAGTGACAAAAATGCGAGAAAAAAGTGACAAAAATGCAACAAAAAAGTGACAAAAATGCAACAAAAATTTGACAAAAAACTGACAAAAATGCGACAAAAAAGTGACAAAAATGCAACAAAAATTTGACAAAAAAGTGACAAAAATTTGACAAAAAAGTGACAAGAATGCGACAAAAAAGTGACAAAATGCGACAAAAAAGTGACAAAAATGCAACAAAAAAGTGACAAAAACTGTATAAAAATTTGACAAAAAAGTGACAAAAATGCGAGAAAAAAGTGACAAAAATGCGAGAAAAATGTGACAAAAATGCAACAAAAAAGTGACAAAAGTGCAACAAAATTTGACAAAAAGTGACAAAAATGCGAGAAAAAAGTGACAAAAATGCGACAAAAAAGTGACAAAAAAAGTGACAAAAAATGCGAGAAAAAAGTGACAAAAATGCGAGAAAAAAGTGACAAAAATTTGACAAAAATTTGACAAAAAGTGACAAGAATGCGAGAAAAAAGTGACAAAAATGCAACAAAAAATTGACAAAAACTGTATAAAAATTTGACAAAAAAGTGACAAAAACGTGACAAAAAATTGACAAAAACTCTATAAAAATGTGACCAAAAAGTGACCAAAAAAAGCAATGGGGGAAAAAAATGACAACAACACAACAACCACATGAGGACAATAACAGTTTAGATTTGGCTGTAAGATTTGGTTGGATTTGGCTGAACTGGAGTAAATGCACTTGGTTAAGGCGAGAGGTAAGAGGTTAAGTACAATTTCAAACTCTAATTGCCTTTATAATGGAGCAGGCCTAATGTGCGTCCTCAGACCTGCATGTTCTCCCTTTACGGCCAGCGCAGCTTTTCTCTAATGGACCTGTCTCGAGAGATGGATCCGTTTTGTGTCTTCAGTGCTCTCTCTCCGTCGCTCCCTCTCTCTTCTCTGCAAATTTCCAATCGTCAACTCATCGCTCGCTCAAAGTCTGTGAGCGCAATCGATGAAGGAGAAGTGGCCATTATCGCAGCTTTAAATGTCAGATCAGCTGCAGAGTGGGTTTTACGGCTGGCGCTAGTGCTCATCTGTGCTTATAGTGTCTTTCCACTTTACCTCAGCGAAGAACACACTGGCGAAAGATTGGGATTAAAGCCAAACGAGAAACAAAGTAACATTTCATCCGATAAACAGACTCAAATACAATTGTTTATGACTGTAACTTTACTGGGAGCTGGGCATCTCCAGGTCGTCTCCATGAAGATGACTAAAGGCAGCCAAAAAAGAGATTTAAATAGTTCAGGACAAAACTTAAGTCGTAGCTACGATTGTCTTTTTGAATAATATAATATATTATTTTTGAATAATATAATATAATATAATGCACAGTAGAGACGAGAGCAGGTTCATGATTTGATGACAAAAACAATCGCAGTGTACACCAGCCATTGGACGGTTGATGAGCGATTTCATACCGATGGAGGCGGGTTGCATTGCTCCGTGACCACGATGCTGGGGGCCGCCATTGCTATTGCGGTAATACCTCCATCTAGCGGCGGCAAAACAAGCTAGTTTTCCATTAGAAAGCATTGCACTTTACACATGTTTTAAACCACTGGAAAGCCTGGTTTCTAATTTTTTAAAACTTTCTACAGCAAGATGTTCCTCTTGTGATAAGGCTGGCTTTGGCACAATTAAAGAAACCACACAGGTTTTCGTAAGGCACCTTTTAGAAATCCCATATATTAATGAAGGCCTGACTTTGATTGACAGGCCGTTAGCATTAGAGCTAATAGCGCGGGCTGACAGTGAAGATCCCGCCCTTATGCCCTTTTTAGGAACATGTTAGATCGGAGCAGGGTAGGAGGAGTCTGTAAATCCAGCATGGATTCCCTTTCAAACGTGGCCCATTAACAAAAACGGGGAGGAGTGAGCAGATGCGGTCTATTATTTTTACAGTCTATGTTTCATACTAAGGGGCAAGTGAAAATTATTTGGGGCAACGTGGTTATGACAATATGGCAGACCTGTCCAGTCGTCTGGGTCAGAGCAGCCTGCCATTCTTGAGATATGGATTATAAACTGTCAGTAATGAGAGAATGCGAGTATATGTATAACCATTTTTCTATCGAGGAGCATGTTTTATATTGTTGGCAACAGTATGATCCAGCGTATCATCTATACGAACCCGGCGTTTTGGGGGCGTTTTCCAAACCAGGTCCCAGAGTGGACGAGTCTCGTTTACGTGGCTTCATCATTTCGGCGTCTCCGCAACTTTCACTAAACGATGACATCACAGCACCAGTGTTGTGTCTGTTATAATGTCCATGTCTGTCCATAATTTTACTTATTCTAAGTCCACCATGAGCCACAGGTGATGAGGAGAAAAACACAGCGTCAGCTTCCATTCAGTCTGTGTTTTTGGACTGATCATCAAAGTCCAGACACTGACAGTATTTCAGCTTTAGTCCTGTGAGGTCTGAAGAATCGATTCATTCATGTTTCTTTCCAGAATTCAGTTGATTTAGGCCTTGATAATAAAGCTTTACACTATCAAAACAGTTTATTAGTAGTTGTTCTTCTTGCAAAGGCCCGTGACTCACTGAAAATGGTCCTACCTTTGGGTACCAACCCTGAAATGCACATGTTAATGCTTCTTAACATAATGTGCTCTTCCCCACACACTCACAAACACAAACTAATAATGTAGCCCTCGTGTTTGAACACAAAAGCGTGACAACGAATGGCCGATCAATCCGGCATCTCATGTACTGTATAACCATTAACATGAACCACAAAAGCAGAGGATGCAGCCCTCACAATAGAGAGCATGCTGTGCCGGCCACAGCATTTGCGAGTTTCCCTCTCGCCTCAGGCAATTTACTAAATGTCTCTCCCTGTTCTTTGCCCTGTTTCACTCTAGACTGGCCTCTTTAAAAAACACAAGGTGGTTCCGTGAGTTACTTTGGTCTTGGGGTCAGAAAGTCTCCCAAAGTACAACATAAAGTTACCTGTATTACAAATTTCATCACATGAGCCAATATTAGCTGAAAGTCCGAGTCCATGTCACCTCTGTGCTCTCTGTACCTTATAAGGCACTCGGCTGAGTCAGTGTTAGTCAATGGACCAAAGAAATGCACAAAGTGGCTGATACTGAGGTGAAAGAGGTTTCTGCTGTCGGGGCAGATCCGTAAAGGACGCTTTATGTGTTTGTAATTAACTGTGGGACTCTCGTTTTGACTTTTTAACCTTGTGAGAGCTGAAGTACTGCATATGGTAAACATAATTTACAAGCTATTGGAGTAAGCTTTGGGATGCACAATGATGGAAATTAGAGAGAAAGGCAGAGGGCTCGAGCAGCAGATTCATTGCAACTTGGGCGTTATTGTCTGACCTTATTGTCGGCCCATTGTATAATGTGCTATCAGCGCTTCATTGAGGTAGAAAAAGGTCACAAGAATGAGGTTTTGGTTGGTCCAGGTGGCTCTGGGACATTAACTCTTCGGGGTCATTTAGCACAAGTTTGCTCATGTGCAAAGCGAGTAGCATGTGTAAAAGTGGATCACCAGCAGGGTCATTTATGCATTTTCTACTCGCGCAGCATTGTCTTATTTACATATCAGATTTGAGGTCCTGATACTGTAATAGAGGCAACATCAAATGGTAAATTAAGTGCAGCTTTTTCTTCAGCTTTTTTATAATATTTTTTTTACTTTTTAACCTTTATTTAACCAGAAAGCCCCTTGAGATAAATCTCTTTTCCGAGGGAGACCTGGCCAAGAGGCGCTGGTGACATTTATAAGACAATAACAATTAAAGCACAATAAAAACAATTACAATCAATTCAAGAATAACATGTACACTCTTGGGTTAGGCTCTCAGACAGTGCCGATTTAAAGGAGCTTATGGTAATGTATTCCTGAAGCTGGAGAGTTTTGAATATCATAAATGACCCCCTTGGTGTGTTTCCACTGTCAGGCCCTACCCAGCCCAGTGCCTGGTCTACCCTGTCAGGTGAGCATCTTCACTCACTCGTTCAGCCCAGGGTCAAAGCGCTGAACTGATACTAACGTGACGTTAACAGACAGCTGGCCTCTGAGAGAGGACGTCCCTTATTAAAACAGGCAGGTCATACGGGATTTGATATTTCACATACATCATACCGCTGTTTAAGCAGTTCCTTTTGCAGATGATAGCATGTAGTCACTGTTAGCTGGTGTTAGCATAACATTAGCATGTAGCTTACCTTCATAGTTCGTCTATAGCTTCTTCTTTCTTCTTGTACTTGTCTTGGCACCTCTCAATAATTCCATAAACAATGTTCTCATCGCGGTTCACAAAAGTTTTCATCGCCGTTCTGTTATTCCTTCAGTAATGTGTATTCCAGCGTGCACATCCGGGTAGCGCCGCCCACAACGACTGCGGTCCTTTTGCTATGGAAATGCTACACGTGAAAGCGGCCAAACAGGGCTGGGTAAAAGCGTACTTGAGACAGACATTACCCGCTGACACATGTTGAAATTATCCCATAATTATACACCTTTACTTTGCCCGTGTTTGACTCCTGGTTTAGACTCTTTGATTTGGTTTTAGCCTTTTGAAAACAGAAGTCTTGTTTAGCTGGTTGCTACATAGGGAGCGGTTTTGTTTGTAGCTTTTCCAAATCAATAGTTTGGTCTAATGAACTAATGTGTTTTGATGGAGGTTTAGCGACAATAGTCTCGCACGCCGCTGGATCGGAGGTGTGAACGCCAACGGGGTTAGTCTGAGGACAGGGAGAGAGATAACAGTCGCTGAAGGACGGACCGCCTGACTGTTACTATGGTGACAGTGGTTTTTATCGTATGTTCAGTGTGAATGGAAACCGAGATTAAACTGGGACTGGAACTATAGGACTTAGACCTGCACTAAACCAGCCTGGCCAGAATACACGCTTTTCCGCTTCTTTACAAAAACGTGTATCTGGGATCACCGGGGGGGATTTCTTCAAATTCCCGAGGGGCGTGATTGACAAGCGTTTAACCAATGAGAGAAAAGCTGGATGTGGCGCAAGTGGCATGCGGGGTATTTTGTAAACAAGCAACTTAGCGGTTTTATGTCCAGTAGATCTGAGACTAATGGGAAAGGTCTACTGTAATTAGCAACTCTGTTTAAACAGGAGAAATGCATAGCAGCAATTTCAATCAAGGCAGTGGATATTTAGCTGGGACCAGTTTTCTGATTGTTTACACTATTTTGCCATACACCTAAATCATATCACGTTGTAATATTCACTTTACTGTGCGACATACGCCATAGGTAGTGCTAGCTTTTTTGTAAATCAAAAATATAAATAACACAAACCCTAACTTTAAGGTTAACCATACCCAGTTCTTAACCCTAATTTGTGTCATGAAATCTCAGGTTTTCACAGCAGACCGTCCCTTCTGTGCAGACTATCTCACACTCAAATCATGTCGAAAACGGGAAGATTTAATCACTTGATACGAATTTACGTATTCGGAGCAAGTTACGGCACAATAGCGTGAACAAACAGAAAGAAAAAAATATCCATTACCTTCAATCAATGTGCGTTTGGAACGGGATGGCAACACAAAGAAAATACTCTTAAATCCTCTGCAACAATGACCTATGTGTCTTATTCTATTTATGATAAATTGATAAATCACGTGTTTAATGGGTCGGCCCATTAGTCCGACAACCCATTAGTCTGACATCTCATTTTATTTCGAAAATGTCCCATTGAGTAGGGGTTGAAAAATAATATTAGGCTCAGGCAAGAGTCCACTGACCTTAAGGTTTGGGCCAATGGTTGTATATGGCTCTCTAATCCACAACACAATTGGGTTGGACTAATGGCACCTCTGCTCAATGGTACATTTTCTGAATAATAATGAGTAACTAATGGGTTGTCGGACCAATGGCATGGCACCGTGTTTAAAGCGCCTCACAGTGGTGTACGTTGGCCTTTAGATTCATCTTGTAAACTAGTGGTGCAGGTCCTACATGACTCTGCAAACTAACGGCAATTCCAGTATTTCAGGAGCACATTTCCATAGCTGACGTTTGTTAAAGGATAACATTAAATCGCTATTTATCATACTGGGTCAAGCTGTACAGTCGTACTATCTCTGTCATAGCCTTGACTGTGGTGCTCAGGCGCCCACTCTCAGCCACTGAATGTTTTGTTTGCGTATCAGTATGACACTCTTAGACGGTATTTATCCCTCTTCTGTGGAAGCATAGACAGACTTGAATGGTAGGACTAGTGCAATGTCTCGAGTTCATGTCTCCGGGTCCCGTAACGATGGTAAATAAACTTCTCCTGTATAAGACATCCTGACTGCTGCCTATTCTTCATCAATCCTCTCCAACACCATTGTTATTTCTCTAACAATGTTGGCCTGCATAATCGTAGACCTAAATGTTCCCCTGTACGTAGAATTTCCTTAAAGAGGGGGTATTATGCTTTTTTCAATCACATAGCACCAGTCTATAGCATACTACAATGATGACGTAACCTTCTGTTGGTCTGTATATGCAGTAAATTAAAATAACTGCCTTGAATAAAATTGCTCTCTCAAAATGGCTGTACTGAACGTCTTGAAATAGGCCTCTGTCTCTTTAAGAAGCTTTCCGACACGCCCCCTTCAGCACACTGCTGTGGCATCTAAACAACACTACTGTGCGGGGAGGGGGCTCTGCTGAGCTGAGGAGCAGTGGTTGGTGGCTTGGCTGGTGACAAAAGGTCCAGAGGCGTCTCCAGGAGGTGGGGGCGTTCCTAGGAGGACAGAGGCATAGCTACACCTAAAATGGCTGCCGTCTAAGCTTTTACTGATTACTCAAAAATATGTGAATGAGCCAAGGCAACACTCCAGGCATGTGTTTAATGAGGGAATGACATAATAACATGATATAAAGCTTGAAAAAGTCGATTTTACATAATACCCCCCCTTTAAATAAGCGCCGCGTCCTCAGGTGACAAGCTTTTCTACACTCTATTTTCGAGCCTTGACAGCGGTTCATTCATTGCCATTATTCGAGCGTAACCCGTGCAAAGAACTGATATCTAATATAAATAACTGATACACGTGGTATTGGAAGCACCTGGTTTCGCACACACATCAATCAAGTTGAAATCCGTCTTTAAACCGGGAAACTCCAGGACTTGAACCAAGACTAAACCAGTATTGACAAGTCAAATCCAAACCTTGGCCCACACTCTCTAAGCACTGACGGTCATTATGAACTCTCTGCTGCTTAAGATGTGGAATTCTAACCCCATGAGCTCCTGGACAGAGTGAGATGAAAAAGACCTGTCATGATCCGGTAATCGAACCCGCGACCTTCTTGCTTTGAAGGTGAGGAAAGGCTCATATTTGCAGACGACATCAGTGCTTTGGAAACTGCTTAGGTCATCAGTTATTGAGTTACAAGTGTCTAAAAGCTCTTTCCAAATTGCCGCAGAGGAACTGAACATTACGTTTGTCCATTTGTGAATTAAACACAACTTCTCTATGAGCAAAGAGGCAGGAGAAACAGCGGAGCCTTTTTCATTGTCTAAATTATTTCCTAAACGTTCCCTTCGCCAAACTTTGCACTCATCGTATTCCTCACTTTTTCCCTTCCAGTCCTCTGTCTTCCTCCCAAACATTTAATTACTTCGTCGCTGGAGGCTGAAACCTAATTAACTTTGATCCGATACATTTTCGCTGCCATCTCTCCTACAGATAACTTTCGCGAAAGGCCGCAGAGAGCTTTCCTCGCTTATATGTTTTGCTTTATTGAGTTTGTAGTGGAAGGGATTACGTTAGATGAGGTTTTGAAGGAGAAGCGTAGCATTTAATGTGGCTATTTTTACCCCGATGATTAAAAAAGGAGGGAAAATAGCGACAATGTAAGATGAGATTCAGTCAAAGTTTCCCTATTTGCTGTTTAAGTACTTGAAAGAACCGTTAACAGTTTAGCCAAGTCCTTTTTAGTCTAAATGGATCATAGTGCGTTGAAACGGGGGACATTGTATTTCTGCTCAAATATAAATCACCAGAGTCCACAATATCCACAATGGTCCAAAGTAAAAGCGTTGTGTTGCTGGTTCGGGTCAAACGTATCCTGCAGGTGCACACTGTCGTTGTGTCCCTGGACAAGACACTCCACCCACCTTGCCTCCAGTGTCTGCGTACATTGGTGTATGAATGAGACTGTGAATGGGTGACTGGTTCCTTCCTGTAAAGCGCTTTGGGCCTAATGTAGGTAGGAAAGCGCTAGGCAAGTTTATTTGTAGAGCACAATTCATACACAATTCAAAGTGCTTCACAGTTGCATAAAATTACAAGAAAACAGATAAAATCCATAAAACATCAACATCAAAATTAATCAATTACAGGATTTGAACATTGTCAGAGTTGAGGCCTGTCTCACATCCTCATGAAGACTGTTCCAGATTTTAGCCTTAGCCTCACCGTGTTTATTATTGACTCTGGGAACCACCAGGAGACCCCTCCTGAAGTTCTCAGGGCCCGAGATGGTTCATACGGCTCTAACATGTCAGAGATGGACTTTGGTGCTAAACCATGAAAAGACTTGTACACAAGCAGGGCTGTTTTAAATTCTATTCTCTGAGTGACAGGAAGCCAGTGCAGAGACCGGAGCACTGGACTAATGTGGTCGTATTTCCTGGTTCTTGTCAGGACTCGAGCAGCAGCGTTCTGGATGTACTGCAGCTCTAACAGCTCGTTTAGAAAGGCCAGTGAGCAGGCCGTTACAGTAGTCTAACCTGCTGGAGACAAATGCATGGATGAGTCTCTCTAAGTCTGGTTTTGACACTATTCCTCTGATCTTAGCAATGTTCTGCAGATGGTAAAAAGCTGCTGATGTTATTGCTTTGATGTGGCTGTTTAAGTTCAGGTCTGAGTCCATGATCACTCCTAGATTTCTAACCTGATTTTTTGGTTTCAGAGAGAGAGACTCAAGGTGACTGATAACACTTTCTCTTTGTGTCTGTGGGCCAAAAACAATTATCCCAGTTTTGTCTGAGTTTAGTCGGAGTAAGTTGTTTTGCATCCACAAACTGATCTGCTGGATGCAGTGATGGAAAGTTCACCGTATACAGGATTTAAGCGAGGCGTTATTGGCCATGGAATGAATTGAATCCAAAACTAAGGACTTGCATGTCAAACTGGACACTTAACCTTTTTTGTGTAAACATTTTGAGAATCACTTGAACTTTTTTCTTGTGTCAAGAGTAAAGGCACCTGTCCTGGTCCTCTGCAGCGCTCGCTCGCACTCGGTCTGGGGAGCAGGGGCAGCGGGGCGGTCTGCTCGTGGGGAGGTCGGAGCTCCTTATTCGGGGGGAGGAATGTGCTAATCCCGCGGACCTCGCTGAATCTGGGCCAAGGCTCTGAGGAAAACAGGGTCAAGCCTTTGTTCAGACCGGCTTTTGTTCTGGTCAGCGCAGAATCAAAGGCCGATTATGAGACGGCAGAGGTGGCCGGAGAGGAAACACACTTCTCACGAGAAAGTACCCACACATTGAAGCACTGTCTTTCAATATTCAATCATTATAATTGCGAAATGTTTGGTCCACGGAAGCAAAGAAAAGGTATTAGTAATTGTCTTAACGAAATTATCTTGAATGATCCTAAGAGCTCTGATGTCGGGGGATTCATGCCCCTGGTAGGGTCTCCCATGGCAAACAGGTCCTAGGTGACGGGTCAGACAAAGAGCGGTTCAGAAGCCCCTTATGAGAGACCAACAGGCCCGGTTAGAATCGTGAGGACGTCCTCCCGTGGACCCACCACCTGCAGGAGGAGCCATAGGGGCTGGTGCAATGTGTTTTGGGCAGCTCCAACAGCTGCCCCCACGACCCGGCAACGGACAAGTGGAAGAAGATGGATGGATGGGTCTTAAAGAAATAGGCCACCGTTTTTACATACTGAGATATGTTCTTACCTGAGCTTAGACGAGTTGATGCGTACCTGTCTGGTCTTTGTGCGTGCGCTCAGTCACGAAAACGTTGGTAGCATTTAGCATTTGCTCTTCCAGCAAAGGTATAGCTCCAAACTGGGGTGAAGTTAGAAGCTACTAAGCTGCTCCACGTTTCCCCTATTTAAATACAGTTACGTGAGCCTTTACATGATCCAAGTCTATCTTCAATGAAGGTACTTGAGTCATCTTCTGTACTCAGTAGTTGAAGTCTTCGAACGTTTCACCTCTCATCCAAAAGGCTTCGTCAGCGGACTAAAGTTCCGCTCAGCCCGCAGCTTAGATAAAGACCACCAGGAGGAGTTGGGGTTGGCCTGGCTCCTCCCCTCTAATCACAGCTACTCTCAACTGTGGGTAAACAACCTTTGAACAACCCCAACTCCTCCTGGTGGTCTTTATCTAAGCTGCGGGAACTTTAGTCCGCTGACGAAGCCTTTGGATGAGAGGTGAAACGTTCGAAGACTTCAACTACTGAGTACAGAAGATGACTCAAGTACCTTCATTGAAGTCAACTCCTGTCTGACTGAGAGCTTACACAGAGATCCAAGTCTAGTTACACAAACTCAAACATGTCGATTTTCTAAGCGGATAAAAAGGGGAACTATATTGTAAGGCGTAATAACACCTCGAGTACTTCGACGTCCGCGCAGTAAAGTCAAAGTGCTCCATTATTACGCCTTACAATATTAGTGCCCTCTTTTTATCCGCTTTGCTCACTGCAAAAAGTCATCTAGAAGTAAAATTGTCAATAGATAACCTTGATTTGAGAAACTACAAGAAACAAACATCTTAATTTAAGTTTTGGACCCTCAAAGTAAACAAATCCACCAAACCTCCACAAAAACACGGCAAAGACGTACAAAAGTAAAACAATGTTGAACACAGAAACCACAAATGCAGGTCGCAGAAAAAGGCAAAAAACTCAGGCGCATTGAGTTGCCTTGTGTACGAAATGCGCGGTATAAATAAAGTTGCCTAATGGCTCATGCTTTGGTCTGACATAAAAACAAACAGCGCTGTGTGATGATGTCATCAGTCCGCGCGGCCTAGTTTACTTGCGCAGGTGTGAGGGCTGGCCAGCAGGGGGCAGGTGTGAAACAGAGACTTCAATCTCTTGATCAATACTTGATATAATTTGTACTTTTGTGACTGTTCAGAAAACAGAAAGTATTCAGCATAGTTTTTTTTATTAATGTGTGGGACAATTGGTAATAGATTATTTGGATTATAAAACACCACCTATTTATTTTGTAATTAGCACTGAATTCATATTTTATTTGACATACAAGAAGTGGAATGTAAACAATAATTTTAGTCAGGAGATACTTTGGGAACTCACCCGCGCAGGGGAAGGCAGCTCGGGGGCCTTCCTTATTAGATTTTGCCTCATTGAGAATGGCGTGGTCATGGCGTGTTTCTTCTGTGTTTTACAGATTGTAATAAACTGCGAGAAAATACTCTTTAAGTGTCTTTATCCGACCACAAACGCTACAAATGCATAAATAAAATAAAGACAGACTTTGTATTAAAGGCAACACATCGTGATTTCAATTATGATTAAAATAATCGTGATTATTTTGTTCTATAATCGAGCAGCCCTGGACAGAAATATCTCAGAACAAGTGAAATAATCTCTAACCTCGTCAGAACAACTCAAATTTAAATTATGCTCAATTTGAGACATTTATAAAATCTAGAATTTGATTTTTTTGGAGTGTAGGTGCTGTTTCCGCCAAAGAAATGGCTTTAAAACCTCTCGATTATGAAGTCCCATGACGATTATTGAGCTTGACCAAAGTGGAGATTGTGATTTTGATAAGCTTTCCATTAATTGCCCAGCCATAGTCGGCAATTAAACTATCTAAAAATATATCCCAAATAAAATGTCTAGAGTCTAAACCAGACGTAGAAAGACTAATCCTAGTGGCAAAGCGCTCCAGAGTCTGTTTATCTGTTTGAAATAAACGCTGCTGCTCGAGTCCCAACTTGAACCAGGAAACACGACCACATTAGTCCAGTGCCCAGGTCTCTGCTTCTGCTTCCTGTCGCCCAGAGAATTTAAAACAGCTTTGGCTTTTGTCAATGTCCTGGAAGCCCCGTGGATCTGTAGGAAATAAACTAACCAGTTCTTTGTGTGCAGGGAAAGTACTCATTAGTAACCCTTTGTTCATTTGTCCTTCATTGAGTCAAAGACTTATCTAAATGTGACGCAATCCGACCGGCTTGTAAATACCAGCGCTGTTTCCTCCGGAGGCGTTTTCTATGGAGGTTAATACAAGAATAGTGCCTTCCAACTCCTCCGTTATGCTTTCCATGAGCCGTTCTTGGACTTGAATCCGGACTAAATCTGGTCTGTGTGGGCCTCTTGGAAACATGATCCAAGTCCTGATGGAGAGCTGCTGTATACGTTACATAAGAATCACACTTATAGTATCAGCAGGAAGGACGGCGCGTGTGGAGAGTGGAGAGGGGGGATGTCAGGCGAGAGTGTTTTAATGTTAGTGTTATATTGTTGTGGTGTATACAGGTTAAAAGATGAGGCACTTTTGCTGAGTTTCTGCCCCCTCTGTGTGAAAACAGCTCCTTTTTTATGGCGGCAGATACAAAGTTATTGATCTTTTCTTGTCCTGCGGGGATAGAATATTCCAGTGTCAAAACCACAGGGTCCAGCGCTCACTAATCGATTGCTACTATCGGTCAAGGGTCATTATTGGGAAAGCTCCACCTGGTGGCCGTGTATTATGTCCTTTGTGAAGTCTTTAATTGAGCTTATGAACAACCTCTTAACCCGAGCCATAGGTTTCTGCTTTACCCAAAGCTAAAAGCTTCTTGAAAAAGGCGTCAAAATAGCAACAAAAAGCGACAAAAACATGAATACAAAACTATAAAAAGCAACAAAAAACTGACAAAAAGACTTAAAGGGGGGGTATTATGTAAAATCGACTTTTTCAAGCTTTATATCATGTTATTATGTCATTCCCTCATTAAACACATGCCTGGAGTGTTGCCTTGGCTCATTCACATATTTTTGAGTAATCAGTAAAAACCTAGACGGCAGCCATTTTAGGTGTAGCTATGCCTCAGTCCTCCTAGGAACGCCCCCACCTCCTGGAGACGCCTCTGGACCTTTTGTCACCAGCCAAGCCACCAACCACTGCTCCTCAGCTCAGCAGAGCCCCCTCCCCACACAGTAGTGTTGTTTAGATGCCACAGCAGTGTGCTGAAGGGGGCGTGTCGGAAAGCTTCTTAAAGAGACAGAGGCCTATTTCAAGACGTTCAGTACAGCCATTTTGAGAGAGCAATTTTATTCAAGGCAGTTATTTTAATTTACTGCATATACAGACCAACAGAAGGTTACGTCATCATTGTAGTATGCTATAGACTGGTGCTATGTGATTGAAAAAAGCGTAATACCCCCTCTTTAAAAAATGTGACAAAAAAGCGGCAACAACTCATCGAAAAAGTTACAATCAATTGTGTAGGCCTTAGCGTTAGACTGGCGGTAAACTCTCCGGTCATGAAGCTTTTAGATTTGGGTAAAGCCGAACTGGAGAAAATGCGCTCAGTTAAGGTGGAGGGTAAGAGATTAAACGTGCTCAGCTTTAGGCCTATGAATTATCTACAGCAGAGGGCACGGAATGGCGGGTTGTGTGTCAGGATCTGTTAACCGCAAATAACACCACTGTTTCCCGATGGTTTCCATTTACAAATGCACAGCGAGCAGGTCTGAACCTGGACTAAACCAGGACTAAACCAGGTCTAAGCAGGCCTCAGTGTCAATACTGAGCGAAGAGGAGAAACCCAGCACTGCATTGGCTACATTGTGTAAATAGCATATAACTGTCGCCTTCCTCAGAGGTTGTCACGTGGTGTTGCTGTGACGTGTCTGGTCAGCCGATTTAAACAGTTTTTGGCACAGTCTTCCTGCTTGACAGCGCCATCTGCAGTCCGACTTCTTCAGAACTGTGTCCCAGGTGTGGGAAAGTTGTTACGCCCCCTTGACCCGGTTCACAGTCTGGAGGGGGGCTGACCAAACACGTCACAGCAACACCACGTGACAACCTCTGAGGAAGGCCACAGTTGTAGCCGAAACCGTCAGGTACGAAACTAACACTACGGTCTGGCTATAAGAACAAAAGTAGCATCATTCTTAGAAGACCTAATGAACCTAATTGGACTAGTATATAAAGACATTCTGCGATTTTGGAGCCAAAATGTATTTTTACTGTAAATAATAATATATATTCAAAAAATAATAATGACATGATCCAATTAAATGCATTCTTTTCAAAGCACAGCAATTATTATTGGATTTAATAAAGGTAAAAAATGTATAAATTCCCCATATAACTGTAAATTAACCCTGTATCTTCCAAGCCTTTGCTTAACTTTTTTTTTCATCAATGAATTTCAATTCATCCACTTCAAATTTGAGAAAACAAGTAAAAGTAAAATGTAAATTAGTAGTTCTTGATCTCTGCCCATTTGTTTCAATGGACGAGAGCTTCTGTTTCACCAAAAGTGACGTAGACGTTGCTTCTATCTATGCTTTTAATAGGTGCAGTATGTATATTAGTACTGTATGTGTTGACAGTGGACCGTGTATTCCTCATATAACCTTACAGAGCAAGGTGCTGCTCTCTGGTCGTGGCCTGGCAACAAAAGAAATAAATAAAACCAAGAGGCGCAGGCTTTTCAAGAAGTATCAGCGGAAAGGACAGGAGTGTGAATGCCTGTCTCACATTTCCTATCCATTTATTGCTCTGTCCCGGCCTGAACTTGGAAACTTTCCCATTGCTCCATGTAGCAGACCCACCTCAGGGCAGCAGTGGCTCAGCGGCAAAGCTCACAGATTCAGCGGCCGGTGGTTTAGTCCCACTGCACGATACTGTGTGTCCTTCTTGAGCGGGACAGAGGTCAGCGTGTGAAGATAGTACCATGACCTGACCTTGCATCGATCCAGACAGTTTGAGTTACATCTTAAGGTACAGATTGTGAATTCGAGACCTTTTGAATCATTGAACCACTTTACCACAGTTTTCTCAAACCCTGTTGCTTCTCACGACGAAACAGAGAAAAGCGATGTTGGCTACTGAGCAGATATGGTCAGTAACAAACTAAATGTATTGTACTGAAATAGAAGCTTAACTTAAGTAGTGTTTCTGTTGAAAAGTAATTGCTTTTCATCCTCTGCATTGATGATTGATGAATATGCTTTCTACTCCACTACATTTCTTAAAAGGCTCCAAAGCAAAAAGTTAATTTGGCCATGAGTTTTGTTCATTTCAAAAGCCTATGAACGCACACTCCAGTACAGTAGGTGGCGCTGTGCAGATGTTGCGCATGTTCAGACAAACATGTGGAGGTCAGAATGACAAGCCTGTGTTCAATAATGACTTAAAGAGAGGCCAAAACGTTTCAATGTAACGTTCAATGTAACGTCCGGAGCCAGCCGCCATTTCCTTATGGTTACAGGAAGAAGTCGGCCACATTAACAGTCTCGGCTTGAGCCCCGCACAATGGTGAGAAAAGCGCTTCTCTTTGGTCCTCATGGCCGGGAGCTGACATTGCAGGGGGTGGTAAACAGCGTAAACAGTGTTCTCATCAATGGCCGCTGGCTGCTCTGCTTTATGACCACGACACTAGAGGCCGCCATTGCTGTAGTACCTCCATATAGCCTCTAGTCCCCCATTAGGAATCATTACACTTTAGACACATTAAAAACAACTTTAGAGCCTGGTGCCTCATTTTTGGAACTTTCTACAGCTAGATATTCCTCCTGTGATAATGCTGGGTTAGGGGGCTGTCTGGGGCTGTCTGGGGCTGTCAGTGACAGCGGCCTGCTTGCAAGCGATCGCTTGTAGCTGCACAACTCGCTCGCTATGAATCCAACTCCAACTCGCTACGGAGGCGTATGCGGGAGGGAGTGTGGGTTATATACGGCTGCAGTGATGACGTTCTCTGGTACCGTGACGTTGCATGGGTAAGGTCATTGGCCATCACATAATTCCACTTTGGTTGAATGTTTTTAACCTGAAGAGGCAGTAACCGCTCAGTTTGGACCCAAAAGAGGGATTTTGTACTAATTTTGCACAAAATGTCAAAATATTGACTGGGACATGTAGACAACTCTATTTGACACCCATTTAGGCAGCTTATCAGTAAAAAAAGTGGATTTGGGGTTTAGTTGCACTTTAAGGAACAGGCTTCTGGGAGGAGACTGAGCAGCCATGTTAATTTCACAGATCACTCGCGATCATTACTATGAATGGAGCTGAATGCCTAATCATTCACCCCAGCAGCAACTACGGGATCGTCGATTATGTATATGTATATTCATCACATGAGTTACCAAACAGGTCTAAGGAATACTTGCACTTTTATCAAAACAAACAGTGTCAATATGTATTGTCCTGGCGAGTACAAAGAAAGCTCATCTGAGAAGTATATTCATATAAGATAAGAACTTTATCGATCTCACAGTGGAGAAATTCACTTGTTACATCAAGAACACTCAAGGGGGCGCAACAGGCAGGAAAATGTGCAATCAAAGAGGAACAGGTAAAAGTAAATAGAGGTATCTTATGTACATTGAATAATAAAAAGTCTAAGTCTAATATAAGATAATAAATAATAGAACTGTCAATATTTACTGATAACAACACGGTCTAAGACGCAAAAAAAATAAACTCAATTCATTGGTATGTAGATAAATGCTACTTTCCCTCACAGATCTCTCCTTTGTCTTCCAGACCTCCATCTTGCCCCTGTGCTGTGACTCCCCTCCCCCCGGATCGAGATGGTTCTCCTGGACCTTGCGCCTCCCCCGTCCCCCTCACGGCCCTGTCCCGCTGGTACCTCTACGCCATCCACGGCTACTTCTGCGAGGTCATGTTCACCGCCGCCTGGGAGTTCGTGGTCAACTGCAACTGGAAATTCCCCGGCGTCACCAGCGTCTGGGCCCTGTTCATCTACGGGACGTGCATCCTCATCGTGGAGCGGATGTACCTCGCGCTGCGCAACCGCTGCCCCATCCTGCTGCGCTGCCTCATCTACACGCTCTGGACTTACCTCTGGGAGTTCGGGACGGGGTTTCTGTTGCGCCAGTTCAACGCTTGCCCCTGGGACTACTCGGAGTTCAGGTACAATTTCAAGGGGCTCATAACCCTGGAGTACGCCGTGCCGTGGTTCTGCGCCTCCTTCATCGTGGAGACTCTGGTGATTCGCCGAACGCTGAGGCTGCGGTTTCACGAAGGGGTGGAGGACGGTCACTCGGCGCGGAGGAGAGACACCGGGAGCCCCAACGGATATCTAAAAGCCGATTAGTGTGAGCTTGTAAGTCTGGGAAATGACGTCCGTGAATACAAAAACCAATCTGACCACCTAGTGAAAAGATGAATAACAGCAAAATGTCCTAGTGAAAAGACTGCCTCTCAAATCCTTACAGAAATGTTTTATTTTGGGTTTTAATAACATGAGTATAGGCCTCTCACGATAACAGAATGTGAATTTTGACATACTGAGCTACGAAAATATTGTAATAAACGATACTATTGAAGACTTTTAATTCCACAGAAACTAACTCTAAAGCAGGAGTGTCCAAACCTTTTTCATCAAGGGCCAAATGTTTAAGTGTATAATGGCACAAATCAGTGCTCAGTGTTGTAAAAGATTCAACCAGGGGTATGGGGACCCTCGTGGGTACTTGAGAACTTAACTGGGGGAACTTGGAATGATTTCAATTGAAAAATGGGTCAAACCAACCAAGTCATATTTCAAAACAAATTTAAAGGGAAAGTTCATTTTAACAATGTTTTTCAAAGTCCGGTTCACTGTTTAGATTTCCACTGTTGTGGGATTTATGTGGACAGTATGAAAACTATATATTTTTGGAAACCTTATGGTATAAACAATTAGAAAAAACAATGCTTCCATTTGCTCTTGTCATTTGGTAAAATTGTGCAATTATACAATTTTCCATTAGAGTAAATGGGGAGTTCTGGTCATCGCTATGGTAACTCCATGAAACATATGACAAGGGTTTCATTGACTCTTTTCTGCCAAATTTTGTAAATTTATGGCAAACTAAATGTTTTACTCCCATAGTCTATTGTCACACCTTTTTATTACATATCAGCGCAAATGTAAACATTGTTTTCTGATTGCTTATTAAATAAACTTTTCAAAATGTATAGTTTTGAAACTACATGTGAACCGAAACTAGCAGTAAAATTCAATACTAAATATTGAATAATAGGAGTTAAAGCAGTACTAAGTAACTCGTGCCCCTAGAGGCCATAAGCGCCACTGCAGGTGTCGTAGCATGTTGCGTTTTTTACTCATTAATTGTCCGTGAGAGTAAATACTACGCTGACAGAAAAGACAAAGTGAGTGAGGGATATTGTTCATCCAATTACACAATGGAGATGATGGGGATTCAATAAAACTTGGCTGTAAATACTGTTTAAGTGGTGCTATCCGCAGTTAGCTTTGCCCGTTAGCCTGTTAGCTTCTTCTTCGTGATTCCATTAGTGTGTATTGGTGGCTCCGACCCGGTGGCAGGGAAGCTGCCATTGTGGTTTTCTGGCCAGAGACACCAGGGGGAGATGAAAGACCCCCAATCATCCCATTAACACTTGTATTACCCCAGAGGGACTACGGAAAGGATTTATTAAGGTAAACAAGTTACTTAGTACTGCTTTAAGTTGGTCGCTCAAGATAGGGGTACTTGGATTATAAATAAACAACTTAAGGGTACGCAAGACAAAAAGGTTGGGAACACTGATTGAGGCTTGGAAGCTTAATGGCAGCTCTGTCTCTTGATGAAAAGTTAGATATTCAGGTTATAATTGTGTGGAATTACTACATTTTCTGTAAAAAGTATCTCTGGTGAGATATGTGCCAATTCAATTAGAAGCTTGAGGGCGCCACAAATTGGTCTGAGGGACTCATTTGGTCCCCGTGCCGCACTTTGGGCACCCTTGCTCTAAAAATGACAGTAAAGCTATGTTTGAAACCCATCTTAAAATATTCCGCTATAAACATGAAATACAATGTAATACAACCTACTTAAGGTCAAAAGTATATAAAAAAATAAGTGACAAAATATGCAAATAAATGTACCGATAATAAATATTGAACCCAGTCAATATAGTTATTATCGTGACAGCCCTAGATATAAGCAACGCAATATTGACTTTATGTCCAAAAGAGAAACCAAATGGTAATGCTTAATTTTAGAGTATACTTTAACTGTTAATTAGCATACTAGTAAGCGGTCAATTGTCTTTACTAAAGGTCATGAGTTTTTTAAGCTTTTAGAACTACCTTATAACCTTTAGCCTTGATCATTTTGTAGTAAACATCAAGATTACATAATGTGTCTAAATATTACCCTTGTTTTTGGTGGAATGATAAAGTGCAGTTAAACGTTAGGCCAGCAGAGTGCGCACCTCCTCCTTTGTGCAACAGTGACCGGAGCCACAGGGCAAAGGCGGTGTTTTTAAAACCGCTAATATGCTACACGGCGCGAGGAGCGAGAGTCAGAAACACGGAGAAACCTGGTGACCTGTAACAGTGGTGAGGGTCGTGCGGAATTACAGGATTACTGAAACAAAACACCACTCGGGATGTTTCTGATGAGGCTTTGACAATGTAACGGTAAACCTCAAACAAGTTCATTACTATAGGCCCTTTAAGCACTTATGAATGCCTTATTCTGCAGTGAATTTGCAGATAAACTAGTAATTAAGGTTTATTTGTATTTGTGGTACATGAATTATGATCCTAATGAGCTTTTGGGAATAAGAGTTTCATTTGGAGTCTGTACCACCCGAGTTACATTTCTTGGTTGCACTTTTTTTTCCACTACCTTAATACACTGTACCCACTAAATTGAGTCCACTGTAATCTGCTTTGGAACAATCTGTAATAACATGTAACTATATAGTACATACTCAAGGGAATAATGTGTATTTGGACTTAAGGTTAGGGTTAGAGTTAGCGTTTTATATGTCGTATTACATTATGTTCCTGCAAACTAAAAATATATATTATTCCATTGTGTATCTAACCCATAGGTACAAGTTATTACACATTACAGAGCACATTAATATAGAGATAACTCTAGAGGAAATAAAACTACATTCCCCATTCTTAATTCCTTATATCTAAAGAATCAGCTGGTTGCAAAATAAGGGCTTTATTTTATTAGTGCCTGATTAATATGAAGTAAAAGCTAATTAACCACTCACTAGTATACTCAGTTACAAAGTTATAAAATGATATATGTAAGCACATGTACAACATTCTACTGACCAAAGATTCAGTTCCCCAATTATCGCCCAAAAGTAACGCGGCTCCCATATCGAAAATCGCAGCATGTGAAATCTTTGCAGACATGTTTGTTTGTATGGCTTTTAACATGAGTAAGTAAATTATAGATTATAGAGAGTCGGTGTCATGAGAGCAAGCAGGGCGAGCAATGGGAACCTGGACGTTCAAATAAAGGCTTTTAAAGTTTGGAGTGTCGAGAAAACTACAACATAATAATATCAAAGATTTGCGTGTGTATTTATATTATGATGTATTTGGGGAAAAATACAAACAAGTACTGTATTCTTCAGTATTTCTGTGCATCACAAGAGTAGGGCTCGGTACCGCTAACGTTTTTCGATTCCAGTACTTTAACGATACATGGTTTACGATAACGATACCTGATACTTTCTTCGATACCTATACGAAAATATTTGTCGTCCAGAACCAGAGAACATAACAATGATTTATTCCATAAAAGACTTATTTTTAAATTTGTATCATTTATTTGCGCTGAAACAATCACGTGACTTCCTTTGATGCTGTCCCTGGACCCAACAGGCGATATACCACGATATTTTGCGATACGATATCGATACTTTTTATTCCGATATCAATACATTCGATGACGTCATGCATATAATGACCGTCATAATGCATATTAATGAGGCAGGAGTGCTCAATAGAGACTAATAATGATCAAGAATTCAGTCAGGACAGCAGGGGGCAGCACAAGGACCAAACACCGTCACACAAATGTATTACTTTTAATGATAATTATGAATAACATTAATTTAGGGTTGATTTATTCCTTAAATTTGAGGTTTATTTAAATGTAAATGTAAAGTGATGCCACTGACAGATCAATAGACCCATTTTCAGTGAGTCAGAGCTCATTTATTCAATTATTCATTTAACAAAAAGGGGTACAAAGCACATGATGAATAATATGCAGTAGGTTAAAAATCCCGCGTTTTTTTAAAAATCGGGATGTATCGTATAGGTTTTTGGTGCAATATATCGATTATCGTTTATCATAATCGTAAAGGTTATCGTGAGCCATGTATCGTATCAAATCGTGAGGTACCCAGAGCTTCCCACATTTACTGCTTTTGATACTTTTATTAATTCGATACCAGTAGTACCTAAACCTTTTTCCCGATACCATACTGGTATCGTTTAACGGTACCCAGCCCTGAATTAGTTCTTTGATCCATTTTAAAATAGATACAGACCATAATAAAAGAGCTGCACTAAAACCAGGACTAAACTAAACAGACCAGGAACAACCCGGGAAAGCAACTTAAAACCTTACATTTCCTTGCTGATAACGCATCAACATTGTATATATCAGATCTTCAAATCTTCCCCTTTTCTGGGTAAAGTAAACTCACAGCAATACATAAAATGGCCAGTTTTTTCAAAAATAAAACTACAAAAATGGCTGCCAGTTTGTTCGCTTAAAAGCTTAAAGAGGGGGTATTCTGCTTTTTTCAATCACATAGCACCAGTCTATAGCATACTACAATGATGACGTAACCTTCTGTTGGTCTGTATATGCAGTAAATTAAAATAACTGCCTTGAATAAAATTGCTCTCTCAAAATGGCTGTACTGAACGTCTTGAAATAGGCCTCTGTCTCTTTAAGAAGCTTTCCGACACGCCCCCTTCAGCACACTGCTGTGGCATCTAAACAACACTACTGTGCGGGGAGGGGGCTCTGCTGAGCTGAGGAGCAGTGGTTGGTGGCTTGGCTGGTGACGAAGGGTCCAGAGGCGTCTCCAGGAGGTGGGGCGTTCCTAGGAGGACTGAGGCATAGCTACACCTAAAATGGCTGCCGTCTAAGTTTTTACTGATTACTCAAAAATATGTGAATGAGCCAAGGCAACACTCCAGGCATGTGTTTAATGAGGGAATGACATAATAACATGATATAAAGCTTGAAAAAGTCCATTTTACATAATACCCCCCCTTTAAAGATGGCCCCAGAGTCGCCTACCTCTTTGCCCGCCGAAAACGTCAAACATCTTGAAAAGCCTAAAGGAAACAATCATTTGAGACGGAATGCTGTGTAGAAATATCTGTGATTATTATTATTATTTTTCTTTTTAAATGTACATAACGTCCTTTAGTTTTCAAAATAAGAGTGTCGATTGTCTGTAAGCGATGCATGAAAAATCACACTGTCTTCCGAGTCTAGAGCACTTCCCATCCGACTGTCGCTGTCATATCCGCCGTGTCCCGGGCAAGACGCCTCGCCCGCCTTGCCCGCGAGCGAATGAACGAGTGATTGGTGCAAAGTTCGCTCACAATCAGCGATGGAAGGAGCGGACGAAAAACTCTCGATGTACCGAAAAGACTTTGAGTTTCGCAAAAAGAGAAGCGATGCTTAAAGCTGCTGCTGGTGTCAAAGAAGAGTTACTGCTGTTTTATTATGTAGTTTGGATGCCTAAGATTTTGTGTGTGTAAAAATTGCATGTTGAAACGTCACTTTCAAAGAACACAGAAAAGAGCAGAAGACGAATCGATACGCTACCAAAAAAATAGAGGATAATCTATAGTTCAAAGTGGACATATCATGCAGAAATGACTATTGATGTTTCACGTTTTTTAAAATGTAAATGAGACTGGGCTTGTTAGGATTTGGGATTGGCGTAAAACTGCAAAAAAACAGCTTTCACGTTCATCTTCCGGAATGTTAGCGAATCAATGGTGGGTTGATGAACACACTCGGGCCCGATCTTCCTCCTGGCGCAACAGCAGCATTGCTCAAGATGAAGTTGGAATCTTTGACCATGTTTGCACAAAATGTCAAGATATTGTAGACATGTAGTTAACTCTTGTCAACACCCATTTACACCTTTAAGCACTTGCAGGACAAACTACAAACTATTTTACCCACTGTGAGTTAAAGCAGTACTAAGTAACTCTTGCCCCTAGAGGCCATAAGCACAACTGCAGGTGTCGTAGCAAGTTGCGATTTTTTTTAACTTATTAATTGTCCGTGAGAGTAAATAGAGAAAAAGACAAAGGGAGAGAGGGATATTGTACGTCCAATTACACAATGGAAATACATTTTTTCACTCAAACTTTACTTTACTTTTAAGTTTATTTGATTAGGGACAAGTATGTCACATAAGCTAATGTTACATACTACAACATTTTAGCCAAAGCTAATTCTCAATGTCCGTCCCTAGTTGGGCCTTTACATAAAAATTAAACAATACATAGTTAAAACATAGTTAAAACACATATCATAATAATACAGTACAACACAAACACAGCAGAGCAGACGGTCAGTGGTCACATTTCTGACCTCTGATTAAAGAGTCTTTAAGTTTGTGTTTGAAAAGGACCCAGTTTGACTCTCCCTTCAAGTCAGTGGGTAAACAGTTCCAGGCTTTAGTGCCTTGTATGGAAAAAGCTAATTGTCCAAATAAAGTATTTCGTTTCGGGATCTGACAGTTCCCGTTCTGAGCTCCTCTAGTCCTTGAGCCCACAGCCCTGAGAGGAACTATGCACTCACTCAAGACCTGTGGGGCTTGCTGTTCAAACATTTATGCATCTGCTTCAGCTGGGAAAATGTAATAAAGTTTTCATAAGATAAAATGTTTAAATTCCTCAGACTAATACGATGATGTGACCTAATGGGCTTCCTATCTAGGATTGTAACCGCTCTGTTATAAATCATTTGCAGTGGCTTGACTGTAGTGGCAGTGGCCTGTGACCATGAGCAGATGCAGTAACTTATATGCGAGAAGATCATGGCGTGCATGAAAGTGTGAGCAGCATGAAACGGCAGGTAGTCCCTGACCAGTCTGAATGTGTAAAGATTTGCTTTGGTCACTCGACATATATATATATTTTTTTTTACAGAAACTTAGCTGTAAATACTGTTTAAGTGGTGCTAGCCCGCAGTTAGCTTGTTAGCTTTTTCTTCGTGATTCCATTAGTGTGTATTGGTGCTCCAGTCCGGTGGCAGTCAAGTTGCAAGTGTGCCAGAGACACCAGGGGGAGATGAAAGACCCCCCAATCATCCCATTAACACTTGTATTACCCCAGAGGGACTACGAAAAGGATTTATTAAGGTAAACAAGTTACTTAGTGCTGCTTTAAACACTGTCCAGGTCCCAAATATATTGATGGTCTTGCTCTATTAAAGAGCACGGGGCAAACTCCACACCGCAGAAACGTGATAAAAAAATTAAAAAACACCTGTGCCCACACCCCCACTTACCCATCGCCCACCTTGGTAGCGGAAAATATTCCAGACTTGGGGAGGGACCACTGCTGTGCATAACATCGTCATGGGAGTCACTTACTGCTCCAGGTATGAAGCTGAAGGTTTCTCATAGTGCCTCCGTTTGAGCAGAAGTCTAGTCTCTAGTCTGCATTTAGAAATGATCATAGAGCGCAGAGCTGTTCAGTTCATTTATGGATTACGGGCATTAATAATAATTAAGAACAGCGTTCGCTCTATGACGCAATAACATCCAGATCGGAGCGGCAGTAGAAGAAGAACCAACCAAAGAGGACGTGATCCCTCAAAGATGTGAATGAGGCAAAATCCAACTCCAGGTCTCGATAAAGTCAATTTCGCATGATGTGTCTCCTTTAAGTAAATGGGTTAGAGCCTCACACATAAGTACTGCATGTTCAGCCACTTCAGCTGACTATAGTAGAAATAATAACCCGTCTATGCCGTACATAGACTTTTCTTCCAGATGGCGCGGGCATATTCCAATATGACGACGCCGAGATTCAGCAACCTCCCTTTGTAGAGATAGCATATTTAAACCTTTCAGATCATCTTAAAATCAAGTCTTAAAGCCAGGTTATGTTCTGCTTTGTCACGAGTCAGCAATAACAAACTTTTCACTCAGACAACACTATTTTTGCAGCGAGTTAACACGTTTTTCTGTCTTTATTTGCCATTAAAACCTCCTAATGCTTGTTGTTTTATTCTCTCTTGTGTGGAATGTTACGCAGTGTGGCTGCCAGATATAAGGTTCCTTTCGTTGACGTCGGGGCCTGTCCGACCGCATGTATGACCTGCTCATGTTGTCCTGTCGATTGTATTGTCCAATGTCTCACACAAGTCTTCCATTTCCTGTTTTTACTTACTATTTATTATATATTATTATTTATCATTCTTTTAAAACCCGTTCTGACGATAGACATGAATCGAGTTGTGTTTTGTTCTTGTACGTTGGTAGAGACACGACGGACAGTTGATCTTTAATTTATGAAACTGTTTTGTCATTTGTTCATTTTATGTGTTATTTTATTAAAAGTTTGATTAACCCACACGTGTGACTGTGATGTTTAGAATCAGATTTGGTTTTATTTCCATGGTGATGAACAGGTTCACAACTAGGAATTTATTTGGTCGATCCTGCAACAAGAAACTTAAAACATATAACACATAACTTAGTCGAATAATAAACTTTAAAAACTTGAAACTATAAGGGCATGCGTAAGAAGATTAAACCTAAACTATGATAAATATAACAACAGCGTGAGTGTATTTACAGATGATAGCTGCAAATATGAGTGTGGACAGATTACATTCATTTTTTGTGTGTTCATGAGTCTGATGGCGGAGGGGAAAAAACTGTTCTTGTGGCGGGAGGTTCGGGTCTGAGTGGACCGTAGCCTCCTGCCTGAGGGGAGAGGGGTGAATAGTCCGTGTCCAGGGTGAGAAGGTCAGCATTTCATGATGAATCGTCAGTGATCAGGGCTTCTGCAGGGTCTTAAAAAGTAAAAAGTCTGAATTAAAGGCCTTCAAAGGTTTGAAATCTAAAAATCGATATCGCGATATAAAAAAGAAATATCACGATAACGATATATTTGACGATATAATTAACAATGGACAAATTACTTCATTCAGTGATATTTTACAGCATACTAATGTCCTCGCACATATGATCTACTCAAGCAGTTTACATCCTTCATTTTACTTTTTAAGCACTGTCCCCGTGTTCTACAGTGTTTATGCTGCTCTGATGGAGCTGAGCGTAACATGAATGATATCCACAACGATATAAAGAATTATAACGATATCAAAAATGTATCGCGATAACGATACGCGATACGTTGGCCCACCCCTAGTGGTAGGTATTGAAAAAGTTTGCACAGGTCTCAAATCTGTAACGCAAGGCAAGATCATTTGTAAAATTTCGAGGAATTACACACTGTTAAAGTAGAAATGTGAAAAATACTGTCAATTCCTTTAAAAGTTCCAAGCAGAACAGCCATTTAGGCCATACGTGATGTACAACAATGGCATTTGTAGAAAGTGACGCTTTACTTCGGCCGACAATTGGAAGGTCCGGCCTTTGTTTTTTGACGATGAAGAAAATCGGCCCTCCACCGAGCAAACTTGCCGAAAACTGAACCAGAGTTCATAGACTGTCATAATTTCAGGAGCAGGGGCCGATACGACTCAAAGGGAGAGACACAGTTTTGGAAAGAAATCTCCAAACAGAAAATCTCCAAATGTTTTTTCCCCTGATCATTATTTGGAAGTGATCGGATTCACAAACCTGCCACATTTAACTCATGGCTGACAGTCCTTTCATCTGACCAACATCAAGCACATCATTTGGAATATTGTCTCCACTTTTGGACACCTTTATGACATGTTGTTTCACGGGATAGGTCCAGCCATTACAGAGATACTAACCATACAAAATTCTGCATTTTTGACGGTTACCATAGTTACCACAATAGAGTTTTAGCTGCACCAACTGAATTATAAATCATAGGCAATGATTGTGACGTCATGTGAAGCAGCCTATAGTCAATAACAGTCATTAATATTGGGACGTTTTACAAAGTGTTGATTGAATATGATCCCATATACTTATAAGCAGTTTTCATCAAATTGTGTCAAAGAGAGACTTCAAAAAGAAAAACTACATCAGGTAAAATCAAGGCTCAAATGGAACAAGATTATAGGAAAATGATGTATAAAACTAGGGCTGCAACTATCGATTATTTTTACGATTAATCGAATAATCGCTTGGCTGAAATGGTGTAGGAAAATTGCATTTAAAAAATAAAAAAGTATCACAAAATGCTAAAGTGGTGCCGCTTGAGGAGTGTTGATGGAGTAAACTTAAAGTAAATGTTTATTGGAAGCTCTTAGCGCTAATTCTGCTTTTTCATGAGACACAGAATGTGCAAAACATTACATACACAGTAATTATAAAAAACAAAGTAGGTTTTCATCAAAAATACTACATTTTCATGTCATTTTTGCTCTTTTTGAGTCTGTGTGAACCAGAAATCGATTAATCGATTACTAAAATAGTTGTCGACTAATTCAATAATCGATTAGTCGTCGATTAATCGATTAGTTGTGTCAGCCCTATATAAAACTAAACTTTTTGCACACAGATTTAAGTTGCTTTTTCTGTTTTAGGCTGGGGTGGCAAACATTGTTTAAATGTTAAACAGGTGAGAGAACCACTCAGCCACCTTGAAGCTGTGAAATAACAATGCATAAGGTTAGGAGTGAAACAGGGAACTGGGGTTTAATATCACTTGCTGCCCTCTAGTGGAGGAATTTGTAGTTGCGCTATAATACGAGCCCGATCTTTTACTTTTGTATGAGGCACGTCTAAATGGGTAATCCCCAAAATGCTGAACCTGATAAAAAAAAAAATCATACAATAGATTTATTATTATTATTATTATTATTATTATTATATTATTATTATTATTATTAACCTTTCAAACGTCTTCAAGGCCCTTTGTTCCACCACCTGCCATCATCTACCGCCATCTGCTGGCCGTAAGACTGTACTTCCGACTTTTGGTAACAGAAAGCTACTCACTTAAGGCAGTTTCTAATTGGCCTCCGCTGCTACTTTTCCTGCCTGCATGAAAATATGGTGATCCGTAAATAAATAAGTAATAAAGACAACTTGCGCCTTACTGTGAGGTTACAGATAAATCACTCTTAAAGCACTTTGTTACTCTACTAGATTTTGAACCTGAATCTAGACCTGACCAACTGCAGCAGCCCCAATATCATAACAGTTAAAGGCACTATACCGGATTTTTTCTTCTTCTTCTTCTTCTTCTTCTTCTTCTTCTTCTTCTTCTTCTTCTTCTTCTTCTTCTTCTTCTTCTTCTTCTTCTTCTTCTTCTTGTGAAACGGATTTTGTTTCGTCCTCCTTTATAGGCAGCAAATATGATTTTTTTTTTTTTTTGGTCAGGCAGTGTAAAAGCTGAGGAACACTTTTTCCACCTTTCGACCACTAGATGGCTCTATTTAACCACAAACGCAGCCTGTCACTCATCCATAATCAAACCCCACTCCTTCCTTTTTTTCTTTCTTTTTTAATCATCCAGGTAAGATATTGTTTTCCCAGCTTTCCCGAATTCACACAGACCACTTTCACATGTAAATTTACACCTTTTATTCCAAGCAGCAAGCCCAAACGTGTCTTTAAGAAGCTCCTCAAAGCAATAATAATGATCATGGTGGTGATAGGAAACGCGGCGCTGACAGACAGCGCTCAGGTTTACCGCTCTGCTCGGGGCCGTGAAGTAGACACGCCTTTAGAAAAAAAAAAAAAAAAAAAGTGCTGAAGATGTGGGTCGTTCACGTGTCTCGACGAATAACCTGTAATCAGCCGATCCTCTTCGCCCCGAGGCTGAAGCTAAAAATACACCGGCAAAAGAAATGCACGGTTAGTAATGAGTCAGTAAGAAATAAGCCTAAACTTTTTTTCCACTCAGGGTTCGCATAATCAAGACGAAGCTTCAAACATAAATAATCATCCTTATCTTGAGTTTTATCTGCTGAACCACAGTGCAGGGGAATAGGGAAACGTTTTAAATGTAGAGATATCAATGTGAAACTTTATTCAAGATTTTTTATTTGTCAAACGATGATTTCAAATTATATTTCTCTCATCCTTGATTGGGGAGCGGGGGGTGGGGGAAGAGGAGTGGGAGGGAGGGCAGGGAGTTCATCTTCCCAATGGCCTTGTGTATGAAACTGTTCTTAAAGTGCAACTAAACCCCAAATCCACTTTTTTTTACTGATAAGCTGCCTAAATGGGTGTCAAATAGAGTTGTCTACATGTCCCAGTCAATATTTTGACATTTTGTGCAAAAGTAGTTCAAAATCCCTCTTTTGGGTCCAAAACTGAGCGGTTACTGCCCTCTTCAGGTTAAAAACATTCAACCAAAGTGGAATTATGTGATTGGCCAATGACCTTACCCATGCAACGTCACGGTACCAGAGAACGTCATCACTGCAGCCGTATATAACCCACACTCCCTCCCGCCTCCGTAGCGAGTTGGAGTTGGATTCATAGCGAGCGAGCGAGTTGTGCAGCTACAAGCGATCGCTTGCAAGCAGGCCGCTGTCACTGACAGCCCCAGACATTGGACAGGATGCTCTATAGTCCCTCTGTAGAAGAACCACACAGTGATGGAGCTGGTCAGGATGCTCTATAGTCCCTCTGTAGAAGAACCACACAGTGATGGAGCGGGTCACGATGCTCTATAGTCCCTCTGTAGAAGAGCCACACAGTGATGGAGCTGGTCAGGATGCTCTCTATAGTCCCTCTGTAGAAGAACCACACAGTGATGGAGCTGGTCACGATGCTCTATAGTCCCTCTGTAGAAGAGCCACACAGTGATGGAGCTGGTCACGATGCTCTATAGTCCCTCTGTAGAAGAACCACACAGTGATGGAGCTGGTCAGGATGCTCTCTATAGTCGCTCTGTAGAAGAACCACACAGTGATGGAGCTGGTCAGGATGCTCTCTATAGTCCCTCTGTAGAAGTTGCACATAACGGAGGCTGGGACTCTAGCTCTTCTTAACTTGCGGAGAAAGTAGAGACGCTGATTACTTTTCTTGACCAGGCATGTAGTGTGCATGGTCCAGGAAAGGTTCTCTGTGATGTGCACACCCAGGAACTTATGTGATGTGCACACCCAGGAACTTAGTGCTGGTCACCCTCTCCACTGCAGCACCGTTGACTGTTAGAGGAGCATGCTGGACCCGCGCTCTTCGAAAGTCCACAACAATCTCTTTTGTCTTCTCCACATTTAGAGAGAGATTGTTCTGTGTGAACGACATGGCCAGACTGCTCACCTCACTCCTGTAGTTTGACTCGTCTCTGTTGTTGATGAGACCCACCACTGTTGTGTCGTCTGCGAACTTAATGAAGAGGTTTGAGTCGTACTTTGGAGCGCAGTCATGGGTCAGCAGAGTGAACAGGAGGGGGCTCAGCACACAGCCTTGGGGAGCCCCCGTGTTCAGTGTGATGGTTCTGGAGGACTTTCCGCTGACACGTACAGCCTGTGGTCTCCCCGTCAGAAAGTCCAGCAGCCAGTTGCACAGTGATGTGTTGATCCCCAGGTGGAACAGTTTGTGTATTAGCTGCTGTGGGATTATAGTGTTGAATGCTGAGCTAAAGTCTAAAAACAGCATTCTAACATAAGAGTCCTTTGTTTCAATGTGAGTGAGGGCTGAATGAAGCGCAGTGGAGATGGCATCTTCAGTTGAGTGATTGGACCGATAAGCAAACTGGTATGGGTCCAGGGAGGGAGGGAGAACAGACTTGATGTGTTCCATGACGAGCCGCTCGAGGCACTTCATAAGAAATGGAGTGAGTGCTAAAAATTCGTCCCGAACCCGACCCAAATTGTCCCGAAAAATATTTGTAGAATGTCGAAAGTGCTGTGTGTGCTCTTAATATGGAAGAGGGGCTTGATCTGGACGAGCTCTACAACAAAAACTGCGCTCTGAAGAATGTTCTAAAGTAGGGGTCCCGACCTTTTTCCTGCTCGGGACCAGGGGGAGCGCGCTTAGAAACATGTGCGTAAATGGCTCACGTTTTTTAAAGCGTGGAGCGCAGCCCTTTGATCGCAGCGCGCTACAGCGGGACCGCGGCACATTCTCTCCTCTCTCTTTCCACTTAACAGCGGGACAAATGCAACTCTCTGTCCTGTGAAAGCGTGAAAGGTTGTGAGGAAAAGTTGTGATGAGCTGAGAGGGAAGGCTGATTCTGTCTGTAATAAAACCAGGTGAACTCGACTCCAAAGGACTTCTATGGCTACTTTCAATCAGAAGTTCCATTATATATCTATTGATGACCATATTGGCATGAGGACAGGCCAAAGACAATGTTGTTTATAAATAATTTCCTAGTTAGATTTGCAGTTGTGCATAATGTGCGTGATTGTGAATGTGGCATATAATAAAAAAAAAAAAAAAACATGAACCCGCCCAGTCCCGAATTTCAGGGCATCTCATCTGGTCACCCTACCATAGGCCTATTTTCGGGATACAATTTATGGTATTATTTTGTTGACATATTAGTTACAAAGACTTTTTCAGATGGGATTTTTGGATATCTTGTTTAGTTGTTTCGTCTGAAAAAAAATCTGGAACATTTTTAATTTCGCCCTGTTTAAAAAAAAATTTCATTCAAAACTCAATAAATCAGGCCTAGAATTAGATATTAAAGGGATATTTCAGGATTTTTGACATAAGGCCTCATTTCCTAGTTATCCAGAGTGTTGTTGAGTTCTGAAGATATATATATTTTTTAATTCATGCACTCCTTATATTTGAAGAGTTTAGTGGTGCTAGGCTAGTGCATGTCTATGGTAACTAGTAGCCTGCATTAAAAACCTCTTCAAAATCATCATAGTCCTCCAAACGTTGCCATATCTGATTTGTAGAAAGCTCCTCCTCCTGTAGTAATGCCGCTGCAGGTAAACAAACTGCTGTACATCCGGTAACCTGGCAAATACAACCAGGAAGCTGATGCTGCTCAAATATAGGTTATTTTAAATGCAAAATGGTTATATTAAACAAAATATTCAGTCAACACAAACATTCATATCGGTAGTCTGGTGTTATAAGTGATTTGTCTCAGGTGCACTGTGCTTGTGTCAGACTGTTTTTAATGCGGGCTACTAGTTACCATAGACGTGCGCTAGCCTAGCATTAGCCTAGCACGACTAAACTCTTCAAATATAAGGACTGCATGAATAATTCCCCCCCCCTTTTTTCCCAGACATCAACAACACTCTGGATAACTAGAAAATGAGGCCCTATGTCAAAAATCCTGAAATATCCCTTTAATGTTTTTAGTTTCGTGGCTTCATAACTGAAATAACACAGAGAAAGTGTCCGTTATCAGATATATCCAGCTGCAGGATGGACTTAAAGGCTTATTGACATTGTACACAAGGAAAACGCAGTTCTGTTATAACTGCCTTGTGTCATAGTTTTAACCAACGTGCGCCACAATCTTGAGTTCAACCAGTTAGACGAGAAAGGGACGACTGAAGCCGCTCTCGGTGACAAAGATAAAGTGTTTGTTATTATTCAACGATAAAAACAAAGAGGAACCACTTATAATGCCAATGTGCAGCTCCGTTTATTAAACCATAGAGAATCTCAATTGTGTTTTTAAACAGTATGACGTCATCACCCGTAGCACGACAAGCCGTGACCCAAATTAGAATTGAATTTGTTATAATGTAATATGTAAAACACTTTATTTCCCCACAAATGATTGTTGAATAAGCATTAAATAAGTAAATGAAGCTGAAATCAAGTTAAAAACAGGCCATTTTAACTGACTTTCTATCTTCATTGAAAGATCGGGACCTTCTTGCCTCACAGCATGAAGGTCTGGGGTTTGATTCCCAGACCGTACGGGCCTTTCTGTGTGGAGTTGGCATGTTTCTCGCCCTGTGTCTGGATGGGTTTCTTCCGGGGGCTCCGGTTTCCCCCATTGACCAAAAACATGCACGATAACGGCCAAGGGTTCATCGCGACATTGCTTTTTGATCCTTCGATGTCGGCTCTTGCTATCATTGTGATGCAGAATTCACCAAGCATTAGATTGTTCACCCAGGGAATAGGGATAGCTGGGTTTGGACCGTCATGAGCCAGGTTTTACCCTTCTGATGATGTGTTGTTGCAATAGTAAATGTACATAAGTAAGTAACCTTTATTTAGTATATAGTGGATTTCACAGACAAAAAGCCACAAAGTGCTTCACAACACAGTTCAAAAAATCAGAAATTACACACAATATAAAAGGCCAAGACAATAGTAGCTAATTAAAAGCCTGGTCAAATGAATGGGTCTTAAGTTTGCTTTTGAAGGTGTCAACAGTGTCAATTGAGTGCAAAAAGGCTGTAAGATCATTCCAAAGCCTGGAAGCAAAAGCCTGGAAGGCTCTGTCACCTCTAGTACGAAAATGAGTGCGTGGAACCTTCAGCAGATTCTGATCCACAGACCTCAGAGCCCGCACTGGGGTGTAAGGCTGGATCAGATCACTGATATAAGAAGGAGCCTGACCATGCAGGGCTCTGAAAGCTAGAACCACAATTTTAAACTTGATCCTATAGGACACTGGAAGTCAATGAAGTTGTTTTTGAATAGGGGATATGTGAGTCCTCCTATTTGTATGGGTCAGACATGAAAACAACTATTACAATAGTCTTAACGAGAAAACACAAAAGCATGAATGATAAGCTCCAAATCATTCTGTGACTCCATATTCCTATGAATGGTAAATGGTCTCAACGTATATAGCGCTTTTCCATTAGGCACAAAGCGCTTTACAGCAACAAACCACTCACCCGCTCACACTCTCATTCATACACCAATGTACGCAGACACTGGAGGAGATGTGGCTGAAGTGTCTTGCCCAAGGACACAACGACAGTGACACATGCAGGAGCCAGGATTCGAACTCCTGATCTTCTGATCATGAGATGACACCGCACCTGCACCACTGTCGCCTTATAATCCACCCGGGGCTGCACTGTGGTCGCCCACTGCTCCTGATGGGTTGCCCCAGCAGCATCAAAGGATGGGTCAAATGCAGATGACAAATGTCCCTATGGGTACTGTGTCAAATCGATCCAAAACAGCTCAGTTTACTTGTTTCAAAGTCAGTGTTTCGCCACAAATGTAGATTTTTCAGGCTCCTGGAAAAAGGGAAACAGCACAATAACAATCCTGATCCAGCCCTGAGGAAGCTCTTGCTTTACCTAAACATCCTAAAACAAGCAAATCAAGCTTCAATTACACTGTTTCATTGTACACAAGATCTACCCAGAGTGACACTTGTATAAACTTTGACTCTGACTTCTCTCAGTCTGGTCCTGAGCAGCTGTTCCTGTGGGCTCCAGGTGTGTTGCCTCAGGTGTCTCTAAACCAAACTGTTTCCTGCTCCTTCAAACTGGTAACATTAGCCTCAGACCTGGAGACAGGATTTAGACACAAGACAAGTCAGGAGGGAGCAGTCAGGGAGCAAAGTAGCGGCTAAAGGTTCAAATGTTGGCAAAAATGCAATAGCCAAAGTAATGAGGTGTAGAGACAACACAATGTTTTAGTGTCTTATGTATAAAACCTACAAAGCCTGTAGTTCAGACAAATGAAAACATGTGATTCTTGTTTGCCCGTTATTTCTGTCTTCCGTCATTGTCAACGCTCCTGGATGTGTTTCAAATGTGCACTATATTTTACAAATTATCCTTCCTAAATATGGGGCGTCCTTCATCAGTGTAGTTCGTCCGGCGATCTGTGACATTTCTCCCAGCAGCCTCGGGCCCTGCACAGAACTCTTCAAACAAACTCCCCTCTGTTTGATATGAAACGGTGGCAGTCATCTCTCTCCTCACTCAAATGTCATTATCATTTGATATTGATCTGCAGCTGTTGAACAAACAATCGATCCCTCTGTCTCTGTGTATTTTTTACTCAGATCTGCAATTGAGTGATAAATCGATCCGTCATAGCGTGCTGCTTGGTTTGACGCAGTGTACGCGAAGTATAAAAATATAGTGCTCAAATAAAAGGTTCAAACACGCAGCACATACTGTAACATTAGTCTGGCACTTTCCGCTGCGGCTCTTGACTCCATCTAGTGGTTACGGTTGATCAAACGTCTCTTCATATAGGCGTCCAAAAATAGAGACAATAAAGGACGTTCAGTCAAAAGAATAATATGGCAGGTTTGTGAATCCAATCGGGTAAAGCTGAACAGGAGAAAATGCCCTCGGTTCAGGCGGGGGTTTAGAGGTTAAACCAAAGAGTCTATGGGGAATAAGAAAAGACTTAAAGTAAGCGTTACTTTAAATAGTTGTATCGTCTAAAAACAGAGCCATGTGTGGTGTTGTGTGCTTGCTTTTGCCTTAAAGTGCATATGACAGATTTTGCTCTTGAAAATATGACGGATTACATCAGTTGCATAGTTATCATTTTATTTCAGTAAAGCAGCGTTTTTAATGAAGAAACTTTGGGCAGAAAAGTTATTTTTATTTGAATTTTTAAGCTGCTGACAGGAAGTGACATAAAAGAAGGTAACATTCCATAGCAGTTTGACTCATTCATTTCCCATACGTTTGTTAAGTGGTGACGTCACAGCTCTACTTCCGGGTCCGCAGATGTGCGAGAAACTACAAAAAACTCTTTAATACCACAATCAATGTTTATGAAACTCAACAGAGAGTTACTGAACATGCTTATTTATCAGGCCCATTAGCCAAAATGCTGTAGCTACTGCTATAAAAGTAATATTTACCCAAATCTGTACTTATGGGTTAGCGGGGAAAAATGCTAACGGCGCAGCAGCTACGCTAACCCTGGAAGTATCGATTTTGGTAAATATTACTTTTTTAACAGTAGGTGCGGCATTTTTGGCTAATGAGTCTGAGAAATAAGTAGCAGTAACTCTCCGTTGAGTTTCATAAATATTGATGGTTGTTTTTTTAAAGGGGGGTATTATGTAAAATCGACTTTTTCAAGCTTTATATCATGTTATTATGTCATTCCCTCATTAAACACATGCCTGGAGTGTTGCCTTGGCTCATTCACATATTTTTGAGTAATCAGTAAAAACTTAGACGGCAGCCATTTTAGGTGTAGCTATGCCTCAGTCCTCCTAGGAACGCCCCCACCTCCTGGAGACGCCTCTGGACCTTTCGTCACCAGCCAAGCCACCAACCACTGCTCCTCAGCTCAGCAGAGCCCCCTCCCCGCACAGTAGTGTTGTTTAGATGCCACAGCAGTGTGCTGAAGGGGGCGTGTCGGAAAGCTTCTTAAAGAGACAGAGGCCTATTTCAAGACGTTCAGTACAGCCATTTTGAGAGAGCAATTTTATTCAAGGCAGTTATTTTAATTTACTGCATATACAGACCAACAGAAGGTTACGTCATCATTGTAGTATGCTATAGACTGGTGCTATGTGATTGAAAAAAGCATAATACCCCCGTTTAAGAGTTTTAAATGTTTTTTTCTCGCATATTTGCCCGTCTGCTAGGACCCGGAAGCGGAAGTCGTGACGTCACACTTAACAAACGTATTGACTTAACATGGTTGCACGGCAACAGTTTAAAATTGTTTACCTTCTTCGATGTCACTTCCTGTCGGTGTCCAATAAGGAAGTGAAAACATAAGCATCACAAAAATGGTCAAATTAAAGAAAACTGGGTATAATCTTTAGCAAAATCTGAAATATAATCGTGTTAACTGTGTTTTAGCAAAAATTGCTAATGTGTCATATGCACTTTAATAGTTACAATCGCAACATCGTGAAATCCTGGAGAGACTGCTGATAGCTTCTTCTAAAAGTAATCCAGTTAACTGTAAATGTAGCTTCCCCTACCGAGAGTAGTGGGTGAGACGGGGAGAAATGACTAAAGCCAGACCCGGCCCTTTCCTGCTTCGGATTACTCGTGATTTACATGATGGCAGTTGGCCTTTAAAATAGATCGATACACTGTTTCAACACAAACCTGGCCCCCTTCAGAGTCCAATATTTCAAATGAAGCAATATGTAAATAAACATGCAGTGTGTCTTTGCTTCCATTGGATAAATCCTGGGCAGCGTTTGAGATAAAAGAAATCGCAACAATGTTCCCTCGCAAACCAGGACTATCCCTGTTCTGTTTAACCCAAGTCTAACCCGCGTCTGACCCGGCTCCAGTCAAAGGCTTGAGCCCCTTAGTCCTCCATAAAGTTAACAATAATGACCCCGCCACTCGCATCGCCGTGGTAACCCTGGAGGCGGGAGACACTGTGTTTGTGTAGCTTCCGGCGAAGACGTATTTTATTGACCATATTGGAGAACGATTGAACAGCTTCAGCGGCTTCGTGATCTCCCCCATGTGACCATTGTCTATATGACCCTGGTCTGATGTTCCGCAGTGTGGCTTTAACCCTGGTCTGATGTTCTGCAGTGTGGCTTTAACCCTGGTCTGATGTAGTTCCTTTGTTTCATTCATGTCTAAGTGACCCTACATCCGTCATGTCAGATGGCTCTGCTCCACCTGCTGATGCCATTGGGTGGTGATCATAGACCGTTAAAAAGAATAGACAACTCCTCCTCACTCCTCCCCGTTTACCATAATGACCACGTTCGAGGGGAAATCGTGGCGGATTTACAGGCTCCTCCTCCCCAGCTCTGACGAAGCATGTTCCTAATAAGGGCATAAGGGCGGGATCTTCACTGTAGACTCGGCCCTTGCGTGACATGTAGCTCGCGCAGCTCCAATGCTAACAGTCCAACCCTCATTAGTACGAGATTTCAAAATGTTTTCTTTAGAAAACCAGCCTGGTTTCTTTAATTGTGACTAACCCAGTGTTATCTCAGGAGGAATATGTAGCCGTAGAAAGTGTTTAAAAAATAGAAACCAGGCGTTAAAGTTGTTTTTAACGTGTCTAAAGTGCAATGCTTTTCGATGTGAGACTAGCGGCTATATGGAGGTACTACAGCAATGGCGGAGCAATGGCGGCCTCCAGTGTTGCGGTCATAAAGCAGAGCAGCCAGCGGCCATTGGTGGTGATCCATGAAGCTCCTCTGTCATATTAAAGTCCATGTATCTTCACCTGACTCGTTCTCATCATTTGTCTCAAATTGCTTTCACTACGCAGCTAAACAACTTCAGGTCTCGTGAAAATGCAGATGTTTTGACCCCATTTTTGCCCAAACAACATGCCGCACTCAAGGCTTGCTCAGTACAAGGCCTTCAGACCAATTATTGTGGCCCTCAGGATTCTTGTTAAATTGAACACATCACCTTAGGGGTTACTTTTTTACAGTGAGTAAGCAAGGTTTGTTTGTATAGCACCTTTCACAGACAGAGAAGTCACAAAGTGCTTCACAAAATTACAATAGAAATACAAACAAAGCACAGGTACAATCACAAAACATGATGGTCATAAAACGACCCTTAATCCACTGGAATTAAACAAAACTAAAAACTAAAAATTAAAAAAAGTTTAAGTTCTCTTAAAAACATCAACATCATCAAACAGAAAGATAATAGCAAGATCATAATAATTCCACTGAATTAGAACCTCATAAACTAACAATTTATTTATTGTGAGCTAGAGGTTCTAAGCCAAAATACAGGTGTGGCGGACGGTTTAAACCTCTCCTAAATATGAGTAATCGCTTTTGTTGTTTTGGTAAATGGTAGGTAAACAGCTGATGCCTCCGGGTCGCTAATGCTTAAAAAATAGAAATAAAACTGTTACAGCACAAGGGAAGCAACGCCCTGTTTGTGAACATTGTTTAATTTAATTGCCGACCACAGCCCCGGGATGTGAGTGTTTGACTAAACCAGGGGTGCCCGAGTCACAGGCGGACGAATTTATGGTGACCCTCAAGCTTCTAATTGAATTTGCACACATCACCAGAGATGATCATTTTTAACAGAAAATTTAATAATTCTACACAATTATAACTTGAAAAACTAACACAGAGCAACCTTTAAGGTTCCAAGCAAATAAAGGTCTGTGGCGGCTATTAAATGCACCCAGTTGAATGTTTCATTGCATTGACCATCGATCCGTGGCTCTCCACGGCATATGTGTCCCTCGATGAAAAAGGTTTGGACATGGACTAAACCTACCACCGATTTGTGACCCTGAAAGTAAATAAACGTGTTCAAAACATGAAACGTGAATGCTTCTGAGGGTCTGTGTAGTTGTAGAAGGCTAACAAACAGGTGCTCTTCCAAGACTGGGCCAGCGTTGCAATGATCAGGAAGAATTTGACTTGATTAAGGCTGTATACAGCAAGTGCAGGAGGTGGAGTATCAGAAGTAAAAAAAGAAGTCTGAAGCACTCTGTTAATAATAAAAAATGTAATGAAAAATGAAAAGTCCTTTAATGGAAAGTAAATAAACGTGTCTGGATTATAGCTGCCAAACATGAAAACTGCTATAATCATAAAAACTCAAATCAATTGTGCGCCTGAACTCGTGCGTAGTAGTAGTGGTAGTAGTGAGAGGAGTCTCGCTTCATTGCTGTCATAATCTTAAAACGCTCATCTGAGTACTGTATATTCTTCTTCGTGTTACAGCTGTGCACACTCTGATCAGCTTTTATAGGGATGAGAGTTGGCGAGGGCTTTGGAAGTGAAGTGGATGTGACGAGGATTAGGACAGACCAAGGAGAAATATTCTGTTGTACCGGCAAAACTTTCATCCAAATGAGTCGCACTCTTGAGCCCTGATGTTGTATACACACAAGACAAACTTTCATATACAGATTATTTTCTTCCTGTTCCTCTCTTCAGTCACTGACGACACGTTTCTTCCGTCTATATTTAGCCTGGTATGTTGGTCAGACTGTTCCTGTCTGTTTTGATGCATAATTGTATCGAGAGCCACATGTATTTATCACATCGTAAAAAGCCCTCATGGTGTCACAGAGGAAGTGGTTCTCAAAGTCAAAACATCTGCCGCGAATCATGATAAAAATAACATCTGGATCAATGGCTGGGTTGAATTAGGCACGACTTGTTTTTCTGTTTTGCTGAAAAGCCTGGATAGTATAGTTGTAGTGCGATCGAGGGAGGCTCATGGGCAATAAATGGACAAACGTTGGCGGTTATACACAAAGGTCAGTGATGTAACGATAGAGATAAGCAGTGACCACATTTATTTGCATATTGTACGAAAGGGAGGAGTTCCACAGGGATCGATACTCGTCCCGCTGCAATTTCTCTTCTATTGAAACTGACCGATCCCACGCTCTGCACACACCACAGTTACACTTCACAACCAAATTACGCCTTTATGCAAACTGCTATTTACTCTCCTTATCTCTATATTAACTGCAGTCATAAGATTCAGTTGGAAAGTCCCCGCCAAAAGCCTGTGTGTTTATCTAAGCTCTAACAGAAGCACTAGAGCGCACTGTATTAACCCTGTCCAAACAGCAGCATCTTTGGAAACTGCCTCCTCACCTGCCTCCGAGTAAACACGTGTTTCATCATCGCAACTGCTCTTACGTAGCTAAAGACTGGGACATGTTTTTAGTGTCAATGGGAGGGAAAGTAAAGACAATTTCCAAAGACTCACAGAAGAGAAGGCATTTTGTTCATTGTTAGTCATCTTAGTAACATGTTTTTGCAAGCTCTCATCTGTCCAAGGGTTTTCTATCGTAGCAAAGGTTCAAATGTAAAGCCTAGAGGCCAAATGTCCTGAAAGATATGCAGCTACTCGAGTGGTTTCATAACTTTTCACACTAAGTACCACCTTATGAAATTCACTGACTAACCCCCCAAAAAAGGTTGCCATAAAAAAAAAAGGTCACACGCTCTAATATTTCATTCAACCATCTTTATCTTTTGATTACAGCACACATTTGCTGTGGCATTGTTTCAATAAGCTTCTTGGGCGGCATGGTGGGGCAGCAGTTTGCGCTCATGCTTCACAGTTAGAAGGTCCCAGGTTCGATTCCAACCTGGATGAGGCCTTTCTGTGTGGAGTGGCCATGTTCTCCCTGTGTCTGCGTAGGTTTCCTCCGGGTACTCCGGTTTCCCTACCACTAAAAACATGTTGTTCCTCCAGTCAAAGTGTTTCTGACCATCAGCCTGGCTCCACCTCTGGAGATGGACCCCAAAGCGCCGGCCTACGCTGACAGCTCACTGCTCCTACAGGCCGCCCCAGCAGCGAAGGATGGGTCAAATGCAGAGAATGAATTTCCCTATGGGGATCAATAAAGGATACTTTACCTTACCTTTAACGCCAAAAGATCCAGTGTTGCATTGATTTTTCACCGAGATCTTGTATTGATGATGGTGTAACTGGGTCAAGGTGCGTAAAGGTAGAGTAGTCTGTCATATTGGGGTGGACTGGTCTCTCCGGTAAGGCGCCAGAAGCCCCGGTCTGGCCATAGTTGGTTGTATGTAAGTTGGCCTCTGTTGCTCAATTTATTGCTCTCAACTTATCGCTCTCCCTTTTCTTTTTAGTGCTACTGCCCTTTTTGTTTACTGGGCGATTCTACGTTAGTCTTGTTACACGTCGGTCGCAGAAACCCCTTTATAAAGTTGCCTCAGAGATTAACCACAGCCTGGCCCCTTTTAACTTTGAAATGGATTTTTGCACATAGGCATTAGCACTTAGAAACCAAGCACTTATAGGTTGTCAATGTGGATTTAGTTTATTTTGTTTCTTGTTTGGTTCGCTCACTAATTTGTTTGCGCTTATTTTGTTTTGTGCCTTTTCTATTTTTTTTTGTAGAACTTGTCCATGTTTTCTTGCTAGAGTGATGTGTGTTTTTGGGTGCGTGAAAAACTAGATTTTAAAGGAATGACCTCTTTTTTATGAATTGTTAAAATAAAAAGATATTAATTTTTGTACTATTTCTGACTTTGCTCCTTTTTGTAGTCGGACCTACCTGCCTATTTTTATAGGGAAACCCTCTGTTAACTTAAAGAGGGGGTATTATGCTTTTTTCAATCACATAGCACCAGTCTATAGCATACTACAATGATGACGTAACCTTCTGTTGGTCTGTATATGCAGTAAATGAAAATAACTGCCTTGAATAAAATTGCTCTCTCAAAATGGCTGTACTGAACGTCTTGAAATAGGCCTCTGTCTCTTTAAGAAGTTTTCCGACACGCCCCCTTCAGCACACTGCTGTGGCATCTAAACAACACTACTGTGCGGGGAGGGGGCTCTGCTGAGCTGAGGAGCAGTGGTTGGTGGCTTGGCTGGTGACGAAAGGTCCAGAGGCGTCTCCAGGAGGTGGGGGCGTTCCTAGGAGGACTGAGGCATAGCTACACCTAAAATGGCTGCCGTCTAAGTTTTTACTGATTACTCAAAAATATGTGAATGAGCCAAGGCAACACTCCAGGCATGTGTTTAATGAGGGAATGACATAATAACATGATATAAAGCTTGAAAAAGTCGATTTTACATAATACCCCCCCTTTAATGAACCTAAAATAGTGCAGCCCAGTGGGCTGTTTGACCCTGCCTTTCTCCACAGCACGTTAAAGAGGTTACAATGGGAATGTGTGACCACTGTGTAAAGCCTTCTCTAGCACTTCCCAAAGATTCTCAATGGAGGATCCGGACTCTGTAGCGGCCGATCCATCTAATGCTCCCTGAACCACTCTTTCACAATGTGAACCCGATGAATCCTGGCATCGTCATCCTGGAACATGCCCGTAACATCAGAGAAGAAGAAATCCACTGATGGAATAATCTGGTTAATCAGGATGTTCAGCTGATCTCATTCTTTGGGCACAAAGTGTTGCTGAACCTAGGCCTGACCAAGTGCAGGAGCCGTAACAGTTTGTCAAATCCAGTTGGTGCATTAGACCTTTTAACCACCTCTAATTAGAATGAATGAAGTCTAAATTTGGAGATGTCCCTGTACAGCCTAAAGAGGCCTAAACACCACCTGTGTGAACAAGAACATGTACCACAGAACCACTCGATCTCACAATAATTTGTCTAGAAACACATGTCATCTGATACAAAACATAGCGCGGCCAAATAAAGCACTACTGTATGTTTTTTCACATTACCACCGTTGATGTCATTACTACCAAAATCCTATGGAGCGTCCCGCAGGAGTTCTACCACACGTACTTGCTATTTCAGCTGCTACAGGTCCATCTCTGCGGGATACTTTCGCATGCCCTGCCGTTTTACCCAAACATCGCAAAACGTCTCTCACAAATGACCAACGTCACCCCCCCTCTCTCCGCTCGTCCCGCTCCACGTTTCAGTCGTGTTTTCGCAGCTGCGGTGACGTCGGATTATGAAATATTCGGGACCTTTCATGGATTTTGTTGTTTTAACCGTTCGCTCCGATCGAAAACGACCTCCATTTGAGAAGCAAAGCAAACACGTCGCGATCCGCCGAGGGAAGCGCGAGGGGGGGGGGGGAGTCAAATTTGCGGTTTAGGGACCCCATCGAGTTGTGTTTATTTATAGGAGCAACGTTGATGCCTTTACCGACAGACGATATTTCCAGCGCCGTGGAGGGGCTTTCGCTGACGCTCGGAAAAGCCAGCTGCAGTGAAGTCATCGTTGACATGTCGCTGCTAATGTCCCGTGGTGTTATAAAAGTTGGCTAATGCGCTTTTGTAACCTGGGCAAAGCGAACCGGAGCAAAGAGCGGGCCTGTGTTTATTTGACGTGAGGAAACGTACGGCAAATAATGATGACATCGCGCCTACAGCGGTTCATGTTTGCAGATTAAGCAATGCCCTGTAGAGATAATATCCTCTTTTCTCAACTCATTTACTTAACCATTTATAACGGAAATGCTAAGAAAATACTTTTGAGGATTTGAATTTTTGAGGATTTTGTTTCCCTTATTTAATTGTCAATTTAAAAAAAATGCTTTTTGTAGTTTTCAATACTAAGGTAGATGTTCTCTTATGCCTGATTGCTCTTGTTTGGAGGAGCAAAGTCCAAATGCTGCCCAAATATCTTTTTATTGTCTTTAGTGCATTTGTATTAATCGGTTTAGGGAAATTGACTTATCCCAGCTGATCTCCATGGTAACGAAAGACAGTCAGCACCGTATAACAGACGGCTTTACAGGCTGTAATTTAAACCAAATATCCTTTTTGTCCAGCAGCACTTCCATTTACATGACATCTTTCAGTCGGCAAAATACTTTCTACAGTATATTGCATTATCACATAAAGCTATTTTTATGCTGTAGCCGCTGGTTTTAGTCATTCCTGTTGCCTCTTTGTGTCAGTATAAATGTGAGAAAGGCAGGATAGATGAGCTGTTAGTCGCTTTGTGATTTCAAGTCATGTTTAGTTTGACATTAGTTGCATCAGAAACATTATTATTACATTACAATATGGCAACAAGTGGCGTTCACAAGAAAAAAATATATGTAGCACATTTTGGCCTGTCTTTGACAATGCTGTTTGTTTTCTTGTTGGTCATACCGCCTTTGCAATGCCCGATCCCGTCAGACCTAGGAACCTAAGCAGGGAAGGGCCTGGTCGGTACTTGGATGGGAGACAGTTTGGGAACACCAAGAAGCCTAGCGAATGTATTTATTTATTTATTTATTGGTTTATTTGGTCGGGACAGTGCATGTTAATGAACATACATGGGTCTCATGCATGTAAACAAGCCACACCGGATTGTAGCCTTTGTCTAATTTGCATCCGTCGTCCCCCATGCGCACTCTCAGACACACTCTCATTCATCCTGGCCTATTGTACATGTTTTTAGTGTAGTGAGTGAGTGGTTGGTGGTGGTCAGAGGGGCCGATGGCGCAGACATTGGTTATTTTCTGAAGCTTAAAACTTGGAAAAGCGCAACTTTTCCACTCCTTTGGTGATGTGTTGAAGCATTTGTGCAGGAACATGGATGGCAGTGGTGACTTACTACTTTTCCTGTAGACAGTTCAGCCTGAAAAGGAGTGAAGAGTGGCCCAGTTGGTCAGAGCAGGAGTTCCCAAACTTTTCAGAAGGCGACCCCAAAAATGACTAAACCAACAACTCAATGTAATTAGCAAAATGTAACCAGCATTTATAATAATATGAGGTGAAAAAAATGGTTTAATGATGGTTTTTGATATATGGCTTAATTTCACAAAAGATATGCTGTTTCAAAAATACATCCGAAATGTAAGAGTGGGACTTGAACACATGACACAGAAGAAGCCGCGGCGTTGCTCCATAATTGTGTCGAGGCCTGAAGCAATAGTCTTACTGAGCTTTAGTGAAACTGGTTCTGCTTGTGGATGCACAGGTTTATGTCTTATCTTTAATCTTGCAATAAGTCACAATAATAAGCCCAATGATGAGAAGAGAAAGGCTTATAACCATAAAAGTTCCTTCAAATGCAACGAAACCAGCAAAAACACAAAGGGCCAGATCTTCCGCCTGGCGCAGTCCGTGCGCAACTCTAAACGCAACGTGGTGCACGCGCGATCTTGCATGTGGCGCAGGTTTTGCGCTAAAGGCTGTGCCACTAGGGAGAGGGCGTTATTTAAGAGAAAGAGGCCGACTGAGGCGTGGTTCATTACAAACAGCACTGGGGCGCTGCTCTTCTGTGGCAACCTTCACATTATGTTCCTCTTTACATCGCGCTGCCTTGTATACTTCCTTTAGAATCGATGTCAAATTGAAAACAAAAGCTAAATTACCTTGAAATGTCTGCTTGAGTGTACGCACGGGTTTACTTTGGTACAGTAACGCACACACCCCTAACACCAAAACAACATCAACAGTTTCCCATAAATAAACCACACACTCAAGTGCCACAACACCACGTCTAATCTGCGTTTTAAGGTGACATTTCCATCTTATGTCAGCGGTGGTAGTTATAATAAGCCTCATGTTTCCTTTTTACATTGGTGCTCCTTGTGTAAGCTACAGCTCAGTCCAAAAGAAAGAAGCGCATTTCACAAACGGGGCGCACAGCAAACTTTGTTCTTCTTTTTTTTTTTTCAAATTCATCCGCTCCAAGAATCCTGCAGCTGTAGTTCAAATGTTCCAATAAGCTACAATTTTCTTGCAACTACTGCATAACTCTGCAACTCCTCCGCACCCAATATGACAGTTTCTGATCAATTAAATCCTTTACATGGGAACTGCTGCCTTTCATTCCCCGCTCATCTTGGATCTGCAGCGAGTGGAGGGACAGTTTTATTTCTTTCATCTTTATTAAGCATTGCACGCTGCATGTGCATGTTATTAAAGGGGGGGGGTATTATGTAAAATCTACTTTTTCAAGCTTTATATCATGTTATTATGTCATTCCCTCATTAAACACATGCCTGGAGTGTTGCCTTGGCTCATTCACATATTTTTGAGTAATCAGTAAAAACTTAGACGGCAGCCATTTTAGGTGTAGCTATGCCTCAGTCCTCCTAGGAACGTTCCCACCTCCTGGAGACGCCTCTGGACCTTTCGTCACCAGCCAAGCCACCAACCACTGCTCCTCAGCTCAGCAGAACCCCCTCCCCGCACAGTAGTGTTGTTTAGATGCCACAGCAGTGTGCTGAAGGGGGCGTGTCGGAAAGCTTCTTAAAGAGACAGAGGCCTATTTCAAGACGTTCAGTTCAGTACAGTACAGAGAGCAATTTTATTCAAGCAGTTATTTTAATTTACTGCATATACAGACCAACAGAAGGTTACATCATCATTGTAGTATGCTATAGACTGGTGCTATGTGATTGAAAAAAGCATAATACCCCCTCTTTAAGCGTTTACAGGACAAACTACACCCCCCTCCGCAACCCACCGCCTTCCGCAGTAGCGGTCTGGGGAAAGCATGGGGAGGGGGCGAGTCTGTCCACCCCCTGTCCTGCCCACTTTTTGCACCAGGTATGACAGTGAAGATTGCGCACTCGTCTGCTCTACAGCCTGCGCTATGAATCACAAGATCTGGGACAAAGTCTTTCCTGCACAAACGTCTTGACAACACCATAACCTTTCACTCAGACTTGCTAAATTATGTCATTATAACCTCATCAGTCACATCTTCAATAACAAACATTCATCTAATCTATCTCCCACAGAACCCTTTGAGACAAGACTCAGCCTGTTCTTGAGACTGTTTGTTCAAATCAAAGTTCTTAATAATCTTTAATCCCCATTCATCACCCGGGCCCGCACCCTCTCTGTGATCCTGCTCCCTGATTGGACGAGAGCCAGTGGCCAGAGTTCACCTGTTGATGATGTAAGAGCTACCTGCGGCGAGAGCTTTTGTGTTTGCTGACCTCGCTGACTCACTGGAAGTAGTTAATTTAGCGGTAGACACAGCGACACACCCTTTCAAAACCAGTTCCACTGTTTGTTTTGGCTGTACCGACCTGTCAATCAAACCTCGGCTTGGGACAAGGAGATTAAAAAAATAAATAGGTTAATGGGTTCCCAGGAGCTGACGCTGAGAAAGGTGTCTTCTGGTAGCACTGGTATTTAAATTCTGACAGGATTTTGATCAGGGAAAGAACAAGTAAAGCCTGGAACGTAATTTACGCTCGATACAAAGTGCAAAGTCACATTTTTCCACCACGAATTTTCTCACATTTGAGTGAAGCCACAGACTTAAAGGGATATTTCAGGATTTTTAACATGGGGCCTCATTTCCTAGTTATCCAGAGTGTTGTTGATGTCTGGAGATATTTTTTTCTTAAATTCATGCAGTTCTTATATTTGAAGAGTCTAGTGGCGCTAGCCTAGAGCAAGGCTAAAGCATTTCTATGGTAACAGTTAGCCTGCATTAAAAACAGTCTGACCCACTCCACAGTGCACCTGAGGTAAATCACTTATAACACCAGACTAACCATATAAATGTCTGTGTTAATAGAATAATTATAACCATTGTGCATTTAAAATAACTTATATTTGAGCAGCATCAGCTTCGTGGCTGTAAGCTAACGCAGCGGCGGAGTGATCTGCGAGAAAATAGTCCCTCAAAGTGCAGTAATAGGTAGCGTTCACGTGACATCACAACATTCTAAAGAGCCCATAGTTTAAAATTGAGGTGGAGGGCAACTGAAAATGTCATGGCCGTAACCATAGTAACGCTCAAAATGCAGATTTATGGTCTTAAATCATTGCTAATTTCTCTGTAATTACTGGGCCAATTCACATGAAACAAAAGCTGTCCCAAAGTTCAAAGTCATATCTTGCAGCACATATGAACATATGTCTAATTATTTCCTCCCAAAGGCGTCCAAAAGTGGAGACAATATTCAAAAACATGTGCTTGATGTTGGCCAGTAAAAAGGACTTTCAGCCATAAAATTCACATGTCAGGTTTGAACGCAACCTATTCATGTGACACAAGGTCAGTTATATTTAAAAAAAATATCGACACAGACATTTATATGGTTAGTCTGGTGTTATAAGTGATTTGCCTCAGGTGCACTGTGGAGTGGGTCAGACTGTTTTTAATGCAGGCTAACTGATACCATAGAAATGCTTTAGCCTTGCCCTAGCCTAGCGCCACTAGACTCTTCAAATATAAGAACTGCATGAATTTAAGAAGAACATATCTCCAGACATCAACAACACTCTGGATAACTAGGAAATGAGGCCCAGTGTCAAAAATCCTGAAATATCCCTTTAACGATTCTGACAATAGCAGGACGTGACGCGAGTCCAAACACCTCCAGTCTGTTGTAAAGATTTGCGAGTATTTGTGAGGTCAGGAGCAAAATGGACGCGGTGGATACTGCACAACATCAGGGCTACAAATAAACCTGTGCTGTCGTGCGAGGCGAGGGGAGAGCTGGATGTGGGACGGAGGGGGACTTACAGTATTCTAATCGCAATTGTAAATATCAAACACGAAGGGCATGATCTTCTGCCTGGCTCGACAACAGCGATATCTTACGCGCACAAACCTGCTGCGTCAGTGCTCGCAAACCAGTGGCCTCCGGGCGTCGTTCAGAAAAGCCTGGTTCACACGGTCGGATGATTAGGCCGATTATAGCCCCGATTCTCCCCTTCCGATTATCATAATGGCTCTGAAGATAATCTTATCAGATATCGCTGCCGTGTGTGGTGTGTTAAGACTGCTCTCGTCCGCTCGGAAGGACGTTTGGGACCGCTCCGACCTCAAATTGGGGATAATCAACATGTTGGATTGTTTTCCTGGTGTGTGGTGAAACCCGAGGACAAACGAGCGGCAGCCTGTTGACTGTGACGTGTTGCGGCGAGGTTAAAAACAAACTATGTCCTCCATGTTTGTTTACCCTGAAGTCACGTTTGGGAGTGTTCGTAAGTGAATTTGGTTCGTGTGTGACGTGTTGATTTTGCTACACCACACACTGTACGACCAAAACTGTTATACGCGTGATATGTTATCGCCGTGTGTCATGGGTCTCTCAGGTTTGGAAAATCTGCAGACGAATTTAAAATCTTCCCGTGTGAACCGGGCTTTAGAAAAGAAGAGGCCGACAAGAGCGTAAAATCCGCTGCCTATCATTTGCAGCGTCTTCTCGTCCCATGCAACCCTCAGGCTTTTAAGCTCTTAGGCAAGGCAGGGCAAGTTTATTTGTAGAGCACAATTCATACACAAGGCAATTCAAAGTGCTTCACAGTTGCATAAATTTACAAGAAAACAGATAAAATCAATCAATAAAACATCAACATAAAGTTAATCAATGACAGTAAAAGGCAAGAGTGCAGATAAAATACTTTCAGTTTTCATATGCACGGGTAAAAAGAGCTGTTTTCAGCCTGGATTTGAACATTGTCAGAGTTGAGGCCTGTCTCACATCCTCATGAAGACTGTTCCAGATTTTAGCTGCATGAAACTGAAACGCAGCCTCACCGTGTTTATTATTGACTCTGGGAACCACCAGGAGACCCCTCCCTGAAGTTCTCAGGGCCCGAGATGGTTCATACGGCTCTAACATGTCAGAGATGTACTTTGGTGCTAAACCATGAAAAGACTTGTACACAAGCAGAGCTGTTTTAAATTCTATTCTCTGAGTGACAGGAAGCCAGTGCAGAGACCGGAGCACTGGACTAATATGGTCGTATTTCCTGGTTTTTTTATTTATTTTATTTATTGGTTTATTTGGTCGGGACAGTGCATGTTAATGAACATACATGGGTCTCATGCATGTAAACACGCCACACCGGATTGTAGCCTTAGGCTAATTTCCATCCGTCGTCCCCCATTCACACTCTCAACACACTCTCATTCATCCTGGCCTATTGTACATGTTTTTTTTTAGTGGTAGGGGAAACCGGAGTACCCGGAGGAAACCTACGCAGACACGGGGAGAACATGCAAACTCCACACAGAAAGCCCCGTCCAGGTGGGAATCGAACCAGGGACCTTCTAGCTGTGAAGCACGAGCACTAACCACTGTGCTACCGTGCCGTTCTTGTCAGGACTCGAGCAGCAGCGTTCTGGATGTACTGCAGCTCTAACAGTGAGCAGGCCGTTACAGTAGTCTAACCTGCTGGAGACAAATGCATGGATGAGTCTAAGTCTGGTTTTGACACTATTCCTCTGATCTTAGCAATGTTTTTCTTACAGAACAAACTATAAACTTTATCTATTCCACTGTGAGTTAAACACTGTCCGCCCGCTTTGCCGCTGGTATTGACGAGCGCGTGACCAAAACATGAGGAATATATTCAAGTCTGTACGGTCTGTTGGATGAAAAAGCTTGAAAAAGCGACCACTGTTGTTGGCTACATAACATCGCCATTTGTCCAGCCCACAACGAGCCCACTGACTGCGTCTAGTCTGAAGCTGAAGATTTTACATAGCGCCATCAGTGGCAAAGTCTAGAGCAAATGTGCCCAAAGTGGGGCCCGAAAGAATTCTGTTGGCCCGCCATAGAGTGACCTACTTTTGTGCTGCATGTTGTTCATACTAACTCTCTCCCATTCATTCTCAATGGTAAATATGGATGCAGTACACTTTTTGGCCACCAGCGTCAAATTGGGGGCGCTGTTTCACTCCTTTCGAAAGGTTAAGGAAACACTGTTGTCGTGTCTAGGTGTTTATCACAGAGCGTTGTATCATCAACTTTCCCAGTTTTACAGCTTTTATGGAAAAGTTTGTTGACTTCAACATAGGTCATGTTAAAAATTGACTTATAAAAGAACTTATGCTGAACTGACAATTTCAAAATGATCTAATATGGCATTTTCTTTGAGTTAACAAATGAATGAGGTAGAGTCACTGTAGGTGCTGTAGATACAGGTGCTGTTGTTGTTTACATTTTGCACTATATTGCTTCAGCTGTTGATTTTGTTCTACTAAAACTAGGCTTTTGCCATAGTTAACAATTGTTTTTTTCAGTATAGTATGTTATTTGCATAGATACAATCAAATTCAATGTATACCGAAAAATAAAATAAAGTAACTATTATTATTTGCAGTTATATGTGTTTCACGCTGACATCGCCGTGTTTGGCCCGCGACCCACAGGCTCTTCTTCATTTTGGCCCTCGGAGACAAAAAGTTTGGGCACCCCTGGTCTAGTGCAAAGCCTGCGTTTAGAAACACAAGATCGGGCCCGAGGAGCGCCATGACAAAGAGCCGTTTGCGAAAAGGACTCATCAGGTTACACCTTCGCAAAATAGGGCTAAATCTCCAGCTTCAGTCCTGGTTTGCTTCAGGTTTAAGGCTTGGTTTTCTTGGTGTAACTGTTATGTCACGTACACACCACTCACCACATTAAACAGAACAGCACAGGGTAAAAAGGGTGTTGAATTGCGGGGAGAGACATGCAGCAAACTCTCAGGCTTGAGTCCTGAACCCACAACGCTGACGACACAACAGTATTCCGACATATTTGCATATTTAATCCCAGTTTAAGACTAGCTTTCTCTTGGTTTGGCCCTGATGTACTTTGAGATTGACATGAACCGGTCGGGCAGGATTTAAAGGGAGAGGTGCAGAGACAATGAACCGTGACCGAGCTGCTGTGTCAGCGTCTATTGTCGTGATTGTTCCTTATTGTTCAGGGATGACTTCACACTGACCTCATTCTGACACAGAGAGACCGGACTGAGGACTCACAGGTGAAGTCTAGACCACTGAAACCAAAACTAAACTCTGGGAATCTCCCTCACCTCTGATTTCCTTTTTTAGAATACAATACAAACGAGTGGAACGGTTTTGGGAGAATATCTAAGGAACACCTTTTTTGGAAACTTTTGAAAATGGCTGAAAGATAAATGTTAAACTAATACAATAACCTAGTATGTTCAAAATGTGTAATCCTGAACTGCCCAGTCTCTCATTTCTAGCGGCCTTTTCTTTATATTGACATTATTTAAAGCTTCACCTTATCAAAAAGAAAATGAAAGCTCTCCCATTATCAATAAAGTTAAAAGCGTCCAACGAAATATTAGAGTATGTGAACTTTTTTTTGGTCAATATTAATGCGATGAATGGTTTGAAGCCACAGTTATGACTAATATTTCATTTTATTGCTTGCAAAAGACATTACACGACCTTACAGGCACTATACCTGATCTTTTTTCTAGTAATGGAACATATTTGTTTTTGTATGTGAGAAAAGCTACGTCCACGAAGCATTTGTATGGTATGGTATGGTATGGTATGGTATGGTTTTTATTTAGGGACAGAGCACAATTTAACATTGACCAAAAGGAAAGATGCATTGTACCAGGTTATAGCAAAAATGCTCATTTCCCCCTGTAGTCCCTGGGCAGGTTGATGTTACCAATAAGTACAAAAACTGATTTTAATAATAATAATAATAATGCCTTACATTTGTATTGCGTTTTACAAGCCTGTATTACCAAGTTTCTCAAAGCGCTACACTGTCGTCATTATTCAATCACTCCATACTCGGTGGTGGTAAGCTACTATTGTAGCCACAGCTGCCCTGGGGTAGACTGACGGAAGCGAGGCAACCAGTCTGCGCCATCGGCCCTCCGACCACCACCAACCACTCACTCACTCACTACATTCACTAGGCTTCCTGGTGTTCCCAAGCAGTCTCCCATCCAAGTACCGACCAGGCCCTTCCCTGCTTAGCTTCCAAGGTCTGACGGGATTGGGCAGAGCAAAGGCGGTATGACCATGTAGATGAATACGTGACCATGGATTTATACATTTTAACATAATCAGTAACATACATTTAACTTAAATACGTTTAAAACATTATAACATTTTCTACCAATCCTTTTTCTAGGTAAACGGTCGCTCCCTCATGACGTCGTTACAGATCATGAGTGCAAGTTTCATTTTCTAGAAGCCATTTTTTAGTTAAATGCGCAAATCTTTTGAATGTAGTACATGCAATAATCTCTGTTGGCTGTGTGTTCCACTGACCCATTGCGATTACAGAGAAGGCAGATTTAGCGAAGGCAGTTTTACATATTGGGATGCTGCATTCTCCTCTGGAAGTAGATCGAGTAGTTCGAGTCATTTTATCAGTACATAAAGTTATACATTTTCTCAGAGGAGGTGCAGTAACTCCATGTATAATTTTAAAAAGTAAGCAAACATTAGTGTAGATTATAAGGGTATCAATGTAATGAACTCTCAGGCGAGTTTTCTGGCATTTCATTGACAATGAAAGCTGTGAAATGTGCCGATAAACTTGTTCCTGTGAATAATTGGGATGTTATAAATATGTCAGGAAAAGTTAGGAACGAGTTTGGACCATAACATGATTTCAAGACAAGTTGAGCACTGAGGTCCCATTTTGCAGTCCTGAATGAAAGCAGGAACAGCAAACAAACAAAGAGCAGCTCCTGATGGTCAAAGGTCCCGGTTTGACATTGAGCTGGACACACTTTGACTCTGGTGTGGATGAGCTTGTAAGTTCTTTCTCTGATCTCTGGCCCTGCTACCTTTGATCCGCTCCAGTCTGGGGGGTCTGGACGGTCCCCTATCCCACACAAAGACGGGCCACTTTAGTCCACTTATCGAGGAATGCGGACAGTTGGCATCTTCTCCCGTTAATGTAACCCACACACATGAAATATGCGGCGACAGGTTGGAGGTTTCTGAAGAATGTGGGACCTAGTCTCCTCTCCATCTGGACCCCCTTGGACTTGGGACTGTCCTGAGAGGTCAGGCCTGTGTCTGGGACGGTCTAAAAGGGCACATTTGAAGTCTGAATTTCACAAAGAATGCGAGAGTGGCATTGCAGCAAAATCAATGACATTCTTTACAGATTATTTTACAGATTCTCAGGGTATTGTGTTGTGGCCATTATCATTTTAATGCAAAAGTTGATCAAAAAACTAAAAGTATAGGATCTAAAACACACTTAAGAAGATAAAATTACACACAGATTTTAGCTGAAAAGTTGCCTGTTGTATCAAATGTACTTGTAAATATTGATAATTCCCCTCATTCATCTGTTTCATGAATGTTTTAAAATCTTAGGAAGTGAAACATGCACAGAGTTCTTGTGTTTGTGACATTAAAAACTCCCTGAATTCCAGTTTTGTGTTGGATCTCGTTAGAATCTTAACATTTTCTATACCTTTCCTTATTACATTGTATATGTACATTGCTATTTTAAAGTGATCTATATCTTATCATTTTCATTTTTCATTCATTTATTTCAGGCAATGGGCAACAAAAGAAACGATATACAATATGTAAACTAATGATCCATTTCTACCTGAAAGGGAGTGGGAAGATAGATAGAACTATCTATTTGAGTGATTATTTACAGAATTATTTACGGAAGATAACTTATTTAATCCCACCCCAGATCCCCATTCAGATCTTAATACAATCAGCTTCACTGTTACTTTGTTCAAGGATTATTATACAAATATTATATCATGGTGGCATTTCCACAGGTAACAATAATTATTACATTGTAACAAAAAGTATACCAACAATGTAAAGAAAATGAACAATACCAACAAGGTAATGGACAACATACCACTAATGGTAAAAGACAAATTAAACCAACGATGGTAAGGAAACATTGAGCACTTGTTAACACTATGAGACAACAGCAATTTAAATTAAAGACCCTCATCTCTATATTTTGACCAGACCCGATGTTTATCCTCAATCCTCAATTGTCGTAGTGTACTTGAAAAAACTTAGGCCAAGTCATTACTTTCTTTGGTTTGTGGTTTGTCTTTGTTACAGGAACGCGCTTTACTTTCAGTTCTACAGTTTCTCCAGGACTTCCCCCCCGTGTCCCTTCTTCGGTCCAAAGTCCCGGCCCGAGCGGCGGAGTATCACAAGTTTGAATGAGCAGATGCGATATGTCAAAGCTGTTAAAGATAAACTACAAAGAGTCGGTTTAGATAAGGACCAGGAAGAACCATCAAATGCTACACCTGCTGTCGGCTACAAGAGAGGAGCCGGTTGTCATCAAAGCTGCCGTTTTATTGGTGGTGATGCGTTCTCCCTTCACAGTAAGAATTTGATTTGTGTTAGTTGGGGACCCATTGAACATCTTTACACAATATTGAGCCAATTTTTGGATATTACCGTGAGCTGTGTGGTCTGCCATTTAGAGCCATGAATATTGTTCCTGTTTGTTATCGGAGACAAGTACAAAGACTCCTGTCACTGTCTTCATATGTATGACTGTGATAAATAAACCTTATCTAATCTTTGCTGTTTGTAGGTGATGATGTTGGCTTCATTAAGTCAGAGTGTGAAAGGGCTGGGATGAGCATCAGCGCACACAAATCAGAGGCCCTGGTTCTCAAACAGTGAAAGGTGGCTTGTCCTCTTTTGGTCGGTGGAGAGTCAAGTATCTTTGGGTCTTGTTCACGAGCGAGGAAAGATACAACACAAAGCTTCACTGTCTGACCAAAAAGCAAAAAGTCAACATCTGGATTTAACTAGGAAGAAATGACATAAATCAGGTATAGAATCACAACTAGAGTCTGTAATAATGACTGTTATCGGGTTATTTTTAATCATAAATTCAGCGTTTTGGCTTATTTAATGCTTATCCAATGACATTTTTTGAGGACAAGACAATATTTTACGTTATATTTTACAAGTCTAAGTTGTATTTGGGTCGCGGCTTGTTATCCTACCAGTTTAGAACCACTGACGTAATGAAATTTGAAGTTTTGGATGAGATAAAACCACATTTTTCTTAATTCAGATTATTAGGTATAATTTCAAGACAAAGAAATATATTTAAATTTAAAAGTGAATTTTAAGTGGGATTCATGCTTATTCCAATGGAATTTCAACCTGAAAAGACTCACATAAACAGAGTGGTGTAAGGAAGGTTTTATTGTACATGAATTGTAATTGACCTTTCGCAAAACCACGCCCCAAAACGGTAATTGTCCAATCAGACATCCTAGGAACCGTTACTATGAAGCTAGGTCCGTCATGCAGCAGACCTCCAATGCAAAACAATGGGACATACCAGCAATGAGCAATGAGCAGATGCACTTTTTTTTTTACTGCTAACCACCAAAAAACCTACCAGACAAAGAAGAAGAAGCAAAACGGTGAAGCGATCTGTCTATGGAGGATGTAAATCAGACACTAGGGACCACAAGAGTGTGTCAGGGAGAGTCCAGTTATTCCCCTTACCAAAGCGAAAACACAACCTGAGCACTGCCTACAATGGATCAAACAATGTGGACGGCCTACGCCCAGCTAAATGTCTCCAAAATAAACAAGCAAACGTCTGCTCTAAGGTAAGGCTAGGGCCTAGGCTAACACCTTAGCATGCTAACATCTAGCTACTGACAGTCACATAACGTTACACAAACTGGAGTTGTTACTTTAACTGCTGCGGTGAACTTTTACAAGCCTACAGTCTCACGTGTTTTTGCCTCCCTTTATGATAAAAAGTACTGTGTATTTTGTCACGGTCCTGATAACTGGCTGTAGTTGACTGTCATTGTGGCACCTGTAGGTTTAGCTAGCGTTAGCTAACTTTAGCGCACCGGAGAAATGCACCGGAGAAATTTTCCTATTTTTAGAAATACTAAATAAATAAGAGGGTGCTTACCGGGCTGTGGAAGAGCATGACTGGTCCACAAGGCTGTGCTGTTGCATTTAAGGAAGAGATCAGAAGGTTTCTCTGATATTTCTGGAGACTTGTCTGTAGCTTTAGTGCAATAGTCCTTTATCCTTCATTGGATAGTTTAATATCTTGAATATATCCCTACACTGCATACTGTAACAACCTTTTGCCTCGATCTGGAGGATATCACGGTGGTATTGCTCCAAAAAAGGTCACTGACGTGCATGGCAATCTGTTGTGCTGCCCGTGTTTTACCATTTGTTTGTCGGCCGTAGCAACAGTAACTGGGGGTGGGGCTTGGCGAAAGGTCGGAAGATCGCATTGATGATATGAAATACATGGCGATGATGAATGATAGACAGTCTTCCCCCGCAGTCTGGACACTGGTGGTGGTAGAGGATGAGACCTGGGGCAGAACTGAGGAAAGGCCAGGTGGAGGAGGGGTGGAGGAGGGTCGCAGCACGAACGGGAAACAGCCGAGCGATGGACGAGGAAGCGTAAGAAAGGGGATCCCGGAGCGATGAATGGCTGAAGCTGTGGTGATTTGCGTAGGTGCGGCTTGAGATGGAACTGTGATTGGATGATTGGCGAGGAGCTGCCGGCGATGAGGTGGATGAATGAATGCTGCAGGTAGGTCTTCCAGGTTGAATTGCGCTGAAGCTTCATTAGCATTTTCATCTTGTCTTAGATTTATCAATCAATCAGAGTTTATTTCTATAGCACTTTACAACAACACTGGGCAGACCAAAGTGCTTTACATAAAAAACACAGGGGGAAAAACATTCTGTATAAAATGACCTAAAATATAAAAACACTGGCACACAAACAAAATAGATCAGTGTTAGGTGTTCATATCGATTCAAACTCAACATAAAGTACCTTGATTTAAGTCATTTATCTCATTTAACATGGTAATGTTAAAGAATGAATGACCAGGTTATTCCATCAATGGATTTCTTATTCTCTGATGGCACGGGCATATTCCAAGATGACGATACCAGGAATCATTGTGCTCACATTGTGAAAGAGTTGTTCAGGAATCGTGAGATGGATCGGCCGCCACAGAGTCCAGATCTAAACCCCATTGAGACTCTTTGGGATGTGCTGGAGAAGGCTTTGCTCAGTGGTCACACGCTCCCATCATCAATAGCAGATCTTGGTGGGAAATGAATGCAGCACTAGATCTTTTGACTACGCCGAGGCTTAATGAAACAATAACACAGCGAATGTAATCAAAGCTAAAGGCCAAAGAAAAGTGTGTTAACTTTTTTTTGCGGCGACTTTATTTTTGGTCAGAAACTGTAAACTTTTATCAAGAGTGAGATTACTGTATACACAAGAATTCCCCTTCAATTTCTGTTTACGAATCCTCTCCCACCTTTCAGGAACATACACTTCACTTTAAATACCTCGGCGTGTTCTGGTCCCTTCGCTCTTGTAAAGTTGGCACGTTTCGCCCCACTTCTCCCACTGTCTGTCTGGGAAGGTGTAACTCGGTCCGGGCCGATATTTGTCTTAGTGTGTTTTCACTACGGGTCCCCGTAACAGCTGCGAAGTGTTAGCATGTTACAGATCTGGCTACAGTAAAAGCTGCATAATGGCCCCATTGATTCAAACGCAAACTTGGACCTGCCAGATCCGCGAACGAACGTGAAGTGTGCGTTATTGTAAAGGGCTTTAAACCACGGCGGAACCACATAAGGGGCGAAGGCTTGTTTTTACACCTTTAGGTCTTGGATCGGAGTCTGGTTTGGACTGAGGAAAGTGCTAGAGTCAATGGAAAGTAGTATTTTAAGACTATAAACAACATTTAATATGGTTTTCATGCACTTATTGGACAAGAGCTAAATGCTGCTTTGGTCATTTAAAGCAACACTGTTTAACTATTGGCCACCGTTTTAACTTTAAAGCAGTACGATCATGCCCCAGAGGCCATAAGCGCCACTGCAGGTCATTAATTGTCCATGAGAGTAAATACTACGCTGCCAGAAAAGACAAAGAGAGAGAGAGGGATATTGTACATTTAGCTTAGCTTTGCGTGATTCCATTAGTGTGTATTGCGTCTCCGACCCGGTGCAGGTAAAGTTGCAATTGTGGTTTCCTGGCCAGAAACACCAGGGGAGATGAAAGACCCCCCAATCATCCCATTAACACTTGTATTACCCCCAGAGGGACTACGGAAAGGATTTATTAAGGTAAACAAGTTACTTAGTACTGCTTTAACGATACTTGGTTTCGTTACCAAGGCCTGAACAATACTTTTTCCGATACCTATACTGAAATATTTGTCGTCTAAAACCAGTAAAATAAAACAATAATGTGTGAAAGATCTGTAAAATTGACAACATCGGGTTCATTTCCAGTGTCAAGAAATGTGTGAAAATGGGGAATAATGTGGCAAAAAAAATAAAAATGGGAGAAAGTGGGGGAAACATTAGTAATAAAAGATTGGCAAAAATGAAGAAAAACATGTGGAAACAAATTTTCGGAAAAAATGAACAAAAACAAAATAGGGGAAAACTTTGGGAAAAGAATAAATCATTTATTTGAGTTGAGCTGAAACAACCAAGTCACTTTCTCTGATGCTTTTTTATTTTCTTGATACCAGTAGTACCAAAACTTTTACCGATACAATACCAGTATTGTTTAAAGCCCTTGTGTGGCTTTCAGCGTCATTTTGACCCGAAAACCACTGGAGCCGCAGCCCATCAAAATGACCCATAAGCCACTGAAGATTTTTGTAAAAAGAAGCAGAAAAAAATATGAATGTATGGTCATTTTAAGGCTCTTTTTGGAGTGTTCATTAGGTTCTACAAAGGGTGCAAAATTGAAAGATCACACGAAGGGTAACAGTGCCCAGTCCTACTCCTCAGACAAAGTCTTGATTTTTTTACTTCCCTCGGCCATGACAAACTTTGAATCGAAGAGGAGGAGAAGCAGGAGCACAAAGCTCAGCTTTCCTGTTTATATCACAGGTCAGACTGCCTTAAAGCGACACTTTCCTGGTCACACCCGTTAAGAGGCCAGTCCAGAAAAGGAGGAGGATTATTGAAGAGAGCAGCCTGTGCAGACTGTGCGTCATGTGCCCTTTACACTACAAACAGTTAATATCAAGCATGGGTTTAAATAACTTGAATTAAGAATATTAATCTTGTTTTGAGTGGTTTTCACTCATTTAGACTTTATTCCTGGTCAGACCACGTTCACTAGTGGTCTGACTTGAGGACATTTCTCTCCGGTTCTGAGGTAATGTTGCTTGAAATAAGAAAGCAAAACTGTGAATGAGATAAGAGCAATTTTCTTACCCCATTGACAAAAACATTAATCTGAAATAAAGACAAAATGTTCTGAAACTAGTCAGAAAGATCTCAGAACCAGTGACATAATCTCGGCCTGACTAAATATTAACTTGTCAAAGCAACTCGAATTTAAATTATAATGCCCAATTTGAGACATTTTAACTAATCTAGTTAATTATTTTTTGCTGTCCTCATCTGATACATCTCAAATGAAGCGAATATTCAGGTCAAACGTTACACGCTGTTGCTTTTATCAGATGTGTAAACATGCATAAAACAAGTTGTTCCGTAAAGTGGGTCACATTAAAAAGGTTGGCCGGTTTTGTCGGGGTAATTTCTCCGGTAAACATTTGAATTTTCCAAACGGCCACTTAGCTGCTAAATGGCCAACAGTGTTATGCAAATATTAACACACAGATAAGCTTAAATGAAGTGGAACCACACCAGGAAATGAAACTAAAGCGGTTTATTCATAGTTATATCGCTCTCTTGTTGAGTGGGGCGGACAAATGTACTTCATGAGATGACAACGCTAGAAATATGAAAATCTTTGTGCCTTACACCAAAATAGATACGAGTATAAGCCGAATATCAAGGTTCAAAAGGCAGCTATAGCTCTCACGCGTTCACGACAAAGGTGGAACAGAAGTCACGTAAAATATGTTGATTGATCGCGTTCAAACCGGGGTCACGTTGGCGGAAAATGCTTTAAGGCTCAGCTAATTATTGCTGCTGTCAGTCAAAGCATGGGTGTTGATTGTATTTTGGAACACAATGGCGGCACCTATAATATTTGCAGAACAGGACGTGATGCACTTAAAGCCAACACCTTTGTTTGTCACCGGTTGGTGTAGAGACAAAGCAAGAACTACAATAGAAGTAAACAGGACTTATGTGAGACGATGTGGACAATACTTTGTGAAACGTGTCTCTGTATTATAAAGAAATCACACAAACAATGAGGATTATCCCGGATTACACAACAAGACTAAACCAGTACGAAAGTTAAAGGAACAGGCCACCGTTTTTACATACTGAGATATGTTCTTACCTGAGCTTAGACGAGTTGATGCGTACCTGTCTGGTCTTTGTGTGTGCCCTCAGTCACGTAAAACGACCAAAGATGTTGTTAGCATTTGGCCTCTCCCAGTATATTCCTATAGCTCCAAACGTTTCGTAGTCCCTCTGGGGTATAATACACGTGTTAATGGGATGATTGGAGGGTCTTTCATCTCCCCCTGGTGTCTCTGGCCAGAAAACCATGCTTGCAACTTGACTTCCACTGGGGCGGAGCAACCAATACACACTAATAGAATCACGGAGAAGAAGCTAACAGGCTAACGGGCAAAGCTAACTGCGGGCTAGCGCCACTTAAACAGTATTTACAGCCAAGTTTGAGTGAAAAAATGATTTCCATTGTATAACTGGATGTACAACACCCCTCTCTCCATTCACCTTTTCTGTCAGCGTAGTATTTACTCTCCAAGACATTTAATAAGTTAAAAAATCGTAACTTATTACGACACCTGCAGTTGCGCTTACAGCCTCTAGGGGCAAGAGTTACTTAGTACTGCTTTAAAGCTGCAATACTCTTCCCATACTTTTGCTCTGGCCTTTATTCCTTAAAACCAGGGGAAAGTCTAATCTGTAAATTCATGCCTTCTGGATATCCTTTCATCTTCCCCTTCATTATTCAGTTTAATTTAATTTTTTTACGCGGGGGTGCCTAATCTTTGCCAGGAGTACAGGCAAACGTAATCTTGCACAACAGAACAGGGCTAAACCAGGACATTCCACACAAAACAGTCCCAAAATGTCTCTTCCATATTGTCTCATTCTATAGATAATTGCTAAGTTTTACTCCTCGTTTCATCCTATAGAATTTCTTCTGACCACTAGGGCGCAGTGTAAGAGTTCCACAGATTCTCTCTCACAGACATATTTTTTTTCTCTCTTGTTTTCTCAATGAAGCTTGAACTTGCTTTCCTTCCGTTCTCTCTCATCATATACATACACAGCGTCGTTGGCTGTCTGTGGCCTCCTTTGCAGACATGTGGTGGAACAACTGACTTACACAGTGCGGTAGAAAAGAGTGGGAGAAAGAGGTCACAGAGATGCAAAAGTTCTGTGTGGGTGAATTACATAATAAGGTGTTGCACAGCTTTGGTTTGAGACTGATGGATATTAAATCACGTAAGAGTAGGGTTGACTAGAGTACAGCTGCATTTTTGTTCTATACCAGTACTTTAACGATACTTGGTTTTCGATACCGATACCTGAACGACACCTTTTCCGATACCTATATGAAAAATCTAGAACCATAGAAACAGAATAATGTGTGGAAGCGTTGCAAGTTTACAATATCGAGTTCATCTCCAGTGTCAAGAAATGTGTGGAAAAATGGGGGGTCATTTGGGGGGAAAAGGGGGAGAAATTGGGAGAAATTGTGGCAAAAATAAGAAAAAATTGTGTAAAAAAATAGGGGAAAATCCTGAAAAAAAGGGTAAAATAGGGAAAATATTAGTAATAAAAAATGAGGAAAATGAGGGAAAATAAGAAAAAATTGTGTAAAAAAATAGGGGAAAATTCTGAAAAAAAGGGTAAAATAGGGAAAATATTAGTAATAAAAAATGAGGAAAAATTAGGGAAAAATAAGAAAAAAATGTGGCTTTTTTTGCCCCACAATTTTATTTAGCAAATTATTTACCAACAAATGGGGAAATTATTGATTTGAGCTGAAACAACCAAGTCACTTCCTTTAACCTCTTACCGAGCACATTTTCTCCAGTTCGGCATTACCCAAATCTAAAAGAGTCAAAATGGCGCCGAAAACAAGACGTAAACGAGAATGAAAACGCAACAAAAACCGTGACAAATATGCAACAAAAGACCGACAAAAGTTACAAAAACAGTGATGAATGAGCAACAAAAAAGTGTCACGGTCTGTAGGTCTTAGCTTTCAAATGATGGGTTACACTGGCCATTATAATGGCTATAGCCTGTGAGCTCTCCAGTCAGGAAGCTTTTAGATTTGGGTGAAGAGGTTAAAGCAGAACTGAGTAACTCATGCCCCTAGAGGCCATACGCGCCACTGCAGGTGTCGTAGCATGTTGCGTTTTTTTACTCATTAATTGTCCGTGAGAGTAAATACTACGCTGACAGAAAAGACAAAGGGCGGGAGGGATATTGTACATTCAGTTACACAATGGAGATCATTTTTTTCACTCAAACTTGGCTGTAAATACTGTTTAAGTGGCGCTAGCCCGCAGTTAGCTTTGCCCGTTAGCCTGTTAGCTTCTTCTTCGTGGTTCCATTAGTGTGTATTGCGCCTCCGACACGGTGCAGGGAAAGTTGCAATTGTGGTTTTCTGGACAGAGACACCAGGGGGAGATGAAAGACCCCCAATCATCCCATTAACACTTGTATTACCCCCACAGAGACTACGGAAAGGATTTATTAAGGTAAACAAGATACTTAGTTCTGCTTTAAAGCTGTTCCTGGACCCACAGCATCAAAACTTGGATCTTATGATAAAAGATTTTGATACTTTCATTTTGTCGGTAGGTAGAACCTGAACTTTTTTCCGATATCAGACTGGTATCGTTTAACAGTACCCAGCCCTAAGTAAGAGCAACTATACTTTGACTTTACACTTGAGCAAAACATGTTCAAACAATTACTCCAATAACAAAGGACATTAACTCAAACTCTGGAGCACGTTCCCATCAGCTGCAGTTGAGGTTCGCCGGGGTCTGACTCCGTGCAGTTTCAAGCGGAGGGTCCTTAGCGTTTCCACGACTATCATGTTCTTTTCGAGGCCGTGTGGCTTTGGCAGGAAAACACCCCAAAGACGATTAACGGAGTGGGAGCCAAACCAGAGAAATCATCCAACCTCAACCTCCAACTTTTAATGTTTACAGATACAACACGCTGCCAAAAACCGTTAAAAAAAAAGCCAAAGCCGGGGAGAAAATAGCAACTTACGAGAGCTTTAGAGGCAAACGGTGGTTCCTGAGCGTGCTGGAGAGTGTCATTAGATGAGGTTATTTTTATTTTGCTCATAGTTTGAAGAGAATACAAGCTGAATAGTGCGTCGTGATTGTTTTATAATTGTATGGTGTAAAAAGTGAGGCTACAGAGGCTACAATAGCAGAGGGCTTATCATTTGTCATTAAATCCTCAAAAAGCCCTCTCTAAAATGGGCAGGAGACATTATTTTTTGCATCTAATATACAGTATCATTATACAAAATATTCAAAAGTAGAATACTGTACACAAGTGTTTGTCAGGGTTCAAAGAGATTCAGGCTTAGAAAGAGATACTGAAATGGTTGTCCCTCAACTTCCTGCATCTAAATGAAAGTAAAAGTGAGTGAATTATTTTTGGGTCTGAATTGCACAATGTCTCGCCCACTGATCCTTTGAGCTGCACGATCAGTCAGTCTGAAAAATGACAAACAAGTCAGTGCTGCGGTCAAACAGCTTTTTTCAGCCGCGTCTTTAAGCAAAGGTCAAACCTTTTTTTATCGCGTAGTAACCTCGAAAAGGCCATACATGCTTTTATCAGTTCACGCACCAACTCTAACGCACTGTATTTTGGTCAATGTTGGGCAAATTACTTTTAAATTGTAATATATTCTACATTAGTTACGGCTTTAAAAAAGTAATATGTTTGTGTTACATATTACTGTTTCAAAACTGTTACACTACTTTGAGTTACTTTGGCAAAATATAAACTGAATATAGTAATAATGCCACCGAGCAAAAGTGCAGTCAGAGATTTCCTTTTCCTTCGCTTTCCCCCCATTCTCTCGTGTTTTGCTTGACGACATTAAAGGGGGTATTATGTAAAATCGACTTTTTCAAGCTTTATATCATGTTATTATGTCATTCCCTCATTAAACACATGCCTGGAGTGTTGCCTTGGCTCATTCACATATTTTTGAGTAATCAGTAAAAACTTAGACGGCAGCCATTTTAGGTGTAGCTATGCCTCAGTCCTCCTAGGAACGCCCCCACCTCCTGGAGACGCCTCTGCACCTTTCGTCACCAGCCAAGCCACCAACCACTGCTCCTCAGCTCAGCAGAGCCCCCTCCCCGCACAGTAGTGTTGTTTAGATGCCACAGCAGTGTGCTGAAGGGGGCGTGTCGGAAAGCTTCTTAAAGAGACAGAGGCCTATTTCAAGACGTTCAGTACAGCCATTTTGAGAGAGCAATTTTATTCAAGGCAGTTATTTTAATTTACTGCATATACAGACCAACAGAAGGTTACGTCATCATTGTAGTATGCTATAGACTGGTGCTATGTGATTGAAAAAAGCATAATACCCCTCTTTAAGCAACTGCAGATCTTATACACCAGTGTCCAACTTGATCTGGTGCTGCATTTTTTGTGTGTGTGAGGAGTCTGGCCTTTTCCCGCTCGTGCTTCAAACTAAACCATTGAAATGCTTGTAATGATGAATATATTACCGCATTTTGTTTTGAGGAATATGTTTTATTTTTGTCACTTGTTACTTTTGTAATATGTTACCCCAAAACGATGATTTTTGTATCAATCAGTCCTCACTACATAGGCTTCAGTTGATCCTCTCCTCCATCCACATCCATCCGCTCTGTTTTTGAATCAAATTTAAAATGTGTCTTTTCTTTTCTTTTTTCTTTTTACAGGAACAGGCCATACTGGGATATGTTCTTACCTGAGCTTAGACGAGTTGATGCGTACCTGTCTGGTCTTTGTGCCCGTGGAAGAGCGGGTAGCTTCCAACTTCACCCCCGTTTAGAGCTATAGGATTATGCTAGGAGAGGCCAAATCTTTGGTGTTTTTGCATGACTGAGCGCACGCACACCAGAGACCAGACAGGTACGCATCAACTCGACGAAGCTCAGGTAAGAACATATCTCGGTATGTAAAATGGTGGCCTGTTCCTTTAAAGCTCTTCATGGACATGCTCCCACATATATCTGTCTGCGCTGTTTCCCGTCCGCCGCCCGTGTAGAGCCCTGCGCTCCTCCCCTCAGATGGTTTCGGGATGTGCCCAGGTCCGAGTTCCACAGTGTTGGCCCTGCCACGCCAACACTGTGGAACCTGATCCCAGTCGAGTCATCACTGACCTCACCTGCCACTGTTTAAGTCTAGACTAAAGACTCCCTTATTTCGACAGGCCTGCTCTGTCTGGTGTTTTATATCTTATGCCGGTCAAACGGTGTTATCGCTTGTGTTTTTATGTAAAACACTTTGGTCTGCCAGGTGTTGTGTTATGCTCTAGAAATAAACTTTGATTGATTTGAAATCTCAACTCCAGGAACGTCCACCTTAACGTCTCCCATGGCAAACAGGTCCTAGGTGACGGGTCAGACAGAGTTTTTTGGTCGGTTTTGCCACAATGTAAGAAAATGGATTTCATCACAAGCAAACTGATGGACCTCATTGAATCAGTGTAATATTCAACAGTTATTATGAATAGTATGTACTTAAATTTCGCCTTAAAGTTCATCACGGTTCACCGCTTCTTCACGGCCGCTTCCAGCATGTTCTCGTCTATTGAAAAAAATGCCGCCAATTCTCCACTGTCTCCCAAAGTGTTTACATCTCCTAGTGCAGTCAATGACGTCTGTTTTCAGTCCTCCTCTGGTGTCGGAGTCTTTGTGCGGAGTAAACAAATCGGTCTTAGACAAACAGCCCATCTGCTGCACAGAGACGCACTGGGACACGGGCGAAAGCCAAGGGAACAAGCTGCTCCCGCGCTGAAAAAGGGAACTGTGTACGCGAGTAAAAAGGAATTAAGCGCCCATGCCAGCAGAACTTTTAACCATGTTATTATGTTATATCCTCCCATCTCTCTCTTCTGAACTTAAAACGCCAGTCCACACTCCGATGTACGTCACACGGATATGCCTTATGTCCACACACATTCGCCAAACTGCTTCTGTGTGTGGCCAAACTCTCTTACCCATACAGATCCGCATGTTTACCCGTCACCCAAGAGGAAGAAGTGCGCCATCTGCTGGTGTGTTGTACAACTGCGTTTTATCATCTTAAACCTGGAGGTATTTCCAACGCACAAAAAATGTCGAAGTTTTAAGGCTAAAGTGTCGAAAATAGTTGGAAAAGCTTGACTAAACGATGATGTAGGACGATTAATCACGATCCTTAACCCCCCGCCTTAACCTTAAGTGCATTATCTCCAGTTCAGCTTTACCCAAATCCATAATGTCACAGCCTATAGGCCAGTGTCAGACTACAAACTCATCTAAGCTTCATCCGCGTAATGATTGTAGTCCTTTTCGGTTGTGCTTTGGTTACATGTTAGTAGAGAACAGTTAAAGAGGGGGTATTATGTAAAATCGACTTTTTCAAGCTTTATATCATGTTATTATGTCATTCCCTCATTAAACACATGCCTGGAGTGTTGCCTTGGCTCATTCACATATTTTGAGTAATCAGTCAAAACTTAGACGGCAGCCATTTTAGGTGTAGCTATGCCTCAGTCCTCCTAGGAACGCCCCCACCTCCTGGAGACGCCTCTGGACCTTTCGTCACCAGCCAAGCCACCAACCACTGCTCCTCAGCTCAGCAGAGCCCCCTCCCCGCACAGTAGTGTTGTTTAGATGCCACAGCAGTGTGCTGAAGGGGCCGTGTCGGAAAGCTTCTTAAAGAGACAGAGGCCTATTTCAAGACGTTCAGTGCAGCCATTTTGAGAGAGCAATTTTATTCAAGGCAGTTATTTTAATTTACTGCATATACAGACCAACAGAAGGTTACGTCATCATTGTAGTATGCTATAGACTGGTGCTATGTGATTGAAAAAAGCATAACGTGTCAAAAAAACGGGATTGAAACGTGATAAAAATATGACAAAAATGCCACAAAAAGCAACGAAAACGTGATAAAAAAAACCCCGCAACAAAAACGATTAAAAGGTGATACTAACAAAAACAAGGATGATGCTACACTGACCTATAGGCCGTAAGCTCCAGCTGAGAAGCTTTTAGATTTGGGTAAAGCCGGAAGAAAATGCGCTCGGTTAAGGCGTTAATTGATACTGTTTCAAAATTCTGTATTCTGACGGCATTTTCTCACTGCATTGGTTGACAAATTAGCAAATCAACCCAAGCCAGAAGCTCTACAGTCCTTCACAAGCGAATCACCAAAGGTTTTCGTCATTCCCTTCACCTGTTGGTCTTTGTGAAACAGCTCGTGTCACATTTATTGATCCGATATCCTTTTCGTGCATCAAATGATTGAGTAATAAACATGTTGGACACAATCAGTTTAGTTACGTTCATCAATAAGAGGAATCTAAATCTCCTCTGTGTTGAAATATCATCTCGGCAATCCACGTTTCAAGCTCACATCATGCTTTGTCTGTAAAATCACGATTTTCTCCGAGCTCTCACTCAGCGTTCGACTTGGAAACAGGAAGAGAAAGAGGAAGAGTGAAAGCGCGGACAGGAAGTGAGAGTGAAGCATCTGCTGTTTGAGGACGGGGTCAGGAAAGCACGGGATAAACATGTAAACAGACACCAGCAGTTGTTTAGAGAAAGGGATCTTGACTTCTTCGTGATCCCGTGCTCAACTTTCACCCACTTGGTCTCTCTCTCACCACATAATCAAAGCCATGGTTTGCTTGTTGTTTGGCTATAATCAATGTTTTCGCAAAGGACACCGGATTGGCAATGCTCAAACTTGCATGTGTCATGTCTTTCGCTTTCTCATGAAAGGTTCTGTCCCTGATTTCTCTTTAAATGTATGGATAGTGAAAGAGACAGCGAGTACAGATGAACCCCTTATCCCCCTGCCTGAACCGAGTGCATTTCTCCAGTTTGGCTTTACCCAAATCTTAAAGAGGGGGTATTATGCTTTTTTCAATCACATAGCACCAGTCTATAGCATACTACAATGATGACGTAACCTTCTGTTGGTCTGTATATGCAGTAAATTAAAATAACTGCCTTGAATAAATTGCTCTCTCAAAATGGCTGTACTGAACGTCTTGAAATAGGCCTCTGTCTCTTTAAGAAGCTTTCCGACACGCCCCCTTCAGCACACTGCTGTGGCATCTAAACAACACTACTGTGCGGGGAGGGGGCTCTGCTGAGCTGAGGAGCAGTGGTTGGTGGCTTGGCTGGTGACAAAAGGTCCAGAGGCGTCTCCAGGAGGTGGGGGCGTTCCTAGGAGGACTGAGGCATAGCTACACCTAAAATGGCTGCCGTCTAAGTTTTTACTGATTACTCAAAAATATGTGAATGAGCCAAGGCAACACTCCAGGCATGTGTTTAATGAGGGAATGACATAATAACATGATATAAAGTATTACATAATACCTCCCCTTTAAAGAGTCTTGACAGGAGATACATTTGAAAGCTAAGACCTACAAAAGTGATCGTAGCTTTTTTTTCCACATTGTTGCCGCATTTTCAGTCACATTATAGAAGCGTTTTCTTCATGTTTTCGTCTCTTTTTTGTGTATTTTTTATTGCTTTTTCTTTGCTTTTTTGTTGCTTTTTTGTCATATTTTCGTCACATTGTTGTTGCGTTTTCATCCTTGTTTTCATCACTATTTTGATGCTTTTGTGTTGTCGAAGTGTTTAGATTTGGGTAAAGCCAAACAGGAGTCTCTATCTATCTGAGCGTGTTCCCACAAATGCGCACATTTTGTTAGCTGTCCAATCCTGAACTCGAAGCAAATTGAACGTTCCATCCCCATACAAATGAATAAGGAAGCCAGGCGTAATACTAACGTATGGCGAGATACGTTTAGTCCTTTTTCTGTAATTTCTGTTTTTCTTTATACTTAACATATTTCAAGATGATGTTAACAAACTCACAAAAGCAGAAACGTAACTGAATTTGAGTTAGCATTTCGCTCAGACGACACTTTTAGACACTAATTTGAATCTATAGTCATATCTCAAATTTGCTATAGTCAAGTAATGTCAAATGTACATTCATTGATGATTTCTAACTAGGCTTTGACCTCACCTAAATGTGATCAATAGGTTGACAACAGCTGAAAACATCTGGATCGTTCACAACATGTTTGGTAAGCAGGCTATACTCTGAAAAGTCTCCCGGACTAGCCTACTTGCTAACTGTCTGCATACGTTCTCCTTTTTATTTATATGGATTCAACTGTTCGTTTTTGTCCAAAATCATAACTTTGGAACACTCCCAATTATTCTCAGGGATGAGTTTATAGTAAGCACATTTGCACCTTCCATGGAGCAAAACCAAGCTTTTCTGCCACGCTAATGCTAATGCTAACTATGATCAATAAATTGCTTTATATTTAGATACACAGCATATGGCATTTTTCACTTCATTCCACAACAAGAGAAAAATCAGGTACATGGTTTTAAGGAGGATTGTAAGTGTTTTACAGCAACTATATTTAAGGTGGAATCGACAACATTTTCTCATAATGAGGAAGAAAATGACTCTGAACTAAACCTCTGAACCTGAACCTCTTTATTGTTGCTGAATCTTTGAGATCTGTTTATTTCAAAAGCTGTTGAGAAGAGTCTGTCACGTCTCTTCTCTCAGCCTTTACTCAGACTAAACACTGAGCATTCCCCCTGTTCAGAAATGCTCCGATAGTTCAATCAGGGTCCAAAGTTTAGCCTCGCTTTAGCGTTGGATCAATCCCAGCTTAATTTTGAAACCTCGTCACGTTGTACTTTCACTTTTCCACTTTCTAGTGACTTTCCCTTCGCCTCCTCTCCTTTATCCCGACAATAAACCTCAACGCCGCAAATCAACGCCGCCTTTTCACTCACGAGAGGCAAGACGGCGCGAAAAATGGACAAAAGACACGGCGAAAAAAAAAAAAAAGAAAACAGAGAGTGGAGATGGAAGGACGTTGAAAAGGGGAGGGAAGCTCGCGCTGACCCACATGCATTCGCTTATAGGGCTTTCTGTGGAGCGCCGGCCTCTTGGCAACGGGCAGCGGCTGTGAAAGAATCCCAGCGCTCTGCCAAAACAGAGAAGACACAGAGGGGAGAGGGGGATTGTGGGTAATGAAGGCAGGGGGAGGGGGAGGAGGGTGGTTGCCCCGGACGACGGAGCTCAATGGATTCCTCTGGTTTCAAATGAACGGCGAAGATGGAGTTAGCAGGAGTGCAAAAGATGACCGGGCGTCTCGTGTTTCTTTGAGCGATTGCAATTAAGTTTAGGGTTCAAAAGTTCAGGAGTTTTGTACAGAGTTCGAGATGGAATGTTATAAATGTAACAGGTGAAAGGCAACAACGTGAAGGTAAAGAAAGCAGCACCACTGAAGCGGTGAAGGATTTGGACACAATATGGCTGCAGAAAACTTTAGATTTTACAAACTCAACAGGGTTTACGTCACACAAACTCAGAATTGTTGAGGTTATGACAAAAAAAGTCCCAAACTCTTTCGATACAGGATAAATGGTAGCATATATTGGCTGGAATAACTTATAAACTGATTTGTGTTGGGTTCAATTTGAGATGACTCTTGGGATTTTCTGATCAGTGTAGTTGATTTGAAGGATAATGCATTTGTATTCATCCTTAAAGCCACACAATCCTTTCTATGTAAGCGATAATGTATAGAACGCCGGTCATTATTGGGAAAATAAGTACCGACAGGGCGGACTGGACCCCGACGCGCAGCGGAGGTCTGGTTTCACCCTGAAGGTACTTATTTTCCCAATAATGACCGGCGTTCTATACATTATCCCGCTTATTATACGGCTGTTTGCCAACTGTACACACACAAATAAACTTCATACACTTTTATGAAGACAGAAAGGTTTATTTAATGATTCCGCGGCAAATAGTTCCCAAAGTTTGCGCGTTGTTTGGCAACGTTTGTTGATTCCAGGCAGTGTGGCGAGGCTAGTAGCAGCACGGCTAGCTACTTAGTTGAAGGTGCAGTTGGAGAGGAGGAATGGTGGTGAATCTCTGGTAAGTTGAAAGTCGGACTCACGTTAACTTCACGAGTGATTCCCCCACTTCTCTCGCAGGGACGGGGACAGAGATAGTGTCCGCCTGTCCGCTACTACTACTTGCGGAGTGATATGAAAGACCTGTATTACAAGCACGAACTCCGTTGCCATTGGCAGCGGTCATTATTTTTTCAGAGGTCTTCTATCAAAAAATAATGACCGGTAGAACGTTGGGAAATCACATTCAAATCAATGGAGTGTTCTACTTGCATTGTCAAGGGCCGTATAATAAGCAGCAATAACAAACATACCCCTAATGCTCATATACTTACCATGCCTGCAAGCTAAATTCTCGCGCTATTTGTGCTTTCACAAATACACGTGAATCATCTTGAACTGCTCCCACCTTCATCGTTCGGGACCAAACCAAAAGTGGTTTGGGCCAAACAGATACTATTTAACAATGCACAGATGACGATAAACATGAGGCATACTCACAAACGGCTTTTGCAGTAGCGGCTCCGAGACTCTGGAACAGCCCTCAGCTAAATGTCAAAATGGCCCAGTCCATTCATGTTTTTAAGTCGTTGAAAACTCATCTTTTTGCTTTGGCCTTCAACACAAGCTGAGCAGATCCCATGTATTTTATTGTTATTGTTTCATGTTGTATATTTTGTGACTGTTTTTACTCTTCAATTGTACTTTATAATGTTTTTTGTACAGCACTTTGGGCAGTTGTAGCTGTTTTTAAATGTGCTATATAAATAAAGTTGACATTGACATTGACATTGACAAACACACATAATGCTTTTCAAAACTATAGATTTGATAGATTTTCTGTATTTTTGAACCAATCAGCAGCAAAAGCGCATCCTCTCCCTGAACGAGTCAAGCTGGAGCGATCCCAGTTTGATATCAGTGTTATTGGTCATTCATCTACACCAGGAAGTAGAATAATGATGGACTAAGGGGGTACCTTACTCCATAGTGTTCAGCGAGGGCTGACTGAAGCTCATTCAAGCTAGCAATTTGGTTTGTTTTTTGGAGCTATTGAATATTTCTATATATGTTTTTGTCATAATAGGCTTTAATGATTATATATGAAACTGTGATGTAATCTCTGCTTTAAAGTCCCCATTTTATTGTTGTCCTTACTCTTGGAATCCACTGGGGGGCAGTGTGTTAGGAGTCAGATGGCGCAGACGCAGAAGAAGTGTCAACAAGGAGACGCCTACTTCCTGTGTTTATAAAGGCCAACCCATGGGCCTCCTCCCTCTCTCTCTCGTCCCCTCCTGGCTGGTCAACATGGGTACCTGGGGACAGCTGCATAACTTTTGTTTAGTCTGTAAATTCAGGGAATAAAATAATGATTTTGATTTAATAGAACGAGTCTCCATCTTCTCTCCATATTAAAGAACACAACAGAGCCTTCCCCTATATTAATAAATAAACAAACATAGTATTAAGACAAACACGTGGAGGTTAGATTGACAAGTGTTCAAAAACGTTTCCATGGAAAGTCTGTTACAGCAAGGAACTTCCGGAGCCAGCCCACATTTCCCATTAGGCTTCAGCAGCTATTAGTGATGCTACGTCCATGTTTTTTACAGTCTATGATCTGCAATTTTAGTCTTTATTCATTTTGAAGATAGGTTTCACCCAGTTCAGACCAGGCTTAGTCCTAATTGGATCTGGTTCCAGGCCTGTGGTGCTTTGAAGGTCAAATATTTTGTGAGGTGGTTCTTGGTGTGAAAAGTTTAAGACCTATAAAGCATATTGGAGGAGGACTTGATGAGCGTTTAGCTATACCTGTTAAAGCAAAGCAGCGACATTTCCAGAGAGCTGAGCTTGAACAGACTAAACAGCTGAAGCCAGTGAACCCGTTTATCCCCAGTCCAAACCGTCACGTCTCTGCATCAGGACCGGCGCGGTGATGTTTCGGACCGTTTTCCCCTTCCCCAGCTGCGCCTGTCTCGCTGAATAGACACCAGTGCTGTGCGTTTTAATGGGGCATTTGACTGGCCCGGGGCAGCGTGTTGATGGATGAAAGCCCCTCTCAGCTCCGCACAGTGACATAATCGCGGGGCTGTGCGGGTCAAACGCCCCCCATCTGACGGCCCTGGGTCCCGGTTCGGAGAATGGGGCCTTTCAGGGAGGGTTCGGGGCGCGCTCGTATCCAGGTTCATTAGCAGTCGGAGCGGGTACCGGCCTGCTGCAAGCCCCCTTCAAAGAGAAGGCGACATGCGTGCACCGCCGAGCACCAAACAACGAGGGTCTATGCTGGCATTGACAAACAAACTGTGGTTAAAAAAAAAAGGCCTATACAATGTTTGGTTTTAGCATAATTTTAAGAATTAGTGACACGTTTTGTCCTTTATCAAAAACTTCAAACTATAATGACCTTTAAAAGAGGGGTATTATGTAAAATCGACTTTTCAAGCTTTATATCATGTTATTATGTCATTCCCTCATTAAACACATGCCTGGAGTGTTGCCTTGGCTCATTCACATATTTTTGAGTAATCAGTAAAAACTTAGACGGCAGCCATTTTAGGTGTAGCTATGCCTCAGTCCTCCTAGGAACGCCCCCACCTCCTGGAGACGCCTCTGGACCTTTCGTCACCAGGCAAGCCACCAACCACTGCTCCTCAGCTCAGCAGAGCCCCCTCCCCGCACAGTAGTGTTGTTTAGATGCCACAGCAGTGTGCTGAAGGGGGCGTGTCGGAAAGCTTCTTAAAGAGACAGAGGCCTATTTCAAGATGTTTCAGTACAGCCATTTTGAGAGAGCAATTTTATTCAAGGCAGTTATTTTAATTTACTGCATATACAGACCAACAGAAGGTTACGTCATCATTGTAGTATGCTATAGACTGGTGCTATGTGATTGAAAAAAGCATAATACCCCCTCTTTAAATAACTTATAGACATTAACATTAAGTTTCCTTCAATAGTAAATCACTTGGACGGCTGCAACGGTGGCACACTAGCAGATTTCTAGACTCTTGACAACAACCTATACACCTACTAGCAATTTTTTCATGTCGTCCTCAAAACTGTTTTCTGCAGTTGGTAAATGCCCATGAACACTTGCTCAACTCGGGAAAAACAATGGAGAACTCGGGTCAAAACAAGCCTCTTGACTTCCATCTGACTACGTGACCGAGCTGAACTGTCCCTCTATTGTTTAATGTGAGCTTTTTGTTTTAGCACTGCTTTCTTGAGTTTAGTGTGGGCTCTCATCCTCGGAGAAACATAATGGCGGGAGAAATGTCCGACATTAAAAAGCGATAGTCTGTAAGTTGCAAAGTGAGGAGAGATGGAGTGCAATTTGAAGTACACACAATCAAATTCATCCCCTCTTTGACCAGAAAGCCCTTCTGGATTTGCAAAAATGAGGAGAGCGGGAACAGAATTTTCAAAAGTAAATGCTCAAGCTCCTCCCCCTCCTCCTGATTGGGCCTGACAGGCTGGTTCACAGGAAAAAGCTCATCTCATTGGTCAACGCGCGAGGATACTAGAACCCGATTAGTTGCTGAGATCTGGGAATGAGGGACTGCTTTACAATTGCTCAGTAGTGTGTTGTTACTAAGGTATTTCCAACCAGGCAAATATTGATTTAAATCTTATATTGGGATAAGATAAGCTAAGCCTTTATTGATCTCACAATGGACAATGGAGAAATTCACTTGTTACATGGTAGTCCAGGTTTGGTTATGGATTAGATTTGGTTTAGTCTTAATTCAGTCCTGCTTAGTTTTGCGGTACATTTCTACAGTTTAGCTCACTCTGGAAGGGTACACTTTAGACTTTTGTGCTTTCTGGCGTGCTGTAATTGCCGAAGTGCACCGCCTCTATCAGAATACGCCTTCACTTCACGCCTGACACTTGATACTAACCGATTAGATCTAAGATATACCGAGATGTGCGGACTTTCCTTGTGCTATCTCGACTCCAGCGTCTCCTCCCTCTCGCCCTGTCTCCAGGCTCGGGTTCCCGCTCGCACAAAGCCGGGTCTATCCCCGGGACTCGGTAAATGTCAGAGATCTATCTCTCCCCTCGCCTCGCATTCACATCCAAAGCTCCGGAGACCAGGGCTGATACCCTCCAACACTGGGCCGGGACGCAAGCAACGCTCACTTTGAGGAGGTGTAAGAGTTCGTGATGGCGTCATAACATTGTACACAGCTCGGCCACGTTGAATGTTATGAATTTAATGTTACCAAAGACATTTTTTAAGTTATTGGGTACTAGCAAACACTGTCCATCAAACAACATTAACTGAACAGAATATACAAAGTAGAGAAAAGAGCTGCTTGATCATGGTAGTGTCCGAATGCTTTTATGTGAAAGTTAACTGCAGTATTTGACGTTTTAATATCTCTGTTGGTTTATTATGGAATAAACCAGGAATCAAAGACATCTAAGCAGACACAAGCCCGAGGACTGTAAATCCTGTCTTGTGCTTTATTATAGTAAAAATATTACGTTCTGTATCACTTTTATATTTCTTGATCGACAATAAGAGTTCACTGTATGTTCACATGATATTGTAGGGGTCCTAAAGTATTAAATATAGATGTTTTGTCATGGCTTATCTACATGACACTTTACGATTAGCAGGTTTGCAGACCTAAATCCAGACAAGATACAAGTAAAACGATTTAAGGAGAGACACTACAGGCAAAACTCTTTTATTATTATTATTATTATTTTTTCCATTTTCAGGTTTTGGCCCAAATTGGTCTCTTTTCACCTGGAAATAAAAAAATATACCTCATCATCACAATAACATGTTTAAATACTGCACTGATTCAATGTCTCTCCATAGACATCTATAGGAAATTGTAATTTGCTGAGGCATTTTCTCAAAATGCATTTTTCTCACATTGTGGCGACGATATCTCCACGTAAGTAGCTTCTACAGACTTCAAATTTTCCAGCCTTTGGAGTGAACAATATTTTTCTAATATCTAATACCTAGCCTGATTCATTGAGTTTTGAATGTAAAAAAAACAAAAACAAGGCAAAATTTACATTTTTACAGATAAAAACAAAACAAAAAACAGCTTATTTTAAAACTAAACGAGATATCCAAAATTCCCTCTGAAAAAGTCTTTGGAACTAATAAGTCAACAAAATTAAACCATACATTTAAACCTGGCTCAATCCATTATTCACATGGGAAAAGATGGGACCTTCTTTTGTGGCATTTTCAGGCATACAATGCCTTATTTTTATGTAAAAAATAAAATGACTTGCAACATGTTTTTTCTCCCCTCATATGTATTCCAGTAATATATTCACCTGCAGTGCTTTTGCCAACGATGCTAATTGTATGATTGATAATGTAATTGCAATAGGATAAAGTTATTTTATAAACGGGTGTGATGCTGCAGAGGTCTGACTCGGTTCCTTATGTAGCATTATCATTGTTGTTTTGTAATCAGTATTACTCCTTCTTGGGGAATGTGTACAGTACATGAGTTTCTGTCATGTAATGTCTTTATGTAAATGATATCTTGTAAATGATCATTTCAGCCATGATCAGAAACTGCAGGTGTATATAATCTTTTTTTTTTCCTTTTTTTTTGCTGTTTCATTGTTTTTTTCTTTGTTTGTTCCACTATATTCCTTGTGAAATGAGAAAGTTTTGTTGTATTGATTTGGGGGTGGGGCTTATAAGCTCTTGCTTCAGCCCACTCCTTTTGAGCAGAATGTTTACTGCTCAAATAAACTAATAAACTAAACTAAACTAAACAGTGTCTCACCTTAAAAAGAGAAATTCAAGAATTCAAGAGATGGATCAGATGAAACTGCAATAGACCTTTCCCCAAAACCAGCACAGGAGGCTAAATCCTTCAGCTGGTCTCATTCTAATGTAAAATCACACATTGGATTGGCTTTGAAACATCTTTTGGAATTTGCAATAATGTCTGTCGATAGAAAAGACAGTAAGGAGAGAATATTTGGACTGGTCAGGACTTCCATTTGCCCCGCAGTGCCTTCTGCGGGCAGCAATGGAGATGACAGGTGATACAACAGTGAATATAAGCTTTCAGTTTTAGCTAACGGCATGAGGAACTCACACTTTGGTGGTCTTTACCAGGCGTTTGCTTATGTGCAGAACGAGCATCTGCAGTCGTTTATACATTTTTAAAAACGTATTACTTATTACAGGATTACTCAAAGCAGCATGAAAGAAGCAAAAACTTCCGGTATGTTTGGTCAAAAGCTCAAACATGTAGTCAATGTTCCCCTTTAACCTTTAATACAGTAAAAAGTGTGAGGTGATGTCATCCTCATCAGACTACGAGTAAAGCTCTCATACCGTGACACTTGAGTCTGCTCTCATGTGCCGTCAGTTGGCAGGTACTGCTGAAGCACTGGGCGGAGGCTCTGTTTATTCGTCCATTGTAAACTCCATTAATCCAGTATAAAAGAGACTGACTCACGCACACATCTTTCTAGCCCAAAACAGAAGAACTAGGTCACTGTTTTCAATAAAACATTCACGTGGGAGCGCTATTAATCAGATTGGAGCAAATTATGGGTCAGTAGGTCATTTGTTGCGTGGTATTGGCGTTTTGGTGGACTGGCACAAGAGCAGAAAGTGGCTGAAATCGAAAACATTTGGCACAGAACACGGGTCTCTGAGCATTACTGGCCTGTTAACCTCACATTTGAAAGCTAAGACTCACAAAACTGGTTGAGACTTTTTGGTCACGTTGTCGTCACATTTTCATCATTTATTTTGTCGTGTTTTCGTAGTTTTTTTTGTCATGTTTTTGAATTTTTTTGTTTCTTTTTCATCACTTTTTAGTCATTGCTTTTCCGGCACGTTTTTTTGTTGCTTCACTTTTTTCAAGAAGCTTTTACAATACGTGTAAGATCCTCAGAATGATCTTTGTTACATTTTTGAATCCCATTCAAGAAGTGGATTTCCTCCTTGTTCCTACTTCCTGTCCAGTTCAGCCTGTTACCTTTGCCTTTCAACCAAACTCAACACACTCACATGAAGTTGTAACATTTCATGTCAATGTCAACTTTATGTCAACTTTATTTATATAGCACGTTTAAAAACAGCTACAACCGCCCAAAGTGCTGTACAACAAACATTATAAAGTACAATTGAAGAGTAAAAACAGTCACAAAATATACAACATGAAACAATAACAATAAATACATGGGATCTGCTCAGCTTGTGTTGAAGGCCAAAGCAAAAAAGATGAGTTTTCAACGACTTAAAAACATGAATGGACTGGGCCATTTTGACATTCAGCGGAAGGCTGTTCCAGAGTCTCGGAGCCGCTACGGCAAAAGCTCTGTCTCCTCTGGTTTTACGCTTAGATTTTGGCACCTCCAGAGTCATTTGATTGGAGGATCTCAATGTACGACCTGGATCACGGATCAACAAAAGCTCCGAAAGGTAAGATGGAGCCAACCCATTCAGACATTTAAAAACCATCAACAGGATCTTGAATTGAATCCTAAAGCTGACTGGAAGCCAGTGCAGAGAGGCCAACATGATATGATAACTAGTAGTTAATTCATAATTTCTTAAAGCTACATTATAAAGTGTAATCATACCAGAGAAGGGGATATTTCTCGAAACGTCGTCAAGTCTCAAAATCAACGCCTATCCCTCCGCTTCAGTCCGCCCCTGTCGTCTCTGCCGAGGTCAGTGAGGAGCTTGAAGAGCAAGGCAACGATAAACTAATAACTATTAGGCATTTAGTTGTAAACTCCTGTCACAGAGGAGATCGCTTTGAAGCTTGGCCCCTTCTCTTTAACAAGTCTTTTTCTCCTGCTGCGAGGGACCGAGGCAGAGAAAAGTAACGAGAATGAGTGTAAATAGTGTAAATGTGGAAATATCAAGGTTATATCGGTATTTACCTTCAAAATCCGGATGTTGTTGACAGAGAGGAAAACACACTTGATCTATATTTTTGCCGGTGAGGAAATGATTGAAAAGATTCCCATTCCAGGAGTCTATTTCCTCCTTGTACTTCCTGTCAATTACAGCCTACCTTTCAACCAAACTAAACACATTCATAAGAAGGCATTATCTCTTCCCTTACATCTACTACAACCCTCTGCCACTCGAGCTCTTCCGCAGCAGCAGAACCTTCAGCCTCTCCACCTCCAAATCTACCCTTCCTCCACTGCATCACTGCCGTCTGGAGATCCTTTCGGTAAATCAAGCCTCACCCGGTCCGTAAGTGGCCTATAGTTCTGGTAAGATCTGCCTGCAGGACCGACATGTGTTTTGATATACAGCTGGGATAATACCTCCACAATATGAGACGACCCCCCCTCTCCCCCTCTCCCCCCTCCCTTTTTTTCCGCGGTGCTTTCATATCCCGGGCCCGAGCGCACACATCTGGGCAGCAGACGCTCTGAGCCCTGGGTGAAGGGGGAGGAGGACGTGGAGGTCAGATCCAATAACCCGTGAGTATTTTCCCTGCTCCCAAAGTCAAATATTACTCTTTCAGATGGAGCAGCTTAGACTTTCATCCAGCTTTATTCCGAGCCAATAAACTGTTGCCAATGTGGAGGGCGCTCGCTCGCTCCCTCGCTCCCTCCGACGGCGAGGTGGAACCGGTAATGAAAAGTGCAGAGAGGCTGGCACACTTCTGAAGAAATCAATTTTAAAGGGTGTTTCGGGAGTCGAGGTGAACGCAGAGCTACGGAGGCCTCAGAGGGTCAAGTCTGATCATTTGCATTCACAATATACGGCGCAGGTAAGGTTCTGCGACATCGTTTGGACAAATCCTAGTTGTAAAATGGTGAGGGGATGTCATTGCAGAAGTGCGATGGTCGGGGAATTGTATAAGGTTTTCTTCCATTTCCGGTCATTATTGTGACTAATGGTATAAAAACCTGCCAGATTTGACTGTTCATTGTAGTGATTGGTGTAAAAGGAAGTCTCTGACCAAAAAAAAGAGTGCAGGCGAATGAAGGCACAATATGTAATTGACCTTTCGCAAAAGCCCCGCCCCCTTAGTTACTGTTGCTACGCCCGACAATTATACGAGCAGCGCAACAGATTGCCATGCCTGTCAGTGACCTTTTTGGAGCAATACCTCTACGATATTCTCCAGATCGAGGCAAAAGGGGTTACAGTACGCAGTGGAGGGATATATTCAAGAACTATCCAACGAAGGATAAAGGACTATTGACACTACAACAAACAGACAGGTCTCCAGAAATATCAGAGAAACCTTCTGATCTCTTCCTTAAATTCAACAGCACAGCCTTGTGGACCAGTCGTGCTCTTGCACTGCCCGGTAAGCACCCGCTTATGTTTGAAATATTTCTAAAAATAGGAAAATGTCTCTGTGCATTTCTCCGGTGCGCTAAAGTTAGCTAACGCTAGCTAAACCTACAGGTGCCACAATGACAATCAGCTACAGCCAGTTATAAGGGCCGTGAAAAAAATAGTACTTTTATCAAAAAGGGAGGCAAAAACACGTCAGACTGTAGGCTTGTAAAAGTTCACCGCCGCAGTTAAAGTTACAGCTCCAGTGCCAGTTTGTGTAACATTATGTGACTGTCAGTAGCTACGATGTTAGCATGCTAAGGTGTTAGCCTAACTATAGGCTCTTGCCTTACCTTAGAGGAGACATTTGCTTGTTTATTTTGGAGAAATTTAGCTGGGCGTAGACCGTCCACATTGTTTGATCCATTGTAGGCAGTGCTCAGGTTGTGTTTTCGCTTTGGGAAGGGAAATAACTGGACTCTCCCTGACACACTCTTGTGGTCCCTAGTGTCCGATTTACATCCTCCACAGGCAGATCGCTTCACCGTTTTGCTTCTTCTTCTTTGTCTGGTGGGTTTTTGGTGGTTAGCAGTAAAAAAAAAGTGCATCTGCTCATTGCTCATTGCTGGTATGTCCCATTGTTTTGCATTGGAGATCTGCGGCATGACGGACCTAGCTTCATAACGGTTGCTAGGATGTCTGATTGGACAATTACCGGTTTGGGGCGTGGTTTTGCGAAAGGTCAATTTGGCCGTGATATAAACTGTCACTGGTTGGAAGGTGGTTACTAACATGCAATCTGATTTACTGCACTCAAATGGAGATCAACAGGGGTCTTAGGAATCCAGAACAATGAGCAGAATTAGCCTAATGATATTGTCGAACAAGTCTTTGACCTTAATTTGAGTATTTTTGCCTTGCCAAGTGAAAATGTCTGTCCACGGAGAAATATTATTGCGCTTGAAATAGGAAAGAACATGTTATTTCAAGTCAATCAGGATTTATTATGGAATTTTAAAGTCACACTGCGTAACACTTTGGACTATACTGTTGCCATGAGTACAAAACATGCTTGTACTTTCTTTTCATTCTGTCCATTTTTTACTGACCTACTCAAATCAAAGGCAAATAGACTTATTTTTGGATGTAGAAATGATTAATGGATTAAAGCAGGGCTGTGTGATTTTGGACTGAAAAACGAATGGCAATTTTCTCTGAAGCTTTGCAATGGCGAACTGATATTCTGGTAAAACAAGCTCCAAACATGCTTGTAGAGGTCTAAGCAAGGGGTTCCCAAATTTGGCAGGCTGCGACCCCCAAATTACCATGAGAACAATCTGGGACCCCTCTGTAAGTAACTAATTAATAATGTGGTCCTCAACTGGGATGCTGTCCAAACCCGCGATAATCCTGGGATGGCGACCTAAATAAGAATTGAATTTCTTGAACGTCAGGTATAAAACTGTATTTTCCTCAGAAATTAATGTTGAATAAACATTAGAAAGGCTGAAGATATGACCAAAATAATCGTCATTTTTAAAGATTCAGATGTTTCTCTATACTGTATTAAAGGGAGGGGGGGGGGTATTATGTAAAATCGAAAGTTTTAGTATCCACAACATCCTTTGGGCTGTTTAGTCATTTGCGACTCTTAAAGGGGGGTATTATGTAAATCGACTTTTTCAAGCTTTATATCATGTTATTATGTCATTCCCTCATTAAACACATACCTGGAGTGTTGCCTTGGCTCATTCACATATTTTTGAGTAATCAGTAAAAACGTAGACGCCAGCCATTTTAGGTGTAGCTATGCCTCAGTTCTCCTAGGAACGCCCCCACCTCCTGGAGACGCCTCTGGACCTTTCGTCACCAGCCAAGCCACCAACCACTGCTCCTCAGCTCAGCAGAGCCCCCTCCCCGCACAGTAGTGTTGTTTATATGCCACAGCAGTGTGCTGAAGGGGGCGTGTCGGAAAGCTTCTTAAAGAGACAGAGGCCTATTTCAAGACGTTCAGTACAGCCATTTTGAGAGAGCAATTTTATTCAAGGCAGTTATTTTAATTTACTGCATATACAGACCAACAGAAGGTTACGTCATCATTGTAGTATGCTATAGACTGGTGCTATGTGATTGAAAAAAGCATAATACCCCCTCTTTAAAGGAACAGGCCACTGTTTTTCCATACTGAGATATGTTCTTACCTGAGCGTAGACGAGTTGATGTGTACCTGTCTGGTCTTTACGCGTGCGCTCAGTCACGCAAAAAGACCAAAAATGTTGTTAGAATTTAGCCTCTAACTCCTCTCCTCTATGGGGCCAAACGTGGGTGAAGTTAGAAGCGACCAAGCTCTTCCACGTTTTTCCCTATTTACATACGGTTACGTGAGTAGTTACACGATCCAAGTATAGTAACACAAAATTAAACATGTCGATTTTCTAAGCGGATAAAAAGGGGTTTGACGTCCGCACAGTAAAGATATTACTGCGCGGACGTCAAAGTGCTCCTAAGGTGTTATTACGCCTTACAATATAGTACCCCATTTTATCCGCTTAGAAAATCGAAAATAGGTGGGACTTTACACCCGTCACCCGTCTATAAAGCCCTAATATAAACAATAAGAGAGAGAATGATTGCAACCTGAACGGGTCAACAGTCCAACCTTTCAAACAAAACCCTCTGGATCTAAACCTGTGGATTTGCAGCGCCGTCCCTTTCGCACGTCTCATTTCCTGCGCGTGTTGTTTCAGACGCCCCTCTCCGCTGTCCGGCGCTGATGACTGCAACATGTGTTCTGATGTGAACACCAGGTCACGCTGTTGGACGTGACCCGTCGAAGAAAAAAAAGAGAGAGAACCCCGCCTCCAAGTGTCGGACGCCGTGGCGGGGCAGCGGGCCAGATAAATCCGCCTCGATGGGACGGGTGGGAGACGTGTAGGTGGGATTCCTGTGTGATTTGCGGCGAGAGGAACGACGTTGACCCCGAAAAAGGAGGAAGCTCGGATGAACCCGTGGGCGCTGTGATGAAGATTCCTCGTCTGGAGCTGATTATTGGACTTTTAGCTAATGCGCTCGTGTCGATGTAACCTCCACTTCCACATCCCTCTGCGCCTCAAAAAGGGTGTAAACCATGTGTGACAAAAACATGTACGCTCATAGTGTAAACATTAGAACCGTTTTAAGTGCTCTAACATTCCCTTCCTTTTCTATTAAAGCCATGGGGAAAGTCATAAGTTTAAACTGTTGTTTGCGCACGCTGTCAGTAGTGTGGAGTTCTTCACGGGGCTAGGGTTAGGGTTGAATTGAATTGATTGGATTTATTTGAGTGATTATTTACAACAACATTATTGCAGTGCAGAAAACAAACAAAGCAACACAAAAACTCAAAAGGAGTAGGCCGAAGCAAGAAAGCTTATAAGTGCCTATACCCCCATATTCAGCAGGGTGAGGGCTTGCTAGTGGGGGGCTACTGCCCTCTACCAACTGGCCATATTACACCCTGGCTTTTTAAAGGCACCTCACTAAACAAGGCAAACAACAAAAACAATAAAACAATCACAACTAATATTTTTTTTACGGTGGAAATGGGAATGACAATAATAATGGGTCATGTTGATTACGTAATACTTAATAATAACTAAATCAATGATCAATTTATAGAATGGTGACTGGTGTTTATAAGTAATTTTTGGTTATGGTTATTAAGCGAATGGGAAAGCGGAAAAAGAAAAGTACAAATAGTAAATAAAAAATAAAATTAAAATTAAAGCTTATATATATTGGTAAACTGCATACCATCTTCATCAACAATAAGTGCCTGAAGAGTGAGATCAGCTGACGACCTGAACATCCCGAATGACCAGGTTATTATTATTTCTTCTTCCCTGATGGCACGGGCATATTCTAAGGTGAGAATGCCAGGATTCATCGGGGTCACATTGTGAAAGAGTGGTTCAGGGAGCACGGGATCGGCCGCCACAGAGTCCCGATGTTGACCCCATTGAGAATCTTTGGGATGTGCTGGAGAAGGCTTTCCGCAGCGGTCACATTCTCCCATCATCAATACAAGATCTTGGTGAAAAATCAATGCAACACTGGATCTTTTTGCAGAAGCTTCTTGAAACAACGGCACAGCGAATGTGTGCTGTAATCAAACCTACAGGGGGTCCACATGGCAGAGCTTTTTTTTTTTTGTGGTTGGGTCATGTTTAAAAGCACATTTAAAACAGGCAGGCAGGCAATAAAAGCCAAGAGTAAAATCAAAGCAGACATATTTGTCACTTTTTTAATTCACTTTTTCATCACCTAATTCGTTACTTTTTTGGTCACTTTTTGCCAGTTTTTCATCACTTTTCATCCCTTTTTGTCACTTTTTTATCACCTTTTCATTCACTTTTTTGTCACCTTTTTATCACCTTTTCATTAACTTTTTTGTCACTTTTTCATCACCTTTTCATTAACGTTTTTGTCACTTTTTCATCACCTTTTCATTAACTTTTTTGTCACTTTTTCATCACCTTTTCATTAACGTTTTTGTCACTTTTTCATCACCTTTTCATTACTTTTTTGTCACCTTTTCATTCACTCTTTGGTCACTTTTTCGTCACTTTTTTCTCACTTTTTCATCACATTTTCTTTAATTTTTTCGTCACTTTTTCATCACTTTTCTCTCACTTTTTCATCACTTTTTGATAAACTTTTTATTACCTTTTCATTCACTCTTTGGTCACTTTTTCGTCACTTTTTTCTCACTTTTTCATCACTTTTTGATTAACTTTTTATCACCTTTTCATTCACTTTTCCGTCATTTTTTCCATCACGTTTTTGTCGCTCTTTCGTTGCGTTTTCATCCTCGCCGTCGTCTCGTTTTTGTCACTATTTTTTTCCCAAGAAGCTTTTAGATTTGGGGTAAAGCCAAACTGGAGAAAACGTGCTCAGTTCAGGTGGGGGTTAAGAGGTTAAATCAAAGTATTCATAAAGGCCATAGTTTCTTCATATATCTGTAACATTTTGAAGTTTTGTGATGAAAGTTGGCGAACCACAAGTCGAAAAACAACAAGCATTTTGGCATCTGGCTTTCCCGTGCCAAGATGTGTGAATGCTGTTTCTGTGCTGATTTACTTCAGGTCAAAACATTGTTAGGCAGAAACACATGTAGCAGAATGTAATTACCCCACATCGATATGAATCTGCTGCTCAGTGACGTGTCGATGGATTTTATTCGGAGACGTCTGATCTTGATTATGTCCGGGTTCTAGGCAATAACCCAGGGGAATTGCATTAGCCTATTATTTTGTCAACCCCCTTCTTTGGTCCTATGCGGAACGGACAGGAAGTCAGGTTTCATGCCCCGATCCCCGTTCGGTCATTTTCAAAACGTTTATTTTCCTTTGCAACGCGTCCGTCCAGTGAGAAGCGCAGCCCGGCGAAATGACCCAGTTTTTTTTTTTGGTCAATAGGAAAATGTCGAGCCAGAAACCCCTCGATCCCACACGAGTTCAGACCACGCTTTTGTCGGTGGCCGGTATCCAAAAGGAAAAGGAAAACGAGAAACCCACCCAGACGCAAAGAGGAACACCTAGACAGGCCTCGAAATGTTCATGACCCTGAACTTTCTTGTGAAAAAATATGTCCAGAATTTAGCATGATTATGAGAGCACAAAGCCGACATATAAATGTGTTGTTACAAATATAGTTGACCTCCAAAACATGCCCAACTGATTATAAATGAATCTACAGCAGACAAAGCTTAGAACTCAATTTATTATGAAACATGATACGAGATGCTCTAAAGTTGCTGTTTTACTTGTTGATGTCTGGAGATATTTTTTTCTTCTTAAATTCATGCAGTTCTTATATTTGAAGAGCTTACTGGTGCTAGGCTAATGCTAGGCTAACGCATTTCTATGGTATCAGTTAGCCTGCATTAAAAACAGTCTGACCCACTCCACAGTGCACCTGAGGTAAATCACTTATAACACCAGACTAACCATATAAATGTCTGTGTTAATAGAATAATTTAAACCATTTTGCATTTAAAATAACTTATTTGAGCAGCATCAGCTTCGTGGTTGTAAGCTAACGCAGCGGCGGAGTGATCTGCGAGAAAATAGTGGTAATTCATGTGATACAAGGTCAGTTATATTTCAAAAAATATTCTATTAACACAGACATTTATATGGTTAGTCTGGTGTTATAAGTGATTTACCTCAGGTGCACTGTGGAGTGGGTCAGACTGTTTTTAATGCAGGCTAGACTTTACCATAGAAATGCTTTAGCCCAGCATTAGCCTAGCGCCACTAGACTCTTCAAATATAAGAAGTGCATGAATTTAAGACAAAAATATCTCCAGACATCAACAACACTCTGGATAACTAGGAAATGAGGCCAATGTCAAAAATCCCGAAATATCCCTTTAATGTCTGTGTATGGAAAGACCTTCATCACTCCTCTGGTTACAGTGGGAATCAAACTTACGAAAAACAATACTACGAGCGTCCACTTTTACCCAATAGCAAATCTACGTTTTTTTTTTTTTTTTTTTTTTACAAAATCCAGGAAGTACATAACGCTTCTGCAGTAGAAAATTAATCACCAAAGTCAACAGGCACAGTTAGCGCTTGTGCTTCACAGCTAGAAGGTCCCGGGTTGGATTCCCACCTGGACGGGGCCTTTCTGTGTGGAGTTTGCATGTTCTCCCCGTGTTTGAGTAGGTTTCCTCTGGGTACTCCAGGTTTAACCCTACCACTAAAAACATGTACAATAGGTTAATCCTCCAGCCAGGTGTTTCTGACCATTAGATCGGCTTAAAGGGATATTTCAGGATTTTTGACATTGGGCCTCATTTCCTAGTTATCCAGAGTGTTGTTGATGTCTGGAGATATTTTTTTCTTAAGTTAAATTCATGCAGTTATCGTATCGTTAGTCTGGCGTTATAAGTGATTTACCTCAGGTGCACTGTGGAGTGGGTCAGACTGTTTTTAATGCAGGCTAACTGATACCATAGAAATGCTTTAGCCTTGCCGTAGCCTAGCGCCACTAGACTCTTCAAATATAAGAACTGCATGAATTTAAGAAAAAAATGTCTCCAGACATCAACAACACTCTGGATAACTAGGAAATGAGGCCCTATGTCAAAAATCCCGAAATATCCCTTTAACATCTGGAAATGGGGTAGAGGATGGGTGAAATGCAGAGAACAAATTTCCCTATCGGATTAATAAACTTTACCTTAACCTTATCTCAAAACTTTGAGAATGTAAGAAAACATTAAAAGCACTATGCTTTTTGCAGGTAATTCAACCTGAAAAGACTCACAGAATCAGAGCGGCGTTAGGAAAGTTTTATTGGACATGAATTGTAATTGGGCCTCAAACACCGGCAGAAGATTGAATTAATGATATGAAATACATGGTGATGATGAAGGTCAGACAGAATCTTCCCCCGGAGCCTGGACACTGGTGGTGGTAGAGGATGAGACCTGGGGCAGCCAGTTGACAACGGCGAGCAGAGCCGAGGAGAGGCCAGGTGGGGGAGGGGCGGAGGAGGGTCGCAGCACAACTGGGAAACAGCCGAGTGATGGATGAGGAAGGTTAGGAAGGGGATCCTGGGCGATGAGTGGCTGAAGCCGGAATGAGCAGCTGCAGGGATTGGCTGTTGCGAAGGTGCGGCTTGAGATGGGGCTGTGATTGGATGATTGGTGCCTGTGACGAGGCGACGAATGAATTCTGCAGGTAGGTCTTCCAGGTTGAATTTGCGCTGAAGCTTCATTAATCTCAAACACATCTTTATCCCCATCTTACACTTTGTTGGTTAGAAAAGGCAACGTTGATGTAAAACAGGTGAAATATACATTAGTTTCCCCTCCTGATTTTTCATGAAAAAAGAAAGAACGGAAAAAGAAAATGGAGCGTGTAGCTATAGTGAAGCTATGGGTTTTTACCAACGATAATAGGATTAAGCTTAGCAAGAGAGGTGAGGGAAACGCTTCCTCGACACGTAGGGCCTCAGGAGGAGCCTTTTGGGAGCTCCTGCTGAGAACAACCTCTGGGGAAGATTCAAAGATGCCCGAGAGTGGCTCAAAACACAGCTCCAGGTCTGTTTTTGATGAGAGAACAACATTGTGACATGGGGACCAGCTCTAAAAAGTCAATTGGCTTAAAGCAGTACTAAGTAACGTGTTTACCTTAATACATCCTTTTCGTAGTTCCTCTGGGGGTAATACAAGTGTTAATGGGATGATTGGGGGGGTCTTTCATCTCCCCCTGGTGTCTCTGGCCAGAAAACCATGCTTGCAACTTGACTGCCACCGGGGCGAAGCCACCAATACACACTAATAGAATCACGGAGAAGAAGCTAACAGGCTAACGGGCAAAGCTAACTGTGGGCTAGCGCCACTTTAAACAGTATTTACAGCCAAGTTTGAGTGAAAAAAAAATTCCCTTTGTATAACTGGATGTACAACACCCCTCTCTCCCTTCACCTTTTCTGTCAGCGTAGTATTTACTCTCCAAGACATTTAATAAGTTAAAAAAAATCGTAACTTGCTAAGACACCTGCAGTTGCGCTTATGGCCTCTAGGGGCAAGAGTTACTTAGTACTGCTTTAATACAACCCCTTTAAGAACACTACATTTACAAAAAATTAAATAACGCTCATTGTATTTGAATTTTGTGAGAGAAAAATAAGTCAAAACACATCCTGGTTCCCACAGTCTGCAGTGCATTTGGAAAAGCTTAGTGTCAACACCTTGAAGTGCTTACACACCGCAGCCTCTGTCTGCTGTTGTGTTGCCATCTCTCCCCCCCCCCCCTCTCTCCCTCTCGGGGGGTATCTCCTCTGTATCTAATCTCCCACACAGTTAAATGAGTCGTTTATGGAGCGACCGCAGCAGCGATGGAGGCTGGGAACAGGATCCCAATCAAAGCTGGGAGTGTTTTTAGCCGTGTTTTCGTCGTCAGCTCTTTTTTTTTTTTTTTTTTTTTCGGGGGTGGGCGAAGCGCTCGGGGTAAAGCGGTAACGTAGAGCTCATGGAAAATGTGCCTCATCACCCCACGCGGGCCGAGAGCGGTAAACAAAACACACTTCGAAATGTGCGCACAAATACGTGAGGCGCTGACGTCTGCAGGGAGGGAGGGGGGGAGGGAGGGGGGGAGGGAGGGGGCACTGCGGCTGGTGTGTGGAAAGTGAGTGGGAGTCGCACAATTATCAGGAGGTCCTTTTGAATGGAGAGAATTCCATCCATCCATTTTTCTTCCTCTTTATCCGGGGCCGGGTCGTGGAGGCAGCAGTCTGAGCAGAGATGCCCAGACTTCCCGATCCACACACACCTCCTCCAGCTGTTCTGGGGGGGGGATCCTGAGGCGACACCAGGCCAGCTCAGAGACATAGTCCCTCTAGAGAGTCCTGAGCCTTCCCGGGGCCTCCTCCCAATAGGACATGCCTGGAACACCTCCCGAGGCTGAGCTCCTCACCATATGTGTGCGCAGACCGGGTCGCTGAGGTAACACCCAGTCCTCTCTGCACCTGACCCCTACGGATCCCTCTGCGGAGAAAAACTCAAATGGTAATGTGTGGAGTTTGAGTGTATTAAGTTTCCTCCAGGTTCTCTGTTTCCCCAACCACTAAAGCAGGGGTGTCCAAAGTGCGGCCCTCAGACCAATTTTTGGTGGCCCTCGGGCTTCTTGCTGAATCAGTACCCATCCTCAGAGATGGTCCTTTTTACACAATTCTAACCTGAGAAAAGAAAAGCAACGCACACCAGAAGTATAGTCTCCGAGGTGCAGATGTAGGGGAAAATCTTCATAAATCAAAAACCAACATCGCACACTCATAAGCCAAATTTTAATTATTACGTTTCGGCATTAGCCTTCATCAGATCTGTCTTTTTTCTTCTTTGAACCAAAGTGTATGTGGAGTGGACCAGCCCAGGTGGTTTAGATCTTCTCCAAAGTGTGGGTGGTACCAATCAATCAGGAGGCCACACCCAGTGCAGAAAGGCCATTTCTACAAAAACAAAAACAGTCAAAACATATGAAAATATATACAGAAATCTGTAATACATATAGTCTACAGTATTACAAGAAGCATTTGAGATTAAAGTCAATATTTAGTCCATGAGGAGTCAAAGTCTTTAAATGGTGGATCCAATAGTGCTCCCTCTTTGAAAGGAGGAGATCCAAGTTTCCACCTCTAGGGGGCAGTTTTACCTGTTCAATCCCAATATATCTTAATGATGATATGGGATGGTTAAATTCAACAAAATGAGCTGTACTTCTGTGTTCTGCAATACGTGTTTTTAGGGCTCTACTTGTTCTACCCACATAGGCTTTTCCACAAGGACAAGTAACCAGATAAGTTATACACAATTCTAACCTAAAAACGGACATTCTTTTGTGAGACAGAGCTGGCATGAAGGTTTTAAGCATGAATAAAGGTCTGGGGCGCAATTTAAACTTCTGCTAGTCGAAGGTTTTGCGGCACTAACCACAGATCTATGACCCTTCACCCCGTGTACGCTTCAATCTGCAGCCCCCCCATGAAAAAAGTTTGGACACCCCTGCACTAAAGATATGTCCAGGACAGAGAGAAAATGAATCTGCATAACAACAGCCGAGATATTTATCAAATATAGGATAACTGACAATAAACTGAGTAATTAAATCTGTCAGTGAAATAAGTATTTTACACTTAAAGGCATGATATCTGATTTTTATTTATTTTTTGGTCAAAATGTGACAAAATAGGTAAACCCTTTTCGTCACATTTTGACTATTTGGGTTGACCATACACAACATCAACAAATCATAATACAATGCAGACTCCCCCCATTTGTTGTTAATGTTTTTTTGTTTGTTTAATTAAATGCAGATACTTCCTTCCCCGCAGTGGAACAAGTATTCGCCATGGCAACGTTTTTCACCGACAATCTCAAATTATGCCCAACCAGAAAGAAAGTCGCTTCTCTAACATCTGATTGGATCGCCTTTAAGTTTGATTCACTTTGGTCCAATAGGCTCCTACGATGTCAAACGATCCAGTGTCGCGTTCATTTTTCACCAAGAGCTTGTATTGATGACGGGAGAGTGTGACCACAGCGCCAAGCCGTCTCCAGCACATCCAGAAGATTCTCGGTTAAGATCTGAACTCTGTGGCCAAATTCATTTCATGCTCCCTGAACCACTCTTTCACAATATGAGCCCGATGAATCCTGGCACTGTCATCGTGGAATACGCCCGTGCCATCAGGGAAGAGGAAATCCATTAATGGAATAACCTGGTCATTCAGGATGTCCAGGTCGATCTTATTCTTAGACCTGATCAACTACAGAAACCCCAGATCGGAAGAGTTAATTTTTTTTTGGTCAGGCAGTGTATATTTATCAAAGATTGTACTTGTTTTTTTACACACCCACCTCGTCCCGTCATTTGTTCCCGTGCCCGTCGGAGTGGCCCGGTGTTGGGACGGCCCGCTCTGTGTGTTTTTTTGGGATTAGCCGAGCGTCTCCTTGAAGCAGACAGTTTATGGGCCGGTGCCAGCCTCGTTACCGCGCCGCTTAATTGGTCTGTTCAAACCAAAAAGCTGAAACATCTGCTGCCGGGGCGGTCCCCTCCCTCCCCCTCCCTCCCCCTCCCCCTCCTCCTCCTCCTCATATTCGTTTAGCGCTGTCACTCGTCGGAACCCATGTGAAGGAATCAGCAGAACATTGTGCACTTAAGCTGTTTAGTATCGCAGACGGGATGTTTTGAAGCTGTAATATAAGAACCTTTGAGCTTTGGTCTGGACTTAAGTTGTATAATTTATGATGTATTGTGTCTGCCAGTCAAAGTTAGTTCGGGTATTTTATCTAAATGGTTTTATAACATCTCGGAATGTTGCTGACTCAAATATTTCGTCATAATTTTAGTCAATCAATATTATTGCTGATTAAAATGAGACTAAGACTAAATGTCAAAGTGGTTTGGTTTATTTATTGGAGCTATTATTTACAGTGCGTTATTATATACAATATTTACATCATTTCATTTACATTATCACAAAAAAACCCAAGAAAGATAAAATAAATAATAACTCAAAAGGAGTCGGCCGAAGCAAGAAAGCTTATAAGAGCCTACCCCATATTCAAAATACAATACAATACAATACAATACAATACAATACAATACAATACAGTACAATACAATACAGTACAATACAATACAATACAATACAATACAGTACAATACAAACAATACAATACAATACAACACAATACAATACAATACAATACAATACAGTACAATACAATACAGTACAATACAATACAATACAATACAATACAGTACATACAAACATACAATACAATACAACACAATACAATACAATACAATACAATACAATACAATACAATACAGTACAATACAAAACAATACAATACAATACAATACAATACAGTACATACAAACAATACAATACAATACAGTACAATACAATACAATACAATACAATACAATACAGTACAATACAAAACAATACAATACAATACAATACAATACAATACAATACAAATAGAAAAGTTTGTGAATTCTGAGTGTATTTACTTAGTTTTATAATTTTCTCTTATTTTTTTTTTTATCATTGCTTATATTACCATTCTGGTCACCATTCTATTGATTCACTTCATTGTTTAAATAGTCATAGTGTTTTAGATATACATATATATATATACATACACATACATTACTAGCGCACATATGTATTATACATATATTATCATCACCATAATAACAATGACAAAATAATATCATTCTCAAAAGTATCATCTTCAAATTTATCATGTTTCTCATTGCTATCAGACCTGCTTCAACTGTAATAATGTTGGTTAAGATTGTTCTGTCAGTGGTTTTTGATTGTTTTCCCTATTCGTGAGGTGCGTTAAAAAGCCAGGGTGTTATGTGGCCAGCTGGTAGAGGGCTAAAACTGTGACTAAATAATACTGAACAGAAGAGGCTAAAATCATCAAACGTCTAATGACAGTTTGAAAGAGCCTCATATCATTCACTGCCAAAGGACCAGGTCTGAGCTTTGTTCATGTGGGAGAATAAACATAAAGCAGAAAACCTTGATTAGATATGATTATAATACAAGATAGATAGATAGATAGATAGATAGATACTATAGATAGATAGATAGATAGATAGATACTATAGATAGATAGATAGATAGACAGATAGATAGATACTATAGATAGATAGATAGATAGATAGATACTATAGATAGATAGATAGATAGATAGATATATAGATAGAAATATGATAGATAGATAATAGATAGATATATAGATAGATAGATAGATAGATAGATACTATAGATAGATAGATAGATAGATAGATACTATAGATAGATAGATAGATAGACAGATAGATAGATAGATGGATGACGCGAGGGCCGTCCCAGATGCTGCAGCCTGTGAGCATCTGGTTCCTGGTGTGAGTTTCCCTTCACAGTGAAGCTGATATTTCAACCTCAATAAATCTCTGTTCTAAATGCTTCTGCTCCCCCGCCTTTTCCACATTACGGAGTGGACTGGATTGGCCTCGGCCTAAGAGAACTACTGCGACTTCTATTGCTGCCATGATACTATGTTCTTTTAGGAGCCCGGAGTAAACCTGTACCACTGTTGTTTACGAGAAATCCCCGACTCGTTTACCTGTGTGAGGAGGTGGAGGCACAGGTGCGAGCTTTAAAGAGGGGGTATTATGCTTTTTTCAATCACATATACCAGTCTATAGCATACTACAATGATGACGTAACCTTCTGTTGGTCTGTATATGCAGTAAATTAAGAGACATTTATATGGTTAGTCTGGTGTTATAAGTGATTTACCTCAGGTGCACTGTGGAGTGGGTCAGACTGTTTTTAATGCAGGCTAACTGATACCATAGAAATGCTTTAGCCTTGCCCTAGCCTAGCGTCACTAGACTCTTCAATATAAGAACTGCATGAATTTAAGAAAAAATATCTCCAGACATCAACAACACTCTGGATAACTAGGAAATGAGTCAAAATCCTGAAATATCCCTTTAAGTAACTATTGATTACTTTTTGTCATATTGTTGACACTTGAAAACATCTTGTAAAATACTTCTTTTTTTTTTAGCAAAACAACCAAAAATGACTGGCTGGCTGGACACACAGACATTATTTTGAGTTTATCTCATGTAAAGTTTTGAAATAAAGTAAGTAAGAAGTGACTGGATTACTTTGAGGAGGAGTAATCAGTAATCAGTAGTTGGATTACTTTTGTGGAGTAAACCCAACAACACTGCTTATTCTCAGTCAGTCAATCAAACGTAAAGCGCTTTTCATACAAATAAATGCGAAACAAGCTTTAGATTTAGATTTATCACAGATTGACATAGAAGGAACAAATGTTTGACCTGAAATGCATCTATGGAAACACTATGAAATATAAAAACATTCAAAAAGACGGTCTTAAAGTTTGGGATAAAAGAGATTTCATGTATTTTCATAGGCAGGTGAAGTGTCTTGTATTTCCACTACGACTACAACTACTACTATTTTCGACGCTGACATCATCCTGTCACGACACCATGCTCCACGCCAAAGTGTACGTATGTCTTGCGCGGTCCACGTGTGAATCTCGCGTCCCCAGAGCGATGGCGGCGGCGGTGTTGACTCAGCAGAGATGACAGCTGTTCTTGGCCCGGGCTCGCGGCTCGTGGTCTGGGCTGGTCCTCCACCGCAGCGGCCTGTGTTCTGGATGTGTGTTTTTGGAGGAAGTGAGAAGTGCTGATGGGGCTTTGTGCAGAGGATGCTGGTGCAATCTCAGTGAGCAACAGGAGGCTGAAGCAAGAGCGGATTCCAGCGCTGGTTTAGTCAAGAAGTCATTTATTCATCGCTTTAATCTTCTCATGATTCATTTTGAAGTAACGATACTCCTGCTAAACTAAATATATCTGCTCCTCGGTCCATCTCTGCAGATTTAGTCCTGATTTGTGACTGAGGAAGTTGGACATGCGGCTTGTTGAATCACAGAGACACTCAGAGGTCAGCGCAGAGCAGCTGAGGCTGGACTTTGAAGTTCCTGAAAATCTGTTTCTGCATTATTCGTCCTGTCATGACTCTTTGCATTTATCGAACAACATCAGCAAAAAACATGCTTTGATACAGCATCTGAAACACTACATGAGAAAGTATATCATTTATAGCTTATAGCAGGGGTGCCCAAACCTTTTGTCTCCGAGGGCCAAAATGAAAAAGTGCCTGTGGGTCGCGGGCCAAACACTGCGATGTCAAGAGTGAAACACATTTAACTGCAAATAATAAGTTACTTTATTTTATTTTTCGGTATGCAGTTGCATTTGATTATATCTATGCAAATAACATACTATATAAAACAAATGTTAACTATGGCAAAAGCCTAGTTTTAGTAGAACAAAATTAACAATTGTAGCAATATGTAAAATGTAAAAACAACACCTGTATCTACATTACCTACATTGACTTTACCTCATTCATTTGTTAACTCAAAAAAAAAAAAAACAATGCCATATTAGATCATTTTGAAAGTGTCATTTCAGCATCAATTCTTTTATAAGTCCATTTTTAACATGACCTATGTTGATGTCAACAAACTTTGCAATAAAAGTTGAAAAACTGTGAAGTTGATGCTACAACGCTCTGTGACACCACAACAGTGTTTCCTTAACTTTGCGAAAGGAATGAAACAGCGCCCCCAATTTGACGCTGGTGGCCAAAAAGTGTACTGCATCCATGTTTACCATTGAGAATGAATGAGAGAGTTAGTATTAACCATACAGCGCAAAAGTAGGTCACTCTATGGCGGGCCAACATAATTGTTTCGGCGGGCCAAATTTGGCCCGCGGGCCCCACTTTGGGCACCCCTGGCTTATAGCAACCAAGCTTATAACCATGAGCTTGGTTTGGTTTTCCTTTTGGCAACAGTTGAAGTTGAAAATCAATCAGCAGGTATTTTGCCCTGAACCGGGTTCTTCACAGAACAGACCTTTTTGACCCCTCTTTAAGTCATCGATCACACGCTTGTCATTATTACCTCTACGTGCAGTAAACTCTGTATCAGAGCCACTTTATCGATCACTTGCACTATGATCGTAAACTTTGGCACTGCGTTGACATTTTGATACTTTTTTTTTTTTCAAAGCAGCATGTTTTTTGAGTAGGGAAAAAACGTAGCACCCGGAAGAAATCTGACTGGCTGCCTTCAGTGCTCCTCTGACCCACTGAAACGATGCACCACTTCCTGGGTTTGTTTCAGAGCGTGGTGTCCTGCACTGATCAGCTCCTCCTCCTTCCTCTTTCTCATGCGCAGCTCCCTCCGCTCCACAACAGTCTTTCGCCATAACTTTCATCCATCTGCAGGCCGTCATCAGAAGTATCACCGTGAATCAATAATGACTACAGTGTACTTTGAGAAACTTGTGACCCAGGCTTGTAAAGCGCAATACAAGTGTAAGCCGTTATTATTTTTATTACAGTCCTGTTGGGCTTTTGACCAAATCAGCTCTATTTTTAAATCACAGCTCATTATTATTCATTTACTGGAAAAATATTTTCTCAATAGTATTTTCCTGTTTACATTATATGCGGCCTGCGACCCACTGAGAAACCTGGATTTCGGCCCACGACCCAAATGAGTTCGACACCCCTGGTTTAAAGGGTGAACAATATCAATATTTTCACTGACATGTAAAGGATACGACATAACTGCTGCAATCTGTTGCACTTTTGTAATGTACAGTCAAATTGAGAGTTGTACTTGTTTTAAATGTTCCAAACTGGTCCGGCCATCCTGGTGATCAAAAGGTTTGCCCATACCTGCTCTAGTGTCTGACAAAATGAACCCTGAAAGTTATTTTAACACAGCCTGAGAAGTTTGACTTTTGAATGTTTGTATTTTGTATTGTTTTTACTGTTCATTTGTTTATTAATGTAATTTTTACTGCTGTGTTCAGCACTTTGGTCGACGTTGTTGTTTTTAAAGTGCTCTATAAATAAAGTTGGATTGGATACTGTAACACAAATAGACACAATGAATGTTACGAAGTTTAGTCTTTCACCGTCCTTTGCAGTTAATCTGTTTCATTCTCCAGTGAACGTCCATTAGCCAGAACACTAGTAGGGATAGAAGGCATGTGTGGTTAGCTGTGAGTCTTGCCCGGATACCCCCTTGTTTGTCCCTGTTCTGTTTCCTGTTGAAATACCATCTTTGCTACGACCGGTCCAAGGGTGTACTTCTCCCAAATCACATACAATAGTTAGAAGTTGATAAAGAAACAGAAAGCAGAAATGTGTGACCCAGTGTCCCCGTGTACACTTTCACATTAGCTACACTCACTCTCCTCACATCTGTAACATCTCTCCATCTCACACACTCCGTCCATAAAAATAAACCTATAACTCTCTCTCTCTCCTCTCACAGCGCTCAGAGAAAACACTCGCGCCCGGTCCTTCATTTCCTCGCCCCGTCGGCCGCTCCGAACCCTGATGAATGAAGGTATGAGCCCTCACTCTGCACCAGCTGAACAAACAAGTGCGGCTCCAGCGCAGAGACCCCATCGCAGATTTATTTGAACCATTCGGGGGTTTTGTTTGTGTTTTGGCCCTGAAGCGAACACGGACAATATATATTCTCGTGGAGCAGTAATAACTTTTGGAGCGGTTGGATATAGTTGTATATCCACGTCCAAGCGTCTAACATCCCAAAACAATTAAAGCGGACGCTATCGTGCATTTTTGTTTGTCATTTGGTGACCATTTCCAACACATCTTGATCACTTTACATTGTGATGGTTCAAATATGGTGTTTTGATCTAAAAAGACGAGTAAATGAAATTGTCAGTTGTGGTCCGAAACTCATTATTAACTTTCCTGGCACATTTCGAACTTTCTTAAAGGGGGGTATTATGTAAAAATCGACTTTTTCAAGCTTTATATCATGTTATTATGTCATTCCCTCATTAAACACATGCCTGGAGTGTTGCCTTGGCTCATTCACATATTTTTGAGTAATCAGTAAAAACTTAGACGGCAGCCATTTTAGGTGTAGCTATGCCTCAGTCCTCCTAGGAACGCCCCCACCTCCTGGAGACGCCTCTGGACCTTTCGTCACCAGCCAAGCCACCAACCACTGCTCCTCAGCTCAGCAGAGCCCCCTCCCCGCACAGTAGTGTTGCTTAGATGCCACAGCAGTGTGCTGAAGGGGGCGTGTCGGAAAGCTTCTTAAAGAGACAGAGGCCTATTTCAAGACGTTCAGTACAGCCATTTTGAGAGAGCAATTTTATTCAAGGCAGTTATTTTAATTTACTGCATATACAGACCAACAGAAGGTTACGTCATCATTGTAGTATGCTATAGACTGGTGCTATGTGATTGAAAAAAGCATAATACCCCCTCTTTAACAGTGATGATGCTTAAAGGCACATTTCACAAACAGCAAGCTCAATGTTGATGTTGTTGTGTTGGGTCGAGAGCAGGCGCAGTTCTCCGCTCTGGAGGTGGTCCTGGTTACCCACGGCACAGCTCCAGTTCTGTGGTCGGAGTGTCGGGGTGAGAGGGGTTATGGGGTGTGTGAAGGAAGATGGATGACGCTGAGAAGAACCAGATGGAGTTAAACATCGCCCTCTGACGCAGGATAAGCTCTTTCAGGTGCACTGCGGGTAACTCCGGGTCAGGCTTGGACTGTGGGGCTCGTGAATGATGACCAGAGCTGAGGAAATTTGTGGGTGATCTTACGTAAAGGTCAACACAGCCCTCGTGCAAGTTGAAATGGATTTGATTACGTTTCAGGCAAACAGCAACGAAACAACGAACAAATCAGTGAGAACACAAGAAAGGTTTTTGATGGTTCTGCTTTATGGAACTTTCTGAAACCACTCGCTTCTCCCTTTCCCCTGGCACTAAGGGAAGTGCTGTCCGAAACCGACGGAGCAGCGAGAGAAGTGTCCGAGGAACTCATTCACAGGAAAGGATCATCTTTACCGGAGCATGTGAAAGCATGGATGATAGTGACAGACAGGTGTCGTAACAAGGAAGTGCAACTCCGAGGCTACATCCAGGCTTAGGAACCTCCTTTTCCTTATCGTTGACCCGGACGTATGTCATGGTCAGCCAAATGTGTCCGTGCGGTTAGTAGGGAGTTAGGAAAGGAGCTGCATGCTTCCTTTAAAGGAACAGGCCACCGTTTTTCCATACTGGGATATGTTCTTACCTGAACTTAGACAAGTTGATGCGTACCTGTCTGGTCTAAGCTCAGGTAAGAACATATCTCAGTATGTAAAAACGGTGGCCTGTTCCTTTAATACCTCGTTTAGCATTGGGAGCTCGGGATGTTCCTCACATAGACCGTTAAAAAGAATAGACAACTCCTCCTCACTCCTCCCCGTTTACCATAATGACCACGTCCTCCTCCCCAGCTCTGACGAAGCATGTTCCTAATAAGGGCATAAGGGCGGGATCTTCACTGTAGACTCGGCCCTTGCGTGACGTGTAGCTCGCGCAGCTCCAACGCTAACAGTCCGAGCCTCATTAGTACGAGATTTCAAAAAAAATTCTTTCAAAAACCAGCCTGGTTTCTTTAATTGTGACTAACTCAGCGTTATGTCAGGAGGAATACGTAGCCGTAGAAAGTGTTTAAAAAAAAATAGAAACCAGGTGTTAAAGTTGTTTTTAACGTGTCTAAAGTCCAGTGCTTTTCAATGGGAGACTAGCGGCTATATGGAGGTACTACAGCAATGGCGGCCTCCAGTGTTGCGGTCATGAAGCAGAGCAGCCAGCGGCCATTGGTTCCTCATTGCCACTGAGGAGCTAAGAATAAACCCACTTAGCTCAAGCCACTGCGCTGCCACCAGAAGGTTTCCGATCTCCGCACGAGTCTGCAACGATTGACAGTTTCTATCAATCATTGCTATCAAAGCTATCAATCAAAGCTTTATATTCAGAGCTTTGTCCTAAATATAAAGCAGGTCACGCAGCGTTAGAGCCACAGCAGCATCTGAAAGTTTTATTATAAGAAATCTATGAACTTATGGCAACATTACGCACTTTTGTTTACATTTTACAAGAATGAAACTTACGCTCACATGGCTCATTTGCGTCATCAGTGTGTGTAGTTTCATATCGCAGTGGTTCACGTTTGAAACTTTCAGTCAGTCATACTTGAACAGTGCAGTTTATAGGGAGGATCGCTGTTGTTTTACCGCCGCGATTTCCACCGGATGTTTTGGTGAATGGTGGTTTTTCCAGACGTGAAGAGCTGTTTATTTAGATCACAGACCTTTTACAGCGCAGATCTTTTTACAGAAGCAACATTAGAACCCCATTCACGAACATCTTCTTAAGAAACTTCTTCGAATCCGTACTTACGAAGGCAGTGTCAGGAAACTGCAACAGATTCACGACACGTTCTTAAAGCTGTACTAAGTAACGTGTTTACCTTAATAAATCCTTTTCGTAGTCCCTCTGGGGGTAATACAAGTGTTAATGGGATGATAAGGGGGTCTTTCATCTCCCCCTGGTGTCTCTGGCCAGAAAACCATGCTTGCAACTTGACTGCCACCAGGGCGAAGCAACCAATACACACTAATAGAATCACGGGGAAGAAGCTAACAGGCTAACGGGCAAAGCTAACTGCGGGCTAGCGCCACTTTAAACAGTATTACAGCCAAGTTTGAGCGAAAAAAAATATTTCCATTGTATAACTGGATGTACAACACCCCTCTCTCCCTTCACCTTTTCTGTCAGCGTAGTATTTACTCTCCAAGACATTTAATAAGTCAAAAAATCGTAACTTGCTATGACACCTGCAGTTGCGCTTAGGAGCCAGAGTTACTTAGTACTGCTTTAAGTAGGGAAAATACTTCGCACCAGTGTTGTGAGGTTGGTGAATGCAAACATGGAGGCGCGTGAGTGTGGGGACTAATTAGCATATGTCACCGCCTCTTTCACCATATAAGGACAAAAAGTCATCGGCGACCCATCTACATTTTTATGCACGCGACTTTGCTCTCATTACAAAATGTGTAAATAGATATAAGGGTTTTCCTTCTCTTCTCGCGGGTCAGTCCGTGAAATAGATGCCGCCTGGAGAAACAAAGTAGCGTGCCCTAACTATTTACCGTGGTTTATACGTACAGGAGCGTGTGCTAAAATATTAGTTATGAGCCAGAGGTCTGAAAAAAACCTAATCTTTCCAGTCTCTCTCTCTCTCTCTCTCCTCTGAGTCGCAGCAGCAGCCAGGACATTCCTCACACATCTGGCTCTAACCCCCCCTCCACCCCATCAGCATCCAATAATTACCACGATCCTTGTGTACAGCCTTTTAAGATCTCCCACTCGATCCACACAAATCCTCACGGCTCAAAAACAGCAAAAGTCATCAATCTGGATGATTTCATGTGGCGTGATCAGAGGAGGATCGTCACTATATCAACAGTTACAGTATTTAATATATTTTTATTGCATGTAGCCCTATTACATTCTCTGTCACGCCACTTTGTAATACATTGAGTATTACATGAAAATAAAGCATTACTTTGGTTCTGTTACGTCCAGTTTGTTCATGTAAGCAAAGTATCGACTATTTTTTATTTTTTTTTCCAATCTCTTGATGATCTTTCTGGAAGCCTTTTGCTGTCATTAGTCTTACTGTCACTCGCTTTTATTTATGTACTGATATAATTCTGCTCTCTGCCTCCGAGGGCAAGCCTTTGTCTTTATCCCTGATAAACATAATGGCTAATAGCTGCAACCAAAGCTCTGAATGTCAATTATTGGTAAAGCATGAGTCTCTACAGGCCTGGCCTTTCTGAGGCCCTAGCCACTCGGGGGCCCATTTATGATCAAACACAGTTCCACTGTGCAGTAGAGCAGGGCAGAAGTGTAACACAATGACCTCAATTCGGGCCCTGCCCCTCTGTGTGAGAACCACTAACCACTAAGCCACTGTCAGGCTGGGGTTTAGGACTACACTCTATTTCCCCCCACTTTTTCAAATGGTAAATTCTCTCACGCCTGGTCCCTGATCCACATTTTGGGAACCGCGTTAAAACTAACTGAAAACTGAGAATTAGCCTGACAGTATTTTTTTTGTTTTAGACGGTGCACATTCAGAGAACTAGAGTTACTGAAAGTAACAGCGTTCATGAGAACCGTGTGGATTGAACTGAGACCAGGGCTGGACTGGCCATCGGGAGTGCTGGGAGTTTTCACGGTGGGCCGACGTTCTTTAGGCTGGTCTGACCTGATGAGAGGTCAGGCCTGTATGGCACCACACTGGCCCACAAGAGTTACTATATATTCAATTGACGCGCTCCTCAGTCCTCACTATATGGGTCACAGTTTCATGATCTGACCACTAGGGGTGTCTGAAGCCTTTCCATTCGCATGCTTTCTTGAGTTATGGTTCCCAGATAATCTCGTATATAATGAGCAACGGGCCTCTCGGATATAACATTACTCCTGCCCCTCACATTTGCCATTATAAATGAAAATACTTTATTGTAACACCCTGCAGGACACACAGAACCTCAGGCCTCTCTTCTACAATTGCTGATATAAAATCAGTGATGTTATAGAGGGCCGGTTTTGACCCAAAAGTCCCGGGCTGATTTTTTCTACCAGTCCAGCCCTGACTGAGACAAAGTCAACGCCTTTACTCTCTTCTATTCACCATATACTGTGCTGATACTCCCCTAGAGACAACAAGAAGACAGTTTAAATGAGCGTGTTTGATGCAGCCCTGAGTCCGCGCAGAGAAAGCATGAGGCATGTCAAAACATAACACAACTTCCCTAAACTTAAATTCTGCTTAATTGTCTTCATAATAAGTGTTGGGACAAACGGCAAAGTATTCTATGATTTTGTTGTTGTGACTGTGAGCAATATTGTAGGAGGAGTGGGCAGGGCCTGTGTCAAACACAGAGCTGCATTAAATAGAACAGACTATAGAACAATCTCTAGACCAACACATGGACACAACTCATGATATTCTAATATTCCACACACTTGGTGAATATACGCAAGATGGATACGAATGAGTCTATTCCATTTCTTCTTCTTACATTTTCAATAGCCCTTCTTTGTAGCGGCCACAACCTAAAACCCTGGTGTCAGATCATTTCTATGAGACTTTTCTTTTCTGCTGTGGTATTTCAGTTTATAACTATCAAATCAGATTCTTACCCCCGGCTCACATTAAATCCGGTTAAGGTCCGGTACGGCGTCCGCAATCTTAGAAAGTCATTAAAACCAATGTTGCACACTCTCAGTGCTCCGCGAAGTCCAGGTCCGGCTACCGAGGCCATCCGGCGACCATCCGGCGACCATCCGGCGACCATCCGGCGACCATCCGGCGACCATCCGGCGACCATCCGGCGACCTTCCGGCGGCAACGGAAAGAATCCGGAAGATTTTTGCCCGAGACCGGAGCCCCAATGGATCAAGCTGACAGAAAAACACGAGCCAAACAGGAAGTCAGGTCTCGTGAGAAAGAAGATCAGGAGCTGGCCACAGTGTCAGCCGGACTCACTGTGAGTGGTAGTTTGGGGCAAACCCGAACTGGGCAGGACCGAACCTGGACCGTAGTTAATGTGAGCCGGGGGTTACGCCTGCATTTAAAGAAGCATCCTTCAGTTCCCTGTTCATTCCCATTCCCAAGAAATTCAGCAGTGCACATGAGACAGACATAAATCTCTCTTAATAAGTCGCTCTTCGTGTCTCATTACGGTACAAGTTAAGTGCGTGCGAGGGAGCGTCGCAGCGGTCCGAGGTCACTGTCCTTTTCCTTTGTATTTGCTGATGCGTCCTTGGCGGCGCATGTCCACAGGAAGTGAGGACGTATGCGAGCGCTCCAGACAGGAGGTGCCTCCTTTGTTATTGTTCCCTCAAAGGAAAGAGCCATTGTTACAGAGAACGACTCGTGTTTGACCGACAGTAACTAGCTCCAGCGCTTTACTTTTGATCAGTACATTTAAAATCCACTGGCTAAAACATGCACAATAGGCCGAAACCCTGGCTCAGATTGGATCAGAACGCGGTCACCCTTTTCGCCTTCTTTGATTAACACAACTTTACATTTACAAAGGCTTTACAGATGGACACCGCGCAGGTCTTTAACAGTATATTGAAGGACAATAGCACGTTCTTTGTGACCTGTTTAATTTTTTAAGCGCAGACTCCGACCCCGGCCCAAGCTCAGCTCTTATCGTGTTATTGTTCTGATTATGGGCCTTGTCTCGTGAGGACACGTTCACTTCACTGTGTCGTCAACACTAAACCAACACCACAGGGACTGGCCAAAGAGCTTAAGAAAGGCCAATTCATGAGTATAGAACTGTTCAGATGTGTGACAGGCTGTAGGCTGAACCTAAAAATCACAATTATCAAAGAGGGTATTTCATTTAATATGGTGCTGTTGTGGGGAATGAAGACAAATGTTCTTGAAATGCTGCCAGTGGAATAGACATTATTTGCACTAAAGATAAAATCCTCTTATTGCACTTAAAATCCACTATTTTCTTAGTTCTACTTTCTTTCTTTCTTCTTTCTTCTTAGATTTAGATTAAGCACTGTTTACAAAAAAATGTTTGTATACGTATTCAAGCCATAGTTGTGGTAATATTGTTCTACTAGTGCCACCATCCTTCCTGTTGAGACATGGCATGCCCCATGGCTCAATTCAGCAGCCCATTTGAAAAGTGATTTTGGTAACCAGGGTTTACCATCGGGGGCTCTATATACATTGTCTTTTAAAAGTGCGCCTTTTGTGATCCACACTGTTTTTTCTGATCGTGGTGCGTCATTTTGGTGTTGTTTCAAAATGTCTAATGGGTCAGTGTCTTCTTGTTTTTCTATGTACATGACAATTATTCCAGTTGCTGCTTTTTTAGCTATGTCGTCAGCTAAATTGTTTCCGGTTGTTATGGGATCTGTTCCTTTCTTGTGTGCTTCACATTTACAAATGGCTAATTTTGACGGTAAATGTACATTCTCTAATAGTTTCTTAAGTAATCCCCTATGGGTTACTGGCTTCCCTGTAGTAGTTTTGAAACCTCTTAAACTCCACTGTTTACAAAATGTATGAGCAGAGCCGTATGCATATTGACTGTCCGTCCAAATTGTCACATCTTTGTTTGCATATAAGCGACATGCCTCTGCTAGGGCGGCCAACTCAGCTGCTTGTGCTGATAGATTGTTTGGTAGTTTCAATGCTTTTATAACTGTGTCTTTTGTTGTAATTGCATAACCTACGTTATTTTTGCCTTTTTGGTCTTTACTGGCTGAGCCATCTACAAAAATGACATCCCCAGTTGGCAGTGGGGTATCTTTAAGGTCTGCCCTTGTTTTGTATTCTGTTTGTGCTAATTCTACACAATTATGGGGGTCACCATCCCCGGCAAGCGGCAGCAGTGTTGCTGGATTGAACCCTGTGCATCGTTCTAGTGTCAAATGTGGTTGGGAGAGCAACACTGCTGTGCACATGAGGTGCCTAGCTGGTGATAAGAAAGTCATGTTGGTTTGCAGAAGTAGTGCTGCAACAGCGTGTGACACTTTAAGAATCAGTGAATGCAACAGCACCACTTCTGCAGAGGCCTGTACTGCTGCTGCTGCTGCTGCTAACACAGCTTGCACACACGGGACTGTGGCTCTAGCTACTGGCTCTAATTGTATGGAGTAATACGCCACTGGACGCATCTTAGAACCGTATTTTTGCAATACTACTGGCGTCATAAATCCATTTCTGCAGTCTGCTGTTTGCACAAATTGTTTTTCATAGTTTGGTATGGCCAATGCCCCTGCATCACATACTTGTTTTCTTGTAATTTTTTCTGCAACTGTGAAGCACTTTGAATTGCCTCGTGTATGAATTGTGCTCTACAAATAAACTTGCCTTGCCTTGCCTTGCCTTTCTTTCTTCTATAGAAGATAGAAGGACTCTATAGTACTTTGGTGGGGGACCTGGAGGTCTTTGAGGGGTCTGGACCGTAGGGGGGGTCTTGTGTGTGGTCAGGGAAGGAAGCTTGGTTCTTAATTTTTATATTGATTATTGCTAATGCTGTCCTGAGTGTTATTGTGCTGTGGTGTTTTTACAGTATGAGCATTGAGTGAATGACGTCTCAAAAACGTTGTGGTAAAAGTAAAAAAAAGTATCTTTCTTTCTTTCATTCTTTCTTTCTTTCTTTCTTTCTTTCTTTCTTTCTTTCTTTCTTTCTTTCTTTCTTTCTTTCTTTCTTTCTTTCTTTCTTTATTTCAACAATTGGCACACATTCTCTTGTTAATGCTGTTGAAATATGAAAGATGTGTTTTCTTTCTTATTTTAGGACCTATTCCACTGACAGATTAACTTGGCAAATTAAAGTATATTATTCAAATATTGTTTCAATGGCTCCTGTTCTGGCTCAGATCTAATTACAGGTTCTTGTTAAAACTGCCACCATTGGATCTTGTTTAGTCCCATTTTCTGAAGAAAGACACACATTTTATCGCTGCAAGTTTTCGTAAAGTTAGACGTTTTTGTCAAACCCTCCTTTTGGACTCAGGGCTGTCCCGGCATGTCACCTAAAACTACTGTCTCCGTCCCGTCCAACACAATGCAGCTCTCCTCCGCACTGCGCCCCGCCCGCCTCAGGTGTCTCCCCTGCTCTGCTCTCCTCAAAGTACTGCAGTATTGTAGTAGAGTGGCCCTGAGCTGCTGCGCTCTCATGTACTCGGTCTGTCTTCAATACAAACGGTAACGTGAAGCCCTCCTCTCCCCAGGCCGGTTCTGATACTGACGTTTTATTGTTCGCTCAACCTCAGAAAAAGGACCAGATGATTCACTGTAATAGAAAAAGGATAAAGTTAAAGTGTTACACAAATATGTAAAATGTACTGAAACAAAACTGGAGAAGCTGATTTTGTTGGTACTGAAATGTGTGATGTTCTTTAGGTATCTGCGTACAATACTGCACTGAAAGTGACTTTGTGGGCCACAGAGGTTCAGCTGTCAGTACAGAAGTGTCCAAACATGGCCCAAGGGCTAAACGTGGTCTCAGCTGAGTTGCCAAAATATAACGACTTCACAATTATGCTATGAAGTGGAAGAATTGAGGGAAATTATACCATCCCATTGGAAAATTAAGAAGTGAAGTGAGAAGGGACCAAGTTTGTGTCGCTGCTTTTTTAAACTATGAAGGCAGAGAAATGCCCTGTCCACTGCTGCTGTGGCCCACGAGGAGTCCTGCCTCCACGCAGACTTCCCAAGCACGAGCCGCATGGTCCTTCCTTCTGTTTTGTGACATCCATCACTCCATTCGTACTCCGTTTGACAGAGGCAGAGCCATGTTTTCATTTGTTTATGATCACGGCTCCATCAAACCGCTGCTCAAAGTGCCACAAAGGACTATAAAATATCATTTTATTAAACTGCTTGGCGGGACAGACCTGGCCCCCGGGCTGGGTTTTCCACAGGTCTGCTTTGAAAATCCATCCATCCATCCATCCATCCATCTATTCATTTTCTTCTTGTCCGTTGCCGGGTCGTGGGGGCAGCTGTTGGAGCTGCCCAAATCACATTGCACCAGCCCCTATGGCTCCTCCTGCAGGTGGTGGTTCCACAGAAGGACGTCCTCATGGTTCTAACCGGGCTGTTGGTCTCTCATAAGGGGCTTCTGAACCGCTCTTTGTCTGACCTGTCACCTAGGACCTGTTTTCCATGGGAGACCCTACCAGGGGCACGAAGCCCCCGACAACAGAGCCCCCAGGATCATTCAGGCTCAAACCCCTCCACCACGTTAAGGTGGCGGCTCCTGGAGGGGTGCTTTGAAAAATATGGTTCATTTTTTAAAAGTGCAGATTTCTTTACATGACAAGTCAAAAGTACTAAAATAATCAAGATATCCATCTATCTCTGTGTATAAAGAGCTATAAAAAGTCACCTTCTGTATTTGGCTTGGACTGACCTCAGAAGTGGGCTTTTGGTCCTGTGTCCAACAGATACTTCTACACAACTATTTCTCCGCAGACTCTCCCTGTGAGAACTGTTTTGAGAGACGGATATTGGTCGTAACGGGTCCAAACGCACACACACTTTTATGAGGAAGCAGAGGGTCGTAAAGACGCACAGATGGGGCAAGGCGAGGGGGCTTGTTTTGTTTCGGGCCACACTTTTGCTTGTATATATCGGTGCAGGGGGTTGTGGAAGTATTTATGGTAAAGTCACACGTTTAAGGTCATTTATGAGGTCAACATCTATGAAAATATGGAGTTATGGGGAAAGAGAACTTCAGAAGTGAGTGGAAGCTGACCTGAAGTTTTGGGCATTTAGTTGTAAAATGATAAAACAAACCTTGCTTGAATTCTATAATTATTATAAGAAGACGCATTAACACTGGGAGAAAATTGTGAATCTTTACAAGTAACAAACAGGGAATACGTTCCTGTTATTATAAGGGGGTTTTCCTAATTCAAGATGTGTCACAATGTTCTAATCTATATCAATTCTCGGTCTGCAATATTGAATTAGACAAAATGTCAACAGAAACTCCCTATAACATGTACAGAGGCATACAAGTGTGGAGAATCCCCTCAAAGCGCAGTAATAGGATTTGCTGTAGTCGTCCTTATTGTGCTGTCTGTGTCCAAAGTGTGACAGAAAATGACGAATCCTGTTCTAATGGAAAAGTCTGTGAAATCTTCTACTCAGAATCCAATAAGCGCTCCTTTCTGCTGTGGGTTTATAACTTTGTGAATCGGTCGCTTAACTTAAAGCAACAAAGGAAGAGTGTTGTTGCTCTCAACGGTTGTCATGCTATTGCTCAAAATTACAAATAAAGAATTAGGGTAGGCGAGCTATGGATCTGTTGAGAGGGATCCTCGTCTTTTAACGCACCACACAGCATAGGAACATCATCTACAAAATCAGCTAGTTAGGGCAGCTGCGTAGAGGTTTGTTGATGAGGAGCTACTTTCCTCTGCAACTGGCCCGCTCTACACCTGGCTTTTTAACACACTACACTGTGTAGGGCTTACATAATAAATGTACATAATAATATTCACGGAGTATAATATGTATATTAATCTGTCTTTTTAACATAAAACTAGTGACTTTTGGTAATGCTAGCAATGTTAGGCATGGTAATTGTGCTTCTTTCTGTTCTTTCTGTTGATGTACGAACACTTCAAACAGTGTTTTGTAAGTTATAGTTCTTTGTAAATAGTTTGTAAGTATGTGGCATTATCATAGTTGTTTTGTAATTAGCTGTTATGTAATCAGTATTGCTCCGTTTTGGGGTATGGTCGGATGCTGCGGGTGTGTAGGGTCTATTTTGTTTTATTTTGTTTTGCTGTTGTTTCCTTGTTGCTATTTTGTTCCTTTGTTGTTCCACTATGTTCTTGTGAAATGATGATTTTAATTGTATTGATTTTGGGGCGGAGCTTATAAGCTCTTGCTTCAGCCCACTCCTTTTGAGCAGAGTGTTTGCTGCTCAAATAAACAAATAAACTAAACTAAACTAAACAATTCTCCAAAAAGTGACAATTTCCTAACTTGAAGGTTAACTTTTTCAAGAAGCTTTTAGATTTGCGTAAAGTCAAACTGAAGAAAAAATGTGCTCGGTTCAGGCGGGGGTTAGGAGGTCTGGAGGCCTGTCCCGATCATTGCTATTGAGCCCTGTCTCCAAAATCGAAAACAAAATAGTCCCATCTAACCCACCGAGAAGGGAACTCGTCGCTATCACCGGAGCAACCGGCGAATCCCCCGCGTTATTAGCTTCTCGGGGATCGGAGGGTGTTTTGTTGTCCGCATAAAGGGCTCAGCGGGATTAAGGGATTAAGCAGGAAATTACAACTCAGTCCTGGACCCGATCTTACGGTTTTTGTCTCATTCAAAAGTGGCGGGAGGTGTTTGGATTCCTCCACTTCAGACGAGTTTATCATGAATAGGCTCGTGAGGTGATTCAGGGCCGATCAATGAGAATAAAGGCCTGTTGCTTAGAGTTAGAGTTAGGGGGCTGCGTTTGAATGTGAGGAACTATGGAAGGACATCAGAGACGGGCTTTGTTTGGGAAGAGGGGAGATCAAGATCCAGGAGATGGATGCAGTAAACATCATGCAAATAACATTGTTCCCACAAAAGGGTATGGAGGCGACTTTCCAATATTACGGCCCTCGCCTCTGGAACGACCTGCCGGAGGAGCTCAGAGAACGTTCATGTATTTAAGAGCCACCTTTTTAGCTTAGCTTTTAACTGACATCTATTTGTTTAGTCCTAATTATATATTGTATAGTATGTGTAATGGTGTATATGTGTTTATGGTAAAGTCACATGTTTAAGGTCATAATGTGAGGTCAACATCTATGAAAATATGGAGTTATGGGGAAAGAGAACTTCAGAAGTGAATGGAAGCTGACCTGAAGTTTTGGGCATTTAGTTGTAAAATGATAAAACAAACCTTGCTTGAATTCTATAATTATTATAAGAAGACGCATTAACACTGGGAGAAAATTGTGAATCTTTATAAGTAGCATACAGGGAATACGTTCCTGTTATTATAAGGGGGTTTTCCTAATTCAAAGAAGTGTCATAATGTTCTGATCGATCTGCAAAATTGAATTAGACAAAACTGTCAACAGAAATCCCCTCAAAGCGCAGTAATAGGATTTGCTGTAGCATAAAGTCGTCCTTATTGTGTTGTTTGTGTCCAAAGTGTGACAGAAAATGACGAATCCTGTTCTAATGGAAAGTCTGTGAAATCTTCTACTCAGAATCCAATAAGCGCTCCTTTCTGCTGTGGGTTTATTATAAGTTTGTGAATCGGTCGCTTAAACTTAAAGCCACAAAGCGCAACATTTCTCCAAAAAGTGACAATATATATTATATATGATGTGGGGCGTATTGTTTTAAATGTTGTAATCTGTAAAGCACTTTGTGATACATTTCAGTATGAAAAGCGCTTTATAAATAAAGTGATTGATTGAGTGAATGAATGAATGAAAAAAGGAAAGCAAGGCATGTTTATTTATACCATGCATTTCGTACACGAGGCAACTCAATGCGCCAAAGGAAAGGAAGGAAAGAAAGGATGGAAAGAATGAAGGAAGGAAGGAAAGAATGGAAGGAATAAAAAAAGGAAGCACTTGAATTTGAATTTCCTGTTTTTATTGTGTCGTAGAGGAAACACAGAACTGTCCTCCACATTGTTAGATCCCATAAATCCATCGCCAGACCCGTTCTGTGCTCAAAGTGTGTTCTTCACTGTGCCCTTGATGAGCTAGCAAGCCATTAGCTGAAAGTGAAAGCTTGTTCACAGGAAAACAAATAATCATCTACTTGGATCAGGAGTTCTAAAGTTTGAGTAGGTTTGGTCTGGTCTGAAAAAAGATTAAAAAAATAAATAAAACCCTTGTTGCCAATGGAACAAGCTAATCTTTTCTTAATTCAGATTATTTTGTAGAAATTTCAAGTGAAAAATTAATTATTTTAAATGCAAAAGTGAATTTGTCTGATTTCAAGTGGGATTTCTGCTTGTTCCATTGGCATTAGCGTTTGTGTCTTAGTGATAACTGACTCAAATTCAACGTAAACAACCTTTATTCAAGCAATTTTAACAAAAACAAGGATGAAAACGTGACAAAACATAACAAAAAGTGACAAAAAACGATGTGATGAAAAGTTTACTATCACTTTTGTAGGTCTTAGATTTTAAATGAGTTGAGAAGCTTTTAGGTTTGGGTAAAGCTGAACTGGAGAAAATGCGCTCGGTCACATATGGTTGTATGTGGTCTTGATGGTGGGTCTCATTCCTCACCGCTGAGCGATAGACGATGATGAAGGATATCAGGTGAAAGTAAATGAGGTTAAAGACGAGGTAATAGCCGAGGGTATATGTGTCTGTCTGTTTCCTCTCGCCTAATCCCCGTCATTTGGATTAAAGTGTCTGAAATATTCCGACTCCGCTCTCAAAACTGCTCCCAGCTGCGGAGCGAAAACATGGACCAGAAACGAGCGGGTCAGCGGTTCAGGCCTGTTATGGTCAATTATTTCTTCACTGGAAATGAAAAACGGCATAAATCAATAGACATTTCAACAAAATTATTATTATTTTCTTTATGTTATCAGGCAAAACATTAAAGGGATATTTCAGGATTTTTGACATTGGGCCTCATTCCCTAGTTATCCAGAGTGTTGTTGATGTCTGGAGATATTTTCTTAAATTCATGCAGTTCTTATATTTGAAGAGTCTAGTGGCGCTAGGCTAATGCTAGGCTAACGCAATTCTATGGTATCAGTTAGCCTGCATTAAAAACAGTCTGACCCACTCCACAGTGCACCTGAGGTAAATCACTTATAACACCAGACTAACCATATAAATGTCTGTGTTAATAGAGTAATTTTAACCATTTTGCATTTAAATAACTTATATTTGAGCAGCATCAGCTTCGTGGCTGTAAGCTAACGCAGCGGCGGAGTGATCTGCGAGAAAATAGTCCCTCAAAATGCGGTAATTCATGTGATACAAGGTCAGTTATATTTCAAAAATTATTCTATCAACACAGACATTTATATGGTTAGTCTGGCGTTATACGTGATTTACCTCAGGTGCACTGTGGAGTGGGTCAGACTGTTTTTAATGCAGGCTAACTGATACCATAGAAATGCTTTAGCCTTGCCCTAGCCTAGCGCCACTAAGCTCTTCAATATAAGAACTGCATGAATTTAAGAAAAAAATATCTCCAGACATCAACAACACTCTGGATAACTAGGAAATGAGGCCCAATGTCAAAAATCCTGAAATATCCCTTTAACCTCTTAAAGGCATTACCCAAATCTAAAAAGCAAAAAAAAAGCGACAAATTTTGGCAGCTCTTTGTAGCTCTTTTGTTGTGTTTTTGTTGCGTTTTTCATCCTCCTCTTCCATCTCGAAGGGGATACAAAGCAAACCGTTACAGTAAACAGTAAAACATTCACACGAGTCTTTAACAATGTCCTTGAGCTTGTGTTTAAAAGCAGATAGTGAGATCAGTGATTCCAGGTTTGGTTTATTTTGGGCGGTATTAGCAGCAGCAGTGAAAGGACATGAGGCCCACGGAGGACTTGGTTTTTGGGGAACTTGTAGCTTTATGGTGTTGTACCTGGAGGACCTGGTTTTATAGATGAACATGAGCCAGTGGGTGTTGCGGCAGGACTGCAGAGCGTAAAGCAAACACTAGTGACGTGATCTTCATGACCGACCGGCTCTTTTCAGCGGAGCAGGCGACACAAGTGAAATCTTTATGCACTAAAGTGAAAACTAAATGCACTAAAACTGATTTGTCAGACAGTCGCAGCCTCTTTTTATTAGTTGTGGCTCAGGTTTCACTCACAAAGACGTTTTTCAAAGCGTAAATATCAGTCTGGTTGTAATTTTAAGATAAGATAAGATAGGCCTTTATTGATCTCACAATGGAGAAATGTACTTGTTACATTCAGCTCTTACAAACACTCAGGGTGTGCAAATAGGCAGGAAATGTGAAAAAACAACAATTAAATAGTAAATAGTGGTGTCTTATATACAATGACAAAAAGTGTAACAGTAAATAATAATAAAGTAAACAGACTATAACAAAAAAGTTATAGTCAGTATCAGCAGTGCAGGTTTACAGCATAGTGCAAGTGGTTGATAAAGTGACGTAGGTAAGTGATGTAAATACAGGGATTATTGCATGTGTTCTGCAATAGGTTATTGTACATGTTACTTTAGAGTCTTGTTGTACAGTCTGACAGCAGTGGGGATAAAGGCCTTGCACTGAGGGTGCCTCAGTCTTCCACTGAAGGAGCTGCTCAGCTCCTCTACAGTCCCGTGCAGTGGGTGGGAGGTGTTGTCCATGATGGAGGTGAGCTTAGCTAATACCCTTCTGTCCCTCACCTCCTCCACAGAGTCCAAGGGGCAGCCCAGGATGGAGCTGGCCCTCCTGATGAGCTTGTTCAGTCTGTTCTTGTCCCGCTCTGGACTACCACAGAGTCATAAAAAGTCCTGAGCAGAGGCCTGCTCACTCTGAAGGACCTCAGTCTCCTCAGAAGGTGGACGCGACTTTGGCCCTTCTTGTACAGGGCGTTGGTGTTGTGGGACCATCCATCCATCCATCCATCCATTTTCTTCCTCTTTATCCGGGGCCGGGTCGCTGGGGCAGCAGTCTCAGCAGAGATGCCCAGACTTCCCGATCCACTCCTCCAGCTGTTCTGAGGGGACCCCGAGACAACACCAGGCCAGCTCAGAGACATCCCACCAGTGTGTCCTGGGCCTTCCACGAGGCCTCCTCCCAAGAGGACATGCCTGGAACACCTCCAGAGGGAGGCGACCAGGAGGCATCCGAAACAGATGCCCTAGCCACCTCAGCTGGCTCCTTTCGACGTGAAGGAGCAGCGACTCTACTCTGAGCTCCTCCCGGGTAACTGAGCTCCTCACCCGATCTCGCAGGGTGCGCTCAGCCACCCTGCGAAAGAAACTCATTTCGGCCGCTTGTATTCGCGATCTTGTCCTTTGTGAGACCAGTCCAGTTTATTGTTGAGATGAACACCCAGGTACTTGAAACTGTCCACCACCTCGATGTCCTCCCCCTGGATGTTCAGCGGTGTGTGCGGTAGTGACTTCCTCCTGATGATTTAGATGATTTAAATCCAAAAAGTGTGCCTTTTATCAATCTATCATCTTATCTGACTGACGTTATTAAATGTTACATTAAAAAGAGCCAGACTTTTGAACGGCTCTTTGAAATGAACGGATCCCGAAGACTCGGCTCCCGCTAAAGAGCCGTAAATCCCACCATTAGCAAACAGTGATGTGTCCTGTAGAAAAGTGTGCCCAGTTTCAGAAGGCGACCTTTACAAAACTTACTTTCTTCATTGCACTTTTTCATATCTTACACCTCGGCCAAATGAGATCGAGACTAGGTTCCCCTAAGAAAATGTTTAGAGGTTAATGGGTGGTTGACTAAAATGAACTCCTTTAGAACGTGCTATTTGTGATTTGCTGTCTAACGGGGAACTACTATGTGAAAGAAAAGCTTAATTAAAATAAACACGGCAGAGACAAAGCAGAGGATGTAACATATTACAACCTATAATCATTGGCCAAATGTTGTCAAAGCAAAGCCGCCACATCTCCATGGAGACGGGTTTATGTCCCGCCTTCAGCAGGTTTCAAACACGCATTGATCTTATGTCAGAAAATAATCAAATAACACCTTTTATATGTGTGTTTTATTCTATTTGTTGGGTCAATACCGTTTAAAGCCTTTGTCAGTCTCTATTTAGAAAACATCACAAACGTAACCACCTTTCAGCACTTCTCTATAACCGGTTTATTGCATTCAAACACTCACAGGCACCATTGATGATTATATTGTCAGCACACAAATAAAGTAATGCACAGTATGTGGTAAGAGCTCTTTAAACCCGCTCTGACGTCACAGACCGGGATGACTCAGAGCCTAAGCCACCAAAGCCATAAAGAAAAGTATGGCACGTTTGAAGTATTTCCTGTTTTGAGAGCTTCGGTCCAAGCTCTTCCTGGAAACTTGACTCAGCTGAAATATCACAGAATTCCTTTGTCGAATCAAGTCGTTAGAAAAAGGAAGATAAACATTGCATTAGAACTGAACAAACAATGTGAAGTGAGAAAGTTTAAGGGCAGGAGCTGCTACTGGTGCTCCAATAACAACAAGCTCATACAAGACTTTTAAAATACAATGCGTCAAGGGAGCTTCCTCTTAGCAGGTATTGGGGACCGCCACCTTGTTTGATGTGGGAAGTGAAATCCAATACAGTTATGTCATGTAATTAGTTTATTTACTGTATTTGTTTTTCTGTTTTCGACGTGTGTAACTGGGTGTGGTGTATGCTTTTCTTTTTCACCTTAGCTGTTCATAATAGAGCCCCAGAAGGCACACACAGGTAAGGCATATTGAACACTGGGGCAGGTTCCATTCTTTAAGTATAATTTATTTGTTTCAGTAATGTTTTTTCTACTTTTTAGTTTTGTTTTTATAGTTTTACAAACCAAGTCCATCATTTCCATGAAAGAGAAGTCCATTTGTACGAAATCCACTGCAGACCAACTCGGTCCAAAACCCAAACCCACTCTCCAAGACTGGCTGTTACTGGGCGGCAACAAAACAATGCAGATAAACAAGACAAGATGTTAAAGGATCATTATAGAACTTTTAATGTTAGAAAAAAGAAAATAACTTTTGTTGGAAATACGACCATATTAGTCCAGTGCTCCGGTCTCTGCACTGGCTTCCTGTCACTCAGAGAATAGAATTTAAAACAGCTCTGCTTGTGTACAAGTCTTTTCATGGTTTAGCCCCAAAGTCCATCTCTGACATGTTAGAGCCGTATGAACCATCTCGGGCCCTGAGAACTTCAGGGAGGGGTCTCCTGGTGGTTCCCAGAGTCAGGACTAAACACGCTGAGGCTAAAGCTAAAATCTGGAACAGTCTTCATGAGGATGTGAGACAGGCCTCAACTCTGACAATGTTCAAATCCAGGCTGAAAACAGCTCTTTTTACCCGTGCATATGAAAACTGTATTTTATCTGCACTCTTGCCTTTTACTGTAATTGATTATTTTTTATGTTTTTTATTGATTTTTATCTGCTTTATTGTAATGTATGCAACTGTGAAGCACTTTGAATTGCCTTGTGTATGAATTGTGCTCTACAAATAAACTTGCCTTGACTATTTATTAGTGAGTATTTGACATTTTATTGACCCAGTGGTCATCATGGCACCTTTACTGTCCATAACAGTGGCCTCTATGATGCTCCAGGATCAACTGTTTTTAGAGTTTCTGGTACAACTACAAAACAATTGATCCTGGAGCATCATAGAGGCCACTGTGATCAAAAGTAAAGGTGCCATGCTAACCGCCCATACAGCCGCTGGGTCACATAAAGGTTTATTATGCACAGATATCAACATTGATTTTTTTTTCCGCATAAAAAGTTCCATAATGCACCTTTAAGGTGGACACGATGGCAGTTGCCCTGATGTCATGATTTGTCACACACAGTCACTATAGCTCACCGCTCATCGAGGTGCCGGCATTGGGACCGGCTGCACCGGACTTCGGGACCTCTAGAGGGCACATCGTCACACACGGGTTACACCCAGTTTAGACAGAATTTAAACAATGTTAGATCTATTTTCAACTTTGACTTGATTTTGTTATTGCCATTATACTTTTTTTTTTTTTTTTTTTTTTTTTTACATTTTTCCGCTGGCGTCATTGCAAAACACTTACTTTATGCACGTGTGTATCTGCACATGTCGTAATCGCGGTGTCCACGTGCCTTTTTGTGGTTTCTCTATCATTAACATAATATGTTATAATACGTTTAATGGCCTTTGGATGTGTTCCCGACCTGACAACTTGACACTTGACTGAATATGATTTAGCATTTAGCTCAGAGGACACCTTTATACGCTAATTCTTCCCTAAAGTCAAATCTCAAAAGGTCTGTACATTCATTACTGATTTCTCTAGGCTTTGACCTCACGTATATGTGGTCGATGGGTCGACAACAGCTGCAAACATCTGGATCGTTCATATTTTGGGATGTTTCATGTCTAAATGCTGGTACATACTGTACCTCAGATGCCGCAGCAGGGAGGACTATGGGTAATTAAACTGCCCCTGTGTGATCGGATAACAGGCGAAGGCCATTATACATGTATGAGTAGGCTTTGTCCATGTGTTTTGTCCATTATTACAGCCCAATACAGCACACTACTCCAGAACAGTAGGTGGCGCCGTTCAGATTTACTGCCAAATTCCACTGGCTCACAACAAGGAAGAAGGTTTGTCCCGTTGTGTTGCCGTTACAGAGGTGGGTTTTCGCGCGCAATTTTTGTGTTTAAAGGGATATTTCAGGATTTTTGACCTAGGCCTCATTTCCTAGTTATCCAGAGTGTCGTTGATGTCTGGAGATATTTGTTTCTTAAATTCATGCAGTTCTTATATTTGAAGAGTCTAGTGGCGCTAGGCTAGGGCAAGGCTAAAGCATTTCTATGGTAAAGTCTAGCCTGCATTAAAAACAGTCTGACCCACTCCACAGTGCACCTGAGGTAAATCACTTATAACACCAGACTAACCATATAAATGTCTTTTTTTTCATTTTTAATTTAAAATAACTTATATTTGAGCAGCATCAGCTTCGTGGCTGTAAGCTAACACAGCGGCGGAGTGATCTGCGAGAAAATAGTCCCTCAAAATGCGGTAATTCATGTGATACAAGGTCAGCTATATTTCAAACATTATTCTATCGACACTCTATTGCCTCAGGTGCACTGTGGAGTGTGCTGTAATAATGGACAAAACACATGGACAAATTGACTTTTTACTTTGGAGCCTTTATATAAATGAAGCGGAGTAAAATGTCATAAATAGGCTACTACTCAAGTAAAGTACAAGTGCAAGAGGTACATTTACTTTAACTTTACAACCTCCAGCAAACAGTAACATGCATTTTCAATAAATTGTACCATGGAAAATGAACAGGACTGGGTTTTCTGACAGTGCACAGTGCAGTTAATCCAGTGATGGTCTGGCAGGCGGCGCAGGAACAGGTTAATGGTTACGACTTTGCTGAATGGGCATCAATTCAGGTTTAGGATCTCGCTTTCAAGCTGCAAAGAAATCCCATGGTCCAGTTTTTTTTTTTTGTCTGTGGTCTAATAGCAATGACACGCTGTTGCAAATCAGTAATGAGACTTTTCATTGGGATTATTTTGTTCCACATTGGCGTTCAAACTGCAGCGTCAGGAGGAACTTCTGTGTGAATCTGATTGGAAAAGAGTTTGGCCAAGAAAGCAGCCCCGGCTTTTGGTGCCTGGACAGTGGAGGAATCGACAGATGTGATGAAGGGAAAGTTTTGTCGATCAGTTGTTGCAGGCGGGTGACGAGTTCAGGAAAAAGTACAGTCGTCCTGGTTGACTTTACATTGTCTGATTTGTTTTTTTAACCTCTTAACCCCCACCTGAACTGAACACATTTTCTCCAGATCTTAGCTTTCAACTGAGGCATTACACTGTTGCTCTCCAGTCAGGGGCGGACTGGCCATAATGTCCATTCTGGAGGAGCACAGAAGGGCCACTGGCTCTAAGGCCACCGGTCTGGCCTCTCAATGTTCTCCTTAACCTCTTACCGAGCTTTACCCAAATCTAAAAGCTTAAAAGGAAAGCATGAAAATAGGGACGAAAACGGGGATGAAAACGGAACGAAAATGTGCCGAAAAAAACGCCACAAAAAGTGACAAAAACATGGCAACAAAGCAATGGAAAAAGCCACAAAATGCTACGAAAAAGTGACAAAAAGTGTCATGATGAAAACATGACAACAGAGCAATGAAAAAAGTGATGAAAAAGCCACAAAAGGTGACAAAAAAACGATATGAAAAAGCAACCAAAACATTTATCAGTCCCAGTCTGCCCCTGTCTCCAGTCAAGAAGCTTTTGGGTAAAGCTGAACTGCAGAATATGCACTCGGTTAAAGGGATAAAGAGTGGTGTTGATGTCTGGAGATATTTTTTTTCTTAAATTCATGCAGTTCTTATATTTGAAGAGTCTAGTGGCGCTAGGCTAATGCTAGGCTAACGCATTTCTACAGTAACAGCTAGCCTGAATTAAAAACAGTCTGACCCACTCCACAGTGCACCTGAGGTAAATCACTTATAACGCCAGACTAACCATATAAATGTCTGTGTTAATAGAATAATTTTAACTTATATTTGAGCAGCATCAGCTTCGTGGCTGTAAGCTAACGCAGCGGCGGAGTGATCTGCGAGAAAATAGTCCCTCAAAATGCGGTAATTCATGTGATACAAGGTCAGCTATATTTCAAACATTATTCTATCGACACAGACATTTATATGGTTAGTCTGGTATTATAAGTGATTTACCTCAGGTGCACTGTGGAGTGGGTCAGACTGTTTTTAATGCAGGCTAACTGATACCATAGAAATGCTTTAGCCTTGCCCTAGCCTAGCCCCACTAGACTCTTCAAATATAAGAACTGCATGAATTAAAAAAAAAATCTCTAGACATCAACAACACTCTGGATAACTAGGTAATGAGGCCCTATGTCAAAAATCCTGAAATATCCCTTTAAGGCGGTGTCGTGTTTATGCTAATATGGGCCGGGGCTGGTCAGAGTCCAGGCCGTTTATCAGTCCCTGTCTCCAGTCTAGAAGCTCTCGTATTTGGGTAAAGCTGAACTGGAGAAAATGCCCTCGGTTCAGGCGGGTAAGAGGTTAATGCAGATATTTAGTTAGAGCATAAAGGTAGTTCTCGCAGAAACACCACAGCATTGTTTACCGAGTGCCACTCTGCTTTATCGAATTTGCTAAATGCATGTGTGCTGAGGTCTCCTGACTGGCCCACTGCGACTCCAGAACCACAAGTTCATCGCACCATTATGTTCGCGCTAAAAATAAGTCCGTATTTGAATGCATGTGTCCTGTACGTCAATGAGAGAAGCTGCGAACCCATCGACATTCAAAACCTCTGACTCCTTCCTTGATGCCCCACTTTCTCCCTGTGTTTGTTATCCCTCCCGCTCCGCTCTTTGCTCTCTGCCCACTGTGACCTGTAACACAGACTGGTGCGTCACTTTCTGCTTGTGCGCCGTCAGCACAATGAGGCTGAGGCTGTGGACTGGGCTCAGCTATAACAGAGGTAATAAACGTTAGTGTGTCACGTTTATCTTAAACATTACAGCCTCTTGGTCTCGGCGGGGCCTGAAGAGTTATGTAAACAACCGTTCAAAATGGAATAAAACGTTCACTTTTTGTGTGTGTGTGATAAAACCGCATTGTATGATGACGGCACGTGATTAAAGCGTTATACTTAGCAATACTTGTTTCTCCGTTTGTGCAACATTCACAAAGCTTCCTCATCGTTTTGTTAATCATTTATAAGCACTTACTGATTACCACTATTGTTCAGTCAGTGAATAAGATAAGACCATTTCCCTGACCTTTACCGTTCCTGATCGATCCTAATCTTAACCACAACGCCTATAATGCTTAAAGAGGGTTATTATGCTTTTTTCAATCACATAGCACCAGTCTATAGCATACTACAATGATGACGTAACCTTCTGTTGCTCTGTATATGCAGTAAATTAAAATAACTGCCTTGAATAAAATTGCTCTCTCAAAATGGCTGTACTGAACGTCTTGAAACAGGCCTCTGTCTCTTTAAGAAGCTTTCCGACACGCCCCCTTCAGCACACTGCTGTGGCATCTAAACAACAACACTACTGTGCGGGGAGGGGGCTCTGCTGAGCTGAGGAGCAGTGGTTGGTGGCTTGGCTGGTGACGAAAGTTCCAGAGGCGTCTCCAGGAGGTGGGGGCGTTCCTAGGAGGACTGAGGCATAGCTACACCTAAAATGGCTGCCGTCTAAGTTTTGACTGATTACTCAAAAATATGTGAATGAGCCAAGGCAACACTCCAGGCATGTGTTTAATGAGGGAATGACATAATAACATGATATAAAGCCTTGAAAAAGTCGATTTTACATAATACTCCCCCTTTAAAGAGATATAATACCTTTTATCTATGTTAGATCTAAGATTGCAGCATAAATGGAACTAAACTAAACATGATTTCTGAACTTTGCCAACAAAAATGTGTTAAAACTTGTGCATTAAAGTCTATTCAGAGCATCATCTGCTCGTCAGTATTAAGGCTCTATCACTAAAACAAAATTGGAGTCAATTTTAACACAGTGGGCGAACGGGGCAATATTGAGCGGTTCTCACGGTGCGTCTTTGAAGCCTACACTCCACTCTCCCGGTCCATGTCTTACCTTTGTGGTGCCCCACGCCTCCTTCTCTCTCTCTCCTCTCTCTGTCCTTCACAGATTTATCCAAGTCAATGCGCTTTAAGCTCCGATGTGAGTGTGCATCATGTTGGAACCATCGCGACAGTAAAGGTTTAAGTGCCGTGCGAAATGCAAAGCAAAATGTAGCTGTGTGTTTGGACTTTCAGTACGGCTTGCTTTTCAATCTGAATGGCCATCACAATTTTCCATCAAAGCTAAAAATGTTCTGTAAATGACAGAGAATTTGCGGTTAATGTAACCTCTGGTATATATTCAACTTAATTAAAACCCTGCACAATCCACTTTTGGGCCTGTTTATTCATCCGCTCCATTCAAATGTAAGTTCACTCCCCCACTTCCTCCCTCCAAACCCTCCCTGCGTCTGTGATCTATCTTTCTCTCTCTCCGTCTCTCATCTCGTTCCAGTAAGACCTCCCCGACATCAGCCGTCAATAACATCCACAGATCTGGAAGAATGCACGAGTGGTCTCTGAGGCACTCCCAGGCAGGAGAAGCTGAATGGTTTTTTGAAAAGCCGCCCGGACCGGGACCCTCCCGCGTATTTTCTCGTTCTGTGAAAGACGGGATGAGGGTTTAATTAGCCGAGCGTTTCGGGCAAATCTCCGCATTCACTCCACAACTTCTTTTATCTGGGTTTTCAATGTGCCCACTGTGCAGTTTTCAGACCGCCGCTAACGCCGCCATAATGAAAGTTTGTGATGAACGTTTGAAATGTCACTAAGTTAGATAAGTGCCCTCCTACATTGTGAAGTAGAACTAGTATAATATGCAGCTGGTTTAACATGAAAACTGAATGGGAACGCAGACTGCACTGTCTAAACAATACATTGAGGATTAAGTTGAAATTAGCATAAGGCCTTAAATGTATGGGAAAGTCTTATAAGGAGAGTGCAATGGGACACTAAGCTCATTTAAAGAGGGGGTATTATGCTTTTTTCAATCACATAGCACCAGTCTATAGCATACTACAATGATGACGTAACCTTCTGTTGGTCTGTATATGCAGTAAATTCAAATAACTGCCTTGAATAAAATTGCTCTCTCAAAATGGCTGTACTGAACGTCTTGAAATAGGCCTCTGTCTCTTTAAGAAGCTTTCCGACACGCCCCCTTTAGCACACTGCTGTGGCATCTAAACAACACTACTGTGCGGGGAGGGGGCTCTGCTGAGCTGAGGAGCAGTGGTTGGTGCTTGGCTGGTGACGAAAGGTCCAGAGGCGTCTCCAGGAGGTGGGGGCGTTCCTAGGAGGACTGAGGCATAGCTACACCTAAAATGGCTGCCGTCTAAGTTTTTACTGATTACTCAAAAAATATGTGAATGAGCCAAGGCAACACTCCAGGCATGTGTTTAATGAGGGAATGACATAATAACATGATATAAAGCTTGAAAAAGTCGATTTTACATAATACCCCCCCTTTAAAGGGACTGTATGAAATATGTATGATGTATATATGCAAATACCAGACGCATAGTTATGTATAGCCCAGTTACAAAAGTGTATGTCTTGTTCAGTGACCTGATTTACACAGACAGCTTTATACATAACAAGTATATTATACCCTTTTTCCCCATGTACTTCACTGCAACTTTATCTTCATGTTTTCTGTAGCATTGTGGCCACAGACACACATATGGGAGATCAGGACTTCCACATGGCTTATGATCAATGCTTGAACAGTGCTCTGAGGATGTGTTTTATATCACACAAACTTTATTTTATTTGGGTTGTGGCTTTCTCGGTGGGTTCTAAAGCTACTCTTTAAGAACCACTGCTGTGAGGACATTATGTGGGAGGGGTCTCGTTGTTTAGGCGTCCAGGGGAGATCGATGGAAATGTAGATTGTCCGTTGAGTTCTTTCGACGGTGCTGATCTTTGAAGAGAGCAGAAGATGTGATTTGGACTAGAACTTTCACTGGGGGTTCGTTCATCTCCCCTATGATCTGAGCTGCTGGAAAGAACTCTAAATCAGGAACCAAAATGGCCATCGATTTCAAAAGCCTGTACTCAATGGTGCATTTATTTTCCAATTCTTCCACATATGTACCTTTGGTTTTTCTTGGTGAGTACAGTACTTTAACTTGGGAAAGGTTTCATCAATTTGTAGCTGCTTTCTTGTATGCTTATTCTCCTATATCATATCAAATGAAAGTCTTAATGCATGTCACAGTAGAGTCAACTATCAATATTCGAAGTGTTTGTAAGAGTCTTCGTCACGTGGCTGAACATAGTCACAGAGCGCCGTCATTGGAACTTTTAAAACCATCTGAAACATTTAAAACTGGTTTGGCGGATGTTTCCCGAGTGAGCTGTTAATTCCTCTGCCCCATTACCTTTGTTACATCTGTCATCGCCTACAGAGCTGACACTTTAATGAAAGGCTCTCAGCCAAATTACAAACAACACATGATGCTTCAGGAAACAACTGCCAGATACAATGAAAGTATTAACACACTTTGTCTCAGAGGTCAGAGTGGGACTAAACTAAACTTGATTTAACGATAATGCTAAAGCTAACTGTCTGACATGTCTTAGCAGATTGCGATCTGTTTGTTGTGGGATTCTCTGGAGACCTTAAAGTTTTATCTGATCGAGGTAAGCGTGCGACCAAAGTGTCACCCACACACACACGTTCAGAAGAAACTGTGGGTGCAACAATGAAACAGCCATATACAGTGCCTTTGCGAAAGTACTAATACACCTTAACTTTTGCACATTTTGTCATGTTAAACGTAAGATTTTATTTGAATTTTTTACTGAAAGTTCACACACAAGTAACTGACAACTGTGAAGTGAAAGCAAAATGATACATGACTCTGTTATTTTTCAAAGAATAGAAACGTGAAAAGTGGGGCATGCATAAGTATTCATACAGCATTTTCAGAGTGCATTAAATTGCCTTTATAAAACTGTCAGACGAGACTGAGACAGCTTTACTCAGTCTCGGTCACAGTTGTCCCAATTTTTGGAAATATAGCCCCCGAAATAACACACTTCCCTTGAAAATTTATGTTTTTGGCCCATGGGGATCTAAATTACCAAGTACAATCCAATAAAAATCTCAATTCTAGCATCTCCTCTTATTCGGATTGGTGCATGTCATGAAACGTGAAGCATGCGGAAAGACAGTCAGGATTTGGAGCCCCTGCGGCATAGTCCCAAATTGTGTCTCAGTTTTAAATGCTATATGTACAACAACGAAACTCGAAGTTAGCGGTGAGCATGTAGCAAACTTAGCATTACGGTTAGCATTCTCTGTTTTATGCACAAGTTTGGGCCGTTGAACCAATCTGTCCTGCTCCTTTTCTCTGTATCTTTATTCGGTAGAAAACGCATCAATAATTCAGTATTTGTTAAAGTAGTACTGAGTAACTCTTGCCCCTAGAGGCCGTAAGTGCAACTGCAGGTGTCGTAGCAAGTTACGATTTTTTACTTATTAAATGTCTTGGAGAGTAAATACTACGCTGACAGAAAAGGTGAAGGAGAGAGGGATGTTGTACATCCAGTTATACAATGGAAATAATTTTTTGCACTCAAACCTGGCAAAAATTACCCTCCTAAGAACAGGGGAAAAAATCTTAAAATAAGACATTTTGTCTTGTTTTAAGCAACAAAATCTGCCAATGGGGTAAGCATTTTTTTCTTGCTAAGATTTCTATTTCTAGAATATTTTTCTTATTATAAAACAAGAAAGAAACACTAAATTTAAGCAAATTAATTAATTGCTAGAATTAAGCAAAATGTCCTCAGAAAATGGAAGAATTTCAGAAAAACATTCTTATTTTATGAAAAATTGTGGGGTATTTTGCTTAAATGTTGCTTGATTTAAGCAAAATGTTCTAAATTATAACAATTTTTAAACAAAATGCTATGAAGCGAGAGCGCTAACCGCTATGCTACCGTGCCGCCCGCTCTAGATTTCAAGACTAGTGTAAGAAATGTTTGCTTATAACATTACTTCTTTTACTGATGTAGTACCTATTTTAAACATCAATACACTTAATATCAGACACAGGAGAATCTTCTTAAAATAAGACCACTGTGATAATCATTCTTAAATTAAGAGTTGTTGTGATCTTAGTATGATCTTATGTCTAATGCTGAAGAAGATTCAAAAAGTCTTTCTTTCTTGTTACAAGAAAACATAGCTGTTTTTTTAGCAAATATATCTGAGCAAGAAATGGCTAGATTTTATTCCTAAAATAAGAATTTCTTTCTCAAGAAAATATTGCTGGAGACATTTTTACTTTTTAGGGAAAAAATAAGAATTTATCTCTTAAAATAAGATATTTTTTACTTGCTTAGAATCCACTTTTTGCAATGTAAATACTGTTTTAAGTGGCGCTAGCCCGCATTTAGCTTTGCCCGTTAGCCTGTTAGCTTCTTCTTCGTGGTATTGGTTGCTCCGCCCTGGTGGCAGTCAAGTTGCAAGCATGGTTTTCTGGCCAGAGACACCAGGGGGAGATGAAAGACCCTCCAATCATCCCATTAACACTTGTATTACCCCCAGAGGGACTACGGAAAGGATTTATTAAGGTAAACATGTTATTTAGTACTGCTTTAAAGTAGTGTGAGTATTGGGTGAAAGGGTTGTTCTTTTCCTCTTTGTTTCCCCCTCGAACATGACCATTTATGTCTGTTCCCAAAGATGGCGGCTGTATCGAGATTTGTTGGGGTCTGGATGAAGTCTGATTGACTGAATTTACCACGGATCTAAACTTATGTTCAAGCAGCAAATTAATAATCAATAATATAACATTTTACTTGTACGTATTGTATCCCACCCACACTGCCGGGGTCGTATCTGCTCCCCCTCCGTTTCAGAAGCGTCTCAAAATGTCAAACCACCAGTGGAGAACATACAGTAGGCGACACCCCTCGATACACCAATATAGCTTACATTTCCAGTGTAAACAACAGACCCCCGCTCTCCGGTCGGACATTTCCATAGACCCGTGTTTAGACCCTTTGCGGAATCGCACCCGAGACCACTTGTTCCTTCACCCCCCCCCTGCTCTGATCCGCTGATAGCCGTGATGCAGCGCGTTGTGGCGGCTCGTGTCTGTGATGTGGTTGGAGAGGAGGCAGCGCAGGACATGACGAAGATGAAACAGAGAGGAAACTAGGGCAAACCACAACTTGACCTAAACACAAAGGTTGCACCGTTTAAGTATTTATAGATATGGTACTTTACCTTATGGCACAGTGATAGCAAAAGGTCAATAATGAAATAACAAATTTGGGCCAATAACGTAAGAATTCCATGATGGTAACTATGGTAACTGTCAAAATGCTGATTTTTTTACTGTAAGATTAAATATCAAGTTTGTGAATCCAATCATGACCAAATAATGATCATTTTCAACATTTGTCCATTGTTTTGCGGGGAGAAGAAGAAAAAAACATGTAGGATTTGTATATATTGCCTTTAACCTCTTAACGCCCACCTGAACCGAGCACGTTTTCTCCAGTCCGGCTTTACCCAAATCGCAAAGGTAATGAAAAGAAATGCCAAAAAAGGTTGCGACAACACGGCAACAACGCAAGGGAAAAGATCTGTTGAGATCAGTTCTGGAGGGCTTAGCTTTCACACGAGGCATTACATAGGCTGTAACCTTTCAGATTTGGGTAAAGCTGAACTGGAGAAAAACACCTGGTTAAGAGGTTAAAGGAAAGCCGGAACTTTGCAGTGAAAGGCATGTTTTTGTATCTAAGTATCTTGGCTTTGATTTGGACATGGCACACTGTCTTTCTACTACTAAATACGAATTTTAGTTTGTGGGAGGTACTTAAAGGAACAGGCCACCGTTTTTCCATACTGAGATATGTTCTTACCTGAGCTTAGACGAGTTAATGCTTACCTGTCTGGTCTTTGTGCGTGCGCTCAGTCACGCAAAACGACCAAAGATGTTGTTAGCATTTGGCCTCTCCCAGCATATTCCTATGGCTCCAAACGGGGGTGAAGTTGGAAGCTACCACGCTCTTCCACGGGCACAAAGACCAGACAGGTACGTATCAACTCGTATAAGCTAATGAAATCTTATCTTATCTTGACTTAAAAGTTCTTGAATTTTTAGAGTTTGTTCTGATTTTGAGTAGGTTTGGACTATTGACTTGCCAATGGAACTAGACACATTTTTATTGTCTTTGACTTTTTTGTCCCGTTTCAAGTTTTTTTTGGTCTTATTTTAAGCGTTCAAGTTAATTTCTCTTATTTTAAGCAAATTAATACTTGTTCCATTGGCAATCTTATTTCAAGACCAGTCCAAACCTACTCAGAATCAGCAATAAAAGTCTTATTTCAAGCACATTTCAAACCATTGTTCTAAGATAAGATGGCATTTTTTGCAGTGCTCAGGTAAGAACATATCTCAGTATAGAAACACGGTGGCCTTTAAAGTTTACACGACAGGTCCGAGAAGTATTGGCTCAACAGTTGTTTGCTAAACGGGGGCTAAATGAGATCCAAACACGTCTGTGGCTAAACTAAATAAAACTAGATTATGATTTAAGTGGCTCTTAATCAAAAGAAAACCACTGCTTTATCAACCGCAGCTGAACAAGCCATAAATGAATCACATTTAAAAGCCAGAAGAAACAACAAGGGAATGTGACAATCAGCCCAAAAACAATAGTAAAGGTGAATCACATGCTCGCTGAGTTAGTGTGGTAGTGTAAGAGGCATGTGTTTCTCATGCAGGAGCAGTCTAAATGAAAAGCGTCCTAATCAGAGCGGAGGAATGCAGTTGGTGAGCTCTGTCAAACTCTCTCTCTCTCTCAGACTCTCACACAAAGAGCCCATTGTTCGGCGGCTGCTCTTGAAAAGCTCTGCCCCTCCTCCTCCTCCTCCTCGGTGTCCAGGCCGCCCGCGTCTCCTCTTTCCCTCCTCCGCTCTCGTTTCGGCCTTTTCCCCTCGCCTCGCGGTGCGTCGCCTCTAGATTTAAAACAGACTAAGTTAAGCTGCTGACAAAATGAACTGGGTCAACATAATCTTTTCCAAACTTTCCTTCCCAACATAGATATATCATGCTAAATTCCCTCTTTGGAGCTTTTCACTAAATTATAATTCTCTATCACTGCCAAAACAGACCTAGAGTAGTGTATCTCTATATCTACACATAATTCTACCATCATTTCACTGTTCTGAGCCAGTCTGCTTTCAAACTTTCTTTATTACGGTGCCATCGATTCGCTAGCGTGCCGTTCGCTTAAAATGAAAGCTTGTATTTTCGGTTTACGGCAGAAAATTCGCACCACTGCCTGCAGAGGACTGTCAATCCAAACAACAACATGCAAATCGACACAGGCCTTGAAGATAAAGTCTACTACTGTACTTCTACAACTGAATGTTTTTTCGCTTTGTATATACTGTATTCATTCTGTCTCAAGCGCCCAAAACTGTGCCGTTAAAGTCCAGACATCTCACCTTGACTTGGGCTACTTTTATATAATATACCTTACACAAAGCTTATTTCAATTTAAAATGAGGATAATAACACATAATTCTGGCTTATACACCTGATTTTGGGCACTTCACCATTGATATTCTCCTTAAAGATTCAAAGACTTTTTTTATCCATCAGTTCATTTCACAATAAATCGAAATAGTTCATTCTCTCGTCCTTGTTGTGGAGCAGGGGGTGGTGGGTAAGGGATGGAAGCACAGGGAGGGCAGGGAAGGGAGAAAGTTCAGCTTTATTTTGAATTTTTTACTGAAAGTTCACACACAAGTAACAGACAACTGTGAAGTGAAAGCAAAATGATACATGACTGTTATTTTTCAAAGAATAGAAAAGTGAAAAGTGGGCGTGCATAAGTATTCATACAGCATTTTCGGAGTGCATTAAATTGCCTTTATAAACTGTCAGACCGAGACTGTGTTCACAAAAATATATATATATATTTTTGTTTTAAATTTTATTTTCTGTTTAACTTCTCCTTTTATTTATTTTGTATCTTTTGGAATGCATTGTGCTGAAGTGCTTGTTTATTGCATTTGTTGTACTGTCACCTGTCTTGTTTTGTTTTATCTCGTCTTGGTCTTAGTCTGTCAAAGTGTTGTTATTGTTGTAAATGTTATAGTTTGTGTGTCTTTGTCTTTTTCAATAATTAAATTAAAAAAAAAAAAAAAAAAAAAAAAGGAAGCACAGGCAGGGAAGGGAGGGAGTTCAGCTCCCTGATAGCCTGGTGTATGGAACTGGTGTACAAATGCTTAAAAGAATGTGTATGTATGGGAAAAAAGACTTCCTGTGTAAGGACTGTTCTTCAAAATCCTCTTAGTGCTTGTTGTTTGGATCACGTTACTCTGGCACAAGGAATAATTCAACTCAAAATACAATCCATCTTTTTAGGTAATGACACGCTAACAAATCCATGGCACTGTGTTGGACACATTTTGATTGCAGAACGGCTCAGAACTGGCCTAGTTTTGAAAGTGTGTTGGACACCGCCAGGTTCTATCAAACACATGCAAAAGATACACATTGGTTGTTTCCTCATCTTGAAAGTGTTGCAAAGGGAACAGCATTACTCAAACATGAGTTAAGGAAGTGAAATGCCTCTCCGAGTATGTTTTTGATGAGGGAAGGTTAATTTACATTTTACATTTGATGTGTCCCCTTTAAAAATACAGTACCTGTCAAAAGTTTGGAAACACTTTTTATGGTTTGGCCGTTATTTTCAACACTATTTACATTGTAAGATTCTCACTGAAGACATTAAACTATGAATGAACAGATGGGATTTTGTGAAGGGTGAAATATATTTCTAATTCTTCAAAATTGCCTCTTTTTAGTCTTTGCATTTTCTCAATGAGCTTCATAAGGTTGTCCCTGAAAGGGTTTTCACCAGTCTGTGAAGTGAAAAGCATTTCTGGTGACGACATAAAGGTCATTGAGAAGTGCAAAGAAGTCATCAAAGTAAAAGGCGGCTATTTTGAAGAATCTATTTCAATTTTTTGTTTAAAGGGGGGGTATTATGTAAAATTGACTTTTTCAAGCTTTATATCATGTTATTATGTCATTCCCTCATTAAACACATGCCTGGAGTGCTGCCTTGGCTCATTCACATATTTTTGAGTAATCAGTAAAAACTTAGACGGCAGCCATTTTAGGTGTAGCTATGCCTCAGTCCTCCTAGGAACGCCCCCACCTCCTGGAGACGCCTCTGGACCTTTTGTCACCAGCCAAGCCACCAACCACTGCTCCTCAGCTCAGCAGAGCCCCCTCCCCGCACAGTAGTGTTGTTTAGATGCCACATAAGTGTGCTGAAGGGGGCGTGTCGGAAAGCTTCTTAAAGAGACAGAGGCCTATTTCAAGACGTTCAGTACAGCCATTTTGAGAGAGAAATTTTATTCAAGGCAGTTATTTTAATTTACTGCATATACAGACCAACAGAAGGTTACGTCATCATTGTAGTATGCTATAGACTGGTGCTGTGTGATTGAAAAAAGCATAATACCCCCTTTAAAACATAAATTAATGCCTCTGTGAGAATGTACAATGTGAATAGTCTTGAAATAACAGAAAAATCAATACATAAAAAAGCGTTTCCAAACTTTTGTCGGGTGCTGTAAATGTGAACTGCGCTGACCACCAATCCAGCGGCCCTCTACGCTGTATACACTTCAACATGCGTCGCTCAAAACAAAGTTTGGACACCCCTGCTGTAAATAAATGGTTAAATGGTTGAACTTCAAAGCCAGTTGTAGCTTAAACAGCCGCAGGGCGTGGGTAACTTTTATTTTATTTACTAATCAGGTCAGCTTTACAAAAACACCAGGTTTGAACAAGTATCTCCTCCTCCTCCTATTATTACACATGTCTCAATAGAACAGCCGCAGCCGAGCGTGAACTGGGCACGGCCTGCACTCACAGATCTCTTTTTTCAGAAAGTGGCGCGCCTTCCTCAACATAAACACTCTTATTTCCTGTAGCCATTCACAGATTTATTGACTCAGAAATCAAAACGTTTATCGGGGATTAGTGATTTTACATCAGGGGAAGTTGGCGGCCGAATGCTGCTCAGTTGATTTATGGCACGTTCAATAGAAGTGAGCGGTTTTATTATGCGCACAATAGCGGTATTTACGACACTGTAATTTTGTTAAATGGATGAATAATGGTTAAGGACAAGGAGGTTTGAAATCCAACACGCATAAACTGAAAAGGGAATTTTTTGGTTTTGTTTTCTCACACTATTGTAGCCTCTTCCTAACTTCTTAAAGAGGGGGTATTGTGCTTTTTTCAATCACATAGCACCAGTCTATAGCATACTACAATGATGACGTAACCTTCTGTTGGTCTGTATATGCAGTAAATTAAAATAACTGCCTTGAATAAAATTGCTCTCTCAAAATGGCTGTACTGAACGTCTTGAAATAGGCCTCTGTCTCTTTAAGAAGCTTTCCGACACCCCCCCTTTCAGCACACTGCTGTGGCATCTAAACAACACTACTGTGCGGGAGGGGCCTCTGCTGAGCTGAGGAGCAGTGGTTGGTGGCTTGGCTGGTGACGAAAGGTCCAGAGGCGTCTCCAGGAGGTGGGGGCGTTCCTAGGAGGACTGAGGCATAGCTACACCTAAAATGGCTGCCGTCTAAGTTTTTACTGATTACTCAAAAATATGTGAATGAGCCAAGGCAACACTCCAGGCATGTGTTTAATGAGGGAATGACATAGATTTATTGACATAAATATTTTTGCCTATCGGACCCCGGCAGTAAACCTCTTCCCCCGGAGCCCGGACACTGGTGGTGGTATGGGAAGGATGAAGCAGGGTGAAGCCGTGTGTAGAAGAGGCGGTGAAGGGGTGGAGGTGGGTCGCAGCACGCTGGAGCTTAAACACAAACCTGTATAAGATTCACAATGACCAATGAGTGAAAATGAGGTTTGAGTTACAACTAATCGTAATCTGTTGCCATTAGAGAGCTGATTTGGGCCAGGTCCAACTGACTGGCGGACAGCTTCATCCACCAGGCTGTCAGGAAGTTGAACTCTCCCCTTCCCTTCCTCCCTCTGCTACCCCTGTGTAGGCCTGTTTTTATTGCTCACTCTCTCTCAGACTTGGTTACTCTCTCTGTTGTGCTTTACACTTGGTCCAAACTGACAACAAAAGACAAAGAGTCATTTTAACTAAACTGCATTCCGCCAAAAAGATCCAAGTTGCCTCTTGTCATTTCCTGTAATAGATAAATGTCGGTTTGAGCCACGTTAGCGCCGTTCCAACACTGATGTCCACACACACACACGTTTCACGGTGATGGATGGAGACCAGACCTGAGCCGCCTTCAGAAGAGCGCACCTGGAACCAATCACTGCATTCCTGCTCTGTCCGCCATCTTGGATTCTAAAAATAAAACATGTGTGGTGATGTTTGCTTTGGAATTTAGTGTAAAATGAGACTAAAATGCGTACATTTTTTTGTTTTCTTTGTTCAGAAGTGGCCTAAAAAGGAGGTAATTGAAAAATGGAATCCACCAATTAGGATTAGAGAGGCCTCTCAAGTTATTTTACTTGAAAAATGTCCCCTCCTCCAAACAGCATGAGCTTTGTTTCCTGCTTCTTTCTTTCATCAATGAATCTGACCGTTTTCCAGCCACAAAACTAAAACCAAATGCAAAACTTTAACAAGCTCGATGACTTTTTGTTTATGTCAAATCTCTTCAGCAACTTCTAGAGAGAGACTATAGAGAGCATCCTGACCAGCTCCATCACTGTGTGGCACGGCTCCAGCACTGCCTCCTGAAGGAGCCTCCAGCACATCGTGAGAGCAGAGAATCTGTGGAGCCCCCCTCCCCACCATTGAGGACATGTACTCCACCCGTCTCACCGCAATCAAGGATGAAAGAAATATAATTTCAAATGGTTTGACAAATAAAGAATCTTTTCAAGGGAGGAGACTGTGGAGTCTCCAGGCCAGGGACTGCTGACTGAAGGACAGCTTCATCCGCCTGCTCTCAGGAGGATGAACTCTCTACCTTCCCTGCTCTTAATCATTCTGCTTCTAGCTATATGAAGTAAGTCAGTCAGTCGGTCGGTCGGTCATAATGTTTATGTTTATGTTTATGTTTATTGAAAGGATCCCCATTAGCGCAGCCAAACTGTCGCTATTCTTCCTGGGGTCCAACATTTAATTAAAACGACAATATACACATACTGTTAAACGTATAAAAACATAGTACAAACATTTTTACAACACATTCACATCACAACACAGAATTTCCACACTCAGTTTTCATTTCAAGATCTACACAACATTAATCTTATCCTAATCCATTAACTGTTTTGCCTTTTCATGCAGTTTGCACACACAGTTACAGTGCACCAAAGACCGCAGTCCACCACAATCATAATCTATTTAGCTTTTTCAAACTAACTTTTACTTTTTTCATGATTTTAAATTTAGTGCTGGCCATTTAATAAAAACATTTTTATTCTTAGTTTAAATGTATTTGTTTTACCTTCCAAGGTTATTGTTTCTGGTAATTTATTCCAAGCACACATCGCTCTATAAGAGAATGTTCTTTTCATGCTGTTTGATTGCACTTTTGGAGTAATAAATTTGTTCGCAGTGGCATGTCTGGTGTTATAATTACGTGTATCAAAACTGAATGACAGATTATTCAATAGTATTTGAGGGCGTTTATTAGTTATAATGTTTTTCAGGAGGGATAATAGTGAATAGAGTATTCTGTCCTGCACTGATAACCAGTTTAGTTTATCAAGCATGACTCTAGAGCTGGTTTCATACTCGCAGCCTAAAACCATACGAGCTGCTCGATTCTGTAGGATTTGCAGCCTCTTTAAAACTTCTTTCGTAGCGTTAGACCAAACTGTAGGGCAGTAGTCCACATATGAAAGGACCAGAGCTTGTGTAATTTGTTTAATTGCTTTCAATGTCAAAGCGTATTTGTGCCTTTTATCATTGAAATTGCTCGAGCCATTTTGGTACACATCATTTCTACATGTTTAGCCCATGTTAGTTTACAGTCAACAATAACTCCCAACAGCTTTGTCTCATATACTTGTTTAATAATAGTAAGTAAGTAATAGTAAGTAAGTATGTGAGTAATAGTAAGTAAGTAAAGTAAGGTATATAAGTGAGCGAGTGAGTGAGTGACTGACCGACCGACCAACCAACTAACTAACTAACTATGTAACAAAACTTTAGAGCACTTTTCATAGACAGTTGCCACAAAGTGCTTTTCATGGGGGGAAAAGACAACACTTATATATAACAGTAACAAAGACAGACTTTTGGCTCTGAAAAGCCTGTTTAAAAGTAAATTCTTGTTGTTGAGTTGTTTCTTCAGTCTCTACAGAGTCAGGGAACCCAAGAGCAGAGGAAGTTCAGAATTACTATTGCTGGGATTGAAAGCTGGTCCGAGGAACCATCAGCAAGTTTGGACCTGAGGAGCTCAGACTACGGGCAGAAACTGGATCAGGCCAGTGACGTTCTTGAGCGTGAAGGTCATGACCAGGATTTAGAAATGGACTTTGAGAGCCAATAGAGATTAGACTAATGTGGGCTCTCCTGTTAGTGCTGGTCAGAAGCCTCGCAGCAGAGTTTTGGATGTTGTAAACGGGTCAGCTCCTTCTTGTTAAGACAGATGCAATAGTCCAACCAAGAAGAACCAACATGGATAACTGTCTCCAACTCATCCTGCCAAACCATTTGTCTCAGTTTGGAGGTGTTACACAGTTTAAAGTAGAAGCAGTTCTTGATCAACCATTCAAAAAACTAAATAAATAAAAGATACCGATTGTCCAATGGCATACTAACAAATCAATGGCGCCATGATAAAGGGAGTTTGCCTACTATGCGACAAAAACACATGAACATTTTAAACATATAATTTTGGTTGTTACGTTAGACCTTCTTTCATTTCATCCTGGTTGTTGAAAATCTCAGGTTCTCTCTCGCCGCCCCACATTGAAAGCATTAGTGTCATGTTTCTCCCATTACCTGTGGGCTGGAAGTCTGTGCCAAACCTGGCAACTCGACAGATACTTGTAACCTGATCGTATCTCTTCACCGACATGTCTCAAAGCCGAGACACACCCAGACGCACATGATGTTCCTTTGTGTTCCGTTTGCTAAAAATACTAACACACACACACGATGTACTCGATAATACAATGACCTACAGGAAGACAATGTTGAGTCACTGGTTTAGGTATAGTCCTGGTTAGTCGTAAGAGAAAACTTATGAAAAGTTTATGAAAATGGAAAGTGTAGGATGGAATACCTTATAGCAGCCATTCCCGAAGTCCGGAGCGTCACGTCCTCACCATCAAGACAAAGATCCCTCGTTGCATATGAATAACAAAGCAATAATTAACGGCTAAATACTGATTTAAAGTAGTAAATCTTAACCTGTTATCTTAGGGTTAGGTTTAGGGTTGGCAATTATGCAATATCCAACTCTCAGGAGAGCTTACAGCTGAGAGAGCTTACAGCCCTGGACCCCACTATGGGAACCACAATATACGAATAAGACCTAAAGAATGATTTGAAGGATGGATAAATGCAGACTACGAAACGCACTTATACTACTAACACTTCAGACGACATCGAAGACGACAAATCGGTTTTATATCAGAGTTGTGATGTATGACACAGTGATAATTTGATTGTGTGAGATCTCGAAGGCGAATTACGAAATAACATGGGAAAGATGCCATCGCAGTGTGTGATGCCAAGATTGTCTGACTGTAAACGTGACAAACGTGATACAGAGATCTCTGATGCTTTCTACTTTATTCCTGCGACTATCACTGTTACAACTACAACACTGTTATTTGTATTTTAAAGGTGCACTACGCAACTTTTTGAGTGAAAAAAAACCCTTAATATTTGTGCGTATTTTACCTTTTACCTTTTAGTGACTCAGTGTCTTTATGAGTGCAGCATGCCACCTTTGCTTTCCCTCACAGTGGCCTCTGTGATGCTCCAGAATCAATTGCTTTGGGGTTTCTGGCAACTTTCTGGTACGAACCCTCTAAAACAATTGATCCTGGAGCGTCAGAGAGGCCACTGACATTTTTAATGTACAAAACACTACAGACCCCAACTTTAAAAACAAAGTATGTTTTCATAAAAATTACAAAATTGTCAGTCAGTCATTTTTGCTCCATTTGAATTTGTGTTTACTAGAAAACGATTGTAAACGATAAGAAAACGATGCTTTGGGGTTTCTGGCAACTTTCTAGTACGAACCCCTAAAAACAATTGATCCTGGAGCGTCACAGAGGCCACTGTCAGGGAAAGCAAAGGTGCCATGCTGTTCCCATACAGTCACTAAATCACTAGAAGGTCAAATAAGCACAAATAACAAGTTTTTTTCCCCACATAGTGCACCTTTAATGTGTATATCAAGGGTTACACATGTAGCAGCGATTGTTACATTTTTTTTTAAAGGGGGGGTATTATGCTTTTTTCAATCACATAGCACCAGTCTATAGCATACTACAATGATGACGTAACCTTCTGTTGGTCTGTATATGCAGTAAATTAAAATAACTGCCTTGAATAAAATTGCTCTCTCAAAATGGCTGTACTGAACGTCTTGAAATAGGCCTCTGTCTCTTTAAGAAGCTTTCCGACACGCCCCCTTCAGCACACTGCTGTGGCATCTAAACAACACTACTGTGCGGGGAGGGGGCTCTGCTGAGCTGAGGAGCAGTGGTTGGTGGCTTGGCTGGTGACGAAAGGTCCAGAGGCGTCTCCAGGAGGTGGGGGCGTTCCTAGGAGGACTGAGGCATAGCTACACCTAAAATGGCTGCCGTCTAAGTTTTTACTGATTACTCAAAAATATGTGAATGAGCCAAGGCAACACTCCAGGCATGTGTTTAATGAGGGAATGACATAATAACATGATATAAAGCTTGAAAAAGTCCATTTTACATAATACCCCCCTTTAAGTGACAAATTCACTTCATTTTTATATATGCATTAATTATATCTAAAGATTGCAAACATGTGTTCTAGCAAAGGAATGAAGTACAATTTGGATATTTTTAAATTAATTCAACAAAAAAGTTAAACGGACAAAAAAAATTGACAATTTCAGCAAAACGTGCAGATGTGTTTCTGGACATATTTTCTTTTTGGATTAAGAAATAGACTTAATCCCTGCTGGAAACAAATATAAGACCTTCATTTTGACACTGTTCATGACTTTTAATGCCCGGTGGAAACCCTGTCAAAGTTTCTGTATATATATAACTGTGATTTCTCGCTGGTAAATAAAAGCAGGAATCCTCAAACATCCCGGTAGGTAACATTTATAATCTCCGATCTTTCAGACTCCAATAAACCGCCGTTTTATTGCCAACTTCCTCAGGGCGATTTCAGACTGAAGTCAGTGTCACTTGACTGCACAGGTGTTTATCGTGAGTCAGCAGGTAATCACGGCCAAATGAATATCTTTCAAACGTTCCCCTGAATCCTTTGTCTGAGGCAGTGATGTGACGTCCATGACCGAGTCGCCTCTTCAGTGTGAACGCTTTGATCTCATTTGTGAAAAGAGTTGGATCGTTTTCGTCCTGTTTCACCCAGTTTTGCAAAAGTGAATCCTAATCCAGCCCAAAGAGCAGTTTGAGAAGAAATTCAGCAAGACAAGAGAATGTTTTTTGGAGTAAAATGCATTTAGATCATTCCGGTGCTTGTCTGAAGCCACTGGTTGATTGCTGACATTGGGTGGTTATCATTTGATTTGAGAGGATTCATTAAGCTGAATAATTGTCAAATGCATGTATACATATCTAATTGACACACCAGGTGATTTTTTTTATCCGTTTTATAAAGATTAAAAGCGGTTTTAATGTTTAATCCACAGATCTGCATATGTCAATTCTGTATGCAAGTAATTAGAAACAGGAAAACAATTAAGGTTAAAGGGATATTTCAGGATTTTTGACATATGGCCTCATTTCCTAGTTATCCAGAGTGTTGTTGATTTCTGGAGATTTTTTATTTTTTTAAATTCATGCAGTTCTTATATTTGAAGAGTCTACTGGCGCTACGCTAGTGCTAGGCTAGCGCATGTCTATGGTAATTAGTAGCCTGCATTAAAAACCTCTTCAAAATCATCATAGTCCTCCGAACGTTGCCATATCTGATTTGTAGAAAGCTCCTCCTCCTGTAGTAATGCCGCCGCAGGTAAACAAACTGCTGTACATCCGGTAACCTGGCGAAAACAACCAGGAAACCGATGCTGCTCAAATATAAGTTCTTTTAAATGCTGGGTCAGACCCAAGTGCTTGGGTCAGACTGTTTTTAATGCAGGCTACTAGTTACCATAGACATGCACTAGCCTAGCACCACTAAACTCTTCAAATATAAGGACTGCATGAATTAAAAAAAAAAAATCTACAGAAATCAACAACACTCTGGATAACTAGGAAATGAGGCCCTATGTCAAAATCCTGAAATATCCCTTTAAGGAAAATGGTTTGGATTAGCGCTGACCCACTTTTTCCAACGTTCAGGGTTCTTGGGGAAGGTAAACAATGACAATTTCTTCTCCATCATGTTCAACTGCGCAACAGTTTTATTCCCCATGTAAAGCGTCTTTGAGTGTCCAAAAAGTGCTATACAACTTATGTATTATTATTATTATTAACAGCTTTTAGGCATGACTTAATGAGAAGTTTATTCAATGTAGGCGACTGTTTTCACCGACTAGGCATTGGAAATGCCCCGATGTTCGGAATTGTAAGTTGAATATTTTCTTCTTTATTTTTATAGTTTTACAAACACATTTTAGGGTAGAAAACAGTTACAATGCAAGTTTATGCCTCTCACTGTTTAGTTCTCGGATAATATGAGATGAATTTATATATATTATATTTTATATATTATTATATTTTCAGACAAACAACTCGTAGATCTGTCCAAAATCAACCGTCCCTCATGAACAGACTATCTCGCACTAACCATAAGCCAGTCATTTATGTGAACGGATGCCAAAGATTCATCTCAAGATCAACACATCCAATCATACATCAGAACCAAGAGAGACAAGTAAAGTTAAGCTCTTTCATACAGGGCTAAAACTTTCACAATTTCACTGCTACAGTACTGCGACCGCTCCTGGCGCTCTTTGGCCTCCAAGATTTCCCATTACGAAATCAAACTAGAAAATGAACGAGTCTGAAGTTAATGGCAGAGTGTGCGGTGCCAAAGATCCACTTCCCTCCTGCGTTTGTCAGTCAGTACCTGCTCAGACCCGGCCGCCATCGGACCTGCCCATGACGAGCGCGATGAGACTCGACAGGCCTGGAGTCACGCCTTGGGTTTGTAAACAGGGACTGACACGTCTGAACTGGCAAACTAACTATTCTGTTTATTGGCCTCAGAGCAGCCTGCAGCAATTTGGAAAGTAAGAAGACAAAAGTGTGTCCTGATTCATAGTCATTTTATGCACAGTAAACATGTTAGACATCCACCAATAAGGTTCATTCAACTTCTCTTTTTCTCCTTTCGGGCTGATTTCTTCACAACATATTGAGCCATCATAGGATTAATCACGCTTTATTTACACTGGGGCTAAGAAGAAGTGCCAGAAAAGCCACTCAGTAAGTGCTGACTCTGCTGAAACGATTCTGGAGGATTGCGAAACTGACTGACAAGCCGCTCAGTCGTGCGGTGAAAGATGCAAAGCAAAGAAATGTTTTTGCTCACATCTATTTCAAATACTTGTGAGGAATAGCAACTGAGATGTACATGTTCACAGTGATCCAAATAAGATGAAGGAAGTGGTCAAAATGATATACATTTCCTTATACAGTATGACTTATTTTTCTGAAAAAAGATTTGCATGACACTACGGTTTGCCCTTTTATAGTCTGGAGCGTCTGGCCCTTATGAATCCCAACTTATCAACTTTATACTGGGGCCCCAGAATAAAAAGAATTTACATACAGTAAGTATTACATTTCAAATAGTTAAGACCCAGGTAGAATCGCTACTACTTATCTTCAGCAGCTAATGGGGATCTAAACCAGTGTTTCTCAACTGGTGGATCAGGACCCAAAAAATGGTCCAGAACTGTTTTCAGTGGGTCATGACTCTTTCCCAGAAAACAGTCCCTATGTATAGCAGGGGTAGGCAAGTTTGCATTGTTGAGGGCCGATTTTCATTATTGCCAGAACACCAAGAGCCAAACCTCACCATTGTAGCCTAAAGTAAAGAACTTTTTTCTACAAATACCAATGTTTTACATCAGTGGTTCTCAAATGGTTTGGCTTTAGGACCCAACATTACCCTCGTATGACCAGCCGCGACCCAAATTAAAATGTAATTTGTCGTATATCATATAAATATTATATTTTCCACACAAGTTTTTTTGTTGAACAAGCAGTAGATCTGCCTTTAAGACTGAAATTAGGATCAAAAACAACTCAATAACATTAATTTTAACAGATAGTGAGTCTATGCAGTTTCAGATTGAAAATATTGAATAAAAGTTCCCGATAGGCACGCGACCCACTGAAAATGGTTCCGTGACCCACTTTTGGGTCCCAACTCACCAGTTGAGAACCACTGTTTTACATTATATATGACCAAGTGGGATGCTCTTATCAATTTAACAGGTATTTGATCTCTTATTTGCATAATTGCATAATGATATTTCTCAAAATCATCTTGGGGGCCAGAGGTTCTGTGCTGGAGGGCCGGATTTGGCCCCCGGGCCTGACGTTGCATATCCCTGATGTATAGAAAAAGTATAGAATCACTGTTTAAGTCTGTTAAAATGACTGTTATCGGGTTGGTTTTGATCATAATTTCAGCTTTTTTGACTTATTGCTCATTCAACAACAATCTTTGGGGGAAAGACATTATTTAACATTATAAATTTACAAGTCTGTATTTGCGTCGCAGCTTGTCATCCCAGGATCTAAACAAACAAACAAACAAAATTGCATATGAAATAACAAATGTCAAGGATTGTTGACTAAACCTAATTCAAAGTATCTACTTTTAGGTTCCACGCACTTGTTTTCATACTAGAGGTGACCGATCCTTCCAGGCTGTTGCTCCCAGGCTTTGGAACGATCTTCCGCCCTGTTTGCGCCTCTATTGACTCTGTTGATACTTTTAAAAGCAACCTTAAGACACATTTATTTGTTCAAGCCTTTAATTAGCTACTTTTGGGCTGCTATGATTTCTGTGTTGTTTTGACCCCTTTTTTATATTGTATGTAATTTCTGATTTTTAACTGTGTTGTGAAGCATTTTGTGGCCTTTGTCTGTGAGAGGTGCTATACAAACACAGATTACTTACTTACTTACAACAAATAATTATATATATTCTCTATTAAACTTTTAGTTTGTTCCAGTGCTTTGTATACAAGATACAAGAACCACTGGTGTACAAGCAGAAATGTTCAAACAATATTTCATAAACCTATACTCCATCTATTTCCCTAATTCAAAGGTTAACAAGTTCAAATCAATAGTTTTAATTATACATTTATCAAATGTAAAATACCCGTTACAGTAGTGGTTCCCAACCTTTTTTGTTGGTCTTGTCTTTAATAAGCCTTTATTGATCTCAATAATTTTGAAATACTGTTCAGTTTCACATTCTTTCTTAGATCTGACATATATCCAGCTAAGTACCCCATAGGGTCCCCGTACCTCTGGTTGGGAAACACTGCTTTACAGTATGACTCATTGGACACTTGTTATTTTGTTTGTTCTAAAACCACTTTTAAAAAAGAGCCTTTTTGATCTAAATACTCTGCTCTGTTCAATTGACAACAATCGTACGTGTTACAGAATAATGCCACAACTTTATAATACTGTAAAAAATAATAATCTTTGTTCATTTTTCTTCACTGAGAAGACAATAAACTTTGTGCCAATTTGTGGCTCAAGTAAAAGGCCCAGTTGCAGAGCATGAACCAGATACATTTCAAAGTCAAAATCTCCCTCAGAATTAGTTGTCGTGGGCTCTTTAGTGTGTTGTCTCCACACTCGAGCCCCATTGATAATCGTCCCTGTGCGCTGGAGCATTTGTCCTCTGCTGTCGTGATTGTAGAACCAGTTTTGCGTCAGGCCGGTGAGTCACTCCTTTTTCCTTAAGACTCGGAGGAATTTGCTAAACGATTTCTCTGATAAGACGTGCGAGAGCATAGTGCCAAGAAAACATCGCTGCGGACGCTATCTGCACCGCCTGTCCTGAAAACGTCCCTCAGAATACTTTCCATTGTGCGTCACGGCCGGACAGGAGCTATACTGGGGTCCCGTCAGGTTATGTGAGCCTGTAAAGATGACAGATGATAGTTTATGAAATATGTGTAAGACCTGTGTGAGTAAAGCTTAACTCACAGGTGGTGGAGAGCCGGCAAGTAGTGAAAGACTGATATGGCAGGAAAGGATTTTAATGTGTGTGTGTGTGTGTGTCAAATTCGACTGGGATGAGGCCGCTAATTGGCCCAGTGCAGCTACACACAGAACTTTTATTTATTTACTTTTAAGAGGCTTCCATGTAACTCAACGTTTGCTTGTGTGGTTCCGAAATGGTCTTGACTATAGGCTATTCAATGACCTTCTGCAGCGTCGAAAGATCCAACATTGCATTCGTTTTTCACCAAGACCTTGTATCGATGATGGGAGATTGTGACCACCGTGCAAAGCCAAATTTGGCCCGCCGGAACAATTACGTTGGCCCGTCAGAGGGTGACCTACTTTTGTGTCGCTTATGGTTAATACTAACTCTCTCCCATTCATTCTCAATGGTAAATATGGATGCAGTACACTTTTTGGCCACCAGCGTCAAATTGGGGGCGCTGTTTCACTCCTTTCGCAAAGTTAAAGGGGGGGTATTATGTCAAATCGACTTTTTCAAGCTTTATATCATGTTATTATGTCATTCCCTCATTAAACACATGCCTGGAGTGTTGCCTTGGCTCATTCACATATTTTTGAGTAATCAGTAAAAACTTAGACGGCAGCCATTTTAGGTGTAGCTATGCCTCAGTCCTCCTAGGAACGCCCCCACCTCCTGGAGACGCCTCTGGACCTTTCGTCACCAGCCAAGCCACCAACCACTGCTCCTCAGCTCAGCAGAGCCCCCTCCCCGCACAGTAGTGTTGTTTAGATGCCACAGCAGTGTGCAGTGTGCGTGTCGGAAAGCTTCTTAAAGAGACAGAGGCCTATTTCAAGACGTTCAGTACAGCCATTTTGAGAGAGCAATTTTATTCAAGGCAGTTATTTTAATTGACTGCATATACAGACCAACAGAAGGTTACGTCATCATTGTAGTATGCTATAGACTGGTGCTATGTGATTGAAAAAAGCATAATACCCCCTCTTTAGGGAAACACTGTTGTAGTGTCTTGTTATTTATCAATCACAGAGCGTTGTAGCATGAACTTTCCAATTTTTCCAACTTTTATTGCAAAGGTTTTTGACATCAGCAAAGGTACATGTTAAAAAATGACTTATAAAAACAATGTATGCTGAACAGACACTTTCAAAATGATCTAATGTGGCATTGTCTTTGAGTTAACAAATGAATGAGGTAAATTCACTGTAGGTGCTGTAGATACAGGTGTTGTTGTTGTTTACATTTTACACTATATTGCTACAAGTGTTGATTTTGTTCGACTAAAACTAGGCTTTTGCCATAGTTAACATTTGTTTTAATGTCGCATGTTATTTGCATAGATAGAATCAAATGCAAATGTATACTGAAAAATAAAATAAAGGAACTATTATTATTTGCAGTTATGTGTGTTTTACCCACAGTCACTTTTTCATTTTGGCCCTCGGAGACAAAAAGTTTGGGCACCCCTGACCTAGACCCTGACCAACAGCAGCACATCCAAGATCAGAACAGTTTGTCAAATCCACTTTATTTGGTCAGGCCGTGTACTTTACTTTGTTTGCAATGTCTAACTGAACCTTAGCGTCACCAGTTCGAGTGTGCGACTTTCCCCTCGAGCCGTCATTTTGTCTGTTGCATTCGGCCTGTTGAGTCGTGACATTTATTACTCATTCTAACTGTACAAAATGCCCCGCAGACAAAGGCCTTACGTGCAGAGACCTGTCACCTCGGCCCGTCCTGATTCTGGATCCGGGCTTGTCTGCGCCTGTCAGAGAGAGAGAGAGAGAGACAGAGGGATAGAAGTAAAAAGAGAAACTGACAAAGGTGAAGAAATTTGGTGGAAATTTGGGAACAGGCCACGGGCAAGTTCAACGCTCGCACATCCTGTTCTAACATTTCAGGTACAAAAGTGTGTGAGACGAAGAGGAGATAAGATTCATTGATATCGACATTTTCCCATCAGGTATCTTTGTTCTCCAAGTGCTAAGCTAACGTGACCAACATTTATCATATCTGGAATAAACTAGGACTAATCCAATCAAAAAGAATAGCCAGTTACATCCAGGGATTGTTTCAAAAGTGAGAATGTGATTATAATGTATTGAAATGGGATAATAAACAGCATGGTATTTCAGTTGTTGGGGTTCATGTATGGAGTAAGTTGGGCCAAGAGTCAAGAGACTGTAAGGTTAATTAGAGTGACGTGTTGCTGGTGAGGCACATGCTGTATAGACTCCAATATAAAGTCAACCAAACTGCAGGAAAATGCAACTTACAGTCTCTGGTAATTATGTAAATGTTACTTTGAAATAACATTAGACACAACACACAAAAAACGAATTTTCAACATAAAATACATTCTCACGACGTTGCAAATGAATATTAAAAGACGACAAAGAGTGCACGGCCAGGATTTAACACATATTTGCGCTATAATGTCAGAATAATGTCACGGACCAGTAGACAACACTATGAGACACCCATTGAGACAGTTTTCAGTAAAAAAAAAACTTGATTTGGTGTTTAGTTGCTCTTTAAACGTGTCGTTCTTGAGCCAGATTCTTTATCTGATGATAGAAAACCAAAGCGCCCGACAAAAACCCATTTACAAACGTATTTCACTTTTGAGGTGTGTAAAAAGCACAGAATGGGAGAGAGCGCTGAGTGAATGAGCCGAGGTCAAGTGTGTATGGGACACCGGAGGCTCCGCCCCTATACACGATATCCACAACTGATACAAGTTTTGGGCGTTTTTAACCACGAAATTCATTAAAATCATAGGAAATCCCCATCCATCCATCCATCCATCCATCCATCCATCCATCTTCTTCCACTTGTCCGTTGCCGGGTGCGCAAAACACATTGCACCAGCCCCTATGTCTCCTCCTGCAGGTGGTGGGTCCACAGGAGGACGGTCTCACGATTCTAACCGGGCCTGTTGGTCTCTCATAAGGGGCTTCTGAAATCCCCGTCATCATCAGATAAAGGACTTGTTTTTATATAAAGTTTATTGTATTTTTAATTTAGTTTTTATTATGTATTTATTTTTCATGATCTCCTCCCCTGACCGCACTTGAAGGACAGTGAAACGGCCTGTTTAAGGCATTGGCCGTCGTTTCTGTTGTTGTTAAGTGAAAAAGACACTGGGATAGGTGAAATAAGCTTCTGTTTTGAGCTATTCCACATCAGACTTTAGGTATGTATGCAGTTTTTCCCTGTCTTTACATGGAACATTTTTAAATGTCTCGATAAATCTAATCTGAATCTGAGTGTGAGGAGCAAACGTGTTAACAGGGCCATGATATTTGCAGAACAAAATTGGGACTAAATCAGGGCTCTACCCACTAAGAAAAAAAATCACATAAAAATCCGGACAGAAAGAGGATGAACATCTCAACAAACTAGGACAGTTCATAGACAGGTGTGACGGCTGAGACAGAGCCTTGAGCCTTTGTTCAGACCGTTTCACTGCGACACTCCCACGGCTCACACAAGACCCATGACGCCATCCGACCCAAGTCTGTCCTCGGGCAACGCGGCGGAGATTTGACGTTATCGTGCACAAAACGAATTGGACTTTTCCCTCTGTTGTTTTCCAAAGGTTTTATATTATGTTATGCAGAAAGGTATTAACATTCAAACTGAGGATTTAACCACACAAAGACAATGGTAAATATCCACCAGAGCCTCGTTCCACAAAACAACAAGCAGCTTCTGATATTAGCGCCGATGACAGTTGTAACATCCACAGAACCAGAGAGAGTGGTGGTTTGCTTTGATGGGGAGGTATGTGATGTGAGTTGTGTTTCACTCACACAGATCTGACACACAGGTTTAGAAACAAGAAGGTCTCGGCTTTCAATTGAGGTATCACACTGGTATATCGGCTGTTAGCTCTCCAGTCTATAAGCTTTGAGATTCGGATATGCAGAATTGGAGAAAATAACTCTAACCCTAAACCTAATCCTAACTCCAAGATGGCAGATAACATGAACCTGAACCGAGCACACTTTCTCCAGTTTGGCGTTACCCAAAACTAAAAACTTCTTGAACAAAGCGCCAAAACCGTGACAAAAATGAGGATAAAAATACAACAAAAAAGTGTGGGGAAAAAAGAGTCAAAAGAGCGACAAAAACACAATAAACAAGCGACAAAGACACGCCTAAAAAGTGACAAAAAATACAATGAAAACCAGACAAAATGTGACAGTGCAACAAATAGTCACAATCAGTTTTGTAGATTTTAGCTTTCAAATGAGTTGTGGCGGCTTTTAGGCTGTGAACTTTTAGATTTGGGTAACGCTGAGGCGCAGGTTAAATGGTTAAAGGAAAATCAGCTGTATTCGAAGGCCTATTTTTGTTTTTAATCTTTAGCGAACTATCGTCTCTTTGATTGCGATTTAAAGATGTTAGCATGTCGATTCCTCATATTACGGACTGTTACCGGAGTTTATAGGAGTTCAGAGAGACAAACTGATCACGCTATTATCCATGCATTTACTAATATCCAGCTGTTGTTTGCGTGGGTTAAGCCTCGGTTTGTGAAGTGGAGCTTTCGGCATCGACCATGAAGAACCGTCATCATAAACCAGTAAAAGTGGAACACCCCACTTTAGCCTGGGGGAAGTTTTGCTCTTTCTAAGTTTTGCCCACACATCAAGTCCGTACACGTGCCTCCCTCCTCCTCATTATATCGGGCGCCTATCAAGACCTGCGTTCGCGCAGTTACGTAAAATAGCATTTACACCTTGTTCTTGCTCTGTCATGTATATTGTCTTTGCCTCCTCCCGCTCAGAAAACAGCTGTGTGACAAGTACCGCATCTGTTTGTTTTTCCAAAGCCGCTGCCTTACAAGTCTCGGGTTTGTTGAAGAAGCCAACAGTGACGTGTTTACTGAAGGGGCAAATACAGACGGGAGTAAACATCTGGAGTATTTGCTAAAAGAGAGACTTCAATGGCCTTTTAGAGCTGTGTGTAACTCCTCGGAATGCAAAGAGAGGAGATCGTTTATGATAAATCTGTGACACATGTATCACGGAGAGTCCAGTAGCTCTACATCTAAGCATTTTGAAATGCTTAGATGCTTATTTTCACCAAAAAATGATGAGTAAAATAAATGATTTTGCTATTCAAAACCAAATTGGACACAACTTTTGTGTTTTTAGATCTATCCCACCATTCATCCTAGCCTGGCTAACGCCAGACTAAAATCACAAGTGATATTTAGTCTGGGGACCACCAATTCATTTTCTCGTAGGAGAGGTGTGGTTTACGATTGTTCATAGCCGTTTATTGGGCGCTACGAATGTCTATCATGCGTCTGCACGTAGCCATAGCCAATCGTATCATGGTATCAGATATGACGTACCTGCTGTAAACTTTTGAGCTAAACTATTTAGAACACGTTCTAAAGCTTGATCGAAAGATGGCATCGCGTCTGCTGCCGTCATGTTGGATCCGTAAATATTTTTTTATTTTTTTTATCCCTAAACAAACTACAAGCTTCCGTATGTCAAATAGCGCGTCATCGTCTTACCGTCCCTCCTCGTTCTGTGATTGGTGCCCAAATCCATGGAAAAATGTCGGCCATGGTCCCCAGGCTGTTGTGAAGTTCGAAAAGATTCGAGCGCACACAGCAGTCTGGCGTTAGCCAGGCTACATTCATCCATCAATCAATCCATCTATCTATCTGTCCATCTATGTATCCATGTATCCATCCATCCATCCATCCATCCTTACTTCCATCTATCCATCCATCCATCCATCCATCCATCCACCAATCCATCCATCCATCTAGCCATCCATCCATCTATCAATACAACTATCAAACCTTCCATCCATCCATCCATCCATCCATCCATCCATCCATCCATCCATCCATCCTTCCTTCCTTCCTTCCTTCCTTCCTTCCTTCCTTCCTTCCTTCCTTCCTTCCTTCCTTCCTTCCTTCCTTCCATCTATCAATCCATCTATCCATCTATCCATCCATCCATCTATCAATCCATCTATCCATCAATCAATCAATCAATCAATCAATCAATCAATCAATCAATCAATCAATCAATCAATCAATCCATCAATCCATCCATCCATCCATCCATCCATCCATCAATCAATCAATCAATCAATCAATCAATCTTTCCATCCATCCATCCATCCATCCATCCATCCATCCATCCATCCATCCATCCATCAATCCATCTATCAATCCATCCATCAATCCGTCTATCAAGCCATCCATCCATCCATCCATTCCTTCCATCCATCCATCCATCCATCCATCCATCCATCCATCCATCTATCAATCCATCCATCAATCCATCTATCAATCCATCCATCAATCCGTCTATCAATCCATCCATCAATCCATCTATCCATCCATCAATCCATCTATCAATCCATCTATCCATCAATCAATCTTTCCATCCATCCATCCATCCATCCATCCATCCATCCATCCATCCATCAAGCCATCAATCCATCCATCGAGCCATCAATCCATCCATCGAGCCATCAATCCATCCATCCATCCATCCATCCATCCATCCATCCATCCATCCATCCATCCATCCATCCATCCATCCATCCATCGAGCCATCTATCCATCCATCCATCCATCCATCTAAGGCTACGGTGGTAGCTGGTACACTTGACCAAGAACAAGAAGTAGATTTGTCTCTACCTCCTGTCACTCGTTTGTTCCTGTCAGCCATTCTTGCCTCACAGCAAGAAGGTCCCGGGTACGATTCCCGAACCATGTGGGCCTATATCTCTGTGGAGTTTGCATTTTGCCCCATGTGTCCAGGTGGATTTCCCCTTGAGAGCTTTCGCCATCAAACCAAGACATGCACAAGCGGTGAATTCTCCGGCAACGTGATTCTGAACATACAGTCCAAGCTCAAAATTTGGAGATGGTTTTTGAGTAACATTATTTAGAAGCATCAGTGTACTCTTTCTTGAATACTCTTTCCGTCATGAGTAAATCTGTAATTGGCAAAAGCTTCATGGTGGAAAAAAAAAGTTAATTAAGTAATTAAATGTATGTGTCTTTTCATCAGAATTGTTTATTTTATCCAAGTTCAGGAGGTGACAATTACAAATCTATAAAGTCATGCCTGTAACAAATGCATTTCAATTATTATTATTCTAACAGCCACTCAACACTCCAGAAGTATTTTCACCAAGTGCTTTTTTACTTCTTCTTCTGTTTAAAAGTAACCTTACTCTTATTTGAGTAAATATTTAGGCCAATAAACAAACATGTCTCAGCGTCACCTGTTTTTAACTGTCGGCTGTGCACAAGTTTCCACGAGCTGCTGTTTTCTTTAAACACCAGTATCCGTTCGCATGTTCAAAAGGGTTCGGATCAGCGCCGGGACGTCGGGGTGAGGAGGTGACTGTCGCTCCCTCTGAACAGGGTCTGACCCCCGCCAGGTACCGGCCGACCTCGAGGTTCAGAGTGCACAGGTCGCGGATGGTAAAGGTTATGGCTGCCCCTCGCGGTTTCCCCCGAGGGCCACATCTCTGTCGGTGCGTAACTATTTATAACTCTGGAACTGCACGGCCTCGGAGTCTCAGAGGAACCGTGAAACTCGGGTCTGGTTCTGGTTTAGTCCCGTCTCAGGATTTCTTCATGTACTGGTTTTCGTTTAACTTTTGGTTAAAGGTATTGGCATGGCATCACAGTGTCTCTTATCCATCGGAAGGTCCCTGTTTGGATTCATATGGGGCCATTATATGGAATCACTCAGAAAGATTATGAGGAACTAAATTGTTGCTCTATGGGCCAAATGCACCAAAGCGAAACATAGCTCTTTATTGGACTTTCGCTGGTGATGTGCCGTTCATAACCGAGTGGGCTAGTTCTACTGGAAAGGTGACGCAAACACAACAAAAAAGCTATGAAAAAAAATGTCAAAAAATTGACGACAACGCACAACTACGCGAGGGGGAACAAATCTGTTTAGGTGAGTTTTGTAGGTCCCATCTTTCAAATGAGGCGTTACACTGGCCTATAGGCTGTGACCTTTTAGATTTGGGTAAAGCTGAACTGGAGAAAATGCAATTGATTAAGGCGGGGGTTAAGAGGTCAATACCTACAACGCACTGAATTATGTCTTGGATAAAATCATTTTGTGTTTTTAAATTGTTTTTATCTTTCTGGGAAGCACTTTGGACTTCCTGGTGTTTGTTGTAAAGTGATATATAAATAAACTTTGATTGATTGATGATGAAGCTTCTTGGATTAGAGCAGGGGTGCCCAAAGTGGGGCCCGTGGGCCAAATTTGGCCCGCTGAAAAAATTCTGTTGGCCCGCCATAGAGTGACCTACTTTTAATACTAACTCTCTCCCATTCATTCTCAATGGTAAATATGGATGCAGTACACTTCTCTCCTTTCGCAAAGTTAAGGAAACACTGTTGTCGTGTCTTGGTGTTTATAGCGTTGTATCATCAACTTTCACAGTTTTACAACTTTTATGGAAAAGTTTGTTGACATCAACATAGGTCATGTTAAAAATTGACTTATAAAATAATTTTTGCTGAACTGACACTTTCAAAATGATCTAATATGGCATTTTCTTTGAGTTAACAAATGAATGAGGTAGAGTCACTGTAGGTGCTGTAGATACAGGTGTTGTTGTTGTTTACATTTTGCACTATATTGCTACAATTGTTGATTTTGTTCTACTAAAACTAGGCTTTTGCCATAGTTAACATTTGTTTTATATAGCATGTTATTTGCATTGATATAATCAAATTCAAATGTATACCGAAAAATTAAATAAAGTAACTATTATTATTTGCAGTTAAATGTGTTTCACGCTTGACATCGCTGTGTTTGGCCCGCGACCCACAGGCACTTCTTCATTTTGGCCCTCGGAGACAAAAACTTTGGGCACCCCTGGATTAGAGGGAAAACGTCCAATATGTCCAACGTTTGTGTACGAGGGAAAACTCCTGCACTTACTCCTGTAAGATAAGTAAGGTAGAAACAAAGATATGTATATGATTATTACCAAAAACCTGCTTAAAACCAGCTTGAGTCTCGAAATGTACAATGTTAGGGCTGCAATGCAATAATGGTTATGCTGAGTGATAGAAACTTGACCTTTTTGTAGACCTTTTCTGCGAGAACTCCCGTTACATATAAACACAGGATTATCTGTCTTATCCCCTTAAATGTTCTTGTTATGGTTTGACCCAGACAATGTATATATCACGGATATATAAGGAGTGACTGATTTATTCATCCCACTTTTACCTGGCACTTGAAAGCTTGAACTCTTTCATCGGCTCCACTTTGCAAGAATATGGAGCTTCTTATATGGGCAAGACCTGTACCTACACATTAGATCAGTGAAATGTTTCTGACAGAGTAGGGCCCATTGGGAATCACGTGTTTTTTTCTCCATCAGCAGTACTGTATATGTGGAGCTTCACGGAGCTGCAGAAATGAGTGATTTGTGTTGTAAGACCCGGGGAGAGGAACAGGAAGTGGCAGCGATAAAGGAAGTGAGAGCACAACAACAAGAGCAATCGCTGTGGTGACAGAGGGGCACAAAAACAACGGGCAATTTAACTCAGTCACAACATCATTGGAAGAGAAGGCAGCGGTTTGGTGGGTTCAAGCGTTTGCCTGTAAGAACTGGAGGGTTGCCAGTTCGCATTCGCCCCAAGCAGAAACCCTAGCAGCTCGAGTGCAAAGAGCTAAGCTTCTAAAATGTTGAATGCACTAATATTAAGTAATCCTGTCCTGTCATCTCCTGCTAAATATCACTTAAGCATCACCAACCCAGATAAACTTTAATATCTGAGTGAGGAGACATAAGAGTCAAGAATCTATATTACACTCAAATAGTTATAAAATTGTTTCCTCATAAAACAAATCTATTCTCCACCTCTGAGGCTTGATATTAACACTCAAACACTGGTAGATTTACAATATGATTAGAGATTAGTGATTGACCAGGGAGCTTAAGACTGGGATCCTGGGCGATGAATGGCTGAAGCAGGAATAAGCAGCTGCGATGATTGGCTGATGCGAAGGTGCGGCTTGAACTGGGGCTGTGATTGGATGATTGGTAAAGGCTGCCATTGATGAGGCGATGAATGAAGGCTGCAAGTACGTCTTCCAGGTTGAATTTGCGCTGAAGCTTCATTATGCAAAGGGAGAGGTCCCCATGGCTGTGAGCTGACATTACTGCAATAAAAAGGAACTTTGTAAAACGGAAACCAATGGAGACTTTACACCTCCCAAAAATAGCTTAAAAGCCTGAATGCAAAGAGTTTTGTTTTTTCTGAAGGTCTTATATTTTAAACCACGCTGTTTTTTGTTGTATGGAATTATAACTTTGATTGACAGGCCCTGGAGCGCTGTGGGGAGGCTTGTAGCTGCTGCTTGTTGCTTGCCCTTTTTAGGAACATGCTCTGCAGGAGAAGCATGCAACATGTTAATTTCACAGACCACATGCCCCAATACCAGGGCTGAATGGTTACCGTTTATCTCCTGTATAGATCTATGGTAAAACAAAAATTCTTCATAAAAACCTCAAAAATATGTATTGTGTACAGAATGGGTCTACAAACAATAATCAGTGTTGGGCAAGTTACTTAAAAATTGTAATATATTCTATATTAGTGATTACATCTCTAAAAATGTAATATGTTTGTATTACATATTACTGAGTTACACTACTTTGAGTTACTTTTGGCAAATTATAAACTGAATATAGCAATAATGCCACCGAGCAAAAGTGCAGTCAAAGATTTCCTTTTCCTTTGCTTTCCCCATTCTCTTGTGTTTTGTTTTAGGACATTAACTACTAACAACTGCAGATCTTATGCACCAGTATCCAACTTGATTTGGTGCTGCATTTTATTATTTGGCATTTTTTTGTTCATACATTTGAATGAACTTGTAGTCGAGTTACTCGAGTTACTTGAAATGTAATGACTAACATATTCACATATTTTGTGTAAGCAATATGTTATGTTCCTTAGTTACAGAAAAAACTAAAATATTTTGTTGTAACTTTTGTAATACCTTACCCCCAACACTGACAATAATACACAGCCCAACAACAACAAAATGACATCATGAGGTGGTGGTCTTTTTTGGTATTGGTGCTGATGGTAATAAAAAGGAATTCAATTCTTAGAAGCTATAACATGTACATAACCATGTATTTCCGCATTCAACATAACCCGTGGTACAGGGCAGGCAAGCGTGGGCCGGCGGCTCGAGGAAAGCATCTTCTGGCAGCAGACTCCTAAACCTTGTCTCTTTTAATGCACAGCATAGGACACTTAACAAACGATGGTCCGGTTGCTCGGGGGCTGCTCCCCTTTGGCAGCAGGTCCAGACATAGGAAAGAAAAAAGAAAAAAAAGAAAGAAGAACCTCGATTCCTTTTAACACACATCATTATTAAGATTAATCTTGTTATCATGAGCATCAATCAGTCTGTTATTACTATACTTTTCATGAATAAATGTGGATTATGTTATGTATCATTGAATCACTTTGATTCAAAGTAATGCTATATGGGTTGTGATGATGATGATGAATACCAGTAATACTAACATGGTAATACATTAGGTATAGGAAACAAAAATTATACTTGTTATAAAGTGTAACATACTGTGAATGTTGACTTAATGTAACGCATTGACTAAACTATGTTATTGTAGCAACCACATTATTATTAAAGTATATGAATAGGGGGTGGGAGTAAATAAGCTTGTCTTCTTCCCACTCCTTTTCAAGCTAGAATATTATGTTGTATTTATTTATTTATTTTTTCGCTTTTGTGCCTGTGTTGTGTGGCTCGAAATACATATTCAAATCAAATCAAGAGCTGATAGAGCTGATTTTATTTTAATCCTTTCCATGCAAGTGACAAGTCATACAACAACAGTGGTGTTTTTCTCCAAAATGTATTCCATGCTCCTAAACAGAGCCCAAACTGCAGTAAAATAGAAGTCTTTGGCCCTGACCAGCTGCCTCGTACAGTAAAAGCTTGTACACTACTCTACAGTTCTCCGTGAGCGACTGTAGCCCCCTGTAGACAACAGAAACACGACTTCCTTCCTCCCACCTCATTAAAAGCAGACAGGATTAGGCCTCTGAACGTGACGGAGCCAACACTGGTCTCTGTGTGAGCCCAGTCCAGGCCGGGATCCGGGTCCAGACCAGAGTCCAGACCTCAGACCCCTCGGGCTGAACCGTGTCCGCTGCAGTTAGAGACGCAACAATAGGGCCATTGTGGAAAGGCCAAAGCCGTTCCCTCCATCAGCATTCGGTTCACACGGCAGGGCGAGCACAGGCGCACGGGGCTGGAAGGTCAGTCCGTTATATAAGGAGTGGACATGGTATAGATCAAAGCATGAGGTGTTACCGTTCATTATATAACTGCCCATAATCTTCTTCTAAAGTTGTCTATGTTTGTCTTTTATTGTTTCAAATGTAAGAACTTTTATAATTGTTGTTGGTGCTTTACCTTTCCCAGGGACAACAGTTGAACACTAGGTCTGTATTGGCACATTTATAGACATCTGTACTGTCCTTGGCAAATAAGTAATGGATAAAAAATATGTTGTTGTTTCCCGGAGAGATGGAGCCTTTGTGATCTGCTATTCTTGGCTTCAGTGGCATGCATGGGACCTAATTCTGGCCCAAGAGTTTTTTTTTTTAGACGGCCCTTTATGCAGTAAAAGGTTTCGCTCATTCAGAAAGCTGCTGCCTCTCAATGTAATCTCAAGATCTTCTGAGCCGTGTTTTTTTGAGGAACCAACTTTGTATACTTGGTCTAAAAAAGGAAACAGAAAATAGGTCGGACCAGTACAAGTTTTCGTTTCATTTATTTATTTATTTAATATGGACATGGCAATGACATGGGATGAACCAGATGCATTGTTTAAAGTGTTATAGCACATGTGCTATAATTTCAACACCTGCCCATAGGGGGCTTTTAGGTTACAAAGATAAAACACATTAGATAAGGCATATTTTACACATGGGAACAACTTTGGTGTGATTTGAGCCACTGTTTGAGTTCTCTGGTAAAGATGTTAATATTAGTCTGCAGTTTCAGTCCAGTGGGGAGAGAGTTCCACAGTGTAGCCCTTCTGAAGGAGAAGCTCGACTGTCCAAAAGATTTTCTAAACTTTGGAGCACACAATCCCCACTATCTGAGGCTCTGGTGGAAGGTCTGAGAGAGCCCTGACGCCTCTCCATGAGGCCAGAGAACAGTGGTGGCACACAGCTGTTCAGACATTTAAAAGTCAATTTCATTATACTAAAATTTTCTAAAGTAAAAGGCTTGTGCTTTTGTATGATATCACAATGATGCCATCTCATAGGTTTCTTGTCAAATATCTTAATTGCCTGTTTATACAGAAAAGTGACTGGTTTCAGAGTGGACGCTGATGTTTGTGACCATGCTGTAATGACAGATGTGAAAAGACCATTGCATGTATATACAATTAAGCCATGTGGTGGGATAACTCTCTTCTTACAAAACGAAAAGAAGTTCAGATTTTATTTGACTTTCCGGCAGACGTTATTTAGTGACTTTCAAACTTCAGGTGTTTATCTAAGATAATGCCCAAGTATTTTGTTTCATGAACCTCCTGAATGGGTTCATGTTCTAATTGAACCTCAAAGGTGCTGTCAGGGGACCTCCGGCTGATGGAGAAACACATTGAGAATGTTTTCTTTACATTTAAAGTTAAATGGTACAGCTGAAGCCATCTTGAGATGTTATGTAAAGCCTGTGTTAACTGCTGCCCAGCCAGTGCAGATGTTTTGCTGACACATGAATAACTCATCAGCATAAAGCTGGCAGTTTACACCCTGACAGCAATCTGGGAGATCATTTATATACATTGAAAACAGCAACGGTCCAAGGACCGACCCTTGAGGCACTTCTAAGTCATTTGGGCTCAGGGTGGATTTAGCGCTTCCTACTTTCACACATTGTTCTCTACTCTCCAGGTAGGACTTAAACCATGACAGAGCTGCAGCTGAAAATTTAAATTGCTGTAATTTCTGCAATAAGATGCAAGTAGTGCATGTACTGACATTTCTTACAGTACATTAACATTCACTCTGAACCTGAGTGAGTGAGCAGTTTACATGAGGCATTACGATGAGGGAGGCATCACAGCAATATCAGCACCAAAGAGAAGTGCTAGACTCCTGAATGTTGCAACCTCATGAGGACAATCTCATTTTTCACAAACTTCACAAACTCTCTGTTGTTTGAAGCCACTAGATTGGACTCTAGTCGATTCATCTCGGAGGGTGTTGAACCTCAAAGGGCATCTCACTGTAGCACACCACCGAAAGAAGAGGCGCAACGCGAAGGTTCTTTCGGTCAAAACCTCTGAACTCTCCTTTCCACCTTAAACATGGCGCCCCTTTTGGTTGTGTAATTTTGTTTACCGACGACTGCCAGGGCATTTTTGGAGCAGGTTGAGTCCCGGTTTATACAGTTGGCTGCTCGCTCACTGCGCTGATTGTTCAGTCTGTGATATAATGGGGTGAACCTGCACCTTTCAGTAATTATTTCCTGATTGTACAAAGAGACTGGGGCAGTAGTCCAAATAAACGGCCTAGTTCAGCAGTTCTCAAACCGTGGTACGTGAAACACTGGTGGTACGTTCAGACGGTATTCACGGTCATTTCCTTTTTATTCACTTTGAGATCATTTCATGTATGATTTAGTCAGGCTTTTTAGACCTTTTTTAGTGGATCATGAGACACTCCTTGCCTGAATGTATTGTAAGCCCTTTTCTGGCTCATAAGTTTATACGGTTTGCGGTGTTGTTTGTATAATGTGCCACAGTCATTCCTCTGGCCCGCTCTCCTCTATTCATCCCATGTTTTGTGAGTTGCAACAATAATGTTTTTGAGGGATTTTTTTTTTCAGTTTTATTTCAGATCCAGCTGTGAGCAGAGGTGGAGTAAGGCTTTTCTACGGTGACTCAGTATTTCCATAGACCAGGGCCAGGACTACAGCCGCTAACATAAAACCAACATACAAGAGACCTTTTTCCACACAAAATCCCGCTCGGTCCTAATGACCTGATTCACAAAATGGCTAACAGACGTCCAGCTAAGACACGGAATTACATGAACCGGTTCCCGTCTGTGAAAGGGCTTTGGTGGTGGAGGTTGGCAATTGTATTTCGAGAGATATATTTTAAGAGACGACTTAAAAATCTTTGAGGAAGTGAACCACACAGACTCTCTTTTCATGGCACCTGTTAGACTTGAGGAGCAACTGGACTCTTTGCTTTGTAACAGACAATCTGAGCAAGTTTGACAGATTTAGCAATGGTTTGTCAAAGTGTGTCATGAGACCATTTTCAGCTAATCGTCGGACTTTTCGGCAAGGTTTCCCCCTTTGCACAGGCCCATGTAAGAGGTGCTTTGGCCTCCATTTGTGACAAATGATACAGAATGCTGTACACAACATGGGAGAAGTAAAACAACATAAGAACACACACACAAATAAATAACAAAACTTGAAAAATCCATCAGCCCAAAAGCTTTCTTGATGCCCACAGAGTCGAGCAAGTCATTCCAGATCCTGAAATGCCAGATCCTGGGTTTTAAAACCAGTCTTTGGCCTGAAGACGAAGGGTGTGCCCTGAGGAGTAAGGAAAGTACTGAGGAGCCTGACCTTGCAATGCCAGGAAAGTCAGGACTAAAATGAAGTCTAATTAGAGTCGTCTCTAGAACTGCTATCGTCAATGCGGGACGAAATGAAAGGATGGTCATTTCATGGTCACATTTTTGACAATATTTGCCTCACTTATTTGAGATATTTCTAAGGTGATGAAAAGGTTTTTGACAAAATGTGTTTCTAGCTGAAAACTCTTAAGAACACAAACAAGTTTCCTCCACAGTCATGCTCCTGAGGAACACAATATTCTGAGTCATATATATTTGTACTAGGGCCGGGACTTTTTTCGATTAATTGCGATTAATTAATTACATGAGGTTTAGTGCGATTAAAAATATTAATCGAAATTAATCCCACTTTGCTTTCCACACTTCAGTTTCCTTTCTTCCTGCAGACGCACAATTAATGGCAATATTACACTGGTCTGTTGGACTTGGTTGAACAAAAATAAACAATATTTTGTTGCTTAAGCTTATGTATTCAGTCATTATTCAATGGTATACTAAAAATCTAAAAAACTTACTTCTCACTGTTCTCAGGTCAAATATTTATATGCGATTCATTTCGATTAATTAATTACAAAGCCTCTAGTTAATTAGATTTTTTTTTTTTATCGAATCCCGGCCCTAATTTGTACATATTAAATCTTGTAGTAATCAATTGCAGAAAACATGTAAATATAATTAATGGCAAGTAAAGGTTTAATGTATTAGGGCTAAAACCTTTTAATGCCAAAGCTTATAAATAGCACTAAATGCGCACTACATTAATGTTATTTGATAAAGATGAACGCCGGCCTCGATCTCGCAACCTTGTTTTTACAAATTGCGCTGTCTCCTCGTTGAGCTACACAATGTCATCCTTTCCGTAGTCCCTCTGGGGGTAATGCAAGTGTTAATGGAATGATTGGAGGGTCTTTCATCTCCCCCTGGTGTCTCTGGTCAGAAAACCACAATTGTAACTTTGCTGCCATTGGGTCGGAGGCACCAATACACACTAATGGAATCACGAAGAAGCTAACAGGCTAACGGGCAAAGCTAACTGCGGGCTAGCGTCACTTAAACAGGATTTACAGCCAAGTTTGAGTGGAAAAAAAAGATATTTACTCTCACGGACAATTAATGAGTGAAAAACCGCAACATGCTATGACACCTGCAGTGGCGCTTATGGCCTCTAGGGGCATGAGTTACTTAATACTACTTTAAAGGGGGGTATTATGTCAAATCGACTTTTTCAAGCTTTATATCATGTTATTATGCCATTCCGTCATTAAACACATGCCTGGAGTGTTGCCTTGGCTCATTCACATATTTTTGAGTAATCAGTAAAAACTTACAGTAGACGGCAGCCATTTTAGGTGTAGCTATGCCTCAGTCCTCCTAGGAACGCCCCCACCTCCTGGAGACGCCTCTGGACCTTTTGTCACCAGCCGAGCCACCAACCACTGCTCCTCAGCTCAGCAGAGCCCCCTCCCCGCACAGTAGTGTTGTTTAGATGCCACAGCAGTGTGCTGAAGGGGGCGTGTCGGAAAGCTTCTTAAAGAGACAGAGGCCTATTTCAAGACGTTCAGTACAGCCATTTTGAGAGAGCAATTTTATTTAAGGCAGTTATTTTAATTTACTGCATATACAGACCAACAGAAGGTTACGTCATCATTGTAGTATGCTATAGACTGGTGCTGTGTGATTGAAAAAAGCATAATACCCCCTCGAGTTTTTTTTTTCTTTGGGGTTTTTCTTTGTGATTAGTTTTGGATTCGCACATTCGTATCCCCCTCTGGCTGCCTATTGCGCACGGCACTTTCCGTCCTTATGGTGAATGATAGGCGGAGACATTATGCTGATTAGTCCTCACATGCACGCGCTCCAAGTTGGCATTCACCAACCTCAGAACACAGGTGCGAATGATTTTCCGACTTAATAATGTTTCGTGAGTCTGGCACAGTTTTCTGACACTGTTTGTAAGTACGGATTTTAAGATGTTCATGAATGAGGGCCTTTGTTATTTAGTTATTTATTAGATATTCATTGTGAGTCTATAATCATTGGCTTTGACCTTGGCTTCCAATATTTCTGTGGGAAAAAACCTGCTGCACATGTGGAATGAAGCTAAGCAATTATTTTTGATTATTTATCTGTAAAAGCCAAAAGTAAACATCTGTTTGATTTATCCACGTGGAAAAAGGGGGATGGATTACGGACCCGTTGCACTTGCACAAATGTCTATGGAAACTGCTGCTTCACCGATGACTGCTCCAAACCCCGTCCAGGGTTAATTAGTCTGAGATGTGCCGTGACTAAACTAGTTGACATATTCCAAAACTTTAGCCTCGTCACTAAAAAGAAATGATTTGGAAATTTGCTTTCAGTGAAAAAATAAATAAATAATAAAAATCCCGGTCATAATAAGCTGGGAGATGCATGGCACGGTAACAGTCATTTCCACAGAGCGACTTCCAGGGAATAATGAGCTCTGTATTTGGGGGAGACCTTTGTACCGAGTCAGTAACATGTTAAACAAAAGTCCATGTAAGACTTTTCCATTTCGTGTTTGTTGATAGAGTAGGGCTCAAGGGGTAATGACATTCAATCATTGGCTTTTTCAATCGAACAGTGCCTCGTTCAGCACGTTCTTCCATGCAGAGATACTCACTAAGCCAGTCAAGTTGTTCCACGTTTGAGGAAGAAGAGGAAAAGATAAACTCTTTCACCTATTGCTCCACAAAATACTTTAACGAATGCTGAAATGTAAAGAGACACGGAAAGAAACGCAATTAAGAAAATAGGGAATGTTAACCATAATGCTGAAGTTAGCGCCATGCTAATGCTAACCGCTAGATTCGAGCAGTTTTTCACGGATGCGTAGTGCGTACCTCCCCGGGTGTGATTTTTTTTTTTTGAGAGTGAAACGTCATACATATATCAATCAGCTTAACCCTGACCCTGCCCTATTGCCACTAACTTTAATGATAGTGGGCTGGTGCCTAATCTTAATCAATAGAAGTGGGGGAACATACAGCCCTGTTTTTCACTTCCTGTGGACAATCTGCTGTGAAAAAACTATCACAATGACCCGATTTTGACTTGACATTATTTGTGTGTGCTAAATACTGTATGCTACTAGGCCGCCAGAATACATCTAAAATGACTGAAAAAGATTGATTTCCATAACATAATTCCTTCCCACTCCCACCCAGGAAGAAGAAGAAGAAGAAGGAAGAACTTTATTTGTAGCTTCAGTTTCCCCCTGGGGGAGACTGACAGAAGCGCTGTCACGACTACACACATCTGCGCCAACGGTCCCTCAGACCACCACCATACCTTCACATACACACATCATTCATCCTGGCCTATTGTACATGTTTTTAGTGGAAGGGGACCTCACCTTAGCTGTGAAGCGCGAGCACTAACCACTTTCACCTGTGTCCCTATGAAGCGTTGCCCTCTGTATCTGTGTCTATAGGCTTAGAGACAACTGGACTCGTACTCATAGACTGATGTCAATGTTTCACTCTCCACCCGGGAATTCAAAGAGATTGAATTAACTATACCTGAATGACTGAGAATACACACTGTAGCTTTGGAAACAATTACAAACACTTATCACACATTTAGTTGCTACACCGATTCCCAAGAAAATACGACAACAATATGATAAGTTTTTTAGTTTTAGTTTTTAGTGGTGGTATAAAAGCCTGCACTAAAGAACTGTAAAGCAGTTTACATTCTCACCTCCCAGACCATGTGAGACCTTCTTGTGTGGAGTTTGTGTGTTCTCCCTGCACTTTTGTTGATGTGGCTGATTTTATTTGAGTTATGTAGGATTCCAAACAGAGGGGTTGGGGCTCACTCACTCCTCCATATGGTCCACATTTGCCCTCCAAAACTACCCCCACGCGGTAACTGCCCCATGATGGAGAGTCTAATGGGCAGGTAATGCACCGCCGCTGGGCCTGGGCCTGTGCCTGTCCCCCCCCCACCTCCCTTCTCTCTCTCTTGTTTCTTTCTGAGGTTTCACCGTTATTAATGAGAGACGGGATATCACTGTGCATTTTTCTCAAGGAAGGACGTCGTGCAATAGACGTATAGCGTATGTGTAACGTTGCTTTCGATCTGGATAGACAAGTGGACTCAGGGCCCAAAATCGCAGCACTTTCGGCAAACGAGTTAAAGCTTTCATAATGTGTTTAGCCATAGAAAGGTCAGGGAAAACAGTGAACAAGACACAGGCCTCGAAGTATATGGTATGATCATTTAGCTTGTTTCTCCTTTTGGGCATTTCAAGCCAGGGCAAAACCCTCTGACCTCCTGGTTTTTATTTGACTTTCAATTCAAATTCGAGTTCATTTTAGCCGGAGCGAAACCCATGTTTTCAGCCGGACCAAGATCAGAATCTGTTTGCGCAAAAACACAACTCCTCAAATGAACTGCACTGTCCAAACAAACGGACGGGGATTCGAATCCAGAGGGGGTTGTGAATTTTATTTATATACTGTATATTTTTCCTTTTGTTACCATTGTCTGCCTGAAATACATGAATAAATGAAATGAATGAATGAAATGATAAAAACCCTAATCGCCAATGGAACAAGTTTTTTTTTTTCTTACTTCAAATTGTTTTGTATCATTTCAAGAGAAAAATTAAATCTTTTTAAATGTAAAAGTGAATTTGTCTGAGTTCAAGTGGGATTTCTGCTCATTCCATTGGCATTAGCGTTTTTATCTGATCTTACATCAGTTCAAACCGACTCAAATTCAACAACAAAAATAACCTTTATTCAAGCAATTTGTAGGTTATTGAAAAGCATGACATTTGTTTCCATCAGGCATTAAATATAGATTTATTAAAAAAAAAAAAAATGTCATTGCTTGATATTTTATGCCTTAAAGCCACACCGTGTAGAATTTTACCCAATAAATACAATTGAAGTACAAGCATTTATTTTATGACAGATATTTTCATCATTGAAAAATACCTTATAAATGTACAAACTTTCATGCAAACTGTCAGCTCTCCTAAGACATGAGAGTAACTTTACACGGTGTGGGTAAGTTTCCAGCTTGTCTCCAGATGTGAGTAAAGGCAGCAGAATTTGAGATTTAAACAGGTCATGCAAATCCATTCTTTGATTACAGTAATAGCATTTTCTGTGTCGAGCTGGTCATTGGGAGCATGTTTTGTACTGATGGCAACAGTATAGTCCAGAATGTTATGCAGTGTGCCTTTAAATTCAACAAAATTCAAAAACTATTGTCCGAAACACATTCAGCTGCAGGTTTCGCTGAACTTTTCTACAACATTTTTGTCCCTTTTGCTCACAGACACTGCCCGACTTGCCAGATTTCCATTAAAATTATCCACGTTTCACTCCGACCCTCTGCCAAATGAAACGATAAATTCCTCACATTTGACTAACTGCATAAGCAGATCTGTGGCGGCCCCTGATGTCCGGCCCATATGTACAGTAATGGTGTGAGTTGGTGTAGTCTTCTCCCTGATCAGATTGACCGTGGCTCTGGTATCGCCGCGCCGCCGTTAGCTTTGATTTAGCCTCCACGGCTGAGGGCACAAGAAAGTAACCCGGCCCCGAGAGAAACCTGCTGCTGTATAAAGTGTCATCGTCTGCGCCTCTCCGATGGCACGGGGCCAAACCTGACGCCGCAGGAGCCTACCTTCTGTTAGTCGGGCCGAGTCACTGTACGGACACTTCTTACAATCATATACAGTATGTCCAAACAAGGGGGGTTAGATGACTGCATTTTCAACATTTTGAGCAACACTTATTTCCGATGGGAGTTTGGATGCACATTTAGTTTTGAAAGTGAAAAAATAAGTAAAACGCCCCATTTTTTTTGTGGCACAAAGCTCCATAAATCAGGCAGGAATTAGTAAGTACAAGACTTGGAAGTTCAGAGTTTGTCGGAGCTAAAGTGGAGATGTTGTTGAAGAATGTCAAGAAAACCTCATTTTGAGAAAATGTTGTTTTCTCAAAATGAGGTTTTCATTTTGAGAAAACATCAGTGTATGTGAATGTATATGAGGTATGTGAATGTATATTTTTTTCCCCCGGTCTATAGCCATGGCTATTTCCATTACAGCGTCATCTCGGTCACATTTTGTGCTACACGTGGATACCAAACATGCCAAAATGAAAGAACGCCGCTCTGTTGTTGACAGAACGTCATACAATAAGCATGGCAAAGGGTGAGCTTGGTCTAGTTTTTTACTCTGACATTAAAGCTAAAATGTTAAAGAGGGGGTATTATGTTTTTTTCAATCACATAGCACCAGTCTATAGCATACTACAATGATGACGTAACCTTCTGTTGGTCTGTATATGCAGTAAATTAAAATAACTGCCTTGAATAAAATTGCTCTCTCAAAATGGCTGTACTGAACGTCTTGAAATAGGCCTCTGTCTCTTTAAGAAGCTTTCCGACACGCCCCCTTCAGCACACTGCTGTGGCATCTAAACAACACTACTGTGCGGGGAGGGGGCTCTGCTGAGCTGAGGAGCAGTGGTTGGTGGCTTGGCTGGTGACGAAAGGTCCAGAGGCGTCTCCAGGAGGTGGGGGCGTTCCTAGGAGGACTGAGGCATAGCTACACCTAAAATGGCTGCCGTCTAAGTTTTTACTGATTACTCAAAAATATGTGAATGAGCCAATGCAACACTCCAGGCATGTGTTTAATGAGGGAATGACATAATAACATGATATAAAGCTTGAAAAAGTCGATTTTACATAATACCCCTTCTTTAAGGGAAAAACTAGCTAAAAGTCTCAATGTTTGACCGCTGCGTGGAAAATCCATGTTTCCACTTGTCTCGCCTTAACTCAACTTACAGTTTTAGCGCATTCATTGGATAAACTTTACTGCCTGAGTCTCGAGTGATGAAGTGGAGATTTGTTGAGGAAAAGGTCTTACATGACGGTGAGAGCCAAAACAGGCATCGGTCCAGTATCGGATATCTGAACTGTCACAGTGACGGGAATTGGTTTATGGAATAAACTTCAGAAAGAATGAAAAGAGTCAGGTACTGGCATGAATATGACGGTTTTGTATTTGTATATTGTAAATACTGTACATAAAATACACGGAGAATATCTGTGAAACTGTATATATTTATAGAATTGGACATAAACGATGAGCAATAGTCTGGAACTGGTAAATGGTAAATATAGATCTTCTTCTTCTCTGCTCCTTTTCATTCCAATTGCACTGTGTGGGCCGTTTTTATTTTAACCTCTTATCCCCCACTTGAGCGCATTTTCTCAAGTTCGGCTTTACCCAAATGTGGCTTTTTTGTCCCTTTTTTTGCGTTTTTGTCACATTTTTGTCATCTTTTTCATCCTGGCGATTTTGACGCTTTGAGACTCGGGTAAAGCTAAACTGAAGAGAACGTGCTCAGTTCGGGTGGGAGTTAAGAGGTTAATGTCCTTTGTTTTTATTGTTTTTTTTAAAGGGGGGGGGGTATTATGTAAAATCGACTTTTTCAAGCTTTATATCATGTTATTATGTCATTCCCTCATTAAACACATGCCTGGAGTGTTGCCTTGGCTCATTCACATATTTTTGAGTAATCAGTAAAAACTTAGACGGCAGCCATTTTAGGTGTAGCTATGCCTCAGTCCTCCTAGGAACGCCCCCACCTCCTGGAGACGCTCTGGACCTTTCGTCACCAGCCAAGCCACCAACCACTGCTCCTCAGCTCAGCAGAGGCCCCTCCCCGCACAGTAGTGTTGTTTAGATGCCACAGCAGTGTGCTGAAGGGGGCGTGTCGGAAAGCTTCTTAAAGAGACAGAGGCCTATTTCAAGACGTTCAGTACAGCCATTTTGAGAGAGCAATTTTATTCAAGGCAGTTATTTTAATTTGCTGCATATACAGACCAACAGAAGGTTACGTCATCATTGTAGTATGCTATAGACTGGTGCTATGTGATTGAAAAAAGCATAATACCCCCTCTTTAAATAAATAAATAAATTCAGGTGAAAGAGGCTGAGGGGGCTGACGGTTCTGCTGCTGCTGCGATGGAGACAGGCAGCAGAAAGTACTTTTTTTACTGCTTAAGGACAGAAACACGGCACACATACATGCCCAGCGGTCAATTCCCATGCGATCCCTGGACACAAATATGCATTGGAAGTTTAGATTTATGAACTGGTTCCATTTTTAGCTCTCGGCGGCTGCCATTCCTCCTCCAGGATCCTTTACAATCAACTATACTCTACTCCGCTTTCTTCTCCCTTCACTTGAGAGGCCGTGATGTTTTTAGTGTTCCCACGTGTAACCTTGCCCCAAGTTATTGCCTTCACACTTACTCCACCTTGAGTCTGGCCGCTCTCTGGGTGGGGTTGTGTGTGTGTGGGGGGGGGGGGCGGGGTGTGTGCACTATACGTCTGATTTTAGCCTTTAAACGCCACACTTCCCTTTCCCCATGTCTGTCTGGGAGCCTGCATCTGCACACGGGGGGATAAGGAGGGTGTGTGTGTGTGTGTGTGTGGGGTGGGGGGGTCCGGACTGCGTATAGAAAGGGCCCTTCATGAGCGCTGCTGCACATCTGGCCTTGAGAGCTCAGTGGAGCGTACAGCTAATGGAAGTCTACGGTTATGCAATTTGGATCCGGAGCGCAGGGTCTTAACTAAATCCTGCTAAGGGCTAATGTCTGAGTGGCAAGAAAGTCCCATGTTCGAACCCCAGGCCCGTGTTTTTATACGTGTTGTCTAGATGGTACTCTTTATTACAGGTTTAAAGGGATATTTCAGGATTTTTGACATTGGGCCTCATTTCCTAGTTATCCAGCGTGTTGCTTAAAGAGGGGGTATTCTGCTTTTTTCAATCACATAGCACCAGTCTATAGCATACTACAATGATGACGTAACCTTCTGTTGGTCTGTATATGCAGTCAATTAAAATAACTGCCTTGAATAAAATTGCTCTCTCAAAATGGCTGTACTGAACGTCTTGAAATAGGCCTCTGTCTCTTTAAGAAGCTTTCCGACACGCCCCCTTCAGCACACTGCTGTGGCATCTAAACAACACTACTGTGCGGGGAGGGGGCTCTGCTGAGCTGAGGAGCAGTGGTTGGTGGCTTGGCTGGTGACGAAAGGTCCAGAGGCGTCTCCAGGAGGTGGGGGCGTTCCTAGGAGGACTGAGGCATAGCTACACCTAAAATGGCTGCCGTCTAAGTTTTTACTGATTACTCAAAAATATGTGAATGAGCCAAGGCAACACTCCAGGCATGTGTTTAATGAGGGAATGACATAATAACATGATATAAAGCTTGAAAAAGTCGATTTTACATAATACCCCCCTTTAATGTCTGGAGATATTGTTTTCTTAAATTCATGCAGTTCTTATATTTGAAGAGTCTAGTGGCGCTAGGCTAGGGCAAGGCTAAAGCATTTCTATGGTATCAGTTAGCCTGCATTAAAAACAGTCTGACCCACTCCACAGTGCACCTGAGGTAAATCACTTATAACGCCAGACTAACCATATAAATGTCGATAGAATAATTTTAACCATTTTGCATTTAAAATAACTTATATTTGAGCAGCATCAGCTTCGTGGCTGTAAGCTAACGCAGCAGCGGAGTGATCTACGAGAAAATAGTCCCTCAAAATGCGGTAATTCATGTGATACAAGGTCAGTTATATTTCAAAAATTATTCTATTAACACAGACATTTATATGGTTAGTCTGGTGTTATAAGTGATTTACCTCAGGTGCACTGTGGAGTGGGTCAGACTGTTTTTAATGCAGACAAAAAAACAATGAAAAAGTGACAAAAAGTGACGAAAATGTGACATAAAAGTGACAAAAAAGATATAAAAGAAATGTCAAAAAAAGTGACAACAACAACGCAAGGAAGAAGTTTAAATGAGTGTTGTAGGACTTAGCAACCTTTTAAATGTGGGTAAAGCGGAACTGGAGAACATGCACTTGGTTAAGCCGGGGGTTAAGAGGTTAAATAGACTTATCTTTCAAAATGTCATCCACATAGCAAGTCAAGTTCCCCTTTAAAGTGCATAAGACACATTAGACACCATTTTTGCTAAAACAATGTTAACACAATTTGTATTTAAGATTTCACTTAAAATCTTACCCAGCTTTGTTCAGTTTGTGACGTTTATAGTTTCACTTCCTTATTGGACACTGACAGGAAGTGACATAGTTAGAGGCAAACAATTTTAAACTGTTGTCGTGTTATGTCAACTATTTGTCACTTCCTGTCAGTAGGTTAAAAATTCTACTAAATTCAATTGCATCTTCATTAAATTGCTGCTTCACTGAAAATAAATGATAATTATTACTCACAACTGATATGATCCATCTAAATAAGTCATATTTTGAAATTAAAACCTGTCATAAGCACTTTAAAAAAAGAATCTGAAATCATCCCAAGTACCCCTCACTAAGTCATCAAGTCTAAAAAAAAAACAACAACAACACAAAATCACTGTGCAATTCCAAAACCAAAGATGAAAAGAGCACAGCCGAAAGCAACACGGAGCGAAGGATGTTGGGCTTAGTTGTGTAGTTACTATAAATTACCAAATCGCCAATAACATCTTAGATTTCACTATAATTAAACCTAATTCTTAGCCGAGAGAGAAGCACTTAAAGCCCCCCTCCCACCGCGCAGTCTGGAGCATGTGGTCTCCGTCAGTCCGAGTCTAGACCTGCTCCAGGGAAACAAACAGGGGGGAGCAGGAAGTGGGAGGGGCCGGGAGGAGACACACGATGAGGGGTAAACAACATGCCCCCCCCCCCCCCCACCCCTCACCACCCCGCACACTCCTCCTCCTCCTCCCCAACACCACAAGGGCTGAGCGCTCACACAAACAAGCTGCCGACGTCACCTTCGGGAAGTGTGTCAGGAGTTCAGAGGGAGCGGCGCAGTCGTGTGGAGGCTTAACACTGATGGTGCACGAGCTTCAGACGCAGCGAGAGAAAATAATGTAATCATACGGGAAAGATAAGCATGTACTTCGCCAGATGATCCAAACAGAAATGTCCATCTGTCCTTATTAGTTACAGATAATAAATTAAGCTGGTACATTCAAGAATCAGGCTGCTCTTACTATAACAGCTGCTTTTGCTCTTAGGATACTTGAGTAACTCTGACGGAGCCAAGACAACTCAACTCTAAGGAAGAAAGTGACCTTAGTTTCATTTAGAGCTGCACAATACCAGAAATATAGAAACAAGGCTAAACTGTAACTAAATCATGGCCTTTTGCATACTTTTAAGTTACCATCAAAGGTGGGAAGAGTAGCCAAAGTTTCACTCAAGTAACTGTTCGGGCGTTGGATTTATGTTTCAGTAAAGACATACAATATGAGAAACGAAACATAAACTAAAGTGAAAACACTGATATTCCCCGAAGAAAATGACATAAAAAAAGACATGGAAACATAAACCACATCAATTGTTTATGTCAATATGAAGCTTTTGCAACGCGAACGAGTTATTACTGTTTGTTACTCAAACAGAACATACAGAACATAACTCAAGTAAAAGTAAAAAGTACCGTATGATAAAACTACTCGAAGAAGTACAGTTACTTCAAAACACGCATTTTCTCCAGTTCAGCTTTACCCAAATCTAAACGCCTCATTTGGAAGCTAAGACCTTTACAAAACTCATCTAAACAAATCTTTTTCCATGCATTAGCTGTGTTGTCACTTTTTGTGACTTTTTTTTTAGGGTTTTTGTCACACATTTTTGTAAGTTTTTTTTTTTGCTCTTTTGTGGGGTTTTTTGTTCAATTTTCGTCACTTTTTTGTAACTTTTTGTAACTTTTTTGTCCTTTTTTGTTCTTTTTCATCATATTTTTGTAACTTTTTTGTTATTTTTTTGTCACATTTTTGTCACTTTTTCATCACATTTTTGTCACCTTTTTGTCATTTTTGGTCATTTTTGGGTCACTTTTTGGTCACATTATTGTCACTTTTTGGTCATTTTTTTGTCACTTTTTGTCACATTTTTGTCATTTTTTGTCACTTTTTTGTCACATTTTTGTCACATTTTTGTCATTTTTTGGTCACTTTTTTGTCACTTTTTGTCACATTATTGTCACTTTTTGGTCATTTTTTGGTCATTTTTGGTCACATTTTTGTCACATTATTGTCACTTTTCCATCACTTTTTTGTCACATTTTTGTCACTTTTTGTCACTTTTTGTCATTTTTTTTGTCATTTTTTGTCATTTTTTGGTCATTTTTTGGTCATTTTTTGGTCACTTTTTGGTCATTTTTTTGTCACTTTTTGGTCATTTTTTGTCATTTTTGGTCACTTTTTGGTCATTTTTTGGTCACTTTTTTGTCACATTATTGTCACTTTTTGGTCATTTTTTGGTCATTTTTGGTCACATTTTTGTCACATTATTGTCACTTTTCCATCACTTTTTTGTCACATTTTTGTCACTTTTTTGTCATTTTTGGTCATTTTTTGGTCACTTTTTGGTCATTTTTTGTCACTTTTTGGTCATTTTTTGGTCATATTTTGTCACTTTTTTGTCACATTATTGTCACTTTTCCATCACTTTTTTGTCACTTTTTTGTCACTTTTCCATCACTTTTTGTCACTTTTTTGTCACTTTCCATCACTTTTTTGTCATTTTTTTTGTCATTTTTTGTCATTTTTTGTCACTTTTTTGTCACTTTTCCATCACTTTTTTGTCACTTTTTGTCACTTTTCCATCACTTTTTGTCACTTTTTGTCACTTTTCATCATTTTTGTCACTTTTTTGTCACTTTTTTGTCATTTTTTTTGTCATTTTTTGTCACTTTTTTGTCACTTTTTCATCACTTTTTCATCACATTTTTGTCACATTTTTGTCGCTCTTTTGTCGCATTTTCATCCTCATTTTCGTCTCATTTTTGTTGCTATTTTGACGCTTTTTTTCAAGAAGCTTTTAGATTTGTGTAGAGCCTAAACTGGAGAAACCGTGCTCGGTTCAGGTGGGGGTTAAGAGGTTAATCAAGCTCATGCGCTCTATGGTCTCAGTCATGTGGTGCAGAAGTGAATCTATAGCAATATGACTTTATGTTTTTGTTTTTCTCAAAGGCAGTCATCACATTTGACTCATCGGGCTCGTGCAGAAATAGAAAGTTGTCGTGGAGTTATCTGGAAAGGCGTAGAAAACCGCCGGTCGCTCCCACGCTCCACTTTGAACAGCAGCAAAGCTTAAAAACTAATCAACTTAACTTCCTTATCCCTGCAAAGAACAATGTCTGCGTCTGAATACTGTAAGGCATATGCAGCTCCGTTTCACACTTTGGAAATAATAACGTGATTTAGTGGTGGTTGGATCCCCTCGAATGCCGCTGGTCAGTGTGGTTTCACGGAGCCAGGCAGCTGCTCGCTGACGTGGGAGGGTTTCTGGGAAGGCAGTGGACACAGGTGGGGAATCCGTTAGCCGCTGATTTATGGCCCCGTGTTGTGATGCGGTCTTTCTTTCCCCCCCGGGCATGAAAAGCGCCTCTCACGTATTACGCCGGTGTTTTCACTCAATATTCAGCCGTCTAGTGTAACAACGAGACGTGATGCGCCGAGTGGAAAACTGGATCTCTGCGGAGGATCCGTTTATTGTTTCCCGCAGCTAAGCACCAGAGGGTTTTGAAACTGAAAAAGTGTGAACGGTCGAATCGCAGGGTGGAGGAATACGACTATTTCTTGCTCTAGTTCTTTTAAATCTGCAGTCTTTCTCATTTAAAGGAATATATCATGCAGCTGCTTTTTGAATTCTGTATTCAATAACTTCTCTTTTATGACTTCCTCAATGTCCAAGACGTCTGAATAAACTGAAACTTACAGAAACTGAAACTAAAGGACACTTACTCACTTTGCGTCTCATTGTCTGGTTGGAGAACCATCTGCCTACTATCAAGGCAACTGTCCCAGTTTACCCGGGACAGTCCCAGTTTTGAGTCCTCTGTCCCATGTCCCCACACATTCCTCCAAAACCATTCATTTGTCCCAGTTTTACACAGTATCTGTCCCAAGTGTCCCAGTTTTTGGCCAATATGATCCACAAAGTACAAACTTCGCTTGAAAATTCATGTCTTTGGGCCATGCAAATGTCCATTAGAAGTAGAAACCAATAAAAAAATATCAAGTCTATCATGTTAATGCTGATTGGTGCATGGTGTAAGACATTAACAAGCATATTTACCCTTTAGCGTGGGATGGCTCCACGGTTGACCATGCAACTAAATCCCAAATAGTGTCCCAGTCTTTTAGTCAGAAAATCTGGTCACCCTAAGCTAACAGCATGCTAACTGGAGATGAACCGATCCAGCTTTTTTTGCTACCGATACCGACACTAGGGTTTGAGTATCTGCTTTCTGTTTTCTCCATTTTAAGATCAATAAAGTCATATGTTATTGTAAATTGTCAATTATACAGTATCTATTGATAAACTAATGGATGAACATTAAACAAGGATCACTGGACTTTTCTACACTAGTTATCCTTGGGTAATGACCGGCTTTAGGTTACATTAATATAAACAACTGACATGAAGTGATCTGATCATTACAAATATGTGAATCAGTTATTTCTTAAACTAAAATACAAACACTTGGCTTCGACAGTGGTTATTTTCTGTCCCAGCCTTGATTAGTTTTCGTTAGCATTAGCATGCACCCGCTAGCTTTAGCATGCTATAGAGTTCGGAAATGGGATGTCATATCGCTATGCATTATGGGATTAGCAGCAATTGTAAACTAATGTAGATTTTAACAGTTAAAATACTGGAGTTATTGTTCACATTAAAACACTTGGACACCACAGTGAGTTAGATTTACCAGCAGTGACTCAGCAGCTAACGAGTTTTCCACGCTTTTTCTCCTTTTTACTGTTTTAGCTAATGTAGTCAATGCAACAGCTGCAACGATGCGCATCTCCATGTAACTGTGAATTTCCCGAACTCTATTGCTCAAAAATGCGTTTGGGGAGGTTAAAACTTAATCAGCGACGGATTCCTGGTTCTTAGCTTTACAATGACATACAGCATGCCCATATTTACTTAGATTTGGGTGGTAAAAGTTGTGTTTTTAAGGTGTTGAGAGCCAAAACTGGTATCGGTTCAGTATCGGATATTTGTAACCGATACCCGATTTTTTCCAGTATCGGATCGGTTCATCCCTAATGCTAACAACACAGTTTGAGCGCAGAACTGTTCTGAAAGGATAATTGTTTATGGGATTTAACTCTTAACCCCACTTAGCTGAGCACATTTTTCCAGTTCGGCTTTACCCAAATCTAAAAGCTTCTTGACTGGACTCGACTACAGCCTATTGACCGTGTAATGCCTCATTTGAAAGCTAACCCTACAAAATTTACTTTTTCCTTCCTTCCCCATTTTTCTGCATTTTGTTTTTTGTCACTTTTTGGCGCCCGTTTTATCGCACTTTTGTAACATTTTGTTGCTTTTTCTGTACTTTTTAATGCTTTTTTTGTTGCATTTTCATCCGTGTTCACGTCTTGTTTTTGTCGCTATTTTGAAGCTTTTGTAAAGAAGCTTCTAGGGTTTGGATAATACCAAACTGGAAAAAGTGCTCGGTTCGGGTGGGGGTTAAGAGGTTAAAGAAAGTATTATGCTTATTGCAGTATTCAATCTTTATCTCCATCTTACACTTCGTCTGTTAGAAAAGGCAACATTGATCCAAACAAAATATCCAGTAGTTTCACTTCCTGATTTTCGAGCGTCCCTCCCCTTGCTCCCCTTCTCGGTGCAGCTGTTTCAAGAGAAGGGGAAAAATGTTGGCCCGTGTGGCTGTAGTGAAGCTGAGAGGATTAAAGGCCCTATACCTGAAAAACGTTCTTGTCTTATCTGAAGATTACTCAAAGATGCGCTAGCGGCTCGAACAACAGCTCTGGATATGTTTTTGATGAGAAAACAACATTGTAACATGGTGAAAAGTAGAGGTCGACCGATATGAGTTTAACTAAGGCCGATCCCGATTTTTGGGATTTTTATTAGCTGATGCCGATATGTTCTGCCAATATTTTTGGCATGATTTTCCAAATATCTGGTCTATAATTCTGTAAAACCTAAAGACTTGCCACTCCAGCATTTATTTTATTACTTTAGGTGATTCAATCATAGTTTCTGTCACAGCTTTGTTTAGCTGCCGTTAGCATTAGCATGTTGGCGTTAGTATTAGCATGCTGCTGCTAGCCGGTGATCAACAATACAATTGCGGAGGTTAAAACTAACTCAGCCATTACATTTTCCAGGTTCTGTGCTTCAAAATGATATGCAGCATGTCCATATTTTTATTTATTGGTTATTTGGTCGGGACAGTGCATGTTAATGAACATACATGGGTCTCATGCATGTAAACAAGCCACACCGGATTGTAGCCTTGGGATAATTTCCATCCGTCGTCCCCCATGTGCACTCTCAAACACCCTGGCCTACATGTTTTTAGTGGTAGGGGAAACCGGAGTACCCGGAGGAAACCTACGCAGACACGGGGAGAACATGCAAACTCCACACAGAAAGGCCCCGCCAGTGGGATTTGAACCCGGACCTTCTTGCTGTGAAGCACGAGCGCTAACCACTGTGCTACCGTGATGAGGTTTAGTGAAACTTAATTTAACAAACTTATATTTAACAAACTTGTAGCAAACAAATTTTCATTGGGATGTTTCTCTGTTCCAATGAGGCCTAGCAAGTTGTGGGGGACTCGTTTTAAAGCCGGCTTTTATGGTGTTGGATCTGCCGATAGCCGATATCGTAAAACCCCAAAATATCGGTCAACCTCTAGTAAAAAGCTAAAAAAATACATTTTGCCTAATACCGTTCTCTGAAAATGCATGTACTCTTGTATCTATTACGTAAGAAAATCCAGGTAATACAAATCAAAAGTGCTTCAGCTGCAAAGTACGACTCCAGGAATGTTTAGACGAGGCAATGACGTTACAATAAGATAAAGTTAAAAGCTCGAAATATGTCCCTCGACTCAAGCACAAAACGACTAGTTCTGCCGCTGCTAATCCACTAACCACACGCCTGTGCACCTCCGAGCAGCTGTACTGGCTCACTCCGCGGAGGATGACATCAGCCCCGACTCTCACAGGAAGTTTACTCCACCAAGGCCGCCGAGTGTGCAAGCATGTGCAAACCCTCTCATGCTCGGCAGATAAACTTCAATCGCGCGGAGAAATGATCGCGAAATGTTTCAGAAAGGGCCACAAAAGCCTGACAGCGAGGAGATAGGAGACAGGAGATACAGGAGATGAAAGGCGCAGAAGAAACTGTAGCTTCTCTGGTGATGAAAATGTCTAACCTTGAGAGGAGGGGAGGAGTGGGACAAGTGAAGCTGAACTTGAGCGCTGGAAGTCGCTGCAGCTGCGGTAATGGTAGCACTTTGAAGCTATACGCATCAGTTGAGTACTTTAGAAATATCATTCCAATCTGGCGGCACCTTTTATTTGAAGATGTTGCAGTTGGCGCGCGCAATGGTAATGGTAAATGTCTCACTTATATAGCGCTTTTCACCTACATTAGGCACTCAAGCGCTTTACAGCAAGGATCCAGTCACCATTCACTCTCTCATTCACACACCAGTGTACGCAGACACTGGAGCAGTAGGTGAGTGTCTTGCCCAAGGACAACGACAGTGTGCTTGCGGAGCTGGATTCGAACCCATGACCTTCCGATCACAGACGATCCCCACTACCACCTGCGCCACGTCGCCCCATGCAATCTGCATCTTTTCTGCAATCTTTTCTTGCGTTGCAGCGGTAAACGAGAACTCATATCTAGCCTTGAGGGCGTAGGCATGAGGACTGGAGGAGGATAGGGAGCAGGGAAGGGTTAAAAGTGAACTGGAGTGTTTGTGTGTGTGATTTCACAACAGTGGAAGATAAGGGCCGACTGTGAGAAAGAGCGGCTCTCACACCCACTCACTGCAAACAGTTCCTAGTGGAACACAAGTGCAGTCAAGAGTGTTAGGAGGAAGGTTTCTTACACGTTTGTTCATTCTATATTTATATTTCATTATGACAAGTTTGAGAAAAGGAACTTGGTTTTTCAAATAGCCCAGTCTCTCACTCCTTACTGTCTTTTCAATACAGTAATGTTTGAGACTTAATTACACATAAAATGTCCACTTTAACCTCTTAACACCCGCCTTAACCAAGTGCTTTTTCTCCAGTTCAGTTTTACCCAATCTAAAAGCTTCTGGATTTGAGCTCACAGACTCTAGGCCAGTGTCACGCCTCATTTGAAAGCTAAGACCTACAAAACTGATCTAAATGGATCTTTTTCCTCGCTTTGTTGTCGTGTTTTTTCACGTTCTTTTTCCATCTCATTTTTGCAGCTTTTTTGTTGCGCTTTCATCACTTTGTTGTCATTTTTGTGTGGAGTTTTTGTCACATTTTTGTTGATTTTTTGTCATTTTTTTGTTAAGTTTTTGCCACATTTTTGCTGATTTTTGTGGTCATTTTTTGGTAGATTTTTTGTCACATTCTTGTTGATTTATTGTAATTTTTTGTAGATTTTTTGTAATTTTTTGTTGAGTTTTTTGTCATTTTTGGGTAGATTTTTTGCCACATTTTTGCAGATTTTTTGTAGATTTTTTTGTCATTTTTGTTGTATTTTTGTCATTTTTTTATTGATTTTTTGCCACATTTTGCTGATTTTTTTGGTCATTTTTCGGTAGATTTTTTGTCACATTTTGGTAGATTTTTTGTACTATTTTTTTTGCTTTTTTAGTAATTTTTTGGTAGATTTTTTGCCACATTTTTGCAGATTTTTTGTAGATTTCTTTTGTCATTTTTGTTTTATTTTTTGTCATTTTTTATTGATTTTTTGTCACATTTTTGTTAAGTTTTTGCCACATTTTTGCAGATTTTTTTGGTCATTTTTCGGTAGATTTTTGGTCACATTTTGGTAGATTTTTTGTCATTTTTTGTTGAGTTTTTGTAATGTTTTGGTAGATTTTTTGCCACATTTTTGCAGGATTTTTTGTAATTTTTGTTGATTTTTTTGTCATTTTTGTTTTATTTTTTGTCATTTTTTTGTTGAGTTTTTTGTCATTTTTGGGTAGATTTTTTGCCACATTTTTGCAGATTTTTTGTAGATTTTTTAGTCATTTTTGTTGTATTTTTGTCTTTTTTTATTGATTTTTTGCCACATTTTTGCTGATTTTTTTGGTCATTTTTCGGTAGATTTTTTGTCACATTTTGGTAGATTTTTTGTAGATTTCTTTTGTCATTTTTGTTTTATTTTTTGTCATTTTTTATTGATTTTTTGCCACATTTTTGCAGATTTTTTGGTCATTTTTCGGTAGATTTTTGGTCACATTTTGGTAGATTTTTGTCATTTTTTGTTGAGTTTTTGTAATGTTTTGGTAGATTTTTTGCCACATTTTTGCAGGATTTTTTGTAATTTTTTGTTGATTTTTTTTGTCATTTTTGTTTTATTTTTTGTCATTTTTTTTGTTGAGTTTTTGCCACATTTTTGCTGATTTTTGTGGTTATTTTTTTGGTAGATTTTTTGTCACATTCTTGTTGATTTATTGTAATTTTTTGTAGATTTTTAGTAATTTTTTGTGTGCTTTTTTTGTCATTTTTTGTAGATTTTTTGCCACATTTTTGCAGGATTTTTTTGTAATTTTTTGTTGATTTTTTTGTCATTTTTTTTATTTTTTGTCATTTTTGTTGTTGATTTTTTGTCATTTTTTTGTTACATTTTTGCCACATTTTTGCTGATTTTTTGGTCATTTTTTGGTAGATTTTTTGTCATTTTTTTGTTGCTCTTCTGTGGCATTTTTGTCACTTTTTTGTCACACTTTCATCAGTTCATTTCGACGCCTTTTTGTCGAGTTTCGTCCTTGTTTTCTTCTAGTTTTTGTCGCTATTTTGACGCTTTTTTCCAAGAAGCTTTTACATTTGGGTGAAGTCGAACTGGAGACAAAGTGCTCGGTTCATGCGGGGGTTAAGAGGTTAACTTATAGAAACACTGCTTTGTGGCATAATTTGACAACAGACAACACCCACATGGTTTTTGCATCGGACACTTCTCGTTTTCGTCTACGGCTAAATGAACTTGGACGTGTTGTTTCCATTTTCCTTTCATAAGCGGCATACCTCCGGCTCACTTGAGCAGTCAATGAAGCGTCCCGCTGATCTTTTTGAAAACAACCTTTGTTTCTCGGCATCTGTTTCCTCTTCAGGCGACTAAACTGGAACACAACTCCATTCTCAATTCTCACTGTTCATTTTCAGTTTCATGTAGTAGTGGTAATAGTACAATATTTGATCTATAAGAACTAGTTCACTTCTGGAAGCACACTGACTGTTGCTACTAATAAAAATATCAGTACTACACATGCCACTACTTTTATCACTATTGGCGCTTCAGTACAAATGTAGATGAATCGAAGTTTACATTGATTAAGGGGAGACACATAACATAAACGTTCACCTGGAAACAAAACAAAAAAGCCTAATCTTCAGAGTAACATGTCTAATTATTGCACTGATTCAATGTTTTTCTATAGATTTATTTGGAAATTGTCATTTCAAGGGCCATTTTCTCAAAATGCATTTTCATCACATTGAGATGACAATATCTCCAAGTAGTACCTTCAATTTTTCCATTCTTGGACTGAACAATATTTTGCATGTTTTTTTCTGAAGGATTTTTAATATTGAATTTCTAACCTGATTTATTGTGTTTTGAATTAAAAAAGGGTGAAATGTAATTTTATTTATTTATTTATTTATTTTTACAGATTTTTCCACTAATTAACATATATCTAAAATCCCCTCATAAAAGTATTTATTACTAATATGTCAGCAAAACACGAACAGAAATTTAAGGCAAGGCAACTTTATTTATACCGCGCATTTCATACACAAGGAAACTCAATGCGCCTTAACCCTGGCTCGTCCCATTATTCAGATTGTGTCGCCGAAAATATCGGACGTTTTGGACATTTTTAGGCATAAAGGGCCTTATTTCTCATATTTATATCAGTAATCTACAGCAAAAGTTTTAAATGGATATCTCTAAACTTCAAAGGTTCCCCTATTCCCCTGCTGTGTCTCGCCTTAAATGTCAGGGAACTGTTTTTTTGTCTAATTTTACTGATGCATTCTTTGGATTTATCAGCGTTAGCAAAGGTTTACTAAACTAAGGAATGGCAACTTTATTCATACCGCGCATTTCGTACACAAGGCAACTCAACGGGCCTCACAAAAGAAGATATGCAAACCTACAATCAGGTTAAGATAAGGCAAAGCACATAGATAAAAATATTAAGAGCTTGTGCTTGTCTCGATAAATAATTGTGTAACTTTGCCTCCTCTGATTCTGTTGTTATTTCTCCAGCCAGGTGATTCTGACTAATAGCGATGGTTCTACATCTGGAGAACAAGGATGGGTCAAATGCAGTGTGCAATATCCATTGTGCAGTTATTCTATAATGATCAATAAAGCACCATAACCTCAATGTTTTCAGTTGAGAGTCACACAACATAGCTCTTTTGTACTCACATTAATTTTCCACTTCTATAGTACTATACTGCTACTACGATCAGAGTCAAACTCTTATTCTCATTCACTTTTCACGTAATCACTGTATTCAAAAGCATCAACAGCCCACAAACATCTGGAATGCCTTTACCCCAGGGCTCTTTTCTTATAAACGGCTTTTCAAATGAGGCTTTGTGTTTCTTCTTCCTTTTAACTTCTGATGATTCCAGTCCAGTCAAGCTTTAGGCCTCGAGGTCATTCTCGCGGTTTCAACTTGCACCTCGAGCGAAAAACTAAATCCTCCTCCTCCTAATGCTCATTTCAAAGTGAGTCAACAATTTATTGCGCTCCGGTTTAGTCATGTCCAAAGTTTATAGAAATCCTCCCTCTGTCTCCCGTGACTTTCTGCATGTTGTGATACCGTTGATGTAGTAACAACCCGACACCGCCATTACTCAAGGCCCTGCGCGCTTAAACCAGTGTGTTTTCTTAGCGAGTGCCGCTGCGTGTCTGGGCGGGTTCGGCAGGCGAGGCAGGAGCTAGCTTGACGGGTTTCAGATTCAGACTAAAACTCGCCCCGGAGAAATGCGAGCCGTCAAACAATCTGCGCTGTTGTTTTTACAGTGCTGGTTCTCCATCATCAGGGGGCCTAGTACGCAGCCTTGGGGAACGACTTGTCAGATCGGTGTGCAGAGGAAAAGTACAGGTTCTTTCAAATTAAATTGATTTAGAACGCAGTAAAAGTAGGGAAAACAGTTATGTAGTTTGTCTGGAAAGGGTTTCTATAATCACAAAATAAAGGTCCAACAATATCCTTTATTTAATTCAGTTCATTTCAATCAGCTTTATTGTCAATAAAACGCACATGCAAATAATCTTTCTTTTAATTCATTGATGGAAAAAAAGACAATAGCACTATAAAAGGAGGCCTGGGAATAAAGAGGATGAAGCTTTTACTAACTACACACTTTACCCTTGGTATGTTAGAAGTATTAGTTTATTTGAGCAATTTACATTCTTTTTTTTATATTATGATGTAAGATGATTGTCATACCCAGACACATGCACAGCCAGAGCGTTCATGTGCCTGTTTACGTACAGGTAATAAGAGGTTTTAAATTGTTGTGTTCTTTAATATGGAGAGAAGTTGGAGACTCGTTCTTTAAAATCAAAATCATTATTTTATTCCCTGAATTTACAATCTAAACAAAAGCTATGCTAAAGGCTACATGATGATGCTCAGTGACCAGCGAGGAATGCAGCGGGGCAAGAGGGGGCGCGGCGCCGTGTCCTGGCCTTTTATACACAGAAGTAGGCGGCTACTTGTTGAAGAACCAATCAGTGTCCTTGGAATGCTTCTTCTGCTGCGCGATCTGACTCCGCATTATAACACACTGCCCCCCAGTGGATTCCAAGAGTAAGGACAACACAATGTCCGCCTAATTCAAATCAACCCCAAAAGCACAGATCATTAAAGCAATCATTAAAGCCTATTATAACAAAAACATATATAGAAATATTCAACAATAGCATAAGTTGATACAAAAGTAGCTATGTAGTTAGAAAGTAGTTAGCGATGTGCAAACAAAAGCAACCTCCCTCTCTCTTGGTACAGCGTTGTTTTTTTGCCTTTTTCGGCGAACTGCATTTGTAGTTTCTGTGCTCCACATTGTTTTACTGGATACTTTTTTATATCTTTGCTGTGTTTTTGGGAGGCTTTTTTTTTGTTGTACTGCAGAGAGTCCTTTCTAGCCATGAAGGACCCAGGGCTTTTAACAGTAAACAAACAGCTAGCTTATGAGCTAAAGAAATTTGAGACAAAAAAAAAGTCTTCTTCTGAAACACTGAAGAGGCACCAAGAGCCCCCCACACCTGCAGCACAGTGGAGCGTCACAAGAGGAGCTACAGTACAGGAATAAAAAAGTGACAAACGAGGAGGTGTCCGGGCAAGACTCACAGCTAAGCCACATAAATCTTCTATCTCATTGTCCCTACTGTTGTTCTGACTAATGTTCCTTTACTGGAGAATATATTCGTCTGCTAAGCTCTTCCCAGAAGATGGTGAAAGACTGTTATGGGCGGAGGGAGCTGCGCAGGAGGAAGAGGAAGGAGGAGGAGCTGACCAGTGCAGGACACCACGCTCTGAAACAGGGACAAACCCAGGAGGTGTGCACAGTACTCCAGTTTCCCCGACCTCCAAAACATGCGGGTCAGGTTGGCCCACAGTGGCGGTGCGCTCAGTCGTAGCAGCTCAGGACTAACACCTGAACACAATTTTGTTGTACAATGTAAAATGACAAATAAAGCACTTTCTTACTTAAAGTGCAATGACAGATTTTAATGCTCTTGAAAATATGACTTATTTAGATGGATTACATCGTTGCAAGTTCATCAATTTCATAGTTATTTTTTTTCAGTGAAGCAGCAATTTTAATGAAGAAATGTTGGGCAGAAAAGTTATTTTTATTTGAATTTTTAAGCTGCTGACAGGAAGTGACATAAAAGAAGGAAACATTCCATAGCAGTTTGACTCATTCATTTCCCATTGACTTAACATGGTTGCACGGCACAGTTTAAAATGTTTACCTTCTTCGATGTCACTTCCTGTCGGTGTCCAATAAGGAAGTGAAAACATAAACATCACAAAAATGGTCAACTAAAGAAATGGGTATAATCTTTAGCAAAATCTTAAATATAATCGTGTTAACTGTGTTATAGCAAAAATTGTGTCTAATGTGTCATATGCACTTTAATCGGCCAAGTAATGAGCATTTCACAAACTATACAACAGCTTTAAAAGAAGAAGAAAAAAGCTAATGAAAAATCCGCAAGTAAAATAAAACACCACTCCATGTCTGTTTTTGATTGAGGATATGCATTATAATATGGTTCAAACTCAGTGCTGGATGATGTGAAAAACAAAAAAATCCAGATTTTTTTTTACTCATATTGATTGATCTCGATTTTGATTTGATCGTATTATGAATCATTTGCTGATTCATAACTGGACATATCTTTGATTAAAACCTAGGCCCAAGCAACAACAAATGCTTCTCTCCAGTTTTATTGAACTCAAAAACCTGGTGCTGTTTACGTGGCTAGTGTAGTGAATATGAGTTGCCTGTTATGAAACAGACGCTCTAAACGCACAAAGTAAAGCTGGTTGTTGTGAAAGACTGCGCAGATAAGCCTCTTGAATCAGCTCTTGCCTACAATCACCTTCAGTATAGTAATATTTGACAGATCGTTTATCTCGCGGGCCGGCCTCGGTTGTTTGGCCTTCACCTGTTATCAAATCTCTGGGATCTTTTCAGGCCCGCATTCGGCTGAAGCAGGTGAGCTTTACTGCGTGTTTATCTATGTAGGTCTATGGCGGGTTGAATGTGTAACTGAGTGTAATGACTATAATGGAGCTGATTACATCCACGTCTGACTAAAGCCGGGTGATGAACAGAATCTGAGCCAGTGTGTGTTTTATTATCATCAGGGACAGAAAGTATGTCATGGGGTCCCGGGCTTATTAGTGTGTGCGCTGTAATCAAAACTAAAGGCGCCACAACCAACATTTCTTTGCAGCGACTTCTTTTTCTTCCGTGTATTTCAGAGCCTTTAAAGTGCATATGACACATTAGACACAATTTTTGCTAAAACACAGTTAACACGATTATATTTAAGATTTTGCTAAAGATTATTCCCAGTTTTCTTTAGTTTGACCATTTTTGTGATGTTTATGTTTTCACTTCCTTATTGGACACCGACAGGAAGTGACATCGAAGAAGGTAAACAATTTTGAACTGTTGCCGTGCAACCATGTTAAGTCAATGGGAAATGAATGAGTCAAACTGCTATGGAATGTTACCTTCTTTTATGTCACTTCCTGTCAGCAGCTTAAAAATTCAAATAAAAATAACTTTTCTGCCCAACATTTCTTCATTAAAATTGCTGCTTCACTGAAAAAAATGATAATTATGCAACTGATGTAATCCATCTAAATGAGTCATATTTTGAAGAGCATTAAAATATGTCATATGCACTTTAACCTCTTACCGAGCGCATTTTCTCCAGTGCGGCTTTACCCAAATCCAAAAGCTTCCCGACTGGAGAGCAACAGTGTCAATACCTCATTTGAAAGCTAAGACCTACAAAAGTGATCGTAACTTTTCTGTCTCATTCTCGCTGCGTTTATGTCGTGTTTTCGTCTCTACCTTTTGTGGCTTTTTTTGGGTCATGTTTTTGATGTTTTTTATCACTTTTTGTTGCATGTTTGTCACATTTTTCGGTCACCTTTTTGTTGTTGCTTTTTCATTGTCTTTTCGTTACTTTTTTGTCGGGTTTTTTTAGTTGCATTTTCATCCTCGTTTTTGTCCCTATACTGATGCATTTTTGTCACATTTTTAACACTTTTTGATCACTTTTTGTGTTTTTTTGTGTGTCTTTATTTCCATAGCTTTTTTCCCTTTTTTTTGTTTTGCTGCTTTTTTATCACATTTTTGTGTCACGTTTTCGTCACTTTTTGTGGCTTTATTGTTGCTTTTTTTATGTGTTTTTTTTGTTTTTGTTTCATTTTCATCCTAATTTTTCTCGCTATACTTTGATGCTTTATTGTCACATTTCTGTGTCACGTTTTGGTTGTTTTTTGTCGCTTTTCATTGCTACTTCTTTTTGCCACTTTTTCATCACTTTTTGTGTCTTTTTTGTTTCTTTTGTCATAGCTTTTTTCCATAGATTTTTTGACGCGTTTTTGCCGTTTTTAATTTTTTGTTTTTGTTTTTTTATCACATTTTTGTGTCACTTTTTCGTAGCTTTTTTGTTGCTTTTTCATTGCTTTTTTTTAATGTGTTTTCGCCACGTTTTTGTTTCATTTTCATCTATTTTTCTCACTATACTTTGACGCTTTATTGTCACATTTCTGTGTCACGTTTTGGTTGTTTTTTGTTGCTTTTTCATTGCGTTTTTGCCTAGTTTTGCCAAATTTTTGTCGCTATTTTGCTGCTTTTTTTTCTTTTTTGAAGCTTTTAGATTTGGGTAAAGCCAAACTGGGGAAATGTGCTGGGTTCAGGCGGGGGTTAAGAGGTTAAGACCTGGTTTGTATAGGAGCTTGATTTAGGCCTGGAGGCGCTTGGAAGGTGAAATGGAGTTCGGGAATGTGATGTCCTATCATTAAGCATTATGGGATTAGCAGCAATTGTAAACCAATGGAGATTTTAAAAGTTAAAATACTGGAGTTATTGTTCACATTAAAACACTTGGTCACCACAGTGTGTTAGATGTATTTACCAGCAGTGACTCAGCAGCTAACGGAGTTTTTTCTCCACTCTTTATACTGTTTTTAGCTAATGTTAGTCAATGGAAATGTATGCTAACAGCTGCAAAGATGGCGGATCTCCATGGTAACTGTGGAATTTCCCGAACTTTGTACAATTCACATGCTGGCCTTCCCGTTTAATTACGCACCCCGAACTGGCATTTAAGTACTTCACGCAAATAACGAGGATTGCGAGAGCTCGGTTACGCTTCAAGAAATAAACAAAACGATGTTGATGTCGGCCCGAAAAAGGGGAAGCTCCAAATGCAGTCAAAACGATGTCATCATTTTCATTTCTCCTTTAAATCCTCATTAATACCGGTTGAAACGTTACACACAAACACAAATGAGGAACCAGTGTCACACGCGATTTCGTTCCCTTGAGCAAAAAAAAACCTTCTGACCTTTCGTGAAACCAGGAAGCCCAAACATGTGGAGGAGCAGCGAGGTGAAGAAGGGGGGGGGATGGGGGGCTGGTTGTCGACAGGTTTTGGCAACACACCTCTCCAATCAGTCAGCCTGACGGGAAAACAAACTAATGGACAGCGATGGCTTCTCGCTGACGGGCCGTGGAGACGGGAGAGTCCGAGCGGCCAATGGGGAAGGGGGTAAACGCTGTTGTGGGCGGGGTTTCTGGTCCAGTGGTCCGACCGGGGATTTTAAGGGCTTCCTGTATTGTGGCTGTGAACATAAAGAGTCTGCGAAGGGCAACACCTGGAACACATCTGGACACGCTTAGTTTCACGTCGATGGTTTTGGTATTTTTGAGGGTTTTAGTGCAAATGTTTAGAATACCATGCTCAAGTCAGACTTAAAACATTCTTGTTGGGAAACACGGCATCGATCACAGGCTTCAGCAAATCTGATTTAATACGTTTTAATAATGCTTAAATAATCTTTTTACTGCCGCACACACAAAAATCAATGTTTCTAAAGACTTGTAGGGCACTTATGGAAAATATTGATATTTAAAAGCAAATTGGACACAACGGGAAGCTGATGGGCAATTTGAAGGTTTACAATGACATTTAAAGCTCTAAATTTGAGCACAGTTCCTTGAACACGTGTAATGCTTTTTAATGCCCCACACTGTAAAATGTAAAATTTGTTTCAACTCAAAAACTCATTCCAAGGGCTGCCAAGAAATTTTATGTGTAACCAATAACCATTTTACAATCTAGTCGATTTGAAATTTGAGATTCACCTCTTTCGTTCAATTGTATTCTTAGGTTGACATAACTGTTTCCAGTTGTCTGAAGTGAAAAACTTAGGTTGACACAACTGATTTAATTTGTAACTGACGTTTTTCACTTCAGACAACTGGAAACAGTTATGTCAACCTAAGAATACAATTGAACGAAAGAGGTGAATCTCAAATTTCAAATCGACTAGATTGTAAAATGGTTATTGGTTACACATAAAATTTCTTGGCAGCCCTTGGAATGAGTTTTTTGAGTTGAAACAAATTTTACATTTTACAGTGCACCGAAACCCTGATTGATTATGTACATTTTCAAATTCTGAATATTCGTCTTTGTGATGAAAAGAGGTGCGAGAGTGGGCTGGAGTTTGAATTGGCCTGCACTGGAAAAATACCACAAAAAATGGCTTGAATTAAGGCGGTTTTATACATATTTTTTGTAAGTTTGGACTGTCTTGAAATAAGATTGCCAATGAATTCGATTAAAATAAGATAAATAACATGTATGATCGAGCACCGAGATCGAGTTTGAAAACACTTTTATGTGTTCAAACTCCGAGCTGTAAAACCCCAGGGTTCAGATGTCAGTCTGTTGTGACACACGAGAGGACAGTAAATCACCTCCGGCTGACGGACACTGATACAAAAGACTCTGTGTTATGTGTTCGTCCTCGGTTAGACCTGATTTAGTCCAGACTATCACCCCTTTGATCCTCACCCATGGCCCTTATGTACAGTATGATTATGCAATAGACATCTCTTTGCATGTCAGTTCCTGTGCCCATTTCAAATGAGGAAGTGGAAAAGTAAACATCATTAAAAAAAAAAGTCAAACCACAGAAAACTAGGTGCAAGTTGTAGCAAAATCTTTAATGTAACATGAGAAAAATCCTCTTTTTGAGCTTTTGATCAACGTTGGTCTCTCAACAAAAACATTCAGTCTGCTCTTTTGCAGGAGAAAGCTTCCAACATTTTAATGAGTAACAGATAGAACCCGGACCTGCCCTGTGCATTTGTGAAGCCCATATTCCAGGGTTAAGCAACGCCGTGGGCCCCGATGGATAATACAGAATTTGAGACTATTATTTAGAAACAGCCACTATCTAAACTCCAGGTCAGAACTCCAAATACACAGTGAATATTGTAACAACATTTTAAAGTTTCCTCGGGGTGGATCTCCAGAGTAGAGCCGCTTTTTGTAATAACACCACATTATGTCACAACAGTTCTCAATGAAATGTAACTTTCACTTCTTTTTGTAATAAAACCGCATTTTGTAATAATGTGCTGCATTTTGTGATCATTCTCATATTCAAATAACCAATTATATAATACCTCTATTGTTCAGTCAATGAATACGTTTAGACTCTATCTATTATGAATGAAGTGTTTAATAATGCATTACTAACTTATACTGTGTGTAGTGATCAATTTGATTACAAATGAGCTGAGAGTTTATCACAAAGTGCAGAACATTATGAGTAAAGTATAAGTTATTACATAATGCGGTGTTATTACAAAATTAGGCATTACCCAAATCTAAAAGCTTCTTGAAACAAAGCGTCAAAACAGTGACAAGAAATGACAAGAAAAGTGATGGAAAAAGGGTCAAAAGTGCGATGGAGAAACAACGCAAGGAAAATGATCAGTTTTGTAGGTCTCAGCTTTCAAATGAGACATTACATTGGCCTATAGCTCTCCGGTCAAGAAGCTTTTAGATTTGGGTAAAGTCGAACTGGAGAAAATGCACTCGGTGAAGGCGGGGGTTAAGAGGTTAAACAGAAAGCAGCAGTGGCTGGCCAGGTTAGAGAGACTCAGGCCTCCATCTTTAATATTTTGTTGCCTCCTTCGACCGTGCAATCTTGCCTTCCCTTGCACATAATCCACCACCAGACCTATTCTGAGCAGTTTCTCAAAGCACCATATACAGTATACCAATTTGTGCCAGCAGAGGGAGCTCCAAACATAGATCAACCTGCTCCTCACTCTTACAGTGTCTTTACCATGCACAGACGTCAAATTCAAGCCTAAAATGTCAATGCAGAGCTTGTTCATAGGCCACAATTATGCCCCCTTTAGATACATGTGTGTATATACGTATATGCACATAGTATGTATACACAGTAAAACATAGTCCCTGCACTCGCACATGCTTCCACACGGCCCGGCGCGCTCAGCTGTGGCCGGCGATAAGGTAAATAGCACAGTTAGCACATCGCTCGGCTGTTTGCTCGGCTCTTTGTCAAACGGCGCGGGTAAACGGGCGTCCGATAACACAATTACAAAGAGTACGCGCCACTGTTGCCCAACCGGGGGCCAAAGGTCCACTGTAATAGACCTGAACACACCTGCTCCGATAGGCCACCAGGACACTAACGCGCCGCAATAAAGGCAATCTGTGTCGCCGGCGTAAAAGTCAACTGCGCTGAGGTCGAGATAATCAGGTTTGTGATTCAGGTTTAATGATTTTTTGTCAGAAGTCGACCAGAAAATCAATGCTGTCACAGAGCTACAGTAGTACGTGTCATAAGAATGAAACTTTCTGCTGCAGTTCATGGACAGGGGCTGCAACTGCCAAGCCAAGGCGTTATTTGTGCAAAAAGCCTTTGACTCTTGTGCGCAGCTTCTTCTTGTGTTTGATCAATTACTTTTACAGTTGCATAAAAGAACAGACAGAAAAACATCAGTATCTTTTTGGTCCACCCACGTCGAAGAGCCGTTCAAAAGCTGCTGATGTTCTTTTATGCAACTGTAAAAGTAATTGATCAAACACAAGAAGAAGCTGCGCACAAGAGTCAAAGGTTTTGGCACAAATAACGCCTTGGCTTGGTTCTATTTTAACAGTCTGATACTAAAAATCAAACTTCCTACTTCCTTATTATGAAAATGTAACACCAAAACATTGTAAACTGACTGGTATGACCTGAGTAGAGTAACCCCATGCTTGTACCTTCTTGTCACTAGCAGACGAACCATCCTTCTAACTTTTCAAGGAGAGTCGTGGGCCCAGTAGGGACTTCTATTATACATGTTTGTTGCGGAGGAAATCTACACCCGCAACAAACAGTGCAAAAGTACAAATTCCACACCAGGGCTGGGACTTTCTTTCTTGCTGTGAGTGACCTATAAATGGAGTGGAGCAGGTCCAGGTTCAGCAACATTTAAGCCCCGTTTCCACTGGCCCAGTGCGTGGCCTACCCTGTTAGGCGAGCGCCCCCAATGCCCAGGCCAGGACCAAACTGGGCTCACCAGGTGCAAGTTTTGGGACCGAGCTGGGCCCTGGGCCAAAGCGCTGAACTGATACTAACGTGATGTGAACTGGCCTCTGATTGGCCAGAGGAGAGAGGACACCAGGAAGAATATTATTATTGCTGCAGTAATAACTAATGGGGATCCGTAATAAAGATAAAGGTTTCAATACATTTTGTCGATATTTCAGGTTAATCTATTTGCCAATGAGGAAGGAAAATGTGTTCTGATTTCAAGCCAGATGACCTCAGAACCAGTGAGAGATGTCCTCAAACAAGCAAAGTAAACGTGGTCCGATCAGGAAAGAAGTCTAAATGAGTGTTAAAACAAGATTCATTTTCACAACACATGCTTGCTATTTAGTTTTTGTAGTGGACTAAAACAGGACCAGAATTAATATTTCACAACATCATACCGCTGTTGAAAAAGGTGAGCATTTGCCCACATCGTTCTCATCACACCTTACAAAACTTTTCATCGCCGCCCTGTTCTTCCTTCAGTCATGTGTATTCTAGCGTGTGCATTCATAGGAGCTCCTTTAGCGACGGAAATGCTCCACGTGTAAAACCGCCCCGTGTCGCATACTGCGGCCAAACAGTGTTGGGTAGAAGCGTACCACGTGGAAACACCGCATTAGTGGCCACAGAATGAGGTCAGTTCCAAATGACCAGGTTATTCCATCAATGGATTGTTTTCTTCCATGATGGACAATGCCAGGATTCATTAGGCTCTAATTGTGAGAGAGAGCGGTCCAGGGAGAAGCATGAGACATCATTTTCACACACGGGTTGGCCACCAAAGAGTCCAGACCTTAACCCCAATATAACCTTTGTGCCATAATACAAGACTCTAATGGGAAATGAATGAAAATACGTGTGTTCTCGCTGTTCGGAAGGAATAAAAACAAAACACACGACCTATAACAAGCTTGCTGTGCTTGACCACTTGAACTTCTACTGGACCTTGCACCTTTAGTTCGTCAAAGGCACTGCAGTCTCATCTTATGTGCAATGTTAACCTTTGTGAACAAAAATAACCCAGCGGGAAATGGGTAAACTACGTAGAAGCTTATTTGTGTCGCTCGTGCAAAAGTCACCTGCCTGTACTCCGTGGTGATGACATCGTGGAAGTTTTTTTTCTCCTTTATTTTCGGAGTGTGGTCTCCCCGGCGATGGTGTTGTCTTCTACCGAGGTTAAGCAGCCCACTTCCTGCAGCCTTATTTGGAGGTGCCGCTGCAGACAAACAGGAAACGGGTCGCTTTCATCTTTCACTCAGCCCGTGCGCTTTGCTGAAAGTGTGCAGAGAGGGGTGCAACAGGTGCGAAGAAGGTGCAAGCATGGGGTTACTCTACTCAGGTCATACCAGTCAGTTTACAATGTTTGGTTGAAGTATTCTTCTACAAAATGGTGTTACATTTTCATAATAAAGAAGTAGGAAGTTTGATTTTTGTATCAGACTGTTATAATAGAACAAAATAAGAGTTCGGAAGACTTTTTCAACCCACTGTACAGGAAGAAGTAGACTTTGTTGACCTTGAAATGTGTTCCCTGCATTTGGGCCCATTTGCTTCAATGCCAATGAAGGGAAACTGCAATGGGTGACCTCCCTGTGCAGATCTCCAGCCAGGATCTTGGTCAGGGGTTTCTCAATGCAGGATCAAGCCTTCTTAGGTGGTCTTAGTTTGCCTGTTCCAATTAAATTATTTTTATTGTCACTCAAGGCCTTCATTTTGATTCATTTAATGACTTTTGTGAACCATTGAAAGTGTGAACAATATGCGGCTTGTACAACTATGAATTTTCATGAAAGGAATAAAACAAAAGTAAATGCAATGAACACAATGCTTTTGAATGCCCATTGGAAAACCTGATCCGAAAAGAGAAATAGATAGGGCTTAGGAGGGAACACTTAAACGGGCATGGTCTTATTTCAGATTTCCGAGCTTTTATTCAATTCCAAAAGACAAAGAAGAAGTAAACCAGACTCTGGCCACAACACAACACCCTGAGAATCTGTAAAACAATCTGCAAAGAATGTCATATTGATTTTGCTGCAATGTCACTCTCGCGTCCTTTGTGAAATTTAGACTTCAAATGTGCCCTTTTAGACCATCCCAGACACACGGCGGACCTTTCAGGACAGTCCCAAGTCCAAGGGGGTCCAGATGGAGAGGAGACGGGTCCCAAATTCTTCAGAAACTTCCAACCTGTCGCCGCATATTTCATGTGTGTGGTTACATTGGCAGGAGAAGATGCCAACTAGACAACTTTAGGTTATGCGGAGAAGTTTCCCACACATAAAGAGGGCATGGAAACACAGAAATCAAATTTAAGACTAACACTAACATTACGCCACCTGGATTTAACTGTTATGATCTGGAGAGGCTGGTTGGTCAGGTCTAGGTTCAGCAACACTCAAACACCCGATCAGCTGACGACCTGAATATCCTGAATGAGGTTTTACTCCATCAATGGGTTTCCTCCTCCCTGATGGCACAGGCATATTCCAAGATGACAACACCACAATTCATCAAGGAGCATAGACATCACTTTGCAATCCAGATCTTAACCCCATTGACAAGCTTTGGGACGCACTCTCCCATCTTCAACAGAAGATCTTGGTGAGGAAAGCTTATCGGAACAATACCACAGTGAATATTAAAGAGCTTGATCCTTTTTGTGTGTGTGTGGGGACTTCCTTTTGGTCAGACGGTGTAGAACCAAACAGCAAATCATAAATAAAATAAATAAATACAATCAAGTTGCTACTAAAGGTCCTTTCCGTGTGGCGTTTGTATGTTCTCATGTCCAGGTCATTAGAATATGGGGGGAAAAAAGGTCCTGGAGAACTTCACTGTGGCACCCAGGATATAAAGACTGAAGAGCCTCAACACAGAAGAAGAAAAGACCAACCTGAACAGACTCCCAAGGCGTGTTTTAAACAAGGGAAAATATGCACGCCTTATGTTCCGCCATAAAAACGAAACCACACACAGGTTGTTCCTCGCTTTCTTTTTTAAAATGCCATTAACATTTGCTCTGCCCGTGTTTAGCCTGTTGCTATGCCGAGAGCCTCTTGTCTGCCTGTTTGCGCAGGAATGCTCACAGAAACAGTACAAACGAACGAGATTTGAAGCTTCTCGGAAAACAAAGTGAGCGCGGAGGTCTCCGGGGGTCTTCTGCCTCCATTGTGACCAGGGCGGCAGTTCCTGTTCCTGAGCGCACAAACACGGACGCTCGAGGAGAGGCAGGGGGGGGGAAGCAGCAGGAGTACAGTGTGGCCACATCAAATGAGCAGCCCTCTGAGGCGTATTTACAGACCTGTGGGGATAGTATTGTGGACTATTCAAAGTCATTCATTCATTATTCAAAGCAGGTACTTGTACAAATACACCTATACACCAGACTGTTCCTACTTCTATTGTTGCAGCTGCAGTATATGCCGTAATATTATCCCTTACGATTATATTATGTTTGGTACAATTAGGGATACGCTTCTCAGAGTGCAAAAGATGGTCGGCTTGTTGCTACAGCTGCCCTGGGGCTGACTGAGGGAAACCTGTCTACCTATTTGCACCAATGTCATCTCTGATCAATACGTCACCACATAAGGTGAGTGAAGTGTTTTGCCCAAGGACATCACAACAGTCAGAGAGGGCAGTGAACCGCTAACTTTCCTGTTTAAGACTCTCCTTGAGCATACAGTAGTGGGACAACAGGGGGTTGGGTCTCATGTTCATGATCGATCCCAGCTCCTGTAGATGCACACTGCCGTGTGTCCTTGGGCAAGACCCCACTGTGCCTCCAGTGTCAGCGTACATTGGTGTGTGAATTAATGTGTGAATGGGTGACTGGTTCCTTGATGTAAAGCGCTTTGGGCCTGACGAGTGCTGTATAAGTTGAGACGATTTACCTTTTTTTAACCATATTTAATACATATGTCAAGTAGAAGTAAAAGTAGTGACGTAAATAAGTAAAAGTAGGCTCAGTATTTGGGTACTGAGTAAGTACCCAAATGTGAGTAAAAGTCTAAATATTTGAGTGTTGTAATCCGACGAACAAAGCGTAAAATAATAAACTCTTAATATTTCTAATGAATACACCCTGCTTAATGCTTAGGATAAGAAATGTTTAAATTGTTTCAGCTTTCTATACATTTCCATCAACTAAAGAAGAGAGTAACCAAATGTTTTACTCAAGCAAGAGTACTGATGCTTTAACATAAACGTATTTAAAGGCACACTGCGTAACATTTTGGACTATATTGTTGCCATCAATACAAAAAAAACATGCTCTCAATGAGCAGCTCGATACAGAAAATGCTATTACTGCAGTGGGTAATCAAAGAATGGATCTGGATGAGGACTTAACCTGTTTGAATCTCAAATTCTGCAGACTTTAGTCACATCTCCATGGAGACGAGCTGGAGACGTACCCACTCCCGGTAAAGTTATACAGTCATGTCTTAGGAGAGCTGAGCACGTGCTTGTACATTTATGAGGCATTTTTCAATGATGAAAACATCTGCCATGAAATAAATGCTTGTATTTCAATTTTATTTATTGGGTCAAATTCCACGCGGTGTGGCTTTAAGTACAAGTAAAAAGTAGTATCATCAGGACTCCTTCTGAAAGTAGTCTAGTTGCATCTTTATTATATTTTAAAGTAATCTGATTACCAGTTACTTTAAGCCAGGCTGTTTAGCTCGGCCCCACTTAGTTTTTTTTTGCAGTTGAGAACGTCTTGTTTGCACAGAACTGTCAGCTCAAAATAATGTATTTACCCAGACTTTGAAGTTTAATTTAACATTTTATGAACAATAAGACATTTTCAGCTGTCAAAATATTGCAAAAAACAATAGTTACTTGATAAAGTGGTTTTGTCTCATAACGTTACATATAAGGTCATAATTTAATAATCCACTACTGGCTGGTCAGGAGAGTGGAGAACAGTGCCAAAAAGGTCCATGATGAATCACTGCTGGAGAACTGTTAGTAGGGTCCTGGGGTCGTTTTTATGAAGGACACGTGTAACCCGGAATAACTCGAGTATCGACCTGCACATGTAAATGGCTGTAAGAAGTCAAACAAGAGGTTCTAGGAATTGTTTTCCGATCGATATGACACTGCTGAATTTGTGTAACCAAAATTGGCAGATATGGCGTTCCCCTTTCGGATCAATAGTCCAGTCACTAAACTGTTCGCCAATCAACTCGCACCAATCTGTACCTCCTACATCCCTGAGTCGGCAAGTTCAGCTCATTTTATTACGCCTTTTCAACCTCCATTCACAAAAGCATTTAGACCAAAAGAATCAGTTATTGCACCTACAGTATATTCAACATGAATCCACTTTATAAAGTTTGGAGATGGATTTGAGTATTTCACACAGTCTAGACAAGAATGTGAAGGATAATAAGTGGAGGGGCGGAGTAGCTAAATAGAATATAAATTAAACTGATTCAGCGTAAGTGTTCTGTGGTGGTGACATAATCCATACTGAAGTACATATACAAAGTGACTGGTACCTCTGGGGAAGTACGACAATATTACTGCAGTATTGTACCGAGCTGTTTCAACACATAAGTTCCGCAAAATGTCAACACAATTCGCAGTGATTGGTTCAGTCACGGTTAAAGCGCTTAAAAACCTTGCACGTAGATATTCAACCCTCATTTAAATGTGCTTGTATTGTTTCCTTGATGTTTGGTATCTGGCGTATGGAGTATGGAGCATTACGGTATAAGTATTCATTTACCGTAAGCATAGTTTCAATCACATTATGGGCAATTCTTGAATTTTTCATCATCAAATAGTGTAACAAATACTAGAACACTGAACGTTGCACTTATTTAAGTTACTATGGGGGTCATTTATCAAGGCAGGTGCTAACGGGTGCAAGCTGAAACATTTTAATATTCTATTTTGTTGCCATGTTGCACTTAATTTACCATTAGATGTTGCCTGTATTAAAGTTTTAGGGTCTGAGCTATGAGAGTAAAAAAAAAAAAAAAAAATGCATAAATGACTGCGCTGCTGATCCACTTTTGCACGTGAGCAGACGCTTGGTAAATGACCCCGTGTGTGTTTGTTCTGGGCTCTATTTGCAGAAGTAGGAACCGTTCAAGAAAGATTTTGCTATACAAACTAAATTTGGTGATACATAGACTTGTTTTAAAGTGACACGAATTGGAAAATGTTTAATTTATGAAAACATGCAGTTCAGTTCACCATTGAGTGGGGCTGTAACATTAACTAGGTCAGTCGTTCCCCAAGTGGGTATTGCAGGACACTGTGGTGGGAGATTTGATGGCTTTTTAAATGAAAGCATATTTTTTTTGTTAAAATGAGTGTATCAAAACAAGCATTACTAAACCAGATCTTGTTTGGTCCAGTGATTTGGGAGCTTGCCGCCTGAAACATTTGGAAACCCCTGCACCGAGTCTGTATCTAGTTAGAGGAAGTCAAATAGTTAGAAAACACACTTCAGAAATCTAAAACCTTATAGTCGGACACACCAGCCACGAGACAAGACGTAAGCTTTTCCAAAAAATATGGGGTTTTTATTTAACTGCAATCAATACTTACAAAAAGGAGAAAACAGTTTTTGTTTCCATAGAAACTCACAGAATTACTGTAGTGAACATAAAAACATGGCTGCAAAAATACATTCAATCTTTTTTTTTTTACTTTCTTTGCGTCGAATCGTTCACCGCTCTCTTTAACACGTGAAGGCAACACAGGAACAAGTAGATATCGTTGTTCGCATTATCAAATATATAATAGAATAAAAGGCGGCCTAGACCTTAATATTAGCTACCTGGAATGTCGTAAAGGCACTTCCTGATGGTCAAGAGGGGCCAAGCAAGTGCATCAAGCATCCAATATCAATAGAAGGGGGGGGGGGGAGAAAAAAAAAAAGAAAAACTTTCCTCAACCCATTTGGTCACAGCTATTGCTCGTAAATAACAGTGGGTTTTCAGAAATGGCGATTCAGGTTTAGACGCTCCGCAAAAGACAAAAAGGGAGGTCTTCGTGCACCCCATTCCAACCCAGAGTACTGTGAAAATACTTTAAAAACACAAGCCCAAGACGCTGTTACTGCGGAGAACGGGTCGAAATCCGGGGATGGGATTGCAGTCCGATACAAGGGAAAAGTAATAAATAATCAAAAAGGCAAAAACGTCTTTTTTTTCTTTTCTCTCTTTTCTGCTTTAAATTACTTTAAGTGTAGTTGCAAGAACAAAAAAAAGTCATTGACGTACAATATATTAAACTGTGAAAAAAGGAAAAAACTTGACAAAACGTCTTCACAATCTTTAGATTAATACGGAAGATCATAATTTAACATAAAAAGAAAATATATTCTATTGCTCATTATCCAGATAAATACAAAAAACAAAATTAACAAAAAATGCATATGATCACCAATAAATATGTTCTGATAAGTTAAATAAGCAGTGACAAGCAAAACCTTCTGTCTGGAAAGTTTCTCAAAACAATAATAAACCGTAATAACATTAAAGAAAAGAAATGATCAAATAAAGAAAGGAAAAGGTTGTGATGAGCGCGACGCAGAGCAGTGGGGGGCGGGGGGGAACAATAAAATAGCTTGGGATCTGATCGGGATGTACTGCGGCACTGGGACACTGGAATTCCCCTCAGACCGGAAAGAGGCGGGGCCAAGGCGGGACAGGAGCAGTTTGATATCGGGACAGACTTTTCCCCCCCTGAAGGAGAGAGGCAGTGACCAGCAACACGAGGACAGACGGAGAGAGAGAGAGGGGGTACAACCAACTTCCAGTTCAAAGTCCTTCCGGCAGAACCACACAGTCCACACGTACATAAGGCTCTGTGACGGGGCAGGGGGGGGCGGGGCGGGACAGGGGTGCAGGACAGAACCGAAAACAAATAGTAGTCCATTCACCCTAAACATGCAGAAACCCAGCCGCGTTCGGTTAAAAGCTACAGGTCTGAGAGTCTGAGGCTGGCTCTGCTGCAGTCCGTGAGCACCCTCTGTCTAAGGCAGTGGTTTCAGTGGGGAGGGGGGGAGGGGGGGTCTAGTGCAATGCACGCCCCGATCCAAGGCCACCTGTGCTGCTACACATTCAAGAACAAATGAAGATCATCAGTGGCACCGTTCTTTAGTTTCCATTGTTCGCTCTGTTTTGTTTGGCACTATGACACATGGCAGGGTAAGGCTGTGCAGATTACAATGAAATGATCATGTCTAGGTTCCCTTAATGACTACATCCACAGATTAGGAGCTCTAACGCGGTGCGGGGTTGGGGCAGAGGTAGAGGGGAGTGCCGTGCTGTGTCAAAGTCTAGTCTTTAGTCGTCAGAGATGGACAGGCGGCTGAAGATGGGAAGGCGGCGCGCGTTGTCTAGCGTCGGGCTCTCGGAGCCGCTCAGACTCCCTCCAGAGCTGCTGTAGCCCTCCTGATCTGAGAGAGAGTCCGGGGGACTACAGGGCGGGTCGAACATGTGGGGTGACTCCACCATGGGTCTGAAGTAATAGGCCGCATTGGTGGGCGAGGGCGGCCCGCTGGGCTCTGAGCCTGTGGGACCTGTCCCCAGGCTGGGCCCGAACAGGCTGGCCAGCTCCTGGCTGGAGTAGGTGAAGGGGTTACAGCTGGGCCACTCGGGCAGCTCGTCAGTGATGAAGGCGGGAGGGGGGGTGACGGAGGTGGGGCTGTCCCTCAGCCCGGCTGAGCTGGAGAAGCCCGCGAAGCTGAAGCTGTGCTGCAGGCGCGGCCGCTCCAGTTTGTTGGAGGCATTGAGGGCGCTCTGGGGTGGGCCACGGCGCTCCTCTGCGTTGTGGATGAAGTGGCAGCGTGGCCCGTAGGGACAGAAGCCAATGGTGTGGAAGGTGCGGCACAGCTCCGTCTTGTATTTGGGGTGGCGGCTGAGGCTGCGCAGTTCATGGATGCCATGAGCAAACTGACACTTGTCGCCGTATTTACAGGAGCCGTTCTCCTCGAAGGGTCGGCACAGCTCCGTCTTGTAGCGGCTGGAGTTGACCTGGCTTCCCCCGGTGGGACTGGGCGGGCCCAGGCACTTGTTGAGGAGCCGCTCTCCTGTTTCAGAGAAAGAGCGCTCCCTCATGCGGTTCTCCTTGTTGTTGTTTACCCCTGAGAGGAGAGCATGGTCCGAGGCCTTCAGACTGTTGAGGAACTGGTTCTGGCTGAACTTTGTGCTGCTGACAGAGTGCCGTCTCTGGTACACGGAGGGAGAGCCCACTGCCTTCCTGTCCAGCAGGGCTGAGGCTGGGCTCGAGAGGGGCACACTGGGGCCAGTGCAGGGCATGGACATGCTGTGAGGGGCAGCCAGGCTGTTGTTGTAGCTGAGCATCTTGTTATTCTGGAAAAACACAGAGGGCAATAGATCAGAACAAACGTCTCGGACAGCGACACTGAATGTGGTTCTCATTAGCCATGAGTTACTGCTGGAGATGAAACTGCCTTCCCTTGCATGACTGCGGGCTTTTGGCTCCCACACTTTGAGCGGATACAGGCCTATAGAACAGCAGCTGGTTTGGCACGTTGCCCTGGTTAGGAATGTGTGGCTTTTAGTAAATGGAGCAGAGCGCATGAGAGGCGCCGCATCATTTGAAAGATAATGAAAATGTCCCAGTGGCCTGTTGAATCACAGGCGAAAAAGAACGAGTCGATTCACTCCCAAATGAGAGATGTTTATTAATCACTAATTTGCATGACTAAGAGCCCGACTCCACAAACCGCGGGAGGAAATTGTGCCACAGGAGAAGTCCAACACAGAGCAGCTTTACATAATGCAAAAGCTCAACAATACAAGCCGTTCCGCTCGGAGAAAAAAACAAAAAACGCTGCTTTTTCGGGCCAAAGTTAATATCAACGCGGTGCCAACCCCGGCGGACTTACATGGGGCTGCGCCAGGCCAGAGCCACACAAATCCGGTCAATGATTAGCGAGTGTGGGGAGCATTAAAAGTGGCGCAAAAAAAAGTGTCCGAATTTGCAGATACACGGCTTTTCACGACAGCTCAGCCCCTTTTGATCACGTGAGCAGATCAGTAAAGTCGGTATGTTACTGTCGTCTATGTAAATACAGGTTTGGATCGTGTAGCAACCTGTGGAGTCACGTTACCGCCAGCTTTGACGCACGCAAAATCATAGATTCTGATGTTTAAAAAAAAAAAAAAAAATCTGAACTAACAGGTGTTTTAAGTGACACGAAATCAAAGCTAACCCGTGGTAGCACGAGCACGAACCCGCTTTCCAACTTTTAAGCGACTGCAGTGTGGAGAAAAAGGCACGCTTTTTTACGCAGAGTTCTTGATGGGAAAACGGTGTGCAAAAGCTACAGAAATCGAGCCGCTGCCTGTTTGTCAAACGGTGGTGTTTTTAGGAGGGAGAAATAGGTGGAGGAAAAAAGGGCACGTAAAGGCTTCATGGAGGGGTGGGGGGGGAACAACTGCTGCGCCTCATTCCAACACAGCGGCGGCTACGTGCTAACAGCTAACGCTCCAGCAGCAGCAGCAACAGGCAGAGGAGGAGGAAAAAAAAGTTTTTGTAAGTACCTTGTTCAATACTTCAAAGTCGAAGAAAGGCGACACTACGGCTGTGGTCATCCTTGCAAGCGACCCGACTCCACTGAAGAGAAAGAAAGGGACGAAGGAAGGGAGGAAAAAAAAAAAAAAAAAAAAGAGTGCGCGCCTGGTAGTAGAGCGTAAAGTTGCACGGCTTCACGGGGATTCCTTTTGCAGCTCCAGTCTGTTCGCTGTGGCCCTGCAGATCTGCCCCGCTGCCCTGGCTGCGGCGCTCGACATTTCGGTTATAAACTACGCGCGGGGAAGCGGGAGGAGCCTCTTGAACTCGGGGGGGGCGGTAACCTGCACTTCTTCAGCCGCAGGAGGGGGGTACAAGCTCGCAGCGCTTTTGTCTGGCACTCCTCCTCCTCCTCCTCCTCCTCCGCCGCGCAGCCAGAGCGCATGGAAGTTTTTTTTTCTTCTTTTTTTTTCTTTTCAGCAACAAGAGCAAAACTTTATGTCATCCGATTGAGCTCGCTTAATTTGATGCACGCGCGCTTTGGCACGTTTCAGTCCTCGCAGCCGGGGTCACCGCGCTGTAACCTTTTGTACCGTGAGCTATTTCTGAGAGCGTTAGATAAACATTGTAACTGTCTGGAGCAAATTATTACAACCATGGAATGACCCCGGGACTTTAGACTGTGAAGTCAGTGTCAAACCTGGATGTGCTTGTAATAGACAATTATTGAGTAAAGGAAATTTGGAGAAGCAGAGAGCCTAAGGTAACGCTGCACGTGGGAACACTTTTTAACAACATTATTATCCAAGGACTGCCCACTTTTTTCAGACACTCCCCCCCCCCCCCATTAACGCCCCCGCCTAAACCACACACATTTTCTCCAGTTCGGCTTTACCCAAATCTAAAAGCTTCTTGGAAAAAAAAACTCTTCAAAAATGTGACATAAACGCTGCGACAACGCGACAATAAAAGTTGTTCTAAGTTTTTCTAGGTCTTAGATTTCAGATGAGGCGTTACTCTGGCCTATAGGCTGTAAACCTTTTGAAAATGCACTTGGTTAAGGCGGGGTTAAGAGGTAAAATAATATATACATGCATAGTCAATTTTGCCAAAGCTTAAAGGGATATTTCAGGATTTTTGACATTGGGCCTCATTTCCTAGTTATCCAGAGTGTTCAACAACACTCTGGATAACTAGGAAATGAGGCCCTGTGTCAAAAATCCTGAAATATCCTTTAAATGCATGTTTCCAATCAGGGGGCAACGTCAGGCCCTCCAAACTAGAACCTCTGGCTCTCAAGAGGATTTTGAAGAATATTGTTACATAAATCAGAGATCAAGATCGCCTGTTAAAGTGCGCTAGAAATATGAAAAAATACTGTCAGTTGCTTTAAAATCTCTTAGCAGGACACCCATTTAGGCCATATCTCATGTACAACGCTGGCATTCGTAGAAAGTGATGCTTTACTTTGGCCTAAAATTGGAGGATCCTGCCCTCCACCAAGCAAACCCGCCTACCCATGCTGTATGTGAGGTATAAAGGCTCTGTACCTGATTTATTTTGTTTACTTTACAAACCATGGGAAGAGCGAGCACGTACATTTAGCAGTCAGTTGTTGTCTGAACTCATTCTTAAAGGAACAGGCCACCGTTTTTACATACTGAGATATGTTCTTACCTTAGCTTAGACGAGTTCATTTGTACCTGTCTGGTCTTCACGTGTGCCTTCTGTAAAGTAAACACAGCACAGACGGCGTTAGCATTTAGCCTCTCTCTTCTCCTCTATAGCTCCAAACGAGGTGAAGATAGAAGCTACCAAACTCTTCCACGTTTTCCCTATTTAAATATGGTTACATGAAGTGTTACACTACAAAGTATAATTACACAAAATTAAACAATGTGAATTTTCTAAGCGGATAAAAGAGGAACTATATTGTAAGGCGTAATAATACCAGGAATACTTCGGCATCCGCACAGTAAAGTGAAGATATCACTGCGCGGATGTCGAATTACTCCTGGTATTATTACGCCTTACAATATAGTTCCCCTTTTTATCCGCTTAGAAAATCCACATTGTTTAATTTTGTGTAATTATACTTTATAGTGTAACACTTCACGTAACCATATTTAAATAGGGAAAATTTGGAAGAGTTTGGTAGCTTCACCTCGTTTGGAGCTATAGAGGAGAAGAGAGAGGCTAAATGCTAACGCCGTCTGTGCTGTGTTTACGTTACGGAAGGCACACGTGGAGACCAGACAGGTACAGATGAACTCGTCTAAGCTAAGGTAAGAACATATCTCAGTATGTAAAACGGTGGCCTATTCCTTTTAACTTTCCTAACACACTTTATAACATCCCAATTCTTCACGGGAATGCGTTGATAAGCACATTTCACAACTTTAATGAGCACGTGCTGTCACGGTAATGCAAACAACAACCGGCATGCTCACTTATGATTGATTAAAAAAAAAAGATGTCTATTTTACCACTAGGCGACTGGACAAACATATCAGGTACAGGGCCTTTTTAAGACTAATAGATATACAGCTAAACGTATGGGAGTGACGTGTTTTATGGCCTATATAGTTTAATTTTTCTAAGTGTCCATGTTTATCCATCTCGGGACCGGGCTACCACTCTCTCTCTCTCCCCCCCCTGTTCATTAATTTACTCTTAATTACTCCTACGTCACCGCGTGGGGCTTTCCACCGAAACACGACCCCCTCGCTTTCAACCCCCGTCCCATAACCACAACTATTTCCGAGCCATTAAGATTTATCTGTAGCGCGCGCGGATTTCCTCCAACCCCACAAACCGTGCCCTTCCTCCCGCGTAAGGCGATATATACAGTGACCTCACGGTGATGTTACAAAGCGGCCGGCAGTCACATCACCGGGGACCATAGTAACTAATACGCGGGCCTATTGTTGCCCGTGCGCCGTCTCCCGCCTTTTGGCCATGTGCGCAGCCCGGCGTCACGGATTGGGTTGCTTTAGAACATAGGAGAAAGAGAGAGAGAGATAGAGAGAGAGAAGGGGGGAAGTTAGTGGGCGGAGTTTTGGGAGAATGGATAAAGGGGGGAGGTGGGGTTAGATTTATGGGGCCGTTTATTGCTGAGCTGTGCCCCGGGGAAGTGAGGGGCCTGGGGGGGGGGATGAGCGTTCCCTTTCCTCCGGAGCTCACAATGGGGGTGGACACTAAAAACTAAAAACACCCCTCTCCCTCTCTTTTCTGTTTCTTTCTTTCTCTCTGTTCAGAGCGAGTTGTGATCTGGGTCACGTCACTGCTTTTTGTACATAATGTGCAGGTTTTTTTTGTTTTTGTTTTTTTCCTCCGGCCTGGATGTTATCTGCGAGCTTTAAAGGGAGGGCTGCGCTCGCCGAGTAACTGAGTGCAGCAGCAGAGTTCTCAGCAAATGCATGTGAAGGCTGTTGTTAAAGCTGGGGTACCTGATTTTTCCTGTTCAAACAGTGACATGTTATGTTTTGGCCCAAACTTGTTTCTAGTTCTCACAGTCCCTCCTGTGTATTAGCACTGTTCAATGAATTTAATTATATGCACCCATATACAGCATTGAGTGGTGACAAAGTGAAGCAGAGATTCGACTTCTATCATCCATTGCTCAATAAAACTTTAGGTGAAGACAATACAACAAGGTCTGTGTTTTGCTGTGTTTACAACAGACTCTGAGGTGGCAACAATAAATGTATTCTACAACACCAAAACATCAGGTACCCCAGCTTTAACCGCGCCTTAACGGAGCGCCTCTTCGCCAGTTCGGGCTTTACCCAAATCTAAAAGCGTCTGGACCGGGGCTTTAAGCCTTTAGGCCAGTGTAATGACCTCATTTGAAAGCCTCATTGCTGTAGTACCTCCATATAGCCGCTAGTCCCCCATTGGAATCCATTGTACTTTAGACATGTTAAAAACAACTTTAATGCCTGGTGCCTAATTTTCCTAAACTGTCTACAGCTAGATATTCCTCCTGTGATTACGCTGGGTTAGAAACAATCAGAGGCACCGGGCTGGTTATGGTAGGATTAATTTTAGAAATCTCGTACTTAATGAGGTCGGACTGTTAGCATTGGAGCTGCGCGAGCTACACGTCACACAAGGGCCGAGTCTACAGTGAAGATCCCGCCCTTATGCCCTTATTAGGAACATGCTTCGTCAGAGCTGGGGAGGAGGAGTCTGTAAATCCGCCATGATTTCCCCCTCGAACGTGGTCATTGTGGTAAACGGGGAGGAGTGAGTAATAACGGTCTATTAATAATATGTCTATGGCTAAGTCCCACAAAACTCGTCGAAAGGAAAAGCTTCCGTGTTATGATTGGCGTGGTTGGTTGTGTTTTCGCATTGAGTTGCCTTGTGTAGGAAATGCGCAGTGTAAATAAAGTTGCCTTGGCCTTGCCTTTTCATCCCGTTTTTTTGTTGCGTATTTGACATGTTTTGGTCACATTTTAGTTGCTGGATCACAGTTACATTACACATGCACACACACACGTACACACAAAACGGCCACAACACAACAAAAAGCAATGAAAACACGTCAAAAATGTGGCAAAAAAGCAACAAAAATGTGGCATACGAAGAGATGCTGTCAAAAGTGACGACCAGTCCTTGTTCATATAGTTGAAATAACTATGTGAGAAAAACATTTCTGATCCTTGAAGGCGAAAGGTCTGAAACTGTGGCCTCATGTCGCCGATATTCACAACATTTAAACTGAAATGAGAAATAAAAACATAGAATCCCTCTTTTTTTGTCAATAAGGAGGTGGACAGTATACAAAATCTTTTTCTTAATTGTGACCAGAGAGATCCACATACACACATAGACTATGCCATCTAAATGTACTTTATTTTTATTTTTTACGAGTGATCTGACGGTTTACAACATAGCCAATCGGTCGCTAATTTGACAGACGGAAATGTACCCACTATATTTAACATCAACACCGTTTTGGAACTTTTCCCTGTGATTACAACACAAATTCAAATGATTTCAAAAGTGAGTGTGTCTGTGTCGGGCTGATCCCAGGTCCTGTCGTTCCCCTGTCCGCGATGGTCCGCTCCTGCCTACGGAGCCGCCGCCCTGACTTTTCCCTTTCAAGATATTGACAACTTAAATACTTGCAGGAAATGTCACTTGAGACTTATAGTCTGTAAACCAATCCCCGTGAGCCTTATAGTTCATGGTTATGGCTCAATATACTTCAGTGTTCACGCTCCTGAACTCGCTCACACATTTCAATGGCGGTGTGGTTTGTTTGGGCCGAAATTAGGAGCCTGATTGACCCACACATGCGCAGTCGAGATGGGCATTGGGCTTATTGAATTCATGAGAAAATGGCTATTGCATCTCTATGTTTTATGTCACTCTTGAACATTTTGAATAATGTAGATGTCGAGAACAGACAAAAAAAAAAACAACAACATGAAAACAAGCTTTTATTTGAAGGTAATCTGCACTTTCAGTCGTCTGTGCCTGGAGCCAACATGTTACTGCCTTCGACGTTTCTCAGAAGACGTCTCATTGCAGTTACTCTCCCATCTTGGAGGAGGGACACACCTGTTTCCTGCCTCTGTGAAATAAAACCATCTCCTGGGGATAAAGTCAGATGTTCCTGTCTGAAACAACCGCACGCGTAACTGAAAACTGTCAGGCTGGGAAAAAATGTAAGTTCAGGCCTTTGTTTGGTCTTCTGTCCAATTTTTTTGCAGCAGAGTGAGAGTCAAGACATTTCTGATCGGAACAACTGCAGAAATAAGGACTTTTAAGCCAAAACTGAAATGCAGTGGAATTGAACAAACCTGCTCTAAAATGAAGCGAAATAAAAGTCAAATATATTCATCATCTACCTCCCTTCATCCACTCAATGACGTCTCTACCTGCTGGGAGTTATTTATCTGTTGCTTTACATACAAACTGTCTCACATTTCTCCGTGTTTTGGTCATTGTCAAGGTCTAAGCTGCTCCTTCACAGCACATTTCACACACACAGGCATGTGAGTGTAGTGCAGGAGAGCGGCCAGCGGGGGGCGTAGTTCTTCCCATTGCAGTAGGACTTAACTTCTTCATAGTCAATGTTTGCCTTAACCTCTTAACCCCCGCCTTAACCGAGCACATTTTCTCCAGTTCGGCTTTACCCAAATCTAAAAAGCTTCTCGACTGGAGAGCAACAGTGTAACGCCTCATTTGAAAGACTTACAAAAGTGATCATAACGTTTTTTGGTTTTTTTTGTCACGCTGTCGCCATGTTTTTGTCACATTTTTAAATCGTTTTTGACTCTTTTTTTTAATCTCGATTTTTGTTGCTTTTCCAGCACGTTTTTGTCACTCTTGTTGCTGTTTGTTGGGTTTTCGTAATTTTTTTTGTTGCTTTTTGTTGTGTTTTCATCCTCGTGTTCGTCGCTATTTGAGCTTTACCATGATGTTACAATGTTGTTTTCTCATCACAAACAGGCCTGGAGCTGTGTTTCGAGCCTCTAGCGCATCTTTGAGTGATCTCTGAATCTTTTCCAGACGCTATTCTCCCCAAAAAGCTCCTCCTGAGGTCCGCCGTATCCAGGACAGTGTACGAAAAAAAGATGAATGAATGAATGGGGAAATTTCGATATTGGGGACACAAATCTAAAAGCGTCTTGCAAACAGTGTCAACATAGCGACGAAAATGAGGATGAAACGCAACAAAAAAAGTGTCAAAAAAGATCAACATAAACGTGCCGGAAAAGCAACAATAGCGCGATAATAAAAGCAACAAAAACACGACTAAAGAGTGATGAAAACAACAAAAAAGCCACCAAAAAGTGACGATGAAAACACGACCAAAAAAACCATAAAAAGAGACACTGGCCAAGCTTTCCAGTCGGGAAGCTTTTAGATTTGGGTAAAGTCCAACTGGAGAAAATGCACTCGGTTAAAGTGGGGGGTAAGAGGTCAAACAAAAAATTCTGTGCAATGTCAGTCAAAACTGTAGATGAATGTGTTTTGTACCATAATTCACATATTTTCGAATGAAGTTTCACTGTAAAAAATAGTTGAGCTATGTCATTATTTATCCAAAAAAAAAAAAAAAAGATTTAATGGGATATTTCAGGATTTTTGACATTGGGCCTCATTTCCTAGTTATCCAGAGTGTTGTTGATGTCTGGAGATATTTTTTTCTTAAATTAATGCACTTCTTATATTTTGCAGAGTCTAGTGGCGCTAGGCTAATGCTAGGCTAACGCATTTCTATGGTAACAGCTAGCCTGCATTAAAAACAGTCTGACCCACTCCACAGTGCACCTGAGGTAAATCATTTATAACGCCAGACTATCCATATAAGTGTCTGTGTTAATAGAATAATGTTTGAAATATAACTGACCTTGTATCACATGAATTACCGCATTTTGAGGGACTATTTTCTCGCAGATCACTCCGCCGCTGCGTTAGCTTACAGCCACGAAGCTGATGCTGCTCAAATATAAATTATTTTAAATGCAAAATGGTTCAAATTATTGTATTGACACAGACATTTATATGGTTAGTCTGGTGTTATAAGTGATTTACCTCAGGTGTGAAATGCATTAGCCTAGCATTAGCCTAGCGCCACTAAGCTCTTCAAATATAAGAACTGCATGAATTTAAGAAAAAAATATCTCCAGACATCAACAACACTCTGGATAACTAGGAAATGAGGCCCAATGTCAAAAATCCTGAAATATCCCTTTAATACAAGTTTGTATCCAATTGAATGCTTTTCATTAACATTTCAGGCCTTAAAGCTGCTTCAGTTCCTACTTTAGTCACAGTTAGTCCTGTTTTCTCTTCTTGTTTAGCCCCGGCTCAGTTGCTCTGTTTCATATTCCTGTGTGGGGCGGCTGTGGTCATCTGCCCATGGTTTAGCTGCAGGTTGAAGGCAGAGGCTTTGAGGGCGGAAAATCGTAGCCAAAGTGCAATTACGGGTCTGTCGGACTGACCACAGCGTTGTTAGTGGTGAGCCGCGCGCTGCCATCGCTCATGTCGTTCCCATGAACGGGGCTGCGGCCGCGCTGGGTGGGCAATCGGGGCCAGAGCGGATTTGGACATGTCGACGCTTTTTACAATCAGTGCGATGTTTCAAAGCAAACACGGCGGGGCTGGGGTTTGTGAAGTCAGACAGGATCGCGGGGAAGTTCAAACATAACGGATGGTGAGTTTTGCTGTGATTTTGGGGGGGAAGGCACTGCGCATCGGGCATCAAGTCTCCGAGGGGCACCACCAGCATTGTCCAGTATTTGCACCGCGGACAAAAAAAAAATCGTCCTGTATTTAATGAGAGCGATGAGAAAGACGAGTTATAGAAATGTGGCAATGTGACAGATGATAGAACGCATGTAGGAATAGAACATTCACTGCAAACATAAGTTCAGATGTCCTGACTTTATAGTGTCATAGTGTTCTTTGGAGCCTGTGTGAAAAGAATGGGAAGGTGCAGAGAAACTGAGGTTCTTGGGAGCCGAGGGGGCACCAACTATTTATTTTGTATTTATTGGTTTATTTGGTAGGGACAGTGCAAGTTAGTGAACAAGCCACACCGGATTGTAGACTTGGGCTAATTTCCATCCGTCGTCCCCCATGTGCACTCTCAAACACACTCACACAAACTCAACATCGTTAAACGCTTAAAAAAAAAAATTAAAATCTAATATAATTAGCAGGTATACAGAATTGAAATAAATCACAGATAAACTCTCCTGTGTACAGTATATTTTGTCTTTACAACATAATGGACTGATTCGAGCTAAATCTATTGATGATTGTGTGACTTGTGTCAATCAACATGAAACCAATTGATAATTTTTTTGTTCTCATTTTGCAGATGGTAAAACTGTTGTATGCTTAGCGTTTTAAGTTGTAATTAAGCTGTAGTAGGGTTTGGCTTTAGATAAGTGTTTCACTTCAGCCAAAACCCTTTTCATTTTTTTCCACGTTTTATTGTAATTGTGTCAGTGTGAAGATACTGACTGAAAAAAACTAAACTAAAACATTCATCCTGGCCTATTGTACATGTTTTTAGTGGTAGGGGAAACCGGAGTACCCGGAGGAAACCTACGCAGACACGGGGAAAACATGCAAACTCCACACAGAAAGGCCCCGGACCTTCTATCTGTTAAGCGGCGGCGCTAACCGCTGTACTACCGTGCCGCCCAAAACTATTACATTGAAAGTCAATTAATTTAATTCTACAAATATTATTGGTGTAGTTTTGAGAGTGTGTTTAATTTCAATGAGCTACCTCTCCTCCCCGCTTTTTTTTGTTTTGTTTTTTGTTTTGTTTTGGGCATTAAACATTTCTGCTTGGGGCACCAAAATGGCCCTGTGAATTTGGGTTTGGTGAATTTAGCTTTCAGCAATTTATTCTCTTGTGCTGAGTTTCCCAAAACCCCTCCAGGAAGTGCTGATCACTCAACAAAACCCCCAGTCCATTGATTTGCACTCATCCTCAGAGTTTTCTCTTTGTGGTAATATTGTAATGAAGCTAATCGCTCTTCTCTCTTTAAAATCTCCTGAAGTTAGTTTCTTTACTGGTTTGTTTAGTCCCACAGTTAGCCTGGTTTGCTTCTTTGTTTTGACGAGGTTTAAAATCCGTTCATACTTTCTCGATCCACACTCCTAATGCTGCTTCAGTCAGAGCCCATTTTGCGAGCTGACTTTTGTTTTTCCAAACGACTGTCATTGTGCCTCTGCTTGCGAGTGGAAACGGTCTCTTCCCATGATCCTTTGGGGCAGGAAACAGGGTCAGGAAGTTGAAGGTGGAAACGCCATCGGAGTTTCCTCCAGAGAGCGGGTCGTGTCAGCACCAGCGGGACTCATGACCCGCCGCTATGTCCCTTTAAGGCACAACCGCGCGGTCAGAGTTTCCAAAATCCTCCAGGCCTGGTTTATATTAGTATTTAGATCTGATTTATGTCTGTCCCAGTCCAGATTTGGGTCAGATTGTCCTGTTTAGACCTGGTGAAGGTTCTAATTCAGCACTTTTACACAAACAATAAAAGAGGAAGCCACTAAATTAAAACTCATTACTAACTTTTCTATCATATTTGTAGCGTCCCGGTTCTTCACAGGGATGGGTTTATAGGCCTCTTTTGCCTCTTTTTTTCCCACGGATCGGCACTTCCTTTGCATTGACACTTCCGGTAGAGCCCGTTCATTTAAATCGGCTTTGTATTCATGTAGTAACTGATTTTCTTTGGACGTCTCCAGTCTTATGTAAACTAAGAGGAGAGAAGGGGCGGGCACAATTCATGGAGGGACCCACGCGAACTTCCGCAATAAGGTGAATACAAATAAAGTCCTTTCCTTCCTTCCTTTCCTTGATATTCAAAAGAAAATTGGAGCAACTTATGAAACAGCCAAAACTGCAGAGGAAGGAATGTATTTCAGAGAATATATTTGGAAATATTCAAGCACTGTCATGGCTTCAATAAATGTAGATTTTAAAGATGTTCTACAGAAAAGGAGGGCAAACTAAGATACCCTCAGATGCGGCCCGTGTAGACTTTCCATCCACAAGGCCAGGCCTCAAATGCATTGGCTACAAAGGTGAACAACACCTACATTTTTATTGACATAACTATTGCCTTTTTGCATGTGTTAAAGCAGTACTAAGTAATGTGTTTACCTAAATAAATCCTTTCCGTAGTCCCTGTGGGGTAATACAAGTGTTAATTGAATGATTGGGGAGTCTTTCATCTCCCCCTGGTGTCTCTGGCCAGAAAACCATGCTTGCAACTTGACTGCCACCGGGGCGGAGCAACCAATACACACTAATAGAATCACAAAGAAGAAGCTAACAGGCTAACGGGCAAAGCTAACTGCGGGCTAGCGCCACTTTAAACAGTATTTACAGCCAAGTTTGAGTGAAAAAAATTATTTCCATCGTATAACTGGATGTACAACACCCCTCTCTCCCTTCACCTTTTCTGTCAGCGTAGTATTTACTCTCCAAGACATTTAATAAGTTAAAAAATCGTAACTTGCTAAGACACCTGCAGTTGCGCTTATGGCCTCTAGGGGCAAGAGTTACTTAGTACTGCTTTAAGGCAATGACAGTCTATCTGAGAATTGCACTAATCGTGACCGGTTCCCCTGGAAAGTTCAACAACCAAATGTGGCCCTACACTGTTAGAAAAAGGGGTACGCTAAGGGTACATTTATGTTCTTTAAGGTACAATTTCTAGTTATGTACCCTCGATGGGTCAAATTTGAGCCACAAGATACTGATATGTACCCTTTTTGGGCTTAAATGGTGCTAATATGTTCCCACTGATGAAAGGGCCCCAATTTGTACCCTTATTCTTTGACATAGGGGTACAATGCATATTATTCTACCATTGGACATACTGAAGCTGTTAAATGTTAGTGGGCCTATTCATCTGACAAGGTCGACTTTTTACAGTATACAGCTCAATTTATAATTACTTTTTGCACACATTTGCGCTACATAAAATGTAATATTGGATGTCCAAACATTCCTGGTTTGAATATCTTATGACCCATTCAATTCTGTGCTTTTGGGCTAAAATAACTAAATAAACACTTCTGTGCTGATCTGGTCTGACTCTCAAATTTGTCCTTCCACGCCGCAGTCCACACAAGTGCAGCTGTGCGGTGTGCGCGCGCGCGGCCCCGACAAGGATTTGAATTTCACCGCCTTTTCCTCGCTGCCTCGCGCAGCGGCGGATATGCGCGCATTCCGCTCTCAAACTAGATGGACTTCACTACGGAGGAATTTCTTCTGGAGCTAAAGGAGTCGAGTATTCATATTACGGAGGAAGAGGCACACAAATTCAGAGGTAACAATTTATTTTACCAGTAGATGCAGTACTTTTGTATCCAATGTTGACGATGTGACCATGAAAGTTGCTTGTCAGCATCAACTGGTTTGCTAATGCTACCTAGCTTAAATGCCATAGCCTGCTTGGGACTGCTACTAGCGTTAAATAACTGAAATTCATAGAGCATATTAAAACCGAACTTGAGGGATCGTATTGTTAATAATCCGTGTCAGCAAGTGTTTTTTTTTTTAAATCAACGTTCCTGTGTTGAGTCATGGATGTGGTTTCGGAGCCATCTGTGTGGGTACCCGGGACACAGCGGGCGTTTTCCGAGTCTCGAACGCCGCCGCTGTGCCCTGGTTTGGCTATGCCTCTAAACCTCCGAGGGAGGACAAGCCCCGCTGTTCCCCCGTTCTTACCGCGGTGTACCCGGGAAGGCACCCTGATTGCCAGGCTAACCAAGGCTGTCTCCCAGACGTGGTGCCTACTAGTTAGCTAACGGCGTTAGCTATGAAAATGTGTTAAATTCGTCTTGTCTGTGTCACGGCCAGCTTTGCAGTGCTTTTATGAATAGGTCAATGTTATATATGTAATGTGTTGCCTTTATATGTTTAAAATGTATCTACATTATATTTCTCTCTCACGCACTTTGTGTGCGCGAGAGACTTTCTCTTTTATAGACCATGAAGTTGACGGTGAAACTTTGGAGTGTGGCCTGACCGACACAATGGTGTCTTCCCTCTTTGGCTCGTTTAAAAAGCAAGCTCAATTTCTTGAGATTATTCGAGAAAACAAAATGATCACCCCTAACTCCTGTGCCAGAGTACGACCCACCCACTGGTCCTGCAGAAAGGTATGTCAAATAACATTTGTAGTTTTGATCTGAGATAGTACTCGTACTGGTGTCTGAGCCAGGTTAGTTGGATTGTATAACACACTGTTTAGATAGATGTTTTAGTTTTTTTTTATTATAAAGAAACATTCTGTGTCTCTAGTAAGCAAAGGTACTTGAGGAGTCAGTATTCTGTATTGAGGACAGATGGCTGCTCAAGCTTACGTGTTTAAATTCAGAGTGGTTAGTGAATTAATTGTCTGTACTGTTTTGAGAATCTTGTCAACTTTGTCAAGTGCAATACAATAATGAAGTATATTTTATTGTGGTGTGTATAATTGCTCAAATTTTACAATTTGTTAAAATTGAAGTAATTTCTTTTCTAGAGGTGCCACCAGTACCTTCCCTTCCTTACCTGGTGTCCACAATAATCAATCGACATAATGCAAAAATACCAAATATTATCAAATATATTGTGATTAGCAACAGATAACAGTCAAAATACGGCGTTTGGGAAGTAACGGTACTATTTTAGCCTCAGTATTGTTGACCCCTCCCACCACAAATCACTTACTGAACATAAAGAGCTGGGATTCAAGCCACCAACCTTTCAGTTTAACCTACTCTTCCATCTGCACCGCTTTTGCCCCACACATTACACAGTATTATTATGCTATATTGGCCACACTAAAACATGTTTTGTTTTTTTGTGTTTTTACTCTTTCTGCATAGATAATTGGCTTACTGATGAATATTCCCCTCTACCTTTTCAGCTATGCATTGAAGTAGACAGGATGCGTCCAACAGATGTCAATTTGTGTCAACTTTGGCGACAGAATGTCACCAAAATTGTTCCTAAAGTGATCGAGTTGGTCCAAGGAAAAACTCCACCGGCCAAAGTACTGTACATTCTGCTGCCAGGGAGGAAATTCTCATGGAGGAAATACAAGGTATTTAAGCGACGTATGAAGCAGTGATGTGTGGAATGTTGGATTCTAATTGCAATATTTCTGACTAGTATTGTTGGCTTGGACATTTCTTTTTGTCTAAGCAATATTTAATCCACTGCATTTTTTAAACACGTCAAGGAGCATTAAAGTGATAGTCTGTAAGTCTAAATTTATTAAAAGTTTAATATTATGTAATGTGTATGATTGACCATCTGTGCCTCAATTTTGAGACAAGCTTTCCTGTTACTGGGACAGAGGAGAGACGTTGTGGCACAATCAGGAGAGCAGGCGGAGGGAGTTTACTTTAAAAAAATTCTTGGTGGCCGCACCAAACTTTCAGTATTATTACTGGGCTGCAAACATCAGACCAATAGTCCACTGGCTTTACGAACATCCAGGAGCCGATGCCCCCTCATGGCTACAGATAGAGACATCATCTTGCAGCCCCTCGTCCCTGTCAGCTTTAACTTTCTCTAATACATCTCCTCCATCTGAATATAAGAATATCATTGTCAAAAATACTGTCAAAATTTGGATTCAATGTAAAAAACATTTTAATTGGACATCTTTTTCTCTAAGAGCTCCAGTTTGCTCAAATCACCTCTTTAAACCATCTTTATTAGACAAAACTTTTGCTGAGTGGGATCACTCGGGCATTAAATCATTTGCTGATCTATATGAGAACGATACATTTATTTCATTCAACAACCTCCGTACTAGATTTAACATACCCAACCGTGACTTTTTCCGTTATTTACAACTACGTGATTTCTTGTCAAAAAATGTCCCTCAGTTTCCCAACGCACCACAAAAAAATCCTGGTGACCTAATTCTGGATCGCCCACAAACATTTAAGAGTGTAATTTCAATCTTATACAGCAAAATTTTACACAACAACAAATCCGTGTTTTCTGTACTAAAGGGTGAATGGGAAACTGAGCTCAGTATGACACTCAATGATGACCTTTGGCTTTCAGCTCTTAATAGAGTCCACACTTCCTCTGTTTGTGCCAAACAGTCTTTTATGCAATGTAAAATTCTACACCGCTGTTTCTGGACTAACCAGAAGTTAGCTAGGATTTTTCCTGATGTGAACCCAAACTGCAATCGGTGTGGTGCTACTCCAGCCAATCATGTTCACATGTTTTGGTCCTGCTCTAAAATTCATCCCTTGTGGCAAAATATTTTTACATTAATAAATTCTGCAATTGGTAAATCATTACAGCCATGCCCCCTATTGGCTATATTTGGCGTCTCCCACACTTTGGGCTTATCTAAAGCAGAGTCAGACTCCATTGCCTTTATTTCACTTTTGGCCCGTCGAACTATCTTACTCAAATGGAAAGAGCCTCTGCCACCCACCTATACGCAGTGGGTCCATGATTTTCTTTTTTTTGTTAAACTTGAAAAAATTAAGTTTACCCTGCGTGGAAACTCTAATGCCTTTTATGTCCAGTGGAATCCATATCTGTCTGCTTTAAAACAAGGTGTCTTGCAACCTCTAACTTAATCCTTCTAATAGATATGTACAATGAATAGTATCCATAGTCCTTGAATCAGCTTTTGTCCGTGTGTATGTATGTGTGTGAATGTATATGACTATTATTATTTTTAATGTTTTGTTTTCTTTGTTGTTTTTGTGTTTTGTGCTGTTTCGGTTGTTGTCGTTTTTCATGTCAAAAAATAAATAAATAGAAATTAAAAAAAAAAAAAAAATTCTTTCATATCACTTTTTGAATGAAATGCAGCATAAACCGCTAATCTAATTACCTTATGATGTATTTCATATATCATTAGATAATTATGAAATAACGAATAGAATTATAAATATTTAAACTACTGTTGGCAGGTTTCATGCATAATGCTGTCCCTCCACAATTTTGCAAGCTGAAATGCCTGATAGTGCCAAAAGGATATGGGCTCATCTCACCATTAGTTCACCTGTGTGAAGGGTGTGCACACGCCTATGAACATGATTTGAAGAAACACTAAAGGGCAGCATTTACCAAAATACTATGACCTAAAATCTTATTATTTTCCTCACAGATGTCTACTTCAGAGCAGCACTCATTCTGCTACCCTACCTCTTCAAAGAAAAAATTGAACGAGTCATTATACTATGCCAGGTAATGTTTTTGCCTATTTTTTATTTAACTTTTCAACCAACAGGAATGTGTTAAAACTTTTGCCTTACAGGCTCTAGTGATGACAATACAGAGCAATAATTTAACTTTGACATGAGAAATTTGCCCCCTTCCTGAATTGGTATATATCTGTATTTAATACACTTAAATGTTTGTTTTTCATCAAGCCAATTTTTATATCACATCAAAAAAAAAACAGAAAAAACTAAATAAGATATTACATGTGTCTGAATTGAATGGAACTGTTTATCCAAGTAATAATATTGCAACACTGCATGTCCGTATCGCATATCGCAAACGTTTTTTCAATATAGAGGGGAGCAACAAAAAGGTTAATGATAATGGAGCAACATAGTAAAATGGTAGAAAACTCATAAATATTTTTAAAGTTCAACATTTGCCTCTTTCAATATGAGTGTGCCCTAGCACTAAAACCTTTTTGCTGTCATGATTGCTGTGTTAAGTTGTTTTTCTTTTACAGTCTGGTGCCTTCAGTTCAACCCCCTACCCAACTGTACAGCTGACTGACTGGAAGACTGTCTTCACAAGGAGGATCCCCGGGCCTGTCATGGTGGATGGAACAGATCTGTGCCAGGGATCAGGAGTTGAAGGAATGATTGCAGTCTTTTGTGCGTACTATGTTTTTAATTTGGAATACCCTCCTTACCTGAAGAACACACTGACGTTTCTTCAGCACTTGGTACTGAACATTTCTGAGGTGGGTGAGAAGGCCCTTCTCATCACTGTGACTCGGATGAGTGCTGACACTACTTTCGTCACTCCCATCTGACCTGCAAAGATGCATTGCATCTGTATGTGGAATTGACTACACCATCTCACCGCCCACAAATATGCAGCGTGTGTCAGGAGTAGTCATTGGCTGTCAAATATGCCTGCAAAGATGTGTTTATAGGCAACTTTATTTATACCGCGCATTCATACACAAGGCAACTCAATGCGTGTTTTATAGTTGACTATTTGCATGCTGAAATGATTCCTCTGTTTTTCTTGATCAAATTTGTTTTCAACGTTGATCCGCAATGGCTATTGTGTGGCAAACTGCTTGTTCCAAAGTCTTATGACACACACCTACATGCCTATGCATTTCAACAGGACTCAGATTGGACTGTAATACAGCCAGGACACATAATGGACTTTCAGCCTCTTGACATTAATAATATTAATGCAGTTTTGTACATAACATTAAGAAATGTTTAATTACTGTTCAAGTATGACTTTAACGTAGGAACACAAGGTTATCATTAAGTGCGTATGATGGAATATGTCACCAAAAGGTTGTTAATATTAATGTTTTGTTTCCTCATATTGTTGCCAGTTAATTTGTAAGATTTATATTTAAAAACTGGCTTTCAACTAGGGGTGCACGATAGAGGGGAACAACAAAAGGTTAATGTCCCCTTTTGAGGTAAACCAGAGGCTGTGTCCATTGAGATTAATGTGGAAACATTGACAGATCTTCACATTTAGGTCTCAAAAATAGCATTTTATGCATTGTATATTTTTGTCTAATACAAAAGAGAAGCAAAAAAGTGGGCTAAAGTTAGCAGGAAGTTGACATGTTCAGACTTTAATATAAAGTGTTTAGGCCATCATAATCACTTAATTTAATCAAATTGGATCAAATTCAAATGCCCATATAAGTGAGAAATTTTGCAGCTTGTATTTCAATATTGCTTCATTTTTGACCTATGAACGGCTAAACACTATAAAGTTTGAACATGCTAACTTCCTGCTGACTTTAGCCCACTTTAAAACATTAACTGTCCTCTGTGAATCTTCTACAGCATAAAATATCTTCATTTGCCTACCTTTTTTTTCAATGAGACAAATATATAAAACACAATTTTATTTTTAGATCTAAATGTGAAGATCTCAGTCGATGTTTCCCCATTCATCTTAATAGTAACACCGAAAAGGGCGTTAACCTTTTTGTTGCTCCCCTCTATATTGAAAAAGGTTTCGATATGCGATACGGACATGCAATATTGTTTCAATACTTTCATTCAATTCAGAGACATGTAATATCTATTTCAGAAAATTGTATCGAAAGAAAACAAAAACATTAAATCAGAACCAAACTTGGGAAAGTTATAACTAAAACTAAACTTCTGCACATTTGAAAGTTCCATGCATGTTTGGTTTTAGAGAATGTTTGCAAAAAATTTAAAATTCTGTCATGGAAGTCTTAAAGGAACAGGCCACCATTTTTCCATAACAAGATATGTTCTTACCTGAGTTTAGACGAGTTGATGCGTACCTGTCTGTGCCCCCTGTCACGCAAAAAGACCAAAGATGTTAGTATTTAGCCTCTCCTCTCCTATGAGGCCAAACGGTGGTGAAGTTAGAAGCAACCAAGCTCTTCCACGTTTTCCCTATTTAAATACGGTTACGTGAGTAGCGACACGATCCAAGTATAGTTACACAAAATTAAACATGTCGATTTCTAAGCCGATAACAAGGGGTACGTGAAGAAGAATTTCCCCTTGGGGACAATAAAGTCTTAAAAAAAAGTTTAAAAGCACTATAATGTAAGGCGTAATAACCTTAGTAGCACTTCTTTGTCCGCAATAATAGGGTTCCTTATTCTTTAGGAGTGAAGACATTACAATTTTATCGGTTTAGAATATCGACATGTTTAATTTTGTGTAACTATACTTGGATCGTGTAGATACTCGCATAACTGTATTTAAATAGGGAAAATGTGGAAGAGCTTGGTCGCTTCTAACTTCTAACACCCTGTTTCACGTCAATAAGAATATGCTAAGAAGTCTAAATGCTAACAACATCTTCGATCTTTTTGTGTGACTGAGGGCACAGATGAGTATGCATCAACTCGTCTAAGCTCAGGTAAGAACATATCTCAGTATGGAAAAATGGTGGCCTGTTAAGTGGATTTGTGATATTTTGTGGCTTCTTGCGATATGTATATTGCATCACCTAATATTGCGATACGATATTTTTTGCAATATTGTGCAGCCCTACTTTTAACCCATGAAATGAGCACTAATTTTGAGAACCTGTCATATAAACTTTTTGAGTAGTAGTTTCATTTCTACTGTCAAGTTATGTTTAAAAGGCATCCAAATTTCCATTTGGATTAATTTTGTTTTTTGAAAATGTCTTTTTTTATGAATTGGTAAATAAATGGCTGAAAATATTTTTTTGTTTGTGGTTAGTACAAATATGTCCCCATAAAGGTACAATGGGTTTGTCACTGGGGTGGTACCCTAAAAGGACGAATTTGTACCCTCTTCTAAAGGTACGTTTTTGTCCCGTACATTAAGGTCCATTATTGTACCCAAGGGGTACAAATCTGTTCTCATAGGGTACAAATTATATGGGTACTAAATTGTACCCCTTCAAAAGGTACAATGGGTGTACCCTTGAGGGTACCACCCCAGTGACGAGCAATTGGACCCTTAAAGGTACATTTTTGACACTTTATTTTTAACAGTGTAATGTGGTGAAGTTTGCCCATACCTGTTCTACAGTCAACTTTAAAGGGGGGGGTATTATGTAAAATCGACTTTTTCAAGCTTTATATCATGTTATTATGCCATTCCCTCATTAAACACATGCCTGGAGTGTTGCCTTGGCTCATTCACATACTTTTGAGTAATCAGTAAAAACTTAGACGGCAGCCATTTTAGGTGTAGCTATGCCTCAGTCCTCCTAGGAACGCCCCCACCTCCTGGAGACGCCTCTGGACCTTTCGTCACCAGCCAAGCCACCAACCACTGCTCCTCAGCTCAGCAGAGCCCCCTCCCCGCACAGTAGTGTTGTTTAAATGCCACAGCAGTGTGCTGAAGGGGCGTGTCGGAAAGCTTCTTAAAGAGACAGAGGCCTATTTCAAGACGTTCAGTACAGCCATTTTGAGAGAGCAATTTTATTCAAGGCAGTTATTTTAATTTACTGCATATACAGACCAACAGAAGGTTACGTCATCATTGTAGTATGCTATAGACTGGTGCTATGTGATTGAAAAAAGCATAATACCCCCTCTTTAAAAGAAAACGAAAGACAAATCACAGCTTGCAGGGAAGAATACTTCTTATATTTTTACACTACAACTCTGAGTGTGTTTCTGTACAGGGGGCGACATTATAGCTAGTAACATGGTTCAAAACAGTTGTCTTCAGTGAGTGTCCCCTTAGGAAAATGAATCCATTTCCATTTGACCCATGAATGGCCAGTGGGGTCAGCTGTCAGAAGCATTGGGCGACCGCAGAACAGTTTCAAGTACTTTTCTTCAAATCTTCAGCCAGTATCTCCGTCTGGGGTTGCTGTAGTTGGAGGATGACTCTGATGTGCATGTGTTTGGTTGGTTTACAAAGCCATTGTTTTAACTGTAACACTAGTTTGAGCGCATTGACCCAGTGGCGAAGTCTCCGTAACTGCGCTCGACATATGTCACTTCAACAGAACGCCGGAAACTGAAGAGTCTGAGGTGAAATCTGTGCACCTCGTGTCCGTTCTCTGCCAGCGCTCCAGGCCGGGATAGACCTGACCGTGATCGCCGCGAAACCAGATCCCCCTCCTCTGTCCAAACAAGCAAAAATCAATGCGCTTTGTGCCAAACACTGAGCAGGCATTCTACCTCCAAAAATGGCCACCGCGGCCGTCCCCATCTGCCCCCGTCTGTGTGGCCGAGCGGGGGACTAGGGTTACACTGTGTCCAGACTGGGGCAGGGAGCGGGACCCTCTGTCTCTCACCTTATACCCGTGGACTTATTGAATGGGACGTTTTCCTTTGGCAGGGCGTCGATATTCGGACAGATGCCCCGAATGTCGAAAACAAAACCTTGGAATTCGCTGTCGACATGTGTGAGGAGATGGGAGTATGTGGAAGTTCATTTTTACCACAAATAAACCCTAAAAAAAACAGTCTCTTCTGTGCATTGACAGTAGACAGTGGACTTAAACTGTTTGGCTGAAAAGAGCACATTTTTGTGGAGGTTTTGTTAAAAGTTTCCGATGTTTTACAGACGAGTAAAAATCATCTGCTAAACCGTGCCTCTCTCTCATCTCCAGATCAGACTGTCTGAATAACCCGTGTCCTTTCGTCTCTGACCCGCCGAGACTTCAATGAACTTCAGTGGGAAAACCAGCAGCACGGACCAGGGGCTGTTCAAACGGGATGATATTTTTGACAGCAAATGGGTATCGGTTTGAAGACCAGGGGCCCAGCATTGCCATTGGAAACTACTGGCCACTAGGGCTGGGACACAATGTTGTATCGTATCGCAATATAGTAATAGCAATACTTTCAATACTTGGGTTTGCATTGGGGTGGGCCATATCATATCGCATATAGTTATCGTGATATAATTTTTTGATATGGTGATATAGATTTTAGGCCATATTGCCCTGCCCTAGTTTGCGTCACATATATCTTTGTTTCCAGTAACAGTTACCGTATTTTCCGGACTATAAGTCGCACCGGAGTATAAGTCGCACCAGCCAAAAAATGCATAATAACGAAGAACAAAAAACATATATAAGTCGCTCTGGAGTATAAGTCGCACCCACCGTGGCTACTACCTGGCCATGGAGGCGTAACTAGCAGTACAAGCAGTAAGAGTAACCTCCACTTTTCACCAGTCCCTCACAAGTTTCTCGCTCACTCCAAACCTTCTTTCTGATGCTTACCATTTTTTTTTAAATCTTCAGTGGTACAGGAGTAGCAGATACTGGTACACAGGCCTAGACCCGTCAGTGTGAGAATAACAAACATGTGAAATTATAAATTTTGATATATAAGTCGCACCTGAGTATAAGTCGCACCCCCAGCCAAACTATGAAAAAAAGTGCGACTTATAGTCCGGAAAATACGGTACACAGCACTTGTTACATTTTGTGTTAATGCACTTTTCAATCTTAACACTTCAATAAATGTGAAATGGCATTTGGTTTTTAAACTTTGGACACATGAGCATGAACATATTACTTCATAATTACTTATCATAATTACTTACTGTATCGCAATACGTATCGGATCGGCCCCGAGTGTCGTGATACGTATCGGATCATGACAGAAGTGTATCATCCCAGCCCCTAGTGAATTTGCCCTGATTACAAAATGATTCAGTATATTCATCCATTTTCTTCTGCTTTATCCGAGGCAGCGGACTTCCCGACCCATGCAGACCCCGAGACGACACCAGGCCAGCTCAGAGACATCCAGCGTGTCCTGGGTCTTCCACATAAGTATTGAAATCAGAAAAAAAAAAAGTTTGCATAGCGCTTTTCATTGAGAGCAGGGAGATACCGTTTGAGGTTGAAATAAGTCATGGGGTGTCAAGGCTGTTCAAGAGGAAAACCCCTCTTGGTTAGTTCAAGTTGGTGCCGTCCAATCCAGCGGAGAAAACGGAGAAATGTCTGCGTGAATCAAAAATGGACAGAGTGGAGATAGATAGATAGATAGATAGATAGATAGATAGATAGATCTACAGTTTGCATCTTTATTATAGTTTGTGATGGGGAATTATAGACTTAATTAACGTATTCCCCTTATCATATCGTACCATTAAATCAGTACATTTGGGTGCCGACCTTCTACACGACTTGTGGCCCAGTAAACGTGGCACATTGTCAGTGCGTGGACGGCTAGTGCCTACGTGTAACCAAGATGATTTAACTCTCTTCATGTGGAAGTATCGCCAGACTCTGAATGATCAATGCCCTGAACACTGTGTTGACTGTTCAAGGCCCAGGCCTGTATTACGGTAATAAACTTCTTCTACTTAAGACATCCAGACTTTGTCCCATCCTTCCGCTCGTCTCTCTCCCGACTTCTTTACTGTTTCCCTAACACTTGAACACTTTTTTCTTTACATTTGGAAAAACCTTGTTCTTAAAACCAATACTAATGCCTAAAAATAGTTGTTTGTATGTTGAATTTCTCACTTAAAACTGTACCTCATTATTCCAGCTTAGTATGTTCTCATAATGTTTCAGTCCTAACTCCGGCTTCGCCTCAGAAAACCCCATTTAAACATTTAACCATCTCCATTAAAACCATTACCGTGTCGTACACAACACTGCTGCTGTGTTCGCCGTGATGACTAACGCTCCCACTTCATTCCCGTCCGCGGCCGGTGCGACAGCCCAATATGGGAACACTTTCACTCTTGTTAAATACTCGGGTTTTTGAGCTCTCTCCTCTCATGGCTTCGACAAAGTCTAGTAAAAAGCAAAAAAACCAATGACTTTCCCAGAAGTGAAACTTTATTGTCCCCGCTGCACCCGCCCTACTTGTAAAGCCCGGTACCAGAATCCTAGTAATACTCCGCCAATAGTGGTGCCAAGGTACACCCAACAATCCCCCCATTCTCCCCACTGTCTGTTACTGCTATTTACCTCAATATATCCATCCATTAAGAAAACCAGAAAGTGTCGTTAAACCCTTTACAAGCTCTGATATCATCATAGGACGTTCAGATATGTTTTTGATCTTTAATAAACTGCACTCACGGTAATTTGTTCACTTCGGCTCAATAAACGTCAGACAGTTTTAGCTTCAAGTGGAAATGTAATGAGGATCTTTAGAATTTGAATAAATGATGTTCACTTTGAGAACTGCTTTCTGGGTAAAGGCCAATCATACCAACGTTTTCTTTCTTTCTTTAAGCTTTTGACTGTTAAAAATGAACAATGAATTTGTGCCTGAATAATCCTGCTTTTCCAGTTTCAGAGATGAAAGCGCTTTCCTCCCACATGATGATGTCATGAGGTGGTGTTCCTCTGCTTTTTTTTTTTTTTTAACCTGTTATCTGCCAACCGTAGGTTAGGGTTAGAGTTAGGGTTAGGAATTATGCATATCCAAATCCCAAAGCGTATTAACGAATGTAGTGAGTTGGTGGTGGTCGGAGGGCCGATGGCGCAAACTGGTAGCCTCGCTTCTGTCAGTCTACCCCAGGTCAGCTGTGGCTACAATAGTAGCTTACCACCATCAAGTATGGAGTGAATGAATAGTGCAATGTAAAGCGTCTTTGAGTGTCCAGAAAAGCGCTATATAAAACCGATGCATTATTATTATTATTATTATTATTAACAGGAGAGCTTACAGCCTATGTGCCAGTGTGATACCTCATTTGAAAGCCAAGACCTTCTAGTTTCTAAAACTAAGTGTAAGATCTGTGTGAGTGAAACACAACTTGCATCACATTTGCTGTTCCATAACCCTAATCATAACCCTAATCCCTGACCCTAACCCTAGCCCCTTGATCAAGTAACAGGTTAAATCAAGCTTTACTGGACTCGTTCTGATCTTTTTGGTACTCAAATTGTTCCTTGGCAGCTATTGTTTTATTTGGGTTTACTTGAACTAGTGTTAAAATGTGGGTTGAGATATTTTATGCTCAGAATTAAGGGCTGAATTTGTTAGGAATTATGCATATCCAAATCCCAAAGCGTATTAACAGGAGAGCTTACAGCGTATGTGCCAGTGTGATACCTCATTTGAAAGCCAAGACCTTCTAGTTTCTAAAACGAAGTGTAAGATCTGTGTGATTGAAACACAACTTACATCATATTTGCCGTTCCATAACCCTCTGACCCTAACCCTTGATCAAGTCAAGTAACAGGTTGAGTCAAGACAGCTTTACTGAACTCGTTGTGATCTTTTTGGTACTCAAATTGTTCTTTGGCAGCTATTGTTTTATTTGGGTTTATTTGAACTAAAGTATTAAAATATGGGTTGAGACATTTTATGCTCAGAATTAAGGGCTGAATTGTTGTCCCCCACTATTCCGACTGATAAAATGTGAAATACCAATGTGCAAGTGTAGATCTTTTTGTAAATGTGTCTCTACAGATGTGAGGTAAAAACATCTGCAATGTTGATTTGTTCACAGTGACAAAAAGAACAAAAGAAAGCAGATTAACTCCGCGCTCAAACCGGGGCAAACGTTTTCCCAGTTAGAAACTGCACATAAACGCTCATTAAAGAGGGGGTGGGGATCACTCTGGATAAAAAGAAGATTCCCGACTTCCGCTCCTGACAGCAGTATCACTTGATTTGTTTATGTGTCGTCCAATGCGAGCTTTTTAGTTACCGCCACTTTTTTGAGTTTAGTGTGAGCTGCCGTCGTCCCCGGAGTAACACAACATCGAGAGAATAGCCCGACATTTATGCGAACAACGAACAAACCAAGTTTCGCTTTTGAGACGCTAACATTAAATCAAATGGTTTGTTCAGTTGAAAGCTAATCAGTGATAAAAGGTTAGGGTTAGGTTTGGTTTGTTAGATGATTCTAAACCTTTCTAAAATCCCAGCTCCTGTCCCCAGTCAAGTCCTAGTTTGAGCCTCCAGTATAGTCAAAGCTCAGTGAGTGTAACATGTTCACAAATAATGTCCTTAAAGGGGGGGTATTATGTAAAATCGACTTTTTCAAGCTTTATATCATGTTATTATGTCATTCCCTCATTAAACACATGCCTGGAGTGTTGCCTTGGCTCATTCACATATTTTTGAGTAATCAGTAAAAACTTAGACGGCAGCCATTTTAGGTGTAGCTATGCCTCAGTCCTCCTAGGAACGCCTCCACCTCCTGGAGACGCCTCTGGACCTTTCGTCACCAGCCAAGCCACCAACCACTGCTCCTCAGCTCAGCAGAGCCGCCTCCCCGCACAGTAGTGTTGTTTAGATGCCACAGCAGTGTGCTGAAGGGGGCGTGTCGGAAAGCTTCTTAAAGAGACAGAGGCCTATTTCAAGACGTTCAGTACAGCCATTTTGAGAGAGCAATTTTATTCAAGGCAGTTATTTTAATTTACTGCATATACAGAGCAACAGAAGGTCATCATTGTAGTATGCTACAGACTGGTGCTATGTGATTGAAAAAAGCATAATACCCCCCCTTTAAAATGCAGCTTAAGGCAAGCTTTCCTTTACAAAAAAAAACAAATTAAGCATCACTGACGCATGAATCATGTTCTGGATAAAGCCTCATTTGTTTTTCAGTGATCAGCCATATCGAGCCTCACAGGTGCGTGAGTGCGTCACTGCTGAGCTCATGGCTTTTATTAATTTTCATGCTTGCGTTTTATAGTTGCGTGCCAGTTTTTGGGAAGGTCATGCGTCGATCTCTTCATAACTGTATCTCTCTCTCGGATCGTGACTCACTCTGAGAAGAATGTGCCCACAGTGGAAGCTTCATGCGTACCTCCCACTCATGACCTGTGTCTGCAAGATTTACACACTCCACACAGCTGGCGCTAAGGCTGCTGTGAGGTGCCTACATTCATACATATTTTAGGATGTAAACTGGAATCTTTTAGTCCAGTAAGCGTGAAATGCTCTGAAGCAGTGGCTCTCGAAGTGCATGGGCTTCTTCAGGCTCCTCTGCAGTTCTCTGTGTGTACTTTTTTTGGCCTGAAGGCGTTATTAGACAGGACCAAGGCGTCCCAAGAGGCGCAACACAATTCTGGTGGTGGAAGGACCCCAGTCTGATAAGCTTGTAGCTTCATCTGGAGTCCGTTTTTTTCCCACCATGTGACATCATGAAGGATGTCATGCTGTGAGACCTGATTGCCTTGAACTTGGAGTTTGAATGTTCTCCCACGTGTCTGTGATTTCTCCGGTTTCTCCTATACCCCCAAAAACATGCTGGTCAGGTTGGTCCAAAATGGCGGCACACAGAGACGCAGTGGCTCAGGACATTGTAATTCTGCCTGTGTGTATTTGCCTATGGTGAAGTGTTTGTGCCGAATGCTAACATAGGTTGTGTGTGAGATCATACTAATGAATTGTTTTATCATTTTATAGGTTAATAATGATTGTTGTTGTTATTGTTGTACATTGTTTGCTGCTGGCAATCTACATCTTGCCCAGGGACTACAGTCGAAAACTAGCTTTGGAGCTAAAACTGGCACATTTACAGTGATGTTAATTAATGTGCATTGTCCCTGTTCAAATAAACTAATAAAATAATAAAATAATAACCCACATCTGATCTACGCAATTTCGTTGTGTATAATGACAATAAAGTGCATTCATTTCATTCATTCATTCATTCATTATCCACTAGATCAGGGGTTCACAAAGGATCCCCAAAATCACTACACCAACAACACTGGACCCCCACAGTAAAATGTAATCAGCCGTTATAATAATTTCAGGTACAAAACTTTTATGATGTTTGTTTGGAGACTATATTTTTGGTAAAATATGCCGTTCTCAATCAAAAATACATCAAAGTCGATGGATTCCTGCCAGAGGTGGGTAGAGAACCAACATATTTACTCAAGTCTCAAAGAGTAAATTAGTACTTGGAGGATTTTTTTTTACTTGAGTAGTGTGAGTACTGAGTAACTGTTCGAGCGCAGAAGTCTGATTTGTTTCAGTTAACATGAAGTAATGTGGAAATGTAAAAAAAAAAAAAGAAAAGAATTAGGTAACAAAACACAAAATACATCTATTTTATGCATCAAAATGAAGTGAATTTGTCACTTAAAGAATTACAGTGTCACAAATTACTTTTTACTTTTACTCAAGTAGAGTACAGATACTTCATTTCTATATTACTCGAGTATACAGTAAAAGTACTGTATGAGAAAACGACTTGCAAAAGTACAGTTATTTCAAAAAGTTACTTAAAGGGACTAGACGGAGTTTAATAACCCTCAGAGACCCAAAGGTATTTTTAGGTCATTTTCGCATGGAGTAGTTTTTTGCCCTTTCATGCCAAAAAAAACAACACCTTTTAATGTCCCCTTCAAGTTTTATCGTAGTTTTATCACTATCATTTAAGGATCAGAGGATTTCTGCAGGTAAGTAAAACTTTATCTTTGGCATCACCCATGATGCTCTGGGTCTCTGACAGTTAAAAGGTTAAACTGATGTATGTTCTGCCTCCTACATGTTCCAGCCATGTCCTAATGTGGAGAATGAGCCCAGACCTGTTCACCACAACTGCCTCTAAAATCCTGCACTGTCACTCAAAAAGTCATTACTTCGGGCCTGAAGTACCGTCATGCACGAGGTTAATATAGAAACTGCAGTTATGCGTAAGACCTGAGGTGGCAGTAGCGAGTATAAAAATGACATCTAGTCCCTTTAAGTGTATGTACTTCAGTAAATGTAACCGAGTACGACCCGCCTCTTCCCCCACTGCACAACACTGCCCCTCTCTTTGTGTAATTTACTCACTTGTATTTTTGTCTCTTTCGATAAATCCTAGTTTAGACCTAATTTAGCCCCTATTTTAGTCTTAGTTGAGTAATGTTTTATTGGCCTATAGTTAAGCTGTATTGTAGACCGAGGGTAAATCTCGTGAGTTTATTGAAATACAGTACAACAATTAAAGGCCATGTACCCTTTCCTTCTAATAGTGGAATGACACCATTTGTTTTGTCCTCCTTCCTTCAGTATATTGTAAAAGCAGACCTTTGTGGAAAAAGAAAATCCCACTGTGTAATTATGCAGCATTTTCATTAACTGCGAACTGCCTGCAACCAACCACACTAATAAAAATCATGCAGAAGCCTAAGAAACACCGCCCGTCCTCTACTCTACTGCGATTACATCAATATTAGTACTTTTGGTGTCTAGCCATGAGCCGAAAATCTAAATGCGTTTGGGAGGACGGAGATGATCAAGATACAAGTGTCGTGTGAAGCAGTGGAGACAGGAGTTTTCCATCCAGCAGAAATAATGATGCGGACAAATAAAACAGCTGTGGATTTGGCTTGGGCTGGGCCACATTCCTCCGTGCTTTTTCTATAAGACAATAAAAAATGCTTCCAAAGAATTTCTCGGCGACTCTGCAACAAAGGAAAGACACTCGTGTTCTCTTAATGAAATATTTAAAAGTCAAATAACTAACATTCATCACACATTCATTATAAAGTCATTTACCATTTGAGCTTTCCATCCATCCATCCATCCATCCATCCATTCATCCATCCATCCATTGCCGGGTCGTGGGGGCAGCTGTTGTGCCACCACAGCCCCCTATGGCTCCTCCTGCAGGTGGTGGGTCCACAGAAGGACGGCCTCATGGTTCTACCCGGGCCTGTTGGTCTCTCATAAGGGGCTTCTGAACCGCTCTTTGTCTGACCTGTCACCTAGGACCTGTTTGCCTGGGAGACCCTACCAGGGCACGAAGCCCCCGACAACAGAGCTCCAGGATCATTCGGGCCTTAAACCCCTCCACCACGTTAAGGTGGCGGTTCCAGGAGGGGTTTGAGCTTTCCACCAACATTATTTCCCAGTCTGTATTTTCTGGATCATACGTCGGACCCAGAAATGTCTTCCACATTTTTTAAGTTCAAAAATCTTCATCGGACCTGTTCCAATCACAGATGCGTATTTCATGCGTCAAGCAAATGTGGATGACTCTTTGAAATCCTGGATCATTCAGAACAAACGTCTCCCATCTGGAATAAACCTTATTCTCCAGTTGATTTGGCTGAAGATGGCACTTTTTTCAGTTGCAGCCCACTTTTCTAAGCCTTCTGCGTGATTTAATCAGTTACGTTTTATGTCTTGGCGCTCGGGTAAGCAGCCATGTTGGACAGACCAGGTGTTTCTCAGATTGGTCAATTACGCCTCACCATTGGAACTTATGGAGCCCACACTCCCGGTGTTGGCGCGTTTTTGTGAGCAACAGGAAACTTGTGTAGTCTGGCTGGCCAAATTAGTTCCCGCAGTTCTGCAAACGGCGCTGATCACAACGGAATTGATCGTTTGGCGAAGAAAATGGTGGCGTGCAATTTCTCTGGCTGCCTGTGGCTACCAATCGGAGAAAAGCCGTAAATGACGCAGGCGGCATGCAGCGTATTTTGTAAACAAGAATGTTAGTGTTTTTACGATGCATCAGCCAGCAGAGTGGAGACAAATGTGAACGATCTATGTCTAAGGAGTCATTAGCAACTCGTTTAAAGGGGGGTATTATGTAAAATCGACTTTTTCAAGATTTATTTCATGTTATTATGTCATTCCCTCATTAAACACATGCCTGGAGTGTTGCCTTGGCTCATTCACATATTTTTGAGTAATCAGTAAAAACTTAGACGGCAGCCATTTTAGGTGTAGCTATGCCTCAGTCCTCCTAGGAACGCCCCCACCTCCTGGAGACGCCTCTGGACCTTTGTCACCAGCCAAGCCACCAACCACTGCTCCTCAGCTCAGCAGAGCCCCCTCCCCGCACAGTAGTGTTGTTTAGATGCCACAGCAGTGTGCTGAAGGGGGCGTGTCGGAAAGCTTCTTAAAGAGACAGAGGCCTATTTCAAGACGTTCAGTACAGCCATTCTGAGAGAGCAATTTAATTCAAGGCAGTTATTTTAATTTACTGCATATACAGACCAACAGAAGGTTACGTCATCATTGTAGTATGCTATAGACTGGTGCTATGGATTGCAAAAAAGCATAATACCCCCCTTTAAGATAACATAGGAGAATTCACTACTGTATTTAAGCTTTACCAACCTCCAGCCAATGATCGCTCCTGTGATGGCCACACCTCCACCCCAGTCATCAACGCATAGTAGCCAATCATTGCCCTCGGTCCTCCTTTTAGGCCTCCAGCAATCATGGTTCATCCGCTTCCCAGCTGTGCTGTGACCCGCCACCTCCCCATCTCCGCCTCTTCTGTCCCCCGCTTCTCCCTGCCACTTCCTTCACGGCTCTCCCATACCACCACCAGAGTCCAGGCTCCGGAGGAAGACATCCCTAACTCCAACCTGTCCATCTATACTGACCTCAATTCTTACATCAATGTCTAATGCCGGGGTCTGAACTATATTCATGCCAATAAATCCTTCTGATTGTTGCTTTTGTCTGTTTGAGTCTATCCAGGTTGAAATGCGCAATGGTCGTTTCAATCAACGTTTGGAACAGGCAACATGAAGAAAATAAAGTCTTATGTGCTATGTGATTGGATATGAAATCATTAGAGATTTGATTGGATGTTAGCAAAGTTCCAGACGGTAAAAGCAGGCGCCCAAAAGCAAGTTTACAATTTAGCATCATAGTGGCATTTTTGCATTTCTGTTTGGTCAAAAATGCAACTCCACTGAATAAACGCTGATCTTCATCCCAGTGTAAACAGAATCCAGGCTTTTGGAAAGTCTTCAACCGAATCTCGTTCTATGTAGTTTTGACATCTGATCCGCTCATAACAGCGCAATAAATCTGTCAACATGTCAAAGCTTTAGAAAAACAAGTTCTCTGCCAGATGACTTTTTAGGTCAAGAAACCATTTGTAAAATCAGTACAATAAAAGGGTTTGCGTTGCGTCATACTGCCATGAGTATTCGAGGCATATATAGTCAAAAGTCATGCTACGTGCTGATATTTAGCACTGCGTTTATGGTCCATGAGTGGGGAACATGATCCATGGCTGTTTTTTTTTCCCCCCTGCGAAATCGGATTCATGCCAAATCGTTTTACAATGTGCACGGTGTGATGTTTTCTTGGGTGGCTTTTGGATTTTCCAGATCGACTGAGGTGGGACTGTTGGCGAAGTGCTGCAGGTGGAGAAAAGCCTGGGAGGTTTGAAAGTGACGCAAAGGAGCATGAGCCACAAAAACGGCAAATACAAAAAAGCAGGACAGCACAATCTATACAAATCTAGACACAAGCCGACAGTCGTGTGTGCATGGGTCTTCAAACCTGTTCCTCCTAAGGTACTTTTACGGAAGCAAAAAAACAAGCTTAAAGATGCTCTACAGTGAAAGTCAGAGGAAGTGCGTAAAAATCTCTTTTAGCCCAAGCTCTAACTGTGTTGAGAATTGAACTGGGTCCAAGAAAACACTGTGCAGATGAAGACTTTCACTTTCTCATTGGGGCTTGGTAAAAACGCATTATATTTAGATAGCTGCAGCACATGTGGTCAGTTTTTCTTTCACAAATGCTGCGTTCACAGTCGGTGGTAAAAGAAATGTACTCTACGAGAAGAAATGACATGGATTACACCAGGTCTAATGCTTTAACCCTTTATTGGGCACTCATTGAAATACTTTGAAATAAATAATTTCAACTTAAGAGTGTTATTGGGGGACATAACACAAGTTTATTTCAGTTTTTTCATTATCATGCAGAAAATAAATGTGAGCGAAGTTACCATATTTAGTTCATTGCCCTTTAAGGGGGAAAAATATTATAAAACATACAAAAAGTACGTTCAGCTGGTACTTAGGAGCTGTTGTGTTTTGTGATATTGATGTTTGAATGATCACACCTGTCATAGGCAAGAGCTTTTGTAATGTGATTGTGCTTTACATGCAGTGGGAGGGGTCAGTCACCTCCAGTAATGTTTGCCTAAACCTTAATACTAAAAATAACCTTTGGCAACATAAACACATAGTCCTAGGGTTTATTGGTTCTTTTGTCAAGAAAATACTGTAAGTATGAATAATAGGTGCAACGGGCAAATATGGACAAAACGAATTAACTTTAGGAACTTCACTCATTTCACTACGTCCTCTAAAACCAACACATATATCATCACTGAGCACAATTATTCACCAATAAAATGTGTGAGTTTCATCAACTTACCATGGTTAGTTTTCAAGTTGTGTAAAGCAATGTACCATGAATTTTTTTCAGACTTCAGAGAAAACAGGAAGTTCAGAGCGTGACCGGTCTCTGCTGATTGGTCAAATGCCACAGTAGTGGGATCTGTGATGTAGGGTGATCTCTTCTGATTGGCTGAGTGAGGACACATGCTTCTTTACCTTACTGATGTGCAGCAGGGAGGCCATATGTAAAGTGTGCGGAAATTACCAAAAAATAGTCACTTGCCCTATAAAAGGTTAAAGACACTAATATGGGACTTAGGTGGCGTTCACCCTGGAGTTTTTTTCCCAAGAATAATTTTGCAACCCAATTAACTAAAATAAAATACAAAAAATGTCCTCTTGTCACTTACCTAAAAGGTTGTAAATTGTGTTCAACATGAAAAATGTTTTATTCATCAAGCGTACTGTTTGTAGAAATGTAAAAAAGTGATTGGGGAGTTGGAAAGGGCTGTTCTTTTTCTTGCACTAAAGGCAATGGGGTTTCGAGTGGAACACTATAAAGTAAGTATGGACAAACAGAACATAGATTTTCACCTCTTGTCACATGATATAGATGGGTAAGTCCAAAACTCAACTGCTGTGGGGTTATTATCGATGAAGTAAGTTGCCCTTTTGTGTCTAGAAATGCTTCTGTTGTCACTGAAACCCATTAATATCTACTCAGTATTCTGTGTTTTGTTGATTTGTTGACAATAATGAGAAGCCTACCATACAATGAACCCAAAGCAGGAATTTTGGCACATGTACAGACCGTTCCATCGACTGCATCCTTTCACACCGGTCACCTGCTTCTGTGTTAATCTCCAAACAGCAAAAAGAAGGAGGAGGCCGGAAAGCTCCCGGAGGCTGAGGAAAGGCAGAGGGATCCTACGGGGGAGGAGAGAGAACACAGTGTGGGGAGAAAGTGCACAGTCACGCTGAAGGAATGCCTCAGGAGGAGGGGGGGGGAGGGAAGGGGGAGAGGGGGAGTAGGGGTGGGGTGGGGGGCGCTGGCGTGACTGCCCCATTTTTCACAACCATAATCAGAGCCAGCTGTCAGCGATCGGCCTGGGACGGGGGGGGGGGGGGAGAGGGAGGGAGACGGGACTGGACGGGATAAGGAGGGAGTTCGAATGGTGTTTTGTACATTTCCACAGTCCTCATAGTTGGACCTTTTTCAATGGAGTTCAGGATTGAATGTTATAAACCATTGAAATCCGCCATTTTCCCATAGAATAGCATCAGCTAAAGAGAAAAGAAAATAGTAAAGAGGATGGCTGTCCAAACTTTTCACATCAAGGTCTGCATTTTGAATAAGGGACTGGTGGTCAATGTCGACACACTGGAAAAACGACCGTCTTAAATATAGATACGTTGAATTTGAGTCGGCTTGAGACCAGATAAAAATGCTAACGCCAATGGAACAAGCATGAATGTTGGCTGTGATCATGTAAAATGAATTAACTTAAAATAAAAACGCACAATCTCTGTCGACCCCTGCAACAGAGAACCCTGGTACCGAGCCTATAGGGACAACTCTGTTAGCTGCCAAATCACTATAAAACACACTGCACTGTCCAAATGCTTAATGGGTCCACATTTGTTAGCTCCAAGGGCAAGCATGCAGTGTTCTACTAGCATTGACATGGACAAATCCTATTCAAAGTTCTAACTAAGTGTGTAATGGCTCAGTGGCTTAGTCGCCAAACAAAAATTGGCCCCAACCTCGATCTAGGTACTTGGCCGGTGCTCCTGACAAGTTGTTACAGTGAGTTTGACGACTAGGTAAAGTGCAGAGGACAGTTTGCAGCGTTTCTCGAGCTCGGTATGACAAAATTCAAAAGGCATGAATTTGGCCCGGAGAAATTCATTTATTGTAGCGGTCTGGTCAGACTTGGACTGTCACACTGTAACTAACTCGGTTGTATAATGGTGCCTACGTGTTTGCATGAGAACGAGAACGCCAAAACAACTCGACCTCACCTGAGCCAGGCCTCTGCAGTGAGGGCCACGTTAGAGGTGGAGGAGGGGGTGACGGTTCCGGTAATAGGGCAGATCAAGTGGGGGAGAAGTGCTTGGTACAACTATGAGTTATCTTCTATTTATTCTACAGAGCAAAACGTCTGATCAACACCTCATCGCAGACAATCATGTTTGTTTTCTTTGTGCTGACACTTACTTGTGAAGTGGACTGGCCGGGACAACATGATTTAGCTCAATTTAAGTTAATCATTTCACACAAAGACACCACATCCATCATTGTTATAGTACATTGTAAACAACCGGACTCCCCAAGACGCTACAAACTCTCAAAACAACTATGATGGCGTTCGGTGCATCGTGAATTTATGGACTTCTGCTCTCAGTCCTGTTAAAAATTACCAGATGAACAACACATTTATTTATTTATATTTAACAGGGACATGGTTTAAATGACTAAACTTGCTTAACGTTGCTAGAGCCATATTGTGTAAATCAGTAGTTCTCAATTGGTGGGTCGTGGACCCTTTTTAGTGGGTCACAAACCTTTCAACATTTCTTTCAATATTTATACTGAAGAAGTATGAAACATTCAGAGAATCTGTTTAAAAAAATCTTAACATGAGTTGTTTTAATTTCTTTCCAGGTTTATTTAATGCCCAAATCAACAATAATCTGGTGTCTTTGCAACATAATTTCCTTCAATTTATGTTTATTTTAGTGCCGGTTTGGTCTTGATTCCACCTTGATCTTGTTCTACTTGTAAGGTTGAATATTTTCTGAGATGAAAAAATAATTGTTTGGGTCGCGGTTCGTCATCATGCTCATTGTGGGTCCCGATGCTTAACCAGTTGAGATGGTTTAGTTCATGACTTTTTGCCTGTAGAGAAGAAATTCATCCATCCATCCATTTTCTTCGACTTGTCCGTTGCTGGGTCGTGTGCACCAGCCCCTATGGCTCCTCCTGCAGGTGGTGGGTCCACAGAAGGACGTCCTCGTGGTTCTAACCGGGCCTGTTGGTCTCTCATAAGGGACTTCTGAACTGCTCTTTGTCTGACCCATCAACTAGGGTGTGTTTGCCATGGGAGATCCTACCAGGGGCATGAAGCCCCCGACAACAGAGCTCCCAGGATCATTCGGGCGCTCAAACCCCTCCACCACGTTAAGGTGGCGGTTCCAGGAGAAGAAATTCAATTGATCAAAAAGCTCTTTGCTACATTGAAGAGACTGACTGCCAAAACTAATCATGTTGTTTTCATAGAACTGCAGTTACATTCGTAACCATTATTTACACTTGTTTCATACATTTATGAGAACTAACCAGACATAATATGTTGAACTTTATTACTTCTCTCTGGCTACAATAAGCTTTAGTTTGGTTCCACAGTGTAGATATGTCTTTTTTTTTAATTTACAATCAAATCTGTTTCGTCTTTTCATTCCCCAACGGTTCAACATAATCCGCCTCATTAAATGTAATCTTCTGCTTTCTGTTATTGTCTATTCTGTTTCAAAACTCCATTCCCATTCTGTGTCACAATTTTGGCTTTGGTCCACCTCATTCACAAGCATCTTTAGTTTTTTATAAGACAAGAGAGTTTTGTCTCGACCTCAAAAATATGAACTTGCCAGCAGTTTTGGCAGATGTGTTGCGCTCAATTGTTTTTGTAACATTTTATGGACAGACAATTTCAGGAAAAGGCCCATAAAGCCATTGTGCATCATTTATCCTCAGCGTAATAAATGTGCGTATGCTTTTTACGAGCCCAAATGTACATCAGATATAAAAAAAATTACATGACAGAGAACACTTTTCATCCCACATAAAAAAGTAATGAAGTAATTGTATATCGTTTCATTTTCAGATTTGCAAAGGATTGAGGCGAACGAGGACCAGATGTGTTGAACTACTCCGAGCCATTTCCTGCACTGGGCCTATGGCATTACTGCGGTAAGATAGGTCATAAAACTATCTCCAAGCTCTTCTCCACAAAGCATCGGCTCATTGGTCTAAGCCTCCAGTTGTGGTTGAATGGTTTGCTTGTTTTTGACGTGAATCATCGCTGTTTGAAAGTTGACCTCCTTTAGATTGGCCAGCCGTGTCCCCCACAAATGTAATGCATGGATGTAATCTGTCCTCTGACACTGATAAGTTCAAGTACAGGGGAAGACAGAAGACGTAAATGTTTATGTTACAAAGATATGGGCATGCCAGTGTTTCACTGCAGAGTCTGTAAATCAAATATGAGCAGTCAAGGAGCACTGCGTCTCGGTATTTGATGGGAACTCTACTGCTTTAAACCCTATAACCATTCAATCTGAGCAACATGCAATATCTTTGGCCAGAGTTCAATTCAATTTACTTTTGTTCAGCCCGATATCTCAAAGGCCTACAGTATCTCTCTGGAGGAGAGTTGCGTAGACTGGCCGCGACTGGCAGTCTCTGCAAACATCTCTACAACTCGGATTGATTGCGTGCATACTAGCTAGTCTCCAATCTCACGGACCTGGAGACTAGCTGGAGACCCAAGTTGTACTGGTCATGGATATGTCTCAGAGACGTCAGTGTCTGAAGAAGGGCTACTTGCCCGAAATGTCACGCTGTGGTGAGCTAATAAAAAAAGCTGGTGAGCATTCAGTTGTGCGGATCTTTTGTTATTTTCATTTTGTCATTTTCACATGTCTCCGAGACGTCCCCTGGAGATAAGGCGAGTCTGAAAACGAACTCGCCTTCTCACGTACTCCCAGTACACATGAGGGTTTCCACTTAATAACATACTGCAGTTGTGCGCGGCGCTTCCACGGATGCGCACGGTAGAATACACATTACTGAAGGAAAAACCGAACGGTGATGGAAAGTTTTGTAAGCAGCAATGAGAACTATGTGGTCAAATAATGCCTTTTGGTGGGATTTATGAGATTATTCAGAGGTGCAGCTCAAAGACAACATGAGGGTAAGCTACATGCTAATGTTATGCTAACAGTGGCTAAATGCTAAATGCAAAATCACCTTTTTCAACAGCGGTATGATGAGAAACATTAAGTCCATATGACCAGCCAGTTTTAGTGAGGGCTGCCTTCTCTCCGCTGGTCAACCAGAGCCCAGCAGATTGTTCACTTTACGTTAGTATCAGTTCAGCGCTTTGGGGCAGGGTTGAGCTCGGTCTCAAACGTATCAGCTTTAGCCTTTCGAGATGGATTTTTGTGAGATTGAAGATTCAGATCACAATCCAGCTTTAATGAAACATAGCAAGTTAGGTCATTTAGAGTTGTACATTATATTCGGTCTTTTTGAAACTTGGTTGGATGTCTCCCTCCCTACAGAACATGTACCAAATGCATTTCCATCAACAGAACTTTAGAAACCGCTGTTTATTAAAGGCAACAAGCTGAACTTTGTCATGTATTTTAAATCTGCCGTCTGTGAGTAATTTGAAGCTGGAAATACTCAATGGTGTCTCGGGAAAAACAGGGAAATTTGAGGCAGTAAGAAAATAGTGGCTTTAAGTATTGAGTTGGCGCAGCCCCAAAGCCTCCTGGGAAATGTAGTCAGTGGATAATGAAGTTCACAGCCGCTGCATAAATGTCCCCCTTGGTCCTAAGATAAATGAGCTGGTGTATAAGTCTCTAAAAGTTATGGTTTTCTTGCAGTGTTTCCACCTGTTAAGCTTTAAAAACGTCCCCCCTCTGCAGCGATACAGGACCTGGTTAAACCCAAACCTGTGCAAAGGAACTAATTTTAGTCTCTGAAGTCCCCCGTTGAACCACTTCCTGAGCAGATTGAGGTGTGACGCCTGTGTTAGATGCTGCAGATTATGAGAGATGCATGCAAAAGATTGTGAAGTGTGAATGAGAGTGTGTTTGAGAGTGTGCATGGGGGACGACAGATGGAAATTAGCCCAAGGCTACAATCCGGTGTGGCTTGTTCATTAACTTGCACTGTCCCTACCAAATAAACATAAACATAAGTGTGCAGTCTTACATTATGTGGAAATGAAACACAGCTGATTTGTTGCTTTGGTGAATGGTTGGCATGTAACATTACGTTTTTGGAACACATCTCGTGAAATCTTGCTTATTTGAGCTTTTAACCAAGTTGTAATGTGGTTCCATCATCTCAAATGTATCTGGAGTTCATTTTGCTGCATTCACACAGTTTTGAATAAAGCAGTTGACTTTGGTTGTTTCTTCTTCTACTGCTGAAGCGGTCAGATCCTGGATTTTAATTGGATGCTAATCCATCATAATCCATCACCGGACTAGTGACCAATTATCTTCAGTTTCTTCATTTTTCAATCCAAGTACACAATTTGAAATACTGACCAGCCCAGTCTCTCTCTCCTTACTGTCTTTTAAAGAAATGATTTAAATATTTAAAAATAGTAATGCCAAGAGTTTCATGAGCTGTCATTGCTGGACATTGCCACAAATAAAGCTGTTTCTGCTGCTGGAATATCTGGGACGTTTACTTTTTAAGTGCTACAGGAAGCGTTAGTTACTCTTGGCAGAGCCTTGATATTTTTCTCCACAGCCAGGACTTATCCGTGGCATGGATAGGCCGCTTTCCCTTACGACTGGCAATGTACTTGGACTGCAGCCCATGGCCAGCCCGTTGTCCTGGGCCGCGGTGAAGCCTGTCGCACCCCCACGGTAAGAGCCATCTCCTCGGGTGAGCCACTCCCGTCATGTTAAATCTTCGACTTACATACAGCCTTGGGCACAGAAGACTTAAGTTTGAATGGCCACAGGTTGTAAGCATGAGGAAGTTGTAACTTTCAGATTTAAAGGAATAGGCCACCGTTTTTACATACTGAGATATGTTCTTACCTTAGCTTAGACGAGTTCATTTGTACCTGTCTGGTCTCCACGTGTGCCTTCCATAACGTAAACACAGCACAGACGGCGTTAGCATTTAGCCTCTCTCTTCTCCTCTATAGCTCCAAACGAGGTGAAGATAGAAGCTACCAAACCCTTCCACGTTTTCCCTATTTAAATATGGTTACGTGAAGTGTTACACTACAAAGTATAATTACACAAAATTAAACAATGTGGATTTTCTAAGCGGATAAAAAAGGGAACTATATTGTAAGGTGTAATAATACCAGGAGTAATTTGGCATCCGCGCAGTGATATCTTCACTTTACTGCCCAGTTACTCCTGGTATTATTACGCCTTACAATATAGTTCCCCTTTTTATCCGCTTAGAAAATCCACATTGTTTAATTTTGTGTAATTATACTTTATAGTGTAACACTTCATGTAACCATATTTAAATAAGGAAAACGTGGAAGAGTTTGGTAGCTTCTATCTTCACCTCGTTTGGAGCTATAGAGGAGAAGAGAGAGGCTAAATGCTAACGCCGTCTGTGCTGTGTTTACGTTACAGAAGGCACACGTGAGGACCAGACAGGTACAAATGAACTCGTCTAAGCTAAGGTAAGAACATATCTCAGTGTGTAAAAACGGTGGCCTATTCCTTTAAGTCAGATGTGTGAGAAACGGGCGCACGAGCAGCTAGTGCACTTTGCTCCTGTTTAGCAAGCAGCTAACTTAACAATAACACTCATACTTTTTCAATACTAGACTAACCCAGGGATTTTTCACTGCACATTGCAACCTCGTTTGCCTCGATCTGGAGGATATCGTGCTGGTATTGCACCAAAATGAGTCACTAACTCACACTTTTGTTCCCGTTATGACATGTGTTAAATTCCACCTCTTGACGGAGCTAGCAACAGTAACCTGGAAGTGGGGCTTTTGCGAGAGGTCAATTATGATATTATAATCAGCTCTAAAGCTGACCCATCTTCAAAGGGACAATGGGCGATCCCACACATAGGACATATCAAACAAGTTACATTATTTTTTACCAGAGAATTGAAAAAGTGGCTGCTGAGAGGCCAAACCTGACAGCACAGACAGAGGCTGGTGTGAGTTCCTTGGACCAGTGTCAGTGTATTATGACAAAACATAGCTATTGGATTATACACTGTGAACTATAGGGGCAGCACTGAATGTTTTTGATGTATTTTAATGTATTTTAATTTCAATGACTACGGATGGAACCAAGCTATTTAGCTATAATCTGGTGCAGTACATCTCTGTCTCTATGAGCTTAATGTCTCTGTATATTGTCCCTTTAATAAAGATTCAAGTAAAGCAGACTTTTGTCCAGATCTTGAAACAGGTCCTTGGTTAGGAGTGTCGCTCTACCTGACAGATCAGCCTTATAAGCATGTTTTAGGTTGAAGGAAGAAAACGGACAAACTCCACATAGAAGGGACTTGAACTAAAAGCCTCTGTAAATTATAAAATAGCTCTCCTGTCACTCCGGCTCCGGTCTACAGTCTCAAGGAATGTCTTTTATAACATTACCACATTGGCATGCCGTCTACTGGAGGGGATCGAATTACCAATATCCATCTCACTAATAACCTGGGGAAATGTCCTTACATCAGAGGAACAGAAGTGGATGACAGGAGCCGACTGCTGAGCATGTGACTAAGATACTTAGATTAGGTTTGAGGGCAGCGTGCATTGTTGTAAAAACGTGAGCTCTTCCTGGATATACTCAGCTTTCACTGCAGTTCCTCCCCAGGCTTCTGTCCTCTCTTTGTTGTCCTTTCTGCGCATATGGGACAGGGATTAATCATGACTCACGTCTATTATAAAAACTGAGGACTGTTTCAGTTTACAGTTACGCCACATGTTTGCCACGTAAGAGGATTTCCGCTTTGCTATAGAAAAGGTGAAATTGCAGCACAAGGATGTTTTTAATCGCTCAACAACAATAGACTACAAAGTGTATTATGTGATAATTTCCTCAGAATTCTACACATTTTACAAATAACTGTGAATATAAACTAAATACTGGCTATACTTAAATAACTCACTTAAAATGAATGTTAGTCAGCTTTATTGTGGTGATTGATTGTGGAGAGATTGGAGGCCTCCCTGCAGTGTGTCTGAAGGTAGCGCACTTTGGCACTGGCTGGTGTAGGGGTGGGCCATATCGTATCGCATATTGTTATCGCGATATAATTTTTTGATATTGTTGTATTGTATTACTGTGGACATAATATAATTTATGTTATGCTCAGCTCCATCAGAGCAGCATAAACACTGACTGTGTGGGACACGGGGCAGGTGCTTAAAAAGTAAAATGAAGGATGTAAATTGCTTGAGTACAATTGAGGGAATTATTATGGAGCTAAAAAAAGAATGAAATATCTTTGCATTAATCTTCCAAATAGGCGTAAGGCTGGAATTTTGAAGTAATTTGTCTGTTGTCAATTATATCGTCAAATATATCGTTATCGTGAGATTTTAGGCCATATCGCCCAACCCTAGACTGGTCTAGAATCTGGACCAGCCATGAATGAATTTCGACTCTTGATGATTCATTTACTTTAAAGGAGCTATATCATGCAAAATCAACTTTTTGGAGCTTTTACCCATGTTGTTATGCTATTTCCTTATCAAAAACACGCCCAGAGCGGTTTTTGGCTTCATTCACGCAGTTCTAAGTAATCCTCCTGAATCCTGCTCTCTGAGCAGCTGTTCCGTCCTCCCTGGTAAACGACTGAGTTGTTCAGTTGTGTCGTCACAGCGGAACAGAAGTGCTAGACATCTGTAATGTAATGCCTTATGGCCTGATTTTAATTTATAAAACTACTTTTTCATTATTTTTGTTGTAAAGGAACTCTCCGACGCGTCTGTGCTGTCCCAGGAGGGTAAACAAACGCACCCCCGGAGGATCCATGGATCCGAGCAGAAGTCTTGTTTTTGAAGACTGAGCTCTTTCTAACCTACTCTGGACACCGCCTGTTCTTTTTTCTTACCCAACGATAATGTCACGGATGCTACGAGAGGAACAGGACTATTCAACCTTCCTAAAGAAGAGTGCACTCGCCAGAAGTTGGAATTTCTTTCCGGGATTCAGCGACTTTATCAACCAACCTGATGGATGCTTGGTGAACCTTGGCCAGAATCAAAGTGGATTAACTTTTATAACCAACGCGATCTCATGGGGAAGCCATGCTGAGCGGTGAGTCAATCAAAACGCGTGTTAGCGTGTGTGTTAGCGTGTGTGTTAGCCATTTATGAAACTGTGTTGCACATGTCAACTCCTTATAACTGCATTATCTGAAGTAACTTCACTTTTTGCAGCGATATTTATATTTATAATACTGTAAATGTGGAATGAGCGGAGAAAGAGGCGGAGTTAACTGAATCGAAGCGTCTTGTCTTCCGGGTAGGCAAAATACCCCCAAAAATACTTATATTTCTCTCAAAAATGAGTACTCCATAGTGATAGAGGTACAATATATCATATAAATGCCTATACTTTACTTTGGCATGGCTAATATAGCATGATACAGATCCTTTAAAGCACAGAATGGTATCAAGAAAGAATAGCATGGTACCTCAGAGTGTTATCACGTGGTTATTACGGTAACTGGTAGTCTAGAAGCAGAACACATGCCTAACATGCCTAACAATCACAATTATTAGACTGATTGATCATACCAAACCATCTTGAGTTTGAAATTTTCAATCAAGGGGTAACAATAAAAATCATACAATGTAATATGTCCAAGGATGTCTACAGCAGGGTGGTCCAAACTTTTTATCATGCAAAATATGCTCTTTGGGAATGACTGTTAGAAAGTGTTTGATGGTATATTTAAATAATACCCATCACCTACGCTTGTTTCTTAGAATGCTTCATTTCTGTGAGAATGGGATTAGCACTGTCTGTCAGGTTTGATGACCTACTTTCATACTTTTTATTCACAAAATGACTTTCCGGCATTTAAGGTTTTGATGTGGCAGAACAAGAATTACCTTATCTTCTTCAGTCCTTCTATCATCACAGGAGATCTTCACACATTGATCTTGAAACTGGGCACCTTCATGTCTTTGAGGTCTGATGAACGGAATTACTCATTGTTTTGGAGGGTTCACTTTGGGCGCAGGTTCGTTTGAGCACAGGTTCATTTCAAGACATAGGGCCCAAGGCAAAGTAAGGTAATTGGAGAGACAATTCGTTAAGTGCTCACATATATAACAGTATATCGTCAAAGCTTAGCGGACACAATATTTCTATCATGATTTGATTGAGTGATTTCTAAAGGATTTTTGTTGTGACAATGTGTTGAAATATGAAGAACAGAGAAACATATTGTCTGTGATGTTAAAAAAAAGCACCACTTCACAAATGTTTACATTAGCAAGTGCAATAAATCAGTAAAGAAATTATAGTTTGTGTGTAGCTTTTACTGGCTGTAGCGAACACAAGCAAACAAAAAGACAGTCTAAACAGGTCTCGGTGTGCTTGTTCCATGTGTGATCCGTCATATCGCTCTACTGGGGATTTTCTGTGTACATTAGCCTCTGTTAGCGTAGCGTTGTTTATCAGACTGGGAGTGAGAGGCCTTTGTAGCATTTGAGATCCAGCCAAGAGAATCGGGTTCAGACTGTGGACTTTTGCCTTCCTGTCCATCTATTATCAGGAAAGAACGGGGCACAACGACCTGAAAAATATACATAAAAGTAAGTTTGTTAGTTTGGATTGTAAACTTTATTTATTCAGTTATTTTAGGAGATATGATCAACAGCTGCAGATGAGTCTAAAGCAATGGGAGCAATGACAAGCAGTGGTACTAGCAGTTGATATGAGTTCAATTTTTCCCCGTGGTTTTCTTTATTAATTGGGTAACAACAAAAATGTGTTTAAACATTTTAGTCCTGGCTGGTTTAGAGCTTATACTTTGTTTAATTGTGGTACTTTTTGACAATGGTCAGATTTAGAAGCGCTGCTAACATGCATACGTGTTATCTGAATATACAGAACCGAATTATACTAGTCATTTATTGAACACATAAGTAAATGTATGGACACAAAAGTCTAAAATTCCCAAGAACCACCTGAAGAAGCCTGTGCCACCAGTAGTACAAGTATCACAGTTTGAGAAGAGATGTTATAATCCTTTTTTTTTTCTATTTCTTGAGCGCTGATCTAACAAGTGAATTTCTCCATTGTGAGATAGTGAGATTGTGAGAAGTGAATTTAAATTACATTATTTTCACAAATAATAAAGTCGTTTGTCACATTGGAAAAGGCTGTTTGTGTTGCCCGTGTAGTATGTATTCGCTGGTAAATAAGGGGTTACAGAGATAAACATTGTGAAAAAAATGACTCAAAGCTAATGACAACTTTAGCCGACGTGTTTCATATTGCTCATAAGGACAAAGTTTATGTTTGCCTGGGACATGGCAAACATAAACCCCATTCATGACGTGTGCTTTTGAATGTTCACAGCTGATGTGATATTCTCCTTCTATTACTGGAGTTATTGCCTTACATTCTTTTGCCTTTTCAAACTCCAGATAAAAACACAGTCTGCATGCGACCTCTGATATAACTCCCGATCCCACTTCCTTCCTGCGGCGTGTCGAAGTTTCACAAGTTTCATAACGGTATTTCAGACCAGACTTAAAGGAATAGGCCACCGTTTACTGAGATATGTTCTTACCTCAGCTTAGACGAGTTGAGGCGTAAATATAATAATTATAGAATAGTCACACAAAATTAAACATGTCGATTTTTAAGCCAATAAAAAGGGGCACTATATTGTAAGGCGTAATAACACCTTAGGAGCACTTCGACGTCCGCGCAGTAATATCTTCACTTTACTGCACGGACGTCAAAGTGCTCCTAAGGTGTTATTACGCCTTACAACATATCGGCTTGGAATGGGTTACACCATTACAGTCCCATCCCAGTCCAGCTATGGAATGGGTAACACGGATTATGACCGCCCCTTCCCCTGTCTAGTACCAATTCCATTGTTGACATGAGGCAGGGGGGCAAAACCTGGCAATCTGCAGAATATGAGTGCGGGATGGTGACAATTTTCAAATGGGTCTGAGTGAATGTGGGACACGTTTCTTTCCACCGCATTTTTTTGATTTGATCATTCACAAATGCAAAACCACAAACCATCATGACTCAGCGTTTTCGAAGCTCTCACTTCCTGTCATGTCGTCAGTCGGCCATGTTGGTAAAAATAGATAAGAGCATCCAACTATCTTCATTTTACAACCTTTCTTTGGCCTTCCTCTAGGCCTCCTGTTTCCTGGCAGCTCTGACCTCAGCATCCTTTAACCCATATATTAACTATCTCACATCTGTGAACATCCAAACCGTCTCAATCTCAACCATTTCCTCCGAAACATGTTTCAAATCTGAGACTAACTTTGCTTCATTGGCTAAAAAAGATGACCAACACCACTGTGCTCACTGATATACAGAAAGGCCTTACATTACTGCTGCTATTGTGCTGTTTTATGATAATGGTTCATTGGGTTTTTGTTTGACCAATGTCAATGTCAATGTCAACTTTATTTATACAGCACACTTAAAAACAGCCACAACCGCCCAAAGTGCTGTACAACAAACATTATAAAGTACAATTGAAGAGTAAAAACAGTCACAAAATATACAACATGAAACAATAATAATAAAATACATGGGATCTGCTCAGCTTGTGTTGAAGGCCAAAGCCAAAAGATGAGTTTTCAACAACGACTTAAAAACATGAATGGACTGGGCCAACACCATCAGTGTCTGCGTACATTGGTGTATGAATGAGAGTGTAAATGGGTGACTGGTTCCTTACTGTAAAGCGTTTTGGGCCTGATAAAGGTAGAAAAGCGCTATATACCATTTACCTCCAAAGGTCTGCTGACCCGGCACCAAAGACAAATGTCAAAACCCAATGCGACCCTTGAGTCAAAAAGTTTGCCAATCCCTGTTTAAGTCCAATCTGAAGTCACTTCTCGTCAGTGTTAATTTTGACAGCACATTTTAATTTAGTTTTAGTCTTTTCTAGGGCTGGATACTCTTAAACAATACGCTTTAAAGAGGGGGTATTATGCTTTTTTCAATCACATAGCACCAGTCTATAGCATACTACAATGATGACGTAACCTTCTGTTGGTCTGTATATGCAGTAAATTAAAATAACTGCCTTGAATAAAATTGCTCTCTCAAAATGGCTGTACTGAACGTCTTGAAATAGGCCTCTGTCTCTTTAAGAAGCTTCCGACACGCCCCCTTCAGCACACTGCTGTGGCATCTAAACAACAACACTGTGCGGGGAGGGGGCTCTGCTGAGCTGAGGAGCAGTGGTTGGTGGCTTGGCTGGTGACGAAAGGTCCAGAGGCGTCTCCAGGAGGTGGGGGCGTTCCTAGGAGGACTGAGGCATAGCTACACCTAAAATGGCTGCCGTCTAAGTTTTTACTGATTACTCAAAATATGTGAATGAGCCAAGGCAACACTCCAGGCATGTGTTTAATGAGGGAATGACATAATAACATGATATAAAGCTTGAAAAAGTCGATTTTACATAATACCCCCCTTTAAAATACCAAGTTTGATGCCTGTTGAGTCCAGAGACAGCAATAAAGAAAGTTACTTGGTTTGATTCAGCTCAAATAAATAATACAAATTTAAAAGAAATGGGGCTCGATCTTGTATTTCTAAACCCTAAACGTTTTGCGCTTAGTAGGAGCGCACTTTCAGATCTTGCCATTCCAGACCTTGCACTTTTAGGTGGGAAGTACGTGGGGTGGAGAAACAACCACCCGCCTTCTCCCACAAGATTTGTCACTTGGACATTCAATTTGAGGTGTCTTAATCCCTTCTTTTCATTTTTATTTAGTCTTTATTAGTCGACTACAATACACTATCTGGACATTTGAGTCATTGGTTTAGTGGTTATGAACTACCGTTAATCTAGTTTTAGATTTGAGTCATTAAATTTTTTACTTTGACTAAAGTTTTGCCGAAGTGTTTTAGTCAATGAAATCAACACTGCTTCTCATTTTGTCCTTATTTATTCCTGGCTTAATGCGGGTTTTGTCCTGTTTCAGTGTCTACATTCATAGTAAACCTCCAAGTAAATCAAGAAATTAATAATAGGAAAACATCACCAGTTCTGGTCAGGGTTATTCTCTCCACATTTATTTTGGTAAGCTTGACCAATTAGTTAATCAATTACCCTTTCTTGGTATCTAAACACATCTTACTTTCTTTTCATGTTTGGGTAAAGCAAGGGGATCTCCCAGAGAGGGCATGACATCGCAGTGCTATTTCACACTTTTAGTTTTGGTCTGTTAGATGCCACCATGGCCCATGTCTAGACCTAAAGCGTTATATGAGGTCGCTCCTCTGCCTATATTGGTTCAACTGTTTAACATGGTGATTCTTGGGTACTTTCCAGGGCACTCTTTCCTCTTTTGTAGCTTGGGTACATATTTGTCAAGTGGTTTATAAAAGGCTGAAGCCACAGACAGTGACTAATGCGACTTGGGTTCAGAGTTCAGTTTACAAACAACTTTCACAATACTTTACTTTGGCCACTGGTCTAGTTGTCTCAATAGCATGTTCTCTCTGTGCAAAATAGTGTGGTGGACTTCCTTGAGAGCGACAATAAAGTCAAAAGAAAGGTGTGTGGTAAATGGTTTCAGTGCCTAGTTCAAGATCTGGATAAAGGTACCCACTGTTTTTGCACAAACCCAACAAATGTATCAACCGGGACTAGCTATAGCTGCGGACTAGCCTTTCAGACAGTATGTTTTAGGTTGGGAAATGTGGACCTGGATCCGGGGAATCCTCCGCAGAAGAGGGGGAAAAGTGGGAAGTGGACCAGCTTTAGAGTAGCATAATACAGATCTGGAATGAGTGAGAGTTTTACAAATAATCACCTTCTCTTAAGATATTTAAAGTTATCGCAAGGTCATAAATAACCCCACACGGCTGATGATTCACAGACTACACTTGGTCTGGCCCTTGAATGAAAGACGTGTCATTTGCATAATCTATCATGTATAACTTTGCACAGATGCATGGAATTGCTAGAACTTAGTTAAAATGGTTTTGTATCAGGTGTAGTGCAATTGGTGTTGGATGTGAATCGGCACTCGGTGGGAAAATGTTGTATTTCATAAGTTGTATTTGCATGCGTTGATGTATTTTATGCGTGGGTCTCTCCCTACTTATAATCTTCTTAGCTTCTGGGAGTCCCATTTTACAAAGCAGATGAGAGCAAGTCAAATTGAATGCTCTTAAAGGCCATTTTAATGCCATAAACGAAAAACAAACAAACAAACAAAACAGGTGATTGAGGGGAAATTGCGATATTTAAGATCAAATTGAACACAACGCCGGACAACTTTTGAGCAAAACACTGTGTAACATTTCTGTCAGAGCTGCAGCTGAATTTGTTTTAGACTGCAGTTTTTTGTGTTTGTGACAAATGTAGTGAAATAGTCGTCATTGTTGTGGGTTCTGTCTCGAAGGAAAACATATATTTTCTTTAGATATAATGCCAGTTTGAAATTCAGATTCAGATGTAATGCTTTCAGGCCTTAATTTTGGCCTAATTCATTGTGTTATTAATGCCCAGTGCTAACCCTGTAATGTCAACGATATGAACTTTACATGTATGTTTTGTAAATACATTAGCAACAGATTCCACTCAAAATGTTAGGCATGAAAACGTGTCACAGTCACATCTCTCCTTTCAGTTTGAATGGACCTGTGGTCAATAATCAGACAGTGACTCATCCAAAGACAGTGAATGGGAGATAAATGTGTATCATATTGAACAATACTCTTTAGAAGTGATGTTTTACTGCAGCTGTGACTCATTGCTATGTGTGTTGACATCTCTTTTAGCTGATAATAATAATAATAATGTGTAAGAATGTGCAATGGAGTTTTTTTTTTAATTATATAAGGTTGTAGTTCTTTTATTGCCACGTATTTTGTATCAAGATGGAAGAAGGTTAATAGGCAAGAATATGGGTTATCCACTTTTATGTTTTTACTATATTTCTTTGTACCCAGTGTCTGTTCATGTGTGCCAGACTGGATGTCAGGCCACAGTGTGTATAGCTATGAGCTGCCACAGGAAGTGATGTCACGTCCTGTCTTATCTTATCGGTGTTTTGAGGAGAGAGGAAGCTCCCGACTTTCTCTGCTGCAAACCAAACTCTCTTTATCTGAGCCTCACGTGTCGGCGTCGTCCTCACAGACCGAGCAGATGCTGTAACCGGCATAAAACGTGAAACAAACACATGCGCAGGTGCTCAGTGGGAACGTTTGAGATGAAGATTTTAAAATATTCCAACTTTTGAACAAGTGAAAGTCCTAGGCCCTCAGGGAAACAGCTTGTGACTAAAACGTATCTGTAGGGCAACCATGAACAACAGAAATATTAGAGCAAGTGAAATAATCAGATATTAGTTTTAGAATCATTTTTATTTCTTGTCATTTGAACTAATATAGCCATACCTTATCTGCAGTAGGTATAGCACAATTGTAATCAAATACATCAGCTAGTGTTTTTTCAACAAGGGGAGACTCAGGATATTTCCATTAATTATCATGGACCTGTACCAACATTATATCTCACATTTTTACTCACAGATTTTTGTTCGCATACAGGATTTATTTAAACTTTCGACTCATGTTAAAATCAAAATGTTAGATTTCAACAATTCCTACATCAGCAACTAAATCAAGTCCAAATAGTGTACTGTAAAATGTAATTCTACAGTACACTATTTGGACTTGATTTCACTTTTTGTTTCAACAACAAAAAATGTAATTCCATACATTTTACGTGAAACCAATTACAAGTTTACATTGTTGTCAATTTGTAGTTGTTAATTGTAAAAACCCATAGCTATAATAATATGAGAATTTGAATTCAGTTAACCTCCTTTACACAATTCAGTTAATTTGAATTCATAGGCTGACATAACTGCGTTCAGTTGTCTGAAACATAATTTATATCACATTGGGCACTTAAAGCACTACAATACATTTGTTTATTTGTTTATTTATTAGGATCCCCATTAGCTGTGCCCATGGGCCAGCTAATCTTCCTGGGGTCCCTTTTTAAAAACAACTCATTTAAGATCAATTTAAATTACATGACAGGTTTCAAATAAAACACATAATGTAAATATCTTTGCTGAAACAAAGTCCATCTTCAGTTCATTTTGTTTCATATCTGAACATGTTTACATTACAGTATTCATAATACAGTATTCCATGATTAGAAACTTAAATTCATCAAAGTCTTCAATCAACATCAATACATTCTACACATACATAGGCACTAACGTTGACATAGTTTTTACATATATTATGTTATTTCATAATTCAAATATGACCCTCCCAAAAGCATCTTTATTTGTTTCTTAAATGCCACTACTTGTTTTGTGTTAATTAACATTACTGGCAATTTATTCCATTCTTTCATTACTCTGAAGGTTACTGTTTGTTGACCAGAATTGGCTTTGGAACTTGGTATGAGAAATCGACCTACAGTTGCCTGTCTTGTTGTGTATCCATGTGACTCTCGATTTTGTTTGAATTGCTCATAGATAAATTTGGGATTCTTATGCTGTAATATTTTCCATGTTGCAGTAAGCATCAAGGAACAACTCACTCATGTAGGTAGAAAAGCGCTTTATACTCTATATATGTGAGCATTTAAAGGGCATATGACATATATGACACATTTCTTTTGCTCAAATATAGTTTACACAATCATATTTAAGCTTTTGCTAATAATTTTACACAGCTTTTTTTAGTTTGACCATTTTTGTGATGTTTATAATTTCACTTCCTTATTTCTGCCCAACATTTCGTCATTAAATTGCTGCATCACTGAAATAAAATGATCATTATTACTTACAACAGATGTTATCCATTATAAATAAGTCATATTTTCAAAAGCATTAAAACCTGTCATATGCACTTTAAAGATCATGTGAGTTCATAATAATCCTACAAAATATGAATCTCTTATTGGTTTGACTGTGGCCAAAAGAAAAAGTGTTTAAATGTATTTTATTAAATTTTTTAATTTGTGACAGCTGTACTCAACAGGGAGGAAGCCGGGGGATGTTTGCCCTGGTTCGTCTCATGTTCACTCGCTGCTCTTTGAAACCACATACTGTAAAAAAAAAAAAAAGTGATGGTTTCTGTCGACTCGGAACAAGCAGAGGAGGCGCCGGGTTATTATGAGGCATTATTTGTTTTTAACCCTTTCATGCCCACATCGGAGCAAGTACCAATAACAAGCTGAAAAACATTCTCCAGTCTGGAAACCCCCTGTGTCACTGTACACGGCACATTTTCGTTACGCCTCGGTTGTTTTGGTAAATAAAAATGTCATCGCAATTAAACAAACATTTCCGTTAATGTAAAATAGGGCAACTGTAAGAGCCAAAACATTGCTAATGGTTTATTTGAGTCACTGTAACATAATGGTACACAGGATATTGCTGTTCAATACCGTTTCAAAAATATTAGCAAATTCACATATTTTAAAAAGGCTATGTAGGATTTTTTGTTTGTTTAATTTTTCATAAACATTACCTGTCAGTGTCCATTTATGCACCAAACATAAAAAAAACGTACATTGTGGTTCATTCATAATAATTTGTACATGATTTAAAACATTGTTTCTCATCTGTTATTGCATTGGAGCCCATCATCAATCTATAAGGACAAGCTGCGACCCGAATAAGACGACTTCTCAATCAGAAAGTCCTCATAGCTTGATCCTTTGTCTGAAACCATTGAGCAATAAGCCTAAATATGACGGGAGGTTTGTAGTTCCATGGATTGTGGGCTTTAAAAATGGAGAGGACAGTTTTATGTTGCATCACTGTCACTGAAACACAGTCTTGAAACTACAGCCAGATCTTTTCCTGTACTTGCACTTGAACTCTGTTTGTTTTCGATGGAAGTGGGGGTCTCTGAGGGGGCCAGCGGACTCATAATCCTCCCATAAAAAATAAAAAAAAGGCGATTTATTTGCGGATTCCTCTGCGGGACGCCCTCCTCGCGGACGCTTGTTTACAGGACGGGCCCCGGCTCGGTCCCACGGCGCGCTGTATCTTATTTATACAAGTCCAGATATGGGAGAACACTGGGTTATTTTGGGATATTCCCCATAGAAGGAGGCCATTTCAGGGGCCAGAACGTGCAAGGCCTCAGGTCGGAGTAAATAGCTAATAGATGGAGAGGTTTTGAAATAATGAAGGGGTTTTGGCACAAGATCCAGCAGTTAATCCCCAGACAATATGCAGTAAAAGCAAAGGAAGCACATAGACTCATTATGACAATAGTTGGGCAATAGTTTTATGATCATTAGTGCGTTTTCCTGACCTGGAAATGCTTGAAATCTGTCTCTAGTTAGTAATGATAAAGTAGATCGACTATAAAACACCACCCACATAAAATCAAAATATTGCGTTTCACCATATTACCTTGAGACTCAAACTGAAGAGGAGGTGAGAGACTGGGTGGAGGCAAATGCAGTGGGGGCGAAATAATAACTGTGATTTTCTAAAACTGTTTGACTATTGAACGTAATTCACCATGAATCTTTCAAACTATACCTCATTTTCAGACCCACTCTAATTCTTTAGATTTTATTCTGGTGCAGAAATATAAATATGAATAAGTTCACTATTTTCTACAGAAAATTGAAAACCAAAATATAGGACATGGATACTTTTCTTTATTCTGTAAAGAGTCCTTACTAGCCATGCAGGACCCATGTTTTTTTTTTTTTTTTTTAAAGTAAACAAAAGGGTAACGTTAGCTGAAGACACTTGAGAGCTACACATTTCTTCTGAACAAGACTCACAGCTAAACCACACACATGTTTTCTATTGTTCTGACTAATATTCGTTCACTGGAGAATAAGGCTTTATCCGTCTGCTACGCTCTTCCCTGAAGATGGTGAAAGACTGTTGAGGAGCGGAGGGAGCTGCGCAGGAGCAAGAGGAAGGAGGAGGTGGAGGAGCTGACCAGTGCAGGACACCACGCTCTGACTCAGGACTAACCCAACACCTGAATGCAATTGTGTTTTACAATTATACAATAACAAATAAAGCACTGACTTACTTACTTACACAGCAAATTCAGTAGTGTTGAATTTACAGTGATGATGCTGTTGCGAGTAGAGTGAGGGAAATCTGGATATGTTTTTACACCTGTTATTGTTATTTTAACTATTGCATTGTTCTAGAGTTGATTACACAGTAGTTGTTCCACAGTGATAAAATAAAAACACTACATAGTGAAAGCTTTGATCAACACTGCAACACTTTACACTGCACGCGTCTGTGACGTATGCAGCCGACACTACCAGAGCAGCCATTTTCCATGCGGAGTCGCAGCGTTGGGAGCTCTGTCGATGCAAGTAAGAAGAACTGTGTAACTTTTGATAAATTTCCATAACAGTAACTTTATATTTTAATATTATATCGCGTTATCTGTTAGTACATGTTTATAATGTATTTTTTCAAAGCGGCATGTGTGTGGATGAATTAAGCTTTTGCTTTTACTTGTACTTGACCGTAACAATGTGCCTTCATAAAGCTTAGCATTCTCTGGGTTGTTCCCCGGTTAGTAATGTTGTTGTGTAAACTGAATTAAGATGTAACGAGTAATACAACTGGAAACTGGAGTTAGTTGGAAAATATATCCTGTTTTTGGGTGAGGTGAGGGTGTTAGCGGTCTGTTAGCGTTGGTTAACGTTAAGGTTCTGTGTTAGTGTCTGATGTTGGAGCCTCTTATTGTTTTTTATACTTTTAATCTTAGTTTGCACATGGATAACATAATTAATTTGTGGCTTACGCTGACTCACATTAATGCTGCAAGTAGCGCATTGTAGGTAGCTAGCCTCGGCGCCTATGTTGCTAACACTGTAGCTAGCTCGCCCCGGAGCCCCTGTTGCTAATACTGCAGCTAACTAGCATCGGCGCACATGTAAATGCTGTAAGTAGCTCGTCTCTGGGTTTTATAGTTAATGCAGTAGCTAACTAGCCTTGGTGCACATGTTAATACAGTATTGTAAGGTCAGCTAACTAGCCTCGGCGCACGTGTTAATACTGTACTGTAACGTCAGCTAACTAGCTTCGGCGCGCATGTTACTATCTCTATAGCTAACTGGCGCCCATATTGCTTACACTGTAGCTGACTGTAAGTAGCTCATCTCAGGGCTCTTGTTGCTAATATGTAGTTGGTTAGCCTCTGCGCACATGTTAATGCTGTAAGTAGCTCGTCTCAGGGCTCTTGTTGCTAATATCGTAGTTGGTTAGCCTATGCGCACATGTTAATGCTGTAAGTAGCTCGTCTCAGGGCTCTTGTTGCTAATACAGTACCTAACTAGCCTCTGCGCACATGTTGATACTGTTGCAATTTTGCTTTCGTACGTGTTTGCTTGTGCATGTTAGCTTTTCTGCACTTGTTACTAATGCTGCGTGTTGTTGACATATTTGAATATATAATTCTGTTTCAAACATAACTACTAATCAAGATCTGAGATTTAAAACAAAAAGCTTGTCTGTATTTTTAATTTTAACTGGTGTAAAGGTGCAGTAAGTTATTAACCTCTTAAGTTAGATGAAAAAGTGATGAAAACTTGACCAAAAAAAGCAACAAACGGTGCCAATAACGCTACAAAAACGTTACAATCAGTTTTCTTTCAAATGAGGCGTTACACTCCAGTCATGAAGCTTTTAGATTTGGGTAAAGCAGCACTGGAGACAATTCACTCTGTTAAGGCGGGTGGTAAGAGGTTAGAGTGCGCTCCTTAGTGCAGAGCAGACTGCAAACAAGCTGCTAATTTGAAATGTAGTGTATTGCCATCTTGATTGTCCAAATAACACCGCCTTATGTTTGTACAGGTGCAAAATGTTGGTGGTTGTCAAGTATGGAGAAATTCAGAAGTACATTCCTATGTCTTCAACAGGAGATGGCCTTGAAGACTTCAACACATTTCAATCAAAGGGTTGGTATTGACATTACCACATAAAGTGTTAAATATGTAAAAACATATTTCATAATCTCAAATCATTTAACAAATTGAGATTCTTTTGAAAGACATTAGTTTTGTGGGGCTTTCTTTTAGAAGGGAACTTGTAACACCGATTTCCTCCATTTGAAGCCAGTGCAAAGGGGGAGAGTATTAGGACGCTCTGGCTTCTGTTTCCTGCTACTTTACAGTAGCAGAAAGCTAGACGACACAGAACATTAATGTCTTGCAATTTCTTTATTCATTTCAGACCGCCAATCCTCCCCAAAAAATATTTTCAAACTGCTCATAGTGATTGATTCGGGCCATTTTGGCTTGTTTTGGTGTTTTTTTTGTTTGTTTGTTTTTCTAACCCGGTAGTGTGTGTGCTGGCCTTCATCTTCATCTTTAATGTTAACCGAAACCAATGTTTATGATTTCAGTAATCTTGAAACTGGGACTTCCCCTTGGCACTCAACTGCACATGACAGATGAAACTGGGACAGAAGTAGAGGCTGATGTGTTTGAGGAGCTTTTGGAAAGGGGAAATCTCATTGTAAATGTGTCATCTGAAAGATCCACAGGTGAGCCTGGGCCTAGTTTAGTGCATTTTGTCAGAAGTAGCATAACAATGTTTGTTTTTCAGTTGAACTGGATTTGTCAAATCCACTGGACTCGCCGGAATCAGACACTTCCGATGTATCTGGACTGTCGTCCATCGCTATATCATCTGATTCAGATTCAACAGTTATCATCAGGAGCAATGGAGGCAAAATAACAGACTATGAAAGGGAGTCAGCTAAAAAGGTATCCCTTTTACAATTAATGGCTTAATGTCATTTCAATGACGTATACATTTTTTTTTTTAGATGGTGAGAGATGCACTACAGTCAAAAGTTGGGGGCCAAAGTATAATCGACCAATACATGGACACAAGATAATAAGTGACAAAACCAGAAGAAACATTGTGAATCTCCTTGTAGCAAAAATGATAGAAGATCATGGGTAAGTTAATTGACTATTCAAATGAACTTGTAAATCATTATTCAGCTATATGCTTCAATGTGTTTGTACTTAGACGGACTCCACCGGTGTCTGTGCGGGTGAAATATGCACTTGGCATAATCAACCTGTTCCCTTGCCTGAGAGATCCCTACTCAGAGAATGGATTTGTAAGTACTTTTGTACTGTACTCCTTTTCTTGCTAAATCTAATTCAATTCCCTTTTAAGGAGCATTTTTATTATCCTCTGGGTGGGTCTGGTTACCTGTCCTGGCGTTTAAAAACATGCCAGCGAAACTCCGTTCCATCTAAGAGGCCCACTTCAAACTTTGACCAGGAAGTTAGTCCAAAGAGAAAGAGGCAGCTTCAACCTGAAGACCAGTTATTCGGAGACGACTGCCAAGAAGCCATAGCGATGATGACTCATTCAACCAATCCAACCATCATAAAGGAAAAGATGAGGGCTACTTTTCAACATCGCCAATCTCTGGTACATGACCAACAAGGCTCCTTGTCCATTTTGGAGGTCTTTCCAAGATTTCTTGACACACCGGGTTTAGTAAGTGTAAAAGTTTTTGTATTGTATTTTAAAATGCCCACATCACTGTCCTTATTTTTAAATTATTTTTCTTAGATTGACCAAGACTTTGAGATTATGTTTGGCAAAGAAGTGTCCAGTAGATTTGTCTCCAAATGGCCCACTTATTTCAAACCAAGGATCCTCGCTGAAAGTAAAAATCTCAACGGTAACTGCCGCATTGGAGAGCTCTTGGAGGATGGACTTGGTAACTAACTTAACTAAAACATTCTTTGTATTGTGATTTTGTGTAGTTTTAATTAATCATACATCAGCTTCAGCATCCCCTGCTGGAGGCAGAACCACAAACTGAATAATTATGTCTAGTTAAAAATATTGTGCCAGTACGCTGAACAAAACAATGTCTGCATTGATTCAGTATGCATATTTTTGAGAGTATATATAACATGGTATAAACATCTATTATAGTCAATCTCATTTATGCTTTACTCTTGCATCTTGTAGATAATCTACTTAATTTTCTCTAGGATGGGACAGCGACATGTCAAGTGCTTTGCTGTTGGTCCACTTGCTTCCACCAACTCCAAAAGGATATAAAAGAAGTGGCAAGTTGAGCTCAACTCAAGCTATTGACAACCTTGTAAAATATCTGCAGGTATGTTGGAAATAGGATGGTATTTTTTTTCGGGGGGGGGGGGAGAGACTAAAAGTGCTCAGGAAGTCAATGATAGAATTAGTTATTGGGGGGAAGGTGCTCTTTGGTGTTTAGGGAACTAAGACTCAAAAGAAAAACAAAAAGCAAGGCACTTCCTCCCACATCATAATTCTCTATAATTTACGTTTAAAAATCCTTTATTGTGCCATGAAGGGACAAAGGCTTGTTTGGAGGTGATGCGTGTGGAAGAAACCAGCAATATGTTTTTAAGATTCATCAGCACAATAAAGGCCTTTAAAATGTAAATAGAGAATTATGATGTGGGTGGAGTGCCTTGATTTTTTTTTTTTTTGGTATCATTTTTCCTTCACAAATAATGGTTTTAAAATTTAGATCAGTTCATAGTTAGTTTTTTACTTAAATTTGCAGACACACGCATTTGAAAGGCTCACTATATTCCAAAAGGTTCCATTCAAACTACTTGCGGTGTAAAATAGTTCACACTCAAAAGCCTTACACAATAACCAGTGGTGAAGTGAAAGTACTGTACTTGCACAATTTTTAGGAATTTTAGCTATTTTAGTTGATACTTTTTCTTCTCGTCTGCTGTCAAATGCATTAAAGTAGGTTACTTTTCAGTAAAATAATGAACTAACCTAGAAAGTGCACTTTTCTTTAGGGTTGGGGAAACCACAAGTGGAAAAGGGTGTTTATGCATGTTGTTTAGCCTTACTTGGTGGAAATGGGACCATGCAAGTAAAACTCACTACTTTTGAACATAAATAACCAAAAATGTTATTTTGAAACAAAGTTACAAAATCTGCCTGAAGCACTTACTCTTTGCCCTCTTATGAAATACAAATGTAATTGGGTACTTCAATACTTTAGCTTATTGCTCCAGTACGTGTACTTAAGTAACATTCTCAAGTTCTTTCCTCTTAATAATCCTCCAAAAACAAACAATACTAAGATGATTACAAATCATATTGAAGGAGAAAATTGGAGAAATGAAACAACTTTATGTACAGCCAGCTGATTACTTGAATATCTTGTACTTAATGTTAATACTATATTTTACAGATTGGAGTGAGCCTTGACACCTTTCTTGCTGGGGTGGAGCCTGGACAACCGTTCCTCCTGTGTGTCGGTAATGGGAAGCACAACATCCAGAGGTTCTACGTCATAGTTGACCACAAGCCACTGCCGTGCCAGGCAGAGACGTCCCTTGCAGCGCTCGATGAACTCTTCAAGGTGCACTTCATCTTCAGTTTGAACTATGCAGAGCCGCTCAGCAACTTCTACACCTTCATACAAACAACGGTCTACAACATCGACATTGGAAAAGTGAAGGAAAACCCCAGAGTCAAAGAGCTCAGAGCCAGAATCTTAAATGCTGAACCCCAAGGTGCCATTTAAAAAGTATGGACAATGTTTTTCTGTTTCATCTGTAAAGCACAACATGAAAGTTCTGCAGCGCTGTGCCAACACTTAAGGCACAGTCATGGCCTATATCCCCACAAACATTTGCGTCTCAATTGTGGACAGCCAGGTGTAGTTCTATTTTCTGTACATTTGCAGGTTTTAAAAAGCACCTTGCCAATCGTCATAAGTTCTCTGTTTGACTGATACTGGAGATGATGTGGGTTATATGGACAATTTAGACTCTGTAGTCAATGTTACTGATGAGCCATCAACCTCACGTTCTGAGAGTTTGAACAGACCAGAAAAGTCCTTACTGAGCAGTGATAATCTCTTAAACATGTGTGGTTCTGTTGTTGCACAGCTGCAGGCCTCTGGTGTTGCTGAAAGTACAGTTCAAGCAATGGTACAATCTATGGAGGATGTTGTCAAAGACATACAAACACAAGCAAAAGAGGCATTTCTAAATTGTGCTTCAGATCCAAAATGTCAAGATGGTGGTTTGAAGGAAAAGGTAGAAACCTGTTTTAATGCACTTGAGAATCCATTTTCAAATCTGAACACATTAAGAAAAAGGCAGATATTTTTTGAGCAGAAGTGGGAAATAGTAGAACCCGTTGAATATGTACTAGGGGTGCGACTAGATGTCCAAAGAAACCGAACAACTGGAATTTATTCTCAAGTTCCTGTAAACGATAAATTTGTTTATGTACCAATTTTGGGAACTTTAAATTCAATATTTAAGAACGAGGAGCTATGCAACGCTTTTTTGCAGGCTAAACGACAAGACCATGGTGTCTATTGGGATATATGTGATGGGTCAGAATTTAAATCAAATGAATTATTCTCAAAATCGAAGAATGCACTCCAAATTCAACTTTATTACGATGATTTTGAGACTGCTAATCCTTGGGCTCCAAGAAAGGAATACACAAACTTGGCTGTATATACTTTATTTTGAGAAACCTTCCCCAAAATATAATTCTGTATTAGCAAATATTCATCTGGTTTCACTTTTCCACGCACAAGACTTGAAAAAATATGGATTTGATGAGATATTGAGACCTCTAGTGAATGATATTAAAACCCTTGAAACAGAAGGTATTGATGTTCCATTTTCAGATGAGCCATTGTTGGGCTCTGTTGTTCAGGTAACTGGTGATAATCTGGGTCTACATGGCTCTTTGGTTTTGTAGAATCTTTTAGTGCTACCCATTGTTGTAGATTTTGTTTAACATCAAAGAATGAGATGCAATCTATATTCACTGAAGACCATCCTGGCTTAGTTTACCGCTCCAAGGACATTCATACAGAACACATTGCAGCTTTAAAGGACAATCCAATTTTGGTTTCCACTTTTGGTGTTAAAAAGTCCTGCATGCTCAATACACTACAGTTTTTCCATACCAGTGACAACTACACTGCAAATTCCTTGTAGCTTAACAAGATTTATTGTCTTAAATCTAGCCAAATTATCTTCTCCATTTTTTTTTAGCATTACAAGCTAGTTTCCAGTTTCATGTGTTAGATGATTAGACTTGTTTCAAGTAAATATTACTTTTTGTTCTTATTTAGTCTGTATATCTAAAAGTTAGCCATTTTACATTTATTTCAAGCAAAAATAGTTTTCAGTTGGCATTTAGAACAAAAATCTTTCTCAAAATAAGAAACCTTGAAATAATCTTGAAATAAGAAAGTCAATCCCATATCATTTGAACGTATATTTATTTTAAGTTTTTAAAGCAATGACATCTTCAATGTTATATTTTGTCATAACATAGACACGTTTTCTGAAATTGATTGGGTAATATGACGTATAATCAAGTAGGTTTCAACATCAGTCAGTTCAGTTGCTTGGGCAAGGTTAGGTATCGAAACTTCATAGGCAAGAAAGTCTTTGTTGAAACCCAAGGTTTCATACACCTGGTATTCAAAGCAATACAACACACTATTAACAACAAAAATGTTTTTTATGAGTCCAAAGGTAGGGTTTGAACCATTTGCTGAAATGAGAATCAGAGACGTGTCACAAATGTATTTGCTACCATGTAAAATAAGCCACTTTACTCTAACAGCATGATGTACAGCAGCTTCAATCCCCAAAAAATCTACAACCTTTGATTGTAAATGCTCAATATTAGCAACCTCTGATACAGGACTAGTTCTTTCTCATGTACAAAAATCGGATGCTCAGTTCCTGCTTCACTTTGACAACACTCCAGCACTGATTGTGGTTTACAAGGGACTTGCACACATTCTTAAAGTTTAATTTGGATGACCATTGTTTAAAAAACAGTGTTTAGACTCGAATCTCATGCACATATGCCGTATTACAGGTCCCAGGGCAATAATCTGAGAGGGAAGATGCAGCATGTAATGTTGCTTTGGGATTACATTATTTTCTGGGAATAGTTGTCTGAATTGTTTAAGATGATCCTCTATCATTTGTTTTAGTTTGGACACAGTTTGTAAAGACACAACTGGGGCAAAAAGTATTTTAACAATTTCAATTAAATCCAAAATAAACTGGATATATGGATTTTTCTCTATAACACAGTCCATAAGAATGGCAAAATCTTGATTAATATAAGCATTTGTCCAGAAGATTGTTTGAGTCTATTGTCATTTGAAGCTAAAGTAGCAACACTTATTGGTGAAGGTTTGTCACGTATGTCCACTGATGAAAAAGGAAAATTCTGCATGGCAGCATTAAACATGTCCAACTCCAAATTCCAGATAAACGAGATATTTCAACACACACTTCAGTTCCATTGGTGCCACTCCTTCAAGAATTATATGCATAATATCCTGTGGCATTTGCTCTATGAGATTAAAACCTGGGAAATCAACTAACTTGCTTTGTCTATTTATGCCAAAAGTCGTTTGAGCGAGGACTTTAAGAATTCAGTAGTTGCCCTTTGTATTTCAATGCATTGCCTAATGTGTCCGTCCAATGTCCGTCTGGTGAAACTCTGTTCATTGAAGTTTGCTTGCATTTCATCAAAAGTACACTCACAATGACGACATTTGCTATATGCAAAACCGACTCCTTCCTTGAATCCTGCAAGCTCATGCTGGGCAAGAGTGTCACCGCACACAGCAACAACTGCTCCATTTAAATAAAATTCCCCATTCACAGTGTTAATCCTAACGCCATCGTACAGTAACTTCAAGTCCTCATCAATTCGCCGTAGTATAATATCTACCCCGCACTCGTCTATGTCCTTAGACTTTGCGATTGCGAGAAGTCTGATTGAAGCCAGCTTTGATCTAAACTTGGGGTCTATGTTGCCTAAAGTGTAATAAAACATTAGTAATTTATTTACACTTGCACGTGAACCTAGGGGGTTACAAATTTCTATCTCATCGGAGTACAGTATCAGTTGTAAAGCAGAGTTCTTTTTCGAAAACAGTGGGTGGGTTTTGAAAATGCTTCCATCATTGATGTCATACAAAAACTGGCCTTGGGGCAACTCTGAGGTCCAGCACTGAGCATGTCAAATAGTCTTGAATTGGATAATAGCTGTTTCAGACTTTCAATCAGAGGGATGTAGTAGAAAGACTGTTTTTGATTGCAAGAACTCTAGAGTCTCCCTTTTTAACTCTACAGGCATACTTGGAAATTATGATCTCCTCAGGTGTAACGGGGTTAAAATGCATCTGTGTTGCTCGGTCCTGTAGGTTGTAGTTGCACATAGGGGAAAGGGATCCTGAAAGTTGTCCAGTGTTGAAAGAACTTCTTGTAAAGGTACATTGCTGTCAGGATGCCTTTCAAGGATGGTCTTCATTTTTTCTCTCAAGGACGTCAGAAGAGCCGTTTGATATTGCTGAACACCAAGGACAATGTTGTTGACACTCCTCTGATGAAAAACCCAAAAGAAAACAACAACATCAGAGACATGAAAACGTGAACATACAATATGACAGAAACATAACAATGCAACTCGATGACTGGCCTCAGCTCAAATAAATGAAATGTAATCAAGTCCCCCCCCCCCCCATTATTAGATGAAGCAGTACCTGTGATAGGTGGCATTGCTCCCGCACACCAATAGCAAATGCAGCTGCACATCTGGCAAGATCAACAGTTTCTCTTCCACCCTATAGGACAAAAAGAAGACAATTGTGTAACTCAGAATGTTTCCAATTCCATCAGATACAAAAAAAAAAAAGACAAACAAAAACAAATAAATACTCCCAACTGTTGTATCTTTTTGCTATTTCAAAATTCCTACGAGGAGGCATATCTAAATCAAGCTGCAGATGTTGTGAACAATTTAAGACTAATTTAATTAAACTTAAGCAATCTTTATGGAATCTACTCTGGAGTTAATTGAAAGAAAAGCAAGCTTAAGTTGAAAGTTGCTGGTTCATGAAGCATCCAACCACACCCAAGTCAGAAGCACACAACACCAGTAATAATACATTTATTTCTGTTTAATTATTTTAAAAGGTCTACTTCAGAGATGCCAAATCACCATGAAGTATTGTAACTAAGCCTACATTGTTGTGCAAATCTGAATTTCAGCAAATTCCCTGCATTTGCATTTCAATACTGGCCTTCCTATACTAGTAACTTCATACCTATTTAATTATTCTAATCCAGTAGTTTGTCTCAAAAAACACATAACTTTAATCCCTCAGCCCCCACCTGAACTGGGCACATTTTCTGCGGTTTGGCTTTACCCAAATCTAAAAACTTCTAAAGTTTAAACTTTGCTAAAATAGTGACGAAAAACGAAGATGAAAGTACTACAAAAACGGTGACAAAAAATAAATAAAATAAATAAAAGGGCAACAAAAACAACACGAAAAACACGATTAAAAAGTGATGAGAAGGCAAACAAGAGCCACAAAAACATGTCGGAAAAGCAACAATGACTAAAAAAAAAAATCATAGTAAAAATTGACAAAAACATGATGAAAAATAAAAGGAGGAAAAATGAAAAAAGCAACAAAAGACGACTAAAGAGAGATAAAAACACATTGACGGTCTTAGCTTTCACACGAGGCGTTACTCTGGCCTATAGGCTGAAAGCTCCAGTCGAGAACTTAGCTTTCAGATTTGGCTAATGCTGAACTGGAGAAAATGCGTTCGGTTAAGGCGGGGGGTAAGAGGTTACACAACATACATACATAAGACACACACGCATAAAGTACATTACCTGATTCTGACGCGGTGTTTGAACCTCAGCTGGGTCTTTCTCCATCAAACTTTGACTTTCCTGGAGCTCCTGTTGCTGCTCCAACATAGTCGACGTATCTGGGAGGTCCGGTAGTGACTCTTCAGTGGCATTGCCATTGCTAACAGTTTGTCTTGTTTCGGTAGTATAGTCGGCAAAAATGGCTGTACCAAAATTTTCAAGTCCTAATGCATCTGCATCGAATGAAGTCAGCCATCCTCTAGGAGGGTTCCCAGTGGCTAAGTATTGTGGATGTGTGCGCCTGAGATGGTAGTAAAAGAGTTGAAAACGCGGTATTCCTCGGCGCATCCATCTACTCCACAAATCACACGGAAATCCGGACTGCGACTGTGCGCAGTATTGATATGACTTAAAAGAGACTTCAGCGTTAATGCAACAAAGACGAAGCAAATAACGCACCTCCAGCAGGCCATTGTATCACAAGAACGTCGCGCAGACAATATGTTAGTTGATAGTCAAGTCCAAAGCAACTCTGGCGTCTTTGGTAAATACCAACTTGATGGGGGTTATTATAATTGTAACAATATAAATTGGTCACAAATAAAGGAAAATGAAATAATACACATAACTCAATGAATAATTTGGCCATATACCCAGTTAGTAGTAACCAAACAATTTGATTTAAGTAAAAAATATATAGTTTTTCTAAAGTTTCTAAAATTCTAGTGGTATCACCCGGAATCAACCATGTTTACGCTGAAGGGTGTGCGTAATTGAATAAGACTCAATTAACTCAGATTTGGCTGGCAAGTTATTTTAAATCAATTCAAAAGAGATGTACATATCATACTGACTCTGTTTCATGAACGCACAAATTAATAGATTTGATGTAGAAGCAAAATTGAGATGTGCACCCCCTTCACGGAACATGAAGGGGGTGTTGTTACCCAACTCCATTTGAATTTGCAGTGTCACAGTCACAGGCATCTTGGCGCATCGTCGAAAGAAAAACTGAGAACATTTTGGCAAGAAAGAGAGGTAAGCAATTTGAAATATAAGCAGCGTGTAGGCTAATCATTGTTTTAAATTCAAGCGGACAGAACGATACATTTAATTTGGGCGGGGAAACGGCTAACGGAGCATGCTAACCGATGCTAGCGTTAGCTTAGCAGCCGTCGCACATGGTTTTAAAAAAATAGCTATAACGTTAATATTGGTAGGATTTCTAGCTATGATTTTCATGAAGGAAAGTTAGCCTCTGCCAGTCTTGTATTAACTTAGTTGGTTCAGTGGTAAAATTGGCGAGCTGAGAATTTCTTTCAATTAACACAAGGGGGCTGATTAACCAGTTTTAGCCTTTTCAAACAGTCTTTGAACCATTTACTGGCTACTTGAATTCCCTCACAAGGTCTGGGTTTAAATTAATATTTTGATATTAATTAGAATTATTAAAGTGGGCTCAACCCAGTTTTATTCAGGAATCAGGTTGGTTGATAATATATTTTGTAAGCATTATTTTTGTTTGGTAGGTAGAGCAATGGAGAAGCTGGATGACGTAACCATATCCATCCTTAAAGGTTAGATTATAATATATTATGTCTTTGTATCGCTACTTGTACAATTCAACTGGTGTTTGTCTCTTTTGTTAGCTGCAAGCATTGACGAGCGAATGCTTTTAACATTGAACCGTGATGATCTGAGGGACCTGTTTCCTGGACCTGAGCATTTTATCCGAAGAAACATGTGTGGTCAATAATTCATCCCGAGGTACTGTATAAAAATATTTAGTTCAACTAATCTCCAGAAAGTGTGCTTTATTTTTGCATTATTTGACATTATGCTTTTCTCGCCCTAAACCAGGAACACCATCCTGTACCACAGAAACCTGAAACAACTTCTTCACCCAGGGTAGTTGCAACAGCCAGCCTCAGACTGCCGATGCGTATAAAAGCCCGCTGAAAACCTTGCAGCTCCCCAGTCCTCCGGAATATGTTGTGTACACAGACAGTGAGTTAGAGCAATGCCGAAAAAGTTACTCCGAGTTGGCCCGCACCGGCAGGGAACATGAATGTGTCATGTCAAAAGAACTGAGATGCAGGCTGGTGAGAAATACAATCACAAGTATGGTGTCCCTTTTAAGAGCAAGCCAAGGCCAAAGGGAGCGATACCCCTCTAAGACCGAAATCACTGCAATGGCTAAAAGAATTGTGGAATATTATCCTATGCTGCAGGATAACGATACAAGCGTGAAACATGTAAGTTCTTTTATTCGAGTCTCCTCAATAGACCATTTTGTTTTGTTCAGTAAGCATGAACTGTATGTATTTGTCACCAGGAGAGCATTAATGCCAAGTTACAAAAAAGGCTGCAAAATATAAAAACTCCAGTAAAAAGCAAGGACCAACACCTGACAGGGGACGGCCAAAGAGAAGGCTCACTGACCTCTCTCCAAGTGATAAAGATGAAGATGCTGAAGATGCTGATTGCAGTTCTTCCAGTGGTGCATCTACTCTGCTGTTATCACCTGCCAGCAATTCTGATGATGCCTCCACTTCATGTAAGTACATACATGTAATTTTGTAAAATGGTTGTCAACACACAGCCATTTAAAGCTAATGGTTTGTGGAAAAGTCTCTCTGTAACTATTAAAACTGAAATACTTTTGTACTTCTCTCCACCTTAGCTGACAAGGATAGTCTGCTAATACAAGCAAGACATTACAAAACATTACAAGAAATGTGCAAGAAGCCAAAACCAAACCAAGAAGATGTGTCCCAGCTATTAGACCTCGAGTTTGAAGCCAGAAGAGCCTTCATTGATTCAGACTCCATGAAGGAGGAGAACAGAGCTTCCCTCATCTTGGATGCATATCCATGCTTCAAAGAATTGCATCATGTAAGTTAGTGGGGGAGTTAATCAAATACAATGGGTAATCACGCTTAACCTCTTAAATCCCACCTACACAAGCACATTTTCTCCAGTTATTATTCAAGTATCCAGGTGTTACCCAAATCTAACAGCTTCCTGAAATATAGCATAAAATAGCAAGGCAAAGGAGATGTAAATGAGGATGAAAAGCAACAATAACACAACGTGACAAAAATGGACAACAAAGTAAAAAAAAAAAAGCTACAAAACATGAAATAAGTTGACCAAACCAAAAAAAATCACAAAAACGTGATGAAGTAACACAAACGCAACAAAAAAGTGACGCCAATGCGGCAACAACGCCTTTAAACACAAGGAAAAATCTTTGATCAGTTGTGTAGTTCTTAGCTTTCAAATGAAGCGTTACACTGGCCTGTAGGCTGTGAGTTTTTAGATTTGGGTAAAGCCGATCTGGAGAAAATGCGCTCCATTAAAGTGGGGAGTAAGAGGATACCTTTCAAATGTGTTTGGTGTGGTATTAAAGTTATTTTTATTTTTTTAAACCTGTGTTTGTTTAGGCATTGGGTGAGCTGCGCAGAATTTTGGATCCACAAAACGATAAGTTCATCAGTCAAATAAAACTGAGATGGAAGGAATTCTGCTCCAGGGTAGAATTCTATGGCGTGTCAAAAAAGGCAATGAAGCCGCCAATAACCATGGACAAAAGTAAGTATTACAATTTAAATACCAAGTTCTATGAAATGTAGGTTTATGAAGAATTGTTTTTTTTCCTGTGTCCAGCTGAAGCCCACCTTGCATTGATGAAGGCTCTTCCAATGCTCTTTCCCTCACCTGCCCTTCCGCCAAAAAAGATGGGGACTCCTTGTACAGCGTTTCTACATGTCCTGAAGGTAGGTTTTGTATAATTTGCGTTATAAATATGGGCTACAGACTCACTACAACTAAATTAAGGAGGGGCTATGCAAAATCAACTTTTTATAGCATGTTACAATGTTATCTAATAAAAAAAAACATCTGTGGAGTTGTTTCAAGTCACTCACGCATGTTTGTACAATATGTGAAGTTTTCACCTGGACTGTTCTCTTACTCCAAGCTCCTATTCTCCTCCTATTATCCTCAGTGTACCTAAGTAACCAGAAAAACTTGAGCTTGCTATTTTTTCCCCTTTTGGAGGGGCTTGTGGCAAGACACTGATAAACCAGGAGTCAAAACTACAGTATAAAATTTGTGCCTAACCAACAAAGAACAAGATAATGACAAATATGCTTTTTGCTGGTATTTGGTCAGAACCTCAAAAACATAACATTTCTTTAAATGTGTGCCATCTCTTTTGTGTCTTGCAGCCTACAGAAGATCCAGATGCTGTCCTCCAGAAACGAAGCTTGTCATGTCCAGTAGTGGTGTTCGATGGCTGCAAGTGTGTCATTGCGGTTGGTAATTTGCCAGTTACAACATTTGACAAAGAAAACTTGGTGAGGCTATGATTTATGTGATGGCATACTTTTATGCGCTCCATCTGACTTATCCCAAATGCGTGGCAACCCTCCTGTCTGTCATTCAGACAGAAGTTCTGCAGGATGCCATTCATGAGCGTGACACTACATCATCTTACAGAAAAGCCCTAGCAGAATGGCATGCATTTATTGGAAAGTAGCTTGTAGATTTCAGTTGAGATTGTGGGGGGGGGCACTTAATTAGTTTAAAGCAAGCTGCACATTTGACCAGGTGTCCAAAAACATTGAGCTTAGTTACGTTCATAGTGCCTTCTATAATATTCATAATGTTCATTGTGTCTTTCTAGTATAACATTGAAGGTTTATTTGGTCAGACATTAGGATTAGAGATGTTGAAATCTTTACATGTTTCAGCCACCATCTACTACTTTTGAAGATGGCCTGCAGATGGTGGCTGAAACATGTAAAGATTTCAACATCTCTAATGTCTGACCAACTGAACCTTGAATGTTATACTAGTCAAAAAAATAAACACATTACTTCTGTTAATTTACACTCGGGATGATTACTTTCAAACAATGCCACTGAAACTATGATCACATTGTTGGTTAAGATTTTATGTTAAAGGCCAACAGGGAACTCTTAATCAAGTTCCTTCTGGAACATATACTGGAGTTCTTTTCACGTGTGCCTGTTTCAGTAATTCTGTATACTGGCATTTTGTTTTATCTCAAACAAATGTTGAGGTGTTAAAACCGCTTGAACAAAAGCCTAATGTTGGACCTGTAAAAGACACACTGTTCGATTGTATAACTCTGCGAGTGATTGTAACGTCAGGTGTACAAATAAAATTGACATTCATGCTCTGCTTCAGTTTTATTTGTATTTGCCGTGTATAAGAAATATAATCTTAAAGTACTACGTTCAGGATTTATTAGCTAAATTTAAGGGGAAAAAAATCTTAAAAATAATTTAATGTACTAGTTTTTAGATTATTTGCCTTGATAAATTGCTTGGGATAAGTGTTTTATGCTAGTTTTCAGATTTCCTTTCCTCTATTTGTTGCTTAGAATAAGTGTGTAAAGCTTATTTTAAGAATAAATTGTCCTGATTTGTTGCCTAAAAAAGTGTGTAAGGCTTATTTTAAGATTTAATTGTCTTCATTTGTTGCTTAAAATAAGTGTAAAACACTTATTTTTAACTTTATTTAGATCTAGATGATATTCTTATTTCAAGAAATCTTAGTAAGAAAATTCACTTACTGCACTGGCAGATAATTTCACTTGTTTCTAGTAAATTTTCACTAAAAACAAGTGTATTTATCTAGTATTAAGGAGGTGGGTTTTTGCAGTGTATGCAGTGGATATTATGCATGATCTCCTTGAAGGTGTTGTGCAGTACGAATTAAACTCTTATTTCAGTATTTAATCAGCAAAAAATCTTAACATTGGAAGTATTGTCACAAAGAATTCAAAGTTTCAACTATGGATACAATGAGAGGAAAAATAGGCCAAGCAGTCTAAAAATGGATGAAGGAAGTAATGATCTTGGAATAAATGCCATTCAGGCATGGTGTCTAGTGAGAAATACTCCACTCATTTTTGGTGATTTGGTGGATATAAATGACAGTTACTGGAGTCTTCTGCTGTTGTTGATTCAGATTGTGAACATTGTTTTTTCTCCAGTTTTAACTCATGGTTTGACATTTTATTTGAAACACTTGATAGATGAACACCATCAGTTGTTTAAGTCATTGTTTCCACACAAAAGATTAATACCAAAACATCATTTTATGATTCATTATCCTCGGTGCATTCGCAAAATAGGTCCACTGCTTCACGTGTGGTGTATGAGATTTGAAGCTAAACATAACTTTTTTAAAGGTCTCTAAAAATTTTAAGAATGTCACAAAATCATTAGTCAAACTACATCAAAACAATTGGCTTATCATTGGCAAAATTTCAACTTTGAAAGGTTTGAATTTGGACCTTTGAAATCTTTTGAAATAAGCATGATCGAAGGAGGTGAAGTTTTGAGTTCGCTTTTAAATGTTGATGAGGCGTCAACCACAAACTGGGTAAAATACTATGGAACTGAATATCAGCTTGGTATGGTGGTTTGCACTGACATGGTTTTGGATACTCCAACGTTTAAAAGATTAACACCATAATTGTGAATGATGGTCAGGCATTTCTCATGACTTGTCAAGTACATATTCTTTATTTTGATGAACACTTAAATGCATACTGTGTGGAGGATACAGAGGACTCTTTTTCTGTTATCGCTCTGGGAGAATTGTATTATTACAAACCTTTTGATATGCAATTTTCAAATGCAATAGATGACAAAACATACCTTGTACCACATTGTCATACTGTTTGAATTGTCACACTGCTGTTTGGTGTGCCTGTTTTAAAAATGCAGTTTCACTTAAATAAAGTGGTTATTCCATTATTTTTTTCTATTTAATGGGAGCATATTTAATGGCATGAACTAACTAATTTGAATTGTTAAAAGGAATACACTTGTATAGTGTAATAAAAGAGCACTGAACACTACTGCAACTTCACAAGGTGTTAAAACATGTCTATATAGTGTCGTTGGGTTTCCACTGTACACTAGTGTAAAATAATCAACTCCTGAATATTGTCAAATTCTACAATCTATAGTGTTAACATGTCACTTTTCTAGTGTTAAATGTTCAACATCTTCAAAAGTGTAGTTTTAACAATTTCTGGTGTGGAGCATATATGACAACATTAAAGTGTTAAAATTAACAATATGAGAGTTGAATTAACACTTGTGAATTTGCTGTGTACTTAAAATTATGAAAATTAAATCCTAAAATGTTGGTCACAACTATCAACTGCAGACACATGACCAGCGGCTCCTACAGGCGAACAGCAGTGTTACACCTGGTGCCATCTGTGTTCATTATTGTCATGCACTATTTGGCAATATAGCTGATTGAACTGAATTATTTTGGTCACATTAAATCTAAATTAACAATGATGATTTTTTTTATTTATTGATGTCATTCTGTCTTTTCATCCATCATATGACGTCATATGAATTGAATCGATATATTGAACATGTAAACCCTTTTAGTGATGACTCTGCATCAACATTACAGCTGTGGTAAAAACACTGCTTGGTTGTGATTTGGAAAGATACAGCCTCTGACAGCATTTAATTCCATGTGGAACAAGAACCTTGAAAGAACAACAAACAACATTACTGCTGCATTTTACACAATATAGGGAAATGCTGGAGGGGCACTTCCTGAAGAATTACCTGATGACATCATGGAGTGGAACCAAGCGGTTTCTTTCACCTGTGGAAAAGTACACGCCGGCCTACATTTTATAGGATTACTCAAACGTGTGAATGAAACAAAACAAAACGCCAGATGTTTTTGATAAACACATTACATTATAACATGGTTAAAAGCTCAAAAAGCATCAAACACTGTCAGTGAGGGGCTTTAATTATTCACAGACAGAGATGACGCGATCAGGGGGAAGTGAACGTGTTTTTGTGACGCTCAAAAACAAAACACCTCAGAAACAGCAGGTAACTCTATCCCTATGAGCTCATCCCAAGTCACCGCAAGAATGTGTTAGCTACAAGAGAAGGATCGAAAGGGACAAAGGTGAAACTGTATGTCAGAGATGGACATGGGAGGGGCACCGAACATTAGGAGTTTCATGAACCTTCGTCTCTGGAGAGTTTTGTGACACGGTGGCCTTTGCTTTTGAGCAGGAATTTGAAGGAGACGTCATTTTCTAACGTTACAAGTGAAGCAGGGCTTACAGGTTGAGTGATGTCAGCGTTAATGTTCCCAATCCCTTTAAATCCAACCCATTTAAACTCAAACTATGAAGTATTAAAGGTGCGTTATGCAAGAAAAACTTAATGTTTGTGTGTAATTTCCATTTCTGTGACCCAATGGCTGTATGAGTGGTTATCATGGCGCCTTTACTTTCATCACAGAGGCCTCTACAGCTCTCCGGAATCAATTGTTTTGTAGGTTTTTCTGGTGAGAGGGTCCGTCAGCAGTGAAAACCTTCCAGAAACTCTAAACACAATTGATCGGCCGAAGGGCCACTGTGAGGGAAAATAAAGACAAATAAAGGCCGCAAATACAAACTTCTCACAAAAAAAGTTGTGCACATTTCCTAAACAAACCATATGCTTAAAGGGGGGGTATTATGTAAAATCGACTTTTTCAAGCTTTATATCATGTTATTATGTCATTCCCTCATTAAACACATGCCTGGAGTGTTGCCTCGGCTCATTCACATATTTTTGAGTAATCAGTAAAAACTTAGATGGCAGCCATTTTAGGTGTAGCTATGCCTCAGTCCTCCTAGGAACGCCCCCACCTCCTGGAGACGCCTCTGGACCTTTCGTCACCAGCCAAGCCACCAACCACTGCTCCTCAGCTCAGCAGAGCCCCCTCCCCGCACAGTAGTGTTGTTTAGATGCCACAGCAGTGTGCTGAAGGGGGCGTGTCGGAAAGCTTCTTAAAGAGACAGAGGCCTATTTCAAGACGTTCAGTACAGCCATTTTGAGAGAGCAATTTTATTCAAGGCAGTTATTTTAATTTACTGCATATACAGACCAACAGAAGGTTACGTCATCATTGTAGTATGCTATAGACTGGTGCTATGTGATTGAAAAAAGCATAATACCCCCGCTTTAATTACTCACATTTTGATCAGTACACTTGACAAAGCCAATTGTATCAATGGATAAACAAAGTTGATTATTACAACTGATCGCAAAGTGGGAATTTATGTTTTCGACTCCATACAGCTAAAGCTAACTGTAGCACACTAGAGTCGCAGATGCGCGATACATTCAGGAATATTTGCTTGATGAAAAGTTACATTAAATGAGAAAAGCGGAAGAATCCATAGACTGTAGAATAGCGATGGACTAAGTGAGGGTGGCTTCCCCCTGGCTAACCGAAGTGCATTCATGCTAGCAATTTGGCTTTTTGGCTTCATCAGCTTCCTGGTTGTAAGCTACGCAGCGGCGGAGTGATCTTCTAGGTTACCGGATCTACAGTAGTTTGTTTACGTGCGGCCGGCATTACTAGACGTGGAATTCACAAAGGATATGGCAACGTTTGGAGGACTACCCATTGATTTTGAAGAGGTTTTTAATGCAGGCTACTGGTTACCATAGACATGCACTAGCCTAGCACCACTAAACTCCATGTTTTTAGAGTCTATGGGCACCACAATTGCGAAATTACTACATTCATTGGTGATGTTGTCACTCCCTTTACTACTCACGATAGGAATTTATCAGGTCGCTGTGTCTTTTAATGTCTTAATATGTTCTTCATCACATACCGTAATACTAACAAAACAAAACCGAACGAAAAATCCACAAATATTGAAACACATTTTTAATCTCAAATGACAAGATGAAGTACCCAAATCTGAGCCACATTCGCCACAATGTTCGACTTTCTTGTTTGGTCCGGTAAAAGAGATGGTTTGTTTCTTTCTCCTTTCTTTGAATATAATAAACTACAGTCGCAGCAACACATGAAGAAACCAGCGCAAATTACCCTTTGGCTGGACTCCCACTGCGTTTGACCACCGTCTGAAGAGTTGCCCAATCCCAAACCACGTTTTGATCATGTTTCTGTGCTTATTGTTTGCAGTTTGTGGCGTTCTCGTGTGATACAAAGTTAAATATCTTGTGTCACGGCTGGAAGCGGCAGACAGGGCGGGTTTGGCTGGACTTTGTGATGTTTTCTGGTCAGATGTGATGAAATGTTTGACTCTTTGCCAGCGCTAAACGCTTGCACACAGTTGAAACAGGCATGGCGGAGTTTGCACACGGTTAATGTGTCAGAGAGGCGCAGGAGTTTGAACAGCTGTGGACGAGAGGAACTTGTAATGGGATCACAAAGGACAAGGGGAAGATATTGTTCAAACATTTACGGGTCATGCATTAAGTTGCTTAATGTGTGTTTTGGAAATAATGTATGTAATATTGATATCTGTCTAAATGTAGATCTGAATATCCTCAAAATTAGAAAAGGAATTCAAAGCTGCAGGCCATGATTTGTCCCATTTACAATCAGTCACCGTTAGAGGTGGTTAAACATAAACTGTTCGCTGCTGCCCGTGCTCGTTTGTAGCTCTCGTAATACCTCCTGCACATGCCTATTGTTCACAACTTGTTAAATTGATACAGAAGCATCTTTGGAACTGCCCATATATTGTCATGTTCGAAGCAGCCAAAGGGGAAAACAAAGAAAAGAAAATGTTTTTCCCATTTCTCTACCATTACTTTAACAAATGTTGAATTAGGAATTATATTAATCATGTTTTCTACTAAAGACAGATACAAAGACATGGCGATGAGTAAAGTTGTTCAACAGTTCATAAATACAGAAATAATGGACAATGCTAACCCGGAAACTAATGTTAGCTTCATGCTACATATGCTAACGTTAGCAACAAGTGCCGTTTTTCGCTTCTACTGAACAATTTACTGTGAAAAAACATCCATATGGACTCGGTTTTGACTTGACTTTATTGGTGCATGATAAATATGTTTACATTCCAACAGAAAATTCCCATGAGAGCTCTCTTCCTCCTTGGCAAGGCCGCACTTCCTTGTATGATTGCTATCTGTATCTATTGCTAAATGTTCAAAAACAAAGGTATTTTATTTTTGCAGATTGGTTTAACACTGACATATCCAGCTGGTAAAGCAGGACAGTTAGTGCCATATACTGGAGGTTAACAGATGGCTTTCCATGGACTCAAAATAGGCGGAATATCTATCTCTAAAAGTTTGAAATTGCATAAATAAACCAAAATGCCTTTTTGGCCCACAGCTTATAATAATACAAATAACGGCTTACACTTGCATTGCACTTTTCAAACCTGTTTTACCAAGTTTCTCAAAAGTGCCACACTGGAGAGCTACTATTGTAGCCACAGCTGGCCTTTAGGGTAAACTGACGGAAGTGAAGCTGCCAATCTGCGACATCGGCCCCTTCGACCACCACCACTCATTCACAGTCTACATTCTTTCTGGCCTATTATACATGTTTTTCATGGTAGGGAACCGGAGTAGGCTACCGGAGATGAGGAGAATGTGCAAACTCCCCATCCGGCCTGGGATCAAACCTGGAACCTTCTAACTGTGAAGCACAGGCGCTAACCACTGCGCCATCGTACTCCCCATATTTATTTATTTATTTATTGGTTTATTTGGTCGAGACAGTGCATGTTAATGAACATACATGGGTCTCATGCATGTAAACAAGCCACACCGGATTGTAGCCTTGAGCTAATTTCCATCCGTTGTCCCCCATTCGCACTCTCAAACACACTCACATTCATCCTGGCCTATTGTACATGTTTTTAGTGGTAGGGGAAACCGGAGTACCCGGAGGAAACCTACGCAGACACGGGGAGAACATGCAAACTCCACACAGAAAGGCCCGTCCCTGCTGGGAATCATACACAATGAAAGTTTCAAACTTTTAAACATCTTTCAATCATCAAGACCTGTAAACTAATCACAGTTTCTGATCACTCGTTAGCATTTTAGGTCAAATATTTCGTAATAAAATTATTATTACTGTTGCTTCTCTGTGACAGTTAAAAAAAGTGAGAGAGGCAGAATGGGTGAGCAGTCTGTAGCTTTGTGATTTAAATTCAGGTTCAGTTTGACATTATTTCATCAGAAACATCATCCAAAATGGCGGCGGGTCAAGTTTTTGTCCCGTGAGTCACAAAAACCAATGGAACCGTGTTATTTGCGTTGGTTCAAGGCATCTTTGTCAAATGTCAAATATCGGTCAGATGTAGCTAACCGGATTAGCATGTTTTAGGTTAATGTGGTAGACTTGAGGAAACCCACCCAAGTACAGGAAACACTTTAAAGAGATGGGCCGAAATGTTGCACAAATTGACTTTGGAGTGCAAACCGCCACCATCAAGCACATCTGCCAGGACATTATTTACAGAGGCGTGGTGGCCATTTTGTGCCTGTGACTGTCCTGACCACTACCAATAACACTGGTGTGCAACGCAGCAACTGTTGCCTAATCTGGCCTCCACATTCTGGTTTCTATCCAAGAATACGCCTTAAACTTTATCGATCATCCTTTTCGTTCGAGGCAGGGAGGATCTCGCAGTCGCATTTATCAATATGAATCGCCAACAAACAAGAAATATGGAGATGATTTGCGCGGAACGTGTCAAAGTTCTCACGCGATCGATCACTGAGGAAGCGCTGTGTTCCCCGATCGTCGCTGCACAAATGAAAACAGCTGCACTTTTAGGTGGAAGGAAATGACATCTGTGAAGAAGAGAGCCGGATCTTTCAGTTCATAGAGTCAATCAGAGAAAATGTACCACTGCGGTGTTTTCTTGTCCCTACATTGTGTTGCGGTTTCTTACTCCTTCTCTTTCCCTTTTGTTCCTCATAGATTGGGCGTACGTCTTAGGGGAAAGGGTTTGTACGTCTTACAAACTGAATCATTTAACATTCTAGGTCCAAGTCTTTCCTGTGCAAAGTGTTATTATAAAAATCAAGGTGAACTTTTGCAGCAGTTCTGGACACTTTCTGACCCCAAGACCAAGCCATTTAACAACTATAACTGCAGTTGTCTGGCGGTGATTCATGCAGATTTGGTTTGTTTGATTTGGTCTTTTTTATGTGGGAGTACATTAGGAATCCCACCTAGATGCAAAGGCATTATGCAAACTTCACAAATCGGAATTTGGGAATCGAATCCTGGACCTCAGCCATACTTAGCATTAGCTCATAATAGCTTTACACGGACTTAGAAAGGGTAATAATGGATTAGGCTGGGTATTGTTCATTTTCTTTAAACGATACCGATACTTTAACAATATTTGGTTCACGATAACGATACCTAAACGATACTTTTTGATACCTATACTAAAATATTTGCCCTTTAGTACCAGAAAACAGAACAATAATGACATTTATATCATTTATTTGAGCTGAAACAACCAAGTCCATCCATCCATCTTCTTCCACTTGTCCGTTTCCGGGTCGTGCGGAAAGCTGTTGGAGCTGCCCAAATCACATTGCACCAGCCCCTACGGAAGGACAGCCTCACGATTCTAACCGGGCCTGTTGGTTTCTCATAAGGGGCTCCAGAACTGCTCTTTGTCTGACACGTCAACTAGGACCTGTTTGCTATGGGAGACCCTACCAGGGACACGAAGCCCCCGACAACAGAGCTCCAGGATCATTCGGGCGCTCAAACCCCTCCACCATGTTAAGGTGGCGGTTCCATGAGGGGTGAAACAACCAAGTGACGTCCTTTAATGCTGTCCCTGGACCAAATGGGCACAAGACTTGATTTCTAGAGATTTTTTTTTTCTAGGTACCTGCTTCCCATACAATATTTACATTTTTTTCAATACCAGTAGGGCCTGCACTCTTTTGTCAATACCATACTGATATCGTTTAGTGCTACCCAGCCCTAATAATTGATAATTACTTGTTATCTAAGAGCTCACACTAACCCCAACACATGATTACTATTTACCGGAAGCAATAGATCAGCCATTCCAAAGTCTGGAACAATGCGGCCCCTTATCGATCCGAAAAATCACTCGGGGACTCCCAAGATCATGAAAAAGTGCATTCACTTCTGTTGTTCAACTTAAACTGTGAAGCTAATATATGATATAGACTCATGACATGCAAAGTGAGATATGTCGTGAAATTGTTGAAAATTGTAAATTTCTTGGTGTGACCTTGTGACCTTGTAAGTTGGAGTTCAAATATCAGTGCTGTTGTGAAAAAGTCTCGCTAGCGTCTTTTCTTCCTGCGTAAATTGAAAGAATTTACTCTTAATAAGCAGATTCTTTTACATTTCTACCACTGTGGTATACAAAGCCTTCTTACTTCTGTGATCACGGTGTGGTTTGGAAACGCTACTGTGAAAGAAAAGAAAGCTTTAAATCGTGTTGTCCGCTCTGCCAGTAGGACCATTGTTGTGGAACTTTCTGTCCTTGAAGACATTTACAAACAAAGACTTATGTCTCGGGCATTAGCCTCATTAAGGACCCGCTGCATCCTGCCAGGGACTTGTTTGAACATCTCCTTTCTGGGAGGCGCTATCGTGCTATCAAATGTGATAAATGCCGCCGCAGTAAAAGCTTCTTTCCACAAGCTGTGATGTCTTTGAATGGTACACTTTGATCAGGCTTCATTACCATTACTTTCTACCTTTTTAATTGCGTTTCACAAATTTTAATTCTTAAGCTGTATTGTAACCTTTAACTTATTTAACTATGCGGCTTGTTTGTTTTTTAAGACTGTCTTTTTATGTTTTATGAATGAATGTTTGACAGTGCACTTTGAGCTACTTGCACCTTTGTTTCCAATGTGGTTTATACTGCAAATGGCAAATAAACTGAATCTGAATCTGTCAAGCCTTTATTTGTTATAATTTGGATTATTATGGCTCAGAATGTAAAATCCCCAAATTAAACCCAAAATCTCATAAAATTAGAATATTTTGAAAATGGACTGTCAGCCATAATCATCAAAATTATAACAAATAAAGGCTTGACATTTGTCACTTTGCATGTAATGAGTCTATATCATCATATTAGTTTCACATTTTAAGTTGAATTACAGAAATAACAGAATCATGATATTCTAATTATAGGACGAGCACCTGTATATACTTACTTATTATTTTACTGCTTCAATCTAGCAACGACTGTAGGTTAATAACTGATTTAAGTAATACAACGTAGCAAACAAATGTACAATTCCTTTAAAATATATATTTTTTCAATATACTTGGTTTGTAGACAAGCTTTGGGAGCCACTGCAATACATATGATGTTTTATTAGCAGCCAACTGTAGTACAACTTTTTATATTTATCATTTAGTTTCTAAAAAAATAAAAAAATAATAACAATTAATTAATAAAATAAAAAATATGTATACTATCTGCACTTAGTGATTTAGAGTTTATGTTTGCATTATCACAATGACTTTGCAGTGTCCTGAAGTGTCACAGCTGAAGTCATGCGTTTTGCTATTGCTCATGTTATATTTTTATCCACTTTCAAACCTACCATTGCAACTTTATGTGCTTTGATACAAAACATCGTAACTTTTGAAAGGAAACGTTATCTTTTCCCCAAACTGCCATAATATAAACGTTGTGTTTTCCTTCTGAATGGCCGGCACAGAACGCCGTCCGTCCTCTTTCGGGAATGAAGCCGGTGATTCATGATTTCGAAACACATTTTGGATAAACAGATGACATATATAGCGGTGACACACACACTCCTTCGCGTCTCCTCCCTCGCCCTGCTTTGGGTTTGAACTGGATTTGAAGACAGGCCGTGTTCCGCTCAATGCTTTCCAGCTGGTTTAGCAGAGATTATTATGGAATTCAGAACAACTTTGATAACGTGACTTTTTCCTGTTGTTGGGTGCCATTTTCACTGGAAACATTACCATCTTAGATTAGATAAATGGCTCAAAATAGCTTGAGTTAAAGTCGCTAATGTTGCATTTGAGTCAGTTTGAGCTAATCTAAGATAAGATAAAACATGCTAATGCCAGTGGAACAAGCATAAATCACACGTGAAATCAGACAAATGAACTTTTACATTTAAAATATTGAAATGATTCAACATAATGTCAATTAAGAAAAAACAAGCTTGGTCCATTGGCAATAACAGTTTTTTTCTGATCTAAGACCAGACCAAATCTGCTCAGAACTTTAGATTTAAAGATGAACTATGCAACTTTTTATGTAAAAAAGAAAAAAAAAAGACCTTTCATTGACCCAAAGGATGCCTGGGTGGTTATCATTGCGAATCAATAATTGTTTAGGTTTTCACTGCAGAACCTACCAGAAATCCTTAAAAACAGAGATACAGTAAAATTGATCTTAAAGCATCATAGGAGCCCCCGGGATGGAAAGCGAAGGTGCCAAGCTAACCAACAAGCCTGGTCACTGAAAGGTCAAATACGCACTAATATCAACTTAAAAAAAGTTGCATAGTGCACTTTTAATCTCTTAATTCAAGTACATTTATGTCATTTCTTCCTTAAAGGGATAGTTCAGGATTTTTGACATAGGGCCTCATTTCCTAGTTATCCAGAGTGTTGTTGATGTCTGGAGATATTTTTTTCTTAAATTCATACTTATAACACCAGACTAACCATATAAATGTCTGTATTAATAGAATAATTTTTGAAATATAATTTATATGGTTAGTCTGGTGTTATAAGTGATTTACCTCAGGTGCACTGTGGAGTGGGTCAGACTGTTTTTAATGCAGGCTAACTGATACCATAGACATGCACTAGCCTTGCCCTAGCCTAGCGCCACTAGACTCTTCAAATATAAGAACTGCATGAATTTACGAAAAAAATATCTCCAGAAATCAACAACACTCTGGATAACTAGGAAATGAGGCCCTATGTCAAAAGTCCTGAAATATCCCTTTAAATAAGCCTTTTTTTCCCCTATTCTCTTTAGTTTAACATATTACTGCCTTCACAAATGCCCCCCACACAGCAGTATTTATTTTTGGACTGTCGTGAAGAGTTTTCTTGCCTGCGGTGACACATCAGTGCCGTCTTGACTGTAAAAAAACGCTGAGTCTCCAGTCGACCCGTGGGGTATTAAACGTCTCTCTGCTTATCTGGCAGTCGCAGCGCTTTGGTCTAAGTCAGAGCTGCTCCTTTTAACTCCCGTTGGTTCAAAAACAGGGCACTTTAACTACACGTATGACATTCACCAACTGCTGTGTAAACGAACTGTGACCCAAATTCACCGAGGAGATAAGATTTTAATAATTTACGCTGCCTGGTTTCTGGGGGCACTTCGTCTTCCTGTTATCCTGTTTACCTTTCAGGAGGGGGGCGCGGACGGCGGCCTGTCATCGGGGCGAACGGTCACGGGGACGGGGTCAAGGGTCAGACGGGGAGAAGAGGCGAGGAGTGAGTGTCTGCGCTCTCTGTTTGCGTTTGTAAAGTGCCTTCATTTGTGCAAGAGAGGGGAGTCACCCAACGGCATTCTGGGACGTCTGTGCGCGTTCACCGATGGACAAAGTGCCTCTATGCAAATACAGCGCAGGGACAAATGTTTGGATAACAGAATGTTTGACTTATTCTTGAAACGATTTCCTCCTCTTTTTTCCGGAGCATGAAAGTGGGAGGTCGTCGAGTATTAAAGGCACTATACCTGATTCTTTTTTTATCAAGTAGTGGAACAAAATTAGTTTTGTCCCATCTTAGTGTATTGCAAACTTAGACATTTATAGGAAAAACACTGTGCATAAAGCATTTGTATCAATTTTATTAACCTCTTATTATACGGCCCTTCACAATGCAAGTAGATTTGAATGTGATTTCCAACGTTCTACCGGTCATTATTTTTGATAAAGACCTCTGAAAAAATAATGACCACTGCCAATGGCAACGGAGTTTGTGCAGGTCTTTCATATCACTCCGCGAATAGTAGTAGCGGACAGGTGGACACTATCTCTGTCCCCGTCCCTGCGAGAGAAGTTGGGGGAATCGCTCGTGGAGTTAACGGGAGTCCGACTTTCAACTTACCCAGAGATTCACCACCATTCCTCCTCTCGAACTGCACCTTCAACTAAGTAGCTAGGCTAGCAATAAGTAGCTAGCTGTGCTGCTACTAGCCTAGCCACACTGCCTGGAATCAACAAACGTTGCCAAGCAACGCGCAACCTTTTAGGAACTATTTGCTGCGGAAATCATTAAATAAACCTTTCTGCCTTCATAAAAGTGTATGAAGTTTATTTGTGTGTGTTCAGTTGGCAAACAGCTGTATAATAAGCGGGATAATGTATAGAACACCGGTCATTATCAGGAAAATAAGTACCTTCAGGGCGAAACAAGTCCGGTTCTGTCGGTACTTATTTTCCCGATAATGACCGGCGTTCTATACATTACCCTTACTTAACCCCCGCCTGAACCGAGCACATTTTCTCCAGTTCGGCTTTGCTCAAATCCAAAAGCTTCTTTCTTCATTTGAAAGCTAAGACCCTCAAACTGATCTAAACAGATCTTTTTCCTTGCGTTGTTTTCGTCTTGTTTTCATAAGTTTTCATGTTTTTGTCGTTTTTTGTTGTGTTTTTATCTTTATTTTCATCTCGTTTTTGGCTCCAGCTGAACTCGTTTCTAGCCTACCCAATACCGCTCACATCCTCACATCGTTTTTGGGGCGTGTACAACTTTGTCAGATGATGATCCTCAAAAGTACAGACACAAAGTCCAAATGAAATACACACATATAGAATCTAGTATGTGCAGATTTAAACCTTACTTTTGCATTTTACTTTTTTTTGTAGTTTCTCTCACAAATTACAATACGTTTCCCATATACAGTACTAGTAAGCCATATGTTGGCTTTAAAGACTATGTACCCATCAACTATTGTGTCAATGTGGTCATTCGTAAAAGAAATAGGAGACTACCTTTTGAATCATATTATGGACCATTTTTATCGATTGTGAACCAAGAAGCGTGTGTTGACGGCAAACTCCGCTGTGTAGACTATTGGTTTTTGCCATATGTGGTTAAAAATGTATGTATGTGAAGAAACAGGAAGCTCTCAATGCTTTAAGAGAGCCAGAAACGAGTTGGGAATGCAGCGAACAGTTTAAAGTCAACATCATCAGAGATTCAATGAACAAAACTTGTAGATAAAAAATTGCTAATAAAACTATTCCTAAAAAGCTTGACATATTAAGTGTATTTTGAGAATTCAGATTACAATTTGATCATCGTGTATAGATAATGCAAAATCAGACAATAAATCACTTAGAATGGGTAAGAATGAATTAGCAACACCCCATGCCACTGGATCTCAATATTCTGTGTTTCTTCTGAATTTTAACAACAAATCTCAAGATACAGACTTTTTCCCTTACTAAGCATAATGTAACTTTACACAAAACCTGTGAGGCGTAAGGAAAAATAAATAATGGCAGTCGTTCTTTTCAACATCACAAGCTTTGTAATGATGTCACGTATCCAGACCACTGCTTTCTGCTTCACATTCCGCCACAAAATGCCCATTTGACATTTTTAAGTTGCAATTTTGCCATCGGAACCGAACTTTATTTACTTTTTCATGACTTAACGTGCTCTAAAAATAACCCAGTTACAGTCAGCCCTTTTGAAACATGATCTGGTCTTAGTCACTGGGCCTTAAACCTGGCCGCGGATAAAAACCCCTGAGTCAACGTGAGAGATGGTCATGTGCCTCCAGCTCAGAGGACGGGGGGTGAGTTTTAAAAGGATAAGTGAAAATAATGACAGTATTTTCCATAGTGCTTTATCATGTATTTTGTATCTTTAAAATCCTCTTGGGGGCCAAAGGTTTTATGCTGTATGGCTGGATCCATAGTCGGACCTGGTCTCAGTGCTCAAAGCGTGTTCATTGTACAGGCGAAACTCGGGAAATTAGAATATCGTTCAAAAGTGAATTTATTTCTGTCATTCAACTTAAAATGTGAAACTAATATGATGATATATAGACTCATGGCATACAAAGTGACATGAGTCAGTGGGATTTTTGATTTGGGGTTTTTAATCTTCACAATTATAAAGGCTATACATATCTCACTGTGCATGTAATGAGTCTATCATATATTAGTTTCACAGTTTAAGTTGAATAACAGAAATGAACGCACTTTTTTAGTGATATTATAATTTTCCGAGTTTCACCTTGTCAGCTTGCCGTTAGCAACAAATGACTGCTTGTTTGCTGGTTTTTTTTGTTTTTTTTGATCGTCCTAATGCTAACAAGTGCTAACAAGGATCTAACTAAGACAGGTAACTTAGAGACCAACACTTGCTGATGAATGGATGAGATGGGACAGTTATAAACTTTGTGACCTCAAAGACAATGGTCAGTCAGAGTCAGGATCAACACGACTTTGCACAACACCACGATGGGACGGGCGGGAGTCAATCGCCCACAAACCCCCAACGCCTAACAGCAGCAGAGACAGACTAAAACAAAGAAGTAAATCTATTCACTCACTGGAAAAATACAAATAATTTTAAGGAAGAAAATATATACATGTACTCGAATTGAGAGATGAAATGTAAAGTTTGAGTAGGTTCAGTCTTGTCTTAGATCATACCTCACACTTTTCTTTCTCAGTTCAGATTATTTGGTAACATTTCTGATATTTTTTAAATGTAAAAGATCATTTGTCTGATTTCAAGGGGGATTTGTGCTTGTTCCCTTGGCATTAGCATTTTTATCTTATCAAACCGACTCAAATGCAACATGAAGTAACTTGATTCAAACCATTTAAAGTCATTTATCTCATTTAAAGGGATATTTCAGGATTTTTGACATTGGGCCTCATTTCCTAGTTATCCAGAGTGTTGTTGATGTCTGGAGATTTTTTTTTTTCTTAAATTCATGCAGTTCTTATATTTGAAGAGTCTAGTGGCGCTAGGCTAATGCTAGGCTAAAGCATTTCTATGGTATCAGCTAGCCTGCATTAAAACAGTCTGACCCACTCCACAGTGCACCTGAGGTAAATCACTTATAACACCAGACTAACCATATAAATGTCTGTGTTAATAGAATAATTTTTGAAATATAACTGACCTTGTATCACATGAATTACCACATTTTGAGGGACTATTTTCTCGCAGATCACTCCGCCGCTGCGTTAGCTTACAGCCACGAAGCTGATGCTGCTCAAATATAAGTTATTTTAAATGCAAAATAGTTAAAATTATTCTATTAACACAGACATTTATATGGTTAGTCTGGCGTTATAAGTGATTTACCTCAGGTGCGCTGTGGAGTGGGTCAGACTGTTTTTAATGCAGGCTAACTGATACCATAGAAATGCTTTAGCCTTGCCCTAGCCTAGCGCCACTAGACTCTTCAAATATAAGAACTGCATGAATTTAAGAAAAAAATATCTCCAGACATCAACAACACTCTGGATAACTAGGAAATGAGGCCCTATGTCAAAAATCCTGAAATATCCCTTTAAGATGGTCATTTTCCCAGCGCCCTGGACCAAGTTCCTAGCACTGAAGACAGTAAAACTCACTTTGCATTAGTGAGTTTTACGTACATACACTGCAAATACCCGGACTGAACCGGAACTAAAACAGGACGGAACGGGGTTGAGTCCAGTCTCAAAGGTTTGCAGCACTTGTAGAATAAAGCTTGTGACTAAAAGAGATACATCCCTGCATAATTGTCACTCTTCTTCTTTTCCTTTCTTTCCCTCATCCACCCCTCCCGCCTTCTCTCCCTAATACATCAGACAGGTGTGTTGGAGCCTATATCCCTGTCCCGGCCTCTGGCTCTACTGCTGCTGCTGCTGCTGCTGCCCAAACTCCGGTTGGGTCAGAGGTTAATGGAGTGGAGTGGCGCCGGCCCGTCCTCGGCTGGATCCCGGCTGGATTTGCTAAACACCGGAGCTGTCAGTGCAGATTAATATGTGGCACGGGGGAGAGGAGAGACAAGGAGCGAGAGAGAGAAGGCTGTCTTACGCTGCTCTGTCTTAAGGAGATAATAGATAAAACAATGGGGAGAGAAGTCGAGATGAGAATGAGCCATGACCAAGCACAAAAATGTTATTTAAAACCTTTAGTGGTGAAATGTCTTTAAAAAAAGCATTGAGTCAGACATGAAGCAATGGTAACTCCTGAAGAAGTTTGCTATCGCTGCACTCTGTCATCCTGGGGTCATTCACTGGTTACAGCTGGGACGTCCCAACCGCCCTCTGTGGGGGAGCTCCGGGGAGCTCTGGTCTCCAATGAGCACCGGGTTTATCTGCGTTCGAGGCCTGAGGTTTAACGGGACAGTCCCAACACTTTATGAGCGTCTGGTGTCAGGGCAGGAAGCGCATGTCACTGTGGTTTTCTCGAAGAAAGACCAACAGCGAGGCGTGAACATTAGTTACTAAAGCGACAAGCGGCGTTTTACACATGTGGAACCATTTCATTAAATATTTGACTTTTGAATGCTCATGGGGGAAGTTGCTTTTTTGTTTTGTGGGCTGATTAAGGACAATGTTGATGTGCTGAATCCAAAAATCACATTGGTTTTGCTCAATTAAGTAATTTTTTTACCCCTTGGCCAAATTCTGTTGTAATGTCATCCATCCTGGTGCCTGTCGGTCCACAGTATGTGTGGAGACTGGGGCTGGTTGTAACATTATTTGCATTTGTGCTTATTTTTTGGCATGCTGACAAACTATTGTGTGTTGATGACAATTTATGAAAGATATAGACCAGGGGTGCCCAAACTTTTTGTCTCCGAGGGCCAAAATGAAAAGTGCCTGTGGGTCGCGGGCCAAACACGGCAATGTCAAGCGTCAAACACATATAACTGCATATAATAATAGTTACTTTATTTTTCGGTATATATTAGCATTTGATTATATCTATGCAAATAACATGCTATATGGCAGACTTAGTAGAACAAAATCAACAATTGTAGCAATATAGTGCAAAATGTAAACAACAACACCTGTATCTACAGCACCTACAGTGACTCTACCTCATTCATTTGTTAACTTAAAGAAAATGCCATATTAGATCATTTTGAAAGTGTCAGTTCAGCATTAATTCTTTTATAAATCCATTTTTAACATGACCTATGTTGATGTCAACAAACTTTGCAGTAAGAGTTGGAAAACTGTGAAAGTTGATGCTACAACGCTCTGTGATAAACACCAAGACACCACAACAGTGTTTCCTTAACTTTTCGAAAGAAGTGAAACAGCGCCCCCAATTTGGTGGCCAAAAAGTGTACTGCATCCATATTTACCGTTGAGAATGAATGGGAGAGAGTTAGTATTAACCAGATGTGGCGCAAAAGTAGGTCACTCTATGGCGGGCCAACAGAATTGTTTCGGCGGGCCAAATTTGGCCCGCGGGCCCCACTTTGGGCACCCCTGATATAGACCCTTTAACTGCTGACATCATCAGTGACATCAGCTGGAGGCAGGAAGTGATCAAGAGAAATAAGATTAAACTAAAACTAGCGATTTTAAGTGTAAAACTACAACTGAAAAATGTGCTCCTGTTGTGGCTTAAGGTGCAAGAACAAGAGGAATGACATATGAGGCGATAAAATAAGGTTTATCTGATATTTCCAAAAAGAGTTAGACATTTGTTTATCGTTACTATGACAACAGCTACAATGGAAATAGATAGGAATATAATACAAACAAGAGTCTATACAGGCACTTTTAATATTTGATAAGTTCACTTATTAGAAATGCCAGAACATATGACAGAACCCTTGGCTGGGGCTGCCTGTCACATGGTTTTACAGAAAGTAAATATCATGATGTGCCTCATAGAACACAGAGATTAGAAAATCCGCTTGGCACAAAAACCTGACCTGATACAGTTGCAACATGTTTTAAATCCGTTAAAAAAATGGTAGACACATCACAAACAGTATTTCTTTGTAACCCAGTGTTATTGGTATATGCACTTAGGAGACATTAATAACGTCATCACTCTGGTCAAATTTTGGCAGCGCTTAAGTCAAAGTAAATGGCAGACTAAGTCACACATGGAAACACTGAATAAGAGGCGGTTTTACGGTCAAATTATCGCAATTTAACGAGAAAAACCTTTGACCTATGAATGTCATTTCCTCTGGTCGTCAGTATGTTGTTTCATCTGATCACGTGTGATCAGATGTGACGTTATACTTAGAGTTAACCGATTGATGGTTTGCTCACAGCTCCCAAAACCTAAATCTCTTTAAGTAACTCTGGGCACATTCACAGCACACAGTGAACAACACATGTTTGCTTTCCATTGCAGGTGTATGTAAAACGCACTGATACTGATTGAACAGTACTTAGTGTCGTGTCTAGTGTGTTATGCAGATTTTGGGGCATCATATTTTTACAACAAAGTGCTTGATAAAGAAAATACTGAGCAGTGTTTTGGGGGAAGTGTCGTATCAATTCGGGGGGGATAAACCTACATGGTCCAAATCCATCCCTCATGGGCTTCACCCCTCTGAAAAACTAGAGAGTCCTACAATGCATCTTGTCCTGTACGTGACATAACTCCTCTGAACTCTCCCCTCTGGCCTCTGACCCCGCCCCTGCGGTGATGTCAGTTGGCCCGTAGCAGAATGGGGTCCAGTAAAAGGAGGGGGGCGGGGCAGTCCATTGTGTGGTTCCTTCAATAGAAGTGACAGGCTTTGATCTGGTTGGGGCACACTCAGAGGTGGAAAAAGTATTTGGGGAAACGGTACATGTGAGGTATTGAATGAGAGTGAACGTATGACTTAGAAGGGCAAATTCCTTTAATGAAACCCACTCATTAGGACAAACACTCAAGATAAACGAGGAAGAACCCATTTTGGAAGCTCTGTATGTTTGACCCTTCAATGCAATCGTGTGAACTATATCAGGGGTAGGCAACCACTATCTCAAGATCTTCTATCTTTAAAGCCTTTTGAGCTTTGATGAAAAAAGTAAACCCATAATGTGTATGAGCAATGACAATCTGCAATAGTATGAGGCAAAATCTGCACCGGAACGAAGGCTGCGACAAATGATTTGTTGACATTTTGCAGAGAAGGACCATCCAGATCCATTTATATATCAGTACATCTTCAATGAAGGTACTTGAGTCATCTTCTGTACTCTGTAGTTCAAGTCAAGTTGTGGCCATACCGCCTTTGCTATGCCCATCCCGTCAGATCTTGGAAGCTAAGCAGGGAGGGCTGGTTAGTACTTGGATGGAGACCGTTTGGTAACACCAGGAAGCCTAGCGAATGTAGTGAGTGAGTGGAGGTGGTGTCGGAGGGCGATGGCGCAGACTGGTTGCTCGCTTCCGTCAGTCTACCCAGGGCAGCTGTGGCTACAACAGTAGCTTACCACCCGAGTATGGAGTGAATGATAATGACGACAGTGTAGCGCTTGAGAAACTTGTAATACAGGCTTGTAAAGCGCAATACAAGTGTAAGGCATTATTATTATTATTAAGTCTCGAACGTGGGTAAACACCTTTGAAGTAGAGCGTCTCCAACGACCTGCTCACCCCGAGTATCGATCTGTCCTGTCCTATTCATAGCTGATCACTGCCAATTCGTTAGAGACGCTCTGCTACTTGTGGTCTTTATCTAGAGTGCGGGCTGAGCTGAACCTTAGTGTTGCTGACGAAGCCTTTTGGATGAGAGGCGAAACGTTCGACACTTCAACTACAGAGTACAGGAGATGACTCAAGTACCTTCACTGAAGATGGACAACTCCTGTACGACTGAGAGTACAGTTTCAGAGATTTTACATCATTGTACCTTTTAATTCATTCATTAATACTACTACTACTACTAATAATAATAATATAACTATCAATAAAAAATTCATGGATAAAGCGGATGAAATATACTATTGCAGCTCTTTGGTTAGTTTTAAACCAAAAGAACGTCCCAAAGTGGCTCTTTGGATGTTGAAGGTTGCAGACCCCTGGACTAAATTTACTTAAATGTTTGCAAATTGTGTTCAACATATTCTTAACACGTCATTTTGTAAAAAATAAATTAATAAAGCATCTATAAATGTGACTTGATCTGAGTTGTTTGGCGAAGACAGAATCACATTTGACTCATCGAGCTTCTGTAGAAATGTGGAAAGACTTTGGAAAAGGACTTCATGGAAAGGAAGATGTTTGTTCCTGAACTAGTGCTTGGAAATTTGAAATCTTTAATGCAGTGCTTGAGAGATGTCTATTCTCTTAAGGGGTGTTGGGATGAGATAGACATGTCCTTTTAGTGACTGCTTCAAAGCACAGTCAATACTTGCGGTTTGTATCTTTCACTCTCGATGAGGTCGCCTTCTCCCTTCTCCTTTCTGTCCCGATATTGTCCCGGGACCCTCCGCACAGCGCCACAAGCGCATAGGAAATGAAAGACTGATTGAAATAAATGAAATGCAGGGAGAAAGGAGGAGGGAGAGCACAATATAAAACCGTCTGATTCTTATTAAAAGGCCCGGGGGTGCGCCTCTGACCCTGTGACAGATCATCTGTAGGAAATTTGTCCAGTGTTCTGGGGACAAGCAGGTGCATGGATTTAGAAACTGTACCGTGGCCCTAAAGGATATTTTGTGTGGTTGCGCAATCTGAACGTGAACTGTTTTCCTGCCTTACAGCTGAACTTGTGATTGTTTCGGTCGGAGAGTAGACTTTACGGCAGCTCTGCTTGTGCAAAAAAGTACACTGCCTGAAATCACGCTCTAATATTTGGTTTGACCGCCTTTAGCAATGATTACTGCACGCATTTGCTGTGGCATTGTTTCAGTAAGGACATTTTTGAGCAGTCCACGTTGACACAGGCTCTTAAAATCATAGGCGATCCTTCTCAAGTGCTCAGTCTGGAAGGAGGTTCAGGATCCCCTTCTGTACAACCAACCGCAATAAGAACTACTTTGTACCACACTCCATCACATTCATTAACAAGATCAACTGAGTATGACCCGTGTTAAACCGGGCCACTGTCAGTGCTTTTGGTTTATTTCTGTAATGTCCTTTGTGTAATGTGTTCATGTCTTTGTATTTTTGTTTGTGACTGACACTCCTCCAAGTGACATTTTTCCCTCGGGAGACAAAATAATAATGAATGAATGAATGAACTGAAATGAATGAATAAGCTTCTGCAATGTCAAAGATCCAGTGTTCTATTATTTTTTCACCAAGATCTTATATTGATGATGGGAGAGTGTGACCACTGCGCAAGGCCTTCTCCAGCACATCCCAAAGATCCTCAATGGGGTTAAGATCTGGACTCTGTGGCGGCCAATCTATCTCGTGTGGTGGCCAATCTCATGCTCCCTAAACCACTCTTTCAAAATGTGAGCCAGATAAATCCTGGCACTATCATCTTAGAATATACCCATGCCATCAGGAAAAAAGAAATCCATTGATGGAATAACCTGGTCATTCAGGATGTTCACATCGTCAGCTGATCTCATTCTTTGGGCTGAACCTCAACCTGAACAACTGCAGCAACTCCTGATCAGAGCAGATAGATAAATCCAGGTGGCATCTTTTTGTTTTCGTCATAAAGTGTATGAGTCTCATTAGAACCATTTGAAAATCTCAGGGAGCGCAGTCTCCTACTGCAATGTTTGTGTGAGCTCCCGGTTGTCCAGGAACTTCCCATTGTAGTAGAGGTCACCAAATTGACTGGAACGGATTGACTCAGTTGTGGACTTTTCGCTTTTTCTTCAGAGGCTTGTCTCATCTCCAGCTTTCATATACCAATAAACGGGTATCTTTCCCGAATGTTGTTGCAACATGTTTGAGTAAGCTCTCAGTCATCCAGGAATTTTCCAGGAGGTTTTGACAAGAAACCTCTGAGGAAAGAGGTGAAACAATCAGTCATCGAGAAATGCTGCACTATCACAGAACAGGTTTTAGATCTCGTAATCCTGAAGGCGTTTACATCGAAAAAGGTTCTGATCAGTGTGTTCCTATTTTCGCTTTGTGGTAACTCTTTTTTCATTCCAACTCATTTCTCATATATTCAATTTTTCAACCCTGTGTTGATGCCTTGTGTGTCCTGATACAGCTACAAAGAAAGTTACTTGGAGTAGTCTTTTAAGAGTTACAATTCTGTTCAATGGTTCTAGATGATTATTAATGCAGTATATATCGAAAAAGTGTTGTTCATGCCCCGGCATTGTACCGTTAAAGTACTGGTCTCCCCCAAACATTTGAACCCAGCCCTCCTCAGCGAGCAGCAGCAGGACAGAAGCTCTCCCAGCGCCACATGCCCTACTGCAGACTGTCAGGTCAATGTCTTCCAATGTCCCGCTCTCTATGCTAATCCTGCACTAGTTTAACCCCTGTTCCCTTTGATTCGCGGGAGTGCCCCATCGCGTCTGGCTGCGGCCCCCACCTCCCCGCCCCCGTCCTGTACAGCGAGGCATTGTCTCTCCATTCTGGACCTCTGCCAAGAAAACAAGGAAGCTTTGGAAGACTTCAAGCGGTCTATTATGCCCTTTCTTCTCAATGCTATGCTAGTTTTTTATGCGAAATGGGCTGTGGGTATTTACATATGCACCAGCTCGCAGCGCTATTGTGAAGGGAGCGACGCAACAGGCAGCGGCGAAGGATGGCGCGAAACTTAATGTATTCAGGCTTCTGTACAGTGGAGAGGCAGAGAAGTGGGGCAAAGGTTGTGGTTTCCAAGAATGGATTCATCACAGAAGCTTTAGTTGTAGGTGTCATAAAATAGATGCAAAGGATTATGACCCTATGCATTGAATGTTTTTAGTAAGCTTTCAGTTTAGGATAGGATAGGTCTTTATTGTCATTGCAAAATCAATCACAACCCAATTCATTTTGAGAGCACACCCTTGCATAACAGCATGAAAAACATAAAACATCAATAAAAAATCTGTATAAATAGCATAAAAGTCATTTCAAGTTTTAAAGCAATCTGTATCGTGAAAATCCAAATTAAGCTAAGACTAAGCTACACTAGATCCCAAGGAAGTCTAACCCAGGACTAAACAGCACAAGGTGTGTTTGTTTGTTTTGTAGTCTATATTTAACCAGGTTAGTCCCATTGAAATCTAAGCTCTCTTTTACAAGAGAGACCTGGCCAAAAATGGGGAGCAACACAAAGTTTCCATAACATTAAAACATACACATAACATTAGTTAAAACATTCACACACAGATGATCTGGACTAGGCTGACATCACAAGAAGCTTGAAACTATTCAAATAAATAAGTTCCATGATGTTTAAGTATTTCTGCAGTACGTTCCATGTCAATGGAGTCAAATGACTGAAATAAGTCTTTCCAAATTCAGTCCGCACTTTAGAAAAAAATAAATACTGCAAGGTGTCATTAGAACAGCGGTTCTCAACTGGTAGGACCCATCATTACTAATGCCAAGCCATGATTCATAACAGAAAGCTATAAAGTTATACAGTATAGGAGTAAAATACTGTACTTTCCCTACAAAATATCTGTGAAAGGCCTAACAAAAAATAAAACTAGAAAGCTGAAATAAAATCAATCCAAGAACAGTCATTTGAACAGACTCAAGTAGTGTTACAAAAGTATTCAGTGATAAATATTGAAAGAAAAGTTTCCTGGGAAAGGCTCACGGCCCACTGAAAAGGGTTCTGCGACCCACCTGTAGGTCCTGACCCACCAGTTGAGAAACACGGCATTAGAACAAGACAAATAAGGGAGGGAGTTGACCCGTCTGAAGTCCAACCCATTTCACTTTGGAATATGACAAACAGTGAAGAGCCTACAGTTGGTTGTGAAGCTCAGTGCTCCAACACGCCAAGACACTGTAGAGGAGCATTCATACACAACACATCTCCACAGTCAATAACAGGCATTTGCTAAACGCACAGTTGCTGGTTGAAGGATGGGTCAAATCCTGTTAACAAGTTTTCTTCTTTAAAAATCCTTCAAGAAAGAGTTGCATTCGATCCAACATTCATGCCGTTAGGGAAAACCTGTTCAGTGCTCAGAGAGTGGAGTATTAGCCCATCCAAACGTCACAAGTAAGTCATTCAACAATTCAAAACTAAATCTTATATCTTACGAACGGTCAAAAGTCCTCAGAGCAGCAAACTTAACAGGGAAAGGTCATTTAAGCCTTCGTTATGCTTGATACCGTATGTACACTTAATACTCAGAATTTAACAGGACTGAACCGGAGCTGTATCTTGCCCCTGATGTTACACAAGAGTGGATGTGTTTATCGAGGGTGGGGTGAGGCGGAGATGTTCTGCTCTGTGTCAAGTGTCAGAACAGAATCCTCCTCCACTGCCTCCCAACAACCGTGTCCAACATCAGTCTGTGCGCTTCTATGGTCCTGTTCAGTAATATTTGGATGAATTTTGGTAAATAAACACGAACAGGCTGCCCGAAAAAATGCTAACATGTAATTAAAACATGCTGTGCTGATTTTGGAAAGTGTTAGCTGTGACTAGAAAAGAACAGTTTGTAGCAGGAGACAGAAAAGCAGTCCAGATACATCAAGTTCTGTGTTGACAGTAAAGAATGTAAGTGAAGGCCAAAAAGAAGAGCTATACTTGAAGCTCATAGCTCACACAGTTTAAAAGGGTTTGCCTGCTCAGTCACGCTCTGGTCGTAATGCAGGAATAATGGTGGACATTTTTGGGAGTTTGTAACCATGTTGTTATGCTATTTCCTTATCAAAAACACCCCCAGAGCGTTTTTTGGCTTCATTCACGCAGTTCGAAGTAATCCTCCTGAATCCTGCTCTCTGAGCAGCTGTTCTTCCCTCTCCTGGTAAACGACTGACTTGTTCAGTTGTGTCGTCACAAAGGAACGGAAGTGCTCTATGTCTGTAATGTAATGCCTTACGCCCTGATTTTAATTTATAAAACAACTTTTTCATTATTTTTGTTGTAAGAGAGAAATAAAAAAAGACGCGTCTGTGCTGTCCCTGGAGTGTAAACAAACGCACCCCCGGCCGGAGGATCCGAACAGCGAACAGAAGTCATGTTTGTGCGAACGGAGCTCTTTGTAACCTACTCTGGACACGCCTGTTCTTTTTTCTTACCCAACGATAATGTTACGGATGCGCATATGGCTACGAGAGGAACAGGACTATTCAACCTTCCTAAAGAAGAGTGCACTCGCCAGAAGTTGGATTTTCTTTCCAGGATTCAGCTAGCTACTATATGGATGCTTGGTGAACCTTGGCCAGGATTAACTTTTATAACCAAACGCGATCCCATAACCCGATGGGGAGGCCAGACTGAGCGGTGAGTCAATCAAAACGTGTGTTAGCGTGTGTGTTAGCGTGTGTGTTAGCCATTTATGAAACTGTGTTGCACATGTCAACTCCTTATAACTGCATTATGTGAAGTAACTTCACTTTTTGCAGCGATATTTATATTTATAATACTGTATATGTGGAATGAGCAGAGAGAGGGGCGGAGTTAACTGAATCAAAGCGTCTTGTCTTCCGGGTAGGGAAAATACCCCCAGAAAATACTTATATTTCTCTCAAAAATGAGTCCTCCATAATGATATAGGTACAATATATCATATAAATGCCTATACTCTACTTTGGAAAGGCTAAAATAGCATGATACAGATCCTTTAAAGCCACACAAAACATTTCACCCAATAAATAGGATTAAATACAAAACATTCATCTAATTAAAGTTTTTGTTGTTGGTGAAATCTACCTCGAAAACAGTTTAGTTGTTGTTGTCACATAGCAACATGGATTTTTTTTGTTCAGTTGTATCTTTTTAGTTAACCATACTGTATGTTCAGATTATCATTTGGATACTGTGAAAGCAACCGGCACAAATCATTGGTTCTCAAATGGTTCATGTTAATAGGTGAAAACACGCACATCCGTCCTAAGCCAGTGTGCTGGATCAAAAAAAGTAACAATGTGAAAATTACAAAAATCCGCACAACTGAATTGCTCACCAGCTTTTTTATTAGCTCACCACAACATGACGTTTCGGGCAGATAGCCCTTCTTCAGACAATAAGCCTTTATTGTCTCAAGAGAGGTCTCAAACCTTTCATACCACAAGCAATTTTTTTCACTTTCTAAATAGCACTAAGACGCCAACATGCCACCAGAAGTTACCTGGACCCCAGTTTGAGAACCACTGCCTTGCCCCACAGTAATTAAAGGCTACATGTTGTAAAACAAAACTGTAGCATCAGTTTCCTTTTCACCCCTGAGTATTTTTAAGTCCATTGTCTTCCAACCACAACAAATCCTGCATCAGCCCGGCTCATGTTCTCTGTTCGGGGCGAGATGAGACGAGTTCTTCCCCTGCAGGGCGGTCGTACTACCCCCTTCACCCTGTCCTGGCCACCCCCGCCCCCTCCTGGAGGGATCACGAGAGGGGCGTGGCGGGGCCTGTCCCAGACATAAACACAAGAGACAAATGGGCGATGAAGTGACCTATCAGGTGTCTCTGTGAAAGACTTGTAATGTAAGGGGACAATGACAGGAGACGCACAAAAGGAAACTATAGCGGGATCAGGCGATCACACATTTAAGCTGGGGTCGATTTGGAGCCTGACTTGCCTCTCCCTGAGTTCAGAGAGGTGTGGCTCAAGCCCATCTCACAAACCATGTTTGTGTGTGGTGTCAGCGCCATTGTGTTACAATCATTCAGGTTACAGCCTCCAAAGCCTCAAATCGCAAGTAATGGTATATAAGATAGCTGCAGTTACTGTTACTTGATTGCACATTTCCCTGTCTATTTTGTGTTTCTTTAGAGCAGATGCTTGATATTTACGATTGCAATCAACAACAGTCAGAAAACTCATCGCCACCTCTGCTCCAGTCCAGCTTTATTTATTTTTCACTTTAAAGGTGCATATTTATTACCAAAACCGCAAAAAGAAAATCGGCACATATTTCATTTCTCAAGATTTGCAAACATTTCATCAGAGGAAAAATAATTGGACAAACAGGCAACTTTATAGCAAAAATATGTGGACAATTTCAGCCAAAACTCCAACTGAATTATGTTTCAGACCATAATTTTGTTATTTTTGATATACAGTAAACATTGTCGAGCAATGTCATAATTTTCCAGGAAATTTAAATTTAATGCCAATTTAATGCTTTTTGATGACATTTAAGGCCTTGATTTTGGCACAGTTCATTTAATGCTTTTTAATACATTGTGGAAACCTTGCAGAGTACGTTTTTATACTTTTAGTACCACAGTAAAATGCTATAGCAGGTTTCATTTTATATATTGATCTTGATTTAGAAATAACAATAGCAGTAGTAATAGTGTGTAAACCTCTTGACCCCGCCTTAACCTTAAAAGTACGTTTGCTTCAGTTCGACTTTACCCAAATCCGAAAGGTTCGGCAAAAACGAGACAAAACTGGCGACAAAAAAGTGACGAAAAAGCAACAAAAACATGTCACAAAAAGAGCGACAAAAACACAACAAGAGACAAAAAGTTTCACTGGTTTGTAGGCTGTAAGAAGAAGCTTTTGGATTTGGGTAATGCTGAACTGGAGAAAATGTGCTTGGTTAAATAAATTATAGCATGTCTTTTATTCGACTTTAAAGTGTCTTTATCTACATCCACTATAAAAGTATAAGGTAATGTGTTTTTATCGCCTCACTTGCCCCACATCGACTGTAAATCCCTCCAGCTGAACTCTTCAGCGAGAGACAGCTGATGCGGCAGAAGAGTGTTGTTATTGTGAGCGGAGGAAGTGGCGCTGATGGGACAGGAAGTGAACAGGAAGCGAGCGGAGTTTTCCTGCTTCATAATCAGCAGCTGGAACAGGACAATGGAACTGACTCATTGTGGCCTTTTACTCTTGTCCATTTACGAAGGACATGTGTTTTTCTACTGTCCTGAGAGGCTTATTTACATTGGAGTTTATTAATATCAAGTCTTCTGTTAATATGGGCAAAATAAGATGTGAAGAAGCTAAAATACTGATATCAACATGAGATTTTTAGGAGCAGAAAATGTTGGGACCCGAACCTACCAACATTGATTGATTTTTTTGATTGATTGAGCTGTTTATTTGAGCTGTTTACATTCATATTTTCACAGTAATTAAACATTTCATCACACTAAAGGAGTAGGCTGAAGCCGAGCTTATGTGTGCCTACCCCTCATTCATCATCACCCCCGTGCTATACATATTCAGTGGTAACTTTTAGGCTTTTTTTTTTCTCAACAGCAAGACGATTCAGAATTATTTTTGTTTCCATACGCAAGTATACACAGAGTGCATGCGTGCACTTGCCTATGAATTACATTCTGTTCTTCTTTCAGCAATACAACAAGAGCATATTGACTGGCATCATTGACATTTTACAGTACATTGTATATTACATAAAGGAAAGCATTGTACCATTCAGGTTATCAGCGTGCATCAATATGGTGCGAGTATCTGTGTGGTGATTCGTAACATGGAGTATTTCTTTATGCCGTATAATACCATTCATTGCTGATGAACCATTAGGCTAGTTGATTGAGTTATTATGAAAGTTTTTTTTATTTTTTATTTTTTATTCCTTGTTGCTTTCTTGTTGACATTTACCATTTTCATAACTATATTTGGGTAAGCATTATTTCATGGTTGGTGTATGTGCCCTATTCTGTGTAGTGCATTAAAAAGCCAGGTCTTTGTGCAACATGAACTTCAGTGATGTAAAACTATGAAAACCAACTTATCACAGGAATATATACTTTTGAAGTTTTATTTACAATTTTAAAAATAAGTACTGAAACAGAGAACAGGCTAAAACTATTGCCAAAAACATGCAGAGTTGATAAACACTGAACAATTAGCTCCAATCAATGCGAACATTTCTGATTGAAATCAACATATATTCAGAATTTCATCAACCGACAAATATTTTTTTAAGAATAAAACAAATACATTTAAAGCTTGTTTAAAGGGTAATTCCAGAAGCAGTCTTTAAAAAGTCAGATATGTGTGTATCAAATCAATTCAAACTAAATAAATCACTTGTAAATAATTGTTTTCCCAAAGCCAAAAAGTATTTTGTAAATTACGATTATGAACAATCTTAAACATTTTGTATTAAGCAACATGTAAATTGATTTTTTTTTTTTAATTAAAAAAGAATAAACAGAACACTTCAGAAATAAAGAAAAATGTTCTAAGTGTTGGATGTTGACATGTACTTTAAACACTGTGAGTGTTCATGTGTCTTTTTAGATTACATCTCTGGGTGAATGTTTTCTGACAAACTGAGCAGCAGTAAGGCCTCTCTTCTGTGTGTGTTCGTCTATGCACCTTGAGATTAGAGAGGGCTGTAAACTTTTTCTCACACACCTGACAGCTATAAGGCCTCTCTCCTGTGTGTGTTCTTCTATGTGCATCTAAGTGAGCCTTTTGGGTAAATGTTTTATTACAGATTAAACAGCCGTGTGGCCTTTCTTCCGTGTGTGTTCTTCTATGTGCATCTAAGTGAGCCTTTTGGGTATATGTTTTATTACAGATTAAACAGCCATGTGGCCTCTCTCCTGTGTGTGTTCTTCTGTGCCTATTTAAGTTACTACTTTGGTTGAATGTTATCTGATAGGTTGAACACTTGTAAGGTTTCTCTCCTGTATGCACTCGAGTGTGTCGTGTTAAATCACATTTTCTTCTACATCTCTTGTCACACACATGACACTGGTGCTTCTTCCTCTCTTCTCGTCCGTCAGCTCCAGACGTCTCTCCGTCATTGACCGTCGTGCTCGTCTCTGGTGCAGGCTTGTTTTGGGCGGAGACTTTGGTGCTTCTGTCTCTGCTCTGGACCTGGTAGTGGTGATTTTCTCCATCGGCCTCTGTCTCCATCTGTGTGTCTGAGCGTCTGAATGGAGGTTCCCAGTCTTCATCATCGTCGTCAGTATCAGACGAGTGCTCAGTGTGTCCTTCCGTCTCTGAGTGGAAATGTAGCTCTGAGCTGATGTTCCTGCGCTCATTTTGTCTTTGTTGAAGCAGGGAAGGCTCTTCTCTCTTCACGCTCACAGCACTGGACTCTGGACACCTGGAAAAGGATTTAAATATGAATAAACGGAATAATCTAAGGTCGCATTCACACCTGGGACTCGGTTCGATTGGGGACCAAAGTTGCAACATTGTTTCAGCTTCCCAACTGGCGCGGTTTGCGTTCACAACTCTTTTTTATCAATCGAACTAACATTCTAAACGCAGTTGCTCTGCATGCCTGTGGGGGCGCTGTATCAAAACCTTCCACAGGAAAAACAGTGAACAAGAAACACACTTCTCTGATTGGTCAATTAAACTCCACTTTCTGTTCCGTCTTTTGTTTACAAAATGGAGCGGTATCAGACAGTGGCTGTGTTGGTTTTTCTTTATGCACTTTTTAATATTACAGTGACAGTAACTACGCTCAGAATGCACGGATCTTTTTACAGATGAAATGGGAGATAAATGAGCCGATACTCGTCATGAGAGAAGATGATGCCAGACGAGGCAAAACCGGGACTAAAGCAGGACTGGCGGACCCCGGAGATATGTTTTCTTCACAAAAAGTAATATGTACTAAAGTCGGTACTTCCAGGTTTAGCGTAGCTGCTGCGCCGTTAGCATTTTTCTCCGCTAACCGGAAGTACCGATTTTGGTAAATATTACTTTTATAGCAGTAGGTACAGCATTTTTGGCTAATGAGTCTGATAAATAAGTATGTTCAGTAACTCTCTGTTGAGTTTCAGAAATATTGATTGTGGTATTAAAGAGTTTTTTGTAGTTTCTCGCACATCTGCGGACCCGGAAGTAGAGCTGTGACGTCACCACTAGGGGTGGGCCATATCATTCGCATATCGTTATCGTGATATATTTTTTGATATCGTTGTAATTTTTGATATCGTTGTTGACACGATATAATTTTATGCTCAGCTCCATCAGAGCAGCATAAACACTGACTGTAGAACACAGGGACAGGTGCTTAAAAAGTAAAATTAAATGAAAGATGTAAGCTTCTTGAGTAGATCATATTTGCAAGGAAATTAGTTTGTCAATTAAAAAATATATATATATCACTGAATTAATCTTCCCAATAGGCGTAAGGCTGAGATTTTAAAGAAATGTGTCCATTGTCAATTATATCGTCAAATATATCGTTATCGTGATATTTCTTTTTTATATCATGATATAGATTTTAGGCCATATCGCCCTGCCCTAGTCACCACTTAACAAACGTATACTGGACATACAGATCGATACAGATAAGCATTAGCATATAACAGTGGCATCTGGGCTAAATGCTAAGTCATGTTCAGTAAAGTTTCTGCTTTTTGTGGTGTTGGATCCAGTGAGCAGGTCTTGTGCGAAAACAAATGTACATGTTCACCCCCCACTCCCCCGCAACCCCTTGCCCCAACTTGGTCGTGCAGTCCGGTTGGAGGAAAAAGGCTGTTGTACATAACACCGCCATTGGCCATGGGTGTTTCTCCACCCCACCTATTTCCCACTTAAATGCGCCAAGTCTAGCAGATGCAAGATCTCAAAGTGTGCTCCGACTCAGCTCAAAATGTTACGCTATAGTCCACGATTTGAAAAACAAGATCGGGCCTGTTGAGTGCGGACACCGATGGCTGAGATTTGTTTTGGATTCCTGTTTTGTTTTTGTCCTTTTATGGTGAAAGAGGTGGTTACATATGGACCTCAGAACACAGGCGCAAATGGTTTTCCCTCCTTAAGAATCAATCCCTGTGAACAAATAAAGCTAATTTCTTGTGAAAATTGGCTGAACCTAATGTTGTTCTCGCTTTTTATTTGAGGAAAACGTAAAAGCCAGTATTAACAGCTACAGCCAGTGGTTTCGCTAGGGATCATTTCTCTCCTTCATTTTGGCGGACAGGGTTGTAGAAGAATCTGTCATGAGATATTTTTATCTGTATGTTAAACAGTGAAGTAGCTGCTTGTAGAGAGAGAGAGAGAGAGAGAGAGAGAGCCCTGCACGCTCAGAGACAGAGCAGTGCTGCGTCTTTATTTTAATTACGGCTTGATTTTCAATCCGTCAAAATGACAGATGGCTTCAAAAATGTTCCGTCAAAGCGAAAACATATTCTGTAAATGACAGAGATGTTTTGGTTAATGTAACCTCTGGCTATTGCACATATTAAACGGAATTCCCCACAATAGTACTGTACTCCACTGTTGCTATTTCTGATATCTCACTATGACTCAACTTTTACCTCTACCACAATTGAATGCGAAGTACTACAACTACCGAAGAAAACTATCATGTACAATAACACTTTACTTTAATTTACTTTAATGGCACACTGCGTAACAATTTGGACTGTTGAAAGAATGGATTTGGAGCTAAATCTCATATTTTGGCCTTTAGTCAACATCTCCATGGAGACGAGCTGGAGACAGGCTGGGGAAGTCCCACTCTCAATAAAGTTACAATCCGGACTGAGAGGTCTCACAGCAAACACACCTTTGTTTGTTCATTCATTGTATTGTTTTTTCTACAAAAAATATCTTTAATCAAATATATGCTTGTGTTTACCGAGCGAAATGTTACGCGATGTGGCTTTAATTAAGATATTATTTTGAGTACGTTGGTAAGACAAGATGCATTTCTTGACAATGGAACAAGCTTTTCCCTAAAGAGTACCTAAACGGGCGTGCCAAAGCCTTTCCCCACCCACAAACAAAAGTCAAAAATTGCCACGAAAGAGGCGGTCTCTGAAGTTTTGGGGGTGAGTGTGTGGGCGGTGTGTGGACCTCGACATTTGCATTGGCACAATCACAGCAGACTGATTACGTGGGAGGGACTTGGTTATGTATATCACAGGTACAGGGGCAGGACAATGGGCAGCACCTGATGACGATGTGTGGAGCTGGTGCGGCTTATGACGAGGAAATTCTAATTTAGTAGCAGAGTTTACCCTGAAGGGGGCGCAACCCATTCGTTTTCAGGCCAAAGTTAGGATTTAACACATGTTTGCGCTATAATGTCAGAATAATGTCAGGGACCAGAAGACAACACTATGAGACACCCATTGAGACAGTTTATCAGTAAAAAAAAAAGTTAAAACTAAGTATTTTCATTCCCCTACATGTTCCAGCAAAGTCCTAATGTGTAGAATGAGCCCAGACCTGTTCACCACAACTGCCTCTAAAATCCTGCTCTGTCACTCAAAAAGGTGTTACTTCGGGTCCGAATTGCCGTCATGCACGAGCTTAATATAGAAGCTGCAGTTACACATAAGACTTGAGGTGGCAGTAGTGAGCATAAAATGACCAACTTGCATCTAGTCTCTTTAATGCCGATTGTTTTTCCTTGTTGATTTAATGTAATGTGGTTCAGTTATTGTTCCATTTTAGATTAGCTTTTTTTAAATTTTTATCTTCGTCACACTTAAGGCCTATTCATACTCATACAAGGCGCGAGAACTAGTCTTGTGGAGTATGAATAGGCCTTAAATCGACAAGTCTTTTACCTTGTTGAAGATGGCAGTTTGCATGACTATATCTTTAATGAAGGTACTTGAGTCATTTCCTGTACTCAGTAGTTGAAGCAGAACATGACTCAAGTGCCTTCATTGAAGATGGACAACTTCTGTATGACTGAGAGCTTACACAGACATTTAATGACTATGATGTTATAGTAAACGATGTAGCTGTTACTTTTGCATCAGAAATTGTGTTCCTTTTTTTTACTTTTTCATGTGTATAGAGGAAGATTCCTTGATTCCATAATAACCAATCATTGTTGAGCAACCTGTTGACCCCGCTGGAAGTGTCTGGGGAGGTGTAAGTTCAACCATTATTCTATTCTTACAGTTTTTATAGCTTTAGTTTACTCTATGCCTTTTATGAGTTCTCTAAAGCAGTTCCAGTTGGTTGTTACACGTCAATAATTATACCTATACGCAAGAATTGGCTGAAGTAACTGTTTTCCTTGCTTTTTATGGGGAAATTGTTAGAGCCAGCATTAACAGCAAATCTAGGTTAAATCCATGTCCTACCACCCACTCAGACAAACAGAGGTGTAGGTTTGGGTGTCACTATGCGAGCAGCACGTATTCTGTATTGTTCCAAAACAAAATAAAGGGAGTGGGTGGTGTCCTGTTTCGGCTCCGAGCTACAGGGATCTGGGTGCAGCGTTCGGGGACGTGTGGGCGTGTGGGACAGAGGAGCGCCCAGGGACAATGTTATTTGTAAAAAAAAATAAAAAGATATCAGTGGAGAGTAGGTTAGGTGATTATAATGGCAGAAGAAGACACCGATTTGGCCTTGAGGAGTGCAGGGAAACCCGAGAAGTCTTTGGTGAATACGAGTGGGGCGATGGGGCACCCTTGTCCGACTCCTGCCAAATTAGTCCAAAGAAAAGATACCTGTACCGTGCCTCAAGTGGAAGAGTTTGTGTTGGATCAAGTAATGAGGATTATATATATATTTTAAAACCAGATGCAGAAACAGGTCAGTTCCATTAAAAAAAAATATTTCCCATATATTTGACATTCTATAATGCAAACATTTTTCATATCTATTTTAGTGCCAAAAACATTATTATTTGTATTATGGCTGCAACTAATGATTATTTTGGGAACATTATTTTTAATTGTGTTTTTTTTTTCTTCAAACTTTTTACCACATAGAGCTAAAGTGAAGCCGCTTGACTACGTGTCGATGGTGTAACTTAAAGTGAACGTTTGTTGGAGTCTGCTTTAAAAATGTCACAATCAAACTCTTTTTGTTCAAAAGTTTCTGTAAACAGGCCATTCCTTATGTGAAAGCTAAGAACCTCCAGAGTTCAGCCACTGAGCGTTAATGACTGGACGCTACACTGGCACTGATTGGGACTTTATTGGGGACAGGAGCTGGGATTGCGGAAGTAAGAGAGAGTCCTTTTATGTTTATTTCCAAACTGGTTTAAACTATAGGATCTGGCAACAATAAGAGTGGAGCTAACTCTGCTTTCTGATTGCATTATTGTCCCGAGACACAGACAGATTATGAAATTGTACAAAACAATCTACTCTACATACCCTCACTTTAAAAAAATATATTATTTTTCATCAACATTACTACATTTTTACATCATTCTTTCTATTTTGAGTCTGCGCAAACCAGAAAACAGTGAATCCATTACTAGTTGTCATCTATTTCAATAATCAAATGGGTTGTCCATTAATCGATTAGTTGTTTCAACCCTATATTTTATTTGGTTTGAACAGTGAATGAATGGTAAAATGGTCTCAACTTAAAATAGCAATTTTCCACCTGTTAGGCACTCCAAGCGCTTTACAGCAAGGAACCACTTACTCATTCACACTCTCATCCATGCATCAATGTACGCAGACACTGGAGGCAAGGTGGGTGAAGTGTCTTGCCCAAGGATTTTACCATGAGTAGGTCTATGTGCGTGAGTGTGAGGGGAAAGGGAGGAGCAATTTTAGTAGTTTATGGATGGAGTGTCTTGTTGTGCATGCTGTACTGTTTGTATATATGTGTGTGCTGTATGTCATGTTGTATGTGTGTACTGTATGTCATGTTTTGTAGTACTCATGTATGTTCTGTGTTGGTGGTATGTTTTACCCCATGGAACTGTGGATGGAAATTAGCTCTGAGCTAAATCCGGAATATTCATTAATGTGCATTGTCCCATTGAAATAAATTAATAAATGAATGAAATAATAATAATAATAATAATGCATTAGTCTTATATAGCGCTTTTCCAGACGCTCAAAGTCGCTTTACAATTTGGTGCATTATTCATTCACTCCATACTCGGTGATGATAAGCGAGGCAACCAGTCTGCGCACATCAGCACCACCACCAACCACTCACTCACTCACTACTTTCGCTAGGCTTCCTGGTGTTACTGAACGGTCTCCATCCAAGTACTAACCAGGCCTACCCTGCTTAGCTTCCAAGGTCTGACGGGATTGGGCATCGCAAAGGCGGTATGGCCAATGAAATGATGACACAACAACAGTGTGCATCTGCGGGAACCGGGATTCGAACCCCAAATTCTGACCCGATCTCCTAATTTTGGATTATAGTCTAGGGCTAATTTCCACCTGTTGTTGCGTGATCTCGCATTTTCAAACACACTCTCACTCTCATCCTAGCCATTGAGGTAGCCTTATTGCACATGCTTTTAGGGGAAAGCGGATCACATGCATTCATTTATCTCTCTTCGAGTGTCTACTTGAAATATGATGCACTTTCACATTTCAACCTAAGTGAATTAAGGCGAAATGTTGCATGAAGCTATTTGTGGCCCGAAGCTCAAAAAAAAAAAAAAACTTCTAAACTATCGATCATCAATCTTTGTATCAACCAATCAGGATGCAGAGAGAGCAATGTACCCAGACAAGCCTTTTCTCAAGCGTGCAGATGAAAAATATCTTCTGGGGTTGTTGGTGCAGAGGAACGGCGAGTGATAAGGCCCGGAAAGAATGTGATACAGTGTAAACACCAAACTAATTTTATCACTGTTCCATCAATTATCTTATGTAACTGGAGAGCTCCACAGAAATGAAAGCATGTTTTTGGGGGCAAACGTCATAGGGTTGCATGGTTGAGTTTGAAGCTTTTCATCACGTCACACTAAATTGTCAGTTTTTCCCCTGACAACTTATTTGAGGATTGCTGATCAGGTCATCTGACGACTCCTACGGCTTTTCTCCGATCTTTTTTTCACGGGAGATTGATAAGTTAGACATTGGTAGGGAATTTTGATGTTTTATTGATTGATTTTATCTGTTTTCTTGTAATTTTATGCAGCACTTTGAATTGCCTTGTGTATGAATTGTGCTCTACAAATAAACTTGCCTTGCCTTGCAGTGCTTTTCTCAAACTGTGGCTTTGTCTGGTATAGTTCAGGCTTCCATATGCACTTCAAGTATGAATTTGTAGACCAGTGTTGTGTCTAAAAGAGCTTAAATACACCTAGATCAAAACTAAATGAAGACGTCTCTCATTGAAATTAAAGGGGGGTATTATGTAAAATCGACTTTTTCAAGCTTTATATCATGTTATTATGCCATTCCCTCATTAAACACATGCCTGGAGTGTTGCCTTGGCTCATTCACATATTTTGAGTAATCAGTAAAAACTTAGACGGCAGCCATTTTAGGTGTAGCTATGCCTCAGTCCTCCTAGGAACGCCCCCACCTCCTGGAGACGCCTCTGGACCTTTCGTCACCAGCCAGGCCACCAACCACTGCTCCTCAGCTCAGCAGAGCCCCCTCCCCGCACAGTAGTGTTGTTTAGATGCCACAGCAGTGTGCTGAAGGGGGCGTGTCGGAAAGCTTCTTAAAGAGACAGAGGCCTATTTCAAGACGTTCAGTACAGCCATTTTGAGAGAGCAATTTTATTCAAGGCAGTTATTTTAATTCACTGCATATACAGACCAACAGAAGGTTACGTCATCATTGTAGTATGCTATAGACTGGTGCTATGTGATTGAAAAAAGCATAATACCCCCTCTTTAACAAAGTCTTAAATTGCAGATGAGAATCACTATTGTAGGCGAGTTTCGGTTGTGTTCTTGTCGACTTTAGGGCTACAACTGTTCTAAAAATAAAATAGTAATCCATTTTCTTTGCCTTCATTTCAGTAGGCAAGTAAAATAATCAAGTAAAGTAGCTAAAATACAATGAGATTTCTTATGGCACCTCATTGAAAAAAGAAAATAAATCTTGTTCCATTGGCAGATTTTTTCACTTGGCCAGTCAGAATGTCTTAAAGGCTCTGGGCCTCATTTTCAATAAAAGAGGGAGCTTGTAAAATGAACTGTTAATCGTGTTGGAAGTTGTTGCTTTGACAAAAGAGTCAAAATTCTTAACATGTTTCCGACACTTCTCCTCAGGGATGAGTTTGCAAGCATGCTCTTTCAGGGTCACTTTCCACTGTCACAGAAATGATAACAAACCTTAGCTGTTCAGTTCAAGAAATGTATACAAAAGCTCAAATCCGTTCCACTGCTCGGACGAAAATCAGAATAGGCCTTTGAATCCACTCAATTTAACTCATCAAGCTTTCATTTGCATTGTAGTCCTACTTTGGTCATGCTTTCGACCTGTTCTGGCCCGGGTTTGGATCTCATTCAGCCGAGGTTTTGATCTGTCTTCGATCATCAACAGATACAGGACATCCCACTGTCAAAAGACCCAAATACCCAGCATTCCCCAGCTGTCTGCACTCCGCCTTTTACATAAACAGCAAAACCAGAGGACGTTGAAACAGCCTCCGCATAGAGACCCGCGGCGTATACGTTCGTCTGCTCCTATAGGGACGTCCAGATTAGCTTCCCCGCAGACAGAGGAAGCCGTGTGGAGGAGACACAAGCGCGGCCTTCTGATAGAGCCGTGTTATTTCGAGATACACTGGTCTTTGTGTGGGAGATGAGAGAGCCGGGGGGTAATGTGGCGCAGACGTGGACTTCGCATGAGAAGTGACTATGGAAAAATGCATGAAAAGTCTACGGAGGGATTTCCTGTCATTGCGCGGGTTCAGAGTCTCCCTGTGTCTCTGCATCAGACATGTGGCTTTGTATAAAACCACTGTCCTCAAAGGCCGCCCCAGTTGTAAGGCCTTTTTGCTATCATGAAGCCCCACAATAAATCATTTGCATCAGTTGGAAATGGCAGCATGTTCTATACAACAAAAGGTTTAGTGTGCAATACAGCAAGTACCACAAATCATTTAAAGAGGGGTATTATGCTTTTTTCAATCACATAGCACCAGTCTATAGCATACTACAATGATGACGTAACCTTCTGTTGGTCTGTATATGCAGTAAATTAAAATAACTGCCTTGAATAAAATTGCTCTCTCAAAATGGCTGTACTGAACGTCTTGAAATAGGCCTCTGTCTCTTTAAGAAGCTTTCCGACACGCCCCCTTCAGCACACTGCTGTGGCATCTAAACAACAACACTGTGCGGGGAGGGCCTCTGCTGAGCTGAGGAGCAGTGGTTGGTGGCTTGGCTGGTGACGAAAGGTCCAGAGGCGTCTCCAGGAGGTGGGGGCGTTCCTAGGAGGACTGAGGCATAGCTACACCTAAAATGGCTGCCGTCTATGTTTTTACTGATTACTCAAAAATACGTGAATGAGCCAAGGCAACACTCCAGGCATGTGTTTAATGAGGGAATGACATAATAACATGATATAAAGCGTGAAAAAGTCGATTTTACATAATACCCCCCCTTTAAACACTGATTTGTCCCAATTTTTTTATTCTTTATTTGGACTCTTCAGTTCAAAGTTGCAGAAATCTGGATTCATCTCTCTTATCAACAATGCTAAAGTTTCATTCCAAAAATGCACTTGAGATTGGGGATCAAAGTTACTTGTAAACAAAGACTGAGGCCTGTTGTTTACTGGAATGTGTTTGAAATCGGTTTAAAAGGCGTGTTATTGGGCTATATGGGAGAATAACCTGCTCAAAAATAGGTCTGGCAGACATTTTCACTATTTTAATGCCAGTGCCACTGCAAGCCGTTTTGGTGCCCCAAGCAGAAATATGTGATGGTGCCCCCTCTGCCCACAAGAAAAAAGAAAAATGGTGCAAGAAGGAGAGGTTGCACATTAGAATTAAACAGTCTCGAAACTACACCAAACATATTTGTAGAGTTAAAAATACCGTACAATGCCTTTTGATCACAATGGCCTCCATGCGGTGCCCCTCGGAGACTTGGTGCCCAACGCACAGCGCAATAAGAGCGTATACGGAGCCAAAACACTGTTTAATTCAGTCCACACTGGAAAATTGACCGTCTTAAATGAGATAAATGACTTAAAATTGTTTGAATAAAGGTTCTTTATCTTGAATTTGAGTCGGTTTGAACTAACCGCCATCAGAACAAGCTTGAAATTAGACACACACACAAAAAATTCACAAAATAATCTGAATCAAGAAAAACATGTACTTGTCCCATTGGCGGTAAGAGGTTTTATCTGATCTACGACCAGACCAAACCTACTCAAACCTTATTTCTAATCTCTCATTTTAAGTAGATTCATGTAATTTCTTCCTTAAGATGATTCTTCTTCTTCCAGTGCCCTGAGGAAGGCCCAAAGAGAGGCGGGAACACATTTTAAACTTACATAAAGTGACATTCGAGTTTTATTATATATGTTATTTGAATCGAGCGCATCAGTCTTTGTTTTGAAGTCTTTACCTAGAACTCTTCCACAGTTGCTATTTCATATATCAACTGTTCTCTGTAGCCCCATAGGGAAGACAGTTTCACAGATTTATTCTTAGAAAGAGGAACATGTGCCTCGTTTTCATTGTGATCACTAAAGCAGAACTCGAACTCGCCATTTGCAGCTCGACACTTGGTGCAAATCAAGCGAGTGGTTGAATTTGGTGAAGGCCATGGAGGCTAAAAGGCAAAGGCAGTCGATGCTGTTGTCGTTGTGTGGCCTCAACTCAAATCTAATACAATTCATTCAATTATCAGCATTCTCCAGCATGACTCTGCACCTCTCACTTGTCTATGTACTTTCTTGTTGCCCCTCCCTGCTCCCTGTCTGTTTGTTCAGCTGGTTCTTGGGCCACTCCAGCGCCTCTCCCTTCTCTCCGGCCCGGGTCGGACTGCTCCAGGGGTCGCCACCTCTCACCTCTCCCTTCCGGGATCATTCGCTCGGAGCCCATCGTTCAAGAAGAGCGTATTGTTTCTCCTCTCTCTCCTGCGCTGTCTGCAGTTTAGCCTCTTGTCATCGCCGCCATTGATCCGGGCTAAATGAGCTGATTAGGAGATCTGCCGGTGGGGCGTCCCGCGGAGAGGGGGGGGGCAGAGGGCACGCACAGCAAACACAGCGAAGCATTGAGGCTCGAAGATGCGACATGAAATTAGTGGGTGTTTGAAGAGTCTTTGACCAGGCTCTCTCTGTCTTCTCCTGAACCGCCGTTGACGTCCTTTGATTCTCGCTAACGGACAGAATAAACCACTTTTCTTTGTTTGACCCCTTTGAACGCAAAATGAAAGGCCGACACAGTAATCAGCACATAAAATAGAAATAGAAATACTGTTTGCTTAAGAATGCTAAATTGGATTTTGATCGGTTATTACATTGTTCTGAAAGACTCATTTTGACGCTATATAAACAAACGCCCTTTGGTTAGTTGGTTCCCTCAGACGAGGAAGTAACGCAACCACAGCGTGACTCAAAGGCCGATGATAAATATAACAACATGCAGAGATATTAAATCAGTCAGTCTGCCCACAAGTCGACGGTTGGCAGTTTAATCCCATAAATGGCTTTGCATCGGGCCCTTTTGAGAAGAAAGACAATTCACCCATGACTGTGAGATGGTGGAGGTCGGAGGCAACAGGCCCAGCCACATCTCTGTTAGTCTGCTCCAAGACAACTGTAGCTGGAGATGTATGGCATACCCTACGCAATTTAATATTTCACAACATAGTAATACGGTTGTAAAAGAGTGATTTAAAGATTCAAGATTCAGTTTATTAGCCATTTGCAGTACAAAAAATAAATAAACACACATTGAAAAGAAATGTGTAAGGAGCTAAAAGTGCAATGTCAACACATAAAAGGACACAACATAAAAACAAACAAATGCCACATAGAAAACTTAAAGTGCATATGACAGATTTGAATGCTCTTGAAAATATGACTTATTTAGATGGATTACATCAGTCGCATAGTTATCATTTTTTTCAGTGAAGCAGCAAATTTAATGAAGAAATGTTTGGCAGAAAAGTTATTTTTATTTGAATTTCTAAGCTGCTGACAGGAAGTGACATAAAAGAAGGTAACATTCCATAGCAGTTTGACACATTAATTTCCCATTGACTTAACATGGTTGCACGGAAACAGTTTAAAATTGTTTACCTTCTTCGATGTCACTTCCTGTCGGTGTCCAATAAGGAAGTGAAAACATAAACATCACAAAAATGGTCAAACTAAAGAAAACTGGGCACAATCTTTAGCAAAATCTTAAATATAATCGTGTTAACTCTGTTTTAGGAAAAATTGTGTCATATGCACTTTACGGTAAAATACTGTACATTAAAAGTCCATACACAAATTAAAGTGCCTTGTTTAACTGCAACCTTAGGATTAGGGTTAGGATTAGGGTTAACAATTATTTACATCCAAATCTCAAAGCATATTGACTGGAGATCGTACAGCCTATATGCTAGTGTGATACCTCATTTGAAAGCCAAGACCTTCTAGTTTCTAAAACTATGTGTGAGATCTGTGTGAGTGAAACACAGCTTATGTTACATTTGCCGTTCTTAACCCTAATCATATCCTGATTAGGGTTAACTAACCCTGACCCTAACCCTAGCCCCCTGATCAGGGGAGACGGCAGGTAACAGGTTAAAGTGATCACAGCTGACGCTATAAGTACGTTAGCTTACATCTTTTAGTTGCTTCTTTCAACTATAGTTTTTGGTTTGGCACTTCGGAATAGCTCCATCTATAGGCGCGATGTCCACAATGTTCATCTCACGGCCTACAGACTTTGCAGACTTTATTTTAGCTGCCTGGCGCAACAGGAAACAAATAAGGGGCAAACGAGGAGCGCAAGGAGGGTGCTGCGCAGGAGGAAGAGGAAGGAGAAGGTGGGGGAGCTGATCAGTGAGGGACACCATGCTCTGAAACAGGGACAAACCCAGGAGGCTGTGCGCCGTTTCAGAGGAGCGCTGAAGGCAGTACTCCGCTTTCCCTATACCTCCAAAGTGTGTGTAGTGCTTCCTCCATGGGATTGCACACAACTAGAGTATAGTACCATGAGAACTCCTTGTAACGTACAAAATTAAAGTACAGTGAAGCTGCATTTTGAGCCTGTAGGGTTGAACTTTATGGAAAACCGTTGTAAATTACTACAAGCGAGCACATGTGAGGAGCAGTAGAGACCGTTTACCTTGTCTTGAGTTAAAGACAGTTCAACCATCTGTTCTGAATGGAAGATTCTTGGATCCGAGGCAAAAACCCACTACCCTTTGGTCCAGAAACGCTATTCTTGGGAATCTTGCGATGCCTCTTTGAATAAATAGGTTTAAATACCTACACATGGTCCCATATTTCTGCAACTCGCGGTTTAGTCCATGTTTGCTGTTTCTGAGTGATAAGACGGTTCTCTGCAGCTGTTCACCCCAGTACATGGACACTCCGTTCTGACTCCGGAGTAAGAAGCTGGCCTGAGCGCTTCCAGACGAGCTAATGAAGACGGATGTCCAGCTTGACCCGCACGATCTTTGGCCTCTCCCCTTTCTGGCCTTACACAGGACAGAGCAAGGGCAGAACAGGAGGCTTTTGCTGAAAAACACGGAACGGCTTTGGCACCGAGGACGACGACCTCCCGACTCGCGCTAATTACGAAAAAACCCTTTCCAACTCTGGTCCGGCGGCGGAGAGGTTTTACGCGCCATAACGCAGATCAAATTGTGGAAAATCCGCGAGCTGCAGTAAACAAGCGGGAGACAAAGGCTGTTTTGTTGCTGGCATTTTCAGATCAAATATAGGAGGTCTAACCACATGTGTGCAGTATACTATGGCCCACAATAGTATTCTTTATGACAGAGGGAGTTTGATGTTTACGGTCGAAACATAAATAGAATGAGTAATCAGCGGTTTTCTTTGTGTCCACGGAGGAAATACTCAAGTAAAGGTATTGTTGCAGCAAATATGTTTTGAGTTAAAGCCGCAAACAACATCCAAAAGCATACAGTATGTTTAAGTAGCAAGTCTGTTCGAAGCACAATACCAGCGCACAGTTTGGCAAGACAATCAAATACAAGTAAAGTGTGTTTTGAAAATCCGAATGCTTAATTAACTTTTGTGAAGAAACCGAATCCTTCACTCATCAGGCAAGATGGCCGGATATAACTTGTTCTTTATTTACAGTCGCCGTCTCCACATTATCATCAAATAATGAGTCTGAGGCACAGAATAAGCAGGGTCAGTGTGAGCAGATTTATTGAAACCGATTGTTAGTTGCTGACAATGGGCCTCATTCACGAACGTTCACAACACGTTCTTAGGCACAAATGTGTTCTTAAAGCAGTACTAAGTAACTCTTGCCCCTAGAGGCCATAAGCGCAACTGCAGGTGTCTTAGCAAGTTACGATTTTTTAACTTATTAAATGTCTTGGAGAGTAAATACTACACTGACAGAAACGGTGACGGGAGAGAGGGGTGTTGTACATGCAGTTATACAATGGGAATATTTCTTTTCACTCAAACTTGGCTGTAAATACTGTTTAAAGTGGTGCTAGCCCGCAGTTAGCTTTGCCCATTAGCCTGTTAGCTTCTTCTTCGTGATTCTATTAGTGTGTATTGCTTGCTCCGCCCCGGTGGCAGGCAAGTTGCAAGCATGGTTTTCTGGCCAGAGACACCAGGGGGAGATGAAAGACCCTCCAATCATCCCATTAACACTTGTATTACCACCACAGGGACTACGGAAAGGATTTATTAAGGTAAACACGTTACTTAGTACTGCTTTAAGGCCTTCTTAGGAAGATTTTTGGCATTCACGAAACTAGTTCTTTGGTGAAAACGTTCCTCTGTAAGAACAAATCCAACAGTCTGGAGGACTCTTACGCACACAAAACATCTCCAGTTCTGTTCACGAAATGTGGCATTACTCTGGCCTAAAGGCTGTAAGAAGCTTTTAGATTTGGGTAAAGCTGAACTGGACAAAATTCGCTTGGTTAACGCGGGGGTTAAGGGGTTAAACAACAAAAGTTGACGTAGATTCTTCAAAGTAGCCGCGTTTTTCTTTGATTACTGCTTTGCACTTGATATTTTCTCAATGGGCCTCATGATGAAGTACGAGAAATGGTTTTCACTTCACAGACTCATGAAAACCATTTCAGGGACGACCTTATGAAGCTCATTGAGAAAACGCCAAGAATAAAGCATTGCAACTTTGAAGAATTTGAAATATAAAATATATTTTGAGTTATTTCACAGTATTTAAAAAACAAATCCCAATATATAATTGTTGTTTTTTTATCACGCTCATTTATTCAGGCAAATGGCATTTCACAGTGGAACACAAGGGTGACAAACTATTACACAGTTTGTCATGTCAGATAAGTTCAAATTTTGCTTGAAAAAACAAGGGTTTATGTGAGGAAAGAGCTGCTGGAACAATAAAGAATATCAAAACATGGATAGACATATTAATTAAGACCGAAATAAAGATCAACAGTCCAGGTTCTCCCTTGGTGCCAGAAGTAAAAATCCCATTCAGTAATGGTAAAATACTGTGTAAATCATGTTTTGACAGTTTTTAATGTTTATCTGAAGTGCTATCACTTCGGTGCCGCTCTGAGCTGTTTCTCGAGTCTTTCTCCCAAAGTACTAAGACTTTCTAAATCTCCTGCTTTCTCTCCAGCCTTAATCCATAGCCCATTATTAGGTGTGTTCAGGGAGTGGCCAAAGTGTAGGATTTCTTTAAGAAATACTACAATACGTTGACAGCTCTCACCATACACGTGGATTTGGATTTGAGTTACATAACAGGGCTGTTTAATGGTAAAAAAAAAATATATATATTATATATATATATATATATATATATATATATATATATATATATATATATATATATATATATATATATATAACGCTCAAGCAAATATATCTGTTATAGATAAGACTATAGGAACGACTGGAATGTAGTGTTAATTTACATATTGTCCTTCTTAAGTTTCGTAAGTGTTTGTTGAAAGGGAAAGTTCCCTGTAGTAGTTTGTCCAATGGGCTTTCATTGCTCTACATGAAAAAGTCTGTGGTTCATCAGTATTTTGCAAATGAACAAATGTTCACCTTTATTTTGAGTCAAACCTTTATGCTCAAGCAACATTTTCTCCAAGTACTTTTCTTGGGCCACTACTTTTACTTCTACTTGAGTAAAATGATTTTAAAGTAATGTTACTCTTAGAGGTGGATAACAACTCAAAGCTAATGGGGAAAGTGGCTGTTTTTTATATGGGCGACACAGGGTTAAACATGTTCGCTGTTGTCGTGTGCTTGGACAAATTACAGCCTGGGTGTTTGTAGTTACTGGATGCTGTTCCTGCCTTTGCGGTTAGAGCACGCAGTGTGGATGAAGTGTCCTGCTCAGGAGCACAAGGCTGAGGTTCAAACTGTCGATCATCCAGTCTGTGATACATGCACACTTTCAAACCATTTCACTCTTACTTCCCGAGTTCCACCACACGTTTTGCAACATTTGCGATGAGGAAGAGACTGACTATTTTAACTCTGGTGTCATTGAGAAACCGGACAAAATCGTTTTCTCAGTCAGCAGATGTTTATTGTGTCATTAGCAGCAGAAAAGCTGTTTGAAGAAGTAAAAAGTCTCACATGAAGCACATTTTTAGTCAAGTTGTTCTCTAAAAACAAGAAAGACAGTTGGTCAAATGGGGAAGTCAGGGGGTTTCACAAAGCAACGACAAAGATCTTTACTCATATTGTAAAACGAAGTTGTTTATGATTTGAAGTAAGAAACGTAGGTCTGGTGGTACATGGAAAGTCAAATATATGTTAACATCCATGGTGTATGTTATTTTGTATATTATTTTGTTTGTCTGTGTGACATGTTTAAGTTGCACCGTACCATTACACTTTAACAAGTATCTAAAAAGAAATTGTATGAATAACAAAAATGATCATTAAATATCATTGTCTGGGTCCATGATCTCTCTGTCCACTAAAATTCCTCTCAAAAACTAAATAATTACCTGCCCCAACCTCATTGAATATTATAGGCGTTTATTATACGGCTCTTCACAATGCAAGTAGAACGCTCCATTGACTTGAATGGGATTTTCCAACGTTCTAACGGTCATTATATTCTGCTAGAGGACCTCTGAAAAATAATGACCGCTGCCAATGGCAACAGAGTAGCTCGTGCTTGTAATACAGGTCTTTCATATCACTCCAGTAGTAGTAGAGGACACTATCTCTGTCCCCGTCCCTGCGAGAGAAGTTGGGGGGAGTCCGACTTTCAACTTATCCAGAGATTCACCACCATTCCTCCTCTCCAACTGCACCTTTGACTACGTAGCAAGGCTAGCAATAAGTAGCTAGCCTTGCTGCTACTAGCCTAGCCACACTGCCTGGAATCACAACAAACGTTGCCAAACAACGTGCAAACTATTTGCAGCGGAAATCATTAAATAAACCTTTCGGCCTTCATGAAAGTGTATGAAGTTTATTTTGTGTGTGTTCAGTTGGCAAATAGCCGTATAATAAGCGGGATAATGTATAGAACGCTGGTCATTATCAGGAAAATAAGTACCTTCAGGGCGAAATAAGACCTCTCCAGGACCAGCGTTCTATACATTATTCCTTACTTAGAATGCTGTGATGTCACCTGAAACCCAGCAATAGCCTAAAGTCAAGCCAAAAACGGGTTCTTAAGGATGTTTTTTTTAACAGCAAATAGTTCAGTAGAAGCAAAAAAACGGCACTCGTTGCTAACGTTAGCATATATAACGTGACGCTAACCGTTAGCTTCCTGGTTAACATTCAGGTTTTTTTTGTATGGGCTTTATGTATCTTTATACACTAAAAAATATACTCATAATTCATCATTGTTAAAGTAATGATGGAGAAATAGGAGAAAGTTCAGTTCTGGCCTCTTTGTTTTCCCGCTCTGGCTGCTTCGAACATGATATGGTCAATTCCAAAGATGCCCTCTGAACCTATATGGTGAAAAGCAAATAAAACAACAGGATAAATCAATAAATAAGTAAGTGAATAAATGTATGTAAATGTTCAGGGGATATAACATCACCTAATGGCTTTACTCAAATATGCAAACATCCCAAACAAAATCAATGTATATTTTTGATCAGCAACCACAAGCTCAAAAATGTCAATTTAGCGTATTATTACCGACTTCTTAGTAGTAACAAGGCAGCGCTTTTCTGGACACTCAAAGACGCTTTATATTATATTCAATCACTCGCGGTAGTAAGGTACTATAGCCACAGCTACCATCACGCTTTTAGTCCGTACGTTAAAGTTTGGCAGGTTTGTTAGATAGAGCCTGGGGTCGTGTCGAGTGCAGCAGCGCTTCACCTCTCCTCAGAGTCTGACCTCTGACCCTCACACTTCTTCAGAGCATCGGGTCACAGCTGGACGGCTCAGTGAGGAGCGAGGCCTGTCACCAATTAACAACCTCTGTTTGCTTTCAGATTACTCTGACATGTTTGACTAAGTGGTTCTTCACATGAATCTGGACTTTAAAATCTATCTTTCACTTCAGGCTATAATTTTAGATTCAGTGATAATGGGGATAGAAGTCGACTCAACGCTCAAATCCACAATAATATGTTCAAATTATTATAATAAAGAGGACATATAATATACTGCTATTTCTGTTCTGTCATTTTCGCACCAAACAATTAAAGGGGAAGTTCTTGATATCCCCGTCATCCTCCGTCCCCTCTGCTCGTGTTTGGCGGTGTGCATGCTAACCGGACGCTATACCGTTAGCAAAACAAGGTAGCATATCTCTGAAGGCTCAAGATCACACTTTTTACTGCAGAAAATTCATTATCGAGCAAGGAATACAGCATGCAGTGAGTAGGCTTTAGGTTTATAGGGTTACGTTTATAGAAAACCAAGGATTGACGGCATTTATTGCATCTGTTCGTGATGCAAGTGAGATGAAAGTGACAGTGGTCACTACAGTGGACAGCTATTCAATTGTTGTTTTCTCCTGTATGAATGAGTCTTAATGTCACAGTTGCGCATCAGTCACTACAGTGGACGCCAGTATGTTGTACCATACACTGCATTTTTTTCCCTCTCAACTCTTGGCATAATATTGCGCGGACGTCGAAGTACTCCAGGTGTTATTACGCCTCACAATATAGTGCCCCTTTTTATCCGCTTAGAAAATCGTCGTGTTTAATTTTGTGTAGCTAGACTTGGATCGTGTAACATTTCACGTACTGTAATTATATTTAAATAGGGAAAACGTGGAACAGCTTAGTAGCTTCTAACTTCACCCCAGTTTGGAGCAACAGTACCTTTGCTGGGAGAGGCTAAATGCTAACAACATTTGCGTGACTGAGCGCACGCACAAAGACCAGACAGGTATGCATCATCTCATCTAAGCTAAGGTAAGAACATATCGCAGTATGTAAAAACGGTGGCCTATTCCTTTAATGCAGCCATTCCCAAAGTCCGGGACATCGCGGCCCCCTTATCGATCCGAGATTGTCTCAGGGCCCCCCATTTTACTCAGGAACTCAGGGCCGCTCAAATTTCACTGGGCTTTGTGAAATTTAAAATAACATAAAAAGTAACGTCTAGCAATGACTATAGGCTAACTACATTATAGAAAATACATTTATTTTTCCTTCCAAAATCCATTATTTTCAAAGTACTTGTTTTGCAGATAAGCTTTGGAGGCCCCCCTGTAGTGCCTCTGGTGGCCCCCCAGGCCCCGGACCCCACTTTGGGAACCACTGCTTTAATGATATGGGTCTCATGTATGCACCCTCGCACTCTCAAACACACTCTCATTCATCCTGGGCTGTTGTACATGTTTTTAGTGATAGGAGAAACTGGAGTACCCGCAGGAAACCTACGCAGACACGGGGAGATTATGCAAACTCCACACAGAAAGGGCCCCTCTGGCCGGGGATCGAACCCCGGACCTTCTTGCACGAGCACTCACCGCTGCGCCAAATCATCAAAGAGTTCCTGGTCTGACTGGAAAGCACTGAAACAGTTTCTTCAAAAATCGGCACAGTCCCAGTTTTCCCTTTTCCGAAAGTGATCAAAAGTTGGCTGGTACCGAAATACACCTCATGGCTTACTGAAGATAAATTTGCTCACATAACTACTTCTACAACAACAACTACTACTACTACTACCACTACTTCCAGAACTACTCCTAGATTTCCCATAAAGTGTGACAAAGCTATTGATATACTTACAGCTGTTTGGTGTAAGCAGGGATTTGTCGGCTGACGCTGCCGACCGAGTTCCTGCCAAAATGTAACTAGTGCGATTTTTAAATTTAAATGTGTCGACAGACTTACAGTCGCTATGGGGGCCGTCCACAACAACTGTAACTCTGTCGGTGCGTTTCCATTTCAAAGGAGAGCGCTTATAAATGCAAAAAAAAACATCTTTATCTGCCCCACGCTGAGTTAAAACACGGGGTCAAAGCTCTGGTTAGGCCCTGTTAGCGAAACACAGACAGGGCCGTAAATGTAAGATCCATCTTGATAGACCAGACCAGGCCTAACCATTCACAAAAGACTCAATCTGGCTGTAGTTTATTCAGTCTATTCACATAACATCTGTCTTTATCACGTTTAAAAGGCACCACATTTTGATTTAGCAAGTCAATAAATTAACCATTTTCCCAAAGCTGAATATGCAAAGTATGATTAGACTGTGTACTTTGGTAGTCTCTCCGAATACTTTCGCGTACGCCACTTGGTTCAAAACTGTAAATCACGAAGACGCAACAACGCTAAACTTCCAATTGCAAAATCTATTTCATTTCGTTTTGTGTCGGAATGCAGATGAGCGCCTCGTTTTGGTACATTTGGTTCAGTTTTATCCCTCTGATTTATCGCTGTGTAAACCGATCTCCACCCTGATCCAAGAGCCAGTGTTTTTAAAGCTACCGTAGCATAAATTACGTTGCTCCACAAAGCCATATTTCAAACCCGCAATGAGCAAATCGTAGTCACGTTTTATTGGGTGTTGCTGCGTTATTTATTTCAGCGCGATTGACAAGTTCAGAGTTCGAGGATTTGGCCTTTTCTGAGCTTTAAAGCAAGTTTTAACCTCTTAACCCCCGCCTTAACCAAGTGCATTTTCTCGGGTTCAGTATTAGCCAAATCTAATAGTTTACAGCCTAAAGGCCAGTGTCACGCCTCATGTGAAAGCTAAGACCTACAAAACTAATTCAAACTGATCTTTTTCCTTGCTGTTTTGTCATGTTGTAGTCACTTTTATGACAATTCTTTTTATTGCTTTTTTGTCACTTTGTTGCCACTTTTCTGTTGCTCTTTTGTGGCGTTTTCGTCACATTTGTGTCTAATTTTGTCACATTTTTGTTACTTTTTCATTACTTTTTTGTCAAATTTTTGTCAAATTTTTCATCACTTTTCATCACTTTTTTGTCACATTTTCATCACTTTTTCATCACTTTTTCATCACTTTTTTGTCACTTTTTCATCACTTTTTCATCACTTTTTTGTCACATTTTTGTCACATTTTTGTCACTTTTTCATCACTTTTTTGTCACATTTTTGTCACATTTTTGTCACTTTTTCATCACTTTTTTGTCACATTTTGTCACTTTTTCATCACTTTTTTGTCACATTTTTGTCACATTTTCGTCACATTTTCATCACTTTTTTGTCACATTTTCATCACTTTTTCATCACTTTTTCATCACTTTTTCATCACTTTTTTGTCACATTTTTGTCACATTTTTGTCACTTTTTCATCACTTTTTCATCACTTTTTTGTCACATTTTCATCACTTTTTCATCACTTTTTCATCACTTTTTCATCACTTTTTTGTCACATTTTTGTCACTTTTTGTCACTTTTTCATCACTTTTTTGTCACATTTTTGTCACATTTTTGTCACTTTTTTGTCACATTTTTGTCACATTTTTGTCACATTTTCATCACTTTTTTGTCACATTTTTGTCACATTTTCGTCACATTTTCATCACTTTTTTGTCACATTTTCATCACTTTTTCATCACTTTTTCATCACTTTTTTGTCACATTTTCATCACTTTTTCATCACTTTTTCATCACTTTTTCATCACATTTTTGTCACATTTTCGTCACATTTCCATCACTTTTTCATCACTTTTTTGTCACATTTTCATCACTTTTTCATCACTTTTTCATCACTTTTTTGTCACATTTTCGTCACATTTTTGTCACATTTTTGTCACATTTTCATCACTTTTTCATCACCTTTTCATCACTTTTTTGTCACATTTTCATCACTTTTCATCACTTTTTCATCACTTTTTCATCACTTTTTTGTCACATTTTGTCACATTTTTGTCACTTTTTCATCACTTTTTGTCACATTTTTGTCACATTTTCATCACTTTTTTGTCACATTTTTGTCACATTTTTGTCACTTTTTCATCACTTTTTTGTCACATTTTTGTCACTTTTTCATCACTTTTTGTCACATTTTTGTCACTTTTTCATCACTTTTTTGTCACATTTTCATCACTTTTTCATCACTTTTTCATCACTTTTTTGTCACATTTTTGTCACATTTTTGTCACATTTTTGTCACATTTTCATCACTTTTTCATCACCTTTTCATCACTTTTTTGTCACATTTTCATCACTTTTTCATCACTTTTTCATCACTTTTTCATCACTTTTTGTCACATTTTCATCACTTTTTCATCACTTTTTCATCACTTTTTGTCACATTTTCATCACTTTTTCATCACTTTTTCATCACTTTTTCATCACATTTTTGTCACATTTTCGTCACATTTCCATCACTTTTTCATCACTTTTTTGTCACATTTTCATCACTTTTTCATCACTTTTTTGTCACATTTTCGTCACATTTTTGTCACATTTTCGTCACATTTCCATCACTTTTTCATCACTTTTTTGTCACATTTCCATCACTTTTTCATCACTTTTTTGTCACATTTTCGTCACATTTTTGTCACATTTTTGTCACATTTTCATCACTTTTTCATCACCTTTTCATCACTTTTTTGTCACATTTTCATCACTTTTTCATCACTTTTTCATCACTTTTTCATCACTTTTTGTCACATTTTTGTCACATTTTTGTCACTTTTTCATCACTTTTTTGTCACATTTTTGTCACATTTTTGTCACATTTTCATCACTTTTTTGTCACATTTTTGTCACATTTTCGTCACATTTTCATCACTTTTTCATCACTTTTTCATCACTTTTTCATCACTTTTTTGTCACATTTTTGTCACATTTTTGTCACATTTTCATCACTTTTTGTCACATTTTTGTCACATTTTCGTCACATTTTCATCACTTTTTTGTCACATTTTCATCACTTTTTCATCACTTTTTCATCACTTTTTCATCACATTTTTGTCACATTTTCATCACTTTTTCATCACTTTTTTGTCACATTTTCATCACTTTTTCATCACTTTTTCATCACTTTTTTGTCACATTTTCGTTACATTTTCGTCACATTTTTGTCACATTTTCGTCACATTTTTGTCACATTTTCGTCACATTTTTGTCACTTTTTCGTCACATTTTGTCTCATTTGTCACTTTTTCATTGTTTTTTTTTGTTTGTCACTTTACTGTTATTGTTTTGGTCACTTTTTTGTTGCATTTTCATCCTCGTTTTCCTCTCATTTTGTCGCTGTTTTAGATTTGGCTAAAGCCAAACTGGAGAAAACGTTCTCGGTCCAACACTTTTTTTTTGCCTATAGCACATTGCTTCAGTGACCAAAAAATGGCAAATGGGTGTCAGCCGGGTTAGTCACTCTTCCAGAGTCACTCTTCCAGAGTGACTAACTCTGGTGAGTCTTACATAATGGTTAACGGCAACATGAAACTCACATGTGCGTCTGGGTCTGGGTCTATGTGCTGCTGCCGCCGTTCACTCCGAGTCTGTGGACGATCACGCTGAGCTCAAAATGAAACACCCCCACACCTCTGTTTCCAATAAGCGCACTGATCTGAAACAAGTGTGGAGAGAAACTCAATTCAAAATGGCCTCTCTGCTCTCATCAATAACATTTACGTCCTAATTATATGACTTTAGTGTTTCATGTTTTTCAATCTTACAGAAATACTGAAGGATTAGTGCAGGGGTGCCCAAAGTGTGGCCTTTTGCGCCAGTATGATTAATACTAACTCTCTCCCATTCATTCTCAATGGTAAATATGGATGCAGTACACTGTTTGGCCACCAGCGCCAAATTGGGGGCGCTGTTTCTCTCCTTTCGCAAAGTTAAGGAAACACTGTTGTGGTGTCTTGGTGTTTATCAATCACAGAGCGTTGTAGCATCAACTTTCCCAGTTTTCCAACTTCAACAAAGCTGCGTGTTAAAAATTGACTTATAAAAGAATTGATGCTGAACAGACACTTTCAAAATTATCTAATGTGGCATTTCCTTTGAGTTAACAAAAATGAATGAGGTAAATTCACTGTAGGTACTGTAGATACAGGTGTTGTTGTTGTTTACATTTTGCACTATATTGCTGCAATAGTTGATTTTGTTCTACTAAAACTAGGCTTTTGCCATCAGATATGTGACTGACTAATTTAGTTTTATGGCAAGTAAAGTCATTAAGAGAAATAGAAAAATCAATAAATGATAAATCGGACCCAGACAAAACAACTTTCAGGAGTTTACTTCAGAATCACTTTTATCGACTCTTGTGGAAAAGATTCTGCACAAATACCCTGCAGTTCCCCAGAGACTCCTCCCTCTCCCCGAGTCCAGCAGCGATGAGAGGAGCGGCCATTTTTAAATCTGGACACTTCACAACACGCTCCAAACATAATAAATATCGGCGGTTCAGCGTGAGTTCAGCCAAACCACACACACAGGGCTTTTACTGTTGTTTCTGCTGCCCCTGTTAGCCGGGCTTCAATTCCTTCATTAGTTTGAAGGTTTGAAATGTGGCAAGAACGTGGTAATGATTGAAGGAGCATTTTCGAAAACTAAAGCAAAAAACAACAACAAAAACAGTACTTTCACTTGAGTAAAAATTTGACTGGGCTACTTTACTTTTAAGTAATGAAATGAAGTACTTTGACCACCACTGTTCCGTTGGTGGATGTTAATCACACTTTACCAATGCCATTCAAACTTGCATATAAATGGAAGAGCTTAAAGAAGACAGAAACGCCAATGATCCATCATATCAATGCTGACGGGCGGGGCCGGGGGTGTGTCTGCAAATGGAACAATTTTAGGACTTACATTAAAAACACCTTGCACTTGGAATTAGATAACACTGAGAATACTTTTTGTGAGCTGTAATTGTTTAAACTGATTTAAAACATTTTTGCAGCACAGAATTTGAAAATGACATCATTTTTTTCTGTTTTAGGTTTTTGTGCTAATAGGATTTTCCGATCTCTGTATTCCATAAGGCGCTTGATTCGTACTTTCTGTAAAACCAACCCTAAGGATGTTCCAACCAGCCCCAGCCCAGTGACCGCTTTCTACAACATTTTTCTGTCATATTTTGGCATTTCAACCTGAAAAGAAAAGACTCACAGAAACAGAGTGGCATTAATGTTTTATTGGACGTGAATCGTAATTTGGGAAGATTGAATTAATGATATGAAATACACAGTGATGATGAATGATTGATAGAGTCTTCCCCTGGAGTCTGGACACTGGTGGTGGTAGAGGATGAGACCCGGGGAGGCCAGTTGACAACGGCGAGCAGAGGCGAGGAGAGGCCAGGTGGAGGAGGGTCGCAGCACAGCTGGGAAATGGCCGAGTGATGGACGAGGAAGCTTAAGAAGGGGATCCTGGGAGATGAATGGCTGAAGCTGGAATGAGCTCTTTGTGCTGAAACTTCATTTCTAAGTAATGATCTTACGTAAGCTATCAAATATTAAAGCTTTCATAAATTATCGCCAACACACGCTGGTTTGTAAGCAAAGCTGCTTCCAACCAAAACATCTGCACAAATGTAAATTATCCCCTAACTGTGGACAGATAGGTACCAGGACGGAAGACGTTATGAAGACATTACCTTTTGGAAAAATGTGAACGTTAAAAAATTGACCCGATTTAGCAAAACCAAAGTGATTTTTGGATTCGGAAACATCAACATTGTCCCAAATCAGCTCATAAAACGTAGAAAACAAACATGATTGAGAAAAGACGGGTTTATTTCACTGGGAAAATAAAGCCATCTTATCTTAGCAAAGTGGCTTGAAGAGTGCTTACATTCAGACATTTGCTATCTTGAAATAAGAGCCAATGGAACAAGCATTAATTCCCTTAAAATAAAAGAAATTAACTTGAATGCCCCATAAAAAAAATAATAATAACTGAACTACAACAGCAGAAATATTTGAACCCCAAAGCCATCCTGATAAAGAGCTTGTCACTGAATACACGAGTGTTACTCAAAATTCCATGATAACATAACACAGTATGATCATCTGTTGAATGCGTTGGAGTTTTATGGGCCTTCCTCGCTTCTATAGGGGCCTCCAAGAGTCTGCATAAGCTTTCTCTTGTTTGCAGATGCGATAGTTTGATAGGGCAGGGACATTTCCTGGCAGCTGTTGATTCTGTTTACAGGACAGGCAGTGTTTATTCAGAGACCGAGGATATAAGCTCCTATAAGTTAGATAAACATGATGATATCCTGAGGGGATCGGCAGTGGAGTTTAGCTTCTTTACCAAACTGCCTCTGAAAGAAAACCGTCTCACGTGTCGCCTGGTCCGCAGCTTGACAATCGCTTAATAACATCCTCATATATTTTCTTAGACGGTCCGCCGGGAGTCGCTTTAATCAAGTATCGCCGTGCAGGGGAGGAGCACATCAAAAGAGCGTCCCGGGACACCCACCTCTGCATAAACAAGGGATCTCCTTACCCCAAACAGAGACACATCCAAGAGAGAGAGGGGAGAAGGTGCAGTGAAATCAGTCATTACGGTAATTACAACCTGGGTAATGCTTTCATTCCGCCGCGCCGAGGGGAGCATTTCTATCAAAACAAGTTCAGCGATGTTACAGGGGATGAAGTAACCTCCTTCAGCAGATGATACGACTCAATTTGTTATCTCGGGTTGTTTACAAAGTGAGAAGGTTTCGCTTTTCACCACAAGATGCTTCATCGGCAACTAAACAGACAAGACATTGATAGGAGTAACGTGATGTTTACGCTTTTTCTATCAATTGTACACAGATTTACTGAAGCATTAACTCGGGAATCAGCACAACAACAAAGCAGGCAACGGTTGTGGATCTAAACTTTTTAATTTAGATCTAATAGTTTTTTAATTGTTGAGTTTCTCTGCTCCGCCCCTGTTCAGACACGTCTTCCCTCTCTGGTGCAGTTTGCACGGCGACAAAGCAGCGGTACTTTGGTGTCAGATACACTTATCTTTTACACCACAACACACATCGTATCGCCTGAGTGCGGGCTTCGCTGAAAACCCTGGAGGTAGTTCCATGTCTCAGCGGGAGGCCGTTCTCAGCCTCATGTTAATGCAGAACAGTCACATCATAGCCCTGTCTGAACACTGTTTGGCTAAACTCAGTTTATTGTGTTGTGAAGCTTCTCACATTGATAGTTAGTCAATGAACAGTCTGTAAATAATTTGTAATGACTTACTTTTACTTAAGAAGAGTTGCCTTAAAAAGCCACAACATCCAGGTAAGTAGAAATAGTGTACACTGTGCTATATTTTTGTCTTTTTTTTTTTTTTTTTAGATGTCACAATGTGCGATGTGGGGATGGTAAAATCATGAGCTGCATTCTTCTCCACTGTCGATGGTTCAAAGAGACAATCGTAGCTATTATCAAAGCTTCAGGCTTCAGAAGGCGTGTGTTTTGCCAGCGGGGTTTATTTCCACGGAAAAGTGCAGGGAAAGTCCTGTAAAATGCCAAGTCGGACTCACTCATGCCTGGCCTCTGTTGCTTATGACTCTGGCGGTGTGCGGTGTTGACGAGATACTGACAGAGATCCTCTCTGCAGCGAGAGGATTGCTCTACTAACCTTCCAAAATATCAGATGTCAGTCTGGTCATACGGCGGTTCTATTTTAAATCTTTGTCCCTGTCTCACTGTAGCCTGGCTAACGCCAGACTGCTGTGTGCACTCAAATCTTTTCGAACTTCACAACAGCTTGGGGACCATGGCCAAAATTTTCACATGGATTTGGGCACCAATCACAGAACGAGGAAGAACGGCAAGACAATGCCGTTCCTCTGAGTGAACGGCATTGTTCCTACAGCTTGTAGTTTGTTTAGGGATAAACATATTTTTAAAATATTTACGGATCCAACATGACAGCAGCAGACGCGACGCCATCTTTCGATAAAGCTTTAGACCGCACTCTAAATAGTTTAGCTCGAAAGTTTACAGCAGGTACGTCATACGTCATCTGATAGATGATACGATTGGCTATGGCTACGTGCAGACGCATGAGAGACATTCGTAGCGCCCAATAAACGGCTATGAACAATCGTAAACCACATCTCTCCTATGAGAAAATGAATTGGTGGTCCCCAGACTAAATATCACTTGTGATTTTAGTCTGGCGTTAGCCAAGCTAGTCTCACTGTGTGATCTGCGAATTTGAGCTACGATCTAAGATTTTCCCCGCGACGAGTTATTGTTCGTCGCAGACGGCCAAAATCGTGCAGTGTACACCCGGCTTTAAGAACACAGTACCGTTTGCTGGACAAAGGCATGCACTGCACTTTCAGTGGTTTTGCTGACACCTTATCGTTTTCATATTAAAGCAGATCGAGAGAAGACGTGACTGCTGCGTTTTCCTGGAGATATTTTCGTGTAAACAGCGGCTGTCTCTCTGTGCGCCTTCCGCTCTTTGAGCACAAGCACCAAAGAACACTATATGATGCACACATTTTGTTAGGGCATCAGAACTTATGTCTCTTGATAAATTTACTGCGTTTTGTCATTTGTATGAACGGGCTGTACATGAAGTCTCCCCGTGCAGCTTGTCGTGCGTTGCATCGACATTCGGATGGACACACATTTCTATAAATCTTCCACATCGTTGTCATTGAATTGTCAAATGCATTAATGCCATTCAATCACAACGGCCTAAAAGTCAGCACGTCATGAGCGAATCGGAAGGATGGCCTCTCTAACTCCTCTTTCAAACGTGTTCAACAGTTTATCACAAGACACTTTGACTTCTGTTTTGTAAAACCTCAGTGTGATCTCTGAATGGCCTCATCCTGTTCCGTGCTGCCCCTCTCTCGCTCTCCTTCTCCACTCATCCACATCTGAAAGACTTTGAAGCGTTTAGGGCCTACAGGCTGCCAGATTCCTCCCATGCGTCTAACCAGGACTCTGTGGGAAACGGAAAACGAAACACGCATAATGGATTCAGAATGTTCCACTTTTATCACTGCATGCGCTTCACCGTGACGTCACCGGAGCGAAGCAACTCGGAGCAATACGATTTATTACCCTGTTTGATGCACAGTGGCGCTGACGGTAAGTGTTCGCACTCCAAAAAGTCATCTGGAATCGAGCATAATTTTCTCGAACTACTGTAAGTGAGAAAGTTTTTTACACTTAAATTAGGACAAATGACTGAAAATTATTCACTTGAAATAGGATTGCTGTTGTTGTTTTTTTCTTAATTTAAGTGTCAGAACATGCACTGTGGACAGATGTATTGAAATGAGCTCCACAAATCATGGACAAAGTTACTTATTTCAAGACAGTTTTACTTATTTTAAAGTGTGGACAGTGTGGGATGTGTAGTCCTCTGCATTTGACCTAACATTCAATGCTGCTATAACTACATTAGGGCCACATGCTACAGAATCATCTAGCTGGAAGTGTTACCTATTGTGCATGTTTTGATTTGCGGGGTCACTCAGAGGAAACCCCCTCGGGCAAGGAGAAAGATCTTGCAAACTCTACACAGAAAAACTTTCACTGTCAAATGCAACATTTTGTAGCATGTTTTGAATTATATGTTTGTGGAGAAACATTCATGTAGCATGTAGCATGTAGCCTAATGTTAGCATCATATGGTTCCAGGCAACTTGTACATTTCTAACTCGTAATTATAACATGTAAACTCTGAGATGTCCAGAGAGCTCCGAGTTCAGATGTGAAATGAAGACAGTAATGGCGGCCACCAGTGGAGGAGCGCCGCTACTGATAAAACTAGAACTTTAACAAAATCACTGCACCAGTGACGTAAAGTAAGTGCTTTATTTGTCATCGTACAACCATACAACAAAATTGTGTTCAGGTGTTAGTCCTAAGCCGCTGCCACTGAGCCACTGTGGATCCACCTGATCAGCATGTTTTTGGGGGTAGGGGAAAACGTAGCGCCCGGAGGAAACCTGGCTGGCTGCCTTCAGTCTCCTCTGAACGTTTATGGAGAAACAAGTAACCGTAGCATTTTATTAGCTAACTGATGTAGCATTAGCCATTTTGTTTACATACAAGTTTATTGCTTAAATTGTCATTTCAAGTGGGAAAAATACCAATTACCAGTTGCCTGGAACGCACCATTACTAAGCTTTATCTTATCTGCAGGATTTTTTTCCCTCATATCTTTTTTATTTCTCTGCATATACGATTGAAGCAAAATGTAAACCGTGATTCAGTCCAATGGCTAAAGCTTTTACGTGTTGTAGTCCAAACTGGGTCTCGGGTCTACAGTCTCATCATTCATCTCAATGATTGAAAACCACTGCACTCATATGACAATTGTCTGACATTTTAGCCCAGTAATTTGAAGCAGAGAGAAAGAGATGCTTTGTCATGTGTGATTTCCTTTTTAGAGTCTGCTCAACTCTTGAGGGAAACAAGCAGAGGGGACGGACTGATGGAGCACAAGTGGCACCTAGAGGAGAAGAGTAGAAGTGCAGCCAATATCGACAAAACAGTAGAGGAATTTTCAGTGGAACATTATGATTGATCCATCAGAAACGTTTTGTTTATAAATGTATATTTGAATATTTGATGAGGCTGCATTTAGTGTGAAAAGGTTGAGAATCACTGTCCTAATATATGTAATGCTATAAATTAAATACTTTTCCTTTAGAATAGGGAGCACAGGGAGGAGTGTGTGACCCGTCTTGTGCTGCTGGTGTGGAAAATGAGCTTAATGCAGCCTGAAGCCCGGGCAGCACACACAGAACTCCTCTGAGAAAACCACTTCAAACAGATCCTTCGTGTTACGGGTCACGGAAGAAAAAAGGCATGATTTGTCGATGTAAGGCTTGATGTACAGTATGGCACAGACACAGACCTCTGTGTTTTGGCACTGGTGATATTAGGGATATGATCTAAAAAAAAGAGCAATGTAAAAGTGCATTGTTGTAGTGATTGAAGACGCTGTAGGACCAGGAGGAAACTTGAATGGACACAGGGGGAATGTGCAAACTCAAAGAAACTTCAGAGTACAGAAGACGGATCAAGAACCTTTATCTACTGTCCACTGTGAAAGGCTGAAGGTTTTCCTTTACCCATAAAACATGTGCAATAAGCTGGACCTGGACTGCCCTGAGTCTGAGTGTTTGGATCTCGGTGGGACTTTTTAAGGTTAAATATGAAAACAAATTGTGCCAAAATTAAAGATGCATTGTGCGACTTTTTATGCGGAAAAAAAAGTTGATATTTGTGGTTATTTGACCTTGTAGTGACCCAGCGGCTGTATGAGTGGTCAGCATGGCGCCTTTACTTTCTTTAAGCCTTTAAGTCCAGGCTGAAATGACACCTTTTTACTGCTGCTTATGGCAATTCATTGTATTGTATTTGGGTGGCACGGTAGTACAGTGGTTAGCGCTCGTGCTTCACAGAAGGTCCGGGTTCGATTCCCACCTGGACGGGGCCTTTCTGTGTGGAGTTTGCATGTTCTCCCTGTGTCTGTGTAGGTTTCCTCCGGGTACTCCGGTTTCCCCTACCACTAAAAACATGTACAACAGGTCAGGATGAATGAGAGTGTGTTTGAGATAAACACATTTTAATATATAGATATACATATTTTTAATGTAATTTTAAATGTAATTTTTTTTAATGTAATTTTATTGTATTTGGGTGTCTGGTGTTGCTGTGAGGCACATTGAGTTGTACATGTACATGAAATGTGCCATACAAATGAACTTGCCTTGCCTACTTTCCATCACAGTGGTCTCTGTGATGCTCCAGGATCACTTGTTTTGTAGGTTTTCTGGTGAAAACGTTCCAAACAATTGATCCTGGAGCATCACAGAGACCACTGTGATGGAAAGTAAAGGCGCCATGCTGACCACTCATACAGCCGCTGGGTCACTACAAAGTCAAATACGCACAAATATCAACTTCAAAAAAGTTGCATAATGTACCTTTAACCTCTTAACCCCCGCCTTAACCGAGCCAGAGGAACGCCTCATTTGAAAGCTAAGACCTATACAAAACTCATCTAAACTGATCTTTTTCCTGTTTCATCACATTTGCATTTTTGTTGCATTTTTGCCAATTTTTTGTTGAGTTTTGGTCAGATTTTGTGGCTTTTTTTGTGTCACTTTTTGATACTTTTTTGCTGCGTTTTCATCCTTGTTTTTTTCATGTTCTTGTTGCTGTTTTGACGCTTTTTTCCAAAAAGCCTGTAGAATTGGATGAAGCCAAACTGGAGATAATGTGCTCGGTTCAGGTGGGGGTTAATTCATGTAATTATTATGGATTCAAATGGCATTAAATACATACAGTACAGTACACTAAATAAAATATGGTCTAAAACCCATTCAGCTGCAGTTTTGGCTGGACTTGTACGCTATATGCTTTTGAATATCTTCTTTTCCACCTCTTCCCTCTGTTTGATGTTTATTTTCAAATCAAAGAAATAAATTGTATGTGGCATTTAATGATAGAATTTAAGCAGTAAAAGTTTACATTTAGACATGCGATTTCGATGACCGCTCTTCCCATAACCGCCGACATCACTCTCCATCGGGGGGGCGTCCATTGTTCTCAGCATTTCTTTACACTCCTGACTCGACTCATCACTTGTATCTCTCGCTCCTCAACGTCCCACCACCACCCACGCCGCAGCTGTCGCCCGACTTTATTTTAGGGTCATTCCCAGAGCACTTATAGAGCCCGGGCACCTTCTCACTGGGGCACTACGCCTCTGCCTATATATGGCCGCTTTAAACAGTGCCGTACGTATAACCGACCCCACGGGACGTCCCATTGTGCCCACACTAGGGACTTTGAATGGCGATTGTTCTTGGGTTTGATCACTACGTCTGTTATTTAATAGGACCTGGCAACGCTGGGGGGGGGGGGGAAGAGGGTATGTGTGTGTGGAGGGGGTAGAGCGGCCAAAGGAAGTACTGTAAGTAATTATCCAGTAGCACAGTATAGAAAGCCTAACTCCAGTGGAAGATACTAACTGCCAGGACAATCGCTCGAAAAGGGATATTTCAGGATTTTTGACATTGGGCCTCATTTCCTAGTTATCCAGAGTGTTGTTGATGTCTGGAGATATTTTTTCTTAAATTCATGCAGTTCTTATATTTGAAGAGTCTAGTGGCGCTAGGCTAGGGCAAGGCTAAAGCATTTCTATGGTATCAGTTAGCCTGCATTAAAAACAGTCTGATCCACTCCACAGTGCACTTGAGGTAAATCAGGTCAGCATCAGCTTCGTGGCTGTAAGCTAACGCAGCGGCGGAGTGATCTGCGAGAAAATAGTCCCTCAAAATGCGGTAATTCATGTGATACAAGGTCAGTTATATTTCAAAAATTATTCTATTAACACAGACATTTATATGGTTAGTCTGGTGTTATAAGTGATTTGCCTCAGGTGCACTGTGGAGTGGGTCACACTGTTTTTAATGCAGGCTAACTGATACCATAGAAATGCTTTAGCCTTGGCCTAGCCTAGCGCCACTAGACTCTTCAAATATAAGAACTGCATGAATTTAAGAAAAAATATCTCCAGACATCAATAACACTCTGGATAACTAGGAAATGAGCAGCATGTAAAAAATCCTGAAATATCCCTTTAAATGTAAAAGCTTGCAGCCTCTAGGACAGCTTAACGCCTCAGTTGAAAGCTAAGACCTACAAGACACCAGGCCAATTTAGGTTTATTTTTGGACTCAAGTTAGGCCCGATTTCACTTTCACTAATATCATCCATCCATCCATTTTCTTCCACTTGTCCGTTGCCGGGCCGTGGGGCAGCAGTTGGAGCTGCCCAAATCACATTGCACCAGCCCCTATGGCTCCTCCTGCAGTTGGTGGGTCCACAGAAGGACGGCCTCACGATTTTAACCGGGCCTGTTGGTCTCTCATAAGGGGCTTCTGAACCGCTCTTTGTCTGACCCGTCACCTAGGACCTGTTTGCCATGGGAGACCCTACAGGGGCACGAAGCCCCCGACAACAGAGCTCCTAGGATCATTCGAGTGCTCAAACCCCTCCACCACGTTAAGGTGGCGGTTCCAGGAGGGTACACTAATATCAGAAAGAAAAAAACATGACTGATGACGAGATGACTTATTTACAACTGACACACCTTGGGCTGAACAAAAGCTGCTCCGAGATGCGGTGTATACGTGTCACCCAGTCTGCGTTTTTCTGAACCAAAGCCACTGCTGACCTTTGCGCTGGAAACCCCAATATGGTGGAGGTTCACTTCAGCAGCGCTAAAATGGGGAGGTTTAAACGCTGCTCTCCACGGGACGTCCCATTGTCCCCCCTGTTGTGGCCTAAACCGGGAACTTGAATGGCGATTGTTTCTCGGGTTTTGATCACCGCGCCCGTTATCTAATGGGGCCTGGCATCTATCTCTCCGGGGGCCGGCCGATGCTTGGGGAAACTCCCGAATTGTCTCGTCGCTTTCGTTGGGCAAGTTGATAGCGAGGCCATGAACTTCGTGCTCCAACCCCCCCTGTTTATGGTAAATCGGACGCCGCGGCTTTACGTGTACGGCCCCTAAGACATGCATTTGTCTTCAGCAGGTTAGACTACTGTAACGGCTGCTCACTGTTAGAGCTGCAGTACATCCAGAACGCTGCTGCTCGAGTCCTGACAAGAACCAGGAAATACGACCACATTAGTCCAGTGCTCCGGTCTCTGCACTGGCTTCCTGTCACTCAGAGAATAGAATTTAAAACAGCTCTGCTTGTGTACAAGTCTTTTCATGGTTTAGCACTAAAGTCCATCTCTGACATGTTAGAGCCGTATGAACCATCTCGGGCCCTGAGAACTTCAGGGAGGGGTCTCCTGGTGGTTCCCAGAGTCAATAATAAACACGGTGAGGCTGCGTTTCAGTTTCATGCAGCTAAAATCTGGAACAGTCTTCATGAGGATGTGAGACAGGCCTCAACTCTGACAATGTTCAAATCCAGGCTGAAAACAGCTCTTTTTACCCGTGCATATGAAAACTGAAAGTATTTTATCTGCACTCTTGCCTTTTACTGTAACTGATTAACTTTATGTTGATGTTTATTGATTGATTTGATCTGTTTTCTTGTAATTTTATGCAACTGTGAAGCACTTTGAATTGCCTTGTGTATGAATTGTGCTCTAGAAATAAACTTGCCTTGCCTTGCCTAATTGTCCCGCTGCCACCTATCCCGGCACGGGCCTTAGCAGATAAAAAAAAAGTTTGTACCAGATTTAAAGTTGACAATGAAGGGGCGAAGTTACGGGATCGCCAACATCTGTCGTTTTGTGAGCACGTTTTTTGGTTTGTGAAAGAGCGTTTTTCGGGGAATCGGGGCGGCGTGGATGATTGGAGGACGTGCACATATTTAAGCCATTGTGTCTCTATTGTTTTGTGTTTTTTTTTTGGGGGGGGGGGGGGGGGGTGAGTAAAGCCAAGCCAATAAAGCCACGGCATTCGGGGGTTTAACCGAATTCTTGTGTGCGACAGCTGCAAAACATCTTTGAAGTGTCACACGGAGCGACGGGGCTGGAGGAAAAACGGGATAAAACAGTTGGAGTTAAGGGGAAATGTGTGAAATGTACATATTTAAAGAGTTTAACATGATGATTTAATAAACGAATGGCATTTGTTGCAGCATTTCTACATGGTTAAATCAGAATCAGAATCGTTTTTATTGCCATGGCTTGAGAACAGGTTCACAAACTAACATTTTTTTCGGCGCTGACGTGCAACATAAAACATATAACACAGAATCTAGATAAAAATAAGCTATGAACTTTAAACTATAAGGCTATAAGGGGCATGCATAAGAATATTAAAGGGGGGGTATTATGTAAAATCGTCTTTTTCAAGCTTTATATCATGTTATTATGTCATTCCCTCATTAAACACATGCCTGGAGTGTTGCCTTGGCTCATTCACATATTTTTGAGTAATCAGTAAAAACTTAGACGGCAGCCATTTTAGGTGTAGCTATGCCTCAGTCCTCCTAGGAACGCCCCCACCTCCTGTAGACGCCTCTGGACCTTTCGTCACCAGCCAAGCCACCAACCACTGCTCCTCAGCTCAGCAGAGCCCCCTCCCCGCACAGTAGTGTTGTTTAGATGCCACAGCAGTGTGCTGAAGGGGGCGTGTCGGAAAGCTTCTTAAAGAGACAGAGGCCTATTTCAAGACGTTCAGTACAGAAGGTTACGTCATCATTGTAGTATGCTATAGACTGGTGCTATGTGATTGAAAAAAGCATAATACCCCTTCTTTAAATAAATAAGATTAAAAAATAAAAGGTAAAATATGTTGAGACGACAACAATTGACATGGAACAACAGCGGGCTTGTATTTACAGATGTGTAGGTATATAAAGTGATATAAAGTGATAAAGTGATATAAAGTGATAAAGTGATAGCAGCTGATCTAAGTGCGGACACACCACACAGTGCAACAGAGCAGATACATCCATGAGTCTGTGCCTAAGTTATGGGTGTTTTGTTCATGAGTCTGATCGCAGTGGGAAAAAACTGTTCAAGTGGCGGGATCTATGGGTCCAGAGGAAACCAGAAAGTGAACTACGGCTTATGATTGATGTTGCAAACTTTTATAGGATTCTTTCTGTGTGGCGTTTGCAAGTTCTCCCCGTGTCTGCATATGCTTCTTCCAAGAGCTATTGGTTCCCCTCTGTGACCAAGACTTACTGAATAAGAGACATTTCAGTGGGACTTTCTTGTTTTGTATGTTGTTTTGCTTGCAGTACAATCCACAGTGTATGCAGTACGACTGGGACGATACACTTTTGTTCACGATACCGATACGTAAGTAATTGTGATAAGTAATATGTTTACCTTAGAATGTGGAAAAAGATTGAAAAATGCAACAGTCTTTCACCATCTTCTGGGAAGAGCTTAGCAGTTAATCTGTTTTGAGCGTCCATTAGCCAGAACAACAGAAGGCATGTGTTGCTTAGCTGTGAGTCTCGCCTGGATACCTCCTTGTTTGTCCCTTTTATGTTTCCTGTAGCTCCACTTATGACTTATGCACTGTGCTGCAGCTGTGGGGGGCTCTTGGTGCCTCTTCAGTGTCTCTGAAGAAGAGGTCTGTAGGTCTCAAATGGGTTTAGCTGTTAAGCTAGCTGGTTACTTTTATAAAGCTGCTTTCTTCAGGACCATTATGGACTCTCTGCTGAAAAAACAAAAACACGGCAAAGATGTACAAAAGTATCCAGTAAAACAATGTGAAACACAGAAACCACAAATACAGTTTGCAGAAAAAGGCAAAAATGCAGCTGTACCGAGGGAGAGGGAGGTTGCTTCCTGTTTACATGTTGCCATGACGACATGACAATAAAATAGAATAAAATAATAATAATAATAAAATGAAAATATCTAGGGTTTAAAAGAACGATAGCAGCTAATCAGCTTTGTGGTAACTCATGGATATAAAACACATAATTATTTGTCTCAAACTTTACAGATTGGAAAGTTTCACTGTATTTTATAGCTATATAGTGTTTTTTTCCATTGTAAAATATCCCTGCGATGGTCGGTAGTTAGCGAATAGCTGATTAGCCTGTGTCATACTTTTAGACTCTGAATATTTGAATGTTTTGAAAAGTCAGTGCGCAATATTAAAGGGATTTTTACTTCTGGACGACGGCACTGTAGAGCTCTATTATTCTTTATTTCTATTATTCTCTATTAAAGAAAATGTTACATTCATGGTGCAATATACAAAAAAAGTCAAGGCACGTAAATAAAAAGGGGGAAAAAAGAAATACAAATCCATCATTTATTTCTGACTCCAGTCACGTTACAGTTTCAGCTGCCCTGGGGCTGATTGACAGAGATGGCCGCCACTCTGTTCCAAAACACAACTCCAGGTATTGTGTATGATTACAATGGCAAAGCTAAAGAAGAAAAAGACAAATAAGAATAACTATTTTATGGGAGAATGGATCCTAACTAACTTGGAGCATTGCTTGCTTTTAAATTGCTTCCATATATCTGTAACAGTATGAGCCACATTATGGTTTGTTTAAAAAAAAAACATAAAAACCTTCCCATGTGTGCAGAATCCTCAGTACAAAGTCACAAACCACATTGTCTTTTTCAGGGTGGATTCACAATGAGGGACAATGGTGGCTAAGAAACAAAGCGCAAACATCTGACACTGGTTTAAGTTGAGTTACTGTGATTTTTACGACTCTATTCAAACCTCTCTGACATTATCCTCATCATAACAGAAAAATGATGAACCCAGTCACCTTGGCGATAACGTCCACTGTCCCCATGGGCCGCCCGTCAAAGTCGCTGGGTTTAGGAGCAGAGGGCCACCGCAGTGCAACGCCCGGGGCCCATTTCCACATTTGGAGCCAGGATCAGGAACATGCAGTCAGGTGAGGATAACCACTAAGCCACTGAGATCCATATTTCTATCTGTAGATCTGTCCTCACACGTTTAACCCCTTAAAGAGGGGTATTATGCTTTTTTCAATCACATAGCACCAGTCTATAGCATACTACAATGATGACGTAACCTTCTGTTGGTCTGTATATGCAGTAAATCAAAATAACTGCCTTGAATAAAATTGCTCTCTCAAAATGGCTGTACTGAACGTCTTGAAATAGGCCTCTGTCTCTTTAAGAAGCTTTCCGACACGCCCCCTTCAGCACACTGCTGTGGCATCTAAACAACACTACTGTGCGGGGAGGGGGTTCTGCTGAGCTGAGGAGCAGTGGTTGGTGGCTTGGCTGGTGACAAAAGGTCCAGAGGCGTCTCCAGGAGGTGGGGGCGTTCCTAGGAGGACTGAGGCATAGCTACACCTAAAATGGCTGCCGTCTAAGTTTTTACTGATTACTCAAAAATATGTGAATGAGCCAAGGCAACACTCCAGGCATGTGTTTAATGAGGGAATGACATAATAACATGATATAAAGATTGAAAAAGTCGATTTTACATAATACCCCCTTTAACCTCACCTTAACTGAGCAGTTTTTCTCCTGTCTGGCCTTACCCAAATCTAAAAGCTTGCAGCCTATATGCCAGTGTAACGCTCTTAGAAAGCTAAGAGCAACAAAACAGATTGTGACTTTTTTGCTGCGTCGTCGCTGTGTTTTTATTACATTTTTGTTCTGTTTTCATCTCGTTTTGTGTGTGTGTGTCTTTCTTTTTTTCCCTTGCTTTTTGCCGCATTTTTGGTCACTTTTTAAATTGTGTTTTTCTGGGGGTGTTTTTTTGTTTTTTGTTTTGTTATTGCTGCTTTTCCGGCACATTTTTTGTTGCGTCTTGTGGCCTTTTTGAGTCTCTTTTTTGATTTTTCATCAGTTTTCAATTGTGTTTTTGTCACTCTTTTGCTGCGTTTGTGTTGTATTTTCATCCTCGTTTTTGTTGTATTTTGACACTTTGCTCAAGTAACCTTTAGATTTGGGTAATGCCAAACTGTGCTCGGTTAAGGCGGGGTTGAAGAGGTCAAGCAACATCTGTCCCCTTTGTGCTTTCTGCTTGCATCGTGGTCCTGTCCAATGGCACGATCTGGCCCCCTCTTCCGGTGAGATTTGTAAATGTTTCGAATAACTGCTTTACGATCTTTGACCACCAGAGGGCAGCACAAGATAGACTTTTACTCAGCACCTCCACACGGTCAATTCTTGCATTGATTTTAGTTGATAGAAATAGTATTTTTAAGTTGGATCTTTATGTATTTGCTATTTTCTCCACATATTGAATTGTTAGAGCTTGCACATCTTTAATTTTTCTAAGCACTTTATCAAAAATGGATTGAAGTAAATAAACAATTCATGAAGATATTTCTGGCCTTTTTCAAACAACATTTATTTTTATTTACATTCGGTAAAATGATAAAAAACGGTATAAAAGCAACTCTCTCCTCTTCTTTTCTCAGCCCTGTCGACGAACATATTTTTCCTCCTCTTTGTGGTCAGTCTCTGTGAAAGTCGTTGTCCCGCACAGATGAGCTCACTCCTCTGTCAGACACATGAAAGCAAAGTGACGTCAGGAGATCCGCAGCAAAAACAACCCAATAACTCCTTATGACCAGGACACTGCAGAGACTCATGCACTTTTATGAGGAAGAAAGCATTTGAAATGAAATATCTCGTGTTGGCCTGCTCGCTCTTTTGCACCACACTATTGTAGTATCCAGCAGAGCGTATTACAGTACTAGTGTGCGGCCTGTCTTTAGGTACTTCTTCCCCAAGTTTTGGCAACTATTGCAAGAGGACAGGTCTAAGCTGAGAGGCATTGGAAAGGAGTGCAGTTCCACTGAGAAACCTGGCTGGCTGCCTTCAGTCCTCCTCTGTTCCTCTGAAAACGGTGCACCGCCTCCTGGGTTTGTCCTGCGCAGCTCCCTCCACTCCACAACAGTCTTTCACCATCTTCTCCTCGTTTGTCCCTTTTTTTGTTTCCTGTAGCGCCTCTTGTGACGCCTCCACTGTGCTGCCTCCACTGTGCTGCAGCTGTGGGGGGCTCTTGGTGCCTCTTCAGTGTTTTGGAAGAAGAAATGTGTAGGTCTCAAATGCCTTTAGCTTATAGCTAGCTAGCTGTTTGTTTACGTACGGACTCTCCGCAGTAAAAAAAAAAAAACCCGCTGAACTTCATAAAAACACAGCAAAATGTACAAAAGTATCCAGTAAAACAATGTGTAACACAAACATTTCAAATGAAGTTCGCAGAAAAAGGTAAAAAAAAACAACAACAACAAAAAACGCTGCTGTACCAAGAGAGAGGGAGGTTGCTACTTGTTTACGTGTCGCCATGACTCAGGGGATAAATAAATCTAAGTTAAATCTAAGTACTTGACCTTTGGGAACAACTACAGGCAGGATATATTGTGCATGGATGGAAACAGCAAACCTTTTGTGATATTTTGATGATTACATTTGGGACGACAGTGGTAATGCATGTGTGGTTCATTGATGTAAAGACGGACAAACGTTTTATAAATTGAGATTCACTATCACTGTTATACTTTCATGTTTTCATATGACGGTTTTTTTTTTTTTGGGGGGGGGCTGCAAAAACATTATAGAACCCTGTGTTGATGGCTGGAAAGAATGAAACAATATCATCTTCATTTTGTCAACAATTCACATAGGCAGCAAGTTTATGCCATTTGTTTTTGCTTCTCGATGAATATATCACAATAAAGGTCCGTGTTCTCCCTCCTGATCCAACACGTAGAAAGCCTATGACAACACAATGTGGTGCTTAAAAGTATGGAAGAGTATTAAAAGTTGAATATCAGCTATGGTCGCAGTGTCCACTCCAACTCTGCATAAGTGGCCCCGCATAAGAGGCATGCCGGGAAGATAACATGGCGGGTTTATCAGAAGCCTGCCTTTGGTTACCGGCATGTTGTGGCTTTACTGTATCTGCAGGAGCTGTGTGCCGCTGTCAACACTGAATAAGCCATGCAGACATTACGCAGACACTTTAGCCAGAGGGATAATATGAGCTTCTGCCTCTTGAATGGTGTTAAAACCGTGCACAGAAAAATTGAATTTGGGGCTCCATCTGTGTTTTCTGTATTTTCGCAACAGTCTTTGGACCTCCTCCGGGAACTCCTCTCTCTGATGGATCTAACACCTGTCCGCACTGCGAACGCACCACGGCGGGACCAGACCAGCGCCGACGCTTCCATGATTTCTAAAGCAACACCGAACACGCCGCACACACGTTAGCACTTCACTCCCGGCAAAACACATCCATTTTAGTTCTGACCACAGAGCAGGGAAAGTAAGACGAGGGAGTTTTTGTGTGGATATCAGCTTTATGCAGACGTTTATCTCATCTGTTTATTGTGGATGCTGAAGGCAAACTGCAGCTACTTTGGGCCTCAAGCGGGTGCGGCACACAATTGAACCCACAACCTCTGGACTGGGGAAAAGAGCAGTCACCTTCAACCACTCAGGAGCGCTAACACTTCTCTTTGGTATTCCCATTGCATCCTTTTTTCCTTAATGAAAAGTTACAGCAATCAATCAACATAAAAAGTGTATGACCAAAAATTCAATTCAATTCAAAAGATTTATTGTCAATTCTCATCAGAATCAAAATAGTCAATAGAAATTGCTTGAAAGTCCTTGGTATGGGACCTGGCCCCAGTCTCCTCCCTGAAGGCCTTATCTTGGAGAGACTGTGTGATGGGTGCGTAGGGTCCCATGGTGATTCTGAAGGCGGGTGGAGTACATGTCCTAAATAAAACAAATAAAATAAATAAATAAAATAAAAGTAATCAAATAAAGTCACATGCTATGTTATTATGTTGTCGCGCCTTTAGCTTTGATTACAGCACACATTGGGTGTGTGGCATTGTTTCAATAAGCTTCACAATGTGAGCCCGATGAATCCTGTCATTGTCATCTTGGAATTATGCCTGTGCCATCAGGGAAGAAGGAATCCATTGACGGAATAAGCTGGTCATTCAGGATGTCCAGGTTGTCATGGTATTGCTGAACCTAGACCTGACCAACTGCTGCAGCCCCAGATGAGAACGGTGAGTTAAATCCAGGTGGACACTTTTAACGGTCATGCAGTGTATGTTAAATAGACATGCTTTTTAATGGTTCTGAATGCATGTTCAATAGGCCTTGTTATTTACAGTATATTAGTTGATGTTTCCTCTCACTTCCTCAATAATGTTTTGACAATACATAAACAAAATCCAGAAATTGAAATTGCTCATTTACAAAACAAGGTCCTACATATTGTACAGCGCTGCCTTGATAGAAACAGCTGTAGAGTGTCTCAGTGATGAAGCAGTGGCCTCTCGGAGCATGAACTGCCTGCCCCATAGTCACAGCTCTAAGGACAGATCTCACTGCTGTGAATGTCCCGTGACGACACAGGACGCTCCACTGGTAAAAACAGTGCGGTGCATACCGCGCTGGACGAGGGCGTGCGGGTGGAAATTCAATATGAAAGTGTCTTTGTTTGATGTTTGGACTTTCGATCTTCTTTATTAGAGTCACTGCACTGTACATGGGGCCAGTACAAGGAAATGTACAGGAGTTTTCCATCGTAGACGCTTTGTACTGTACTTTGTAGTTCAAGTGTTGGACAGTTCTTACTTTCTGGAATGGAATATTATGGGCCCGATCTTACTCCTGTCGGAACAACAGAGTTAGCGCAGAAGAGCGCGACTTCTTGTGAGCAAAATGTGAGCCAGTGCTTGTGTGGACAGGGAGTGGGGGCGTGGCTTAGAAATAAGGGATAGACTGAGGTGTGGTGTGACTGCAACAAGCACTTGTTGCTTCGTCCCCCTTTTCTCTCCTCATCTTCACATTAACATTGCACGCGGCCTCGTGTTGCCTACTTCCTCCAACATTTAGGCTACATCATTTTCAGCTGTTACAGGACAAACTCCAAACTTTATTTAACATTATGCATTGGCCGTGAGAGAAAGAGAACATATCACTGGCTCTGGTATTAAAGAAACGTGATCAACACTCCAGTACATGGACCCGCCACACTCCCCCTCATCCACTGCCATCCCCGCTCTGCGTAAAACGTTGGTCTGTAGGAAGAAAAAGCTTGGGGAGGGGCCGCTGTTGTACATAACTTCGCCATTGGCCATGGGTGTCTGTCCAGCCATGTACAGCCCCGTTCAACCCACTTACTGCGTTTAGCCTGGAGCTGAAGATATAGGGTGCCCCTCGTCTATAGCCTGCGTTTAGAAACACAAGATCAGGCCCAATGTCCTATATTTCTCTAGTCCGACAATGTCCACCCCATTGCACAACTTATCCCACTATAACCACCTAAACAGTTGCCCTGGGATTGACCATCCAATCTGATAATCACATAGGATTATGAGGAAAGATGGGTGAGGTGTCTTGCCAAAGGACTGAAAATGTCGCTACCAAGTGCTGCTTGTTTTGACTTTGTGTCCACGAGACTTGAACGTGGCTCGTTTTGCCTCCAAAGCCCCGCTTGACAGCAGTGCTTAACTGCTGTGGTGCATTGGTTTGGCTCAAATTCTCTTGAAAACCATCGTAAAGACAGTCCGGTCCGTAGCACCTATCACTGTAATCACACAGCAGAGACTTACGCATTGTAATTTGGATCGGTACAAAGCTTCGTCCATGTCTGCAGGTCGGGAAAATGTCCCGCGAGTGTAGAATGATTTGGGGTTGCCTGCTGGCGTGACGAACGTGGCATTATGTCGGTGACTGTAAAGTGGTTAAACAGCTATTTGAGAGTGGACCGGTCATTTTAGGATTACTGCTGACCGCACTCATGCTGTCTGCTAAAGCTGACACTACTGCTACAACTTAGTCTGCCTGGTGTTACTGAGAGAGTCATACAGTATGTTGTGGTCAAGTGTAGTAAATTGACCGATTATGTGACTTTGAGAAGGGGAATGCGCAATAGGTCGACGGCTCATTGTGCATTTTCAACATGAGAAAGTTCCAAGTTCCCTCCAGCCATGTGCGCTTGCATATAGGACGGTATCACAGCCGAATCTGCTAAAAGATATTCTGACTTCCTTTCCAAAGACACTTGCAACTCCAGCAAGAGAATCTGTAAGTCTTCCATGACAATATCCCATGGTCCAGACGGCTCTGACAGAAATATCTTGCTCTTCTCAATTGAGAGCAGTTGACTAAGCTATTTCCAAGAGATAATTTCACTCCGGAAGTAACTAATTTCACTGTCTTATTTGGGATATTCCTACTAAAATATATGGATTGTTTTCAACAGGAAGATTCTCTGACATAAAAACCACATTGTCTTATTTGATCTATAAAGTTGCAGTCTGGTTTCATACTAAGGATTTGTGGATTTTGGACGGTAACATGGCAGATTCATGATAAGATAGACTTTCCAACACTATCCATATGCTTTTGTCATTATCCTCATTACCAGCCCAGACCTCCTGTTTAGAGCCTATTACTGTTTGAGAATGGAGTGGGGATTGTAAAAGCCACACGTGGAGTCCGGTCACTTCCTTTGACAGTGGAGTTCGGAGGAGTGACCGGGAGCTGCCTTTGTGTGAGCTGTGAGCAGGACTGGCCCTCGTCAAACGGGCCACACACGAAGTAGGAAACAGGAGGTAAGAGGGGGCAAGGACGACTCAGAATCTCTAAATGTAGGTTCCAACTGTCAGAAGCAGCATAATTCACCAAGTATTTTCCATTGATATGTTGCATTCATGTTGTAGCCATGGGATGGAATAAACTGAACATTACCACAGAAATCCCATGCACCATTTTAGGAGAAACTATAACATTATCTGACAAACTCTAGTGTAAACCAATACAAAAAGAAGAAAGATTAGCCTCAGAAGATACTGGCTCAATACTAGTAATTACATTAAACACAATGTCGTGTTTAAAAACAGGTTGCGACTAAAGAAAATGGTAACATGCTTTAATATTTTGTTGGAGCGCCTTTGACTACAGCACACATTCACTGTGGCATTGTTTCAATAAGCTTCTGCAACGTAAAAAGATCAAAATTCATTTTTCACCAAGATCTTGTATTGATGAGATGGGGAGATTCTCAATGGAGTTACGATCTGGATTCTGGCCAATCCATTTGTGAAAATTATGTCTCTTGCTCCCTGAACTACTCCTTCACAATGTGAGCCTGATGAATCCTGGCATTGTCATCTTGGAATATGCCTGGGTGATTAAAACATCAGCTCATGTTTTGGTCGGGCAGTGTAGATTTATGCGAACAATAACTCCATTTTTTTACACTTTAAAATCCCCATTGGTTTGACTTTACACTAAAAGGGAATTCAAATCTGTATATTGAGGTAAAAGGACAGATCAGAAACCAATTTTTGCTGATGTTTTGAACGAGTTTATGGGTAATATCTTTGTAATTACTGGTCTTGTCCACATGAAACAAGCACTGGAACAAAGTTGATGTCTCTCCTACTTGGATGGGAGCTTCTTGGACAGGGCTGGAGAGCTAATGGTTTGAGATCCTTTTTACATCAACGCTCCCTTCTCATTCATTCCCTCTCAGCAGCAGAACCATCATCGCCCTTTCTGTCTGAGGCTCTTTGTCACCAGTGTCCAGCCTATAGAAAGGGTGGTTTCATTCTGCCCAATAGGCAACATCATTTTTCTATTGAATCCACTTCACTTGTATGTTCTTACTCCTCTTTGTAAAACCCTGCTGGAGTTTAGAGTGCCTTTAACACATCCACAATCTGTCTGCCACAACTTTTAACCCAAGCATAAGTACTACAAATTCAAACTCTCCCTCTCTGTGTTGCTGGTAAAGAGTTTTATGTTCTTTTTTTATACGTAGTTTCCATCGCGCTCCACTCCCTTGCGGTTCCCCAGCGGCCGGCCAAGCGGCCATAAAAACTTCTGAAGACATCACAGGAGAAAAACTATTTGTCCCTCTTAACTCGCTGCTCACTTGTTCAACAGTGAAACGGTCCATCTCCTTAAACGCTCCTGAGATTACAGGACGCGTGGTCCCAATTTGTGTCCTGGCAGAGTTTATGGATGTTGTTGTGGCACTGTTTTGTGGGCAATGTGCATTTAAGAACAAAACGAAGCTTGGTACAAAACATGATCATAATTCAAATGCTTTGATGAGATAGAAAATATAAATTACAGACTGCAGAAAGCAAGACTGTTCGTTAAAAACATCCAAAAGTGGAATGAAACTTCTAACTCTTTCCAAAGTTAAGTGCTTTTTCCCCAGCTTTTCCTTCTCTGTCTTCAGCTCATTTCTCAAATCAATAATGGCTTCACTTGCGTTGCACTTTACCAAGTTGACAAGCTTCTCACAGCACCACCACAGAACCACCAACCTTTATACTTATACCTTTACTGTGATAAAGTATTTGCAAATACTGTACATTGTCATTATAAACAAATGCAAACTTGCCACTCATTTGGCGTCTGTTGCCATGCTGTTGCTATGCTGTGACATCACTCGCACGTTACAATCTGAGCCACTGTCGACTTGCCTCTGAACAAGAATCTACATGACCTACATAATATCCAGTTGAATGCGATCCACCAGTTTGAATATTTGGAAGTGTGAGTGCTTTGAAAAGTGCAAGTGCGAGTGTTTTGAAGAACAGTGTATTGTCCTGTTCTTCAAAGCACTTGGACTCAGATTACACAAGTTACGTAAGTGCTTTGAAGAATTACTTTGGCACGGTGGCACAGTGGTTGGCGCTCGTGTGTCACAGCAAGAAAGTCCCTGGTTCGATCCCGGCCTTACTGTGTGGAGTTTGCACTTCATTACTCCAGGTGCTCCGGTTTCCCCTACCAATAAAACATGTGAAATAGATCAGGATGAACGATGTGTAAATAGGGCTGTCACGATATTTACTATATCGACTTATCATATCGAATCGGCTCAATATTTATTGTCTGTACAAAAATCAAACTTTAGATTCAATAAGGATCAGCACAATAGGGATCAGTGCAATAGGGATCAGTGCAATAGGGATCGGTGCAATAGGGATCGGTGCAATAGGGATCAGTGCAATAGGGATCAGTGCAATAGGGATCAGTGCAATAGGGATCACTGCAATAGGGATCACTGCAATAGGGATCGGTGCAGTAGGGATCAGTGCAATAGGGATCACTGCAATAGGGATCACTGCATAGGGATCAGTGCAATAGGGATCACTGCAATAGGGATCACTGCAATAGGGATCACTGCAATAGGGATCGGTGCAATAGGGATCGGTGCAATAGGGATCAGTGCAATAGGGATCGGTGCAGTAGGGATCGGTGCAATAGGAATCGGTGCAATAGGGATCAGTGCAATAGGAATCGGTGCAATAGGGATCAGTGCAATAGGGATCGGTGCAATAGGGATCAGTGCAATAGGGATCAGTGCAATAGGAATCGGTGCAATAGGAATCGGTGCAGTAGGGATCGGTGCAGTAGGGATCGGTGCAATAGGAATCGGTGCAATAGGGATCAGTGCAATAGGAATCGGTGCAATAGGGATCAGTGCAATAGGGATCGGTGCAATAGGGATCAGTGCAATAGGGATCGGTGCAATAGGGATCGGTGCAATAGGGATCACTGCAATAGGGATCAGTGCAATAGGGATCACTGCAATAGGGATCGGTGCAATAGGGATCGGTGCAATAGGGATCGGTGCAATAGGGATCAGTGCAATAGGATCACTGCAATAGGGATCAGTGCAATAGGGATCACTCTAAGGCTAGAAATGGGACTCTGTGCAATATGAGGTTGTGCAATACATTGTTTCAAGTTCTTTCCCGTTGTCATACTCGGTCTCACATGTTAATTGTCTGTGTTCAGCTGTCTCTGTACATGTCCTGTGTATAGTCTGTGTACATAGTATCTTGTATAGTTTTTGTTTTTTTGTTTTCTATAACATCAACCTGCCATGGCGTCTGCAGATGGAAATTAGCCTAAGGCTATAACCTATTTACATTTGTTAAATGTTCATTAATATGCATTGTTCCTCCTTTATCTCTCAAATAAATAAATAAATTTGGTTATCGTGACTGGTCTATGTATATGTGAGTGAATGAATGGTTTGTTGGTGCAGGTGTGTGTGTAGCTGCGCTTCAACTTGGTATTGACTGAAGTTCAAATTGTCCCATGTGAATGTCTGTGAAAGGTGCTTCTTCCTCCTTCCTTCTAAAAGTCCTTTATACTTTTCAAAGGACTTTTTGATCCATGGCCAGCTCAGGATGAAAAGGGTTGAAGAAATGGGAGAAAATTCAGCATATTGTCAGAGCAATGGACTCGAACCCATGATGCTGCCAGGATGTTCCACCATATGTGCAGCAGCCTTAACCACTAAACTAAAATGTCTATTCCATTGAACCTGGTAGTTTAACACTCAGAACAAGCACAGTTTTATTCCTGACACTACAAAAGTACCTACAGTAAATCGGTATTGATTTACGCCTAAGACATTGGTTAAACAAAATGAATTTCCCCTGGCGTTGCAGAGGTCTGTCCCGGGAAGCTCTCCTCTCCTCTCCTTTGCTCTCTCTCCATCCTGGCACTAACTCTGGACGATGGTGTATTTAAATCATGTCTGAACCGCACGGTCACTGCTGTTTTGACTGGAGCACTGAGCCACTGACCGACCGCCTCGACACTGGACAGAGCTCCGTCCATGGAAAGTCAAGTCATTGGAAAATTCTATTATGGCACTGGTTATCCAAATGTGTAAAGGGAAATTTAATCTGACGAGCGTGTATTTCATTTGTCTATCTTATTATTGTATTGCAGAGGCTGACATGAACTTTTAACTCTAGCTCCTCCCTCATGACTTGAATGGCCTAAAGTAAAAAGACATTAGCTTACTTTGATGTCTACTTTGTCTCTATTTTCTGTACTTGTCACAAACTTCACTAAAATGCAGCAACCTGACTGATGTAGTGGAAGAATCTTGAGCTACATAGGGACCGGATTACCAGGAGGATTTAGCCTATGATGAAAGCTTTGGGTTAATTGGGTTAACTTACCGACTGTGTCCATATGTTAAGGGTCTTGGGCTGATAGATGGAAAAACGACCTAATCTGAATCATCACATATAGTGACACAAAACAATGGCCGAGGAAAGCATTTCTATTCTATTCTCATAGCAGAGAGTATTGACATTGCTGCGATACTACGCCCAGACAGAGGCTAAGAGCGACTCCAGAAGGCTCGCTCTAAAATAGAATCCAATGGGGACTTTGCACGTGTCAAAAACAACTTAAAAGCCTGATTCCAAAGGGTTTTACTGTTTCTAAAAATAGAGTTTCATCCTGTGACAACTCTGAGTGGAGTGTCATATTTCCAACCATGCAGATTTTTGATTTTTTAAAGTTTCAGTTTGGGCTGTGGAGGCTTGTTGCCGCTAGCTTGCCCTGCGAGGGTGGACTTTCCCATAGAAATCACATAAATGTCTAGTTATCTGAGCCTGTTCCTATAAATACGCTCATTTTTGTTATCTGTCGAATCCCAGACCTGATTCAAATTGAACGTTCTCTTCCATACAAATGAAGACAGGAGCAATACTAACGTGGCGAGGTATGTTTTGTCCATTTTATGGCATTTATATAATTTATGTGGCTTCTTTATCATTAATATCTTGTAAGATGAAGTTTAGTGGCCACTGGATGTGTATCCGACCCCACAAACAGCAAGTACTGAACTGAATTTGAGTTAGCATAAAGCTCAGAAGACACTTTTAGACGCTAATTTGAATCTAAAGTTAAATATTAAAAGGTCTGTATGTTCATTAAGGATTTTAGCCAGACTTTGACTTCACCTTTTTATGGTTGATGGGTTGACAACAACTGAAAACATCTGGATCATTCATAATTTACGATGATTGATGGCTAATGCTAACAGCAACAGCTATAGGAAAAATACATTGAGCAGGCTCACGGACTCACCTAGAAGACGAAGAAGAAGAACTTTTCTTGATTAGCGCATGGTCACAAAGCGCTTTACATGAAACAATTTTACATTCACTCCATACTCAGTGGTGGTAAGTTCCATATTAGATTCAGTTTCCCCTGGAGGAGATTTACAGAAGCGCTGTCACAGCTGCACACATTTGCGCCAACGGTCCCTCTGACCACCACCATACCTTCACACACACATCATTCATACAGGCCTAATGTACATGTTTTTAGTGGTAGGGGAAACCAAGGTACCCGGAGGAAGCCTACTTGCTAGCTGTCTCCATAGGAGGATCGAACGCTGCTTGTCCTATATGGCGTTTCCCTCCTTTACGCCCTTTTTATGCACATGTAGAAGGAGACTGAGCTACCATCATGGATTCTCTCTTGACTGATGTTATTATTGTAAATCGGTGAGGAGTGAGGAACGTCGACCAATATGTATATCAACTGCTCCCAACAGATTTCCCCCAGCAGAATTAAAGGATGGGTCAAATGCTGAGGATACATTTTCCTACGGGAACAAAATGCCTCGGTAAAGTCAAACGTTTTGGACAGTAGAGCTGACCAAGCACATTTCTGCAGCAGTAGACAATATGGTGACCTACTTAATAACGTTTTGCCCTACTTTCAGACTGTTCCCTTCCAAGACAATGATGAAATAAACTGGTTCAGATGTCTTTATTATAACAGAAGGCTGGAGGGAGCCACATGAAGTGCGCTAATGTGCGAGGCATGCGGCAGCGGCACACCCAACAACAGCCCTGATGTTCAAACAGAGAGAAGACGACCCATATAAAACAACAGGCCATTGGGAAATCCCATCAAATGAATGTTACTGTATGTAGAAGGAACAAGGCCACTCCCATGTCTTTTAGCCGCCCAACAAAATGCATTTAATAAAAGGGATACGTTTTTTTTTTAGATGCGCAAGTCTGGCACAGCATGATAAAACAACAAAGCGATAAAGCTCAAAGTTATTCTTAATCCAACGTAAATCCTGGAATAGAGTCAAGCTAAGCTCTCATTTTCATAGTTTAACTCTATCATCAAGGCTACCGTATTTTCCGGACTATATGTCGCTCCGGAGTATAAGACGCACCAGCCAAAAATGCGTAATGAAGAAGAAATAACAGATAAATTGCTCCAGAGTATAAGAAGCACTAGTCAAACAATGCCTAATGATGAAAAAAAACAGGCTAAATAGGCGTACGGTATGCTAACGTAACACATTGATGGTTAGCTACATGAAGCATAATCAACGAACTAAATAGGTGTCTGGTATGTTAACGTCACATAAACAGTTCAGATAACTATAGCATAAAGAACATACCAAACTCTCCGTACACTCCAAATCAATCGCCTTGGCAACTACCTGGGCAGGGAGATGTAATTGCACCGTTGACAAGCCTCTCCCAACAGCATGTTTTCAAGCTCTCATCTGCGAACTCGTTCCTCTCGCTGTGGCCATCTAGCTTTTTGGCCGTGATTAGCTTGTTTGTTTACTTCATTGCAGTATCCTCCGCTCTCTCGCTCACTCCAAACTTTCTTTCTGCTGCTCGATTAGCCTGCAGTGCCCTCTCGCGGCAGGTGAAAGTATATATTTGAATTAAAAAAGGGAGTGAAAATTGCATATTAGTCGCTCCGGAGTATAAGACGCACCCCGGGCCAAGATATGAAAAAAAGTGCGACTTCCGGAAAATACTTACGTATATTTAGCCTTAATGAACCAGATCTAGTACTAATAATTTATTCCTGATTTAGTCTTGAATCTTGACATATCTTTGTGTGTGTTTTTTTAAGTCCTGATTTTGGTCTGATATTAGTCAAATATTGATCGCTAAAGGGCCTATCTCTCCAGCCTGGAGACTAACTGGAGACTAGTTGGAGACTTGAGTTGCCGCTGGTCACAGAGATGTCTCAGAGACGTCCCCTGGAGATAAATAGTGTTGTCCTCAACCTGTGACGGTGGTGCAGAGAGTAGAGCGGGTCGTTGTAATCGGAGGATCGGCGGTTCGAATCCCGCAGGGGCACACTGTCGTTGTGTCCTTGGGCAAGACACTTCACCCACCTTGCCTCCAGTGTCTGCGTACACTGGTGTATGAATGAGAGTGTGAATGGGTGACTGTTCCTTGATGTAAAGTGCTTTGAGTGCCTAAAGCAGGTAGAAAGGCGCTATATAAATGTGACCATTTTAGTGTTCGCAACATTACCAGAGCTGCTTGAGACTGTGTAGACCTCTCGGAGACCCTCTATCTCCAACCAGTCTCCAGGCCGGTGAGATAGGCCCTTTGTATGCGCGCAATCAGTCCGAGTTGCGGAGACAGCCAGTCACGGCAGTCTCCGCATCTCTCTCTGGTGAGATATAGGCCCTTTAATTTGGTTTATGTTTGGGCTTAGGTTAAGAAAATAGTCTAATCCCAGTTCACCTAATTTTGGGTTACATTTAATCTCAATTTGGTCACATTATAGCAGTAGCTCCTCATTCTGGTTTAGGTCTAGCTTTAACAAGTTAATTTAGCTGTGGTTTTTCCAAAGTGGCTTTTAATCTGAGTTCCAATTACTTCATGCTCTTCTAAGGAGAACCTATGAGGAGGATAATCTTCTGTGCAGGCTGAAGGGGGAAACCAGAGAAAATCCACCCACCCACCCAGACAACTCAAACACAAATCTTCAACAGAGGCATAGGAAATAACTTTTAAACCCTTTGTAGAAGCAAGCCTTGATACAATTACATTGCCCATTGATCTGATTCACTATGACACTTCTCCAGGCTTGCATCAACTTCATTTCATCACAGTCTCATTTGGTCAAGAATAAAAGGTGCCTAGACCAGATCTAAATTGCCTCTCACATTTCTTTTATTGCCACGATAATGGTCCTTTACCGAATCCCACACAGAGATTTAACTGCCGTGATTCTTGTAAAGCTCAGACCAATAAACAAATGTTCTCCGCCTATAGCTGGTGTCATGGTGGTCTGTGCATTCTGAGAGTTCATACACCAGCTTGTAACAAATAGGGGATTTGATATTTATGAGAAAGACCCTCGGGCCAGCCAAATCAGTACAAAGACTTATGATGGTGATGGGAACTGTACATAGACCTTGGTGAAAGATGACTGAGAATTCTCCTCAAATATTGATGTTTGGTTAAGGCAGTTTGGTAGCTGCCTCTTGGAAACAAGCAAAACTTAAAATCGTCTGGCAAGAGAATGAAAATATGAAATAAACCAAAAGACCAAAACAAAGTTAAGCCTCAGGGAAATGCATAGTTTGACCGTTGCAAAAAAAAAAAAGTGTATGGTCTCGTGTCTGTAAATCTTTGCAAGTGCCTCTCATGATGTAAAGCATAGAGTATTTCTTCACTCTAATTTGTAACCACCAAATAAATATAAAACTATAACAGGGTTTATACAAGCATGACAAATGTAATGCTTTTAACACCATTTTAATGCCCAAACACTATATTTTAATGCCACCAACGGAGATTTACATTTCGTCAAACAGGAGAATTCGATTAAACGGGCAAAAATATGTGGTCAATTTCAGCCCATTCTGCAGCGGACTATGCTCTACTCTAGAACATCATTTTGATGAACTTCTACGGTAAATTGTTGAAAATTTGTTGAGCAACGTCATAATTTTTCCAACATTTTTTTGATTTAATGCCAGTTTGAATCCAATCTAATGCTTTTAATGATATTTAAGGCCTTGATTTTGGCCACAATTTATTCAATTACTTTTAATGCTTTTTAATGCCCCACTGAAACCCTGTTTAAGAATAATCTCATAATAGAAACAGTAAAGTTGAGGTTTTTCAAAATTAGTTAAACTTAATGTGTAAATTTACTGTGAGTCAATTTACATTTTGAGCTCTTTTAGCTAAGTAACCCCCGGCTCACATTAACTACGGTCCGGGTTCGGTCCTGATGCGGTCTGGGTTTGCCCCAAACCACTCACAGTGAGTCCGGCTGACACTGTGGCTCCGCCAGCTCCGGCGCCAGACGCTGCGCCAGGCACAGAAACAGCCCTCGCGAGAACAGAAATGCACATGAGTTTCCCTCTTGGTGCGAGTTCACGTGATAAGTAGCCCCATATAGGTAGTTTTTGTAAACAAAAGCCGTATTTGCCAGTACAACGACTCTCCCCAGTGAAGTGGATGCTTTGCAACACACTAGTGCCCCTGTGTCACTGGTAATGGAGAAATGTTTACATTTCCGACGTTACGCACGTGTACAGGTGGTAAACGAGACCAAATAAGTAGTGAGCGGACAGATTTTATTTTGAAATACACCGGATATTCTTTTCTCACGAGACCGGACTTCCTGTTTGGCTCGTGTTTTTCTGTCAGCTTGATCCGTTGGGGCTCCGGCAAAATAGACTTCTTGCGGATTCTTTCCGTCGCCGCCGGATGGCCTCGGTAGCCGGACCCGGACTTCGCGAGCAGTGCGAGTGTGCAACATTGGTTTTAATGACTTTCTAAGTCTGCGGACGCCGTACCGGACCATAACCGGATTTAATGTGAGCCGGGGTAAGCTTCACTGCACGTATAACCTGTTGCTAAGACTGTGGATCTCAAACTTTTCACACCAAGAATAACCTCATTAAAACTTTCAAGTATCGCCAGGACAAGATCAAGATCAAATCAGAACAAAACCAAGGCCTAAATCTGGCTGAAATTAGTCAGACGAAATTACGTCTATATTTAAAGAACAGGCCACCGTTTTTCCATACTGTGATATGTTCTTACCTGAGCTTAGACGAGTTGATACGTACCTGTCTGGTCTTTGGAAAAGCTTGGTCGCTTCTAACTTCACCCCGTTTTGAGCTATAGGAATATGCTGGGAGAGGCCAAATGCTAACAACATCTTTGGTCGTTTTGTGTGACTGAGCACACGCACAAAGACCAGACAGGTACGCATCAACTTGTCTAAGCTCAGGTAAGAACATATCTCAGTATGGAAAAACGGTGGCCTGTTCCTTTAAATTGAATACTCCAAAATTGAAGATGACTTTGTAGTCTACACGACGATTTGAGAGCCACAGTCTGGCCTTTAGGCAATATAGCATCCCATTCAAAATCTCACCCAGGTCTTGCTCTTTTAGTCAGAAACATTTAGCATGACTCCCAGTCCTTTGTTTACATCGCTGAAGAAAACCCCAGCGTGCAGCGCGTGTCGTGTGCGCGCCGCGAGGGGGGCCGGACCCAGCGGAAACCCGACCCCGCGTAGGGCCTTTTAAAGCAATATGGGATGAGTCTGCTGAATGGGGGCAGCGTAGAGTGGACGTCCCAGTGCAGTCTCCGGGGCAGAGGAGAAGGACAGAAGGACACGACCGGAGAGAGAGAGAGAGAGAGAGACAGACAGAGAGAGAGAGAGACAGACAGAGAGAGACGCTGCCGGAACGCGAGACATGAGCGGCTTTTTGAGGGTGGATAAAATGAATGAAACGAGCGCGTAAAGCAAGTTGGAGGAAGTTATGAGACGTGTGGCATCGGGATACCGGCGAGGGTGAGCAGGAAAGCGGACAGAAAGCGCGAGAGAGCGAGAGACACACCGAGGGGGAGGACGGACAGACAACAAAGTCACAAGGTAAAATAACCGTGGCGAACCGGGTGCATCGCGAAAGTTGGTCTCTAACTTTACGCACGTCGCTAACACGCTACTTTTGAAACTTTTCCAAGTTTCTTTTTTTGCTGACGCGGGTATACTAAAAAGCTACCCCTCGCTTGGGACCAGCACACACCTGTTCCTCGTAGTCTTTTTGGGCTAAACCATTGGCCATAAAGCTGCAGCCCCGGGAGTCTCCATCATAACGGTGCGTTGGTGGTGGATTTAAGACCTGGGTAACGCGCTATCAAAACATCTGTCCAATTAAAGCGAGGTGTTTGGGGAGTTTGTGTCCGCCTGCTGGTTAAGTGCTCTCGCCATGGATTGTAAAGATTTTAAAGTGGCCGTATTTCAGCGGGAGGATCTGCAGAAATTATTATTGGGGTCCATAAATCTGCTTGACCCGAGGCGGCAGGAACCATTGGCTGGGGGGATGCAAGTGCACTGCTGCTGCAGAGCCGTATTGTGAATCTACTTTGTTCATATTGCCATGTTGTCACCACATGCCATGTTGTTGGTTTATTTCCTCAATCACCCATAAGTGACTTTTGGGCAAATGTATGAAATTGGTTTGTGCCCACAGTTGAATTGGCTTATCCGTATAGTTTATTATGCTAAGCTCAGTTTTGACCCTCCCATTAGGCTCTCAAAGCACTTTCCGCATTCACATTCATAGGGGGCAAGATAAGTTAGTATATCACACTTCTTCAGTCCAGGATACAGTATTTGACGTATTTTGAGTGAACTATATTTCAGTATGGCTTGTCTCTTTGGCTGCACATACAAAAAGAAAGAAAGAAAAAACGTCGCAACCTACAATGAACTAACTGTCGGTCAGGTCCAGGTTCAGCAACAGTATGTGCCCAAACAATGAGATCAGCTGACGACCAGGTTATTCCATCAATGGATTTCTTCTTCCCTGATGGCACGGGCATAATCCAAGATGAGAATGGCAGGATTCATCGGGCTCACATTGTGAAGGAGCCGCCACAGAGTCCAGATCTTAATCCCATTGAGAGTCTTTGGGATGTGCTGGAGAAGGCTTTGCGCAGCGGCCACACTCTCCCATCGTCAATACAAGATCTTGGTGAGAAACGAATGCAACACTGGACCTTATCACATTGCAGAAGCTTATTGAAACAACGCCACAGCGAATGTGAGCTGTAATCAAAGCTGAAGGCGGTCCAACCAAATTACAGAGTCAGTGTAGTTGACACAGTATATGCTTTACTAATCACTCATTCAGTTGTAATAACCAATATCATCGGTTTTCCCTTTTTATTTGATGTTTCTTTAGTCAGTGCAGTTTGAGATGAATTGGAATTAATCTTGATTTGCATCTTGATTGTTCATTTTGTCAAACCTTTACTATTTGCTTTGCTTACTATTTCTTTTAAACCAAGTCCTGTGTTTGCAAGATGGTGCTGCCATACAGAGCCCATTTTGGAAAGACTAACTAAGTATGATTTTTCTGGAAAACAAGCCAACTGTGCACATCAGCATTTGGCTAAAATATGCAGCTAAACAAGAACTGTTATGATCGGCTGATTTTGACGGTTCAATTTGCGATTTCCATTCAGTTGTGATTTATATTTCAGCCTCAGCTTATGGTTGACATTTAGGTCCACTTCTTCCACAACAGCGCCACTATTGTACGCATCCATCATTCTAACCGAAGCTGACACGAACACTTCTCAAAATCCCTCTCTCTGCCTGCCCTCTTCTCTTTAGGCCCGGGCTGTAGTATACTCTTTCCTGAAACCCGAGTGGTGGCGGTTTTCCCCCCAGGGTTTTCCTCCTCCGTCGCTCCGAAAGTTTAAAAGCTCAAAGTGCACGGGACGCGTGTTTACACCTCCGCTCAGGACTCTTCGTAATGAGGGTGGTCACTGTGTCCCGGCCTGTGGTTAACCTGAGACTCGCAGGTCTGCAGATGGAGCAGATAGGAGCGGAGGTGAGGCGGTGAGCGAGGGGGGCGGGGCCGTGAGATAACCAGACAGTCAGTCAGAAAAGGTTAGCTCAGCTGGACTGCTAGAGAGAGACTTCACTTGCAAGCGTTGCAGCATGTGGATGGGAAAGAGGGTTCTTCATTAACCCCCGGCTTTAACCAAATCTAAAAGGTTACAGCCTATAGGCCAGAGTAACGCCTCATTTGAAAGCTAAGACCTACAAAACTCATCTAAACAACCTTTTTGCTCGCATTGTTGCAGCGTTGTTGTCACTTTTTTTTAGGTTTTCATTCATTGCTTCTCTTGTTGTATTTTCGTCACCCATTTTTGTCACTTTCTTCACATTTTTCTCACGTTTTCGTCTCAATTTTGTTGCTTTTATCAAGAAGCTTCTAGATTTAGGTAAAGCCAAACTTGAGAAAATGTGCTCGGTTCAGGTGGGGGTTAAAGCAGTACTAAGCAACTTGTTTACCTTTTATAAATCCTTTTCGTAGTCCCTCTGGGGGTAATGCAATGTTCCCAATCATCCCAACATGGATGATTGGGAAGGAGGGTCTTTTATCTCCCCCTGGTGTCTCTGGCCAGAAAACCACACTTGCAACTTCCCTGCCACCGGGTATAAGGCACAATACACACTAATGGAATCACAAAGAAGAAGCTAACAGGCTAACGGTCAAAGCTAACAGCGGGATAGCGTCACTTAAACAGTATTTACAGTCAAGTTTGAGTGAAAAAAAAAGATCTCCATTGTGTACCGTATTTTCCAGACTATAAGTGGGGTATGGGTCTTATACTCTGGAGCGACTTATATGTGGAACCCCCACCCCCCTTTAAAAAAAAAAATCAAATATATAATTACACATGCCGCTAGAGGGCACTGCAGGCTAATCGAGCACCAGAAAGAAGGTTTGGAGGGAGCGGGAAGCGGAGGATACTCTTAGAGAAGCTTGAAAACCGTGCTGCCGGGAGAGGCTTGTCAACGGTGCAGTTACGCCTCCGTGCCCAGGTCGTTGCCTAGGCGATTGTTTAGAAGTGACACCGAGGATGAAGATTTCAATGGATTTAGAGATTTGGAGTGAGATCGAGAGTTTGGTATGTTCTTTGTGCTATAGTTATCTGAACAGTTTATGTGACGTTAACATACCAGACACCTGTTTAGTTTGTTTATGCTTCATGTTGCTAACCATCAATGTGTTACGTTAGCATAGCGTACGCCTATTCAGCCTGTTGTTTTTTCTTCATTAGGCCTTTTTGGCTTATACTCCGGAGCGACTTATAGCGACTTATAGTAATTGGATGTACAATATCTCTCTCTCCCTTTGTCTTTTCTGTCAGCGTAGTATTTACTCTCACGGACAATTAATGAGTAAAAAAACGCAACATGCTACGACACCCGCAGTGGCGCTTATGGCCTCTAGGGGCACGAGTTACTGCTTTAAAGGTTAACGTAAACGGCGTCAAGTTTCCAATAAAGTGCAATATGAACATTTATAAGTCAGTTATGTTATGCATGTTAATGAAACTTTTGCCTCAGGTGCATACTAAAGAAGGATATTACTTGATAAATAGAAGCTCTGCAGAGAAGGCGATAGGTGCGTAAGAGAAGAGGATATTTAAAGGTGCATTATGTAACTTTTTATGTGGGGGAAAAAGTTGATAATTGTGCGTATTTGACCTTGTAGGGACCCAGCGGCTGTGTGAGTGGTCAGCATGGCGCCTTTACTTTTGATCAGGGTGGCCTCTACGACGCTGCAGGATCAATTGTTTTGTAGGTTTTCTGCTGAGAGGGTCTGTCAGCGGTGAAAACCTTCCAAAGAATCGATCCTGGAGCATTATAGAAACCATTACAAGGTCGCTGGGTCACTACAAGGTCACATACGCACAAATATCAACTTTTCTTTCTGTGTAAAAAGTTGCATAATGCACCTTTAACTTGAAAAATAAGGAAAAGCCTCCACACACGGTCTCACTCTTTTTTTATGGCTTTTATTGCTGCAAAGTTTCAATCACACTGACCTTCATCAGGCTTTATATTTTATTTTTTATAAAGATGGATATTAACAATGGGATTTAAGGCTCTAGAATGAGAAACAAATCTTTGGGATGCATTCATTTGAAATAGTCGTTCAAAAGACTTGCTTATTGTTATGTATTTATTTTGTTTTTTTTAAGAAACCGGCCAGAAAACTTGCTGTCTGTGAATGAACTTGCTCAGTGATACGCATTTGGATTGCAATTACTAATGCTTACAGCAGGATTCACTTTAACCTTTGAAACAATGAGAGTTGAGATTTGTACAATATCACATGCATACACTTAGTAAATAATACCCTTTTTTTTTTTAAAGTCCACATCAAGTTTGTTTTCCCTTTAAACACTGGATACTGAATTGGAAAGTGAAAACAAAACCTAAAACTGCCATGGATTTAACATTAGCAATAATTAGAGCCATTGGGAGTGTCAGTAAAAATGCTATAGTAGATGTCATTTATAATAAAACGTAGATAACACCTTTGTTATTACTTTCTACAGTGACATTTAAATCTATGGTCTTTGTTCCACTCATATTTAACCAGAAGTACATCTGTGATATACATTTCCCTTCCTAATCCGCAGGAAAAACACGGTATGGTAGCACTGGGACCTAAACTAGGCGCTGGGCTGGACTGGCGTTGACACAGGTCCCAGCATTAAAACTAATGGGTCCACAGTGTAAAAGATAAGACCATATATTTAACATGTGCTATGGACCTGCTCTGAGCAGTTCATATTTCACAACTTTCAGAGAGTGTGATGGAAATGTTTGAGTGAACGGACACATTTTTGCTTCTGAAAAGAATGGTTGAGATGAACAGAGAGTGGATATGATGAGGAATGATAATGCAGTGGGAGTTTTCTGTCAACTCATTACGTATTATTATGATGAGAGATCGGGCCGATATTTGGGTATTTTACAACATCGGCTATCGGACAATATAATGCTGAAACGGTAGATATCTCAGTAATGGACAGTGATAGAGACTTCCCATTTTTTTTAATTGGAAAGAGATCAGTCAGAGCCTTAAAATGAGTGAAAATCTGTCTCAAGTTTGTCCACCTCGGATCATATTTTATATATTTTGGAACCATAAGAGATATAGGGCCTGATCTTGTATTTCTAATTCTATTTCTCAGACTATGGCGTAACCTTTTCCGCCTATAGGAGGGGCGCAATGTGAGATCTTCCGGCTCCCGACCTGGTGCATTGAGTGGGCTGGACAAACACCAATCTTTTGTAGAACAACCTTTTTCCTCCAACCAGACTCTTTCCATGGTGGTGGGGAGTGTGGGATGAACACGTTCTTTTGTTTGTTTCCGTGTTTGGGCCGAGACCAGATCATAGACATAGACCCACACCACAGCGGGACCGGTTGTACATCTCTTCTTCGAGACATCGGACACGGACAGTGTTTAACTCACAGTGGGATAAATAAAGTTTTTGACCGATAGAGCCGATAAACGCCTATGCAGGAAGAACACGAGGCAGTGTGATAGAAACGATGTGAGGCTGCTATAGGAGAGCAGCACTCAATAAACCACGCTATAGTTGACTTTTTTTTCTCGATGTTTGGAGCAACACTGTCCTTGCACCAGGCGGAAGATCGGGCCCAGAGACTTACTGTTTTTTGTTTGGAATCTGCCTATTTTTGTCTTTTAAACAAGCTGAAGAACCTACTAAACATGAATGTCCTTAATAAATCAGCCCTATGCCTCTAGTAAAGCGCCCCCTGCTGTCACAGTCCAACACTGACACATTTACAGTTTAGAGGCCAAAAATATTGGAGGTGCATATCGGCATCGGCCTTAGAAAAACCCATATCCAAAAGGGGCATACAGTATATAGCACTGTGGATCACCTATGCAGCCATTGATACCTGATTTATCAGGAGACAGTGCAGTGAAGTATTTTCCCAGCCCCATCGCTAAAATGGACCCAGATTCCCCCCCCCCTCTTTGACCAGACAGGATGCCAAAATAATGGAACTCATGGAGTGAGCCGTTACACGCGCACATTGTCTCCGTATAACGCCACGGCTGAGTTGTGTGAGTCAAGAATGGGTTTCAAAAAATCCCCAAATCTGGCGCCAATTTGGTCCCGTTTCCTCCATTTGACGATGACGACTTGTACCTCTTTTGTGGTTAGTTGAGTCTTTTGTGGTTTGTTTCCCTTTCTGTTTTAAGCCTAAGGTGCAGCGTTTTTTTGCAGGCTTAGACTTCATTTCAAATACAGATTGGTTGAAAATAAGATCGAAATTGCACATGGATAACGATACTGTTGGTGCTTTTACACACTCTTGTTTGTTGTCTTCCCCTGTTCCTGCTGTCATTTGGTGAAAACCCTTCTCTGCAGAGTCGAGGCTCCTCAATCCTCCCTGACGTCAGCCCGAGCAGCTGCTCCTCTGTCGGCTGTGTCTGTTTAAGTGAATACGTGTCCGCAGCCGTCTGTTTCTGATCAGAGAGAGGGAGAGGCGCACATCTGGGCCCGACGTGTCAGAGTTATGACTGAGGGAAGAAGGAAGAGGGGGAGGAGGGGGACTTGATTGGGAAGGTAATGGGGGAATCTTTGGAGAATTGACATCAGGCTTGTGCAAAACCTGACACATTTTATTTCCATGCAGATTCCTATGTTTTTAAATGTTTAACCTGGGAATCTGCCTGTGGAAAATTAGAATATGGGATAGTTTGGGGTTTTGTACTGTTGGTTATAACTAACTAACTAACTAATTAACTAACTGATTATGTTGATAGCTGTATCAGTGGGTGGATCGGGACCCAAATGTTGGTCGTGGAACCTTTGTCAGTGGGTCATGACTCGCAAGCGTTTCCCAGGAAACATTTCTTTCAATATTTATGGACTGAAAGAGGACAAAAACACTATCCGAGTCTGTTAAAATGACTAGTATTTAGCTGTATTTAATGCTTATTGAAATAATACAGTATTTTACAATACATAATTAACAAATTATATTCAACTGGGCCACGGCCATTGGTGTTCAGAGTCTGTGGCTTCATAACGTGAGTAAAAGTACTGATACCATTGGTCAAATATTACTCCAATGCAAGTAAAAGTTGCTTAGTCACCATTTTTACTTCAACGTAAGTAGCCTACTGAAGTATTTGCTGTAGAAAATACTTAAATATTCAGTAATATTGATAATGATGGTTTACACTTGTAAACTTGTGTACAAGCCTGTGTTAAGTTTTTCAAAGCCCTGCTAGCTGTGAGGCACGAGTGCTAACTGCTGCACTGCCTACTGTTTGAAGTAGAAAGAATACAATAAATGTTGCTATTTATAACTTTGGAGCTTCAACAACACAAAAATTGCACCCAATTTCACTACGGCAATGCAACAGGAACAAACTGTCTTTCTTGCTGGAGTCAGTGGCATTGACAGTACATCTGCACAGCGCCACCTACTGTTCTGGAGTGTTCATTACAAAGCTTTTAAAATGACACGCAGCCATATCCTTTTTTTTTTTTCTACTTTGGAGCCTTTATAGAAATGTAGTGGAGTAGAGAGTATTACATTTATCTTTCAAATGTAGTGAAGTAAAAGTAAAAAGTTCTCAGCAAAGTACAGATTCTCAAAAATTCAACTTAAGTACAGTACACCGTCACTGACCTGACTCTCGAGTGTGGCCATCAGACTGTGGAATATGTTGCCAACAGAGCTGACCACATTAAAGTAGTAAATTTTAACACTTTTTCACATCAGGCCAAAAAAATGTCTTCTTTAAAGGGGGGTATTATGTAATATCAACTTTTTCAAGCTTTATATCATGTTATTATGTCATTCCCTCATTAAACACATGCCTGGAGTGTTGCCTTGGCTCATTCACATATTTTTGAGTAATCAGTAAAAACTTAGACGACAGCCATTTTAGGTGTAGCTATGCCTCAGTCCTCTTAGGAACGCCCCCACCTCCTGGAGACGCCTCTGGACCTTTCGTCACCAGCCAAGCCACCAACCACTGCTCCTCAGCTCAGCAGAGCCCCCTCCCCGCACAGTAGTGTTGTTTAGATGCCACAGCAGTGTGCTGAAGGGGGCGTGTCGGAAAGCTTCTTAAAGAGACAGAGGCCTATTTCAAGACGTTCAGTACAGCCATTTTGAGAGAGCAATTTTATTCAAGGCAGTTATTTTAATTTACTGCATATACAGACCAACAGAAGGTTACGTCATCATTGTAGTATGCTATAGACTGGTGCTATGTGATTGAAAAAAGCATAATACCCCTCTTTAAAATACAAACCTCTTCCCATAATGTACTGTAATTGGTGTGTATGCGAGAGTGTATTTGCAAGTTAATGCTTAGGAATGAATGAAGTGTGTGTTTCATTTTAATGCTGTTTTGGGGGAAATGTATTATTAAGATGTGCCTTTTTTTTTTAAAGATTTTGTCTGTTGACATCAGCCTGCCCAGGGGCTGCAGGTGGAGTACTACAACCTGGTACAATGCATCGCTCCTTTTTGAGGTTAATGTATATTGTACACTGTCCCTGTTCATATAAAAAATAAACTAATAAACTACACCACTATAGGGGTATGGTACACCATTAATAAATCTTGAAATTGATCAACATTTAGATATATAACACACCGATCTTATGCTGAATATATACGTACATAGTGTTAAAGTGGCTAATAACCGGGGACTACCTGAACAAATATCCATAATCTAAGTCACAAATGTTGAATATTAATGACACATGAATGTAATCGGAAACCCAGCATCAAAAGCGACTTCTGTCATGAATTACCGCCTTTGAAAACACATTAAATGATTGCACAGTGTCATCTGGTTTCACAGTAGCAGTAGCTTCACCGCCGACCAGTTTCAAATTGCAGTCGGCCTGAAGAATGTCGGAGTATAGCTGTCGAAACTGTCACTATTGACCACATTTTGCAACTCCAGAAGTTCCCCCTGATCTGTTTTTGGCTGCGTCTCTGTTCGCTCTGTCCACATTGTGTGCTCTGGCTCTGGCTCCTGCCTTCCTTCGGCGCGATAGAAGCGGAGACGCTCTTTAGAGGCTCGCTGTCAGTCTCTCTCAACCCCCCCAAACGCCTCACCATTTTGGGCATGAGCTCCTCAGCTGCAGCCCCTGTGTCCACTGTGGGTGGCCTGGAGCTTCCCAAACAAGGACGGCTGGAGTTTGTTTGTGCTGTGTTTGGTCTCCTCCCACCTGGACGTCTCTCGCTCTGCCAGACGCTGGAGAGGAGAGAGGAGGGTAGCATTTATCTGGCTGATATAACAGCTGAGGCGGCGGTGAGAAATTGCTGACTAAAGGTAGAGTAATGTCAGGGTAAAAATAAGGAAGGACAGCGCTTTGTTTATCCTGTCCCTATTGCTCAACGCAGACTATATAGGCTTTAAGTCAAGATGAAAACCTGCCATGTGCAGCTCGAGTGGCAAATGCAAACAAATGTCACGCTCCAAATACGGTGATCTGCTCAGACTTTGGAATTTCTACCTCAAATGCTGTCAGATAAGGAAGGATTATATTGCACAAAATAAAGTGGCGTCTTTTCAAGTGGATTTGGACACTTAAAGTGGTACTAAGTAACTTGTTTACCTTAACAAATCCTTTCCGTAGTCCCTCTGGGGTAATACAAGTGTTAATGGGATGATTGGGGGGTCTTTCATCTCCCCCTGGTGTCTCTGGCCAGAAAAACCACACTTGCAACTTTGCCTGCACCGGGTCGGAAGCGCAATACACACTAATGGAATCACGAAGAAGCTAACTGCGGGCTAGCGCCACTTAAACAGTATCTACAGCCAAGTTTGAGTGAAAAAAAAAGATCTCCATTGTGTAATTGGATGTACAATATCCCTCTCTCCCTTTGTCTTTTCTGTCAGCGTAGTATTTACTCTCACGGACAATTAATGAGTAAAAAACGCAACATGCTACGACACCTGCAGTGGCGCTTATGGCCTCTAGGGGCATGAGTTACTTAGTTCTGCTTTAAGGACTGTGTTGGTATTCTAATTCAGGGGTTTCCAAACTTTTCAGGCCGTGACCCCCAAAATCCCTCAACCAACAACTTGGGACCCCCTTCTGTAAAATGTAATAAGCATTCATAATAATTTAAGGTGCAAAACATTTAACATTCCGGACTATAAGTCGCTCCGGAGTATAAGTCGCACCAGCCAAAAAATGCATAATGAATACGAAAAAAACTTGTATAAGTCGCACCAGCCTTGGCAACTACCTGGGCACGGAGGCATAACTGCACCATTTACAAGCCTCTCCCGGCAGCACGTTGTTCAAGCTCTCATTTGCGAATTTGTTCCTCTAGCTGTGGTCATCTGGCTTTTAGCCCGCGATTAGCTTATTCTGTTTTCTTCAATGCAGTAAGAGTAACCTTCACTTTTCGCCAGTCCCTCACAAGTTTCTCGCTCAGTCCAAACTATCCTTCTGCACTTGATTACCGTTTTTTAAATCTTCAATGGTACAGGAGTTGCAGATACCGGTACACACGCCTAGAGCGCCCTCTAGCGGCTGTCAGTGTGAAAATAGCAAACATGTGAAATTATATATTTTATATATAAGTCGCACCTGAGTAAGCACCCCCAGCCAAACTATGAAAAAAGTGCGACTTATAGTCCGGAAAATACGGTAATCCACCTGCACATTTGTGAACACAATCCTGTTGTTGTTGTTGTTGTTGTTATTATGTCAATTGTTGTCATCTTTATCATATTTTACTTTTATTTGTATTTTTTCATTTTTTTATTTTAATCTTCTACATGCATGCCCTCATAGCCTTATAGTTTTATGTTGCACTTGTTTGATTGTACAGAGAAAAATTCCTAGCTTTCAAACCTGTTCCAAACAATGGCAATAAACACTATTCTGAAAATCTGGTTTAATGATGTTAGTTTGGATACTGTATTTTGATATCTGGCTTAATTTCACTAAGCTATGTTGTTTTCAATCAAAAATTCATCAAATTCAATGTCCCACTTTGGTAACCACTGTTCTAATACACTGCCTGACCAAAAAAGAAGAAACACGATAATATTTGGTTGGACCGCCTTTAGCTTTGATTCACTGGGGCGCTGTTTCAATAAGCTTCTGCAATGTCAAAAGATCATTCATTTTTCACTAAGCTCTTGTATTGATGATGATGGAAAGTGTGACCACCACGCAAAGCCTTCTCCAGCACATCCTAAAAGATCCTCAATGGTGTTAAGATCTGGACTCTGTGGCGGCCGATCCATCTCGTGCTCCCAGAACTCTTTCACAATGTGAGCCCGATGAATCCTAGCATTGTCATCTTGGAATATGCTCGTGCCATCACCAGTGAAGAAGAAGAAATCCATGTATGGAATAACCTGGTCATTCAGGAAGTTCAGGTCGTCAGCTGATCTCACTCTTTGGGCACATGTTGCTGAACCTATAGACCAACTGCAGCAACAACAGACCATAACAGTTCCAGGTGGCGTCTTTCTTCTTGGTCAGGCAGTGTATTTTATGCCTAAAATGTACTTCTGTCTCCGTCCCCTTCGTCATTCGACCGTTTCAGCTACAACCCTCCACTATTTGCATGCTCAGACTGTCTATTTCCTCCTCTTCACCACCACCAGGGCCTTGAATTTCATACTTTTCCTCCGTGCATTGCTGACGCCTTTGCCTACCAGGGTCTGGGTGTCAAACAACTCCACTCATTTGTCACTACTGCTATAAATATGAATTATACGTGTATTTAATGCACCACAATCAAGACACCGCATGCTGGCGTCACCGCAGCTAAAAGTATCCTGACCCAGTGAGTGTTTACATCTTCGCTGTAACAAAAGCCAGCTTCACTGTACTCCCACATCTCCACTTTCAACATGAGCTCATCTGCTCTAGCTGACGCCATCTTTATCCCCCCCCCAAAACCGAAAGACCTCCTTTAACCTCTTGCCCACAACTTTAAACAGTAAAACATGTGGTCGTCCATCATGGGTCCTGGTACAGCCTGGGTTAACAACAAGAGGCGAGTAACTTTTAAGTACCTGCTAAGGGAAGAGTGCAGGGTATTATGCATGGCGGTGAGGAGCGTTGGAGCAGCAAATGGCTCGTTCGCAACCAGCTGTGATACCTCCAGGGCTGACCAGGACAGGCAGGAGTGTTTGAACTGACTAGATCACTCCGTTTTCAATTTAAAGTTAAACGAGTCTCACCCTAACTTTTAATTGTACATTTTTCTAATGAGACTTTGTTCAATAACCACTAGTCCCAAGTGTGAACTTTACGCCTGATGCATTGTGTTAGTGAGTGTCTTGCCCAAGGGTAGAATATAAAAAAAAAGGAAAAAGTAATGCATATAAATACATAAAAATCTTACTTGGTGCAGATGAAGAGGCAAATATTCAAAAGCAGCATTGTACACTTTATATTGCAGATGGAATGGAGTCCTATTTGTATAGCAGTTTTCAAATGACACAAGTCACCCAAAGCGCATCACAGTTTTAGGGGATTTGTTCTTCATTCACGCCACACACAGTGGTGGTAAACTACGTATGAAGCTACAGTTTCCCCTGGGGCAGACTGACAGAAGCGCAGCTGCAAACATCTGTGCCATCATACAATCACAAACACAGAGATCATTCATACTGGCCTATTAGTCCGGTTCACTATGTTTAGATTTCCACTGTTGTGGGATTTTCGTGGAGAGTATCAAAACTATATATTTTGGTATAAGCAATGAGAAAAACAATGTTTCAATTTTCCCTTGTCATCTGGTAAATGTGTGCAATTATATACATTTTTCATTAGAGTAAATGGGGACCCCTCCTGGAACCGCCACCTTAACGTGGTGGAGGGGTTTGAGCGCACGCATGAACCTGGAGCTCTGTTGTCGGGGGCTTCATGCCCCTGGTAGGGTCTCCCATGGCAAACAGGTCCTAGGTGACGGGTCAGACAAAGAGCGGTTCAGAAGCCCCTTATGAGAGACCAACAGGCACGGTTAGAACTATGAGGAGCCATAGGGGCTGGTGCAATGTGGGCAACTCCAACAGCTGCCCCACGACCCGGCAACGGACAAGTGGAAGAAAATGGATGGAAATGGGGAGTTCTGGTCATCGCTACGGTAACTCCATGAAACATATGACATGGGTTTCATTGACTTTTTTGATTGGAACGACCAAATGGAATTTTCTGCCAAATTTCGTACATTTCACTCAAGTTTCACACAAGCTTTTTCACTCCCCATATAAATGTTATTATCACTATTATTGCACCTTTTTTCAACATATCAGCAAATGGAAACATTGTTGTTTTTTTCTGATTGCTTATTTAATAAAGTTTTGAAAAATGTATAGTTTTGATACTCTGCATAAAAATCCGAGGAAATGACATGGTGAACCGGACTATACTGTAAAAAAAAAATATATAGTTTGAACCCTCTCTGGGCTCAAAGATCAAGAATAGCAGGTGATCCAGTAGGACTCCATGATATGAGAAACTGACTTGAACATTGCCATAATAACATTATTTTAATAGCTGTTTCAACACAATACGTTCCATTAAAGTGATAGTCTGTGAGTTTAAATATTTGACAAATTTAATAGATTGCACTATAATTGAGTGAGTGGGTCTGCAATTTGATGTAGCATAAGTAATATTAAATAATAATTCTTTCCTGATCTCAGCAGCAGAATCCATGGTGCCATCACTTTGACCAATGAGATGAGCTTCCTGGGAACCGGCCAATCAGGAGGGGAGGGGGTGGGGGGGGGCTTCATTGTTCACTTCTGGAATTTGTCTCTCTCTCTCCTCGTTTTGCTAAATTAGGAGAGCAAGATTGATATGAAACTAAATGAGAAAATGAAGACTCAAATGTAAGTTTTTCACATTTTAAGTTAATACTGCTTTAGGTTGTGTTCGCTAAAAACGTGTAAAGACCTCGGCGATTTTGCGACACACTGTGGCTTCTTTCGATATTAATAGTTTGTCACATAATTTGGCGATCACTAATGTCACGGACTGAGTCTCCATTTGTGCTTTAATCGGGATTCCATTTGATTATAATTAGTCATGTTACCATCCTGACCAGTGCCTTCTGCTTTTGAAATACAAAAAAAGATCTCAGTGAGTCATGACTAAGGATAGCTCTGCTCTAACCGTCCCGCTGCTGCGCTGAATCCAGACTTTATTTCCAACGTGCCTCGGAGCAAGACAAGCCCAGTAGTGTCCGGCGGTCTCTGGTCTGGACTGTGTAATCTGTGACTGAAGCCTGTATTTACGAGAGCGGTGATTGTAGGGAGCACGGAGCGTTTGGACGGCCGCTGTCTGCCTCGGCGTCTGCGTCTCCTACAGCGAGCCTTGAAGACAAAACGTAAATAGAAATCAACTGTGCCGCCGCAAACTGGTTACTTTGCGGTGGTTTCATGTCAGATATCAGCACCAGTTAGCAATGCGGTCATTCTTCCGTTGCTAAAGGATGTGACCACAATATCCTACAATATCGCAATGAGGAAGTGACGCCATATCAATAATTACTGAAGTTTCCATTTGACTGAGATTTACATATTTTTGCAAACAGACAAACAGACAAAATAACCGAGAAAGAGGACACAAGTTCACTTTTAGTCTCGGTTTGGCCCTGATTTAGTGCGTTTTTAAAGGTGCACTATCTGAATGATCCTGTTTTTAAACTGAGAGAGTTGAGTGAAAGGTCTGTTAGCCCGTCACGAGCCAGACTGATCCTCCATGTTAAGAGATACATACATGCTGCATCCGAAACCAGTAATTGGTAAGAGTCTTACGCCAAACCGGATGTGCGTCAGCGTCTGCCATTATAAGATGCGTCCGAATTGGGCTTTCAGTTAGGAAGGAGTTAGGGAAAGTGGCTTGTATGCTAACTATCATAGCCACTTTAGCATAGGGACCTCTGATGCTAACTTACTGGCGATTAGGAGCTATGTGCCATCCCATAAGCCACTGCGCCAATCTCCCCACCCCCTCGCCCCACCCTCGAGTGATTCATGCGCAACCACTGTTGATTGACAGGTGCACATTTAATAATAATAATTTAGAAAAAAAAGATTCTGCACAAGCCAAACTTTATAAAAGTGACAAAATACATGTTAGAGTCACCGCAGCACAGTCACAGGGTTTTAAAGAGCCTCCTCAGTAAATGGACTGAAGGCAGTTTGTGCTTTTTGTTTTCATTTAGTAGAAACTTAAGCCACATGGGTAATTTGCATACTGTAGCTTTATGAAACTGCTGCTGAGATAAAATAAAGGGAAATGTGAAGGATCATTTGGATGTTTCTCTTTTTTTCACCTTAAATGTCTTTATTTGGACACTATGTTGTTGTTGGACAATATACAGTAGGTGGCGGTATCCGCTTTTGTTTGGCCTGCACTGAACTTTAAAGAAGAAGAAGAACAGCTGTTGGTGATGTCACTTCCCCTTCCCCTGGGTAAGGACGGTCGAATTGGGCAAATGCTGCTGAAGCTCTAGTTCACTAACTGCACAGAGATCTAACAGTTGACCCCATGAAAGGTTAAGGATTAGTTGCTAGTGTTAGTACTTAGAGGCTACAATTTGATGGTTTCGGATGCAGCAACAGTCTGGTAGTGTGCGATTTGAATTTCGCTGACTCCGGCAAAACCAAGGACGGGAGGCGGGAGTTAACAGTGCGCCATCTTCCGCACCAGGATATCCTGTAAAACACCTGTGCTCCTCCCGTAACCAAACAGTGAAGATGGCGGCCGCGACACAGTGATCTTTTACCAGTGCCCTTTCTTCTGTTTTAAATGAGCTGGACTTGTCCGTTAAAGCCGCTGCTCTGAGGGCTTTCACCGAACATTTACTCGACTGCACTACAAACAGTCACGGCATAGGACGTTCAACCTGCGATCGTTAGCCCCGCCTCGAGTCTTGATTTGGAAATCATGTCCGATTACCACAATTCCATACTGTCTTTATATGTGTCTATAAATACATACATAAAGTCAGTCTGGCTGTATGCCAAGCTACTGAGCTGTTTTTAGTTCTCAAAGACATTCCCATGCATATCCTGATTGTCCACGTGAGTTTTTAGTGGTAGGAGAAACTGCAATACCGGGAGGAAACCTACGCAGACACAAGGAGAACATGCAAACTACACACAGAAAGGCCCCCCACATTAGCTGTCTCCAAATGGACAGCTACTCTTCCTGGGGTCCGGTTCAAGCAATTACAATATTCACATCATGCAGTTAAATTGAAAAATGTACTTCACACGTACTATGTACTTCACATACAAACCTCTCCTCAGTTATACACATATGCACACATACATATAAAGAATTTAAATATACTGTATAGATATAGACATACACACACAACAGACTTAGGCTTCCATCTGAAAATGTCTTTTCAATAGTCTTTAAAAGAGAGCTTTGTTTCAGCCTGTTTAACAGCGTAACAGTGTTGATTGACAATCAAATGTTGCGCTTTTTTCCTCAAATCGTTACAACCCATAGTCCACTGCACCTCATGGTCCCTGTTCATCTGCTTTAAGTTTCTACCATGACTACCGTATTTTCCGGACTAAAGTCGCACTTTTTTCATAGTTTGGTTGGGCGTGCGACTTATACTCAGGTGCAACTTATATATCAAAATAATAATTTCACATTGTGTTATTTTCACACTGACAGCTGCTAGAGGGCGCTCTAGGCTTGTGTATCAATATCTGTTACTCCTGCACGGTTGTACAATGACAAATAAGCACGCACGCACTTACTGTACCACTGAAAATAAAAATAAAAACAGTAAAGTTTGGAGTGAGCAAGAAACGTGTAAGGGACTGTTGAAAAGCAGAGGTTACTCTTTGCAAATGGTTGCTTGAATAATGTGCTGCCGGGAGAGGCTTGTAAAAGGTGCAGTTACTCCTCACTGCACAGGTAGTTGCCAAGGCTGGTGCGACTTATAGTCCGAAAAATACGGTACATCTAATACTGCTATTGCTGCTACTCCTTACTACTACCATTACTAAAAAGGACAACGCTTTACCAGTTTCTCCAGTGATCAACATAACTTTGTGAAACTAAATGAATGAGAATTCCCTAGTGCTCAACTTAACTATATGTAACCATTGGCATCTCTTGATTTAAAGCTTCCCTCTCTCCAAAAGCACATTGTGCGCGCCTCTTTGTCCCCGCGCCTTTCATCTTTTCACGTCACCGGACTTTATTACTGGGTCACTCGGAGAGGACCTCACCTTTGTGTCTGTGTGCTGAACCCCAACTAAACTACACTCCTCAGGTAAAGATAACCCAGGTTCCCACAGTCCTCAAAGGCAACACTCACAGTCCGGACACATTCCTTCGGGCCTTTGCCTTTTGTCCACGCTCAAAGGTTCTCGACAGGGCTTCAGGAGTTTGGAAAAATGTCTAATTGGGATTGCGAAAATAAAAGATACATTTCCTGGCATGTTACTTGTGTTAAAAGTTTGTGACTCGCTGACCTATATCCCACCTCTCATCTTCAGAAAAAAAGCCACTATTCTTTGCATTTTCTGTGGGGATCCCGTTACGTCCCCGGCCTGTAATTAAGAATGGATTTGGGGGCTGCAGAGGTTTAAGGGGGAGATGGGCCGAGGAGGTAATTTGGCCCAAAAAGAAGCAGAGAGCGTGACCTGCTTTGTGTCACGGTTGAACCCTCTCCGCACAGACACAGGCCTCCGCCGGGCTGTGGGGCCGTGTGTGTGTGTGTGTGTGTGTGTGGTAACGGGAGGAAACTGTGGGAGAAAGGAAAGATATACTGAGATGTGAAGAAAACACATCTTGCAAAACTACTGCTGAAACGCTCCAATAATAACGAAACTGTCCTCCACGTTTGAAAGCCCCTCGATGGGAGCAACATCTGGGCACATTTGCCGAGTCCCTGCTCCATTTGGGTGAAATGGAGCTCCTTTTTCTCTATGGCAGTACACACAAAATCTCAGATCTTTTAAAGGGATATTTCGGGATTTTTGACATTGGGCCTCATTTCCTAGTTATCCAGAGTGTTGTTGATGTCTGGAGATATTTTTTTTCTTAAATTCATGCAGTTCTTATATTTGAAGAGTCTAGTGGCGCTAGGCTAATGCTAAAGCATTTCTATGGTATCAGTTAGCCTGCATTAAAACATTCTGACCCACTCCACAGTGCACCTGAGGTAAATCACTTATAACGCCAGACTAACCATATAAATGTCTGTGTTAATAGAATAATTTTTGAAATATAACTGACCTTGTATCACATGATTACCACATTTTGAGGGACTATTTTCTCGCAGATCACTCCGCCGCTGCGTTAGCTTACAGCCACGAAGCTGATGCTGCTCAAATATAAGTTATTTTAATGCAAATGGTTAAAGACATTTATATGATTAGTCTGGTGTTATAATGATTTACCTCAGGTGCACTGTGGAGTGGGTCAGACTGTTTTAATGCAGGCTAACTGTTACCGTAGAAATGCTTTAGCCTAGCATTAGCCTAGCACAACTAGACTCTTCAAATAGGAACTGCATGAATTAAGAAAAAATATCTCCAGACATCAACAACACTCTGGATAACTAGGAAATGAGGCCCAATGTCAAAAATCCCGAAATATCCCTTTAATGTTCCAAGCCAGTGTCAGAACCACATGGAAATGGCCAGTCTTGCTCACAAACACATCTGTCAAGGGAAACGGCCCGAGATTCACATTAACATTAGCGAAAGCAGCCAGTAGTTTATCTTGTGTTGAAGAAATTAACGTATGTATTTTGCTCTCACAACCTAGAAAACTACAACGTAAGTTATATCCTGCATCATAGGACTCTACACTCAAAAGTGCGTTCCACATGACACCATTGATTTGTTAGAACGCTTTTTATTGGTTAAAATAAAAGCTCATTTTCACTTTTTAAAACAAGAAAGTTTTTCTAAGGCCAATGCCGATATGCACCACCAATATTTTAAATTTTTAAAATGTCTTGTCTATAATCCTGTGTATGAAGCTTCTTAACTGCAAAGTGTCGAAGTGTTGAACCGTGACAGCAGGGGCGCTTTATTTGGGGCGTAGGGCTGATTTATTCAGGAGATCATGTTGAGAAGGTACTATTTAAAAGACGAAAAACTGCAGATTCCCAAAAAAAAAAGAAAAGGTAAGTCTCTGTCTCTGTGAAGGCTCTCACTCATCCAGGGAGTATCCATCTTAGAAAAGGTTAAATCAGGGGTGTCCAATCTTTTTCACCGAGGGCCGTATATTGAAATGTATAAGGCATGGAGGGCCACAGATCAGTGGACAATGCATTCTAACATTCAACTGCGTGTATTTAAGAGAGGTTTGAACCATTCCCCACACTTGTATTTAGGCTTGGAACCGTAATGCCAGCTAAGTCTCACAATAAATGTTATTTTTTGACGTTTAATTTGTGGAATTATTAAAATTGCTGGAAAATTACCATCTCTGGCGATGTGTGGCAATAAACAAGAAGCCTGAGGGCCACAACAATTAAATCATCAACTGGACTGGTTTGGGTAAAGTTGAGGACGTTTTGCTTCTAGTCAGAGAAGCTTCCCCTTAGCTATTCGGTCATAAAAGACAGAAAAGAAGCTTCTGTGACTAGAAGCGAAACGCCCTCAGCTTTACCTAAACCCAGTCCAGTTGATGATTTAACCTTTTCTACAATGAAAACTCTGCAGCATAAAGCATATAAAATGCAATCCGAGGTGTACACACTCGGATTGTCACGCAAAGTTTCTCAGCTTCCTGGGCCTAGGAGTTGTGGGCTGGAATCAGCTCTTTCCCATGTAAAAAAAGTAATCCAGCAGAGAAAGTAATCCGGAGCGTCGTGCCACTTGTTTTACTGTTCAGTCATAAGCAGCGTTTGGCTTAGTCAGGGTGAATCATGGGAAACGCGGTCCGCAAAGGTTAAACCACTTCACTCCTCGCAGTGGAAACAGCCCTGAGTAAATAAATAGAGTAATTACGGACGAGTTCATGGCAAGAGTCAGAGCCACATCAAGCGCTGCGCCGGTGTGCCAATGCGCTGTTGTTCTTCGCTCTTTGGCAATCGAAAACAAACTACTACGATGCTGGTCCAAAAAAAACACGTCATTCATTTCCCTTTTCTCCTTCGTTGTCCTCTCTCCTCCAGGCGGGTTCTGCCCTCCACCATGGCCGAGGTCTGGACAGCGGTGACCCGGGGCAGTGGGCGCGGCCGGGGCGTCCGGGTGGACTGGCACAAGCGCTGCCTGGCCCTGGAGATGCAGCTGCTGCGCTTCAGGCTGCAGGCCGGGAAGATCCGCGAGCTGCTGGCCGAGAAGGTGAGAAACGAAAGAGTCGTCATGAAACTGGGCACGAAACAGGGTAATGAAATGCAAAAGATAAATATGTATAGTTAAATGACTTGGCTTAATGGTCAATGCAGTAAAACAACACAACTGGGTACATTTAAGAGAGGTTTAACCATTCCCCACACCTTTATTTAGGCTTTGAACTTCATGCCAGAATTGTCTCACAATAGAAAGTTAGTTTTGATGTTTAATCATGTGGAATGATTAAAGGGATATTTCAGGGTTTTTGACATTGGCCTCATTTCCTAGTTATCCAGAGTGTTGTTGATGTCTGGAGATTGTTTTTTCTTAAATTCCATGCAGTTCTTATATTTGAAGAGTCTAGTGGCGCTAGGCTAGGGCAAGGCTAAAGCATATCTATGGTAACAGTTAGCCTGCATTAAAAAACAGTCTGACCCACTCCACAGTGCACCTGAGGTAAATCACTTATAACACCAGACTAACCATATAAATGTCTGTGTCGATAGAATAATTTTAACCATTTTGCATTTAAAATAAACTTATATTTGAGCAGCATCAGCTTCGTGGCTGTAAGCTAACGCAGCGGCGGAGTGATCTGCGAGAAAATAGTCCCTCAAAATGCGGTAATTCATGTGATACAAGGTCAGTTATATTTCAAAAATTCTTCTATTAACACAGACATTTATATGGTTAGTCTGGTGTTATAAGTGATTTGCCTCAGGTGCACTGTGGAGTGGGTCAGACTGTTTTTAATGCAGGCTAACTGATACCATAGAAATGCTTTAGCTAGCGCCACTAAGCTCTTCAAATAATAAGAACTGCATGAATTTAAGAAAAAATATCTCCAGACATCAACAACACTCTGGATAACTAGGAAATGAGGCCCAATGTCAAAAATCCCGAACTATCCCTTTAAACTTGCTGAAAAAAGTGCCATCATCAGCGAAGTGTGCCAATTCCAACAAGAAGCCTGGGCGCTGATTCACTGATAGAGTTGTGCGACACTGGTGCGTTCTGTGCTAAACGTTACTCGTGTTCGTGAGTGTTCCTTCCGCTGCAGGCTGAAGTCATTAAGAGCAGTGATTCAGTTCCACAGGCAGGTGAAGGCGTCTGTGTTTACGACTGTGGAGATGGGTCTGGAAACATCTGTCCACTCAGTCTGCGTCGGCCGCTAATAAAACGCGCGCAGGTTTGAATCATTCGTCAGTTCACCGGAATAAACTGGAGCTCGAGCTGCTCGTTTTGCACAAGGGAAAACACTTGGTAAATGACCCCCTGACTGAGTGGTCTGGATGGGTTGGATCTGGGGTGTCGAACTCGTTTTGGGTTGTGGGATGAAATTCAGCCCCCACGGTGGGTCGTGGGCTGCATATATTGTAAAGGACTGTGGCCTAATAAATAACAATGGCTACACTTATTGCGCTTTTTCAGCCTGTGTCACACATTTCTCAAAGTGCTACATAAAGTCATTATCATTCACACTCAATGGCAGTAACTTACTATTGTAGCCACAGCCGCCTGGGGTAGGCTGACGATTTACCACATGGCTATAATACGCTGTTTATATCCTGATCTCTTATTATGTCAGTGCCTCTGCTGGACACGTGTGGAATCCTTTCCTTTTTTAATTTTAAGCTGCCCCTAGTGGCTGGAGTGAGCATCTGGTTATTTCTTTTTTACTTTTTACTTACTTTTTTGTACTTTTTTTGTTGAAAATACTCATAAATTCATGCTCCACAAGGCCACATTAAATCATGATGCGGCCCGCGAGATGTGAGGCCTTGTGTTTGACACCTGTGGGTTAATAAATTTAAATAAATACAAAATTATAGTGTACATATACAGAAAGCAGCTTTAGTAACAGATAGCTTATCAGCTAAACCCTACGAATTTCTTCTTCTGAGACACTAAAGAGCACCAAGAGCCCCCCACAGCTGCAGCACAGTGGAGACGTCACAAGAGGAGCTACAGGAAAGGGACAAACGAGGAGGTATCCGGGCAAGACTCACAGCTAAGCCACACATGCCTTCTATTGTTCTGGCTAATGTACGTTCACTGGAGAATAAAACAGATGAACTGCTAAGCTCTTCCCAGAAAATGGTGAAAGACTGTTGCGGCGCGGAGGGAGTTGCGCAGGAGGAAGAGGAAGGAGGAGAGCTGACCAGTGCAGGACACCACGCTCTGAAACAGGGACAAACCCAGAAGGCACTGCACTGTTTCAGAGGAGTACTGAAGGCAGCCGGCCGGGTTTCCCTCCAGTGCTATGGTTTCCCTGACCTCTAAGTGGCGGCGTGGCTCAGTCGCAGCGGCTCAGGACTAAAACTGAACACAATTTAGTTGCACATACAATGACAAACTGTGAAGGTTAAGTGCAGAGCCACATTCCCTGCTGCTGTCTGTGTTATTGACTTAGTCCGTCCTCCACGTGTTACTGCTGTTTGGAGAGAACGGCTTCACGGTCCGACACTCTCCTCGCCCATCAGGAGGAGCGCTTTAGACACTGACCCACTTTGGAATGGAAAAACATCATGGCAGCTCCTCTGTGACGTGCCGCTGGTCTCCCCTGTCCGGGACTTACCCACATGGGATTTCTTGGCAAGTGTCTAATGTTTCATCAAATTAAGTTCATTCATTATTTTAACCCTGTGTATCTTTGCAGTAGAAAACCTCTATGTACCATTAGGGCAGACTTTTTTTCCCCCAAATAATCTTTTCTGCGCAATACATTTAAATTGTCAAAAAAACCTGAAAAGTGATCGTCAATTCATCAGTAAAATAGCACTCAAAATGGCGTCTTTTTATGTCAGGAAAAAAAATACTCACAAAAATTCATATGAGATTTTAGAGTCTCAAGGCAAGCGATCAATTTGTGGTTATAATGGAAGTCAATGGGCATAGAATCCACTAACGATGGGAAGTAAACTTACAAATCGAGTGTTAATGGCTAAGCAAATACTATTCACCAGAAAAGCGTTCACTTATTAAAAATTTGGTAAAGGGAACATTGACGAGAAGACCAGAGCCGGTTTTTCCTATACGCAAACTACGCAAGGTGCGTAGGCCCCCGCAGCCGGAAGGCCCCGCATCTCCGTCAAACTACGGTGTTTTTTCATTTATAATCAACGCGTTGTACGGGGACAGGCTCTCTGACAGCGCGCACACTCCTCTACTTTGGCACATAAAACACCTAAACGCAGCAGTCCTGCTGAAGTGGATGAGCACTTCAGCAGCGAGTCACCGTCACCACCGAGCGCGAGTGCTTCTCCCTTCGCGTCCCCGCTAGCTGTCTGTCTGTCTCCGGTGCTCACGTCGCCTCTGTGTGCCTGCATGTCACCCGTGTCCCGGGTGCTGCTCTCATGTTTTCTCTGCGCGGACTCGGGGGCTGCATTGCCCACCTCATTTAAACTCTCTCTTATTGTCTCTAGCGGAGAATCAGGACAGTCGTAAACGAGACGAGAGTAAAGTCGTTCTACGTGACGTGGCCTGGTCAAAGAGGAGTTGAATGAGCACAGTTTACTTATAGTAACTCTGGTTCGCTTAATGTGCACAGTCTAAAACTAATTGGAACTACTCACAGGCTAATTCTCAGTAGTAAGACCGTCAGGTGCAGGTTTTAGTTAGTTTTAAATCAGCGGTTCCCAAACTGTGGGTCAAGGACAAAGGTGAGAGAATGGGACATTGCCATTTACCATTTAAAAGTGGGGGAAATAGACTAGTAGTAGTCCTGAATCCCAGTCTTGCAGTGGCTTAGTGGTTTCACACAGTGGGGCAGGCCTGAATTGAGGTCATTATGTTCCACTTCTGCCCTGCACTACTGCACAGTGGAACTGTTTATTTGTTTTATTTTTTTTTTTAACCAGGAAAGTCCCACTGAGATTAAGAATCTCTTTTTCAGGGGAGTCCTTGCCCCAGAGGGGAAACTATTGTACATGTTTTTAGTGGTAGGGGAAACCAGAGTACCCGGAGGAAACCTACACAGACACAGGGAAACATGCAAACTCCACACAGAAAGGACCCGTCCAGGTGGGAATCGAACCTGGGACCTTCTACTTTGAAGCACGAGCACTAACCGCTGCGCTACCATGACAGGTTCGCGCTTCGTCGAATAGCCATGGGATGCGTAGGTACTGTAGGGCCCCGTGTTGATTTTTGCTTAGGGCCCCAGAAGGGCCAGCACCGGCTCTGGAGAAGACTGACATGCGATCAGCTTAATGTACACAAGAAGTTAGCAGGTTTTATGCCAAAGACCCAGCTTTTGTTTTAACCATTCAGACTGAGAGATTGGTGCTCCTATGGACAATGCTGAAAGGTACTAAATGTATACCCAACCCAACTTCATCTAATCTTTAATCTTGTATCTGTACTAAAGCTAAACAGTGAGTTATCTAAAAAAAAAAGGTCCATCCAGCAGGAGATGGTTCACTGTCTTTAGGTAAGGCTCGTGTTATCTTCAGTTTATCTCCTCATTTATCAGGCTTTAAGATTCCTACCTAAAACGGAGGAACCCCCCCGCAAGCCCCGACACTTCACACATTTTCTTGTTTGCTCGTCACACGGCTCAAACTATGGTATATAAGATGTTCGAACTAAATCGTTTCACTCATGTTAAGGTTAGGGTCGGGTTGCAAAATACCGGGAATTTTTAACGTTCGACATTTTCCAAGGAATTAATAGAATTTATGGGAATTTACGGGAATTAATGGGAATAAACAGGGAATTGCCACAACTGAAGCTTGCTCCTTTTACAGACAGAGATGAAAAGTAAAACAAAAAAAATCATCTTCGTCATGTTTGAAGAGCCATCATGACATGAAACTTTGTCCCACCATTTATAGAAAGAGTATTAAGCAGAGTTTAGGTTTATTAGGTCCTGTATATTTAGTCAACGGAATCTTAAATCCGTTTAGTCAAGTTTATATTATTGTATTCAAACAATTGAATTATATTTACTGCTTCATGGAGTGTTTGCCACATGAAAAAGGTGCAGACCTGTTCCTTTGGCAGTGAATTTAAAGTTACACCACATGACATTTTCTGCGTCATCAGTTTTGTATTGCTGGAAACAGTATAATCCATAATGTTACGCAGTGTACCTTTAAATGATAGGAGCCCCCTTCAAAACGCCATCTCATGAAGTTCATTTATCGAATGGAACGCGTCCTTGCGTTTATTTTTTCCATTTTAGTCACATTAGTCTATAGCGTAACTGATTGTTGGTCTATATTGGGTGTTGCTGACAGCCAGGGGCCTTAAGTGCTAAGTGAGTCGGACTTAGAGTTTACTTTAGCCCCTGACAGATGGAGGAGGCCCACATAACTGCGGACTCAGCACTTCGGGCTTAATAATGAATCCAGACGCACACGCGGACGGGAATAGATACTAGCGTCTGCGTTTTGACTCGAAGATTTAGGCGTTACGATGTTGAGAAGGTGCGACGCGATTGTTGCTTTTGACACGTGAAAGTCTAAAAGTTCAGGTTTTGAGTTTCATGTGTCTCTGATCTCAACCATTTCTTCCTTTCTTTTGCACAAAGTTAAAAAGGCCTTTTAGTTTATTTCACAGACTGACCCATTGCTCTGGTTTCAATCTTAAAGGAGACATACATGCAAAATTCACTTTATTTTAGCCTTTAATTAGGTTATAACGCTGCTCCCTCATCAAAAACATATCTGTAATGCTATTAAGCTTCTTTCGCACTGTTTTAGTCATCCTATTCACTTAAGTCGTTTCTTCTTCTACTGCCGAGGCGCACCGATTTGTGTTTTCTTGAGTTTGTTGCATCATAGAAGGAAACATAATCCATCCTTCCATAATCAATCAATCTGAAATCCTCACCAGCCTAGTCTCTCACTCCTTTCTGTCTTTCTTTACATAGGCATCATTTTGTATTTTAAAACGTAGAAAAACAATGAGAATATACCAAGAAGAAGAAGAAGAAGAAAAAGAAAAAGAAGAGGAAAAGAAAAAGAAGAAAAAGAAAAAAAAGAAGAAAAGAAAAAGAAAAGAAAAAGAAAAAGAAGAAAAAGAAGAAAAGAAAGAAAAGAAAAAGAAAAGAAAAAGAAGAAAAGAAGAAAGAAGAAAAAGAAAGAAAAAGAAAGAAGAAAAGAAAAAGAAAAAGAAAAAGAAGAAAAGAAAGAAAAAAAAGAAGAAAAGAAGAAAAGAAAAAGAAAAGAAGAAGAAGAAGAAGAAAAAGAAAAAGAAAGAAAAGAAAAAAAAGAAAAAGAAGAAGAAAAAGAAAAGAAAGAAAAGAAGAAGAAAAAAAAAGAAAGAAGAAGAAGAAGAAGAAAAAGAAGAAGAAAAAAAAGAAAAAGAAAAAAAAGAAAAGAAAAAGAAGAAAAGAAGAAAAGAAGAAGAAAAAAGAAGAAAAAAAGAAGAAGAAAAAAAAGAAAAAGAAGAAGAAGAAGAAAAAAAAGAAAAAAAGAAAAAAAAAAAAAAAAAAAAAAAAAAAAAAAAGAAAAGAAAGAAGAAAAAAAGAAAAAAGAAAGAAAAAAAAGAAAAAGAAAAGAAGAAGAAGAATAACTTAATTTATATAGACCATTATTTATGAGACCATTTGAGAAAGCTGTTAGACTCTTTGAGGAAATAGAAATTCCCGGCCTCAGTGTATTGAACATAAAAAGTTGATGTAAACTTTAAATGAGAAACATCACATTATCAAATCTCCAGCAAACGAAGCTTCCTTCCGAGGGGCTTTGCCTTGACGTAAGTGTCTCCTTTCGCTTATGTCTCCGCTTCCATTGACCGATCACTTGTGTCCAACGCCAGGGCTCGTCACTCTTCACACTAACCAATGTCACCGACTTATTCACATTCACTTCAGCCACGAATTCTCCATAAGCACTTGCTTGGTATTCACGGCTATAGACTCATTTTGACTTGTGTCGTTGACCTGTACTCAGCATCGCCGTCGTTTTCTGCTCTCGCTAAGGCCGGAGCTAATCTATGCAATGTGGAATCAGAGAGGACTTCATGGCTTCAAAGCTACGGAAAGTGGAGAGTTTGAATTGAAATCTCACTCGGAAAGATTGCAATTATTTTCGGCTGTGCAAAAAAACCTCTTTATTCTTGTTCTGAAATGATTGTAGTGGCAAAGCTTGTGGACTTGTGTGACTGGACTGTTCAAAAGAATGACCTCTCTTCAGTCAGTTTGAGAGAAATGTTGGACCACACTTTCCTTGATAGACGTGGAGAGTGTAGTTGAAGGATGGAGCGCCTTTGAAATCAGAAGCTTGAACAAGGCTGACGTAGGCCTGACCTCACATACCGGCATTCTTCCACCAGCAGCAGCAGCAGCAGCAGCAGTTGTAGTAGGAGTAGTAGTAGTAGTAGAGTAATAGAGTAGTAGTAGTAGTAGAAAACAAATTGCACATAGTTGTTGTATAATGACAATAAAAGTTCCTTACTACACCGACATTTCACTAACCTGTTACAATAAACTGGTCTGATAGAGGTTACAACGCCTCCCCATCAATTGTTTTGTAGGTGTTCTGGTGAGAGGGGTCCGTCAGCAGTGAAAACCTTCCAAACCTTTGATTTTGGAGCGTCCTAGAGACCACCGTGATCCAAAGTAAAGGCGCAATGCTGACCACTCGCACAGCCGCTGGGTCACTACAACGTCAAACACGCACAAATATCAATGTCCACACTATTCCCTATATACTGCACTATATAGTGGTCACGCCATTTTGTAGGGGTGCCCGAATGTCCAGAGAGAAAAAAGTAGTGCACTCAAAATTTCCCACAATGCATTCTGAAAAGTAGTGAGCAGCGGTGGTCACTACATGGGTCGATATTGACCACAATGCATTGCGAGAGTCGGAGAAGAACGACAGCGACAGGTCTTTGAACTAAACAACATGACTGAATGAATCAGCTGTTTCAATCGCGTGCTGCGTATTTCTCATGAATAAACGACTTGAATATAAACGGTTACGGTGAAAAATGCTAACGTTAGCTGCTAACCTTTAGCTCGAGCTGTTAAATGACCGATAGCTTCCTCTCTCGGACAAAAAGGCTTTATTTTTGTAAAATCCATGTTAAATAAACGTATCTGACTCGTATTTATCCATAATTAGTCCACTGTCTCATGAGTTTGGTCCGGTCTTTATCGCAGAAATACATTATTCCCGGAGTTTAGCGAACTTTAGCAGATGTAGTGCACAGGGCTCTGACCTACTTTCTGCGCATCTTTGAGCTAACGCTGGAGTGATTTATTTATTTATTTTTCTTTCTGTGATGATAGTTTTAATTTTGAAAGTAAAATAAAACGCCTGTAAAAGTGCCAAAACTAATAATACACTCAAGACACTCAGGTCGCCTCACAACAACAAGTAAATTAACATCAACAATTAAAAACAGTTCAAATACAATGTTAAAACAGCATGAATAAAAAGGACGATGCAGTTGTGGTCACAGTGAGTAGGCTTGTCTAAACAGATGAGTTTTGAAATGTCCTTCTGTCCAGAAAACTGTCTTTCTGTTTCATAAAATAATGTTTGTAACAATAAATCAATTCTGATTTTTTTATTTATTTGCACGCCGCAGTGCACATGACATCACGCAGCTCAGAGAAAGTAGCTTCTGTTCAAATCGCCAACAGAATCAGTGGACTATATAGTCTACTATATAGTGCGGGCCTATGTAGTGAATGAGGGTTAGGACTAGGGTGGACATTCGGACACAGCCTAACTTTTTTTTTTCACCTAAAAAGTTGAATAATGCACATTTAAACATGCACCATTTGTAATGCCATCCTGCGCTTTTGAACGTTGGTCAAAGTCTCGGTGTTTACTCATTACTAGTTTACTTGGAGGTGGGAGGAGCATGTCCATTTAAAACCATGTAAAACCTTTAAAATAAGGCAAGCGTCTATAAGGCAAGGCAAGGCAAGTTTATTGTAGAGCACAATTCATACACGAGGCAATTCAAAGTGCTTCACAGTTGCAGAAAAAATTACAAGAAAACAGTTAAAATCAATCAATAAAACATCAACATAAGTTAATCAATGACAGTAAAAGGCAAGAGTGCAGATAAAATACTTTCAGTTTTCATATGCACGGGTAAAAAGAGCTGTTTCAGCCTGGATTTGAACATTGTCAGAGTTGAGGCCTGTCTCACATCCTCATGAAGACTGTTCCAGATTTAGCTGCATGAACTGAAACGCAGCCTCACCGTGTTTATTATTGACTCTGGGAACACCAGGAGACCCCTCCCTGAAGTTCTCAGGGCCCGAGATGGTTCATACGGCTCTAACATGTCAGAGATGTACTTTGGTGCTAAACCATGAAAAGACTTGTACACAAGCAGAGCTGTTTTAAATTCTATTCTCTGAGTGACAGGAAGCCAGTGCAGAGACCGGAGCACTGGACTAATGTGGTCGTATTTCCTGGTTTTGACAGGACTCGAGCAGCAGCGTTCTGGATGATCTGCAGCTCTAACAGCTCGTTTAGAAAGGCCAGTGAGCAGCCGTTACAGTAGTCTAACCTGCTAGAGACAAATGCATGGATGAGTCTCTCTAAGTCTGGTTTTGACACTATTCCTCTGATCTTAGCAATGTTCTTCAGATGGTAAAAGCTGATGATGTTATTGCTTTGATGTGGCTGTTTAAGTTCAGGTCTGAGTCCATGATTACTCCTAGATTTCTAACCTGATTTTTTGGTTTTAGAGCGAGAGACTCAAGGTGACTGATAACACTTTGTCTTTGTGTCTGTGGGCCAAAGACAATGATCTCAGTTTTGTCTGAATTTAGTTGGAGAAGTTGTTTTGCATCCACAAACTGATCTGTTCGATGCAGTGACAGAGTGTATCTACAGGCCCATGTTCACCTGCCGTCAGTGACACGTAGATCTGAGTGTCATCTATAAATCTGTAAATATCTGATAACTATCAAATCCAAAATGTAATAGTAGTTTTTCCAGACATTTGTCCAGCCCTGTTGTGATATTGGACACACTAGGGCTGTCACGATAATACTATATCGACTTATCGCGCAATATTTATCATCTGTATGGTTATGTGCATTTTCCTGTTTTTGTTTTTGTTTGTAACACTTTTTTTTAACAGGGTTTATACAGGTTGTATATTTTTAATGCCCAATAGAATGTTTTTAATGCCACAAATGCATTTATAATATCTTAAGACTTAAGACATTAGATCAAGCAGAGGACAGAATTGAAATTTGGATATTTTAAATAACTTTGACAGGTCGGGTCACTTTTGAGGAAAACAATTAGTAAAATGGACAATTAAAGTGCAGAAACACAAGCTTCATAGCTTGGTCTCTCACTCACGTTTCGTCTTAAAAGCTTTAAAATGGATTTCCCAGTCATTGTACTCAAACAGTCCGACTTGTGCTGGACTAATCTCCTGAAGTTCTCCCATTTTGTATGTGAGATTACGGAGGATTAGGACTTCCTCCCTCTCTGCGGCGGAGCTGGTGGTCTGCTTTTGTCACCGCCTCAGCGTCAGTCCATTCTCCAGGAGCAAACAATGGACACACAGTGGTCAAGAAATGTTCTCGGCTTAGCATTTTCCCGTCGACCACCTCTCAACCTGCTTGATCTCCGCGAGAAAAAAGTTTGCGTATTTTGATGTTTTTCTATAATTTATGTATTTATTTTTTTTCAGATGCAAGAGTTGGAGCAGAGGGTCATTGAAGCCGATCAGAGAGCTGAGAACGCGGAGAAACAGGTACAAAACATGTATATTATCAGATTTAGTTACAGTTATTGAAGTACTTAAAATACACTGCCTTACCAAAAAAGACACACAAGAAAAGTGTCCACCTTAATTTAAATAACTGTTCTGATCTGGGGCCGCTGCAGTTGGTCAGGTCTAGGTTCAGCAACATCCCTGAACATCCTGAATGACCAGGTCATTGCATCAATGGATTTCTTTTCCCCTGATGGCACGAGCATATTCCAAGATGACAATGGCAGGATTTATTAGGCTCACATTGTGAATTGCAGTTCAGGGATAGGGCTGGGTACAAGGGATGGGCAATACCACATTTTTGGAATCGATACGATACCGATATTTTTGGGGTCATATTTGTCGATACTGATACTGGTAATTTCACATGGGTGAATGTGTTTCAATCAATATACATTTCTAAAACTGATTATTTTTATAATTATAGGTCAATTAAAATTATGTTACTTTAACTGGTTAATTAAACAATGCTAATGTGCAATTAAAGCAGTACTAAGTAACTCTTGCCCCTAGAGGCCATAAGCGCAACTGCAGGTGTCTTAGCAAGTTACGATTTTTAACTTATTAAATGTCTTGGAGAGTAAATACTACGCTGACAGAAAAGGTGAAGGAGAGAGGGGTGTTGTACATCCAGTTATACAATGGGAATATTTTTTTCACTCAAACTTGGCTGTAAATACTGTTTAAAGTGACGCTAGCCTGCAGTTAGCTTTGCCCGTTAGCCTGTTAGCTTCTTCTTCGTGGTTACATTAGTGTGTATTGGTTGCTCCGCCCCGGTGGCAGTCAAGTTGCAAGCATGGTTTTCTGGCCAGAGACACCAGGGGGAGATGAAAGACCCCCAATCATCCCATTAACACTTGTATTACCCCCACAGGGACTATGGAAAGGATTTATTAAGGTAACACGTTACTTAGTACTGCTTTAAATACATAAACAAAGTTTAAAATGAATACTTAAATGACAACAGAACCTACATGTAAACCAGAATGATATGAACGGCTCAGTTCAATCCTCTGCTGCTGTGAACTGTTTTGGCTCAGAACAAAAATATAAATCATCCTTTGTGTTTATAATTGCTGCCACGCCTTCTTTTACATATGCAAATTAGTATCAATACTTTATGCCCAATATCGATACTTAAAAAGTAGCCATTCCTACTAGGTACCGTTAAATCTTTTGATACCGCTACTTTAACTGTACGTTTTCCGATACCTACAAAGACATTTGTCATCTACAACCATAAACACAACAATAATGGTCATTTTTTCCATAAAAGACTGTTTCTTAAGAATTTGTATCATTCCTTTAAGCTGAAACAACTTCCTTTAATGCTGTTTTCAGTATCTGCTTTGATACTTTATTTTTTCTGAATACATACTGTTATTGTTTAACCATACCCAGCCCAATCAGAGAGCATGAGACGTAAGTTTCACACATACAGTATTTGGATGGCCACCACAGAGTCCAGATCTTAACCCCTTTGAGAATCTTTGGGATGTGCTGGAAAAGGCTTTGCGCAGTGGTCACACTCTCCCATCGTCAACACAAGATCTTGATGAAAAGTTAATGCAACACTGGCTCTTTTGACATTTCAGAAGCTTATTGAAGCAAAGCCACAGCGACTACATGCCTACTTTATTTGGAAAGTAATGACACTTCACTAGTTTTACCGCATAATTTTGTCCAATGGTCAAAAAGACATTCTACTGCAGTTTCTACACAATTTCTGTTCCAAGTTGCACGTTGTGTCCAATTACTAATTCCTCTTTGTTGTGGAATGTTTGCAATCTTAAAACATGAAAGATGCACAGATATTGCATTTGAGGCTTATAAGTGAATGAAATGGCGTTAAAGATTTCTGAGAGTTTTCAAGTTCTGGACAAGATGGTTTATATAAGCTTCTGCATTTTAATCCACATCTGCTTGCTGAATTGCTAATTAGAGGCCATTAGGCTTAGCTCATGTGTAGGTGGTAATTTTATGGAGTCTGCACTTCAATAGCGTCAAATACCTGAGAGCTACATCGCCCCCTCGCAAGTGCGTCCTCCCCTCCTGCGGGCGGACACCGGCATAATAGGCTGACTTTTGCGTTTGACCTAATTTATGCGTTCCCAGATTCACGTCATGGAGGAAAAACTCAAGTCCGCCAACGTCCAGACCAGCGAATCGGAAAGCTCCCTGTACAGGACGCACCAGGAACTAACCAATCAGCTCCAAGAGAAGGCCACGGAGATAACCAGATTAGAAGCTCAGCTGGAAAAACAGGTAAAAGGAAGCAAAGGATGTTCAACGAGACGCCTTTTGTTTGTGCCCTTTCTCCAGTGGTAATATCGACAACTCATTTTAATCTTGATTTAGTAATAGTCTTTGGCAAATATGTTTTGTTAAGGGGGACATTATTTTTTCATTTTCAGTTTTGGGCCAATTTGCTTTTTTAACACATAAACTTTAACCAGGAAACAAACAAAACATTACAATTATTGCACTGGCTCTATGTTTCTCCATATGTTTACATGGAAATTGCAATTTCAAGAGCCATTTTCTCGAAATGCATTTCATCACATTGTGGCGACAGTATCTTCACATCAGTAGCACCTATAGACTTGTCAGAGGATTTTTAATATCTAATTCCGAGCCTGATTTGCTTTTTTTTTTTAAAACAAGTTTCAATTTACAGATTTTTCCCACGAAACAAACAACTTAACAAGATATCCAAAATCCCTCTGAAAAAGTCTTTGTAACAAAGATGTCAACAAATAAACCATCAATTTAAACCTGGCTCCATCCATTATTAAGCTTTCGTCGCCGAAAACATGTGGAATTTTGGGCATTTTAGGCACAGAAGGCCTTATTTTTATATGACAACATAACATAACCTAAAACTACATTAAAAAAACATTATTTTTCCTCATATTTATGTCAGTAACCTACAGCAAATTTCAAATCGATAGCTCTAAAGAAAAATTAAATAAACTATTAAGCTGCAGTGTCTCGCAACTTCTAGCAAGATAAGGCAGACTATTTTTGCCGTACAGATAGATACAGACGTCACCTTTCGTCATCTTCGAAGCAGCCACAAGGGGAAAACAAAAAGAGGAAAAAATAACTTTCTTCCATTCCTCCCCCATTACTTTAACAAATGCTGAAATATGAATATAATTTTCTAGTAAATAAAGATACAGAGACATGGAGAGGAGCTGAGTGGTTCAACAGCCAGTAAATACTTTAAAAACAGTCAGTGCTAACAAGGAAGCTATGCTGCTGGTTTCATGCTACGTCATGCTAATGTTAGCAAAGCGATGCTAACAAGTGCCGTTTTTCGCTTCTACTGAATTTGCAGTGAAAAAAACATCCATTTGGACCCGATTTTGACTTTACTTTATTGATGTGTGATGAATATGTAAGACGTGTTGTTGTCTGCATCTATATTTGTCTGCGTTGACCCATCAGCAGTAGGGTTGCCACCTATGTCTGACAGAAAACCTGGACATTTCGGCAACCCAATCAACCATTTTGCTTACAAGCAGTGGCGCCCTTCACACCTAACCCAAGACAAAAATGACCCTTCTAAAGCGAATTGGACATAACCTTGTGATGGAGCTATATTGGTTTTGCTTTAAGTATTTACTTTGTGGTTAATGTCCAGTGGTGGAAAGAGGACAGAAAATTTGTACTTACGTAAAAGTACAATTACATGGCTGACATTTACTCAATTACAAGTACAGAGTGAAGTATTAGTAACTTCACTCTTCATTCAACTGCTCTAAATTGTTATCTCTAACAAGAATATCATTGCACAGATTAATTCAAAAATACATACTGTAGAATGAGGTGAAAATGCGTTGTTATATTGAGATGCTAATGTTACTCACGTGGGAGAGCTAGCTCCTGTAAACTCCTCCATATATGTTCTGTGCCTGATTACTGACGCATATGTGTCCTAGTGTTTGTAAGACCGTCTCCTCGCGTTGTCGATAGTACAGTCTCTCTTTCCCCGCGTAAAACAAACAGAGCCACGCTGAGTCATAGAAGCGGACGCACGTGCGCACGGCCAAAGAGCGAGGGAGGAGGCGGGACGTGCGCCAGAACAGCCAATGTCAGCCTCGCTCTCTTTGAGCTCTGGCCAATCAGAGCAGGGAGCTGCTCTGTGTGGGGCGATCAGCGGAGAAGAGAGAGAGACGGTGGAGGACTGCGCTGTAGTAGTGTCCCGGAGAATATTTTATTCCCCGGGACAGACCATTAAAAGAAGGACAATCAGGTAAAACCGGGACAGGTGGCAACACTAATCAGCAGTGGTGGCCAAAGTACTTGATTTCATTACTTGTGTAAAAGTACATATACTACCGGTCAAATATTACTCCTATAATAGTAAAGTTATGTCAGTTATGAGGTTATTGAGGTTATTACTTAAGTGAAAGTACTGAAGTATTTGCTGTAGAAAATACTTACTCAATATTTAAAGAGGAAAAGTAAATCCGTCTATGACATCTGTTTAAATGAGTGTTAATAATTTGATAATTTTAAAAACTCATAAATTGTGCCCAAATTCACCCTCTGTACGGCAACATGATTGGGACAAATCTTTATTCCTTGTCGTAGGTTAGTGGCATTTGACTCTACATCTCCACAGCGCCACCTACTGTTCTGGAGGGTGCATTATCTGGCTTTTAAAATGAATAAAGCACATGACCATGCCTTTTTTAGAAATGTAATTGAGAATAAAGTATTATATTTATCTTTCAAATGTAGCAGTAATAAGGTTGAATCAATAATACTGCACAAATAAAGTACAGATCCTCAAAAAGAACAGTTGGCGGCCGTAGTGCAGCGCCTGGGCACACATCTCCAGACCTTTAGTTTGGTTAGGAGGAGTATCCAGCTGGAGGTTAAGATTGTCGTACATGATTTGGGGGAAACCAGAATATCCTGAGGGAACCCACAATGCAAACGCCGCACAATAAGGCCAAGTGGTTGAACCCGAGACCTCTTTGCTTTGCGGCAAGAGCGCTAACCTCTCGGTCTAGTTTTTAAATCCATAAAACATCTGTAAGGACACGTCTCGGCTCTCTGTGTCTTCTGCAGGTTGTGGTGAGGGCCCAGGAGGCAAAGATCATCGAAGAAAAGGCGGCAAAGATTAAAGACTGGGTGACCCTGAAGCTTCGGGAGGTAAGAGGAGACACACGGAACGGGGCAAAGGATTGTGGGAAAGCCCTGGTTTTGGCTCAGAGACATCAGTATGAGTTACTGTAAATCCTAAAAACAAGAGGAATGCCACAAGACTGAATTACAAGTTGCACCGATGACGTAACGGGAATTTAAGCTACAGGGCATTGTGATCTTTGAGATGTCAGGCAATATCACTGTCTGCAAGTAGACCAGAAATGACGCCTAGGCACATTTGGCAACTACTGGAGGAAACTAGATCGCTGACCTCATCTATTTTTCCTCATTTTTCTGTTTCTAGATGGAGCAGGAAAACCAGCATCTGAAAGTGGCCAATCAGAGACAGTCAGAGCAAATAGTCTCACTACAAGGCAAGCTACAAAGTAAGTCGGGCCTCAGCATGTTCTTCCTGTGTCTGGATGGGATCCCTCTAAGTACTATGTTTTTTTTTTTTTATTGAGTTTTTATTTCGAGCTAAGGCACAAAATCCAAGAAAAAACAGAAAATATATATACACATAAAAGAAAAAACAAAAAAGAAAATAATATACATTCTAACTCGAAAAGGAGTGGGAAGAAGACAAGCTTATTGACTCCACCCCTGTTCATAGACCCAAACAACAACAACTAACAACACTGCATATTTCCTACCATCTTACAATACAACTATCAACCGAGTTGGTTACATTTCAACAGATGCCATACTGCATTATACCAGGTCAACATTCACAGTATCTCACACGCTACAACCAGTGTATTATTTCTGTTTCCCATACCGAATTCATTACCATGTTGGCATTATCGTTATTCATCATCACCATTACAAACCATATAACATTACTCTGTATCAAAGTGTTTGATGATACATAACATACTCCACATTTATTCATGAAAGGTACAGTAATCGCAGACCGATTGATGCTCATGATGTTCAGTGAAGGTTCTTGAGTCATCTTCTGTACTCAGTAGTTGAAGTGTCTGAACGTTTCGCCTCTCATCCAAAAGGCTTCGTCAGCGCACTAAGGTTCAGCTCAGCACGCAGCTCAGATAAAGACCACAGGGAGGACTTCAGCTTGGCTTAGTCCCTACCCTCTATCAACAGCTACTCTCACCTGGAAGTAAACATCTTTGTAATTATAATAGCTGAAGTCCTCCCTGTGGTCTTTATCTGAGCTGCGAGCTGAGCTGAATCTTAGTGCGCTGACGAAGCCTTTTGGATGAGAGGCGAAACGTTAGACACTTCAACTACAGAGTACAGAAGACGACTCAAGAACCTTCATTGAAGATGGACAACGCCTGTATGACTGAGAGCCTACAGAGACATCTAAGTACTATGGTTAAACATACACATTAGGGTAGACATTCTCCTCCTGAGCAAACCTGGAGATTGGGACTAGCATTTTATTGTTTAAAGGTAGCTCAGGTTTGTGTTTCTTTCCCTTTTCCTTTTCTTTTACCCGTTGGAAAACATGGATCGCTCTGTTCCACATTTCTCATTTACTACAGTGCTGTAATGTGGAAAATCCATGAGAAACTGGTTCAGCAAAGGTTCACACAGTCAACAGCACGATGAAAACCTTCTCTGTTTATACATCGCTTTACAAATCCTTGAATCATATTTACCTTGTGCCTTTCCTCAGTTCTTTTGGAGAAGCCTCTTGCCTCCTGTGGAACCATTTCCCCAGTGCTGGACACTCACCTGGTCCCGTGAGCCCCATGTTCCCCCAGGCAGCCCGGGCTCCCCCTGCCCCAGGAGGAGGGCTGGAGACAGGCAGCGTCCCGCGGGAATACCCCTCTCATCAAAACGGCACTAGCAGGTACAATAGATGTTACTATGAGACAATGTTTTATCTTCTCTTCGTTCTGCTCTGTGGGTTGTTTTATTAAGAGTTTTCCGACAGCTTTGTCTGTGGTGTATGAAGCTCCAGGATTAATTTCATTTCAGGTTTTTAGGGTTTCTGGTCGGTTGTTTCTATGGAATGTATACATAACCATGAAGACAGATCCATCAGCAGTGATACCCTACCAGAAACCCTAAAAACAGTTGGCCCTCTAGCGTCTTAGTGGCCACCAGGGAAGCGGCTGTGAAACAGTATTTGCCAAAGTAATGGCGCCATACTAACTGCCCATACAGCCACTGGGGACACTGAAAGGTCAAATACGCACTAATATTAACTCTCTTTTTATTCACATAAAAAGTTCCATAATGCCCTTTAAATGTACTGTCACACAGTTATTTTTTGGAATTATTTTAAATTAAGATTATTTAGCAAAATACTTGATGAAAAGGTTTGCAACAAATTACAACACAGTCCACAACACAACCCCACTCCTTTCCTTATCATGGACGCTTTTTATATATGTATTTAGAGGCGAGAAAAGACCATTGCGGTAGTGCGATAGTCTTTGAATAACTACATTAAAGGGATATTTCAGGATTTTTGACATAGGGCCTCATTTCCTAGTTATCCAGAGTGTTGTTGATTTCTGGAGATATTTTTTCTTAAATTCATGCAGTTCTTATATTTGAAGAGCTTAGTGGCGCTAGGCTAGAGCAAGGCTAAAGCATTTCTACAGTATAGGCTGCCCTGCATTAAAAACAGTCTGACCCACTCCACAGTGCACCTGAGGCAAATCACTTATAACATCAGACTAACCATATAAATGTCTGTGTTAATAGAATCATTTTTGAAATATAACTGACCTTGTATCACATGAATTACCGCATTTTGAGGGACTATTTTCTCGCAGATCACTCCGCCGCTGCGTTAGCTTACAGCCACGAAGTTGATGCTGCTCAAATATAAGTTATTTTAAATGCAAAATGGTTATAATTATTATATCAACACAGACATTTATATGGTTAGTCTGGTGTTATAAGTGATTTACCTCAGGTGCACTGTGGAGTGGGTCAGACTGTTTTTAATGCAGGCTAACTGATACCATAGAAATGCTTTAGCCTTGCCCTAGCCTAGCGCCACTAGACTCTTCAAATATAAGAACTGCATGAATTTAAGAAAAAATATCTCCAGACATAAACAACACTCTGGATAACTAGGAAATGAGGCCCAATGTCAAAAATCCTGAAATATCCCTTTAAGTTGCCTTACTTGCAAAGAAAATGTGGAATTGTGGAAAATTCGAGGCACACTGGTAGAATGAGATTAAAAGTCCTTTATTGTAATATTAAAACAATATTTTTTTCCGCCTATTCTGCAATTGTATTGTGAAGATTTGGGACTGTCTCATGATCGGAAGGTTGTTGTGTCCTTGGCAAGACACTTTACTCACCTTGCCTCCAGTGTCTGCATACATTGGTGTGTGAATGGGTGAGTGGTTCCCTGCTGCAAAGCGCTAAAGCGAGTGCCTAATGTAGGTGGAAAAGCGCTGTATAAATGAGACCTTTTACTATTACATATTGAAAGAGAGATTTTGTAGAGGGTATGCAGATTATGTCAAATTAGTGTAAGTAGTGTAAAGGCAAGAACAATTTTACTTTATTGACACAGTTAAAGGGGGGGTATTATGTAAAATCGACTTTTTCAAGCTTTATATCATGTTATTATGTCATTCCCTCATTAAACACATGCCTGGAGTGTTGCCTTGGCTCATTCACATATTTTTGAGTAATCAGTAAAAACTTAGACGGCAGCCATTTTAGGTGTAGCTATGCCTCAGTCCTCCTAGGAACGCCCCCACCTCCTGGAGACGCCTCTGGACCTTTTGTCACCAGCCAAGCCACCAACCACTGCTCCTCAGCTCAGCAGAGCCCCCTCCCCGCACAGTAGTGTTGTTTAGATGCCACAGCAGTGTGCTGAAGGGGGCGTGTCGGAAAGCTTCTTAAAGAGACAGAGGCCTATTTCAAGACGTTCAGTACAGCCATTTGGAGAGAGCAATTTTATTCAAGGCAGTTATTTTAATTTAGTGCCTATATAGACAAACAGAAGGTTACGTCATCATTGTAGTATGCTATAGACTGGTGCTATGTGATTGAAAAAAGCATAATACCCCTCTTTAAGGCGACATAAACGCAGGCAGTCCCATCTCCAATTCAAATAAGTTAAAATGTAGGACAATACAAAGAAGCATCTAAAATACACCTCTAAATAATAAATACAAACCCTAAATAAATGATGCTTAAATGCGATTAATTTTGATTAATTAATTACAAAGGCCATTATTAACTCGATTACCGTCTGTTGTCTTTTCAGATCATAAAAGATCCCCAGACCACCTCAGGAAAGGTCTACCACACAGTGACGCACCTGAGCTCCCCGACCTCCCCGCCTCCTCCTCGGATCGGGACAACTCTTCAGACGAACTCAACTCCAATTCCGCTCCACTGCCTCCACTCGTCCTCCTCCTCGTCCTCGTCCTCCTCCGCTTACGAAATGGCGCAGGGGCCGAGCTCCCCGCACACGCTGTCCCGATCCCCGTCGACCAACAACCCGTTCCCGAACCAAAGCAGCATGACGTTGCCGAAAGTGCGGACCCCGCTGACCCCCAGAGACAGCATCCAGTTGGTGAAGAAGCACTACAGCCAACCGCAGCCCAGCCTGGATAAGCTACACCACCTCAACGTGAACATAGACATCGTGACGTGCTCGGCCTCCTCCACGCTGAAGAGCACGGGGACCAGCACGTCGCCGTTTTCGCAGGTCATCGAGGAGACGGACATAGACGACGCGCTCTCGGACGGTATGGACGGAGTGGTGGAGGGGGCGGGCCTGCAGGAGGATGGGGTGTCGTTCCTGGGGTTGGCGGAGGAGCTGGAGAGGCTGGATCCGGAGGTGCTCAAGCCGCCCACGCCGCCGCTGCATAGGTTTCCGTCATGGGTAAGTGAGAGCTAACCAGGCACATAGTAGCACAGGAATGTTAATGTGGAATGGCTTAACTGTATGGCGTGAAATTAGGGTCAGCTTTAATGTAAACGTAAAAGAGGTATTGTAAACGTAGGTTGTCAGTATTGTAATCGTAAAGAGAAAACTGTAACTGTAACTCTAAACTCCATAAACGAAAACAGTATCTTAAATAGCTGCACTTCACAAGCTACGGTTACGATACATTTTCTTCTGACCCTTTTTTTAATGGGGGCGGGCTCATGCTCATTGGCTGGAGGGACAGGATGTGACGTCATCGCTATAAGCTGAAATCAAACGCACACTACAGACTCTACAGACAAAAAGGCAATAATCCTGGGAGTTTTGTTCATTCATGTGAAATCCATGTTTAATAAACTTGGGCCGGGACTTTTTTTCCGATTAATTGCGATTAATTAATTACATGAGGTTTAGTGCGATTAAAAATATTAATCGAAATTAATCACACTTTGCTTTCCACACTTCAGTTTCCTTTTTCCTGCAGACGCACAATTAATGGCAATATTGCACTGGTCTGTTGGACTTGGTTGAACAAAAATAAACAATACTTTGTTGCTTAAGCTTATGTATTCAGTCATTATGAAAAAACTTACTTCTCACTGTTCTCAGGTCAAATATTTATGTGCGATTAATTTCGATTAATTAATTACAAAGCCTCTGATTAATTAGATTTTTTTTTTTTAATCGAGTCCCGGCCCTAAATAAACGTATTTGAGTCATATTTATCCATAAATGTTCCACTGTCCTTTGAGTTTAGTCGGTCTTTATCGCAGAAAACATTACTCCCAAATTTTAGTGAACTTATAGTAGAAGCAGTCACTCATTCTGCTGGGGTTCGGGGTTCCGACACACTATATAGTATACAGTCTACTATATAGTTCCTATATAGGGCCTTGTAGTGAATGAGGGTTAGGGACTAGGGTGGACATTCGGACACAGCCTCTGTAGTGTGCGTTTAATTTCAGTTTATAGTAATGACGTCACATCCTGTCACTCTAGCCAATGAGCGTTGAGCCCGCCCCCATTAAAAAAAGGGTCAGAAAAAAATGTATCGTAAACGTAACTTGTGAAATGAAGAATAAAAAGAAGCGTAAATGAAAGTTTTATGTTTACAATTTTTCTTTTCTATTTATGATACTATGTTACAATACTGACAACCTACGTTACAATACCTCTTTTACGTTTACGTTAAAGCAGACCCTAATTTGACGCCATATAACTGGGACTGATGAGAGTGCGATTTCAAGTCAGTTGCGATAAACCTGTTAAGCCCGCCCAATCTGGTGCCAGTGAGGCCAAGTCAGTAAATGCATATCTACCCATATATCAGCGTTATTAATGATGGGGTTAATTATGTCTCTTTACTGCATCGGTCTCCAACATTTTTTACTCGGTGAGCTACTTTTATGCAACAAAGAAAGTCAGGGAGCTACTTATGTTCGAAGAGACTTGTGTAAGTTTGGGACTTCACCCTGGAGAGTTAGTAGCCAAGATGGTATTTTAACCAGAGGTGGGTAGAGTAGCAAAAAAAAAAAAAAGTATTTGGAGAAAATGTTACTTGAGTGCTGAGTAACTGTTTGAGCGTAAAGGTTCGATGCATGTTTCAGTAGCGATTGTTATGAGAAACAAAACATTGTCAAAGAAAATCCCATTAAAAACATAAAAAGGAATCATTATGAAAAATTAAGTAAACAAGACACAAAATACACATATTTTACTTGTCAAAATTGTGTTCAGGTGTTAGTTTCGTTAGGATTTGCCACTTTAAAGATTCACTCACAGTGGCACAAGATATTTTTTTTCCTCAAGTAAGAGTACAGATAGTTAATTTTAATATTACTCAAGTAGAAGTAAAAAGTACTGTATGAAAAAACTACAGTACTACCCACCTCTGATTTGAACATAATTAAAGAATCAAAGAATCCTCAAAGTTTCAACATGTTCAACACAAACAGAAAATGCCTCTAAAATGGGCCTTATGAAGCGGTTGGCGATCCCTGCTTTACTGGGAACTGAATCTTTGGATTTGTTCATTTCAAAGAGAAACGACTGGCTTGTTTAAATATAGATTTTTTATGAGTTTACTAGTCCAAAAAAGTCCGACTGCTTTCGGGCCACCATTAATGAAAAGCAGCTACAACTGTCTTCACTTGTGTCGCACGCTCTGCTGTTGTGCTGATTTGCGAGTCTCACAATTGAGATCCTGTTTGAACTGTTCACATTCAAGAGCTATTCAAAGGAGATGATTTGGTCATTGCTCTCCACCCGAAGTCACAGGAAACTCAGCAAAGCAATTTTAGAGAAACAAACCACAGCTCAGACAATTTAAAAAAAATGCCTGAAGGTTTTGGCAAAACACAAATGCAGCTGGAGCTACCAAACCTATATTTTAACACCAGCTGACTCTAAGTATACAAGGCTCATTACTGTAAAAGTCCTCTTACAGGCAGCCTCAAAAATAAGTTGAAATGAAAACAAGATGGCACAAATATCTTGCCTAACTTTGTGTTGTGAATAATCGAATGACTATGAACAGCTGTTGGGCTTCCTTGATCTTGGGCTTAACAAGTTAAATTGTACAGTCCTGTGTAGAACTCATGGTAATAAAAATGTCTGATCATAAATCAAGACCAGGCGTTTGTCGTCTACAGGAGAGCCGTATCTACGCCGTGGCTAAGTCCGGGATGAGAGTGTCCGAGGCGAGCGCAGGCGCCAGAGCCCGAGGTTTGTGTGTTCGTTCTTTCTTCACAGAAAAAAGGGTGATGTGCCACGGCATCTTTTCAACAAAAACGAAACGACTCAAAAAAGGTTTAAATTCTTAAACCCTAGAGGCCCCGATCAGGGGCAGTTTTGGTCCGGGCAGTTGGACACACTTGGGCACAAGGGGGCGCCCAACCTTCGCATCGTAAATGTGAATTTACTTTCTTCAGAGTAAGACTTTCGGTCCGACACCATGGCTGTTTCCCAATTGCGAGGATCCTCGGCGTCTCGACCACTTCGGACGTAATTCACGTCATCACAGCGCCGCCAAGTGGTGTTCCAATTCACTCAGACCACTCGCCTCCTCGCAGTTCGACTCCTCCGTTTGGCTCATTTATGAAGGATGCACTTGTGGATCCTCCGCAGCCTCGGAGAGCTGAAATTACCCATGATGCACTGCAACACTGTTTTTTTTCCAAAACTTTATTAGTTTGAAGTTTTGTTCCACATTTGTGCAAAAAAATTATTGTAATAATAAAATCATTAGTAGAAGTGTTGTAAGCAAGTCAAGATGAAAAACAAGAGGTTTATATAAAGTTAATGAAAAGCCTAATAAATAGGCCTATTTATTTATAAATCAGGCCTATGGTTGTTGTGCAATTGAAGGCCATTAGTGATAAACTGGACCTGCTAAATATATTTGATATTTTAATTGAATTTCTTACAAATCCTTGCAGAAGTTTTGTTATTTAATTCAGGCCAAAATGTTCAAACAGTAAGACATCCAACCAAACCCAGTTTATAAACAGCTTTTATTCATAAAACAGTAGTTTTGTAAGCATAGATTGACATTTTATTATATGATTTGACACGTGACATGACGCAGCCGCTCGCTCCGGAGGCCATTCCAATTGAGCTCAAATGCGGCGGTGAGAGGACACTCGCCTCCGTTTGAGAGGAGCCCACCACCGAGGACGTCAACGAAGTGGACAAACGGAGGATGGATCCTTGCAATTGGGAAATAGCCCCTATCAGTCCTGTTGCACCACGACTCAGAGGAAACCTGGACAATCATGACTCTACAGCAGATACAAATGACAAGGGTTTGTTTTTGTAGAATGAGAATAATTAATAATTAACTGACATTTTATTCACATAAATTCAGGATTTTTACATCTAAGGAATACTGGAATTTCAATCTTTTATTGTTACATCCAGCTGAAGTGTAGTGTTCTAATGCAGCATCTCCATGACTTCCCTCCTCACTTCTCAATCTGTGACAGACTGAAGAGCAATGAGGCCTCAGCCTTTTTACTGAAAATAAAGGGCTATTTAGCGTCATGTTACTGTCACTCACGGGGTCTGACCTACAGTGTAACTCTGAAGCCTCAGATCACAGTGACTCAGAGTGGGTTGGGCTCAAATGTGACCAAACGCCAAGATCCAAGCTCTGAGACTAAAATAATAATAATAATGTATAAAGCTGGCGATGAGTGTGTCTTGTATCTATGTGTGCGGTCTGCGGCATCTGTCAGCGTTGCGTTTGATGTCACTTCCTTTTGGCCCGCAGCCTCGCTCACCTGTGCAGGTGTGGCCCCGCCCCCTTTCTCCACCTGAGCACTTTATTTCAGGCTCATCCTCCAGGCACCGGGGGGAGGCGTGCAAAGAGACTGGCAGCTTTTAATCAGAGACGATGAAAGGAGAGGGCTGACTGTGATTACAAAGTGCTCCGGGAAAGACCAAAATGGGCTTAGACTGAATGAACGTCCTCCGCGCTGGGGCTGCTGTGAATTAGCGCGGAGTCGACTCAGCACTTTTACAGACAGAGCTCCAGGTTCAGTTGATTTTAGTGAAGGAAACGCCACGTGAAACATATGAATGTAATTATCCACTTTGGAGAAGTAGTTTTGGTTCAAAACTGTGGAGATTTCCCATTTCCCAAATATAAGCTTATGCCATGTTTGAAAATAAAAGTTTGAGTTGTACTTTCAAGGTAGTTATAAAAATATTTCTATCGACATTGCAGTACATACTGTATGTTGCAGCCAAGGTAACATGTTAAAACATATGTAAATCAATGCTCAGCTACACGACAATACTACTATTGCAGTGCTTTATCAAAATAAAGGATTTTGCAGATCATCTAATGTACTTACAGGTACATTATGTAACTTTGTATGCAAAAACAAAGTTTATATTTGTGCATATTTGACCTTGTTGGGACCCGGTGGCTGTATGAGTGGTCAGCTTGGTTCCTTTACTTCTCTAGGACGCTCCAGGATGAATTGTTTTGTAGGTTTTCTGGTGAGAGGTTCCGTCAGCTGTGAAAACCATCCAAATAATTGACCCTGGAGCGTCCTACAGACCACTGTGATGGAAAGTAAAGGCGCCATGCTGATCACTCATACAGCTGCTGTGTCACTACAAAGTCAAATACACACAATTCTAAAACTTTTTTTCACATAAAAAGTTGCATAATGCACCTTTAAACCTCAGATTTGGCGGCCTGTTATCATAGGAAGGCAGCAACATAGAGATAAGCTGATGATGTACCGCTCCCAGTAAAGGTGCATTTCACCTCTTTTCATCTATAAAAATCACCTGTAATTTAGTTAATGCTTGTATTTTAATCTCTTTGTTGGCTGAAATGTTACGCAGTGTGGCTTTAATTAATGATAATATGTATAAAGTGAAATTACAATTGAAATTTGATTTGTCCGTCTATTGGACCAAGAACAAAATAAATATTCTATCCTTGTATTTTTACTGCATCTAAAGAGGAAATGTAATGGTAAAATCAACTTTTTAGCGCTTTCTACCATGTTACAGTGTTGTTCGCTCATCAAAAACATAACCGCCCAGTTTGTCGATTGTCCCGCCCGCATCCCTACGTAACTAGGAAGCGTTCTCGATTAACTCCGTATAGCAACACCAGGCAAAGTATCCAGTGGAACAACTCTCTACAGCTAGTTCTGACTGAGCGCTGATGTCCGACATAGGTTTGTTTTGATGGAGAGTGACGGGCGCCATTTTAGATCAATATAGTATTTTCTGACCAATAACATGTAAGATATGTGATCAAGACGTGTTTAAAACTCTCACCGAAAGCACAATAAGCGTTATACTTTAGCTTTAAGAGTAGGACACACATTTTTTTTGTTTAAACTGAAGCAAAAAAAGTGTCATCTATGTTCTACTGATGCAGCTAATTTGATCATTGTGTAACAGGGTGCACCTTACCTCCGTACCCAACCACAGGCCCCTTCTCCCAACTCATCTACAAAAACATCAATGTTCCGGTCTACACCACACTCAAAGGGGTAAGACACAAATGTGTAACTTGTCATCATAGGTTCATGTAATACTTGAAAATGCTGTGTTCCAGAAAGCCACTCAGATCAGCAGCGTCCCCCTCCCCGACGATGACTCGGGCTCGGAGGACGACAGCAGCTCTTTGGCCTCTTTACGAACCTCCATCTTGAGTCCGGACAAAAAGGGGAGCGTTCCCGGGAGCCCACGGGCCGTCAAGAGAGGTGAGGAGTGCAGTGTCACTCTTACGAGGGCCTATGAGTCATGAAAATGCCCTCATCTTTACGTTTCACTTCAATTTCCTCGTGTAATGTGTGTAAATGGAATCGCAGGAGTGTCCATGTCGTCCATCAGCTCGGAGAGTGACTACGCCATCCCCCCAGACGCCTATTCTCTGGACAGTGATTATTCTGAGCCTGAACACAAGGTGCAGAGGACCTCATCGTACTCCTGCGAGAGCACCGGGCCTGTGAGTAAAGCATCAGATCCATAGAAATCATAGAAACGGCTTTATCAGAGCCTGTTCCTATAGCCAATGGCATCCCGGACTTGTTTTAATTGAGTGTTCCATCTCCAAACAAATGGATGGTAAAGCCAGGACCTATATTAATGTACGGCGAGGTATGACAATTACTGTGGTTCCTCTATCATTAACATAATTATAAGAGAAGGTTTAAGTGGTCATGGGATGTGTATCCGACCCCACAAAAAGCAGAAACGTAACCCCGAGCACACTTTCTCCAGTTCGACTTAGACTTCGACGCAAATCTAAAAGTTCTCGACTGGAACTTACAGCCTTTAGGCCAGTGTAACGCCTCATTTAAAAGCTAAGGTCTACAAAACTCTTCTAAGCTTCTTCCTTGTTTTTGTTATCACATTTTTGTAGTTTTTGCCACATTTTTTAACACATTTTCATGATGCTTTTATGCAATTGTTTATCCAATTTTCGTTGCTTCTTTGTGACATTTTTGTGGCGTTTTTTGTCAGGTTTGAAGTAACTGTGATCAAGCCACAAAAATGTGACCAACACATGTCAAAAAAGAAACAAAGACGTGACAATCCTAACAAGGAAGAAGCTTAGATGAGTTTTGGCCGTCTTAGCTTTCAAATGAGGCGTCACATTGGCCTATAGTCTGTAAGCTCGAGTCGAGACACTTTTAGATTTGGGTAAAGTCGAACTGGAGAAAATGCGCTGAGTTAAAGGAATAGGCCACCGTTTTTATACTGAGATATGTTCTTACCTTAGCTTAGATGAGTTCATTTGTACTTGTCTGGTCTCCACGTGTGCCTTCTGTCATGTAAACACAGCACAGACAGCGTTAGCATTTAGCCTCTCTCTTCTCCTCTATAGCTCCAAACGAGGTGAAGATAGAAGCTACCAAACTCTTCCACGTTTTTTCTATTTAAATATGGTTATGTGAAATGTTACACCATAAAGTATAATTACACAAAATTAAACAATGTGGATTTTCTAAGCGGATAAAAAGGGGAACTATATTGTAAGGCGTAATAATACCAGGAGTAATTCGGCATCCGCGCAGTGATATCTTCACTTTACTGTGCAGATGCCGAAGTATTAAAAAAACGGTGGCCTATTCCTTTAAGGCGGGGTTAAGAAGTTAACTGAACATGATTTAGCATTTAGCTCAGAGGACACTTTTACATGCTAATTCTGATGTAAAGTCAAATCTCAAAAGGTCTATACATTCATGAATTATTAACTAGGCTGTGACCTCACCTAAACGTGGTCGATGGGTGACAACACCTGAGAACATCTGGATCGTTCATAATTTGCAATGTTTGATGGCTAATGCTAACGACTATGGGAAAAATACATTGAAGAGGCTAATGAACGCTAACTTGCCTAACTTTCCCTAACTTGCTAACTTTCCGCATAAAGCATGATTGAGCACTGCTTTTCCTTTTTTTTTTCTATGATCTTCCTTTAAACAATTAGTTAACCACACGTCTTTGAGAGATTGTCTTCAGTCATTTTTCATTTGTCAGTACAAACCACTTTCTTGTAGGAGACTTTGGAGAAGTCTGGCTACCTGCTGAAGATGGGCAGTCAGGTCAAAGCCTGGAAGCGGCGCTGGTTCGTCCTGAGGAACGGAGAGATCCTCTACTACAAATCCCCGTGAGTCTCCAGTATTAAAAGCAGTTGCAGTGTTTCCTGCAGTCGGGGTGTGATTAACACGCGATGTTTTCCAGAGCGATGTGATCAGGAAACCTCAGGGTCAGATCGAACTGAACTCGTCCTGCCGCATCCTCAGAGGAGAGGGAGCTCAGACCTTTCAGGTGAGTGGAGGAGACAGGAGAGCGGCTGTTTGGCCTTCTGGTGAGATTTTCAGGCGAATGTTGATCCGTTTGAGTCTGTAGTTGAGCCAGAGATGTGGTAATGTTGCTGTTGACTTTAGCTTTATCATTAAAACGGGTAAAACTATAAAGAAATGAATGGCTTTTTTGGCAAATCATCTTTGAAATACATAACTACCAATTCTGACATTAAAAATAGGCAGGGCTGTCCGTTATCGGCGTTGTTATTTGCCTTGGCAATCGAGCCATTGGCGATTACATTAAGCACAATTAAAGGATACTCTGACATATTTAGGGGAACAACGGAGCATAAGGTGATCCCATTAAATTGGATAAAAAAAGACCCATCCATCCATTTTCTTCCGCTTTATCCGGGGCCGGGTCGTGGAGGCAGCAGTCTCAGCAGAGACTTCCCAATCCACACATCCCTCCTCCAGCTGTTCTGGGGGACCCGAGACGAGGCCTCCTCCCAATAGGACATGCCTGGAGCACCTCCCAAGGGTGGCGACCAGGAGGCATCCGAAACAGATGCCCTAGCCTCCTCAGCTGGCTCCTTTTGAACCCTCCGACCTTTATTAATTTGCTACATGACGTAATGACACATGTCCAATTGGGGAAAAAAAATGTTTTAACTAAAAGGAAAGGTAGAGGATTTTCATCTGATATGGGATCAGTTTCTGGAGCACTACGACAAATTTAAACAAGCGTGAATGTAGTATGAGTGAATGTCAGGTCATTGCTGGTAGTTGGTTAAAATCAATAAATAAGACACTATAGTAATAATTACTTTATGTTTGCTTTTCTTTTCTTTCTCCTTCTTTCAACCTGAAATCAGGAAACAACAGTGCAGACTTTGCTTCCAATAATGTTCTAAATGCAAATATGGAGGGAGTGTTTTTTGAATAGCCCTTTTTTACAGAGTCACCCCATGTCACCTAAAGAACTGACCATCATTTTAAAATTCCCTTAAGTCCAGTAGAAACCTGTGCAGAGGTGGGTTTATGCTGTGGTTCGTATCTCTCAGTCGTGTGACAGTGGGGCTTAGCGCTGCATTCCTGAGCTGCACATCACGATGGATGACATCATCTGCATCCCCTCACAGGAATGCACCGCAGGCTGAACTGATCTGACACCTGATGCTATCTCCGACAAGACATTTTACCTCCACGTTTCAAGACCACATTGAATAAAAGTATTGTTGACTGGGCAGGACAAAGGAAGGAGATTCAGAATTAGAAGTGTAATTTGCTGAAAAGTTTCTCTTGTAAGTGTCACAAGGATTCATTTGTGCCGATCATCCTTTTCTCGTTCCAGCTGATCACGGAGAAGAAGACGTTTTATCTGACGGCGGACTCTCCCAACATCCTGGAGGAGTGGATCCGTGTGTTGCAGAACATCCTCAGGGTCCAGGCCTGTTCTCCGCTCAGCATGGAGACCGCGGCCAAGCCCACAGTCCGGGGCTGGCTGACCAAGGTGAGAGGGCACAACAGTCTGTCCAGAAAGGATTGACAACTCCTGGAATAGTTTCAGTAAGATACATGTATTTCACAAAGTGGATCTCTCATCAAAAACATACCTGGAGTTGAGAAATCATTGAATCTTCTCCAGTGGCTATCATTGGTACCGCGGCGGCAGCTCGTCCTGAGGCCCCATGTTTCCAGGAAATGCTCACCATAGATTCATTACAGCCACATAGACCACCTGCTCCTTTTACTCTTTACTGAAACAGCTGCACAGTGAAGGGGAGAAAGAGGAGGGGTGTGGGAGAAGCCGAGTTCAGACAAATAGCCAGAAAGTGAAACTGCTTAAAGGGGGGTATTATGCTTTTTTCAATCACATAGCACCAGTCTATAGCATACTACAATGATGACGTAACCTTCTGTTGGTCTGTATATGCAGTAAATTAAAATAACTGCCTTGAATAAAATTGCTCTCTCAAAATGGCTGTACTGAACGTCTTGAAATAGACCTCTGTCTCTTTAAGAAGCTTTCCGACACGCCCCCTTCAGCACACTGCTGTGGCATCTAAACAACACTACTGTGCGGGGAGGGGGCTCTGCTGAGCTGAGGAGCAGTGGTTGGTGGCTTGGCTGGTGACGAAAGGTCCAGAGGCGTCTCCAGGAGGTGGGGGCGTTCCTAGGAGGACTGAGGCATAGCTACACCTAAAATGGCTGCCGTCTAAGTTTTTACTGATTACTCAAAAATATGTGAATGAGCCAAGGCAACACTCCAGGCATGTGTTTAATGAGGGAATGACATAATAACATGATATAAAGCTTGAAATAGTCAATTTTACATAATAACCCCCCTTTAATATTTTGTTTCAGCTGTCTTAATCTCTTTACCCCCCCACCTGAACCGAGCACATTTTCTCCAGTTCGGCATTACCCAAATCTAAAAGCGTCAACATGGCAACAAAAAAGTGACCAAAAAATGCGGTAAAGAGCAACGTAAACATGCCAGAAAAGCAACAATAGCATAATAAGAAAGAGATGAAAAAGTAAATAAAAAATCTACAAAAGAGTGACAAAAAACATGACAAAAACGTGAAAAAAACAATAACAAAGAGACACTGGCCAAGCTTTCCAGACGAGAAGCTGTTAGATTTGGGGAAAAAGCCAAACTGGAGAAAATGCACAGCCAACAAAGTGTAAGGAAGGGATAATAATGTGTTTGACATGACCAAATACCTACAAAAAGCATAAAACCCCCTCTTTAGTCAAAGTCAGAGCTGTCAATTTCAGGTTTCAGGTTTCTGTGTGTGACTCTTAAATCCTCAGTGTAAGAAATAAGTTAAGACAGTATAAAGAGCAATATCGAAACATTATAAAATAAATGTTATAAAGAAATATACTCACCTAAAACATAACTGGAGTAGTTTTATGCTTAATTTATGCAGTTTTTAGTGATCTCTCCTTCATTTCCCGTATGTTTCTGTCATAGATGTAAAAAAACAGAACAAAAAAACAAAACAACTATGGGTGCAAATCTCAAATGCGTAATATAGTAAAATTGACAAAAGCAGGACATTTACACTGTAGCAAATAGCCATGATTTTGGGCAAAACAATTGACATCTTTTGTATGTCTCATCTTACACCTTTATGTATCTGACGTCAATGTTCAAAGTTACGCTAAAGGTTTGCCTGAAATATGCCTTTTTTGTGTTCTCGGTCCCACATCTGCTGTTGCCCGGTTTGGAGATTAGAGACTTTTGAAATAACTTCCTCTTTAAACCCCCGCTTTATTATTCTGTCACCATGGCGCCCCCTGTGTCTCTGTGAAGCGCTCGGCCTCATGAGTCCAGATTATGAAAAACCCTCTTTGACGTCGGGACACGGTTTTTAGATTTTCCAGCTCCAGGAATGTCCCCACAGACCTCCCCCATCGCCTCCTCCTGTTCAGAGCTCTGCCCAAACTCGCCTAAAGGGGGTAAACCAACAACTCTCAACATCCGACATGTGTGAGTGAGGAGAGCCGACGGACGACTGACTGGAGATACACCGCGCTGGAAAAAAAGCATTGCAAACGCTCACTTTAGATTAGTTTACGTCGCAAACATTATAAAGTCTTTGTAATAGTAAAAATTGACATCTTGGGTTAGATAAAAATGACTTAAAAGTGTATTGGGATTTCAGCTGATTTGAGCAGATCTTATTGCCAATGACTTTGACTTTTTTGTCACATTTTTGTGTGTGTTTTATTTGAAGTGTACAAGTTCATTTCTCTAATTTTAAAGCAGAACTAAGGAACTCATGCCCCTAGAGGCCATAAGCGCCACCGCAGGTGTCGTAGCATGTTGCGTTTTTTTAATTCATTAATTGTCCGTGAGAGTGAATACTACGCTGACAGAAAACACAAAGGGAGAGAGGGATATTGTACATTGTGCCACAACTCATGACACAATGGAGATTTTTTTTTACTCAAACTTGGCTGTAAATACTGTTTAAGTGGTGCTAACTTGCAGTTAGCTTTGCCCGTTAGCCTATTAGTGTGTATTGGGGCCTCCAACCCGGAGGCAGGAAAGTTGCAGTTGGGGTTTTCTGGCCAGAGACACCAGGGGAAAATTAAAGACCCCCAATCATCCTATTAATCCAATCCAATCCAATCCAATCCACTTTATTTATAACGCACTAATAAAAACAACAGAGTTGACCAAAGTGCCGTACAAAAATAAAAATATAAAATACAATCAAATATACACATAAACAGTGGCATAAGAGGACGATTTGAACAGTAAAAGTCAACTTCCAAACTAGTTAAATGCCAAAGAGAACAAATGCGTCTTAAGGCGTGATTTAAAAACAGGAAGGGAGTCAGCCTGTCTAACACACAGAGGCAGCTCATTCCACAGTTTGGGACCAACCACAGAAAAAGCTCGGTCTCCTCTGAGTTTGCGATGGGTTCGAGGAACCATAAGCAGCGATTGGTCCACCGATCGCAGCAAACGTGTCGGGGAGTATGACACGAGCAGGTCGGACAGATAACACGGAGCAAGACCCTTGAGGCATTTAAACACAAATAAAAGAATTTTAAAATCAATTCTGAATTTGATTGGAAGCCAGTGAAGGGAAGACAAAACAGGTGAAATGTGATCATGCTTTCGTGAGCCAGTTAAAAGACGCGCTGCAGCGTTCTGAACCAGCTGCAGGCGTGCAAGCGAGGACTGGCTAATGCCGGTGTACAGAGCGTTACAGTAGTCCAGCCGCGTCGTAACAAAAGCATGAATCAAAATTTCAAAGTGGTGACTAGAAAGTGAGGACTTTATTTTTGCAAGCTGCCTAAGATGGAAAAAACTGGCCTTCACCACGGCACTAACCTGCTTGTCAAATTTAAAATCCTGATCCATTTTAACACCAAGGTTTGACACAGTGGGTTTAACAAACTGTGTCAAGGGTCCCAGGTTTGCAGAGGCAACTCTACCATTGCTCGGCCCAACTAGTAGAACCTCTGTCTTTTTATCATTGAAATGCAGAAAGTTAGCGGACATCCAGGATTTGATTTCATCCACGCACTCTAAAAGTTGAGTGGCACTGAACGCATTCTCACGCTTAAGGGGCACATAAATTTGGCTGTCATCAGCATACAAGTGAAATGACACCCCAAATCTACATTAACACTTGTATTACCCCCAGAGGGACTATGGAAAGGATTTATTAAGGTAAACGAGTTACTTAGTTCTGCTTTAAGCAAATGAATGCTTGTTCCATTGGTAATCTTCAAAACCAAACCTACTCAAAATCAGCATAAATACTCTTTTCAGTAGTTGTTTAACCTCTTAACCCCCACCTGAATCCAGCACATTTTCTCATGTTTGGCTTTGCCCAAATCTAAAAGCTTCTCGTAAAATAGCATCAAAATAGTGACGAAAACGAGAATGAAAACGCAACAAAAATGTGACCAAAAAGCGACAAAACATGACGACAATGCAACAAGAAAATAAAAAGCCACAATAAAAAAATAGGAAAGTGACAAAAACACAACAAAAAAGCAATGAAAAAAAGCCACAAAAGGGTGACAAAAAATGTGCCAGAAAAGCAACAGAAACACATCAAAAAGTGACAAAATGTGAAAAACTACGAAAACAGTAAACACAACAAAAAAGCGACACAAAAAGGAGACGAAAACCTGCCACAATCGTTTAAAAAATGTGACAAAAAAAGTTGTACTCAGTTTTCTTTCAAAGTCATTATACTGTTACTCTCCAGTCGAGAAGCTCTCAGATTTGGGTAAAGCCGAACTGGAGACCATGCACTCGGTTAAGGCGGGAGGTGAGATGACTTTTGTCCGCAGTGTACTGGTGTTGATGAATGAAATTGATGAAAAAACAAATAATAAATAAAATACAGACTGAAGCGTCATGTGAGATGCAAAAAGCCATGAAAGTATAACAAAAAATATCTAAATTGAGTGAAAAAGAGTTCAAACTACTAAATTGCCTGAAATGAAAGTTAAGAAAGTTAACTCACACTGAGATACTAAGAAAAGACAGAATTTCACATAAGTTAACCAAGCAAAGTTTATCATATAGACCTTTACCTTCTAATATTTACACCAGGATATGATCCAAACCCAAATGTACATACAAAGTAGTTTTTCCCAGAGTGATAGATTACAGGGGGCAGATCCTTTTCACCAAAGCCCTGAGGTGATTCCAGGAAGCGCTCTTGGAGCCGCGGGTCGTGACGTGACGTAGCTTTGTGTCTGAACGCTCGGATGTGTCAGGGCAGTTAACCCCGCTGACCCCCCGGAACAGGCAACAGCTGCTTCAGTGCTGCAAGTGTCTGGGGCTGATGTCATACTTTCTGCAAAATGGGGCAAAGCTTTAAAAAAAAAAGAATGACTGGGACATTCAGGAGTAAAATGTATTGCTGTTTCATATGACGCTGTTCTGTCAGCAGTAAATATTATTCATTTGAGATCGGGCCTGGATAAAAGACTTTTGCTAATCTGCAGATCTAGGCAAGGCAAGTCTATTTGTTGGTCACACTTCGTACACAAAGCAGTTCAGAGCGCTTTAAAGAACAGGAATAGGCTTCATGGAATTACACTTAGAATTAGAGCTGGGCGATTTTTTTTAAAATAAAAAACTCGATTTACGATTCGATTCGATTTTTCCCCCCCATTTAAAACAAAATAACTGCGAACTATAAATATATTTAAAAATATATATATATTTATTGTATTTAATTAAAGTGAACCAACATAAACAAAATTGCAAATGCAAACACTTTAACTAAAAATTCACTATGCAGTGTGCAACAAAGATTGTTAAACATCCAAATTATTTATACTGTGTTTGGATTAAGCTAATAAAACAACAAAAATCCTGAGGTAACTGAGGCACATTTGTACAGTAGGACCTTATTCCTCTAAGCAGAGGGCAGAGAGCTAAAAAAAATAAAAAAAATAAATAAAAAATAAAAAAATAATTAACCGATTTGACCTACCAACTCGATTTTTAAATCAAATCGATTTTTTCCCCAGCCCTACTTAGAATGCAAGTAAAATCAATAAAGCACAAGTAATTAATTTGACTTGTTCTTTAGGTTACATTAGGTTACATTATTAACCTTAACTTTTCATTTAAGGTTATTAATGTAACCTGTATTTTCCTCCCCCTACATGTTCCAGCCATGTCCTAATGTGTAGAATGAGCCCAGACCTGTTCACCACAACTGCCTCTAAAATCCTGCACTGTCACTCAAAAGGTGTTCACTGCCGTCATGCACGAGCTTAATATAGAAGCTGCAGTTACGCGTTAGACCTGAGGTGGCAGTAGTGAGCATAAAAATGACCAACTGGCATCTAGTCTCTTTAAAACTAAAACTTCTTTCATTGGGCACATGACGGTGGTGAACCAGTTGCAATTATCCAAATAAGGCTCTTAGCTATTTGCTTGTTGAATCCAAGTAGCAACCAGGAGAAACTTCAACACACAAGCAGATAAGTGTTACAATGAACAGTCAGTTGTGGCGATAGAAGTTGAAGCTTATTCCCCGAGGAGGAGATGACAATGAACCGATGAAGTGCGAGGAAAGGCGAACTGTCTTCCTTGGAAAGTAGACAGTGGCGGTGGTTTTCATGGTCTTCTTACTTTCTTCTTTCTGCAGGTCAAGCACGGACACTCAAAGCTGGTGTGGTGCTCTCTGGTTGGAAAGGTCTTCTACTACTACCGGAACCAGGAGGACAAGGTTTGCGCTTCTGCAGCTCTTGTACTGTGTTTCGGAGCTTTAGTTTTTCAATGACTACCTTTCTCGCTCCCCAGCTCCCTCTGGGTCAGCTGCAGGTGCGAGACGCCTCGGTGCAGGAGGTGGACCGCTCGTGTGACTCGGATGAAGACTATGAGGCGGGGGCCGGGGGTTCGTCTCCTCCCACTGCACTTTGGTGATCCAGCCTCCAGAGCAGAGCCCCACATACCTGCTCATCGGCACCAAGCAGGAGAAGGTGCGTTACAGACGGCAGTGGCTCGGATGGTTAAAGTCCATGGACCCAGTGCTCAGAAATTCGAATGGCGCACACTGCTGTTGTCATCTAGAACAGTGTTTCCCAATCAGGGGTACGAGGACCACTGGGGTACTCACGGAACTGTACTTGGAACTATTTCAGATTGACAAAAAACTTAACATTATTTTGATAGGAAAAGCTATATGGTGCATTCAGATGTGTAGTTTGGGGAGAATGTTAAGTTTATTTTGAACACAACATTGATTATTTCCTAAATAAACTGCAACACACTTGAGGTAGGGGGTACACGGAGTACCACTGAAAGTTTCACCTCTTTACCCAAATTTAAAAGCTTCAAAAAGCGTCAAAATAGCGGCAAAAATGAGACGTGCACAAGGATGAAAACGCCACAAAAAATGTGCCAAAAAAGTGACAACAACACGAGGAAAAATATGCATTTAGATCATTTTTTCTAGGTCTTAGCTTTCAAATGAGGCATTACACTGGCCTATAGGCTCCAGTCAGGAAGCTTTAAAGGGATATTTCAGGATTTTTGACATTGGGCCTCATTTCCTAGTTATCCAGAGTGTTGTTGATGTCTGGAGATATTTTTTGTCTTAAATTCATGCAGTTCTTATATTTGAAGAGTCTAGTGGCGCTAGGCTAATGCTAGGCTAAAGCATTTCTATGGTATCAGTTAGCCTGCATTAAAAACAGTCTGACCCACTCTACAGTGCACCTGAGGTAAATCACGTATAACGCCAGACTAACCATATAAATGTCTGTGTTAATAGAATAATTTTTGAAATATAACTGACCTTGTATCACATGAATTACCGCATTTTGAGGGACTATTTTCTCGCAGATCACTCCGCCGCTGCGTTAGCTTACAGCCACGAAGCTGATGCTGCTCAAATATAAGTTATTTTAAATGCAAAATGGTTACAATTATTCTATCGACACAGACATTTATATGGTTAGTCTGGTGTTATAAGTGATTTACCTCAGGTGCACTGTGGAGTGGGTCAGACTGTTTTTAATGCAGGCTAACTGATACCATAGAAATGCTTTAGCCTTGCACTAGCCTAGCGCCACTAGACTCTTCAAATATAAGAACTGCATGAATTTAAGAAGAAAATATCTCCAGACATCAACAACACTCTGGATAACTAGGAAATTAGGCCCAATGTAAAAATCCTGAAATATCCCTTTAAGATTTTGGCAAACTGAACTAGAGAAAATGCACTCAGTTATGGCGGGGGGTAAGAGGTTAAAGGAGTCCGGGGTCCGCAAGACCAAAAAGGTTTGGAACCACCCTCAAAATATAGAACAATAATGTTACGTTATTTACATTTGTATCAATTATTTCATCTGAACCGACCAAGTAACTTCCTTTCTAAAGATGTAATATTTTTTTTCTGTTCCTGCTTTCTATACTTTTACCATTACCAACCGTTTCTCCGATACCATTCTGATACCCAGGCCTAGTCCCAGGTTATTCAGGATATATAGTTTACCAAAATTGGATAAGGCTGCCATGGTTCGCCTGACAAAAGTCTGCGTGTACGTCTCCAGGACACTTGGCTGTACCACCTGACAGTGTCGGCCGGCAGCAGCGCCAACCTCCGAGTGGGCACCGAGTACGAGCAGCTCATCGGGAAACTCCTCGACGCGGACGGAGACCCAGGTTAGACACAGATACAGATATTTTTGTTTACTTTATCAAACACGGCAGTTCAGTGTCAAGCGGATGGAACGTGGCGCGGGACATTCAGCAAAAGAAAATCATAAAAGCCAAAGCGATGCATGTGAACTACAAACCATTTGCTCACAAGTCTTCATCCAAATTTTGCTGGAAGCCTTAAAAGACTCCTTGGGCATAACGAAGTGCCTCCCCTTGGCCACTCTTCTGAAGAAAAAAAAGAAAAAGCCACAGTGTCTGGCATGTGCAGCAGCCTTATCCTTTAACCACACCGTATTTTTAATCCACTGCTTTATGCCCGCACTCGTGACTTGTGTTTGTTTACGGCCTCAGAAATAAACATGATTCAACTCAGCACAATGTAACCTTTGGTGTTGGTTACTTGTGTCTTTTAACAGCTGGTTTAAATCCAACTCTTTAGTTTTTCAATATAATTCATAAAACAGATATTTGACAGAAAGAAAAGTCCATAATAATTACAACACTGCTTACAAGACAGAATGAGCAGACAAAATATGTATATTAGAATTAGGCCTGCACGATTAACCTTTATCGCACCGAGCTGCTGCGGTGACCTAACCTCAAGGGGCTAGGCTTTTTTGGGTTTTTTTCTGCATGAATTGAAGCTGAAATGTAGGAAATGAGTACCATGATGTTTAAAGGGATATTTCAGGATTTTGACATAGGGCCTCATGTGCATGCGCTGAGAGGCAAAGGAAGCCCCGCCCATTAATTAGCATAATCATAATGTGAGCTTTTCTGTGTGTTATTAATGTGTAAATAATTCTCACAATCGCCTTTTTAATTTTAACTATACTGATCATAGATTAATAATGATTAAACAAAAAAGAAAAGAAAAACAATCTTACGGTGGATAAACACATAGAATATATAGGACACAAAACATAAAAAAAAAAAAAAAAAATGTAGTCTACATTGAAAAAAGTAGTTAACTTTAGAGTTGTCTATTATCAATTCTTGGCCTCAATAATATGAATATTTGTCTAATCTTATAATTTATTTGAGCTGGTTCTATTGAATCATTGCATCAAGGATAGTGTGGATTGCGAAACATCGAGATCCATCGTGATAATTGGCCTAAATCGAATCGTATCGGGCTGGTGGTGGTTACAGATTTTTTGGATCGAGATGCATCGTGGTCATGGTGATGATTCGAATCGCATTGCAGCTCTGGTGTCACCAGGTGTATCTTAAATGAATCGGATCGTGGCAGGTGTATCGAGATGCAAATCGTATCGTAATCAGTAAATCCACTTCATTTTGCCTCATTCTGACGTTTTTAAGCGGAATATCTGTTTATGCGGTTCACTTCTGAGTGGAACGTCTTGCCCATGCGCGGTTACATTAGCGGTTTTCCCAGGCGAAGAAAACGTAGGGGAAGCTTCTGAGCTACTGAAGGCCCTGGGGGGCGTACTGTTAATGTGTAGAATTCTGATTGGCCGATAATTCTGTCAGTCAGGCTGGCTGTCAATCATGTGTGCGGCCTGACAACACAGGGCCTGCAGAATCTGTTCTGAAGGCCCTGAGGAGGAGCAGCTCACCAGACGTGTTTAAGGCACTTTTTGAGTAGGAAATTACAGTTACACCTCAACAAAACCTATATAAGCGACTCAACTGTACATTATATAAATACATTAGAAATAAAATATTTCTAAGACATTTTGCACTTTTTTTTCTTCATTTGGCCAGGGCTAGCAGAGAAGGCCCTGCTGGCCCTGACGGCACGCCACTACAGAAGTCGTCATGTCGCATTTATAGCCGTCTGTATAATTAGCCGTGAAGCTAATACTAGCGCGAGGCCCTGCATGTAAATAAACACAATTGCTCCCAGTAGCACGTCGCTTGTTATTTTGATCCGCGCAGTCTGGGCGCGCTAATCCGCCGCGCAGACACTGTTTACGAGCCGGTCAGACCTTTGAAACCCAACCTTTCTGTTTGTCTTCCAATGCACACGTCCTGTGAGTGTTTACGAGGGTCGTCTTGAATGTCTTCTTTCCCAGAATCGCCGCTGTGGAGGAGTGGGGCCCTGAGCTTCTGCAAGGAGGGGCTGAGGGCGCCGCTAACCACGCTGCCGTCCGAGGCGCTGCAGACCGAGGCCATTAAACTGTTCAAGGTCGGTCCGAGCACAAATCAAACACTGTAATTCCTCACTGGAGATGGTGTTGTAACGTACAGTACTTAGGTCCCTAATAGAGAACATAACTTTTCATCCTTGTGGCGGGGAGATACCATTTCACGTTGAACTAACTCAGAGGGGTGTTTAAGGGTGTTTAAGTGGAACACCCCTCCGCTTTAGTTGAAGTTGGTGCAGTCCAATCCTGCAGAGACAAGTGAGTAAAGAGAGAAAGAGGCAGTGAAAGGTAGAAAAGTGGACAAATAAATATTTTATCTTCATAACTTGGTGCTGATTGTGGAGTTGTATCAGGCTCAGACTGTGTGTGCAGCGGCCCATGTAAAAAGAGCGTTAAAAAAAAGAAAAATGTCAAAGTCATACTTGAACTGGGACCTCCATGGGGACATCCTGCACCAGAGACTAGCGCTCTATCACTGAGCTATAAACCCACAGAAAAGTGGGCCGGTCTTCTCTAAATTCCCGGGCCGAAATGAGGTCCCAGCACGCCACTGCAAAGCTACACTATACTTTGGTTTAACTTGGATAGTTTTAGACCTATACCATCTGGAGAATGCCGAATCCCGTCTGGTCTTGAAGGAAGAGCTGGGTTGGGTCTGGTTAGTACCTAGATGGGATACTTTTAGTGCCAGTTTAAGAATTTGACATGATTATAACCTCAAAGACTTGTGTTTTATTGTGTGACAGAGCTGGCATGAAGGTTATAAGCCTAAATAAGGGTATGAGGCCTGGGTTAAACCTCTCTTTAATGCACCCTTTTGAATGTTTAACAGTGACCACTGATATGTGGCCCTGAATGGGAAAAAGTCTGGACACTCTTGGACTTGTGTCTGTAAAGTGCTATGCAAGTAAAATTCCCCTACCTCTTTCCTGGTAGTTGAAACTGCTGTTGTAACTATTGATTCCATTCCCTCTAATGTTATTTACTTATTCATGCCATGTCATTACATTACAAGCATTTTTTAACATGGAGAAAAAAACAACAACAGAGGAAGATAAATATTGTATTATCTGTTCCTAATAACACACTTAATGGTCCATTATGCAACTTTTTATGCAAAAAAGAAAACTGATATTTGTGCGTATTTGACCTTGTAGTGAGTGACCCAGTGGCTGTATGAGTGGTCAGCATGGCACCTTTACTTTCCATCACAGTGGTCTCTAGGACGCTCCAGGATCAATTGTTTGGAGGGTTTTCACTGCTGACGGACCCTCTCATCAAAAAACCTACAAAACATTCGATTCTGGAGCATTGTAGAGACCACCGTGTTCGAAAGTAAAGACGCTATGTTAAACACTACAAGGTCAAATACGCACAAATACAGTATCAACTTTTCTTTCTCGCACAAAAAGTTGCATAATGCACCTTTAAAGATAAATTCCCCATATTTAAACCCCAACTCCTGACCATCACAATAACATTGTAATTTGTATTCAAGTTTTGCGGTTTCATTCAGGTGTTTTACTTTTTGTTTCGTAATCTCTCAACATCTTTTTTTCTTATTTATAACCACAACATTTAAGTTCCTCATTCAAAGAATTCCACAGTTAAACTCCATAAACAGAGAGACACTTCTTTTCAGTGTTGTCCTGCGAACATAGTCCACAAATTATATTTATCTTCTGACGGTAAGAATCATTTTGAACATCGTCTGGCAGAGTTTTTTGTTTGGCTTCCACAAACCTGCTAAAGCTAAACCTTTTTAACACCATCCAGATTCAGCCCTGTCAAAGTAATTATCATTTATCTGGGATTCATTCATTGGAAATACTTGAAATACTCCTGGCGTTTTCTTTTATTATTTGGCACATTGTCTATTTTGAACCATCTATATTCGATCCCAGAGCGTCACCCTCCACTGTCCCCCCCTGCCCTCTCTCTCCCTCTCCCCTCTCGAAGCAGATCAAAGCCTGAGCAGGGGCCCCTCATTAAAAGTGTGGACCAGATATAATGCAGTGATTATCTTCTCTGATTGGGGCTAAACGTTCAGATGGTTCAGGCTCGGTGTGAAAACAGGCCATTAAAACTGAAGACGAACTTCAGAGTTCAGGGGTCTGAGGAGGGCATTAGTGCTTCGCTTTAGATCAGGCTCCTGGTTTGGCCCGGCGGTTCTCAAACTGTGGCTCATGAACCACTGCTACTTAAGCTTCTTCAGGTGATACTCAGAATCATCTGCCATTTTAGACTGCTTTCATTTTAGTTGGCCTCAGATAAAGCGGATGGGTAATCTTAATGATTATTCATATCGTACTTTGCATTTTAGTTATGTATTGGTTTAGACATTGTTTTCACATAGTTTAGACATCATTTAGTCCAATTTAAGTTGATTTTAGACCTGGGTCTTTGGTCCAGGTTAAAGTAGAAGTCTGTAAGATTGCAAAATGAGGAGAGTTCATTTTTAAAAGTGAACACGCTAGCTTCCTTCCCTCCTGATAAGACCATGACTTGGCTTAGTGACATGGCTTAGTCCTTGTCAATGACTACCAAAATTTAAATGTGAATATGATTTTTATCTATTACCGTATTTTCTGGACTAGAAGTCGCTCCGGAGTATAAGTCGCACCAGCCTTGGCAACTATGGGCACGGAGGCATAACTGCACAATTTACAAGCCTCTCCCGGCAGCACGTTGTTCAAGCTCTCATTTGCGAACTCGTTCCTCTAGCTGTGGTCATCTGGCTTTCAGCCCGCGATTAGCTTATTTAGTTTTCTTCATTGCAGTAAGAGTAACCTTCACTTTTCGCCAGTCCCTCACAAGTTTCTCGCTCAGTCCAAACTTTCCTTCTGCACTTGATTACCGTTTTTTAAATCTTCAATGGTACAGGAGTTGCAGATACTGGTACACACGCCTAGAGCGCCCTCTAGCGGCTGTCAGTGTGAAAATAACAAACATGCGAAATTATATATTTTTATATATAAGTCGCACCTGAGTATAAGTCGCACCCCCAGCCAAACTATTGCAATAATAGATATTTCATTACAAAACGGTACTCCTTGTTCTCAAAAGTGTGAGAATCACCGCTGGAGTGGAAATCAAAGCAGCAGGACAAGAGTAGGAGGATGAGAGGGCTTTTGTAACACTGTTAAAAAAAAAGAAAGTTGTGCAGTTTTTGCAGTCTTTCATGTGCCCACTCAGACCCTCCTTTTCATGCTCCGCAGAACTGTTCCCATGAGAGCTATAGGAGGATACGTGTTTTTCTCTTTGACCGGCCGGGCTTGGACAGAGGAGGTGTGTTCAGGGGGAGTGATGAGACCTATCCGCCCCGTGTCGTTTTCAAGGAACAATGATTAATGAAAGAGCTTATAACGCCTTGACTCTAGAGCTTTGTTGGTTTGGTCGTAAATCGGGTGTATTTTCAGCACACTATTACGATTTATAAAGTGTACAAGACTACAAAATGTTTTTATGTTATGTCAAATGAGGTCTTGTAGGTGTAAAAGCTGCTAAACCTTTAGTAAATCTTTAGCCATTGTCTCAAGGCATGATTCTTCCAGAAGGGAATAAATCTGTCTGCTCAAAAGTATGGCTCCTGTATCGATGGTGACAGGAATGTAATTGTAATTTCTTGGGCTGGGACAAAATATATCGTTTTGCAATATATCGCGATACGTTTTCATTATGATACGCGAATCGTATCGGAAACCATGTATCACAAATCACAATATCGATACTCAAACAAAATTATTAGGGCCGGGACTCGATTAAAAAATTAATCTAATTAATTATAGACTTTGTAATTAATTAATCAAATTAATCGCATATAAATATTTGACCTGAGAACAGTGAGAAGTACGTTTTTTCATAAGGATTTTTAGTATACCATTGAATAATGACTGAATACATAAGCTTAAGCAACAAAATATTGTTTTTTTGTTCAACCAAGTCCAACAGACCAGTGCAATATTGCCATTAATTGTGCGTCTGCAGGAAAAAAGGAAACTGAAGTGTGGAAAGCAAAGTGTGATTAATTTCGATTAATATTTTTAATCGCACTAAACCTCATGTAATTAATTAATCGCAATTAATCGAAAAAGGTCCCGGCCCTAAAAATGATACAAAATGTTTTTGACTTTAAGTTGATCTGGTTATTACCTGTTTGTGTTCTGATTGGTCACACCAGGGGCAGAGTTTTAACCTGTGACTAACACCTTTATTTAGACTTGGAACTTTAAAACCAGCTCTTTCCCACAACCAAATGTTACTTTATGAGGTCATAATTGTGTAGAATTATAAAACTTGTTCTCTGGCGATGTAAGTCAATTAACAAGAAGCCTGAGGGCCATTCAAAAATTGGCTGAGCGCCGCATTGGCCCCGGGCCGCACTTTGCTTTAAACAAATTCACAGTTTTCAAAATGTCTTACTCAACCTCTGATTGATGATTATATGTAATATAACCTTGGAAATTTAACTTGTGATTTCTTATTCAATTCCTTCAGGGTAAAGTAGTGCCATATCGTATCTCATATCGTTATCGCGATATAATTTTTTGATATCGTAATTTTTTATATCGTTGTGGACACGATATAAATTTCAGAGCAGCATAAACACTGACTGTAGAACACGGGGACAGGTGCTTAAAAAGTAAAATGAAATGAAGGATGTAAATTGCTTGAGTAGATCATATTTGCGAGGAAATTAGTATGTCGTTAAAAAAAGAAGAAGAAAATATCACCTAATTAATCTTCCAATAGGCGTAAGGCTGGGATCTTGAAGTAGTTTGTCCATTGTCATTATATGTCAAATATATTGTTATCGTGATATAGATTTTAGGCCATATCGCCCCGTCCTAATGACATGTCCGCAGTACGTATCGTATCGGCCCTCTGTATCGAGATCGTCCCAGTAATTACTCATGAAACAGGACACACACTGGTCATTCTTCTTCATTTCACTGTAATATACATTATCTGGAAACATGGTTAGAAGTTTTGTTAATAATATGAAAACAATGTATAAATCCATGTATAATGTTATTTCTATCTTCATACTGTCCTGCTACTGTGCAGTTTAAACTTTTCAGAAAAAAACGCAATCACATTATTATTCCCAAACCTGCTCAGCCCGATAATGTATCCTCACTATCCTTTCCTCTGCTGTGTTTGCTCTCACGTGACACAGCGTAGGCCCTAACCCCTCCATGTCTCTTACTCTCTTCCCCTCAGTCCTGTCAGCTGTTCATAAACGTCCTGGTGGAGTCCCCCTCCGTGGACTATCACACCTCTCTGGCCCAGAATGCCCTGCAGGTGTGTCTGAGTCACTCGGAGCTGCAGAACGAGATCTACTGTCAGCTCATCAAACAGACCAACAGACGGACGCCGCACAACTACTCGCTCACACAGGTACTAGGAGTGTGACAATATATCGATTTCTGATATATCGTGATATTTTGCGGGACGATACGATATACCGATACTTTTTATTCCGATATCGATACTTTGATGACGTTATGCATATTAATGAGCAACGTCATGCCTACTAATGAGGCAGCAGTGCCTCCCACTGTTTCACAGTCAATAGAGGCCAACAATGATCAAGAATCAGTCAGGACAGCAGGGGGCACACTACAGTATTAAGCACTGCCAACACACAAAAAATTACTGTTAATGATAGTTTTTATATTTATAATTAGATTAATTTGGGGTTGATTTATTACTTTTTAAATAGGACTGTGGTTTCTTGTTTATTTAAATGTAAATGAAGTCACTGACAGATCTATAGACTCATTTCCAGTGAGTAAGTCAGGGATCATTTATAAAAGTGGTACAAAGCTCATGAAAAGAAATGTAAATGATGAATATATGTAGTATGTTAAATAAAGGTTAAAAGTAGCATGTTTTATTTTAATCGTATGTATGGTAGTTATATTGTGGCAATATATCGATTATCGCAGTATCGGCGTATCGTGAGCCATGTATCGCATACGTATCGAATCGTGAGGTACCTGGAGGTTCCCACCCCTACGCTGTACCGGCGGAAAAAATGAGTCACTCCTTGAAATGGTGTCAATAATTGTTTTTTTCGGCTGTACATGAACCACTGCTGAGGTGCTACTCAAAGTCATCTAGATTTTGGACCAGTTTGCTTCCTTAATATGTAAACTTGTATAAAATGTAAATCTTTATATCCAATAAAGAAGAGGCCAATTTTTGTTGGGTGACCAATGTCCCAAGTTACCCGGGACAGCCCCAGTTTTGTCACTTTATCCCAATAGATTTCTCCAAAACCATTGATTTGTCCCAGTTGTACAGTCTCCTTTTGGCCAGTATAGTCCCCAAAATAACACTTTACTTGAAAATAAATGTTTTTGGGCCACCTTACTATCAAGTATAAGACGTTAACGAACAGTCAACATTTAGAACCTTTGTGGAAAATTCCCAAATTGTGTCCTAGTTTTTAGATGGAGAATCTGGTCACCCTAAATTTTGGCCAGTTTGTCAATACAAACGGCCCTTATTGTTATTATTATATGAAACCATTGAATAACAAAAGCGCACCATACATTTTAGAATTCATTAATTAACATATTTATTTGAACACAGTGAAATACAGTAGGCATAAGCACCCTTGAAGTAAGAGAAATTTAATCTAAATCTCATGTTTTTCTTTATTTTCGGGCAAACCAATAGTAAAATACTCTGCAGTTGACAGTGCTTATATTAAAGTGAGTTCATATTTTTTTCTGGTCCGCAGTGCTGGCAGCTGTTGTCTCTGTGCGTGGCTCTGTTTCTCCCCTCAGCAGCATTTCCTCTGTACCTCAGGCAGCACTTCAGCGCCACGCGGACCCTCGGTGAGCGGCAACCGGGCATTTCTTTACACTTAAATATGTCTAATGTTTAAGCTAATCTTTAGGGAGTTTCAGATCTCGACTTGAGATGCTTGGAGTTGAGGAGTTGTTTTTCCCCAATTCCAAATGAAGTTACACTTGGAATGAGAATACTGGATTTCTTTCCTCATTGGAAAGAAACTTTGGCTTGAAACAAATCAGACACAGTATTCCCACAATACCAGAGAGTGCATTTACATTTGACCTTAATCTGATGAATTCTGACTTGTCATGTGAAAAACAAACAAACGCTGGAAAAGTAAATGAAGAGTATTAAAGCATACTACAGTAAGTAACTCTTGCCCCTAGAGGCCATAAGCGCAACTGCAGTGTCGTAGCAAGTTACGATTTTTTTTAACTTATTAAATGTCTTGGAGAGTAAATACTACGCTGACAGAAAAGGTGAAGGGAGAGAGAGGTGTTGTACATCCAATTATACAATGGGAATATTTTTTTTCACTCAAACTTGGCTGTAAATACTGTTTAAAGTGGCGCTATCCCGCAGTTAGCTTTGCCCGTTAGCCTGTTAGCTTCTTCTCCCGTGATTCTATTAGTGTGTATGCTTGCTCCGCCCCGGTGGCAGTCAAGTTGCAAGCATGGTTTTCTGGCCAGAGACACCAGGGGGGAGATGAAAGACCCCCCAATCATCCCATTAACACTTATTACCCCACAGGGACTACGGAAAGGATTTATTAGGTAAACATTGCACTTAAAGGCAGTACTAAGTAACGTGAGAAATTTAATCTTTTTCCAGGTGCAATTGTTATTTTAAGTTCAAAAAGACTTGACAGATTGACGATTTTCTTACCTTAAATTGAGGTCAAATATTCATATTTTCAAAGCAATTGTAGATATTTGTATGTCAGTTTTTGCATTAACCCTAAGTCTATAAAAGTAAGTAGTCTATGAAGTACCTATTCTTAGCACTGTAATTTCACTTGTTCATGTCATTGATGTTGTGACTCCCCTTTGCAGGAGCGAGGTGGGAAAATACGCGGTCTACTGTCAGAGATCTTTGGAGCGGACTCTGCAGAACGGCGAGCGAGGGCCAAACCGTCCCGAATGGAGATCGTGTCCATTTTTACTGAGAAACCCGTACCACCACTCCCTGCCCTTCAGCATCCCCGGTGCACTTCATGAACAACACCTACCAGGTCAGAGTCTGCTGCTTTCTACACTTAAATAAATATGAATCTACTTATCTGTCTCCGAGTAGAGTTAAAGGCATTTTGTCCCTTGCAGTATATTTTTGGGAGATATTTGGAAGAAAAAACAGTCAAAGCGTCTACTGCGTATTATGAACTAATTTTGAATTGTAAACCCGAAGTATGCAAAAGGTTATTTTTTGCTTCCTGAGAAATAATGTGCTGATAAAAAACTGCTTTAACTGTAACCTTTTAACGGAAGGTGCATTTATACTTAACTCTGGCCTCAACAGGAACTATATACAAGGTCCACAATGATGCAATGTTTGTTCTTTACAAAGACGTTTCTGGGATCAAGGGTGATTTCTTCGAGTTCCTGATTGGACAAACATATTAACCAGAAAAAAGCAGATATGACGCAAGCGGAATGTGTCCTTTTGCCACAAAAACGAAAAGATACAAAGAGTCATTTGCAACTCGGTTCATATTTTAAACTTAGAGAATTCAACACAAATGCGCAACGCTGTTTGAATCAATGTAAGTTTGGAACGTTACACAAAATACTTTCAGGAGATGCAATTAGAAAATAACCCTGAGAGAAGATGTAGTGTCAACATCTAACGCAGGTAACGTTCTTGTTAAGTTCATGTAAGAAAATATCGTCAGTCAGACATTTGTTAGTCTGGCGTTATAAGTGATTTACCTGCAGGTGCACTGTGGAGTGGTCAGACTGTTTTTAATGCAGCCTAACTGAACCATAAATGCTTTAGCCTTGCCTAGCCTAGCGCCACTAGACCTTCAAATATAAAGAACTGCATGAATTAAGACAAAAATATCTCCAGACATCAACAACACTCTGGATACTAAGGAAATGAGGCCCTATGTCAAATCCCGAAATATCCCTTTAACCTCATTAACCCCCACCTGAACTGAGCACATTTACTCCAGTTTGGCTTTAAAACTTACTAAAGTTCCCGGGTCCGATTCCCACCTGGAGGGACCTTTCCTGTGTGGAGTTTGCATGTTCTCCCTGTGTCTGCGTAGGTTTCCTCCGGGTTACTCCGATTTTCCCTTATCACTAAAAACATGTACAATAGATTTCCCTCTGGGACCCCCACTTTAACAGAGTGCGTTCCTCCTGTTCGGCTTACCCAAAACGAAAAGTGGAGTTAACAGCCTATAGTCAAGTACCGCCTCATTTGAAAGCTAAGACCTACAAACTGATCTAAATGGATCTTTTTCGTCACATTGTTGCCGTGTGGTCGTCACTTTTTCACGTTCTTTTCCATCTCATATTCGCCACTTTTTTGTTTCGTTTTAGTCATTTTTTCGTCACTTTTTCGTTGGACTTTCATCGGTTCATTTTGATGCTTTTTTAGCTAAGTTTCATCCTCACTATTTTCACACTTTTTCCAAGAAGCTTTAGATTTGGGTAAAGCCAAGCTGGAGATAATGTGCTTGGTTCAGGTGGGAGTTAAGAGGTTAAATAATGGTGAAAAAAAAAAAAACATTCGCCCTTGATTTAAGTCACTAATTTCAAAAATCTGTCCATAAGCATTATTCTTACTCTTAAATTAAGAAAAAAGTTACAATCACCCTCAAAATCAGTTTAAGAAAAATCTTAATTTACTTGAAATAAGATTGTTGATTTTCTTGATTTAAGTGTTGAAGTCTTGCCTCATTGACAGATTTAAAGGGGGGGTATTATGTAAAATCGACTTTTTCAAGCTTTATATCATGTTATTATGTCATTCCTTCATTAAACACATGCCTGGAGTGTTGCCTTGGCTCATTCACATATTTTGAGTAATCAGTAAAAACTTAGACGGCAGCCATTTAGGTGTAGCTATGCCTCAGTCCTCCTAGGAACGCCCCCACCTCCTGGAGACGCCTCTGGACCTTTCGTCACCAGCCAAGCCACCAACCACTGCTCCTCAGCTCAGCAGAGCCCCCTCCCCGTACAGTAGTGTTGTTTAGATGCCACAGCAGTGTGCTGAAGGGGGCGTGTCGGAAAGCTTCTTAAAGAGACAGAGGCCTATTTCAAGACGTTCAGTACAGCCATTTTGAGAGAGCGATTTTATTCAAGGCAGTTATTTTAATTTACTGCATATACAGACCAACAGAAGGTTACGTCATCATTGTAGTATGCTATAGACTGGTGCTATGTGATTGAAAAAAGCATAATACCCCCTCTTTAATGAAATTAGCAATTTTCCTTATTTCAAGACAGTTTTACTGTTCCATAATTGCCTTTTGATTGATGTGCATGAAAGTAAATTAATATTGTATTGTATTCCCCTGCAGGTGGTGGGCTTTGATGGGTCGACCACGGTGGAGGAGTTCTTGAACACTTTGAACCAGAGGATCTGCATGAGGAAGCCCCATCTGTCCGGATTCTCCCTGTTCACGGACGACCCCTCGGGGAAGGAGCTGGAGCACTGTCTGCAGCCCAGCGCCAAGGTGCATAACACACGGCCTTCTGTCTGCAGAAACCAAATCAGACACCGCACACATTTCACATGGTTGTTGTTGTTGTTGTTGTCGCTCCACATTGAGGACATTTCATTGACTGTTGTTGTGTCTGGGCTGGTTCCAGATCTGCGATGTGATTTCCAAATGGAGCAGGCTTTGAAGGAGCTGTGTCCTGGGAAGAACGAGGGAACGCGCATCGTCCGGTTAACGTACAAGAACAGGTAGGAGAGGTCATTCAATTCATTGTGGCAAAATGAAGGCCTTAAAGGAACAGGCCACTGTTTTCCATACTGAGATATGTTCTTACCTGAGCTTAGACGAGTTGATACCTGTCTGGTCTTTGTGCCCGTGGAAGAGCTTGGTCGCTTCTAACTTCACCCCTTGTTTGGAGTCATGGGAATACATTGGGAGAGGCCAAATGCTAACAACATCTTTGGTCTTTTTGCATGACTGAAGGCACCAAGTTCTTCCATACTGTGACATGTCTTACCTGAGCTTAGACGAGCTGATACACCTGTCTGGTCTTTGTTCATGCCCGTGGAAGAGCTTCTAACTTCACCCCGTTTGGAGCCATAGGAATACATTGGGAGAGACCAAATGCTAACAACATCTTTGGTCTTTTTGTGTGACTGAGCGCACGCACAAAGACCAGACAGTTACGCATCAACTCGTCTAAGCTCAGGTCAGAACATATCTCAGTATGTAAAAACGGTGGCCTCTTCCTTTAAGGCGAGACACGACAGGTGAAAGTTGATTTTTCACACAGTGGTTGAAAAGGAGATTTTTAGATAGTTTTCTCCCTTAACATCTTAGTTTTCATGTCAGAGTATAAAAACTCTAACTTCGCAACGCCGGCTTTCCCTCGCGTATTCATTCACAAATATTGACATATGTTACAACCACGTGCTCTGTGAAGGGTCCCGAAGATGACGCTGTTACCCAAAGAGTGGAGAAATCTGTTGCGCATGTGCACTTGTTACAAAACTTTAGGTCTGGTTTCTCTAAATGAGGCTTTTGCTCCACTCATGCAACAAAATACTAGTAGCACCAAACTCTCCAATCTTGGGCTCAACAAGATTTAGAATTTTTTTTTTAGAGGGATTTTTTAGTATCTAATTCCCAACCTGATTTATTCAGCTTTGAACCCCAAAAAACAGTTTTTACAGATTTTTGTTTCACTTATGATCAGTTTATTAACCTCTTAACCCCCACCTGAACTGAGCACATTTACTACAGTTTGGCTTTACCCAAATCGAAAAGGTTCTTGAAAAATGTGTCAAAATATCACGAAAGATTTGATGAAAAAGCCACAACAGAGCAACAAAAAAGTGACAAAAAGCAATGAAAATGTGACAAAAATCAACAAGAAAAATGTTTCAAAAAAAGTGGCAACAAGGCAGCAACAACGCGAGGGGGAAAAGCTCCATTTAGATCAGTTTTGTAGGTCTTAGCTTTCAAATGTGTTACTCTGGCATATAGACTGTAACCAAATAAAACCATACATTTAAATCCGGGTCTATCCAATATTTAGATTTCGTCGCTGAAAATATAGGCAATGTTTATGCACAAAATGCCTTATTTTGATATGAAAACATAAAATGACAGAACACTTGCAATACATTTTTTTCTCATATTTACATCAGTAATGTTCAGTAAAAGTTTCAAATTGATATCTCTGAATTATTATTTTTTCCTATTGACCTGCAGGGTTGATGGACTGTTTGCAAATCTAAAGAAATGAAACTCTGAACCCACATATTGGCAAGTCCTTTGAAGGCTTAGTTTTAACATTATCTGAAAAAATAGAATAACTAAAGCTTGTTTCAGGGTTTCGTGATTGGACTGAGCTCGTAATTACAGAGAAACTCCTCTTCTGTATGTGCCCACAGGCTGTGCTTCCGCTCTCAGGTAAAAGGAGAGATGGAGCGAGAGCGCCTCCTCCTGGCGTTTCAAGTGAACGACGAGGTCCAGCAAGGGCACTTCCCGGTCAACAAGGAGCTGGCCATGGAGGTCGCCGCCCTCATGGCACAGGTCAGTCACTGCACTATGTGAATGCAAATGAATGATTCGAATACTAAAGTGGATGTTCCGACCTGTACCTTGTGCCTGTTGTAGGTTGAACACGGGGACCTAGAGCGCCCCCGGGGTCTCCCTCTGGTTCTCCTCAGCCCAAGTCTCAGCTGATTCTGACCCAGGCTTTGGAGAAGTTTTACCCCAAGAGATACAGGCAGAACCTCAGCGCGGAGCAAATCAGGTACAGTTTGTTTTTCATTTTTTAGAAGCTAATCTTTATCTGAGCTCTTATCCTTTAGTTAATATATCACTTATTTTACTGGAGCAGTGACACATGTCTAGATCTCAAAACATCATGTCATGAAAGTTTGTTAAAATGTAATGTGGCCGAATGGTGTATATTTAGGCAAGGCTTAGCGGGTGAAAACATCAATATTTTGCTACTTTCTCCCTTAACATCTCAGTTTGAATGTCAGCGTAAAAAATAGGCCAAACTCACATTTTACGATGCCTCTTTTATGACGTTTTGTTCACTTGCGAGCCAGAGATTTTCAAGAACTCATGACACCAATGCAGTTCTCCCTCGTCTTTCCCACACTCATTCATCCACAAATATTGACAGGTTTGGTATCCACGTGTAGCACGAAATATGGTCATTTCCTTTATGGGAGAACACAGTCCCAAAAACTCAGGGACACACATGCATAAACGTTGCAAAAATTTAGTTTGTGTATTCTCAAAATTCGTTATTGTTAAAGTTTAGAACTACAGACTCCAAATTGTCCTTAGACTTAAAGCAGTACTAAGTAACTTGTTCACTTTAATAAATCCTGTCCATAGTCCTTCTGGGGGTAATACAAGGGTATCTTCTCTCCCTGGTGTCTCTGTCCAGAAAACCACAATTGCAACTTCCCTGCCACCGGGTCAGAGCCACCAATACACACTAATGGAATCACGAAGAAGAAGCTAACAGGCTAACGGGCAAAGCTAACTGCGGGCTAGCACCACTTAAACAGTATTTACAGCCAAGGTTGAGTGAAAAAAAATGATCTCCATTGTGTAATTGGATGTACTATATCCCTCTCTCACTTTGTCTTTTCTGTCAGCGTAGTATTTACTCTCACGGACAATTTATGAGTATAAAAACCGCAACATGCTACGACACCTACAATGGCGCCTATGGCCTCAAGGGGCATGAGTTACTTAGTACTGCTTTAAGACTACACTTGATGCACGATCCATTAATGAGATTTTGATGCTAAAATATGGGCAATTTTGTCTTATTTTCCAACATAAAACGACAGAAACGTGAAATACATAAGTAAATAAATAAGTCGGATTCTGAGGAATTGCTGGTGAACCCTCAAAAACTCTACACATGAGGATATAAGAATAAATTAAGTTTAAAAATGACCTTTATGTCGTTTTGTTTGTTTTTTTAATACAAAAAATATAGTATTTAAGTAAGCTTAAGATGTAACATGCATTTGTCACTCATATCTAAATTTACAGGTAAAAACATTTCTTATTGTTTGAATGCGGTGAATTCCTAGTGTTGGAGCGCCCCCGTGTGTTCAGAAAGAAAATCAAAAGCTGCAAATTTCCTATCATAAACGTAGACAGAAAAGTATCACGTTAACCTCTCTCCCCTCTCTCTGTCCCCTCAGAGACCTGACAGAGCGCCTGGCGTCTAAATGGTCGATGCTGCGCGGCTGCAGCGGAGCCGAGTGCGTGCGCATTTACCTCACTGTGGCGCGCAAGTGGCCACTGTTCGGCGCCAAGCTCTTCTCTGCAAAGGTACAGATGCATTGGCGTAGCCACGGGTGTGCCAGGGTGTGCCAGTGCCACCCACAGAGCCAGCTGGCACACCCAAAAAACTGAATGCATTTTATTTTATTTTTTTACATATAACGTAAATCCTCTAATGGCCTGTATTCCATGTAGCTGGCTGAGGCAAATAAAATCCGGTCTCTAAAACAGGCCGGGGCTATTATTAGAAACTATAGCGGTAGAAATATTTCCCATGTTCGGAATTTGTCTCATACTCGTGTAAACGATAACCCACGTGCAGGATGTAAACAACGGGAACCCAGGCCGAGACAGGGAACGCTGCTGCGGAGCTGATCCAAGCGTAACTTTGAGACAGATTTAGCCACTTTTCAAACCTTCTGTGACTATAAACAGGGCAAGCAACAAATGTTGTGTGACCCTCTAGGGTTTTAATAAAGTCCTCAAAGCCCATCCAGCGGCTCAGTGTGCAGGTAAAGTTCCACACCTCAAAGTAACTCCTCCGATCGGCGCGAGCGTCTCGTCTTCTCTCAGGTCTGTTTTATGATCGATCACAAACACAAAGGCTCCGTCTAAGCTCGCCTTTACACCAGATAACAACAAATAATCCGGTCCGCGGTAAAAAAAAAAAAAAAGAAAAAAAAGAGAGAAACCTGGCGTGACATTGATGTCAAAGTTCCGCTAACAGCAGCGAAACGCTTCCTGTTGTCCCTACAAAATAAAAAGCGTCAATGTCCCAGATGCTGGGAGTGTTTGCAATGTTGCTAATATTTTAGGTTCAAAGGACACAAATCTCGTTTTGAAATAAATAGGATAGAAGATAAACAGGTTTACTTATAAATATGACAGGAAATACATGTGAAAAGTGTTAACTCATTTAAATCGCGTTAAAAACGTGTTTAAAGGTTGAACAGTTATTATGATGTATTTCAGAAGTTGAGAATGTGTTTGATTATACAAGTTAATGCCAGCCATTGATTTTGAATATGTAAGTCGGAATTTATTAGATTTGCCTGCAGGCCTGCAGGGGGAGCCCTTGCCACTCTGCTTTAAGCAAATTATGAAACTGGCAACATTTTCCCCCGTCAGAGGGCATTACATGTACACAGTAAGAAAACAAGTTCTATTTGTTGAGAATAAATTTGGCACACCCAGTGTTTGCTGGTGCACACCCAGTGTCTTTTTTCTGGCTACGCCACTGTACAGATGTCATGTGTTTTTTAATGAAAATGTTTTATAAATGACTTTCCAGCAGCGTGTGAACCTCTTGAACCCCCACCTGAACCGAGCACATTTTTTTCTCCAGTCTGGCATTACCCACATCTAAAAGCTTCTTGGAAAAAAGGGCCAATATAGCAACAAAAACAAGGATGAAAAAAGCGAACGAAAACGTAACAAATAAAGCAACAAAGAAGCAATAGAAGGGCGACAAAAACGTGCCAGAAAAGCAACAGTAATACAACAGAAAAGTGACTAAAGATCATATCATTTTTCCATTAAGGCCTCATGGAGAAATGTAATTGGGTCAATGACGTATAAGGGTCAAAAACATATTTTCAAAACGTTTCAAAAACTTATGGCATGCATATTTTTGAGACGATAATTTTGTGTTTAAACAAGTTATGTTTGTTAAATAACATTTAAAAGTATTTAAATGTATTTTTTTGATGTATTTGTAGCTTCTCTGTATAAAAACGTGTCAGGTGGCGCAACCAAGTTTTTTCTAAAATTTAAATAGTTTCCAAAAAATTGTACAAAGTCAAATCTTTGCCAAGTATATCTTAGACAGTCTTTCTCCTCTGAACATTTCATCTGTAATTTGTAACTGACTGATGCTGAGCAATAAAACAGGAGGACCATGGACTGAGTGCTCGGTGTCAGCCCAAAACAGTTATCGGTTCAGTATCGGATATTTCAAACCAATATCTGATATTTTTTTTCTAGTATTGACTCTGATACTTATACCAGTATTGGATCAGAGCATCCCTATAATTTTTAGATGGTAATTTGACATTTTTTGCAGTTGCACCACTTGACTGTCTGGTTGCACCACCTGACATTAGCAACTAATTTCAAATTAAATTGGCTTTTATGTGGACTCTTACATTAGCTTTAGCATTTGTTAGCATGGGTAAACATTTACTTTTAAAACAAATTAAGACTTTTATAATAAAATAATATTTTCCAATATTTACATCAGTTGTACCACCTGACACCAAAAGTGTGACAGTTTACCTTTGAGTCGGAAAAAAGCTATTTTTTCCTCAATTCTTGATAGAGATTTTCAAACCTTTTCACTCAGACATAAAGACAACTTGTTCTTCTGGCTGATGTCATATCCTGTTTGCTGATTCTATTCTTTATTTCAAAATACCAGCCCTGTTCTTATGGTTGTGCCACCCTGATATTTTAAGATTACAAATTGTCGGACAAAAGTTTTTTAATATCTCAAAAGCTTTAAAACTATTAATATTCACAAATGACGGCTTATTTGAAAGATATTTAACATACAATTATGCCATGATGTTTTATTTTTTAATTGTTACCCTGAAAATACAATTTTCAGAAGCTTTATTAGTCCAATCATTTGCTCGGACGGTTGCACCACCTGACATTTTAGGGGTTTGAGGTGTGAAAACATAAAAAAATATTTATTATTGAAATGTGATGAAAATGTGTTTAAAAGAAATATAACACTCGGACACAAAAATATGCACGTCATGTCAATCACCCAATTATAAATGTATGTAACTCTTGTGTAAGTATAAGTAATTTGATCTCATTCCAGTCCCGGCCTGTGCTCGTTTTTGGCTCTCTATTCATCGTAATGCTTAGGTAACAAAGGTGTCTCTATTCTTCTACTAATCCATGATGTAAATATCTTCTCCTGTTACCGACAATCCCCTGTTCAGCTTTTGAGCAATTTGTCACTGGAACGTTGTGTTTTAACTTGTCTGTTTCTCGCCCAAAAACCTGAATCTCAAATGACTCTAAACCGTGTTGTTGTTTGTAGCCGGTGCCTCCCTCTGCAGTGGAGCAGACTCAGGTTTGGCTGGCTGTCAACGAAGACGGACTGTGTGTGCTCGACTTGACCATGGTGAGGAAACAAGCCCTCCGCATTTTTGCTTGATAATGTGATACACGTGCAAATGATCCAAGTGTAGTCATGTTTTAGTTTTTCCCCCAACTCCGAGCTCCAACAATCCACACATCCATCTATCTTCTCTGACCGTGATATTGTTTTCGCTCCACAGCACCCCCTGGTGACGTACCCGTACCACTGCGTGATCACGTTCGGAGGCTGTAAGGAGGACTTCATGTTGGTGACCACTCAACAGAAGGAGCCCGGAGTCGGGAAGAAGAGTGTGGAGAAACTGGTCTTCACTATGGCCAAACCAAAGGTAGATATGGCCGATATGGATTTTTGGGGTCCGATACCGATATGAAGGGGGTTGGCATGGCCGATATATAGGCTTATATTTTAAGTAATTTAATATGATGTAATTTTTCTTTTCTAAGGCCGATGCCGATATGCACTGCTGATATTTTTGGGCTTTTTTTTTTTCTTTCTTATTTAATGTCTCGTCTATAATCCTGTGTGTGATGCTTCTAAACGTGTCAGTGTTGAACTGTGACAGCAGGGGGCGCCGCATGAGGGCTGTAGGGTTGATTTCTTCAGGGGAATTCATGTTTAGTAGGTACTTCAGAGGAAACTTGTCAAAAATCATCAGGTTCAAACACGCCGAGTCTCTGTCGCTTAACTGTACGCAAAAATGTACAACAATATATAAAATACGTGTACAAATTTGTGACCGATTTTCACTGAAGCCTAGTTGTGGGAGGACTCATTTTAACCTCTCAAGCCCCCAAAAAAACAACATAAATGCTTCAAAAATGTGACATAAAAACGGTTATGATTAGTTTTGTAGGCCTTTTAAATGAGGCGTTACCCTGACCTATAGGCTGTAAGCTCCAGTCGAGAAGCTTTTAGATTTGGGTAAAGCCGAACTGGAGAACATGCGCTCAGTTCAGGTGAGGGGTGGGATAACAAGCTCTGATTGGTTTCGGAGATATCGGCCGATAGTTTGTTTTGCTGCCATAAAATGTACAAATCAGCTCTATTAAAAGTGTAAAAAGCTCATAGATAAAATCAAGTCAACTACTGTATCTCTAGAAATAACCAAATATATCTAGGTTTTTTTCTCATCTTAAAGGACAATATTAGAATTGAAAGTGTATGAACATGGAAAGAGTCATTGACATTAATAATGATTATTATATCTCTTTCCCCCCAGATTTTGGAGCTAACGTTGCTAATGGCGAGCTACATAAACCACTGCAGCCCGGGGTGCCTTCCGCCCCGCACCAGAACCACCCTCACTGGGACGCAAACAGCCCGCACTTCCCCTCCATGAACTACACCACCAAGGGACCCACGCTACTGTGAAGAAAAAACAGCTCGGAGAAACTAAAAAGGCAATCGTTGATAACAGAGGCGGGTATTTTCCACTTCGAGGGACTGGTCCTGCGAAGGGGACATAATTACTACACTCCAGTGCGGCTTTTGATACCGTCATCGGATCGTTTGCATTGGCATTTCACGTTTTATAAGTTACAATAATGAGCAAAAACAACAATACGCAGAAGTGGATTCAGCAGACTTCGTAGCTTGATTATTTATTTTAACAAAAGAGTGGCTTGTCTCTGCCACTTCCAAATACAAAGACTGGCCGATCAGGTTTCAGTGATATGTTTTAGAAGCTCTAACTTTTTTTTTTTTTTTTACAATTTTAACAAGGCTCCTTAACACTTTTTCTGTTTTTTTAAGTAATGCTTTCATCTTTCTTTTGTGTTACTTCACTTCACTTTTTCCAACTGGTTTCGGTTCCATTGTTTAAATGATACCTGGTTTATAATACCAGGGTCTGAACTAATCTAAACTTTCCTCTGTTGCTGCAATAACGATCATCCAGAACTTGAACCATAAATCAGACTGCTAATTTAGTGTATTAAAGACTATTTCTTCCAACAAAACAGCTATTTTTTTTTTACATTGTATTTCTTTAGTGCTGGGACATCTGTATTGTGTCTTGGAATCAAATACAAAATATTTTTTCTGAAGTTTTCGGTACAAGATTGTTGTCTGAGTATCTAGTACTTTAGGAACTTTATAAGATGATTCTTACTAAAGTCTTTGTTTAGTTATGACTTAATCTTTTTACCTTTTTTACTTCAGTTGTGTCTGAAGAGGATTTTAAAAACATAAAATAGTAAATCAACACCAAAACATGGCTATAAGAGAGCTAAATCAGGACAATCCTGACTTAAACTCAACTTTATAACATAACATTATGATCATTTGGTGAAATTTAGTTTGGACCTAAACTAAGACATTATTACCATTTAAAGCAGTACTAAGTAACGTGTTTACCTTAATAAATCCTTTCCGTAGTCCCTCTGGGGGTAATACAAGTGTTAATGGGATGATTGGGGGTCTTTCATCTCCCCCTGGTGTCTCTGGCCAGAAAACCATGCTTGCAACTTGACTGCCACCGGGGCGGAGCAAGCAATACACACTAATAGAATCACGGAGAAGAAGCTAACAGGCTAACGGGCAAAGCTAACTGTGGGCTAGCGCCACTTTAAACACTATTTACAGCCAAGTTTGAGTGAAAAAAAAAAATCCCATTGTATAACTGGATGTACAACACCCCTCTCTCCCTTCACCTTTTCTGTCAGCGTAGTATTTACTCTCAAAGACATTTAATAAGTTAAAAAATCGTAACTTGCTAAGACACCTGCAGTTGCGCTTATGGCCTGTAGGGGCAAGAGTTACTTAGTACTGCTTTAATAAATTCTCCATCTTTCTTCTAAAGTCTGTATTATGATCAAACTATTGTAATTTGTTTACAGTGAACTTATCTCAATAAGCCATTATCCATCTGTTTTTACCGTATCCTACAGCTCTTGATATGGTACTTTTATCAAACATCTGTGAAATCGGACCACTGCTGTCACTCGGTCATTTTTAGCGAACATGTCCTTTTTAAACTAAAGCTAACAACATGTAATGACTTGAACTGTTGGATCAAACCACTGTGTTGTCCATAGGAGTTATTTATTTGACTGTTTGACCATTTAACACATTTACAGTGACTTGATGTCATTTAAACTGAGTTAAGTTGTCGGTACTGTTTTTGTAATAACATGTTGTGTATTGTTTTTACGAAAAGGCTTGAAATGTTATGTCTATTTGTGGTTTAATAAAAACGAATGGTACGACATTGCGGCGAGTTTTGTTTTGTGCAAAAGTAATGGTGATGAGGTCAGACTGTGGATCTGTGAGTGAGTATGGAGTAGCTGTTCTTATCAATTATTGCACGTGCAAAATAGCGGATAGCTCGTACAATGTGGAGATGTTTTCACAATATGTATCCCCAGTGTATACTGTGAGTGTGGTTCAAAACTAGGTCAAAGTTGAGAGACAGTACGTCGCTCACTATAATATAGGCCGTGCAAAAGTCAGGTCCCAGTGACGCAACGCAAGTTACATTTGGACCATGTTGTTCTTGTGTCAGCAAACAAGGTCTGCACAGAGATATTTCTTCATTAAAGGATATAATTTAGAAAGGAAGCTGTATTAAAAGAGAAAAGGAAAACAAAAATATCCTGTAGATTTTAATTATTCATGTGGGATGCAAATAATCCTGTGTTTGAGTCACTGAAAAATGAACACGAGCTAAACACAATTGCTCTGTAATATTTCTATGTAATTTTTCTACTTTTTTCCTCTGTATTTTCTCTGCTAGACCTGTCTGTATTGTCCTAGTCTTGTGTTTTTATGAGTCGGTGAGCCAAAGAGGAATTTCTACCTTGGCAGACAATAAAAATCTATTCTGACCATTTAGATTTATTGATCGCAACAATATATGCAGCTTATTTATATATTTTCCATTTAAGTGCAACATGGGTTAATTGTCAGTAACTGTTTTCATAGCCAGAACCGATGAACTGGTTTATTCAGGCCAACCTTAAAGGTGCATTGTGCAACTTTTTATTCGAGCAAAACAAAAAACAAGTGGATATTTGTGCATATTTGACCTTGTAGTGATCCAACGGCTGTATGACTGATCAGCACTTTAGGTGGTCTCGGTGGTCTGTACACTGCTCCAGGATCAGATGTTTTTTAGTCCAGTAGCGAAAACCTTCCAAACAATTAATCCTGGAGCGTCCTAGAGACCACTGTGATGGAAAGTAAAGGCGCCATGCTGACCACTCATACACTACAAGGTAAAATACACACAAATATCAACTTTATTTCCCCACATAAAAAGTTGCATAATGCACCTTTAATAATATCTAATATGGATTTGGTCCCCTCCTGGAACGTGGTGAGCGCCCGAATGATCCTGGGAGCTCTGTTGTCGGGGGCTCCGTGCCCCTGGTAGGGTCTCCCATGGCAAACAGGTCGTAGGTGACGGGTCAGACAAAGAGCGGTTCAGAAGCCCTTATGAGAGACCAACAGGCCCGGTGGCCGTTCCTTCTGTGGACCCACCACCTGCTGGAGGAGCCATAGGGGCTGGTGCACGATGGTCGGGCAACGGACAAGTGGAAGAAAATGGATGATCTGGTCACGCCCCCTTCTACAGGTGGAGGATTCCCCTTTCCTTATTAAAAATTATCCCTTTAATGCATTATTCATTATTTTCTTCTCAAAATACACGTACTCACTGCACATGAAAAAAAATGTTGCATTTGTATTGTTGCATGTTTATAGGGATTGTTTATTGGATTTCATTGGATCATGTTCATTATGAAATATTCACTTTTATATACACTTTGCCCTTCCCTACTGATCTACTGATCTACAGGTCATAGTTTATCATTTGTCCCTCGCAAACTTGAAAATGCCCATCCTTGTGATGCAGTGGGAGGTGAAATTACAACATCAGGAAAAGCCAGAGGCGTTCCTCGGCTAATTGATTCCACACACTAGCTTCTTTGAGAGCTAGCCTTAGCCGTAGCCTTAGCATTAGCCTAGTCCTCTGCCGCTCACTCGCACTTGGGGAGAGACACACATCTGTCTACTGCGGCGTGGGTTGTTGCCACTTCAGGAGCGCACCACCAACTTTCACCTCGACCCGTTTAGCGACGCGAGGGCACTCTTCAGGAACAGGTTTGGCGATCAAAATCAGCGAGAAACTAACTGCGGTTATCATTTTACGCACCGACAACTACAAACCCTGTCATGTTTTGGTGATAGGAACAGCGACGACTCAACGATGACAAGCCCCAAGCCGAAGAGCCTCTTACGGGAGGCTTCTCACCAGATCATAGCCGGTGGATCAGCTGGTAAGTCTCGTTACAGTATTTGTGTAAATAGTGCACAGGTTGCAATATGCACGGTGCGTAAAGATTGCGTAAGCGATTCATTCATTCATTCGGAAACCACACAAGCTTGTCATGTTGGCAAAAGTTACACCGCCGCATTAATGGTTGTTTCTGATGTAATATCGCGTGGCTCTTATTCATAATAGTGCCTTGAGCGGAGGACGCGTGTGGGAAACTGAACCAAAGAGCAACAGCGAGATGGTCAATGCCCCTTTTACGCACGGATCGTTTGGATCCGGGTTTCGGGAAAGCATGCAGGAGATAACTGTGAATTATTAGAAAAGCATTCGCATCACACAGTTTGTTTAAGTGTTGTTGACCTCCGCTAAAATGTAAACATCGTTCTGTGTGAGATAAAAGGATGAGCTGTACCAAAGCGGTCAAGGCTGTTTGGATTCTAATGGCATTGTACAATTTCTATAGAATAGTAATGTTAAAGCTGGGTACCTGATTTTTTTTTTGGTCTTGTAGAATACATGTATTTTTGCCTCCTCAGAGTATGTTGTAAACACAGCAAAACACAAACCTTGTTGTATTGTCTTCACCTAAAGTTTATTGAGCAATGGATGATAGAAGTCTAATCTAAATGAGTGGAATTTATCTTGGGGTGTCTGCCCTGCTTCAATTCGTCACCACTCAATGCTGGATATAGGTGTGACAACTGTGCATGTGGTTGTTCTTTGTGCATTCTTTGTGCATTCTTTGAACAATTTGAATACACCGGAGGGACTGTGAGAGCTAGAAACAAGTTTGGGCCAAAACAAAAATGTCACTGTTTGAAAAATCAGGTACCCCAGCTTTAATAGCCTGTAGTACTTAGCAGCAGCAGTAGTAGCCAAAGCTGTTTGTAATTATTTCATGATGGTTTGTTGATTTTAAAGAAATACTGTGAACTTATTATTTTTGACTTTCAGCTACTCCCTCTTTCATAGTTGCCTTTTGTGTGTGTAGTTGCTTTAAAGTGCATATGACCGGTTTTAATGCTTTTAAAAATATATCATTTTATTTCAGTGAAGCAGCAATTTAAATGAAGAAGTGTTGGGCAGAAAAGTTAGTTTGATTTGAATTGTTAAGCTGCTGACAGGAAGTGACATAGATAAAGGTAAAGTTCCAGAGCAGTTTCACTCATTTCCCATTGACTTAACATGGTTGGCACGGCAACAGGTTAAATTTGTTTGCCCCTACTATGTCACTTCCTGTTGGTGTCCAATCAGGAAGTGAAACTATAAACATCACAGAAATGGTAAAACTAAAGAAAACTGGGTACAATTTTAGCAAAATCTTAAATATAATTGTGTTAACTATGTTTTAGCAAACATTGTGTCTAATGTGTCATTTGCACTTTAAAGTTGTTTGTTGAGAGGTGATTGCTTGTATAAAGGGCACACAAAAGAACTTGAATTGTGTATCGGGTGGCTGTAAATTCTGAGGTCACTTGTGTTTTGGGCTTCTTTTTGTGAGTCTGGATGTTTTGTTTGTTTCTCTCCTGGAACCTGGCAACTCTGATCACCACAGTGGCTGTGAATGATGATTTATCAGAATTCAGTGCAGATGTCATTCCTGTTGACACCAGCCACTTTACAATTACTGCAATAGCGGTAATGTCGAGGTATTATTGGGACACAACAGCAGTACGTGCTGAGGCTGGGTTTGAACTGGCAACCGTCCCATTCCTAAAGAAATACAAATCTAAAATCACTGTAAATATCTGTAAATGTGTCCCGTTTGTTCTTTCTCACTTACTTGCTGACACAGGAAACCGCTTCGGCTGAACAGGAAGTCAGTGGTGCTCCCTCTTGTTCTCTTCCTGCTCTTTGCTCATTTGTTTATTGCTTGTTTCTGGTTTTTACACATCTTAAATTACATAACACTCCCCAAAGTGGCCTTCTCGCAAAACAAAACATGCACACATGGGAGTGATCAAGTGTTCTCCAAACACACAAGCATTTGTTGTTTTGCTATTGCGTAGCGGAGCCGTTTGCACCCACAGAGCATCTCTGAGAAATGATTCACTGTATAACGTAGCCTTGTCTATTGTTTAACTAAACCGCTAACTCAAGGTGTTTCTGAAGTTTGAGAGTTTACTTCCAGCAAATATTTAAAGAAATAAAAAGCTAATATTTAAGCAAAAAAACAAACAAACTAAAACTGTATTTTACTTTGCTCTGGCATGATCTGACCTGTTCGGATCATGCCGTTCTCTGTCCATAGGATTTGATCATTTTTTGATTAGCTTGAGCATTTTGGGTGTGGGAGAATTCTTGTTCGGAACATGATGTCTTAAGTTAACTCTTTCAAATGCTGCGTTTCAGATGGCAGCTCAGCATTTTTGTAATAACATGTTGTGTATTGTTTTTACGAAAATGTGGAGATGTTTTCACAATATGTATTCCCATTGTATACTGTGAGTGTGGTTCAAAACTAGGTCAAAGTTGAGAGACAGTACGTAGCTCAGTATAATATAGGCCATGCAAATGTCAGGTGCCAGAGAGTGTTGCCTCATCCCAGTGACGCAACGCAATTCCATTTGGACCATGTTGTTCTTGTGTCAGCAAACAAGGTCTGCACAGAGGAATTTCTACCCATTCATTAAAGGATAGAATTTAGAAAGGAAGCTATATTGAAAGAGAAAAGGTCTGTAAAGGTAGTGTGTCCGATATTTCTTTCTCTACTTCACAAGCAAGACTCCATTATGTGAAGTAAACTATTTTTTTTTTATGCTGAGTTATTCACAAATACCCCAAAAAACATAACCGTTGTAAAAAACATTTGCAGTCCTAAGTGTGATAGGCAAATCTGATCTCTTTAAACTTCTCTCCAGCATCAGGATTCTTGTCAGGGTGCTAGGCTAATTTTCGGTACGCCTTATTCAGTTCATTTTCAGAGACCGAGGGCGAAACTCCAAGGATATCATAGTGGTCCGCGACATTCGCCATGATGCATGTTTATCTGCAGACTTTGTAACAGCTGGATAATTATTCACAGGCAAACACATAAAATCCTCAGGTTCAGCATTTGATTTGATTTGATTTTCATATTCTTTTGCAAATGCCCTTTTATGGAGCAGTGGTTCTCAAACTTTCCGCACTAAATACGGTGGGAGGGAAATGGGAACGCTTTGGGATTTCTCACATTTCTACCTAAATTGGTCATAAAATGTGGTCTGATCTTCAGCAAAATCATAAGAATGAATATAAGTGTCTGCTTAAACTAATACCATCCAAACAATTACATTTATCATATTTTTATGGCCATAACATGTAACCATTCACAGGACAGGGAGGAAAAAGTAAGTGAACCCAGGAATCTCGCTGAACTGCAACAGTTTTGGAATGGTCCAAGATTCATCCTGATTGTTGTGCACGTCTACCTAACAAAAGAAGGGTCATCCAGCTATTTAATACAAGGGTTCACTTACTTATTCCACGCTGTTGTGAATGTCTCAGATTTCAAGTTCAAGCAGACACTGTTTATTCATTCTTATAATTTTGATGAAGATCAGACCACATTTTATGAGAAATTTAGGCAGAAATGTGAGAAAAGTGTTCACATACATTTTCCTCACACTGTACCTACATCAAGATCAAATCAGGAAGAACAGGGTTAAAATTGGGTATAAATAGACAATAATGGGACTAAATTATGACTAAACTGGGTGTTAACCATGTCTAAGCCAGGAAACAACTTTACTGCAGAGGCCAGGTAGCTTCACTTTATGTGCTGTTGGTCACAGGTCTGGTTTGGCTGGGTTTCTGAGACCTAAGGTTCAGTACAATACCATTTCTTTGCACTGTGTATTATTGTCCTCTCTGCATTTGAACCAACTTTCCTGTGTCATCTGTAAACCAAACTTTACACTGGATCTTGGGGAGTCATCAGATTGTGCATTAGCGGGGTTAAATACACTGTGTCATTGTATCAAACAGATTAGTGTGTGGATCCAAAACAACTTCCTCCAGTTAAATACCGATAAAACTGAGATCATCGTTTTTGGCCCACAAAAACACAGAGAGGTTGTCATTGGTCATCTCGAAGCTCTTTCACTGGGACCCAAAAGTCAAGTTAGAAATCTAGGGGTAATCATGGACTCCGACCTGAATTTTAACAGGCATATTAAGTCCATTGTATCAGCGGCCTATTACCATCTAAAAAACATAAAATAAAAAACATAGTGTCAAAACCAGACTTGGAAAGACTAATTCATGCTTTTGTCTCCAGCCGGCTAGACTATTGTAACGGCCTGTTCACTGGCCTTTCTAAACGAGCTGTTAAACAACTGCAGTACATCCAAAATGCTGTGCTCGAGTCCTGACCAGAACCAGGAAATACGACCACATTAGTCCAGTGCTCCGGTCTCTGCACTGGCTTCCTGTTGCTCAGAGAATAGAATTTAAAACAGCTCTGCTTGTGTACAAGTCTTTCATGGTTAGCACCAAAGTACATCTCTGACATGTTAGAGCCGTATGAACCATCTCGGGCCCTGAGAACTCAGGGAGGGGTCTCCTGGTGGTTCCTAGAGTCACCACCAAACACGGTGAGGCTGTGTTTCAATTTCATGCAGCAAAGGTCTGGAACAGCCTCAGTGAGGATGTGAGACAGGCCTCAACCCTGAGTACTTTTAAGTCCAGGCTGAAAGGACACCTTTTTACTGTTGCCTATGGAGATTGATTCTATTTGATCGAATTTTAATATGAATTTGTTTATTTGACAGGGACAGTGCAAGAAAACATTGCCAACTCAGTGGCCGATGTTATGTACATAAGGCGTCTAGCCGTAGGCAAATTTGCAGCCCCTGTCCCTGGTTAGGCTTTTCAAAGAGGTTTAAACAGAACAGAAAGATGAAAAATCAGTAAAAAGCATCACGTGTCCCTTATTTTCTGTTCTCAAGTTGGCAACCCTGCTGATACCATAGAAATGCGTTAACCTATAGCATTAGCCTAGCGCCACTAAGCTCTTCAAATATAAGAACTGCATGAATTTAAGATTAAAAAAAATCTCCAGACATCAACAACACTCTGGATAACTAGGAAATGAGGCCCATGTCAAAAATCCTGAAATATCCCTTTAAGCGCGTAAGTACTGCATGCACTCACGTTGTCCACAAGATGGCAGCAGCTGCATAGTGTATGTGTCCCATTCTTTTCCCAAATCCATCTGCAAACTTCCAATCAGCTGCGGGACTTTTTTTTCAGTTGCCAAAACGCTGCCAATATTAAAGTGGACGACCGAGCACATGCTATAAAACATCTAGGGTTTAATACTGCAAAGAAAATACGCCATTACTTACAATAATGGCACCATCATTTTTTTTTTTTTTATACGTATGAAATATTTAGTTGGAATAAGGAACTCCTCCCATGCTGTGTGCTGTTCCTTTTTTGGCCCGAGGCGGCTTTGGGGGGAAATCGATCCGCCTGTTGTAAATGGACTGTGACCGGCGACGAGTGATTGGACCCCGGACCGGTTCCCGTCCCAGTTCAGAACCAACCCCCCCCCCCCTCTCCCCCCTTTGCCGCTGTGTAACATGTAATAGGCTTTACGCAGAACAAATAAAGACACTGCGGCTAAATGACGGAGCGGAGGAAATGACCTGAAGAGTTTAAATAAATGAAAGCCCAACAAAGTGGATTTGGAGCCTTCTCGGTTTGCCGGAGTTTTTGGGTAGGACGTTTTTTTTTTTTTTTTTTTTTTTTTTTTCAGCCAAAAGCAACAAAACGCGGACATTAGGGAAACGCATGACGCACCACAATAGAGTAGAGCTCGTTTGTTTTTGGTCCTTTGTCAATTCACAAAAGGCTCATTTGGAAAGAGACGTCACATGGGGTCGAGAAGTGATTTTGAGAGGAGGCAGAAAAAAAGTTTGGATGCTCGTTGGGCGGTTTTAGATTGAAATATAACGTTAAATAAAAAGAAAAGAAAAGCTCGGAGCTCGTTATGGCTGAACCAGACAATATGCCGGATGTTTTTATTTGATTTATTTTTTGTCAATTTGCAAATATGTTGTTTAGTAGTCAACCTCGCATTAACCAAGCACATTTTCTCCTGTTCGGCTTTACCCAATAGGCTTATAGGCAGTGTTGTTTTGGCAGCCCTTTAGTTTTAGTTTTAGTCTTATCTTTGGACGAAATGCTTATAGATTTATACATTTTAGTCATTCTAAATTGATAGTTTTAGTCACGTTTTAGTCAGACGAAATGTAAATTTAGTCAAGTTTTCTCATTTCATTATAAAAGTATATTAATTTAGATAACTATTGGAAATTGGGATAAATAATAGTTATCTATTGGCTTTATAGCTTTTGACAGACCGATTACACCACAATAGGCACTAGTACAAGTGTCATTGTGAACAGGACTTTCCCCAAAAGCGCCCGCTCTCCTCGTCCTCTGATCAACAGCGCTGTCTGCACATACGTAGCCTCAACATGCGTTCTGCGTTCAGACGCTACGGCTACGGTATTTAAAACTGTCCTGAGGTCGATGTCCCTGTCAGATGCGCTCCGTGGAGGATGTACGCTAGCAGTGCACTGCACGCCACGAGGAGAGAGGGAGAGAGAGAGGGAGAGAGAGAGGGAGAGAGAGAGAGAGGCGCCGCTGCCTGGCCGCATGAGAGCTGCGGCGCCGCTCTGTGTCACGTTTACCGGTGTGTTCTCCCGCTCCGCGTACAAACTCTGTTTGTGAACGATCTGACGAACCACTTTCTCCCATTTTAGTCTCGTCTCGTCTCGTTGACGTAAACTCATAAACGTCTCGTCAGTTTAGTCCCAAGAGCTATGTTAGTCGTCATCGTTACGTTGTCATTAAAAAAGGGCGTCACGAAATCATATCGTTATCGTCTTCGTGACGAAACACACTGCTTATAGGCCAGTGTAACGCCTCATTTGAAAGCTAAGACCTGCAAAACTGATATAAATGTATCTTTTTCCAGTCACTTTTGGAGGTTTTTTCCCCCTTGCTTTTTGGTCGCTCTTTTGTTGCTTTTTTTAGATTTGGTTAAAGCCAAACTGGAGAAAATGTGCTCCGATCAGGCGGGGGTTATGAGGTTATCAATAGGAAATTGTGGGTCAAACACTTCATGTTATCATTTCCATATTTTGAAACGACAGTAACAATGGCAGTGACATTGTTAACATTTACTATTTGTGTTTGCCCGTATCAACATCTGTGCATCCCTTTTTATTTACTCACTTAGTTTGAGCAGTTTACATTTCTAACTTCATAAATTCACATTACGCCGTGATAGATGCACAAAAAGAATAAGCTGGAGCAAGAAAGCTTCTGAGCTCCTATACCCCACAACAAATAAGAATTTATCTCAAAATATTCTATCCTTCTGAGTAGAAAAAGTGTCCTGAAAGAAACGTACATGAGTGGAACGGAATAATCACATTAGTAACAGCGTCTCGGCACAGTTTGACATTAGATATTCTATTACCTTATTTCTTCTTGAGTTTTCCAGTTACAAAACGCTGTAGGAAAAAAAACTATGAATTGTATAAAACATGATTCATACCCAGGCCCATACACACGCTCGAGTGCAAGAACCCGTCTCTGATTAAGTAACGCCGTAGTAACCATAACCATAACCATAACCAGGCGTCACTGCAGCATGCGCCTGGGAATAAGAAGTTCATGTGTTTTAATTTTCCATACTCACAGTTATGTGCATGTACCGTTTATGAAGTGCGTTTATCTGTAACACTTTATCATAACTACACCTTATTTAACATTATTGAACAATTCATCAGTGAAGTGTGAAACGCTTAAACAATGAATACGTGAAGAACCATTCGTTATGAGTTTGGCATTAACTGTAATTAAAGGCACACTGTGTAACATTTTGAACTATATGTTCCATCAGTGCAAAACATGCTCCCAATGACCAGCTCAACACAGAAGCTATTACTGTAGTGGGTGATCAAAGAATGGATTTGGATGAGAACCCGTTTAAATCTCAAATTCAACATCTCCATGGAGACGAGCTGGAGACGTACCCACTCCCGGTCATGTCTTAGGAGAGCTGAGCCGCTCACAGCAAAGGCAGTTGTTTGTACATTTATGAGGTATTTTTCAAGGAGGAAAATATTTGTCATAACATTTAATTTAATTTATTGGGTAGAATTCTACGCGGTGTGGCTTCAAGTAGTTATTAAGTGTTAGTCACCTTAACTGTGCATTATGCAACTTTTTATGTGGAAAAAAATTAACAAGTCATATTTTGTGCGTATTTGACCTTGTACTTTCAATCACGGTGGTCTCAGCAACGCTCCAGGATCAATTGTTTGGACGGTTTTCACTGCTGACGGGACCCTCTCACCAGAAAACATACAAAACAATTGATCCTGGAGCATTGTAGAGGACACTGTGATCGAGTGTTGTGGAATTCTATGTATTAAAGAGGGGGATTATGCTTTTTTCAATCACATAGCACCAAGGTCAAGGTCAAATTTAGTCTATAGCATACTACAATAGCATACTACAGTAGCATACTACAATGATGACGTAACCTTCTGTTGGTCTGTATATGTAGTAAATTAAATAACTGCCTTGAATAAAATTGCTCTCTCAAAATGGCTGTACTGAACGTCTTGAAATAGGCCTCTGTCTCTTTAAGAAGCTTTCCGACACGCCCCCTTCAGCACACTGCTGTGGCATCTAAACAACACTACTGTGCGGGGAGGGGGCTCTGCTGAGCTGAGGAGCAGTGGTTGGTGGCTTGGCTGGTGACGAAAGGTCCAGAGGCGTCTCCAGGAGGTGGGGGCGTTCCTAGGAGGACTGAGGCATAGCTACACCTAAAATGGCTGCCGTCTAAGTTTTTACTGATTACTCAAAAATATGTGAATGAGCCAAGGCAACACTCCGGCATGTGTTTAATGAGGGAATACATAAACATGATATAAAGCTTGAAAAGTCGATTTTACATAATACCCCCCTTTAATAACAAGCAAACTGCGATAACTTTCCTCAATAGCGTCTAATAATTTCCTTTGTTAATAAAAACATGACTATTTCCTTTGCCCCTTAACTGTAGGATTAATAATAAAAACCTCTCTAAAACCACTATATTTACTTTCTCCTTGTATCCGGAAGTGTCCCGTTGCACATTAGCTCCACACGTTTCCTCTCTGAGGGTTTACCTCTGATGGATACCCCCTGTGCTATTGTTAGTAGTCTTATTTTGTCTTCTCCCCTCGTTCCTGCACCGGTCGCCGCAGAATCAGACCTATATTTATTTCCACAGAGCGGTCGGGGGGCGCGGGGGCTTTGATTGGACTCCCGGCGGACATCTTGGAAGCACATGTTTAGATGACCTCATGTTTCACTGTTGATTTTGGAGACTGGAGTTGTATTTTTTTTCTTTTCTTTACTCTTTCCTGCATGTTTGAGCTTCGGTCCGTCACTGTCGTATCGTCGGACGAAGACGCTGACTGCTGACGTTGATTTCTCTGACAGAGGGAGACGGAGCGGAGGAGTCAGGGGTGATTGGGGCAAAACGAGCCGTGGTCGATATGCATGTGCGCTGCAGCTCCGACGCTGAGCCACACCGCACGCTATTGTTATTTTCAATCGAATATGACTGAATGTGTTAGGGATTTCTGTCTTAGTAAGATTTAAGAGGCAGGCTGAAGATCCGCTACGTTTGTGCAGCGGCTAAAAGCATCAACAATTCACAAACAAACGAAGAACCAACGGAAGCATATATCGTAAATCCTCTAATACTGGCCTGTATTCCATTACGGCCGGGTCTCAGTGGCCGGGTTCGTAGCTGGCGGAGGCAAATAAAAGCCGGTCTCTAAAACAGGCCGGGGCTATTATTAGAAACTATAGCGGTAGAAATATTTCCCATGTTAGGAATTTGTCTCATACTCGTGTAAACGATAACTCGCGTGCAGGAAGTAAACAAACTGGAACCCAGGCCGAGTGGAGCTGATCCAAGCGTAACTTTGACACGGATTTGGCCACTTTTCAAACCTCCTGTGACTATTTTTCGATCACAAACACAAACGCTCCGTCTAAACTCGCCTTTTACACGAGATAACAACAAATAATCCCAAGTCCGCGGTAAGAACGAAAGTAGAGAAATCTGCACTGACATGATGTCAAAGCTCCGCTAACAGCAGCGAAACGCTTCCTGTTGTCCCTACAAAATAAAAGGCGTCAATGTTCCAGCCGCTGTGAAAAAGTGTTTGAAATGTTAATTAATAAATGAACCTAATATTTTAAGTTCAAATGGACACAAATCTCGTTTTTCTTCATTCTACTGGTCGTCCGTTTTGCTCTAATAGAAATAAGGCCTGTCTCTATTTGCCTGGCTCAATAAAGGCCTAGTCATATTGGTTGAGTAAATAAAGCCCGCCTATATTAGAAACTTACGTATAGGAGGCGTCAAAACATGTGCATTTAACAGGTGCACGTCAGTAAAACTTGAGAGGGTGAAGCAGAGATGTATTTTAGGCCTATAGATTTATGGCTAACATCGCGTCAACAAATGTTTAAAAACCGGCGACATAACAGGATGTCAAATACATCTCCAGAGAGCGTCGCCTGGCAATATCAACACACTGAACTTTACAAATAATTAACAATTGGCGAAGGTTGACCGAAATCTGTCCATCCAACATCGACATACTGCCCCCTTTTAGCCAGCGCTGTTACCAGAAACTGGCTGTACTCGGTTACATTACTCAAGTTAATGTACTTGAATAACTTAAGTAAGTAAGAATAAGTAATTGTACTTCTTTGAGTTGTTTTATCATACAGTACTTTTTTACTTCTACTTACATTTACTCCAACTGTATATTATTTATGTGAACGCTTTGAGATTTCTCACATTTCTGCCTAAATTGGTCATACAATGTGATCTGATCTTCATCAAAATCATAAGAATGAATATAAACAGTGTCTGCTTGAACGAATGTCACTCAAACATTTACATGTTATCATATTTTTATTGGCCATAACATGCAAACATTCACAGGACAGGGAGGAAAAAGTAAATGAACCCAGGAATCTCGCTGAACTGCTGCAGTTTTGTAAAGAGGAATGGTCCAAGATTCATCCTGCGTTCAGACATTTTCCTCCCACTGTATATAAGTTGGTAGTGTGGGTCGTCCCATGATCGGAAAGGTCCGGTTTTTAATCCCAGCTCGTGAAAATGCCCACTGTCATTGTGTCCTTGGGCAAGACACTTCACCCTCCATGCCTCCAGTGTCTACTGTATGTACTGTATGTACATTGGTGTTTGAATGAGAATGTGAATGGGTGACTGGTTCTGTAACTGTGAGTAAATCTATAGTGACAAAAGCGTCATGTGACATTTAAAAGACATTCTGTGTTTCATGTACATTACTGTCACTGAAGCGGATAAATCAACCATCAATCATGGTCAACAATTATATTTCCTCTGACGGACACAGTGAGTGACAGGAGCTCGTGACTATTATTATACAATGTAATATTTTCAATATTATTTTATAATTCATTTATTTTCTTCTTCTACTTAAGCTTCATTTTGATAAAACTAGTTTGAACACGAGAGCTGGGCCGCCTTCTTCACACAATACTAAATGCTCTTTCTCTGCAAGAAGTTATGTTTGTTGTTAAGCTGAACGTTTCTGTTTAATGTCAACAGATTATCACAAATGCGTCCATTCTTCTTTTCCCCCTCAAAACTAAACCCAACTTCCTGTATAATCCTGTCTGAATTCAGGAAGAGCTTCTGCATTCTTTATTCATTCAGCTATTAAATAGTCAATGTTACAGTTGTTTGTGTCTTAACAGAGCAGCTGTATTGTGTTTGACTCCCCTCATGCCGTCCCCCTCTTGAGTGCTCAAAAAGCTCATAATATACCACCATTGATACAAAGCTAATTCTTTATCCTGTCACTGCGTTACTGAGTGCATGTAATTTTAGTCACAAGGTTTCCCGAGTTCATCATTAGTCATTTATTTCGCGATCGCTCACATCAGGAGAACAGCACAATTACACAGAGAAGTTATAAATCGAGCGTGTTTGTTTTTCTAATGCGTAAGACACTGTAGTTTTTCCAGATTAAATGAGGGGTTTCTTCAATAAATGCTCCCAGCAGACTGTGGCACGCATCACGGCTACACGGCGACTGGAATTTACTGAAGGCATGGAACCTTTTCGTTTGCCTTGTCAAATATTACGTGTTCTTTGGGGCAAATGAAGCTTCATTTGTAAAGGGGCCTTTTGTTTTGGTAATGACTTGAAATATAAAAAATCTCATTCATACTAAACTTAAAAATTCCTTTATTTTTTTTTAATTCCTGGTGAATGAGTGAGAAATAATTTAGTATGAAATGTTAGGCAGATAAAGGGTTTGGTCACGGGATCTTTGTCTTGTTATGAGCACCAAAACAACATTTGTGTTGACTTTTTAATTGCAATCACATCATATTTCATCACTATGGGATTAGAAGTATTTTGATTTTTATTACACCATGACTTGCTTGAAAAGTCTCGCAAGACCTGTCACCAGTACGTTCGAAGCTCACAGCTGTAATCGACTGTTTTGTTGGGAAATAATGGCTAACGTGCAAACTGCCTCTTGTGAGTTTTTCAGTGAGATCATTGATAATTTCCCAAAGTCCGGCGCGCGGCACATGGCAACAATAAGGCAAACTGAGAAATCAACTAAACAGGCTACGGCTGATTGAGCGGCTTCAGAAATGAGACGCGAGACCTGCCATGAACAATACATAGTTTACTCAAGTGGTTGTGCTGTGCAACTGTTTTGGATTATGACGTTTGTTTTGTGAAGTGCATCCGAGTCACTGGATGCACTTTGAGAAACGAAGGTGTAACTGTCTTTACGGTTACATTGTGCAGTTATATTTTAAAGAACGTGTCAGGAGCTTTAATTTTTGATTTTTGTTAAAGAGGGGGTATTATGCTTTTTTCAATCACATAGCACCAGTCTATAGCATACTACAATGATGACGTAACCTTCTGTTGGTCTGTATATGCAGTAAATTAAAATAACTGCCTTGAATAAAATTGCTCTCTCAAAATGGCTGTACTGAACGTCTTGAAATAGGCCTCTGTCTCTTTAAGAAGCTTTCCGACACGCCCCCTTCAGCACACTGCTGTGGCATCTAAACAACACTACTGTGTGGGGAGGGGGCTCTGCTGAGCTGAGGAGCAGTGGTTGGTGGCTTGGCTGGTGACGAAAGGTCCAGAGGCGTCTCCAGGAGGTGGGGGCGTTCCTAGGAGGACTGAGGCATAGCTACACCTAAAATGGCTGCCGTCTAAGTTTTTACTGATTACTCAAAAATATGTGAATGAGCCACGGCAACACTCCAGGCATGTGTTTAATGAGGGAATGACATAATAACATGATATAAAGCTTGAAAAAGTCGATTTTACATAATACCCCCCCCCCCCCTTTAAAACTCATGCTTCACAGCTACATGGTCCCGTGTTTGATTCCCACCTGGACGGGTCCTTTCTGTGTGGAGTTTGCATGTACTCAGTTTCCCCTACCACTAAAACATGTACAATAGGCCAGGATGAATGAGAGTGTGTTTGAGAATGCGAGTGTTGGGACGACAGATGGAAATTAGCCCAAAGCTACAATCCGGCGTGGCGGGTTTAAAACAGTACTAAGTAACGTGTTTACCTAAATAAATCCTTTCCGTAGTCCCTGTGGGGGTAATACAAGTGTTAATGGGATGATTGGGGGTCTTTCATCTCCCCTGGTGTCTCTGGCCAGAAAACCATGCTTGCAACTTGACTGCCATCGGGCGGAGCAACCAATACACACTAATGAATCACGCAGAAGAAGCTAACAGGCTAACGGGCAAAGCTAACTGCGGGCTAGCGCCACTTTAAACAGTATTTACAGCCAAGTTTAGGTGAAAAAAATTATTTTCATTGTATAACTGAATGTACAACACCTCTCTCTCCCTTCACCTTTCTGTCAGCGTAGTATTTACTCTCAAAGACATTTAATAAGTTAAAATATCGTAACTTGCTACGACACCTGCAGTTGCGCTTACGGCCTCTAGGGGCATGAGTTACTTAGTTCTGCTTTAATTGCGGAAGTCCCATGTGTGTTCATTAACATGACCAAACAAACCAAAGTTACCAAACCAATTTTATTCGGACTAGGGCTGCACAATAAATTACATGGCAAGAAATATCGTATCGCGATATTAGGTGATGCAATATCCGTATCGCAAGAAGCCACAATAAATCGCTAATCTTCATCTGACTGAGATCGACACTCAGCCAAAAACAAACAATACATTGAACTTATAAATGTGTAAAAGTTTGGTTTTAGTTAAACATTTACTAGCTTAGTTCAAATTTAGTCTTGTTTTTGTCCTGATGTCGTCTTCTTTTGACACAATTTGCTGAAAAACTAGTTGCTTCCGATTTGTGTTGAATTAGAATGGAACATATCGTGTTGAAATGGTTTAGTGAAATACTAATTTAATTTTGGCTGTCCGAAAAGGAGAGGCTTCCTCCCTGATGATTGGTTGAACGCACTAAACCCAAGTTGTCAGAGATACAAAATGTGAATGCTACCAATAAACATCTGGAGTCTGAAAAGTCATCTTCATATACTGTGCATACCCTTTCTTTATACCGATACCTAAAGTGTCTAGTATTTGGGCATTGTTTGAGGTCTACCTGTAATTTGTTCCATATCTTAGGGCCACAAATGGACACACACAAGCATTTTCTGGTTGTCAAAGCCTGGGCAATTTTAAACCTATCCAAGCCCCTTAAATTGTACTTTCCCTCTCTTTCAGAAATAACAAAAGGTAGTGGCTTGTTTTTGGCTTTATACTCTAGTTTTAAACGTGATCATGTCGTGAAGTTTCTGGATTTTTGCTTTAATAAACAATAGATTGGTGTGGTCTCGACAACCAACATTGTACTTGTTCTTATTGCTCTTTTTGGAAGGATGAATAATGGTTGGAAAGTATTTGAAAAGTCGACCCAGGTAAAGTTGAACAAACGCGCCGGGATTGCGGTGAAAATATGTAAACCCGTCCCTTAAATTCTCCACATGTTTCCCCCGCCACCGTGGTCTCTGCTCATCGTCCCGACGCGGTCCCTCATTGGCGCTGACGTTTGTGCTGAAAAACGGGCTCTTAACCTCTGGACCTGCCGCGCTCAGCCACCGCCGCCCCGAGGAGCAGAGCGGGACCACACCAAAGCCGCGGGGGGAACGAGGTTAAGGAGGGTTCGGGTGGAGGCCGGACCGGGATTTTTGAGGGCCTAAAAACCAAAGACCGAGCCGCGATCTAAGGACTTACAACCGAGGAACAAACCAAGACCGGTGTGTGATGTGTGGAATATAGTTATGAAAAGTGAAGGAACAAGGTCTGAACTCGCCACAGACTGATGCTCTTGGCTGGGATCGCTTCTCATGGTTAAAAATGAGCGCAGTCGAAGAGCAGGGTGAACCTTTTTTAATGTTGATGAATCTTTACCAACACACTGCAGTTTGTACAGAAATGTCCCTCGACCTTTCACAGTGGTTTAGGATATAAACTTAAGACAATTCTAGACATAAAACGACGACTTCATTGTCTTTGTTAAAACCCCACAGCAGCCGAGTACTGGACTGACCCGTCCATATCGGCCAATAGGAGCTGCAAGTGTATGTTTTGTTTACCCTTCAAGTATTCATTTTGCACTTTATTTAGGAGCTGTGGTTTGATCCACTCGCGCATCTGTGAGTAATGTTTGAATCTTCCCGAACTCGGAAACTCCCAACAATCTCCTCCTGAGGTTCTATGCATCCACATCTCGATCTCTCGCTAAGCTTAAATGTGCATTTTGCAACTTTTTATGTGAAAATAAAGTTTATATTTGTGCGTATTTGACCTTGTAGTGACCCAGTGGCTGTATGATTGGTCAGCACGGCTCCTTTTTTGGTCTCTAGGACGCTCCAGGATCAATTGTTTTGTAGGTTTTCTGATGAGAGGCTTCGTCTGCAGCGAAAACCCTCAACAATTGACCGTGGAGCATCGTAGAGGCCACCGTGATGGAAAGTAAAGGCGTCGTGCTGACCACTCATACAGCCACTGGGTCAAATACGCACAAACAAGGTCAAATACGCATAAAAAGTTGCATAATGCACCTTTTAATCCTTTCATCATCAAGTGAAAACACTCGCCATAGCTTCACTACGTTCACACGAGCCACATGATCTAATTGTTTTCTCGTTATTGAAACGGCTACGCAGCGAAGGGGAGAAAGAGGAGGGGCGTGGGAGGGGCTTACGGTGACAATCAGGAAGTGAAACTACTGAATGATTTGTTTCCGTTGTTTTAGATCAATATCGCAAATTTCCCAACCAACAAAATGTAAGATAGTAATAAGGATCCGTTTGAGATTGTTACCAAATCATAAACATAAACCCCACTCTTACATACTGTAGGTTAATAACCAGTTATGATTAGAGGTTGACCGATTTATTCCGCTGATATATCGGGCCAATATTTGGGGATTTTACTATATCGGCTATTGGCCGATCTAGCGCCGATAAATGCTGATATCTCGGGGACCAAAGGTGATGGAGACCTCCCGTTCTTTGCATTGGAAAGAGCGAAGTCAGGGTTTTAAAGGGGGGGTATTATGTAAATCGACTTTTTCAAGCTTTATATCATGTTATTATGTCATTCCCTCATTAAACACATGCCTGGAGTGTTGCCTTGGCTCATTCACATATTTTTGAGTAATCAGTAAAAACTTAGACGGCAGCCATTTTAGGTGTAGCTATGCCTCAGTCCTCCTAGGAACGCCCCCACCTCCTGGAGACGCCTCTGGACCGTTCGTCACCAGCCAAGCCACCAACCACTGCTCCTCAGCTCAGCAGAGCCCCTCCCCGCACAGTAGTGTTGTTAGATGCCACAGCAGTGTGCTGAAGGGGGCGTGTCGAAAGCTTCTTAAAGAGACAGAGGCCTATTTCAAGACGTTCAGTACAGCCATTTTGAGAGAGCAATTTTATTCAAGGCAGTTATTTTAATTTACTGCATATACAGACCAACAGAAGGTTACGTCATCATTGTAGTATGCTATAGACTGGTGCTATGTGATTGAAAAAAGCATAATACCCCCTCTTTAAAATGAGTCTAACTCCCACAACTTCCTAGGCCTCAGGGGAACAGAGACACATCACAATGAAAATGGGTTAGCTACGAGTTTGACTAAAGTTAGTTAGCTTCACTAAACCTCAGTCAATATGAATGTCATTTTGAAGTTCAGAACCTGGAGAATTCAATCGCTGAGTTAGTTTTAACCTCTGCAATTGCATTGTCATCGCCGTGCAAAATGCCGCGGCTTGCAACATTATGCTAATGCTAACGGCCGCATGCTAATGGGAACGGCAACTAATCAAAGCTGGGACAGAAACTATGACCTAAAGTGATAACACAAAATTGGCCTCTGCTGGAGTGGCCAAGTATTTATGTTTTTGCAGGATTATAGATAATTGGAAAATATCGCATAATCCCCAAATAAAATGACACAATATAGAAACACCGGCACACAAACAAAATAGAGCAGTACTATGTGTTCTGGAAGGCCTGTATCGTTATCGACTGAAATGACCCCAAAATGACTGTATGAATTCCAAAAAGTGTGATATCGCCCTCAGATGGACCTCCAGTGATTTTGAAAGATACCGTGATGTCCTAGAATACTGCGTCCCCTATTGTAACAACACCGATAATCTCTATTCCGTCGTAAGCCCAACAGACCATAAACATTCGATTCACCAAATTGGACTTTTCAGCTTCAGCGACTCCCGATCTCCCGTCTGTTACTTCTTTATTTGGTTTGAGAAAATCTTTCAAAGCCGGGCCAAACTTCCTTCAGCTTCCACCGTGATCCTCCACAATACGGTAATGAGAGGCCTGGTGTCCCCCCTGCTGTTAGCCCAGAAATATAAATAAGCATAATGAGCACGTTGTCTTTTTTTTTCTCGAACGGGGACTTGGATTCCTCTGAGAATATGGCGCTTTTCCGTGATTGTCCGTCTAAGCTTAAGGTTTGACTAAAAGCTTTCCTCTTCTTTGTCGTTGCCAATTTTAGCTCCGAGTCGGTGTAGATAAACACGGCGATGCCAATTGTCGTGCTTTCGGTGCAATTTGCGGAGGATGTGTCCCTCCTGGCCACCCGATCTCCATAGGCTTTAATTTGGAAAGCTCGGATTCGTGGACCTTTGTTTGTGGGATGACGTAATGGAGGGGTAAGATTTGAGAAATATTAATTCACGCTAATGTTATGATTCTTATCAAAGGCAAATCAGAGGAGGGGAAAACCAGAAGTAATGTCTCGGTAAGTTGAGTTGTCTTTGTGTTCTTGGGCAAGACACTTCGTCCGTATTGACTGCCCACTCCATTTGAAATAATAGTTTAAAAGCAGCATGACAAATCACTGCAGAAATGTGTAGAATGTGAGTCTCCCAAAGAAAACAATGACAGCCACTGTAATATGGGCATAGGGTTGTTTATTACTTAATTAGTGGTCTGTCTCTCATTAGGCGACGTTGTCAATGTGGACAAACTATTTTATGTTGACACGCCTGAACACGCATTGGTTATCGTCACGGGAAACGTATGTGCATTGACTGATTGTGATATGAATGGTATGGTGGTTGTGTTAAGTCCTATGTTATTGAAGTCTGAACTAGTTTTTAGTTTATTTGAGCAGTTAACATTTTCTCTTTCTCTCAATGTTTCACAATCATACAGTTAATGGAAGCTCAAAGGGAGTAGACTGAAACAAAAGCTTATAAGTGCCTACCCCTCGTTCATGTAAAATTACATTTGCAGTTCATGATGTTAAAACTAAAAAAAAAGAAATGATTTAGTCTCATAAACCTCCGCACTCATTCTTTTATAGAGGCTGCAAATTTCTGTATCAAGTTGCAATGAGTTCGCCACAAACCTAAACTTTTAAAAATAAACTATTATGTTTACGAGCCTGACCGAACATTAGTTACTTGAACGCTTTGATACGAATGGCAGGGTGAGCGCTTGATTGTTTCCCTTAAGTGGTTTTAAATGGAATTGTAAATGTACTACTGTAACATCAACCTGTCCAGGGACTGCAGGTGGATATTTGCATTTATTATTATTTTTTTGATATAACCTGCCACACAACATCTTTTCTTTTTTTTTAGACTGAGTTCTTTTGCGCATTGTGCCTGATCTAATACATTTGATTGTTTTCAGTCACACGGGTTTTGTACAGCAGACGTGTGACTTGTAAGTGAGGCAAAATTGGTGAAAGCGGTCAAAGAGGGACCCGCACTTTTTCTATCTCCAAACTAGTTTTGTTCTCGTGCTGCAACTATAATATGCACAATATCCTTTACCAATTATAATATACATATTACCGATATATCGCTCTGAAATGTGCACTGTAATAAACAATAAGGTAGATCAACTTAAAAGTCTTTGTTGAGCTCACTGAAATACTAGTATTGTTTCAATCAACTAAACAAGTTATAAATGATCCATAATACATTGCTAGAAATTGTTTAAATTTAACACTTTAAATTCTAACCAACCAACATGTTTCTGTATGTTGTCGCAACAGTAAACTTGTATGGCTTAATTAACTTAACTTATTCCCTTTTATTAGTGTACTGGGTTGTATTTCAGTCTTTCTAAAACGTTCTTGCTCTTGAACTGGATCTCAAATTGAGGACATGAATATCAGAAAAATGTAGTATTTTTTACACAAGTAATGAAGATTAAACTTTGAGAATGTGTCGATTTACTGCTAATAATAATTATAATACTGCTCAGACAGCTGTAAATGACCTGATCTGGTATTAAGTGAGATTAATTATGAATTCATTTTATTTTTACTAAACTTTCTTTCATTTCTTGATAACTATACCATTTGCCGTCCCAATAACAAATTTCAGGGTGCGATATTTTTTTTCATCTGGTCAGTAAAAATGAGCCTATACTCACAAAAAAAAAAAAAAAACACATAACTTTTTGCTATTTGTTTCCCCAAAAGCCTGATCTGACCACACAGTGTATCGTCCGTATCCGCTGCTGTTATTCTGGCAGCCTCTCGGTGTAATTAGCTGGACCTGCTCTGATTCCGAGTTCCTGGTTTTTGATAAAAGCCACATGCCCCGACTCCACTTCAGAAACACCGGGGGAAAAAACAGAAATACTTTTTCTTTGGGTCCTAATTTGCTGCACAGCTTCTTTTTTTTTTTTTAACGAGGATTAAAATGCTTCGCCCGGAGTGGAGAAAAGAGGTCCAAACAGTCACGGTAGTGTCGGGCTCAGAGGCTAGAGGGCAGTAGAGAGCTGCGCGCTTTACTGTGGCGCAGTAACGTCAGGTAAGGGGGAAGAGTGAGGCCTTTCAGGAATTATTCATGCCACTCTGTCAAGTCCGATGTGTTATTGAAATCTGAACTTAAAAAAAAAGACATAATTTAATTTTTGATCATTTTGAGGAATGCACTGCAAAAGGTAAATATCAAGCATTGGCTTAAATGACTTGAAGAAAAAGTATCTTGTTTGGAGCAGTTTTCACTAGTTTAGACTTTTTTCCCTGATCTAAGTTTATTTTTTTACTAGTTTGAGGACATTTCAGACTAGTTCTAAGGTAAATTCTCTTACCCCATTGGCAAAAGAAAATGACCTGAAATAAGGACAAAATGTATTGAAACAAGTCGGGAACATCTCAGAACAAGTGAAATAATCTACATCTTAAAAATGACTCAAATTTGGATTATTATGCTCAAATTGAGATTTTTATTCTCATCAAATTAATTACTTTTTGCAGTGTATTATTATTATTATTATTGCACACATCCGAGATCAAAAGTGTTTTGGGCCACATTCGTGAGGGTCCCGCCTGTCCCTGGTATCGGGAATTGAACATGAATCTCAAAATGCTATACAACGAATAAAAGGACTTTAAAAGGTGTGCATATTTTCAGAGATAATGGGCCTACGAGCGAATGATTGCAAATGTGTCCAAGTCCAAGAACGTTTTTATGAATTGCAAAGTTATTAGTTCCAATTGAGACAGAAATGATGCATAAATGATGCTTAGAATATTGTTAAAGAAGCGCATTCATTGTAATTCAACTTAAACAGTGAAACTAATATATGATGGACTCATTACATACAATGTGAGCTATGTATAGCCTTTATTTGTTATCATTTTTTATTATTATGGCTCAGCTTGTAAAAACCCCAAATTCAAAATCTCAGAAAATTAGGCTTGATATATTTCACTTTGCATGTAATGAGTCTATCACATTTGAAGTTGAATTACAGAAATAAATGAACGATATTGTAATTTCCCGAGTTTCATCTGTATACTCAGAGTACTCTCTACCTCGAGGATCTTGCCAATATTATTACAAAGTGACCAATTAAACTAAGATTATTCAGTATTTAATATGAATAATTTAGTGATCAAACCTTTACTAAAAAACATTATTAAAACTAACTTTCCTTTTGAAATTACTATTGAGCCCTGGTTGGGAAACACTGCAGTACAGTGCAATAATAACATGTAAACACACATCCTAACAAATAGTTTGTTTCTTTAACCTCTTAATCCCCGCCTTAATGGAGCACATTTTCTCCAGTTCAGCTTTACCCAAATCTAAAGCTTCTCGACTGGAGCTTTTACAGCCTATAGGCCAATGTAACGCCTCATTTAAAAGCTAAGACCTACAAGTATTTTTGTCGTATTTTCTTAGTATGTTTTGATGCGTTTCTGTCCGGTCACTTTTCATTGCTTTTTAACCATGTTTTTTCCCCCCACTTGTTTATTGTGTTTTAGTTGTTCTTTTGTTGCTTTTTATTTCACTTTTTTGTCGTAGTTTCATCCTCCTTTTCATCGCTGTTTTGACACTTTTTTTTTCAAGAAACTTTTATAGATTTGGGTAAAGCCAAACTGGAGAAAATGTGGCTCGGTTCAGGTGGGGGTTAAGAAATGGTAGTTAAATGGTAGTGTGGACAGGGACAACAACGCATTGACGAAGACGGGAAAGCTGCTCGGTGCCAGCCATCACTGGGCAGGTTAATGTTTAAAAGGAAAATATATACACTTACAGAATTAATGGAATGTGAATTAATTGACCAATTCATAATTTTCATCATAAAACTAGGGTCTACATCAGGGGTAGGCAAGTTTGTGTCGTGGAGGGCCGATTTTCATCATCACCAAAACACCAAGGGCCACACCTCACCATTGTAGCCTAAAGTAAAGAACTTTTTTCTGTAAATGCCAATGTTTTACATCAGTGGTTCTCAGGTGGTCTGGCTTCGGGAGCCAACATTATCTTAATGACAAACCGCGACCCAAATAAAACTGTAATTTGTCATATATTGTATAAAATACTGTATTTTCCACACAGGTTTTTGTTAAACAAGCAGTAGATTTGCCAGAAAGAGACTGAAATTATGATCAAAACAACCCAATAACATTAATTTTAGTGTTTCCGTGCAGTTTCAGTTGGAAAATATTGAATAAAAGTTCCCTATAGACTTGTGACCCACTTTTGAGTCCCAACCCACTAGTTGAGAATCACTTTTTTACATTATATATGACCAAATGGGATGTTCTGCCAGGCCATTTTTAAAATACTGACACTATTTCTCACATTTTTAGAGTAGTTTAACAGGTATTTGACATCTTATTTGCATAATAATATTTCTTAAAATCAAGTTGGGGGCCCGAGGTTCTGTGCTGGGGGGCCGGATTTGGCCCCCGGGCCTGACGTTGCCTACCCCTGGTCTACATGTTCCGTATGTGTCGAAACAATGGAATGGAATGGAACTAGGTGAGAGAAAAGTATAACTGGAACTGAAAGTCTGAATCTCACTAAGACGGACGTGTATTTGGATATCGTGGTGTCTGGAATACGGATTTTGTGTCAGCGGATAACAATATTTGTCAATACTATTGTGCAGCCTTGAGTTTTCCCTGTAAGCATTCATCCTCCCGTTCCTCCATGTCTTCTTTCCTCCGTCGCCCGGTCCAAAAAAACGTGGCTCAGCCTGTGTTTTCTCTGGTCTAAACCCGTCGTCCTCACTGCGATGCACCTGGATGAGCAGACCACACACACTTCTCTCTCTCTCTCTCACTCTCTCTCTGCAGAAGATGCTTGAGTTGTCATTGGACGTGCCACCGACATACGCTTCCCCTATAAAACATGGAGGGGAACACACAGGAGGCGGACAGCTGTTTCCAAAAAGACATACTTCAAATGAGACGTCCGCCGAAAACCTGAAATTATGGCCCGGTTTTCCCAAGAGCTCGTCCAACACCGACTCCAATCTTTCCATCTTTGTGATATATTTAGGTTTTCTGCAGTTTTAAAATGGACCTCTTTTGAAGAATGACGGGAAAATGAGAAATGATGACGGTGGACTACGGTGAGCGTCACATGAAAGTGACAAACAATGATACCAGAATGTTTCAGCTCTTTAATGGGTCGGCAAGTTCAAAATGTGAATTTAATATTGGGCTGCAATAGCTTATAGGGCTGTTTTTGTGGTAAAATACATTCATGCCATTTTAAAAATATTTGGCAGTGAGTACGTTTACATGGAGACCAAACATCTGATCATAATCTGATTTCTGGAGTTCTCAGATTACGTAACGTGGCACGTAAACAGCATAATCTGATATACATGATCTGATTTCTTACTGATCTTTCACACGTGTTCATAAACGAACCAGGAAATACAGCAAAGAGGCCAAACTAATGTCAGATTAAGTTAAAAGATATTATGAAAAGACTGAAAGTGTGTTTTATATGTTAACCGAGTGCATTTTCTCCAGTTCAGCTTTACCCAAATCCATAACGTCCATAAGTCTATAGGCCAGTGTAACGCCTCATTTGAAAGCTAAGACCTACACAAATCATCTAAATTGATTTTTTTCCCTTGCGTTGTTGCTGCATTGTCGTCACTTTTTTGACACTTTTTTTATCGTTTATTTGTCCAATTTTCGTTGCTCTTTTGTGGCTTTTTTGTCACTTTTTTCTCACATTTTTTTCACTTTTGCATCACATTTCTGTCACTTTTTCCTCACATTTCTGTCACTTTTTCCTCACATTTTTATTATTTTTTCCTCACATTTTTATTACTTTTTCCTCACATTTTTTCACTTTTTCCTCACATTTTTATTATTTTTTCCTCACATTTTGTCACTTTTTCCTCACATTTTTATTATTTTTTCCTCACATTTTTATTACTTTTCCTCACATTTTTTTCACTTTTCCTCACATTTTTGTCACTTTGTCCTCAAATTTTTATTATTTTTTCCTCACATTTTTATTATTTTTTCCTCACATTTTTATTATTTTCCTCACATTTCTGTCACTTTTTCCTCACCTTTTTATTATTTTTTCCTCACATTTTGATTATTTTTTCCTCACATTTCTGTCACTTTTTCCTCACCTTTTTATTATTTTTTCCTCACATTTTTATTATTTTTCCTCACATTTTTATTACTTTTTCCTCACATTTTTATTATTTTTTCCTCACATTTCTGTCACTTTTTCCTCACCTTTTATTATTTTTTCCTCACAGTTTGATTATTTTTCCTCACATTTCTGTCACTTTTTCCTCACCTTTTTATTATTTTTTCCTCACATTTTTATTATTTTTTCCTCACATTTTTATTACTTTTTCCTCTCATTTCTGTCACTTTTTCCTCACATTTCTGTCACTTTTTCCTCACATTTTTATTATTTTTTCCTCTCATTTCTGTCACTTTTTCCTCACATTTTTATTACTTTTTCCTCACATTTTTATTATTTTGTCCTCACATTTCTGTCACTTTTTCCTCACATTTTTGTCACCTTTTCCTCACATTTTTATTATTTTTTCCTCTCATTTCTGTCACTTTTTCCTCACATTTTGTCACTTTTTCCTCAAATTTTTATAATTTTTTCCTCACATTTCTGTCACTTTTTCCTCACATTTTTATTACTTTTTCCTCACATTTCTGTCACTTTTTCCTCACATTTTTATTACTTTTTCCTCTCATTTTTATTATTTTGTCCTCACATTTCTGTCACTTTTTCCTCACATTTTTTGTCACCTTTTCCTCACATTTTTATTATTTTTCCTCTCATTTCTGTCACTTTTTCCTCACATTTTTGTCACTTTTCCTCAAATTTTTATAATTTTTTCCTCACATTTCTGTCACTTTTTCCTCACATTTTTATTATTTTGTCCTCACATTTCTGTCACTTTTTCCTCACATTTTTGTCACCTTTTCCTCACATTTTATTATTTTTTCCTCTCATTTCTGTCACTTTTTCCTCACATTTTTGTCACTTTTTCCTCAAATTTTTATAATTTTTTCCTCACATTTCTGTCACTTTTTCCTCACTTTTTCCTCACATTTTTATTACTTTTCCTCACATTTTTGTCACTTTTTCCTCACATTTTTATTATTTTTCCTCTCATTTCTGTCACTTTTTCCTCACATTTTTATTACTTTTTCCTCACATTTTTATTATTTTGTCCTCACATTTCTGTCACTTTTTCCTCACATTTTTGTCACCTTTTCCTCACATTTTTATTATTTTTTCCTCTCATTTCTGTCACTTTTTCCTCACATTTTTGTCACTTTTTCCTCAAATTTTTATAATTTTTTCCTCACATTTCTGTCACTTTTTCCTCACATTTTTATTACTTTTTCCTCACATTTCTGTCACTTTTTCCTCACATTTTTATTACTTTTTCCTCTCATTTTTATTATTTTGTCCTCACATTTCTGTCACTTTTTCCTCACATTTTGTCACCTTTTCCTCACATTTTTATTATTTTGTCCTCACATTTCTGTCACTTTTTCCTCACATTTTTGTCACCTTTTCCTCACATTTTTATTATTTTTTCCTCTCATTTCTGTCACTTTTTCCTCACATTTTTGTCACTTTTTCCTCAAATTTTTATAATTTTTTCCTCACATTTCTGTCACTTTTTCCTCACTTTTTCCTCACATTTTTATTACTTTTTCCTCACATTTTTGTCACTTTTTCCTCACATTTTATTATTTTTTCCTCTCATTTCTGTCACTTTTTCCTCACATTTTTATTACTTTTTCCTCACATTTTTATATTTGTCCTCACATTTCTGTCACTTTTTCCTCACATTTTTGTCACCTTTTCCTCACATTTTTATTATTTTTCCTCTCATTTCTGTCACTTTTTCCTCACATTTTTGTCACTTTTTCCTCAAATTTTTATAATTTTTTCCTCACATTTCTGTCACTTTTTCCTCACATTTTTATTACTTTTTCCTCACATTTCTGTCACTTTTTTAATTTTTTTTTTTTCCTCTCATTTTTTATTTTTCCTCACATTTTTACTTTTTCCTCACATTTTGTCACTTTTCCTCACATTTTTTACTTTTCCTCTCATTTTTATTATTTTTCCTCACATTTCTGTCACTTTTTCCTCACATTTTTGTCACTTTTCCTCACATTTTTGTCACCTTTTCCTCACATTTTTATTATTTTTTCCTCTCATTTCTGTCACTTTTTCCTCACATTTTTATAATTTTTTCCTCACATTTCTGTCACTTTTTCCTCACATTTTTATTACTTTTTCCTCACATTTTTGTCACTTTTTCCTCACATTTTTATTATTTTTTCCTCACATTTCTGTCACTTTTTCCTCACATTTTTGTCACTTTTTCCTCAATTTTTATAATTTTTCCTCACATTTCTGTCACTTTTTCCTCACTTTTTCCTCACATTTTATTACTTTTTCCTCACATTTTTGTCACTTTTTCCTCACATTTTTATTATTTTTTCCTCTCATTTCTGTCACTTTTTCCTCACATTTTATTACTTTTTCCTCACATTTTTATTACTTTTTCCTCACATTTCTGTCACTTTTTCCTCACATTTTTGTCACTTTTTCCTCAAATTTTTATAATTTTTTCCTCACATTTCTGTCACTTTTTCCTCACATTTTTATTACTTTTTCCTCACATTTTTTCACTTTTTCCTCACATTTTTATTATTTTTTCCTCACATTTCTGTCACTTTTTCCTCACATTTTTATTACTTTTCCTCACATTTTTATTATTTTTTGCTCACATTTCTGTCACTTTTTTCCTCACATTTTTATTACTTTTTCCTCACATTTTATTATTTTTCCTCTCATTTCTGTCACTTTTTCCTCACATTTTTGTCACTTTTTCCTCAAATCTTTATAATTTTTTCCTCACATTTCTGTCACTTTTTCCTCACTTTTTCCTCACATTTTTATTACTTTTTCCTCACATTTTTGTCACTTTTTCCTCACATTTTTATTATTTTTTCCTCTCATTTCTGTCACTTTTCCTCACATTTTTATTACTTTTTCCTCACATTTTTATTATTTTGTCCTCACATTTCTGTCACTTTTTCCTCACATTTTTGTCACCTTTTCCTCACATTTTTATTATTTTTTCCTCTCATTTCTGTCACTTTTTCCTCACCTTTTTATTATTTTTTCCTCACATTTTGATTATTTTTTCCTCACATTTCTGTCACTTTTTCCTCACCTTTTTATTATTTTTTCCTCACATTTTATTTTTCCTCACATTTTTATTACTTTTTCCTCTCATTTCTGTCACTTTTTCCTCTCATTTCTGTCACTTTTCCTCACATTTTATTATTTTTCCTCTCATTTCTGTCACTTTTTCCTCACATTTTTATTATTTTTTCCTCTCATTTCTGTCACTTTTTCCTCACATTTTTATTACTTTTTCCTCACATTTTTATTATTTTGTCCTCACATTTCTGTCACTTTTTCCTCACATTTTGTCACCTTTTCCTCACATTTTTATTATTTTTCCTCTCATTTCTGTCACTTTTTCCTCACATTTTTATAATTTTTTCCTCACATTTCTGTCACTTTTTCCTCACATTTTTATTACTTTTTCCTCACATTTTTGTCACTTTTTCCTCACATTTTTATTATTTTTTCCTCTCATTTCTGTCACTTTTTCCTCACATTTTTATTACTTTTTCCTCACATTTTTATTACTTTTTCCTCACATTTCTGTCACTTTTTCCTCACATTTTTGTCACTTTTTCCTCAAATTTTTATAATTTTTTCCTCACATTTCTGTCACTTTTTTCCTCACATTTTTATTACTTTTTCCTCACATTTTTCACTTTTTCCTCACATTTTTATTATTTTTCCTCACATTTCTGTCACTTTTTCACTTTTTCCTCACATTTTTATTACTTTTTCCTCACATTTTATTATTTTTTCCTCACATTTTTGTCACTTTTTCCTCACATTTTTATTACTTTTTCCTCACATTTTATTACTTTTTCCTCACATTTTTATTATTTTTTCCTCTCATTTCTGTCACTTTTTCCTCACATTTTTGTCACTTTTTCCTCAAATCTTTATAATTTTTTCCTCACATTTCTGTCACTTTTTCCTCACATTTTTATTACTTTTTCCTCACATTTTTGTCACTTTTTCCTCACATTTTTATTATTTTTTCCTCTCATTTCTGTCACTTTTTCCTCACATTTTTATTACTTTTCCTCACATTTTTATTACTTTTTCCTCACATTTTGTCACTTTTTCCTCAAATTTTATAATTTTTTCCTCACATTTCTGTCACTTTTTCCTCACATTTTTATTACTTTTTCCTCACATTTTGTCACTTTTTCCTCACATTTTTATAATTTTTTCCTCACATTTCTGTCACTTTTTCCTCACTTTTTCCTCACATTTTTATTACTTTTTCCTCACATTTTTGTCACTTTTTCCTCACATTTTTATTATTTTTTCCTCTCATTTCTGTCACTTTTTCCTCACATTTTTATTACTTTTTCCTCACATTTTTATTACTTTTTCCTCACATTTCTGTCACTTTTTCCTCACATTTTTGTCACTTTTTCCTCAAATTTTTATATTTTTTCCTCACATTTCTGTCACTTTTTCCTCACATTTTTATTATTTTTTCCTCAATTTCTGTCACTTTTTCCTCACATTTTTATTACTTTTTCCTCACATTTTTATTATTTTTTCCTCACATTTCTGTCACTTTTTCCTCACATTTTTATTACTTTTTCCTCACATTTTTATTATTTTTTCCTCTCATTTCTGTCACTTTTTCCTCACATTTTTGTCACTTTTTCCTCAAATCTTTATAATTTTTTCCTCACATTTCTGTCACTTTTTCCTCACATTTTTATTACTTTTTCCTCACATTTTTGTCACTTTTTCCTCACATTTTTATTATTTTTTCCTCTCATTTCTGTCACTTTTTCCTCACATTTTTATTACTTTTTCCTCACATTTTTATTACTTTTTCCTCACATTTTTGTACTTTTTCCTCAATTTTTATTTTTTCCTCACATTTCTGTCACTTTTTCCTCACATTTTTATTACTTTTTAATCACATTTTTTCACTTTTTACTCACATTTCTGTCACTTTTTCCTCACATTTTTGTCACTTTTCATCGTGTTTTTTGATGCTCATTTGTTGTATTTTCATCCCTGTTTTCGTCTCCTTTTTGTTGCTATTATGACACTTTTTTTCAACACGCTTTCAGATTTGGGTAAAGCCAAACTGGAGAAAATGTGCTCGATTCAGGCGAGGGTTAAGAGGTTAAATCATAGCTCCCTTTTTTTTCCCACCCGCACATAATAGACGTTTAAGCATAGTTTGTGCCATTTGTATTTGACTCTTTTACTACTATTACATTTACTAAAGAAACAAGACATAGCTGACTGTGTTTGAACCCCAGACCTTTGCGTTACTAAACCAGTGCTGTATCCATATGGAGCCGTAATCGTCGTTCTCCACCTGGTTCTGAAGGTGGGCCTGTTTGAAGGAGCAGGGAAATAACAGTTGCTCTAAAAATCTAAATCTGCACTGGCTCGTGTAGAACCCGGAGTTTTGGATTCTCCGATTTCTGAAGAGAACGTAAACGCATCTGATCTGGGTTAATCCGATTTCTCCAGGTATCTGATTTTTCGGTCCATGTAAACGTAGCCACTGACATCACCAAGTCCTGGTCATCGAAGCGCTGAACTAAAATGCTAAACATATTCAAATAAAGGTGAAACAATAAAGTCCAGCGGTGAAACTTTCCCGCTGATTTGGATGTGAATATCCTCAAATCAAAGCCGCGTGTCAGTGGTTTGACCTCCTAACCTCCACCTGAACACATTATATCCCGTTTTGGCATTACCCAAATCTAAACGCAATAGAGCGACAAAAATGCACCCAAAAGAAAGCAACAATAACACAATAAAAAAGGGATTAAAAATACACAACTAAAGAGGGATGAAAAAGCAACAAACAAGTGACTGAAAAATGACAATAACGTAACGAAAACGCAACAAAAAAGCGATTAATGACAATATGACAAAGTGCTGGAAAACAAAGCGACGAAAACACGACAAAAGAGTGATGAAAAAGGGACAACAAAAACTATACGAAAACTTGACAAAATGCGACAAAAAAGTTATGATCCGTTTTGTAGGTCTTAGCTTTCAAATGAGGCGTAACCCTGGCCTACAGGCGGTAAGCTCCAGTCAGGAAGCGTTTGGATTTGGGTTAAGCCGAACTGGAGAGAATGCGCTCGGTTAAGGTGGGGAATAAGAGGTTAAGCCATTATATCATGCGACTGTGGAGAACTTTCCCTAAACATACAGGTGAAACTCAGAAAATTCGAATATCGTGAAAAGTTCATTTATTTCTGTAATTCAGTTTAAAATGTGAAACTAATATATGATATAGAATCATGGCATGCAAAGTGACATATGTCAAGTCTTTGTTTTAATTTGGAAAATTATGGCTCACAGCTTGTATGAACCCCAAATAAAACATCTCAGCAACATCTCAGGATGAGTGCAGTCAGGAGAGGAGTGTCAGGAAAAGGCCATTCAAAAAGTGTGGGGGACCTTCACAAGGAGTGGACTGAAGCTGTAGTCAGTGCATCATGAGCCACCACACACAGACGGATCCTGGACATGGGCTTCAGATGTCATATTCCTCTGGCTTCCTCTGGCTGAAGCATCCTGGTCTTCCATAACACTTCAGCAGTGTCACAGGCTGAGAGCATCCATGCCAACTGCATTAAGGCAGTCATTCAAGTAAAAGGGGCCCAAACCAAGTACATATGCATGGTTATAGTTGTCAGAGGGCCCACATTTCTTTGTTTAAAATATTTTTTTCCATTGATTTCATGCAATATTCAAATTTTCTGAAATGTTCATTTTGGGGTTTTTACTAGGGCTGAGCGATATGGACCAAAAGTCATATCCCGATATAATTTGGTTGAATATCGATATACGATATATATCCCGATAGCTGTGACATGAAAAGTTAAGTCAAAGTCAAAGCCAAATACGAGTAGTTTTATTGAAAACTCACTATAAATGTAAACATAAACACTGTATAACAAATCTCTGTAAGGTGCACATTTAAATAAAAAAAAAACATCTAGCCTAGAAAATAAAATAGGGCAGCATTTATATATAAAGAGATAACAAATAAAGTGCTTAGTTTAAGAATAAGATACACTTAAAAAAAAAAAAATTATCTTGAGATTACCTGTTTCTTTTTGTTAACTTATAGTTTAGCTGAATTTTAAATATCCCGATATACACGATATGGTCTAATTCCATATCACATTTAAAAATGTATCGATATATCTTAAATATCAATATATCGCCCAGCCCTAGTTTTTACCAGTTTTCAGAATTAAAACAAACAAAGGCTTGACATATGCCACTTTGCATGCCATGAGTCTATATCATATATTAGTTTCACATTTTAAACTGAATTACAGAAATAAATGAACTTTTTCACGATATTCTTTTCTGAGTTTCACCTGTATGAAAAAACACAATTCTCTGCACCTGACTCTGTGTAATAGGTGATTTTATTTTTTTGTGATTTATATTTGCAATTTGTTTAAAATGTAAGAAATTTCTGAACTACTTACATGCCTTTGTTGTAGAGGTGTATAATGCCGGGTTATAAGGCCCCGCTGAGACAGGATATTTGCTTGTTTGGAAATATCTTCTCGCGCGATGAGACAAAAAAAAAAAGAAACCCGGTCCAGCGTAAAAAGCGTGTCGAGGAGCCGGTTTCGCTCCGATCGCTCGCTCATTGAAATAAATGGTATTTTTCTGACCGTGACTCCAGACTCATTAGTGCCGTTTCACCTGAGGCTGTTTGGCTTCCTCTGTGTGAGAACTACAGTGGCCTCAGAGGGACATTCCGTTGGCTACGACCTGAGAAAACATAATGGTTTTTGCTCTGAAGGTTTAATGGCAGCTTGTTAGATCAAATGCAGCAGAATCGCTCAGGCTGCAGTTCTCTAGGTAATAGTCTCATATATTGGGGAGGGGGGGGGGTTTACTTTATTATAGTAGTTCTCATTTGAAATCAGATATTAACACACACATTAAGGTTCTATTAAACATATTTCATACAATACATGTCTCCCCGGATTGTGGACAGACCGGCACCAGAACATTAAAAAGACGACACCGTCCGGCAACATTTGGCCGAGGGGCAAAAAGAACTGACCTGATTGAGCAAAACTAATGTGATATTTGGATTCAGCACATCAGCTCACAGAACTTGGACGCCATATTTGTTGTACACCGGTGTAATCTTGGGTGGCGCAGTGGTTGGTGCTTTTGCCCTATAGTAAGAGGGACCTGGGTTTAAAGGGTTTTTCATTGTGAATCCTGGCAACATATTTTAATTCAGTGTTAGTCTTTTGATTTAAAATATCAACGTTTCAGTCAAGATTTACTGTAGTCAATTCTTTTGAGTTATATAGTCAATAAAACAACTAAAACTAATTCAGTCAACTTTACATTCATATTATTGTATTAAAGCATATTTAATCTTTCATGGAGCTTCTCAAAGTGAATTCAAATGATATGAACAACTGAAGTGAACTGTAAGACAAATGATGCTGTTATGTTTTGTGACCTGGTGAGGAGTTGGGGATATAATGATGGGGATTTCTGATTTTATTTTGTAAATTTGCTAATGGGAACAGATATTACAAGATTAATCGGTTACACTTTAGAATACGGCCCGGTAACTCCTAGGTAGTTACTGTAGTACATCCCTGGTACTTACAGAGATGATTACCAAGTACTTACAGTGGTACGTTTAGGTAAGTACCTAGGAGTTACGAGGTCGGCCCATTAGTTCGAAATCTCATTATTCTGAAAATCACCCATTGAGTAGTAGTGCCATTAGGGTTAGGGTTATATTTTTGTAATAATGAGACGTCGGACTAATGGGTTGTCGGACCAATGGCATGGCACCGGAGTTACCAGGCCATACCACTGCAAGTACCTGGTAATTACCTCTGTAAGTACCAGGGATGTACTACAGTAACTACCTAGGAGTTACCGGGCTGTATTCTAAAGTGTAACCGATTAATCTTCATTCTGTTCCTTTTTGTTCATGTATGGATGAAAAAAATAAAATAAAATAAAACAGTGTAATGGCATGACATGACATGAACAAATAAATAATAAAAAATAAAAAAATAAAATAAAAATATCATAAAAAAATAAAATAAATAAAAAATAAATATGAGGCTCTTTCTGCCCATTATTTTTTTTGCCTTTATTTTGTCTTTGCTTATTTGTCCACAAAATATCTGGAGATATTACTCAGTTGTTTGTTTATTTTTTTAATCAATATCAATTACTTTAACCTCTTAACCCCCACCTACACAAGCCATTTTTTTCTCCAGTTATTATCCAGGTATCCAGGCATGACCCTAATCTCAAAGCTTCCTGAGATAAGAGTCAAAATGGCGCCGAAAATGATGATAAAGTAACTAAAACATGACGAAAAAAGTGATGACAACGCGGCAACTATGCAGGGAAATGTGAGGAAAAAATCTTTGTAATGAGGCGTCACACATGGTAAAACATTTTTAGATTTGGGTAAAGCCGTACTGGAAAGGATCCGCTCCGTTGAAGAGGTTGATCAGGGAAAAAAGTGACTTTGACTAAACCCATGGCTTATTTTGTTGTTGTTTTTTTTCTCACTGTGCCTGTTCTCCTCTGGGTGCGCCCCTGAAAAACATATACAATAGGGTTCCTAAATCAAATCAAAGGGTTGAATCTTTTGGATTGTAAATCTGATCACAAAGAGGTATTTTCCAAACGTGTTCGATCCCTTCCCCCGAAGCCCCTCCTCACTTGTTATCTTTGTTCACATATTAATCTCTTCCTCTTCTGCACGTGGCATGTGACGGGAAGCCTCCCCCCTGTACCTCCCAGGACGTCCCGCGCACGGATCCACGCTGGTGTTCTGCTTCTGCGTCTGGATTTTCGTCCGCGGGGTGTGTTTTGTAATGCTGCTATTTGGACCGTTGCAGCCGTACAGATGGCACCCACGGGAGACTGCGCATTCGGCACCAATCTGTCAAACCCGGGACAGGGGGGGGGGAGGTAAATACTGCTCTTATAACCCTCCCCTTTCACCCTACCAATCATATCCACAAATTTGGTCGGAGAAGTTTTTTTTCTCCCCCCTTTGCGTTTTGATGTGAGGCAGGCGCGGCGCCGTGGCATATGTTGTTAGTTTTGTGATTAGTTGGGGAAATGTTTTCTTAGTCAAATCTATTTCAGTATCTGAGTATTTTTTGGTGGAGTTGAGCCATTTTCAAACCGGCTGCTGAGTAAACAGTTGTAACAGCTAATGGTACATGAATGATAATTGGGGCTGGAGATTTTGTATATGGCTGTTCACGTACATAATGCATTCTTACAGTAAGTGTAACCAGGAGCTTGAAATGGTTCATGTTTATACTTGTATAGTAGGATAGTATTTCAAGGCTGTAACAGTGCAAAATCGACTTTTTAGAGCTTTTCACCATGTTACAATGTACTCATCAAAAACATACCTGAAGCCTGGTTTTGACCAATACTTTTCATGCTTCATTTCACAAGTTACAGTACGTTTACAATTCACAAGCTACGGTTCCGATACATTTTTTTCTTGACCCTTTTTAATGGGGGCGGGCTCAACGCTCATTGGCTGGAGGGACAGGATGTGACGTCATCACTATAAACTGAAATTAAACGCACACTACAGACTCGCTCAGACAAAAAGGCAATAATCCCGGGAGTTTTGTTCATTCATGTGAAATCCATGTGTAATAAAACGTATTTGAGTCATATTTATCCGTCAATGTTCCACTGTCCTTTGAGTTTAGTCGGTCTTTATCGCAGAAATACATTGTTCCCGAATTTTAGTGAACAATGTATATACATTGACTCCAGCCAATGAGCGTTGAGCCCGCCCCCATTAAAAAAAAGGGTCAGAAAAAAATGTATCGTAACCGTAACTTGTGAAGTGAAGCATGAAAAGAAGAAGCGTAAATGAAAGTTTTACGTTTACAACATTTTTTTTCCTTCTATTTATGATACTTTTTTCGTTTATGGAGTTTAGAGTTACATTTACAGTTTTCTCTTTACGATTACAATACTGACAACCTACGTTTACAATACCTCTTTTACGTTTGCGTTAAAGCAGACCCTAATTTCACACCATTATAGGTGGCATATTTTTAACCACGCTGGTTTTTGTACATCAGCACTAAAAAGTGGAAGCCTTTTCAGTGGCATCAGTTGATTGACAGGCGCCAGAGCCTGTCAATCAAGTTTCCCGAGCTTCCCGCCTTGTCTTTTTAAGGAACAGGCTTCGTAGACGACCCACAGACGACTCTAGACCATTACAATGAATGGGGCTAAATGGGACCCACTAATCTCTAATTATGAAATCTATGGTTTTGACACACTCGCGCATCTTGGAGGAATCTTCGAATCTTCTCCAGCACCCGAAAATCTCCTCCCGAGATCCTAGATGTACAGCCACACTGGCCGAGCTTAATCTTTTTTTGTTTTTTTCCTCTTTATTTAAACAGCTGTGGGAGGGGCTTATGGTGAGATTGTGTAAAACTCAGGAAATCAAACTACTGGATATTTAGTTTCGGCTATTTTACATCAATTTAGCATTTTCTAACCCACAAAGTAAAAGCCCTATCCCATTCTTTTGTATGGTAACATTCTTTTTGCCCCATGAAAGTATGTTGTAGTCGGTAGTAATGTAGGAAAAATAAGCCTGATGCATGGAGTTTGCATTGTATTGTAATTTGTTGATTGTGTGTATGGTCAACCCATATAGTTAATGTGTAAAAATACCTATTTCGTCACAACAAGGTTAAACAATGAGGTATAGTGCCTTTAAATTAGCTAACCCCTTATGTCACGGCTTTTTAGAAAATGGGGAGTCTTAATGCTGTAAGAATGCATTTTAAAACTTACAGGACGAGCTCAGAGTAGAGCCACTGTTCCGGATGTCTTAGCCCTCACCCTGGGGACGTGTTCCGGACAATTCCCACCGAGGCAATGCCCTGGGGAACTGTGTCTCTCTGTCCTTGGGCTTCCCCTTGGTGGACCTGGAGGAAGTGTCTGGAACAGGGAAGTCTGGGCCTCTCCGCTCAGACTTCTGCATCTGTGATCCGGCCCTGGAAAAGCTTTAGAAACATGAACAGAAAATTGTGCTAAAATATTCACATGCAAAACACATCTGAGTGTATTTAGCTCAGGGGAAGGTGCTGGAAAGACTTCAAACATTTCCTTAAAATCGGCTTAAATTTGTCTTGGGAACCGACATGTGTCCCCTCCAGTTTAGGCTCTAATTCTTTTATTATTTCAGCTTCATTGTGAAAATACAACTCTGGATCACCCCCCCCACCCCACACCACCCACTCCTTGCAATAACACGGCAGCTTTTGGTTTTCTTTAAGTGGGAAGGAGACATGCTAATTACCCCAGGGGCAATTAGAGCCGGCTCAGTCATTTCGAAGCCAAACATCCTGGTCAGAAGGTGGGGGTCGGTGAGAGGGTTAGAGGCGGAGGTACTACAGGGAGGGCTGGATGCCGGCGCTGGTGTGTTCAAGGGAAGTGGGGCTGCAAAACAATCCGAATATTCACAATTAGGAAATCGCGATGTTGTATTGTCTTCCGCAGATAATTAAATTTCCCCTTTTCATTTTGAGATCTTTTGTCTAAAATCGGCAAATTCTGCGATTCTTGTATTAGTTTCACAAATGACACCTCCACGGCACGTTTAAAGTGGACATATTATGAGTCTTAAAGTTGGGGTTTTGTGCAAAATCGACTCTTTTAGCCCTTTCAAGCATGTTACAGTGTGGTTTTCTCATCAAAAGCATCGACTGTTTTCGAAAATGACACCAGTGGACAACCCGGCGACTTTATGACGATCTCTGCTGCTTTACAAAGGCCGCGTGTTGTGTTTAGAGAGTGCGCGATAGAGTTTTCTTCCGCTAAAGCAGAGTTTCCGCCAGTTTGATCTGCCCTTCTGTCACTCTGAGCAGCATGCGTATCACACACAGCTTAAAGAGGGGGTATTATGCTTTTTTCAATCACATAGCACCAGTCTATAGCATACTACAATGATGACGTAACCTTCTGTTGGTCTGTATATGCAGTAATTAAAATAACTGCCTTGAATAAAATTGCTCTCTCAAAATGGCTGTACTGAACGTCTTGAAATAGGCCTCTGTCTCTTTAAGAAGCTTTCCGACACGCCCCCTTCAGCACACTGCTGTGGCATCTAAACAACAACACTGTGCGGGGAGGGGCTCTGCTGAGCTGAGGAGCAGTGGTTGGTGGCTTGGCTGGTGACGAAAGGTCCAGAGGCGTCTCCAGGAGGTGGGGCGTTCCTAGGAGGACTGAGGCATAGCTACACCTAAAATGGCTGCCGTCTAAGTTTTTACTGATTACTCAAAAATATGTGAATGAGCCAAGGCAACACTCCAGGCATGTGTTTAATGAGGGAATGACATAATAACATGATATAAAGCTTGAAAAAGTCAATTTTACATAATACCCCCCCTTTAACTCCGCCCCTTTCCCCTTGAGTCTCCATGGAGACGGCTGTCAATCACAGTAGAGCTCAACTAAAGGCATGAGGATGAGAAAACAAAACACTTTTGAAAACTCCATAAGTTATTAACTTTTGAGAGCAGACAAGGAATATTTAACATAAATAACAGTTTTCAATGGACCTAATTGTTGGCTATGTTATGTAAATATAAATGCTCTGCACTCTGAACAGTTTTCTTCATATGAAAGATCAGGAGACCTTTTTAAGTTTATTTCCAATTAAAATCTTAATCGCCCAAACTGAGTAAAAAAAAAATCGAGATGACATTTTTTGGCCATATCGCCCAGCCCTACTTGCTAGACTTAATTATCTTCTCGCAGAGAAGCTATGCCGATAAACAATCGGCATAGCTTCACTACAGTGACAATCAGGAAGTGAAACTACTGAGTATTTTGTTTTTGCTGTTTTTGATCAACATTGCATTTTCTAAACAACACAGTGAAATATAGTGATAAAGATGTGTTTAAGATTATAATCAAATGCCTGCAAAAGGCACAACTCTTCACTTTTTGTAGTGTTCACTTTCAGCTAATGGCATACTAGCAAATCGATGTCGCTGTGAAGAACACACTTTGAGCACAGAATTTTCTTTTTCTTTTTTTTTCATTTTTCATGTATGATCCATTTCTACCTGAAAGGGAGTGGGAAGAAGATAACTTATTTAATCCCACCCCAGATCCCCATTCAGAGCTTAATACAATCAGCTTCACTGTTACTTTGTTCAAGGATTATTATACAAATGTTATATCATGGTGGCATTACCACAGGTAACAATAATTATTACATTGTAACAAAAAGTATACCAACAATGTAAAGAAAATGAAGGCAAGGCAAGTTTATTTGTAGAGCACAATTCATACACAAGGTAATTCAAAGTGCTTCACAGTTGCAGAAAAAATTACAAGAAAAACAGATAAAATCAATCAATAAAACATCAACATAAAGTTAATCAATGACAGTAAAAGGCAAGAGTGCAGATAAAATACTTTCAGTTTTCATATGCACGGGTAAAAAAAGCTGTTTTCAGCCTGGATTTGAACATTGTCAGAGTTGAGGCCTGTCTCACATCCTCATGAAGACTGTTCCAGATTTTAGCTGCATGAAACTGAAACGCAGCCTCACCGTGTTTATTATTGACTCTGGGAACCACCATGAACAATACCAACAAGGTAATGGACAACATACCAATAATGGTAAAAGACAAATTAAACCAACAATGGTAAGGAAACATTGAGCACTTGTGACACTATGGGACAACAGCAATTTAAATTAAAGACCCTCATCTCTATATTTTGACCAGACCCGATGTTTAGAATAATAATTTTGACAACTGATTACACTGGAAGAGCTTTCAGAGTACTAAACATGGAATGAAATAATGTCAATTATTTTTGAATATACAAGGTGAGACCTCCAGACCCCACTTTTAGGTCTGTATGATGTACAAAACTAGTGTTAGTAGATTTGGTCATCCAGGCACAACGGGCAACCTGCGACCAAGCTGGATTATAGGCTTTAAAATGTGGAGGACAGTTTTGTGTTTCCTCCATGTCCATGTAAAATCCAGGAGATACATATTGAAGTGATTCAGCAGCAGTAGAAGAAGACACAAAGTGAACAGGATTGCCCGAAACAGCATAATGAAGCATATACAGTAATCATAAGTATTTTGCATCCATTCTAATAAGTTGATTTTTTTATATATATCTTTGACTTGTCTAATGGACTGTGTTTTATTGAGGTGTAACTTGCTCCCCTTTTGCTAACATGTCCCCCCCCCCCCCTTGCATAAAGTTTTTTTCACGTCTTCCTCGTGAAACATTCTCAGAGTTGCATTCGTGACTGAGTTTGAGCTGGTCTTTGGCGTTGCCGCAAAAATGTCTGGTGAGGAAATGCCGGAATGACATCACACTCGGCGTTGGGAGGAATTAGCTTGATTAGCTTGATTAGGCTAACCCGCAGCTCTCACCTCGGCTCACCGTCCCGCTCCTCTGCTCTGCCCCGTGGGTCTGTCAGTCTTTTTCCCCTGTCTGTAATTAAGGACGAGGGAAAATGAAGACCAACCAGTTTCTTTATTTTAGCCTGCTCAGTTTCCCCCAAACACACGTGATTAAATGAACTTGGAACTTTTTTTGCCAGTTGCCAACCTGTCGACCTGTGCTTCAAATGTTTGTGTGTGCAGGAAAAGGAATGGTTTTGAAGACACATTTATGGCATTATAGGGGAAAAGGCTGAGTTTTTCAAATTATTTAGCATCATGGTCTACAGTGACAAACCAGTGACTCATGTTCGGGAGGAAAAGAACAACTCTTTCACCTACTGCTCCACCACTATTAACAAATGCTGAATTATGGATGTATTTTTCTATTCTCTAAGATACAGAGACACAGAGGAACAGAGTGGTTAAACAGCCCATGAATCCTTAAATAACGGAGAATGTTAATCGAAACACTAATGCAGCCAAAATAGGGCTACTAATGTTAGCTTCATGCTACATACTAATGAGTGTCGCTTTTTTCGCTTCTAGTGGACAATATGCTGTTTCAAAACCCGATTTTGACTTGACTTTCTACTTGTGTGCTAAATATGGATAGTCAGAATGCTAAAAAGAGTGAGAAACAAAAAGGTTTCCCCAACACCTCCTTCGGTCTCGCTAGGCCACGCCCTTTGGTCTGACGCATTGCTGTTTGTCTCTAGTATTATGTGCTATTGCAACATTCTGATTAAAAAAATATACACGGTCCAAGTCTTCTGCATCAGCTCAAAACAGTAATTTAGCAAATGTTAACATATAGATTGCTAAGGTTTCTACCAAACAAATTGACTGTAAAGACCAGCTCAGAGCATCTGGTACATTGGCATTGATTGTTCTTTTTAAAGGGGGGGTATTATGTAAAATCGACTTTTTCAAGCTTTATATCATGTTATTATGTCATTCCCTCATTAAACACATGCCTGGAGTGTTGCCTTGGCTCATTCACATATTTTTGAGTAATCAGTAAAAACTTAGACGGCAGCCATTTTAGGTGTAGCTATGCCTCAGTCCTCCTAGGAACGCCCCCACCTCCTGGAGACGCCTCTGGACCTTTCGTCACCAGCCAAGCCACCAACCACTGCTCCTCAGCTCAGCAGAGCCCCCTCCCCACACAGTAGTGTTGTTTAAATGCCACAGCAGTGTGCTGAAGGGGCGTGTCGGAAAGCTTCTTAAAGAGACAGAGGCCTATTTCAAGACGTTCAGTACAGCCATTTTGAGAGAGCAATTTTATTCAAGGCAGTTATTTTAATTTACTGCATATACAGACCAACAGAAGGTTACGTCATCATTGTAGTATGCTATAGACTGGTGCTATGTGATTGAAGAAAGCATAATACCCCCTCTTTAAGAATCTGATAAGAAATTGTCTGAATCGTACATGCAAAGTGCAGTTATTCTGCTTGGCAGATATTTCTCTCTATCCTACAATGCAGCTCGGCCAATCTGGAACCTTGAACCTAGATATTTACTTGGGCTGGGACGATCCACTTTTGTCACGATCCTCTGGGGGCCGATCCGATACACATTGGGATACAGTAAGTAATTATGATAAGTAATATGTTCACCTTAAAATGTGTAAACGGTTATAATGTGTCCAAAGTTTATTAACCAAATGCCATTTGACATTTATTGAAGTGTTAAGGCTGAAAAGTGCATTAACACAATATGTAACAAAGTGTTGTGCAACTGTTACTAGAAACAAAGTAGTGCATGATAAGTGTTGAAAGTATTGCGATACTTAATAAAGTATCGATACTTGGTATTGCAGCACAAAGTATTGCGATACGATATATAATATTTACTCACATTACTTTAAAATAAGATAAGTAAAATGTTGTTACACAGAATAGATACTCAAGTAAAGGTTAAAAGATTTGTTTTAACAGTGACAAAACACAAAATAATGTGGACAAATCTGATAAATCCAAAGAACACCCCATAAACATTGATACTTCAAAGTAATACTACTCCAGTGAAGTAAAAATGACTGTGATTAAGCTACTCTTAGAAGTTCAGAGGAGTTACTTAATTTCATGTGTGCACAGTTCAGCAAACTGTAATAATAAAAGATACAGAAACCTGTTACTAAATGTTGAGCTGTATGTTGTCATGACAACACTCCAAAACCGTTCGACTTTTTCACATGCGAAGACAAGTCACAGATTTATTATTATATTTGAGAAAAGGGTTATTCAAGGAGGCAAGTGAAAACAGCGCTGGTGTTGACGTTTAGTTTAGCCCCGTCCTGTTATTTCAGCGCAGCGTTTTCTGAGCAGCAGAAGTGCATCATTTCGCAGTTGTCACCGTGAGCCTGCCCAGCTCCCGGCGCGGTGACGGCCGCGAACCAGCGAGCTTTGCCTTCGTTAAACTAAAAACAACATCACCCTCCCGCCCGGGCTTCCTCCGTAATTACAGCGCGTTTCACACTCTGCACAGCATCAGAGGGAACGGCCCGCTGACGAATGACGCGGGCCGCACACCGGACAGCGGGGAGTTCTGTGAGGGAGGTCGAGGCTGGTCCAGTGTGACATGTGACCATTCAGGGGATACAGGAGCTAGTTACACATTTGCATATGGTTGTTTATGAACATTTTCCTCCTGTGTGGGGACATTTCCTGCTTTTATTTGTGTTTTGGCATAATTTATGACTGCTGTTGGATGACCGCAAACTGCATACTATCCTAGGTTGCAAGTTAGTAGAATACTGTACATTTTTATCATTGTGTTAAAGAGGGGGTATTATGCTTTTTTCAATCACATAGCACCAGTCTATAGCATACTACAATGATGACGTAACCTTCTGTTGGTCTGTATATGCAGTAAATTAAAATAACTGCCTTGAATAAAATTGCTCTCTCAAAATGGCTGCACTGAACGTCTTGAAATAGGCCTCTGTCTCTTTAAGAAGCTTTCCGACACGCCCCCTTCAGCACACTGCTGTGGCATCTAAACAACACTACTGTGCGGGGAGGGGGCTCTGCTGAGCTGAGTAGCAGTGGTTGGTGGCTTGGCTGGTGACAAAAGGTCCAGAGGCGTCTCCAGGAGGTGGGGGCGTTCCTAGGAGGACTGAGGCATAGCTACACCTAAAATGGCTGCCGTCTAAGTTTTTACCGATTACTCAAAAATATGTGAATGAGCCAAGGCAACACTCCAGGCATGTGTTTAATGAGGGAATGACATAATAACATGATATAAAGCTTGAAAAAGTCGATTTTACATAATACCCCCTCTTTAACAGTATTGTTTTAATATTTAAAGCTGTGGTAATCAATGTATTTTCTTGTAGTAGAGTAAACTTCATTCGGCATCATAGATCTACATTGAAAGCGTGACAGTTGTGAAAGAAAAACAGACCAGGTGCGCTGTTGTGTTTCAAAACCATAGCGCATTTTCCTCCAGCGCGAACCAGGAAAGTCAGAGGCTAAATTAGCACAGTGTTAGCATCAGCGGCCCGCCTTGTTCACGTCTCAACTTATGTCTCGCTATGAACTTCGGCTGAGACAAGTGAACAATCGGGTCTGTGAGAGCTAGAAACGCATTTAGGGAACAGCTGAGAGATTTTTACTCAACTACCTCGGACTTTCATGGTTTGAAAACAAATAATTCAGATCATGCAGCTTTAATGAAAACGTTTTGACGCCTATAACAAGAATGCAAACATCCAGATGAATAAATAATCCGATTAAATGAGAGTTCCTGCGTTTGCCTGAAGACTGGAGCAATTTCTAACACCTGTACACTGTTATATGCCAGTCGTTGACTTTGGCCCTTCGGAGCAGATTTGGATGAATCTCGAAGCGTCTGTCTCCTAAATGAAGACATTGCATTGTTTTTTTTATTCTTTGTACATCAAGTGGGTCATTAAAGGAACAGGCCACCGTTTTTCGATACTGAGATATGTTCTTACCTGAGCTTAAGACGAGTTGATGTGTACCTGTCTGGTCTTTGTGCGCACAAAGACCAAACCTCAGGTAAGAACATATCTCGGTATGGAAAAACGGTGGCCTGTTGCTTTAACCAAGCATTTACTCATGTGCAAAACGAGTAGCACGTGCAAAACCCATCATTCTCTCACTTACACATCAGATTTGGGCTGTGAAACGTCAAACGCTATTTGAATGTTACATTAGGCCACAGTTATAGCTATATGCTATTCTCCAGCTTGCACTTTCACTTTTTGCACTTTTCTTGATCAATGAGACCCTAAGTACGTTACATTACATCTAAACTAAAGCTCAAACAATTTGTCTTTTTGTTTTTCCGATCAAATTGTGTCAAAGTTTTAGGGGAAAGAAGTAAAAGACACTAAAGCAAGACCAAAACAATGGAACTAAATCCGTAAAATCATGACTAAAACTGAACTTTGAGGCTGACTAAAGTTGAGATTGCTATTTCGATTAATTACACTGCTCTGTTTTTTTTTTGTCATTCATCTTAATCATATAACAACTTTGTCATGTATTCTGATTAATTCTGCTAATTCCTTTTCTCTTTCACTGTCATTTATCACGTTGGCTCATGACAGGCCGTGGTCCTGTGAGCAGCGTGGGAAGCATGAGCTGAATTGCACTTTAATGTGACCACAGCTCGCAGTCAATGTGAGTTTTAGACACAAGAACGTTTTTAAATTTGTGTTTCACGTCTTTCTTCTCTCTATTATACACAATCCCTCATCAAAGTCTTGACTTATTAGCACTGATGGGTTTATTCCTATTGTGTTGTAGCGTGACTCTCACGGAAAGTTATAAATTGCTATTATTAGTCTATTAATGTGTGTTGTGGTTGATTCAGAGGTCTAAAACAGAGAATTGTCTTTGGCTTTTATAACAATGCGGATTTGATTAAAGCATTTTCAAGTGGACCCTTGTTAGAGCCTGGGTTTAGTGAATAGAATTACTGGAATGTGTTTCATTGTTGTCTTTGTAATCAATGGATTAACTGTTCATCTTTATCTAGAGCCAAAACACTAAAATTGAACATTGCAAGCAAAAGGAGCTTCAGAAATCCCAACCCCAGCATCACACATCCACCGTTCTTAAACAGTGACAGAGAGAGGGAGTTGAATTGAAATTGTTTAATTAAGTTTGGGTACAGGACCACACCTCACGCCTCATATTTCATATTTCAACTTTCTGTGCTTATACAATATACTCTGGGAGCTTTATATGTCATGGACAATGGGCAAAGAAAGCGCTTCTCTTTGGTCCTCATGGTGGGGAGCTGACATTGGTGAAAAACCACCCTCTGCTGGCCAGGGGGACACTTGGTAAACAGGGTTCCTATGTAGCTTTAGGCCTTTTGCACTGCTTAACTTTATTATTTTCTAAAAAACGCTGAGCTATGTATCATATTTTTAACCATGCTGTTTTTTGTACATCAGCAATAAAAAGTTGAAGCCTAACTCTATGATTGATAGGCTCTGGAGCTCTGTGGGGGGCTTCCCACCTTTTTGGAACAGGCTTTGTATGATGTTATATTATGTTAAAGCCACACTGCGTAACATTTTACCCAATAAAAATATTGAATGACAAGCATTTATTTTATGTCAGATATTTTCATAATTGAAAAATACCTCATAAATACAAAAACAAACAAGTGCCTTTGCTGTGAGCGGCTCAGCTCTCCTCAGACTGTAACTTTACCGGGAGTGGGTACGTTTCCAGCTCGTTTCCATGGAGATGTGCCTAAAGTCAGCATCATTTGAGATTTAAACAGGTTTGGTTCTCATCTCAATCAATTCTTTGATTACTCACTGCATTTTCTGTGTTGATCTGGTCATTAGGAGCATATTTTGTACTGATGGCAACAGTATAGTCCAAAAAGTGACGCAGTGTACCTTTAATTTCACAGGCCACACAGGATCATTACTATGAATGGGGCTGAATGGTTAATCATTTATCTCTTGTATGTTATGTTTATGGTCATGGATAATTAAGTCTTAAAACATTTTGGGCGTACCTTCCCATTCATATTTTATGTTATGACATTTTGAAATGTGATATGTAAGAAAATAAAGTTAAGGAGTGTGAGCCTGAGCTAGTCAACATTTCAAATTGGCGTTGCGCACCTCTTCAGGTCACAGTGAGAATAACAGATGATAAAACAGTAAATACAAGCTTTCACTTTGAGCAAACGGCGTGCTAGTAAATTGATGGTGCCCTGATGAGCACAGAACTACTCAGAACGAGTCTGGTGATGGAGGATGGGCTTTGTGTTTGCTCTTTGATGCAGCAAAATGGAAGGAATACAGATCAGCAGTCGAAGACGAAACTACCAAAGTGAGCAAGAGTATTTAGAACTGTGTGAATGAAGCTAAATATTACTCCAGGTTTGTTTTTGACGAAGGTAAGGAGGTTCTAACCTTGCAAAAGTTGATTTTTGCATGACATGTCTCCTTAAATTTGATGTTATCGACCATATATCATGAAACATTCAAGCTTTTATTCCTCACATTGTTTTACATTCCCAGTACGCACCTTTGTAGCCCTCGTCTCGTCCGACCAGGAAGCTGTCACTGCTGCGTCCACTGCCGTTGAACTTGACCAAAACATGTGTCTTCAATTTGTCCTGCCCCTTTCCTCCTCTTTTCCCACATGGCCTTACCACTGGCTAAAGGTTGCCTGAGAAGCCGCTGCGTTTTCATGTAAGAATAATTTGCGCTAAGTAGCTAGTCGCACTGTTTGTTACGCTAGCCTTGACGCTTTGTTTGTGTTTCTTGAGGAGTATGGATGGGCTTGGACTTGATGCTAATTAGGCTAAATTGTTGTGGAAAAAAAATTGAGCAGGGGTCTGTTGCCGAACGTAGCTGTAGGTAGCATTAGCCTCCCCATGTCTTCTCACTTACGGGCTAATCGAGTGAAGCTTAAGCCATTTATCATTTGCGGCGAGCGTCTGAAGCATCAAGCTAATTCCATATTGGGACAAAATGTTGAGTGAAGGGAACAGGGCAGGGTCATTTTGAGGAAGGAAGATGCCACGTGTTTTCATTGGGATAATTATAAGCAAATACAACCTGTTTTCAACTATCCGTGAAATTTCTGTTTTCTCAGAAAAGAGGGCTTAGCAGCGCTTTCATCTTCTCCACAAAAGACGGACATGAGGTCAGTTTTTGTGGCTGTAAAGAAGGAAGGAAACAATGTCATTTTTGGCAAAGTGGGATGAGGAATTATTTGACCAAGAGACTGAAATGTGATATCTTGCGGTTTGGTCTATTTCAAGATAAACGTTTCTGAGAATAATTCTAAAAGATATTTTTCCAGAGTGTGCATAGAGTTGTACTACAGACCTGCTATTTTACTTACAGGTGCATTATGCAACTTTTTTTGCGAAAAAGAGACTTGATATTAGTAATTTACCTTTTTGTTACCCAATGGCTGCATGAGTGGTTAGCACTTTGCCTATAATTTCCATCACGGAGGCTTCAACAACTCGATTCTCTGGTGAGAGGCTCTGTCAGCAGTAAAACCTACCAGAAACTCTCAAAACAATTGATCCTGGAGCATCAGAGGCCACAGTGATGGAAAGTAAAGGCGCCATGCTAACCACTTATACAGTAAATAATTTGCTGGACAATGAAACGGTCAAGCATCCTGCAAATGCCTTGCCCTCAAAAGACATCACACTTAAGTATGTCTGTGTAAGCTGACTCAAGATGAAAGGATAAAACTCCCAAAGAATTTATTTTTGCACCACATTTCAGACAGTGAAATGTTGGCTACACACCGCTGTATATAGTCCATAATGAGTTGATCACATGACCTACAACAACATCACATGACCTTTAAATGAGAGTTTACATAGATAGTATGTGTGCGGACACATTTAGGACCAAAAGAATAGGGGCAAAACACCCATAGGCAGGTCAATAAAAGGATCTGCGATGGATAGCCACTGAAAAGTGATGACAGAAATCCTTTCATCTCACGTACTATTGAACTCTTGCACCCCACTAAACTGACCTGGGATCTGCGTGTCTGTCTAACCCTCTTAAGCTGACTCAAGAACCTGCATCTTCATCAAGGACTTGCAAGTATGAGCGTTGACGACCCATTGTCAAAGAAATCTCTCTCGTTCGAACTGCAATGTTTTTGCCAATGTGAAAAATGGTCACCCCTTTCCTTACCGTGAGCGGCAAACAAGGTTATTGTGAAATGTGTGCGTTCACAACACAGCGCATGTTGCTTGATTTGAGACCGCACTATTGGCAGTTCAAGTCAATCATGTGGCAGTGTTGTTGAGTGTGCAGGACAGCAACAAGGAAACAAGGACTTTTATAAATATATTTACAACAAGACAACAGCAATAAAATGTTGAATGTGCTATACAAAACAAAAAATAGATTTGAACTATAAGTGGCTTCTTTGATGATTCTGTGACTGAATCAAGCTCATGGCGCATTGGCCAATTATCAGCAAGTTTGTCCTTTTCAGAAACAATTTAACTGGAGCTGTTCCAGATTGATGAAGTTATTATTTTATCAGTGATCTAATGTGTAAGATTCACTGATTCTTCACGGTCTGCTCTCAGATTCTTTCCTATCTTTGCTCTCGGTCATGTCCTGCTCTGGTTGTGTGCGGTCTTCTCCCAAACACTAAACATGTTCTCGACCCAATTCCCGTCTGACTTTGTACAATCTCAACTTGAACATGTGGCATCATTGCACTTGACTTTCTCCACACCTTCCACACTGTCCCGCACAAAACTCAGCATCTGCCAGTGATTAACCCCAACACACGCGCAATCTGCGACGGCGGCCGGCGTAAACAAAATGGCATTGTCACCGTGGAGGCTGCGGAGAAACGCAGGCTTAGCGGGCTTAACAGTGAACAGAGCAGGGCGGACCCGGCGCATGGTCAGGCTCAGGGTTTGACAGGGACTGGGTCTGGGAACATGTGGACTATACGCGAGCTGACCTCAGGTGATCGGGCTGTCAGCCGTTACCTAGGATACTTCACTGGAGGATACTTCTGCGTTCATTAATAAATGTTTCATGTGGAGGACAATTCTATAATCAGGACACAGAGTTTGAAGACTTCCAGCTCCTTATACGGATTCAAGACAAAGACTGAATCTGGAAAACGGGCAGGAACAGTAGATTATAACCTCGATCTCAGTCAGTCGTGTCCTAAACTCGGCCAATCCTTCACAAGCTGCTGTGGAAATGGCCTGTGACTTGATGTTCACATTTTGGACTAAATCTGTGGAATAAACGTCCCATCAGTGAATGGGGGCATTACGATGTGCTTTCTGTCTGTGTGCGTTTCTGCCCCAGTGTCGGAGTGATTCACTGGGATTTTCCTTTTGATCTGTTTTTATTCTTCATGGAGAGTTGAACTTGTCTCCGATGGTGCACATGTGCCGCAGCTGCCCCAGGACCAAAGCCAGAATGTCACACTTTCTAAAGAGGCTGTGACCGGCCCAGGATTTTAATGCTTAAAACGAGATTGGATTTAAGAGTCTTGCTTTCTTGGTTGTTCCCTCTAGTCCTGAACCAATTTGATCAATACTTCATGGATTATTGCGTCACAGATTAAACACAAAACTTTCCACCATATTTTTAAAGCTCATAATCAATCAACAGGCCCATTTTTAACAATTTTGTGTTCATCACGGCATCATCGCTGTCGTTGGGCGAAAGCTTCTTCTTCCCTTCTTATTTTTTTTCTTCCTTCTTCTTCTTGCTTCTTTCTTCTTCTTCCTCCTTTTTCTTTCTTCCTTCTTTTTCTTTCTTCCTTCTTTTTCTTTCTTCCTTCTTCTTCTTCCTTCTTCCTCCTTTTTCTTTCTTCTTCCTTCTTTTTCTTTCTTCTTCCTTCATACTACTTCTTCCATCTCCTTTTTCTTACTTCCTTTTTCTTTCTTCCATCTCCTTTTTCTTACTTCCTTTTTCTTTCTTCCATCTTCTTTTTCTTTCTTCCTCCTTTTTCTTTCTTCCTCCTTTTTATTTCTCCCTTCTTCTCTTCTTCCTCCTTATTTTTCTTTCTTCCTTCTTCTTTCTTTCTTCTTTTTCTTTCTTCTTTCTTCTTTTCTTTCATCTTCTTCCTTCTTTCTTTCTTCTTTCTTTCTTCTTCCTTCTTCTTGCTTCTTTCTTCTTCTTCCTCCTTTTCTTTCTTCTTTTTCTTTCTTCTTCCTTCTTACTACTTCTTCCATCTCCTTTTTCTTACTTCCTTTTTCTTTCTTCCATCTTCTTTTTCTTTCTTCCTCCTTTTTATTTCTCCCTTCTTCTTCTTCCTCCTTATTTTTCTTTCTTCCGTCTTCTTCTTTCTTTCTTCTTTTCTTTCTTCTTCTTCCTTCTTTTTCTTTCTTTCTTCCTTCTTTTTCTTCCTCCTTTTTTCTCCATCTTTCATCTTTTGCAAAACCCAGAGCACATCGCTTATTATGCACATACTACGATTTACGTTGCTCGATTCTCCTTATATTATGCTTCCACTCTTAGACTAAATCAAGGCATCAATAAGGTAACGCAAGTGTGATTTTTGGGTTCAGGAACTCGCTGATCCGATACCTGAAAAGTCCGTGATATCAGTAGGACAACCCTAAAATACTGTTAAGCTTCAGCTAAGCATGTCGCGTGTCTAATTGTTGTCCCACTCGCTGATGTCTGCAGTCTCTCGATCTGCCACAGAGTCCTCCATTTCTGCTCGCTGTGGTACCGTTCCCTTTCACTCGTGTGTCTTTCAATAGCCTCTCCATAGAGCTCCCCCACTCTGATACAGTACGGGTGGCGTGTGGCCCAAGCGTCCCGGCTCCTGTGGGGTGGGGGTGGGGGTGGGGCTCTTGGAGGGGACAGAGGAAGCGAGTTAGCCGCGGATGGGCGAGAGTGAAACCGGAGCATGATTGAGTTATAGCGGGGCAGACAGGAGCCCCGAGGCTGCAGCGCGCTCTCTGTACTCCAACACTGCGCTGCGTTCACATGGGCCCGTCCTCATAAAGTTATCAGGACCCCAGCCCCTCTTTTTCTCTAGCCCCCCCCCCCCCCCCTTCCTCCCAAATCTCCCTGTCATCCTGTGTATAAACAAGCATGTAGCGCCGTCTGTGTGTATGCTAACGCGGTGCCAGCTACATTACTCACAGCCCACAGGGGACGTTCGCTGACTCTCGCCCCGGCTCCTTTTCCCTCTTGCTCCAAATCTAGCAATTTTCTGCAGATGAAAGTTACACATGCGTTGTCCAGCGGGGGTAAAGGGAGGCTTTTGTCAAAGTTTCGTGAAATCTTTCAGCACTTTTGAAGAAAGCCGTTTGTTCGTCAGACATTTTAGGACAGCTTTTCATGGAATTGTTTCACTTAAAGTACACATTCAGGAGCGGAAATTGTGGAAGTACAGTATCGGAAGATAATTGGATCCACATTCAAACTTACTGTAGATAAGTGTTTCTAACATATTTGGAAAATGAAGAATTGTGGATCATCCCTTATACACATAACAGGCATCTGGGGGAATGGTTAGCCTATAGGATTCCCTGTCCCAGAGCTTACATGTACTGTAGTCATTGACCTTTCGTCTTAACAATAAAAAAACATGAAATGCAATAGTAAATAGCTCATTATATCTCTCAAAGGAACATTAGTCAGACTTTTAAACACATTTTTTTCTGCAGTACCTTAGAAATTGTTACGTAAAATGAAGTACCTTTATGGAAACAAGTCAAAGCAATTCGCCCTTAAATTTGGAGTAAACTAAACACTTATGTTGGCACAAAGAGGTGACGCATATAAGACGCCGAACGCGCCTCTGTTTTCTGATTCTGATGGTTCTGATCGAATTTACCGCAGGCTTTGGATTCACAGGTTCAGGCATCTTATTTATACCCAACGGTAGATTTCGTTTAAAGGGGGGGTATTCTGCTTTTTTCAATCACATAGCACCAGTCTATAGCATACTACAATGATGACGTAACCTTCTGTTGGTCTGTATATGCAGTAAATTAAAATAACTGCCTTGAATAAAATTGCTCTCTCAAAATGGCTGTACTGAACGTCTTGAAATAGGCCTCTGTCTCTTAAGAAGCTTTCCGACACGCCCCCTTCAGCACACTGCTGTGGCATCTAAACAACACTACTGTGCGGGGAGGGGCTCTGCTGAGCTGAGGAGCAGTGGTTGGTGGCTTGGCTGGTGACGAAAGGTCCAGAGGCGTCTCCAGGAGGTGGGGGCGTTCCTAGGAGGACTGAGGCATAGCTACACCTAAAATGGCTGCCGTCTAAGTTTTTACTGATTACTCAAAAAATATGTGAATGAGCCAAGGCAACACTCCAGGCATGTGTTTAATGAGGGAATGACATAATAACATGATATAAAGCTTGAAAAAGTCGATTTTACATAATACCCCCCCTTTAAAAGTCAAATCATATGAATCATGAAATTTCCATTTGAGAATGCCTTAGGTTATAATCAAGTGTAGATCACAAACACAACAAAAACATCTTATTCAGCACTAGAACTGCACTTGGGATAAAGCTTTTTATATTTATTTTATAAATAACTTGATATTGGACCTGAAAACCTTTGTCCCGATGGAAGAAGATGAAAGTCTTTGTCTAACCCCTTAACCCCCACCTGAACGGAGTTTGGCATTGAAAAAAAGTGTCAAAATAGTGACAAAAGCAAGGATGAAAACCCAAGAAAAGAGCGACAAAAACGTGCCAGAAAAGCAACAATAGCACAATAAAAAGCGACAAAAACACAACAAAAAAGTGTCCAAAAAGCAGGTCACACAACACACACACACACACACACACAAAAAAAACGCTTAATAATATATGACATGAACACGGCGGCAAAAAGTTCCGATCAGTTTTGTAGGTCTTAGCATTCAAATGAATAACAATACATTCATTGCAGTGCACTTGTGTTCTAATCCAATATTGATCTGATTTATTGATCAATTTTTCTTTAGTTTTATTCTTTTGGCATAAATTGGTTTCACCCACAAATCTCCTCAAATGCAGGTTACACAAACATTGTCGTAATGAGGTCTTGGAGGTCTGCGTGTATATTTTCTCTTGTGGGATCCGTCCTCACCTGCTTTTCCAATGGACTGTGACACTGCAATGGACGAAGCTATACCGCAATAAATCCGGCTCCAACTGCGGCTTACGGCGTCACTAATGCCACTTCTTTCCTTTTCATTTCAGAATTCATCAAACTCCACACACTTCTTTTTTTTTTTTTTTCCATTTTTGCCTCGGGCGTAGATTGTGGGAAAAAACGTATGCTCTCCCCGATGCTTCACACTGCACCAGGCAGCGGCCCTTAAGCAGAAGCAGATGTTATAAAGTTTACAGAAATCAGAACATTATTTTCCTGTTTCCATTGCATTCTTCTAAACACTTAGCGAAGCGGCTTTGAAGTCACCCAAGAAATCTCCGTCTAAGGGGGGCAGACGTGATAGGATCTACCCCAGTGGTGGAGCCAGGCAAAGGAGGGAGGGGGGGGGGGGTTGGTGTTAGGCAGGCCTGGGACGTGGGCGGGAGTAGAGGAGTATGTGGATGTCTAATGTAATCCCGAAGTGTAATGTTTGATGAGTCACTGGGACCTTTTGGATTTCAGTAAACAGTGAAGGTGATTCTTGGCTTCCTTTAGATACTTCCTTTAGATTTCCTCAATACTACTAGAAGACTTTTCTGGTTAATGCTCTTATCGTAAGCTGCATTTTGCCCTTGTCATGCGTTTACGGAAGAATTGTGTCATTGTCTTTCTGATAAAAAAAGACCCGGTTACTTTACAGTTGATCGTACCCACATGTTTCTCTTGGAATGTTGTTCAAACACCTTTTAACTGGACCTCCATCCTCATTCCAATTTGGTGAGTTGTTTCACTGATTGGCAAGATATGCAAAAAGTAATTTCGGGTATGATTATTGTTCCGTCAGCGCCTCGATGCGACTCCACCCAGCAGGGATCTTAAAAAGAACTTGATGTGATGCGCGGTCAGAAGAACTGAGGTCTTTGCTGATTAGGCCAGAGGTTCCTGAAGTGGCGCCGTGCAGGGGTCCCCAAGATGATTCCGAGGACAAATAAAAGCTACTTTTATTGAAAAATGATTTGAGTGGAACATATCATTTGTGAAATAAACTAAAAACATGTTTCAAACTGGATTTTAAATGTTTAGTTTAGTGTAAGAGGCGATACATTTTCCAATAGCGTGGGTTTCTTGAAAGGAAATGTTGGATGGTCACGGCCAAAAAGGTTTGGGAACCCTTGGACTACACTGCCACCTGAAATATTGGAAATAGCGGGACAGACTTGAGGAAGTCAACCGGACCCCCGGTGTAGAACCTCTGGCCCTAAAGGATTTTGAGAAATATTACACACATTAGAGATGCATGTTTGAGTACAGTGGTCCCTCGTTTATCGTGGGAAATATGTTCTAAAAATAATCAGCGTTATTTTTTACAATTATTGTATATGTTTCAAGGCAGTAAAACCCCTCACGACACACTCCCTTATGCCTGGTGTACACTGTGTGATTTTTATTTTTGTCTTATAAGATTTTTAGATGTCACATTACACACGTGGGGATGGTAAAATCGTGAGCTGCTCTCGGCTCCACTGTGCGATATATCGATATTTAAGATATATCGATATATTTTTAAATGAGATATGGAATTAGACCACATCGTGTATATCGGGATATTTCAAATTCAGATAAGCTATTAAGTTAACAAAACAAACAGGTAATCTCAAGCTGAGCACTTTATTTTGTTATCTCTTTATATATAAATGCTGCCCTCAGAAAAAGATTAACCTATTTTATTTTATCGGCTATTTTTATTTAAGATATTTTTTTATTCAAATGTGCACCTTACAGAGCTTTGTTATTTTTACATGTTATAGTGAGTTTAACAAAACTACTCGTATTTGACTATGATTTAACATTTCATTTCACAGCTCTCACAAAATATCGGAATGTATATCGTATATCGATATTCAACCGAAATATATCGGGATATGACTTTTGGTCCATATCGCCCAGCCCTACTACGACCAAAGTTTTGTCGTAGCAGTTTCAGGCTTCAGAAGGCGAGTGTTTAGTTGAGGCGAGTGCCACATGCTAGCGGTGTTTATTTCCGCGGAAAAGTGCCTGGAAAGTCCTGTAAAAATATTGCAGAGTTAGACACTGACAGAAATCCTGTCTGCAGCGAGAGGATGGCTCACTCTATGACTAGCCAATCAGGACGCAGGACACAATGCACGTATGGCGTTCATGCGCTGTAAAAAAGCATGCAAAATTGTACCAAAAAAAATCCGCGAAACAGTGAGGCCGTGAAAGGTGAACCGCGTTATAGCCAATGGCCACTGGCTGCTCTGCTTTATGACCGCAACACTGGAGGCCGCCATTGCTCCGCCATTGCTGTAGTACCTCCATATAGCCGCTAGTCTCTCATTGAAAAGCATTGGACTTTAGACATGTTAAAAACAACTTTAACGCCTGGTTTCTAATTTTTAAAACACTTTCTACGGCTACATATTCCTCCTGAGATAACGCTGAGTTAGTCACAATTAAAGAAACCAGGCTGGTTTTCTAAATAAAATTTTGGGAAATCTCGTACTAATGAGGGTCGGACTGTTAGCATTGGAGCTGCACGAGCTACACGTCACGTAAGGGCCGAGTCTACAGTGAAGATCCCGCCCTTATGCCCTTTAGGAACATGCTTCGTCAGAGCTGGGGAGGAGGAGTCTGTAAATCTGCCATGATTTCCTCCTCGAACGTGGTCATTGTGGTAAACGGGAGGAGGAGGAGTTGTCTATTCTTTTTAACGGTCTATGGTTATAGCGAGGGACCAGTGTACTCTAAAAAGCTAAAAATGTTGTCAATTTCCAAAACAACACTTCCCAAATCCCTGTGTTGGGACGTATATAATTTACACCAGCATTTGGAGAAAGTAGTGCTTTACTTTGGACCGTAAGCGGGAGGTTTGGCCCTGAAGAAAAAAATCGTCTCACCACAAAACAAACTTGCCTACCCCTATTTCAAATTAGTTCAATACACTCAACTTTTCCCCTCTTAATTTACAGAGCACCTTTGAAGAAGTGGGAGATCTACTGTAAATATGATCTAAATGAGAAGACTGAGACCTAAATGGACATGCGCAAAATGAAACGGTACACGAAATCGTATTACTATGAACAAATGATCTCATTCTAAGACTCATCTGCCGTCATTTGAACCCACTCTCACAGGTTAACAAACTCTTAAGCGACTACATCGCCCGTCCCGCCTTCTCCTCCAGCGCCCCAGTATCAAACACACACATTCGAGCTTCATCATTTAAAGATGCGCCTGGAGCGATGTCCCCCCCCCCCGTGCGTTTGGCTTTGATTACGCCGTGCAAATCGCTCTTGTTAGCATGCGTTACTTCCTCTGAGTGACTGTACATGGCTGCTCCGCCGCCTGCCCATTCTCAGCCATTGTTGCGCGCTAACGCGAAGTGGCGTTTAGAGCCATGTCATCATCGGCCCCTCCGCGGACAAGAAGGGACCTCACAAGACACAAGCCACCTTCAAAAAAGAGAGGGGAAAAAAAAAAAGATCCCACATTCTCATCTTCAGGGCTTACATGCTTTCTCCATAACTTAATATAGAGTTTGACAGTCACAATTAGAGCAGGAGGGAGTGCAGCTTGGCCGAGGTTCCTACGGGCCAATATGGAATTACGCCGCTGTGCCCGGTTAGCCACCCACACACAGCGCATCAGGGCTGGGGCAGTGCCAGGAGGGAGAGCCCCCCTCCTGTAAACAAAGTGCCTGCAGACAGGAGCTGGAAGATGGCCAGCTCGGATTGCCACTAAAAACCCATGAGAAAGTAAGAGCTAGTGTACGTTTGAGTGACGTGGGACGTATACCTCAGAGGTAGGGGGAAAGGAAGAGGTATTAAGAAGGTCGAAAAGTTTTCTCCGGTACTAAAGTTTGCTATAGGTTTAGAAGGAAACATATTTGCATTCAAAAAATGTGGTCAGACAATTGGAGTTTTTCCGTGGGGCATTGAAAAGCATAAGACATGAAATTAATTGTGCTAACATTACGGCCTTAATTGCCATTTAAAAAGCAATACATTTGTTTAAAGAAGAATTAAGTAACTTGCTTACCTTAATAAATCATTTTCGTAGTCCCTCTGGGGGTAATACAAGTGTTAATGGCAATACACACTAATGGAATCACTAAGAAGAAGCTAACGGGCAAAGCTAACTGCGGGCTAGCACCACTTAAACAGTATTTACAGCCAAGTTTGAGTGACAAAAATTATCTCCATTGTGTAAGTGGATGAACAATATCCCTCTGTCCCTTTGTCTTTTCTGTCAGCGTAGTATTTACTCTCACGGACAATTAATGAGTAAAAAACGTAACATGCTACGACACCTGCAGCTGCGCTTATGGCCTCTAGGGACATGAGTTACTTATTCTGCTTTAACTGGCATTATCTAAAGTTATTTGAAAATAATGACGTGTTTTGCTCCATAACTTCGTCAAACATGGTAATATTGTTGTATATTTATTACTGACTTTCGTATCAGATTTACACTATTTTTTGCTCAGAGATAATTGCCAGTTGAAAAATATCATATTAACCTCCTACCACCTGCCTTAACCAAGTGCGTTTTCTCCAGTTCGGCTTTACACAAATCTAAAAGCTTCTCGACTGGCGCTTACAGACCTTAGGCCAGAGTAACGCCTCATTTGAAAGCTAAGACCTACAAAACTGATCTAAATGGATCTTTTTCCTCGCTATGTTGCTGTGTTGTCGTCACTTTTATTCACGTTCTTTCTCGTTTTCCATCTTTTTTGTTTCTGCTTTCATCGCTTTTGTTGTCACTTTCTTGTTCCTCTTTTGTGGCTTTTTCGTCACCTTTTCTGTCGCACTTTCATTGGTTCATTTTGATCGTTTTGACGCTTTTGTTCAAGAAGCTTTTAGATTTGGGTAAAGCCAAACTGGAGAAAATTGCTCGGTTCAGATGGGGGTTAAGAGTGCGTAAAATGGCATTGAAAAGCGTTAAATATGACTTTCTACTTTCGACTACTTTTATAAACCATGTCGTAGTCTCTTCAAAAGGAGCTTCATCAGCAACTAATGATCTTTTTGCGTAGTTACTGGACTTTTCTTAGAAACTTGAATCAGAGCAAGTTCACATTGTGTTGGGCTGATTTCCTTCCATGTCAAAATACTTAAGGGCTGAACCTCCCAATCGTGGCCCAAAAACAGTCTCCAAATCCCATGGTTATATGATCTAATGGGGGGTTCGGGGGAGTGTCCCCTCGGAAATGAATTGATATTGACAGTATTTTCAACACGGGTATTTGATCTCTGATGTGCGTAATCATATTTATGAAATCATCTTGTGGGCCAGACGTTAATTCTTCGCTAGAGGGCTGGATGTTGCCTATCCCTGGTGTAAATTCTCAGTCATCCTCGAAATTCAATCTTGTGAAATTTAAACAGACCAACTGGACTGGACTTTTTTTTTTGAAAGACGCCAATGTTTCACTCGCTGTACCTTTTCAAGTCGTGATTTGATTTGATTCATATTCATATTTTAACCCCACATTCAAGTTTCGGATTCAGGCCCTTGTTGTGAAACGTTACATAATTCAGTTGAGTGATCCTTTAACGTTGTTTGTCGGATTCTGAGGCAGAGTTTCCCCATCTTCTGTTGACCTTTCCCTCTCTCGCCTGCCTCTCCCCTGCCCCGTTGTTTGGATTGGCCTTAGCGGCGGGTGATGCCGCGGAGCCATTGTGATTTTACAGGAGGACGGGGAGCTCGGCCCATAAAACCCGCCTCTGCTCTCCCCCGAAAAATAAAGAAAAATGACTAAGTGCTCCCCCTGGCTGCTGCTGATCTCCGTGTGCAGTCCGCGGCGTTCAGTGGGAGAAAATAAGAAATATGTGACGCATTTGGACAAGACGTGACTAGATAAATAAATACGTTTGACCGTGGTACTATATCACGGTGTGAGTTAGTCATTGGGGCATTGATGGACAGTGATGGCTCAGTGGGGACTAAAGCACAACAGCATTGGTAGGGGGAGACCTGGGGGTGATGGGAGGATGGGACCCTCAACCCGACTGACCCTCGCATGACCCAGGGGCTGGAGTGTGGAAAAAATAATACCATAGGAACTAATGTGTAAAAAAAAGTCCCCCTTACGCCTCAGTGGGGTGTTGCTTATCGAACATTCCCCCGAAAAGCCGAAAGATGCCGGTCATACCCATAGATGGATTACAATAGGGTTACAGCTAAATTGCATTGTTTTTTTTGGTACAGGCTGGCAACCTCCAAGGGCAGCTATGGCTACTTAAGAAGCTGCACCATCGCTTATGCCGGGGTCCCAAACTTTTCCAGCCGGGACCCCAAAAATGACCATGCAAACAATCTAGGACCCCACTGTTACAAATTTGTAATGTAGCTCATATCAAGCAAACAGACATTTAAAATCTGATTTGTGTACAGTATTTTTGACCTCAAGTCACAAATCCATGCTGTTCTAAATTAAGAATGATATGGAATACAGGACACTGTCAATATACTTTCTGTGGAGTTTGCATGTTTCCCCTACCACTAAAAACATGTACAATAGACCAGATTGAATGAGTGTGTGAGTGAGTGAGTGGTTGGTGGTGGCAAGAGTTTACTTTACTTTGAAATTATTTTACTCAAGGAGTAAAAACATGGTAAACAAAATAATTACTCAAGTAATCTACCCCAGCTCTGCTAGGGTAGAGGGAAGTAACAAAAAACAAGATGTAAAAAAGTTAAAGTTGTAAGTTAATAAAAGGATTGTAAAAAGTAAAGTTAACAAAAGGGTTAACAAAAATAACCAACCAAAGGCTATTTACAATATTTACAACTTTACGGAAGATAACTAAACCTAAAGAAACCAACATGTGCACAAAACAAAGTTAAGTCAAATAAGCTAAAAAACAAGTGCTTCATATTGGCCTAAACAAAACGGGTGACACAAAAACAAACGGGAGACCCACTTAAGGAACTCAAAAACGAGTGTTCCTAGAAAACAAACTAAAGTATTTTCTAACACAAAGGAACACAGACAGAAATGGCGTACTGGCCACAAAGGCCAGCAGGCCCGAATGTTGGGAGGTGTGGCTTCTCATAGGCGTGGCTGCAGCAGGTGGTTAATTGGGGCCAGGTGTTGAGAAGATGCCGCACCAATCAGGACCCGGAACAAGCAGCCAACCAGCATCAAGCTGGAAACCAGTCCTCCAATCCCAGGCCAAGGCTCCCACACCCAGGTTTCCATGGAGGGAAAGGCAGAATTAAGCCACACAAACAAACTTGCAGAAAAGGGAGGGAGACTGGAGGCCTAGGGAGTAAATGCTACTTGATACTGTGAGTAGTGAGTAACAGTTTGAGCGTAAAAAAGTCTGATTCACGATTCAGTTGTGACATGAATTATGACAAACATAAAATGATGTAAAAATCCTAGTATTCCCAAAAGAAATGCCCAAAAATATATCAGTGTTTATTTTTATTTTTATGAAGAATTAAGTACATAAAACACAAACTACATCTATTTTGTGTCAACATCTTTAAGATTTACTCACTGTGGAACGAGTCACTTTTTAGATACTATTGAATATTTCTATATATGTTTTTGTCATAATAGGCTTTAATGATTATATATGAAACTGTGATGTAATATCTGCTTTAAAGTCCACCATTTTATTGTTGCCCTTACTCTTGGAATCCACTGGGGGGCAGTGTGTTAGGAGTCAGATGGCGCAGACGCAGAAGAAGTGTCAACAAGGAGACGCCTACTTCCTGTGTTTATAAAAGGCCAACCCATGGGCCTCCTCCCTCTCTCTCTCGTCCCCTCCTGGCTGGTCAACATGTGTCTCTGGGACAGCTGCATAACTTTTGTTTAGTCTGTAAATTCAGGGAATAAAATAATGATTTTGATTTTAATAGAACGAGTCTCCATCTTCTCTCATATAGTTAAAGAATACGCCGATAATACTTAATTATAATATTACTCAAGTAGAATTAAAAAGTACCATGATGTAAAACTACTCTAAGAAGTACAAATACTTCAAAAGAGTTACTCAAGTACATATGGTTGAGTAAATGTAACCGAGTATTACCCGCCTCTGCCACTGTGAATAAATAATGACTACAATGTGGCGCTTTGAGAAATGTGGTAACTGGCTTGAAAAGTGCAATACAAGTGTAAGCCATTATTATTAATATTATTATTTACTGTAATGTGGCTTCTATTGCGTATTCCGATATTGCAATTACAGTTCATGACTGCACTCAGATAAATGCATTCTTTGTGTTGAAATGCGATGGTAGGAGTAGTAGCAATATTATTTCACAGCTTATTTTGTTTTCCCTCCGATTACGTAACCCTCCTGCCATTACTGTGTTGTTTTAGCAATTAGCATTAGCCGCAGTATTAAACATGTGAAACGCTTTGACCCGGCGTGACCTCAGCCTGAGACCATCTACCCCCTGACCCGGTCATGTGACAGGAAGTGCCCTCCGCCGCGCGCTGTGTCAGGTGTGGACGGGCGAACAGGCGCGGTGAAGGATGGCCCTTTTGGAGCGGAGCAGTTTAAGTCAACAGGACAGGGGCGCGGGAGAGCCCTGGTGGTCCCGGGACCCCACTCTCTCACGTCAGAGCGCTGTTTTCGCTCTCCTCTGGACGTGTTTGGACAGTAGTAACTGGCGTGGCGGCGTGGAGCACAGGAGCAGAGGAGCAGCGAGCTAAGAATGCACGGCTGGACTGTTAGACAATTATCCCTGGATGTGTGTGAAAGACTTTGTAGTGTCTTTCTACTGCCTGCCAAGACTCCCCTTTTTTTCTTCTAGGGCTGCAGATTGTTCTAGTATTGCAGTTTTACTTTTTCTATGAGTTTAAGTTTAAGTTAACTCCTAAACTAATACAATAATCACGCAATCACAATCATTGCAGTCCTTTGTGATTAGCATTTCGCACCCATTGAAATTGCTATTTCAATCCTGCTTTTCCCCCCATAGGCCTCTGCACACAAGTGCGTTATCCGGAGGTCGCAGTCCTTCCTCTCGCTATTTTCCAAATAAGGATTAGCGATGCACAAATCAACGAATCGTTCAAGAAAACATCACAGGCAGTGAGATACTGATGGAAGTCCTGGCTACGTGTTAAAAACCTTATGTTGGATGTAAATACTTGACTGTGGGAAACGTTACTGTTCATTGAGGATTGTAGTATTTATGCTAAAGACTATTTAGACTTTTATTTAGTGTTAGCCATTAGCTTCAAGACAAAAAAACACCACCCTGATGAATTCTTTGCTCCTGACGCATGTTTTTGAAATGATGCTTGTGACTGTCCACCAGTAACTCACTGCCTTCCATGGAATCTTGAGCTACTTACACCATGTAGTGCTGCATTTTGTATAACACTACATTATATAATAACAGTTAAAATGTAATAAAATGTTCACTTCTTTGTGTAATAAATCCGCATTTTGTAATAATTTTCAAATGTTGCTTGAACGTATTATATAATGTGATAAAATGTGCAATAGCACTTTATGTTGATGACTGCGCATTGTCAAAGCATTTGTATGCACTTATTTGATCATTTCTAAAACATCTAAAAAGCTTTCCTCATCTTTTTACTCATTTAGAAGCTAACTACCGTATTTTCCGGACTATAAGTCGCACTTTTTTTCATAGTTTGGCTGGGGGTGCGACTTGTACTCAGGTGCGACTTATATATAAAAATATATAATTTCACATGTTTGTTATTTTCACACTGACAGCCGCTAGAGGGCGCTCTAGGCGTGTGTACCAGTATCTGCAACTCCTGTACCATTGAAGATTTAAAAACGGTAATCAAGTGCAGAAGGAAGTTTGGACTGAGCGAGAAACTTGTGAGGGACTGGCGAAAAGTGAAGGTTACTCTTACTGCATTGAAGAAAACAGAATAAGCTAATCGCGGGCTAAAAGCCAGATGACCACGAGTTCGCAATGAGAGCTTGAACAACGTGCTGCCGGGAGAGGCTTGTAAATGGTGCAGTTATGCCTCCGTGCCCAGGTGGTTGCCAAGGCTGGTGCGACTTATACTCCGGAGCGACTTATAGTCCGGAAAATACGGTAGTGATTACCTTTATTGTTCAGTCAATGAATACATTTATTTTAGACTCAATTCTACAACATGCCCAAACTGTTTTCCTAAACTTAAAATTATATTACATAATGCAGTTATTAAAAATGCGGCTTAAAGAGACTAGAGGCAAGTTGGTCATTTTATACTCACTACTGCCACCTCAGGTCTTATGCGTAACTGCAGTGTCTATATTAAGCTCGTGCACCTCGAAGTAACAACATTTTGAGTGACAGTGCAGGATTTCAGAGGCAGTTTGGTGATGGTTTGGGCTCATTCTACACATTAGGACATGGCTGGAACATGTAGGGGAGGAAAATACTAAGTTTAAAGGGGGGGTATTATGTAAAATCGACTTTTTCAAGCTTTATATCATGTTATTATATCATTCCCTCATTAAACACATGCCTGGAGTGTTGCCTTGGCTCATTCACATATTTTGAGTAATCAGTAAAAACTTAGACGCAGCCATTTTAGTGTAGCTATGCCTCAGTCCTCCTAGGAACGCCCCCACCTCCTGGAGACGCCTCTGGACCTTTTGTCACCAGCCAAGCCACCAACCACTGCTCCTCAGCTCAGCAGAGCCCCCTCCCCGCACGTAGTGTTGTTTAGATGCCACAGCAGTGTGCTGAAGGGGGCGTGTCGGAAAGCTTCTTAAAGAGACAGAGGCCTATTTCAAGACGTTCAGTACAGCCATTTTGAGAGAGCAATTTTATTCAAGGCAGTTATTTTAATTTACTGCATATACAGACCAACAGAAGGTTACGTCATCATTGTAGTATGCTATAGACTGGTGCTATGTGATTGAAAAAAGCATAATACCCCCTCTTTAACATTTTTAAACTCCGTATAGTCCCTTTAATACAACACTACAAGCTCAAAGGGAAAGAATGGACAGGAAGAGTGACGCTTGCGTGCATAGCCCATTCTACAATGAAACAGGCCTCAACCAATGAGTTCCACTGGGGTGTAGGCGTCTTTGAAAATTACTCGTCATTGCTGAAATGTTCCCGTTGTGACCAAGGAAAATGCAGATGTCCAAATTTTCACTGATTGCTCTGTATAATGGTAACAAAAAAGCATTACATTTGACTTTCTGGTATACCTGTGTGAACGCTGTAACCAATCCAGACATGGTCCGTACATGCTAAAACAAACATCGCGGCTTCTATGATAGGAATCACATTGGACCGAGAACCATCTAATCGTAGGTGAGCGAAGTTCTGAAATTCGCTGTGAAGGATTTGGAGATATTTGAGCGAGATGTTTGCATACGCGAGACGTGTCCCAAATAAACATCTGTGATTGTTTCGGCACCAAACTCGTGGGAGAAGTGATTTTACTGTGAGATGAATCCAGATGCGGCCAAACAAAGCCGAGGCGGAGTCACCAGGCTGTGAGCTGGACGTGTACTGGGAAAAATGCGATGTTGGTGGTTTTCAGACAAAGTTGTGCTTGCAGAAATGTTGTTTATTAACCCAACGTCAATCATCTTACTGTCGGGGTGATAACTGCTAGACTGTTACTCATTCAGACACAGGGAGAATATACAAACTCCACAGAAATGTCCCCCTCTGTCTGGGAATCGATTTGTTGGACCGTCTTATTGCCCTTTGCCGCCAATCTTCCTTCTAGTTTGCCATCGCCTTTCAAAACGTCACACACCCGTCCACCAAACTGATCGACCGAAAGACCACTGGTGTTATTTTTACAGCCGAGAGTCCGCTCCGTCCCGAGATTAAAATTCATAAACCGGTCGTCCGTGTGAAGGTCGGGGCCCGCAGCAGGTGTGCCGTTGCCGTTCCCACCGCTGATTAAAGCCGCGTGTTCTCCATTACTCTGTGTGTTTTGGCCTGAGTTCTGTGCGCATCTGAAGTGAGCTCACATGAAGTTGTCTTGCTGTGAAATATGTTTCGGAGCGGCAGGACTGGACCGCAGCTGTTCAAGTTATCCGCCTCCATCTTGGATTCACAAAGACATAACATGTGTGGACGGCAACAGAACATGGGAAGTTCCAAGTGATGCTGAGTGCATTGTGTGTTGTCTATCAGCGCTGTACTTACACAGGCTTTGGGTTAGAAAAACTGAATACATCTTTAAAGTTTGTATTAGGGTTGTGCTCATAGTGTATCGGCAATGTATTGTTTCAGAGTACGTGACAATACACATATCGTATCGTGATACACAAATATGTTTGTCTCACCATAGGCTTTTTATTCAGAAAGTATCACTGCATGCTCTAACTACTGCAATAAAAGGCTTAAATTGCACACTGATCTTATTCAGCATAATTAAAACCTCTATTTTGTGCACCAATAAGATCCATTTGTCATATAATTAAAATATTTCTTGTATTATGGACTCTATTACAACACACTTGAATCGCGATACGTATCGTGTCGTGAACTCTGTATCGGGATACAGTATATGAAGTTGTTAGCAATACCCACCTCTAGTTTGTATTCTTGGTTCTATATAATGAATGTGCCATAAACATCACTTCCCAGAAAGTAGCATTTGGGTCAATTGATGATGGGAGAGTGTGACCACTGAGCAAAGCCTTCTCCAGCACATTCTAAAGATTCTCAGTGGGGTTAATATCGGGACCCTGTGGTGGCCAGTGTGTGATGTCTCATGCTCCCTGAACAGCTCTTTTACAATGTGAGCCCGATGAATCCTGGTATTGTCATTGTTTAGGTTTAGGTCGTCAGCTGATCTCATGCTTTGGGCACATAGTGTTTCTGAACCGAGACCTGACCAACTGCAGCAACTGCTGATCAGAACAGTTAGTTAAATATTCTAGGTGACGACTTTTTTTTGTTTTGTTCAGGCTGTGTACTTTGACTTTTGTTACCAGGTACAGTATTTATGCAAGAACCCTGAAACTGCTGGTGGGGAGGAGCCAAGTGCTGACTACTATCGTCCACAGTGATAACAAGATATTTAAAGAGGGGTATTATGCTTTTTTCAATCACATAGCACCAGTCTATAGCATACTACAATGATGACGTAACCTTCTGTTGCTCTGTATATGCAGTAAATTAAAATAACTGCCTTGAATAAAATTGCTCTCTCAAAATGGCTGTACTGAACGTCTTGAAATAGGCCTCTGTCTCTTTAAGAAGCTTTCCGACACGCCCCCTTCAGCACACTGCTGTGGCATCTAAACAACACTACTGTGCGGGGAGGGGGCTCTGCTGAGCTGAGGAGCAGTGGTTGGTGGCTTGGCTGGTGACGAAAGGTCCAGAGGCGTCTCCAGGAGGTGGGGGCGTTCCTAGGAGGACTGAGGCATAGCTACACCTAAAATGGCTGCCGTCTAAGTTTTTACTGATTACTCAAAAATGTGTGAATGAGCCAAGGCAACACTCCAGGCATGTGTTTAATGAGGGAATGACATAATAACATGATATAAAGCTTGAAAAAGTCGATTTTACATAATACCCCCTCTTTAAATAACAAAAGCATAAAATAATTTGCAAAAAAGCATTAAAGTATCCTTTTATGCCCCCGTGTATGACAGTGGAAGCATATCCCATAGAGCTGTGGTTCTCAACTGGCATGGCTTCGGGCCCACAATCACCCTGGGAAATATAATGTAGAATATTGTCTTTTACTCAAAAAATATTGTTGAATAAGCATTGGATAAGCCAAAGAGGATGCAATGTGATAAAAAAACAACCTTCTTCTGATTATATATTTTCTGTACATAAATATTAAAATAAATGTTTTCTGGGAACGACTTGCGACTCACTGAAAATGGTGGCGGTGGTTCTCAACTTGCGGAACCATTTATATGCTCAGTTTCTGCGGACCAAGGCAGATCAATGAATCGCATTTGAATTAAACTGACACCGTGAATGTCTGCAGAGCACACTCGGCCTTGCTAATATGCATTTTATAGTCGGTGGCTATTTCAATTACATTCAGGGACACATCTGGCGTTGTTTAAGTTCTCCTCTCAAACGGTGACTTGGTGAATCGCACAAACCCTTATTTGTAATACATTGGGGCCTTTTCCCGGCGAAGTATTTCCGATTTGAGTAAGGCCTTCTCCTGTGTCTTCACCGTCATCTTTTCCCCTGGCTCCACACCTAAACAACAGCCCCATGTGTGTATGTGTGCTTTCCGACTTGTGCGAGGGACCCCTGACGCAGACCACAGAGGGGCAATAATGATCACTTAACCCAAATCAACTGCAATCAAGACGGGCCGGGCTCGTAGCTGGGAGGGTAAGCGAGGCGAGGGGAGGGGGTAAAGACAGTTTGAACGCTGATGACCAGGAGGAAGATCAAAAAGGACTTTGTTGTGCCATCTGTCCGCGAATCAAGGTGAAATCAAGTGAAGATTCCACCCGCTGGGGGGAGAGGATAGGGATTGTTTGTTTTGTTTTGTCTAAGCTGTGATTGTTTCATCCGTACGTCTCCAGGGGCCGAGCCGAGTCACAGAATTGATCCGAAAGTGACGTCCCGGAGCTGTTTGTGGCGCGGTGTGGGTCCTGTCATACAGTATAGCTACAGGAAGACACAATCACTGCAGCGGGGCGTACGGAGCGACTGGAGCGGGATGCGAGGGGCGGTGTCATGGGCGACGGCCAAAAGAGAGACAGATGTCAGCGGAGGAGGATGGGAAAGCCTTATTTTAGTTATTTTTTAAACATAATTACTAGGGGTGGGAACCTCTGGGTACTGTACCTCACGATTGATTCGATACGATACGCCGATACTGTGATAATCAATATATTGCACAAAAATAACCTACGATAATCACGATTTAAAAAAACATGTTACTTTTACCTTTATTTTAACACACTACATATTATTCATCATTTACATTTCTTTTCATGTGCTTTGTATCACTTTTATAAAGATCCCTGACTTATCACTGAAAATGGGTCATAGATCTGTCAGTGACTTCATTTACATTTAAATAAACAAAAACCACAGTCCTATTTAAAAAAGGAATAAATCAACCCCAAATTCATCTTCTTTATAATTATGAAATCATTAAAAATTATTTGTGTGACAGCGTTTGGTCCAAGTGCTTAAAACTGTAGTGCTGCCCCCTGCTGGTCTGACGAATTCTTGATCATTGTTGGCCTCTACTGACTGTGAAAACAGTGGAGCACTGCTGCCTCATTAATATGCATGACGTTCCTCATTAATATGCGTGACGTCATCAAAATATCTATGGTATTGTATCGTCCCGCAAAATATGCGATATATCGGAAAATCGATATATTGTCACACTTCTAATAATTACATCCGGCAGCAGTGGCTGACGGGCTAGCGATTTCGCCATGCTCGGCAAAAAGGGTCACAGGTTTGATTCCCTGCCTGGCCAGGTGTGGCTGCTCGGTTTGGAGTTCACATGTTCTTCTCATGACTGCAGGTTTCTACAGGTGCCCTTCAAACACTAATCGGGGAACCTCTGGGGCCAGGTCTTAGTGGGATTTTCTTGGTTAAAAGCATATGCCTGATTTTGTAGTTGTGGAGCGGAATTTGTTTTGTCCTTCTTGTATTGTAAACTCTGAATTTGTGGGGGAAAAAAACAAAACTGAAAAGTTGTGAAACGTGACTATTATTCGTCCCTGTGAAGAATGGGGATGCTATCAATATGTCAGGAAAGTTAGGAACATTTAAACTTTGTAACGTTCTCTTTCCTTGTTTGTAATAATAAAAGCAACAAAATCAAGTATAGGGCCTTTAAGCTGACTTTGACTATATGATTCAGTGATAATGTACAAGGAATTTTATGGAGTGATGCCATTGTCTTGAAATCAAACTCAAAAGTATTCACTAAACTGTTTTCTAAATTAAATATTACTTTATCACTGATTTATCACAAAACAGCTATTAAGCTCTGCCCTTTAATCAAATTTGAGATCCAGTGACTTATAGCCTCTGTCTAGGCCTGTCACGATAATTACTATATCGACTCATTGTTCAATAAATGACAGAACACACACTTTTGGGCTCAATGTTTATCGTCTGTACATTTATTTGCATTTTTACCTCCTTTTCTAATGTAATATTTAATTTCGTAAGTAGTGTCTCATTGTGTTTCGTGTTCACTGTGGGATTTGTATAGAGCTTACGTTCATTTTTAAGCTTTAGACTTAGTTTCTGTGGCATTATAAGGTCTTCATAGACAGTTTCTTGCCTCAATATATTGAACTTTAGATTTTGTTCATCAATGTCTGTAAAATCTCTTGTTGCAAATCCCATCCCCACCTCTGCCAGTGAATCCGACACAGCCCCAAATCGAGTGACATTATGGGCTTCCCTCCGGCGGCGACCTCCAGTACTTTCGAACACGTCTTTCCTCTTTCATCAAATTCTTATCTCCTCCCCACTCCCTGCCTCAAAGCTCGCCACTTACCGCCGCTAATCCAGCCTCCACGGATGACTGTTGCGTTCGCGTTAGCCGTCGTAGCTCGTAGCATCTGCCATTCATTTGGACAGAGTTGAGCGCTGATGAAAATGAGTCACGACCACTTCCTGGCTGCCCTTGTCCGCCGCTGTCTCCGCTCCCCTTTCACGAAAAAAAAAAAAAAAAAAAAAAACGAGCCAGGCCTCTCTGTGTATACTTTCAACTTTAAACTGCATTCAAAACATGTTGTACGGCGCTCGGAGGACATTTCCAAACTCGAGCTGTATCTCCACAATTGAATTTGTTTTGTGTAAACGTTGTGAACACTGCCGTCTATGCTATATAACTGTGGGTGTGTTTCTGGGGCAGCTGTCTTTGATTCATGTTGGTTTTGGACACGTTTAAAAAGCATACCCCTGGACTTTATCTCGGACTTGAGAGCTATTTGTAGCCCATCATCTCCCACATGTAGCCATAACATCAGCCGTTTATGTAGAAAAGTGCATTACGGTTCAGAGAGGGTGGCCCAGTCCAGGGTTGGAAGGTATCGGTGGCCAATTTCACCCAATAGCGTCTGAAATCTCTCCCAAAACCAGAGCATATACAACATAGTCATAATTTCCAATCTATTTTAGTCGTTTTTAGTGCCACTTTGCGTTGGATTTGCCCCGATGAGAAAAAGCAGCTTGAATTGTTGTTGTGTTTCCTTTTGTCTGGCAACCTGGAACTTGAAATTGCTCAAATAAACAAATCAATCAAATTGTGTTCGGTGTGAGGATTTGCCATTCAAAATAGGGTTCGTTGTTGTTGTTGTCGTTTGATACTGATCAAATATTACTCCAATAAAATGGTCACCTAAGCGAAAGTATTTGTGTTCTTTAAAGGTGCACTATGCAACTTTTTAAGTGGGAAAAAAAATCTTAATATTTGTGTATATTTGACCTTGCAGTAACTCAGTGGCTTTATGGTGCAACATGGCACCTTTGCTTTCCCTCACAGTGGCCTCTATAATGTTCCACAATCAAATGTTTTGGGGTTTCTGGACCGTTTCTGGTATGAACCCCTAAAAACAATTGATCCTAAAGCATCATATAAGGCCACTGTGAAGGAAAGCAAAGATGCCATGCTGCAAGGTCATATGCACAATATTAAGATTTATTTTCCACTTAAAAAGTTGCATACTGCACATAAGTATTTAAAGTAGAAAGTAAATCCATCAGAGAAGTCCGTTATTGATAAGTTTAGGCTTCAAAACCAAGAAAATTGTGCCCAAAAATCCTCCTCAAGTACGGCAACACGACTGGGACAAACCTTCTTCTTGAGTGAATCATGGCATTTGAGCGTACATCTGCAAAGTGCCACCTACTGTTCTGGAGTGTGAATTATTAGGCTTTTATTCTATTATATATTATTTTATTCTACTATATTCTATTATTATTAAGTATTCTATGTATCTTTCAAATGTAGTGGAGTAAAAGTAGAAAGTTCTCAACAAAAATACTACTCAAGTAAATACGGATCCTTAACTCTATTTGATTCCGGTTCAGTTAAACCTTCAAAAATCTAAGGCAATAATCAGAAGCATTGTTGTTTTCCCCAATGCTTTGGACGTCTTCCACCGGCTGAGCTAACGGGATCAGTCAACACGGAGAAGGCGGAGGGGATTCGGTGAGTTGCAGATTTGATGCCGAGGTGTTGAAGTGAACCATCTCAGTTTAGAGGCAACTTCCCTCTGGAGTCAGTGACCCACAACCACACAAATCCCCTGTCACACACCACACACACACACACACACACACGGGTTAGACACTTGAAACCACTTACCAACCTGACTTTTAGTTTCGGTTCTTCTTGGAGATTTGCTGTTAAAATAGTGATGTGTTTCACAATTTTCTTTTAAGTGGGACAACGATTAAGTTCAACTCTAATTTAGTCCATAGTTAGTGCCGTCCTTGCCGTAACTTTATTCCTGTTTTAATCCTTGCTCTAATCCCGGTTTTACCCCTACACTTCATCACACTAATCTGCTAATTTCCTCGTGTCATCGCCTGTTCTCTTGCACCACTTTTCTTGAGCAAACTTCGCTTCCAGCCCCGCAGTTTCAACATCCCTTCTGCAGGAGATAATGGTTGCATATAGCTTCCCCCCCCCCCCCCCCCTCGGTCTGCCTGGGAGCACCTGACCTTGTAAATAGGTGCTGAGAGGAGGCCCGGGCTGCGGTGCCGGGACGTGCCGATTCTGTGTTGACTTTGGGGTTTAGGCCGAGCCATCAATCATCGCCGAGTGACAGCGCGGCACCTCCAACCCCGGACCACTCCATCTGCAGACGTCTGCGAGCGGTGCATGTAAAGACCGGCCCCAAATCAGACACAATGAGGATGAGGGTTTGGACTGTTTGTAAGGGGGAAGTCTTGGAGGGGGAGGCGCTGTAGTATATCGTATGGAAGATTTAAGAAGCCAAGTAATGCCAATGGGAGCTACTTCAACACTACAGTCAAAATTCCATATACATTTAGTCAAATCTATAAAACTTTTAGTCAGCTTTACAGTGGGGTTCGAAAGTTCAGGCTCCCTGGATCAACATTTCTATCAATGGGAACAATGAAGCAAGGGGAAGATCTCCAAAAAACATTGCAGATTGCAGAGACTTACCATTATGTTTTATTTTAATCTCATATCTTGGGCACCTGCAGAGTTAATACCTCGTAGCCCCCAATATGGGAAGTATCACAGCTTTAAACGCTTTTCTAGGTAACCAAGAGTCTTTCACTTCTAGTTCTTCCTTACAAAAGTCCTCCAGAACTAAGAGATGTCTTGGCGTCTGTAACGCACTGCTCTTTGTAGGTCCATCCACAGATCTTCAATGATGTTTAGGTCAGGAAACTTCATGACAAAACCTTCAGACTGTGCACCTCTTGAGGTCGTCGATCGTGGATTTTGTGGAGTGTTTTCACAATCATTATCCACTTGTAAACCATTTGCTTTAAGCTTTTCCACAGATGGTATTTTTATCCAGAATTTTTTGGGAAATTCATTGACTCAGTTCTTCTTTCTACCCATGAATTGTTCCCTGTGCCATTGGCTGCAAAGGATAATGGATGATTAACAGTTGGACAGAAGTGCTTTTCATGAAATCCCGGGGCCCTTTCTTCACCAACCGGACCTTTGCTCACGCAGGCCAAGGGTCTTTTGGCGTGGAGTTTGCATGTTCTAGTGTCTGCGTCGGTTTCTTCTGAGTGCACCGGATTCCTTTACCTGCCAAACCAACCATCAATGCACTGAATGGTCAATGCCCTGGTAGAAGACATTATTGTAGCTCTGAAAATCTGAGGTTGTTTCTGGTCCCTCCTCCTCAGCCCGGCGCAGGAATGTGGAACTGGCGCTGTGTAATGAGGTTTAATCAGACGCGGCCGTCCCAATCAGAGCTCTCCTGATCACATTTGCATGGACTTTACTGGGCCGCCAGGTTCCTGCGGCAGACCACCTGGACGCTTTTCCTCTGTCCAAACCTTTCCAGTTGTTTTTCCTGTCTTTGGCCTTCACTGTAAATCTAATCTGTTTTTTTCTTATCGGACAATGGTGATAGTGTTGATATACATTATTTATGTTCAGACAAATTATAGATGTTTCTGTGAAAGTCTGAGGTAGTTGAGTATAATCTGTTGGCGGCTTGTTTCTAGATCTCACAGTAGCGCTTGAAGTGTGTGCATCACTCTACAACAATACAAAAAAGTTACTCCGCTTTAAATTGAGTAAACATCGGTACTAGGGATGTCAAGATTAACCGTTTACGATTACCACGATTATAAAGACGCGGTAGGTTATCCGTAGAATTTCAGAAGCACGGTTACCGCGACATTTTCACGCTGACGCACGACCGCTGCACGCCATAACAGCGCATAACTCACCGTAATTGAGCAAGCAGAGACGCTCCTCCAGTGTTATCCCCCAAAACTATTGAAGCAGCAGAGTGGGACCTCTTTAGGATCCAAAGATGACCAAGCCAAGACGTGTTATTGTCGATGGAACATCCGTTATGCAAACCCTGTCGTCAGGAAGTTGCAGCAAAAGGCGCTGATATCGGCTACGTCGAATATAAACAACATCTTGGAGATAATCCGTCGCTGTGAATGTCCAGGTCAAGGTAACGAACTGCATAATTCCCAAAAAAGTTGTCCAAATGTTCAGAAATAGCCGCCACAACTGGCTCAGGATGTAAACAAAAGCTAACGCGCTCCGCTCTGCTTCAGCGGGGAAAGTGAAACCGCCACATGTGGAAGTCTGCTGTTCAAAAGAGTCTCCTTAGTCATTTTGTAAACACGTTTCATTCTCTGTTCATCAAAACATCTGACAATAATTAAGCAACAGCATAACTTTTGAGAACATAAAACCTAGCCTAGCTTGTGGCCTAATATATATAGTAAAATAATTATGATAATGGTTATTATAAAGAAGTAAAGCTGACATTGTTTTGTATTATTCAATGTAGGCCTATTTAGTTTAATGCAACACAATCTTAAAGCATTTTTAATTTTTAGAAACAGTGAATGTTTACAAGTTTAAAAGGTTTTTAAAGACAAACCTAAAAATATCAGTTCTATCCTTTCATTCGGTCAATATCGTGAATAATCGTAAAATCGCAATATTTTCTCACAATAATCGTGACTCAAAAATTGAAATCGTGACACCCCTAATCGTACTGAACAAAACCCAATACAGAATAGAAGACAAATATTGTAAGTCTAATAGTGAACAATTTAGTCCAGGGGTGCCCAAAGCGCGGCATGCAGGCCAAAATATGGCCCTCGAACCAGTTCTTGTTGGCCTTTAGGCTTCTTGCCAACTTGGCACACATCGAGATGGTACATTTTACTGCAATTTTAAGTTCTAACCTCAACAACTAACATTGAAGTGTGAGACAGAGCAAGCATTGAAGTTCTTGGCCTGAATAACTGTTTGGAGGCTCAGTCAAAGTCCCTATTAAATGCACCTAAATGAATTCTGTATAGGTTCTCAGTCGTACAGGAGTTGTACATCTTGAATTTATGGTCTTAAGATTCTTGAGTCATCCTCTACTCTGTAGTTGAAGTAGAGAAAAAGAAGAAGACGATCTTTATTTATATAGCGCCTTTCACAGACATGGTCACAAAGTGGTGGTGGTAGCTTCAGTTTCCCCTGGGGGAGACTGACAGAAGCGCTGTCGCGGCTTCACACATCTGGGCCAACGGTCCCTCTGACACCTCCATGCATTCACACACACACGTCATTCATCCTGCCTATTGTACATGTTTTTAGTGGTGGAAGTGTAGGACATTACGCCTTTCATCCAAAAAGCTTTGTCAGTAACACTAAAGTTTCCAGCTCAGCCACGGACTAGATAAAGACCACTGGGAGGAGTTAGCTTGGCTCAGTCCCTCCCCTCTGTTCACGGTTACTCTCCACCTGTTGATAAACACCTTTGTGGCGACGGTGGCGCAGGTGGTAGAGCGGGTCGTCTCGTGATCAGAAGGTCGTGGGTTCGAATCCCAGCTCCCACAAATACACACTGTCATTGTGTCCTTGGGCAAGACACTTCACCCTACTTGCCTCCAGTGTCTGCATACATTGGTGTATGAATGAGAGAGTGAATGGGTGACTGGTTCCTTACTGTAAAGCGCTTTGGGCCTGATAAAGGTAGAAAAGCGTTCTATAAGTTGAGTCCATTTACCATTTTTGTTGTTCTAAGTCTCAACGACCCTACTCTCAGCTGATCACTGCTAATCACCAGCTTATTGATCTGTCCTAGATACACTTCAGCTGCAGAGTACAGAAGATGACTCAAGAACCTTCATCGAACAACTAAATGAATGTTTCACTGCACTGACCACTATCTTTCAGGTTCACTGTATTGGTAGATTTGTCTTACAACGTTTGACAGGTTTGGCTTCAGGACAAACGGTGGTAATACATATCAATCACTGTCAACATTTAACCTTAGCAATCAAACCGTTGAATGGATACAGTCTTACCTATCAGATGGAAAACAATGTGTGCAAATAAAGAATAGTAAGTCACCCTATCTTTACTATACACAGGGAGTCCCTCAGGGATCAATTTTAAGTCCCCTGCTATTTTCACTCTATGTAAATAACTTGCCCAACGTGTGCAAAAATGTGGACACGATTATGTATGCCGACGATACGGTAATTTTTACACAAGCCAAAAGTGCTGATGATGCAGCCCATCAGCTCTCAATAGCCTTAAATGACCTACAAAAATGGCTGAATGATTCATGCCTGTGCAGTCGATGCTTTTCCGTTACTGTTTTCTATATTGTCCTTTGCGGTTCACTCTTTTTATTGTTTGTTCTAACAAGTGATCACTGTACTCGTCCTTGTCTCTCTGTACATAGTCTGTACAGTATATAGTGTCTCTGTATGTTTTTACTAACTTATGCTTAACATCAACCTGCCAGGGGGTCTGCAGATGGAAATTAGCCTAAGGCTATAATCTGGCATATTTACATTTGTGAAAATGTTCATTAATATGTATTGTCCCTCCTTTTCCAATAAAAAAAAAAAAACACACCGGTACACAGGCATGCACACAGACAAACTTTGATACGATCTGTGTCCCCTTTATGCTATAGAATAGATAGAACAGTGGCACACATCGACTGACTTGCCACTTTTTATTGGGAGCCAGTTAGTAGCATTTATAGTGAGACACTTTTCGCGTTTTCAGAAGATGAAGCCATTCTTACTCCTCTGACTTTCGCCCCCGTAACCATCCGCTCCCGTCCTGCACGCTCACAAACCGCAGTGGCAGTAAGTCAGTTTGCATGTGTGTGTGAGTCTGAAGCATTTTAACAGAATTCCCAGATGCCCTGCCCTGTCCAGCTGACCGCTCCAGAGCCCACCCACTCCGTCAGAGCGGGGCCCATTCCTCTTCCCTCCGCGGGCCGTCCGGCACACAGCAGTTTTGGACGTCTTTCGTGGGCTGTTCTGAAGCATGTTTTGAGGCCAACGCTGAGCAATTTGTCACCGGGAACAGTTCTGGTGTGGGACCGCGAAGTGCGTGAGAAGACGGTTTCTTCTAATCACAAATGGAAAACGGTCAATATAAATAATTGTAAGAAAATAATGAAAGTATGCAGATACCGCAACTATTCAAATGGTGTCAATATTTCAGTCATCACGTGGTCAATTCTATCTTGTAGGTTTAAAACGATGCAGCTGGACTTTCACTCCAGTTTTTTGTAACTTCTTCTGTCCCCCATGTCCGATAAGGAAGTAAGATAATCATCAGCACAACAATTCTGCCAATTCCTATGTAAAATAATGTTAGCTATGTTCAGATTAAACAGGCATAGTCAAACATCTCATTTGCGCTGTGGGTTGGTGCAGTTCCAGAAGTCCCAGTCACCTAAACCCCCCGGCCCTGTAATATTTAAGATGAATGTATAATTATACTTTCTGCCGCTCTGAACTGTGGTGTAGGCCGTGTTTGTGTTTGCAGATAATTTGTCAAAGCCTCTTATGAAAATATGTGTATGAAAAATGCGACGTATGTTTAGACTCGGCCTGTACGTGCACATACAGGTGGGATTCACGGCCCAGCCACATGAAGACTCTTTAAACACATTTTTCATGGAGCCCGAGTCGTTAATTCAGGAGCGAGAGCTGCAGCTTTGCCCCAAGATGGATCCCTCTAAACATGAACTGATTGCTTTTTAACCTCCTCCGTTTTCAAATGGGCTGTAAAGTGTTGTTTATTATGGTTTTGGGCCTGACAGAGACCATTGATTTTAACATCAGTGCGGGAGAGAGAGAGAGAGAGCCACTGCAGCTTTAAAGACTTTCACTATTTTATTCAAAGGTTCAATCACAGAGTTGGAGATGAGATGTTTCGAATTAAATTCTTCAGCTAGGGGGTGGATCAAGGAGGATTTAATGATACTTAAACTCTTCACGATACTCATCGGTGCAATAAAAAACAAAAGGGGAAAAACAAGTTGTGAACCTGAATTGGTTTATTGTAGAATATTTCAAACAACAAAGCACACAGATTAAGTATACACGCAAGAAACAAAGTGGGTGGTATTGGTAAAGGCCTATACCTGACTTTTCTTTTCTTTTCGAAGGGCACCATTCTTTTTGCCCCTTAAAAGTATGTTGTAAAAGTAGTCATTTGTGAAAAAATAAACCTGATGCGTGAAGTTTGCTGTGTATAATGATTTGTTTTTGCAACAAAAAGGGGTTTACGATAACGCTGTATTGTACGCTACCCTTGATACATTGTACCTGCCAATTTTGTACAGTGTAATGTGCTTTGTAACAGTGTGTAATACATTTTACCTCTTGCTTACATACATGATGGAATAATATGTAGTTTGGAATGGAATGTAGGACATAAGACCCTAACTCTAAACTTAAGCCCTAACCCTAAGGGTCTTACTGCATTATGTACCTCCAAAGTACTAAGTTACAAAGCAGATTACATTGTATTACATTTTGTTAGGTATATACAGTATGTATCAAGGTAGTGTAAAATAAAGTGTAACCGGATTTACCTATTTCATCACATTTTGAACTGAAGTACGACCATGAAGGTAAAAATACCAATTTCGTCACCTTTTTCATTGACTATAAAGGTATTTCGTCAAAATACCTTTTGAGTCAAAATCTGATGAGGAAAGGTAAAAGTTAGGTATAGTGCCTTTAAGGATGTATTACATTTTACTTCTCTTCTCTTCTGGGCGGCACGGTAGCACAGCAGTTAGTGCTTGTGCTTCACAGCTAGAAGGTCCGGGTTCGATTCCCACCTGGACGGGGCCTTTCTGTGTGGAGTTTGCAGGTTCTCCCCGTGTCTGCGTAGGTTTCCTCCGGGTACTCCGGTTTCCCCCATCACTAAAAACATGTACAATAGGTTAATCCTCCAGCCACAAATGAGACAAACAAACAAAGATGAGAGTGCTATTGTAGGCGAGCTGAAACAAGTGGGTTTTGAATAGTTTCTTGTAGGTGGTCAGCGAGTCTGAGTTTCTGATGTGGATGGGAGTGAGTTCCAGAGGGTGGGGGCTGCAATGGCGAAGGCTCGGTCCCCCAAGGTTCGGTGCCTTGATTTGGTGATGGGTTTGAGAAGAACATATTGCTGTTCAGAATGCAGATAGAACATTATAATTCTAATGGTAATGAAATGTGTATTATTTTGCAGTTCAGTCTCCGGTGTCGTCTGAAGGAAGACAATCAATGCACTATTTTCATATCGACCACTCTCCCGTTTCTGTACATTCCTCTTCTCTCTCTCTTCCCCTCTCCCTCCCTCCCTCCCTCCCAAAGCTCTGCTCTTGAGTGCGGAGTTAGGCATAAGCGAATAATTAGGTAATTGGGCCCTTGATTGAGCTCAATAGGAAACATTTCAATTAGGCTAAAACTGCGCGAGGAGGAAGTAGGCTCTTAGAAAGGGAAACACGGCTTGTCATGCAACTGCCGTTCCCCCAGCCCACACCAGCAGTCCGGGATTTACTGGATACTTCGGCAGGAAATCGCCCAAAACCAGGGGAAACCGTGGAGAAGCGGCGAGGATCCGGAGGGGGAGAGGGGGGCGGGGGGTGGTCTGGGTGGAGCGAGAAGACGGAGTAGGGGCAGGGGTAGAAGAGACAGCCAGAAATGATTGCAGCAATTAGGGCTATATTTAAACACTCGCTGCCTCTGATATGATTTTCCTGGCGATGCCTTGTCCCGATAAGACGGAGAGCGCAGAGCCGGCTGCAGCGGGACGCCTGCTACAAATTACCAGCTCCCAGCCCGAACGGGGGCGGCGCGGGGGAGCAGGAATGGGGCGCTATGGGGAGAGAGAGAGTGTGGGGGAACGAAAACCGCTCAGAGGGAAAGTGAGGCCAAATCGGAGAGACGCAGTTTGATTTTTAGAAAACAAAATGACTTTAAGTGAAATGTTTGTCAGGAGAAAATGATATGACATACCAGGAAAAAAAAAAGTTTTAATGATGGGAAAATGGGGAAGTTTGATAACAAGTATAACAAAACTTACCCAGCAATAAGACAGGTCACAATTTTAAGGTATTGGTTTTATTTTGACACTGTTTGAAGGGGAAATTGCATACGCCATGTTAAGTTCTCCCACTAAAAAAGATGAGAGGCCTGTCATTTTCATCATAGCTATACCTCAACTATAAGAGACAAAATGAGAAAAAAAAAACTACAAACAAGCAAGATTTGTGTCTCTCACAGACCTGTAACTTCTTTAAGAGGCTCCTCTGTCCTCCACTCGTTACCTGTATTAATGGCCCCTGTTTGAACTTGTTATCAGTATAAAGACACCTGTCCACAACCTCAAACAGTCACACTCCAAACTCCACTATGGTCAAGACCAAAGAGCTGTCGAAAGACACCACAAACAAAACTGTAGACCTGCACCAGGCTGGGAGGACTGAATCTGCACTTGGTAAGCAGCTTGGTGTGAAGAAATCAACTGTGGGAGCAATTATTAGAAAATGGAAGACATACAAGACCACTGATAATCTCCCTCGATCTGGGGCTCCACGCAAGATCTCACCCCGTGGGGTCAAAATGATCACAAGAACGGTGAGCAAAAATCCCAGAACCACACGGGGGGACCTAGTGAATGACCTGCAGAGAGCTGGGACCAAAGTAACAAAGGCTACCGTCAGTAACACACTACGCCGCCAGGGACTCAATTCCTGCAGCGCCAGACGTGTCCCCCTGCTTAAGCCAGTACATGTCCGGGCCCGTCTGAAGTTTGCTAGAGCATCTGGATGATCCAGAAGAGGACTGGGAGAATGTCTTATGGTCAGATCAAACCAAAATGGAACTTTTTGGTCAAAACTCAACTCGTCGTGTTTGGAGGAGAAAGAATGCTGAGTTGCATCCAAAGAACACCATACCTACTGTGAAGCATGGGGGTGGAAACATCAGGCTTTGGGGCTGTTTTTCTGCAAAGGGACCAGGACGACTGATCCGTGTAAAGGAAAGAATGAATGGGGCCATGTATCATGAGATTTTGAGTGAAAACCTTCCATCAGCAAGGGCATTGAAACTTAAACGTGGCTGGGTCTTTCAGCATGACAATGATCCCAAACACACCGCCCAAGGAGTGGCTTCGTAAGAAGCATTTCAAGGTCCTGGAGTGGAATAGCCAGTCTCCAGATCTCAACCCCTTTGAAAATCTTTGGAGGGAGTTGAAAGTCCGTGTTGCCCAGCGCCTGCCCCAAAACATCACTGCTCTAGAGGAGATCTGCATGGAGGAATGGGCCAAAATACCAGCAACAGTGAAAACCTTGTGAAGACTTACAGGAACCGTTTGACCTCTGTCATTGCCAACAAAGGGTATATAACAAAGTATTGAGATGAACTTTTGTTATTGACCAAATACTTATTTTCCACCATAATTTGCAAATAAATTCATTAAAAATCAGACAATGTGATTTCCTGGATTTTAAATTCTCATTTTGTCTCTCATAGTTGAGGTTTACCTACGATGAAACTTACAGGCCTCTCTCATCTTTTTAAGTGGGAGAACTTGCACAATTGTTGGCTGACTAAATCCTTTTTTCCCCCACTGTAGTTTAACCTCTTAACCCCCGCATTAACCGAGTGCATTTTCTCCAGTTCAGCTTTACCCAAATCTAGAAGGTCACAGCCTATAGGCCAGTGTAACGCTTCATTTGTTGGATTTTTGTCACATTTTTGCCACATTTTTACCGGTTTTTGTCACATTTTTTTTGTTGCTCTTTTGTGGCTTTTTCTTCACTTTTTCATCACTTTTTTGTCACCTTTCTGTTGCTCTTTTTTGGCATTTTTGTTGCGTTTTCGACACACATTTTGTCACTTTTTTTTGGTCACATTTTTGTAGCTCTTTTGCTGCATTTTCATCCTCGTTGTTGTCTCGTGCTTTTTTCAAGAAGCTTTTAGAATTGGGTAAAGCCAAACTGGAGAAAATGTGTTCAGTTCAATATTCCAGACAGTTCAAATGTCGCTATTTTCGTCTCACTTTTTGACTAATGTGTTTCCCGGCGACAGCTCGGCCTCATCTCTCTGTGTTAGCGATACCGTAAATACAGATCCCTCTTCTGTTTACCCCTGCGCATTAATGCCCAGCCTAATTTAAACCTGAGCCTATTAGCCCCGCGTTCAAGAAGAAGCCGCACAGGTGAAGCCTCCCAGACGGCAGGAAGCGAACGAGACCGAGCCAACGTTTACTCTCTGACCGCACTGTGCTCCGCTGGGACGTCCCGAGAGGAGCTGCCCCAGACCCCCACCCCCACCCCCCTCCCCGAACCCGCGGCCCGCTCAACAGCCAAACAAACACGGGCATAAATCCGGATGAACAGACGTGCGCACACAAATATACAGAGATTTACACTCCGAAAGCGAAATATAAATAACGCAGGACAAGACGGGGGTTCAGCCACGAGTCGATGAATCAGCTGCAAATGTCTTTCAGATGGACAGAGGAGGAATATAAAGCGACGTGTCCATTAGGATTTACTGCCATCAAAGTGAAATTGCAATTTGAATGGTGGCAACTGGCAAATCGCAAAGGCTCCAATATATATATATATATAACTCAGTAAAAACTAAATGTGTCTGTGTGTGGGATCTTATGTATAAATCGTTTTGTAGTTCAATTTTCTCTCACATGTTATGGCTTCTCTATGTGTTTAAAATGTGCACTGTGGAATATCCATTGCAGTCGTCAGATAAATTGAATTTCGGTAAAACTGTACAGCCGTATGAATGTTGGCACTCCTGGCAAAGGCTGGGCAATTATTCAAATTAAATCTAAATTTCAATCTCTACTTTGGTCAATCTCTATAATCGTCATAGGGCTTTAGAATCGACAGGTTTACAGCCATTTCTTTGGCAGGAACGCCTCCGAGTTTTAGAGTTTTGTGTAAGACAATGGAAGATTTATGTGTTAAATGAAACTGGAGGAAAGTGTTTTAGTTTGAGCTCAGGTTTGCATAAAGATATGTCTAAGTTCGTGAACGGGGCTGGGTACCGTTAAACGATACCAGTAAGGTATCGGAAAGAAAGTGGGTGTCGAAAAAATGAAAGTATCGAACGCAGTATCGAAAAAAAAAATCTATCTTAAGATCCAAGTTTTTATGCTGTTGGTCCAGGGACAGCATCAAAGGAAGTAACTTGTTTTTTTCAGCTCAAATAAATTTTCCCCTGTTTTTTTTTCTTACTTTTGCCCCATTTTTTCTCGTTTTCCCCCATTTTATTATTACTAATATTTTCCCTCTTTACCCCGTTGTTCCCCCATTTTTTGCCACAATTTCCCCCAAATTTCCCCCCATTTTTCACACATTATTGTACATTTGCAGATCTTCCAAACAATATTTTGTTCCGTTTTCTGGTTCCAGACGACAAAAAGTATCGTTAAGGTATCGGTATCGAAAACCAAGTATCGTTAAAGTACCGGTATCGCCAAAAGAATGTAACGGCACCCAGCCCTATTCGTGAATCAGTTACATGTATTTGTTTTTATTACAAAAAAAAATTAAATTGGATCGAAAATCAAGATCGACCAATATGAGAAAAATAAATCGTGATCACTTTTTTTCCCATATCGTCCAGCCCTTTAGGTAAAAGAGTCAGAAAAAACATCCTTAGCTGTTTTGCTCAAATGATCAGTTATTTATTATTAATATGTAGGTATTGGACAAAGGTATCGGTATTCGTTCAGGTATCGGCATCGTAAACCAAGTATCGTTAAAAGACTGGTTTGAAAGACATGTATCGGTACCCAGCCCTATGAAGATTACCTTGAAAGTATTTGTATCCCATCTTAGCTTCTTACAGACCTCACTTTGCCTACTACTTACTACTACACCGCTATATCTCTCTTGTTTATGATGTGCTTCTATGGCAGGGCCCCTTAGACTAAATAAAACCCCGTAATCCCCGTAAACTTCTCCATATGAGCGGCATATCCCCGACTCTCCCGAACGAATGGAACTCATTTCGGCCCTAAAGCATTACCAGCGCCCTCCCTCCCTCCCTCCCGCCCGCCGGCCCGCGAGCCAACGTCTATAATGGCAAATGTGTTCCTCCACAGCCCGCACTGATGCAAACCTACAATTCCCCCTCCCCACCGCTCCCGAATATCGATGACAGAAGTCGCTTACGATGAGAAATGCTCCGGAAAATGCAAATGAGGAGGGTGGAATGATTGCTGTCTTTGAGTTTCGGGACAGGCGTTGCGTGTTGTTCGACCAAAAGTATGTTTTTTAAGCCTCGCGTATGCACGGAGCCACCCACCGCTGCTTACTGCGCCGCTAAACAGGCCCCCGGTCCCGCCGATTCATCAATAAAAATCACTTTTAAACAAACAACGCACGAGCAATCATTTGACATGTCAGTTGGTTTACTTATAGGAAGCGTACACCTGAGTATAGGCTGTGCATGTATTGGAGGCTGGGGTTTTAAAGAGGTGTATGTGTGTGTGTGTGTGTGTGTGTATGGGGAGGGGGGGGGGGTGTCCCATAGGTTGGCATTAGACTCCAGGCCAGTCATTTGTCACGATTGTCACAGAAAGCACAAACACAAATTACTGAATTATAAGTGCGGATGTGTGCGTCAGACCTTGGGTAAATCACAACTGGGCTGGAGCTGTCATAACAGAAACCCCCCCCCCCCCTGGACTGGTCTGGTCTGGGACTGGGACTGGGACTGGGCAGAGGCGGGAGAACGTGGTTACATTAGAGCATGCAACGTCTTGAACAGTACATTTTACTTCTACTTGAGAAATATTATTTAAAAGTATCAATGGTTTCCTGTATCCTCTTTGTGTTTTATTACTTCGATTTTATTTTGATTATTGCAAAAAAAAAGTTGTATCTTGAACAATTGAATTACCCAAATTAACAATATTTGACCTTAAAGGTGCCATATCTGATTTCTGTTCTAGTAATGGAACACAATATGCCTTGTCCTCCTTTAGTATGTAAAACTCAGACATTTGCCGGAAAAAAACTCTGTGCCTCTAATTATAATTTAGATTTTGAACAATTTTATGAACTTGTACGCTAGCTTTGTAACAGGCAAGTTGACAAGTTTGCCGATAAACTTGTCCCTGTGAAGAATCGGTATGCCACAAATATGCTAGAAAAGTTAGGAATGAGTGTGAACCACAGCTAACATTTAAATTCTGTGGTACCGCTTTCATTATTTGTTATTCAAAAATCAGGTATAGGGCCTTTAACTTGAGTAGTTTTAACTTGCCAAGTAAATGAGAGAAAAAACAAACAAACATCTTATTACAAGTAAAGTGAATTTTTTTTTCTTAATTAGATTTTGTTATACTTACCTACTCAAATCAAGGGTGTATACATTTATTTCAGGAAAACTCATTGTTAGATTACTTTTTGCAGTGAGAGTGTGGTGTGTTCTTTAGTGTTTTCCATATTATTTTATTATCTTTGAGGGACCTCATTACTCAAGTACTCAAGTGTTTTCACCAAATTCTTTTCCACTCTTTAACTAATGACTTTGCTCATTACTTTATACTTCATCTTGATTAAAAATGATTATATTATAAAGTTATTTAGTAACTTTGCTCTTGAGTAAATATTCTGGCTTCTCTCCCCACCTCTGGGTCGTGGGTGACAGAAAGGGAGGGGTTTCTGTGCAAGACAAATGATAAAGTTTAGAGGGGAAATAGGACAACCCTGCCTTTCACCCTTTATTTATTTTCTGTAATATTAATGTTGAAGTACCCAAAGTAATGTTAAGCCCCAAACCAATTGCATTGATTAAGATGTTTTTGATTTCATTACTGTTTGATCTAAAATAATTTAAAGCCAGTGAAACATAGCAAGCTTGGATAAACTCTCACTTAACTCTACTCTAAATCATCTTTCACATTTGATCTTTGCGCTGCCTCCATCTGCTCCCACATTAGTATGCAGCCCGAGCCTCTGTGCTTCAGCCGCTGTGTGCGTGTGTGGCTTCCTCATCTCCTCCCAGAAGGAAAGCGCTCATGTTCCTCTCAACTCGTCCCGCTAGAGGGTCAATTGCAACCAGTTGGACCGGCGGTCTGGTCCAAAGTAAACATTTGCAGAGAGGGAACTGTACAGGAGGCAGGTACTGTGGGGGTCTTTGGGCTGGTTTCCCCCCTCCTCCTGTGTGCGTTCTGTGTGGGACGAGTTCATACAAGCGGATGGGGCAGGGTGACTTCAAGGCAGGCTGCTTTGGGGACTGTGAGGTGTCTTGTCAGGAGTACCTAAGTGAAGGATCTCCATGCAAAATATAACCCAGATGTGATGAAGAACTCGCAACTCCAAAATAAGAATCCAACTCATTTTTTTCTTGTGAAAGTTCCACACACTTAACTTCCTTTTAAAAAAATTACCAAAGATAGGTCAAGGCTAGCAAGTTCTGCAGTATCTGACTTCATTCACAGTTTGCATAATTGATAGAAACTGAAATAGTCCTCCTATCACTGATCCCATTCAGAATCATTCTGCATCAAACTGCCTTAATCACAGCACCACTGATTTGTTGGCACACTGTTGGCTAAAAGTGCAGGCTTGTGTATTGTTTTTAGCAACTTTAATTCCCCCTGCTGCCAAATGAAGGCTCACCAATCAGACTTTGAGACACAAACCAATGATGATAATACAGTCTCCTTTCCATACACCAACATTATTTCAACTTATATGTAAAATATCACAGTTTAAGTCTCAAAAAGCATATTCATACTAAAGAAGGTTCTTCTATCACAGATTTTTATGGCAATTTCCTCATATTTGCTACTGTTTGTTGATACATAAAATATTATAAATCCCATTTCACTTTCAGCCCGGATGAGAACCAAACTTTCTCTTTTTTACCCCCACGATTTCTTCCACCTGTTCAGGTCATAGTTTAGCCTAACCTTCATCTGAACACAAACCCCATTTTCAAAGTCCAAATTTCCACTTTTAGTATTTTGATTAAGATGGCCTACGACTGGTTCAACTCGGGCTGAGTGCCGTCTGCGCCGCTGTGGATCCCCCACATTAATCAAAGTGCCATTTCCTCTCATCACGGCTGGTGTCTATCAGTGCCGCGCTCGTTAGCATATGGGTTAGCTTGTGTGTGTGTGTTAGCAATTAGCATGTGTGTGTATGTGTGTGTGTGTGTGTTAGCATAATGTATTCAGTGGGTCCACACAGAGGCCCTCAGTCGTCTGGAGCGCCAACATACATTTGCATGTTTTAACAGGGCTGACTTTTAATTGCAACTTTTCAACAGACTCCCACCTTTTGCCTTGACATTTTTCCACATCAGGTGCAATCTATCAGGCGTGTGGCATTTTGAAACATGTGAGCACACTTTTCCACCATTTTGTTTGATCTGAACGGTGTTTTCCTCTAGAGCAGTGTTTCCCAACCAGGCGTACGGGGACCCGAGGGGGTACGTGAGCCCTTAGCAGGGGGTACTTTGAATCATTTCATATTAGTCCGGTTCACTATGTTTAGATTTCCACTGTTGAGGGATTTTCATGGAGAGTATGAAAACAATATATTTTTAAATACTGTATAAGCAATGAGAAAAACGTTTCCATTTGGTAAAATTGTGCAATTATACCAATTTTCCATTAGGATAAATGGGGATTTCTGGTCATCGCTATGGTAACTCCATGCAACGTATGACAAGGGTTTCATTGACTTTTTTGATTGGAACGACCAAGTTGAATTTTCTGCCAAATTTTGTAAATTTCCGCCAAACTACGTTGTTTACTCCCCATATTACTGGGTTGCAGGTTCTAGAATGTCATGATGTCAACTGCATTACACTTTCACAAGTCGTATAGCTAAAAAGAAAATGTAAGAATTAAAAAAAAAATTATCATTAATATCAGTCACTGGGTCCATGATGTCTCTGTACAAGACCAAAAATTTCCTCAAAAACAAAATAATTTTACCTCTATATAATATTATAGGCCTTTAGAATGCTGTGATGTCACCTGCAACCCAGCAATAAATGTTGTTCAATTTAATATCGCTATTATCGCACTCTTTTCTTTCTTTCTTTTTTTTTTTTACATATCAGAGCAAATGGAAACATTGTTTTTCTGATTGCTTATTTAATACAGTTTTCAAAAAATGTATAGTTTTGATACTCTCCACAAAAATCTGGCGAAATTACAGAGTGAACCTGACTACTGTATATCTGGAAAATCTGGAAATGTAAAAGTATTTCAACATCACTTTAAAAGAAAAGTTTGCACAATACACATCTAAATGCCAATAAATCCGAGTTTAGTGGATAATTTTCTAAATAATTGGCTACCCTATCGAAGCAAGGGGTACTTTGAGGAGAAACTCGAGGGCTATACGAGACAAAAAAGGTTGGTAACCACTGCTCTAGAGTCTAACATTTCTATTGAAAGCTCCTATACTCTGACCCACACAGTTTTGACAAATTGTTAAGTTATAACTTTTAAAGGACCTATATCCTGCAGGATCAACCTTTTCTCCAGCTTTTGTGTGTTTCAGCAACACCGGCATAATCAAAACGCCAGTCCACTCTCTGATATACGTCACAAGGAGAAATCCATAAAGTATGTCTGAGTTTTAAAGTCTAGACACCTTCACCAAACTTTTTCAGCTGCTGTCCATGGTTAAACTCTCGTCCTGGGGCAGATTAGCATGTTTGCAAATCTTCATCATTGCTGTAGGACTGGATTTCAAAACTCAATTTATCAGCTTATTCTCTTGACGCCTCATTTTGTTTTATGTTCTAACAAAAAAATGTCATGGCTGCGTGGTCTTAAAGAGCCTGAATATATATATTTTTCGAACGGTTTAGCTTTGGTTCAGCTTAAAACTTCCTCCTTGGGTTTCCCCACACCCAAGCATCACCTAAAACCTTTGTAACATTTGTTTCCCCCACTGCTACTGTTGCCCCTCTGCAGAAGACATCAGAATCCATCATTTCATGCCACGTTTAAGTCAAAATGGCTTTTCGTAAATGCCGTGACTTGTTTCTTTAGTGCCAGACTTCCTGTTGGTTGGAGATGGGGGTGGGGGGGGAGGTGGCGGGTCAGGGGTCCAGACTGGGACGGATGAAGGGGGAGTCAGACAGTGGGACAGGCCCCTCCCTCCGGTTCAGACAGGTGCTTAATAGAAATGTCCAGCTTCCTTCGCTGTTTTGGGAGTGACAGTATGGAGTTACAACTACAGTATATGGACTATACTCACCATCTTAGATTGTAACTTTTTATTGTTCTTGTGATCATTTCCCATTTCCACATATCCATTGAATATTGTTATTCAAAGGATATTTGTGCATTTGTGGTGAAACATAGGTGCTTGTTTGTTCTCATTAGACCTAAAACAACAGGCCCCTATACAAGTGTAGGAGATGCAGCTTTATAATATTGTCGTTCATCCATCGTGAACAAACCCGGAGAGTACTTTGCTATATTGTCGCAGTTTTGAGTGATCCTGTTGATTTTTGTCGTTTCTTCTTCTTCTGCTGAAGCACTCTGATCTGTATTTCCTAGATTGTATTGCATCATTGAGGAAACACAACACCAGCCCATGATCTCTCATCCCCAAAAGTGCTATTTTTTGTTAAAGAGGGGGTATTATGCTTTTTCAATCACATAGCACCAGTCTATAGCATACTACAATGATGACGTAACCTTCTGTTGGTCTGTATATGCAGTAAATTAAAATAACTGCCTTGAATAAAATTGCTCTCTCAAATGGCTGTACTGAACGTCTTGAAATAGGCCTCTGTCTCTTTAAGAAGCTTTCCGACACGCCCCCTTCAGCACACTGCTGTGGCATCTAAACAACACTACTGTGCGGGGAGGGGGCTCTGCTGAGCTGAGGAGCAGTGGTTGGTGGCTTGGCTGGTGACAAAAGGTCCAGAGGCGTCTCCAGGAGGTGGGGGCGTTCCTAGGAGGACTGAGGCATAGCTACACCTAAAATGGCTGCCGTCTAAGTTTTTACTGATTACTCAAAAATATGTGAATGAGCCAAGGCAACACTCCAGGCATGTGTTTAATGAGGGAATGACATAATAACATGATATAAAGCTTGAAAAAGTCGATTTTACATAATACCCCCCCTTCAAGGTTTTCTCTATTGCCATTTGCTAATAGTGAAAGCTTGTATTGCCTGTTTTGTCATGCGTCTTTCCTGACCCAGTCTCTCACTCCTTACTGTCTTATCCGCACACAAACATCATTTCAACTCACGAAACAAACATATCAATCCTTAGGGGAGGTGGGTAATGTAGCCAAAATGTTTACTCAATTAAGAGTGACGTTACTTTGAAATAATTTTACTTAAGTAGAAGTACAAAAGTGGTGACCCAAATACATACTCAAGTAAAAGTTAAAAGCTACTTGAAGAATATGTTACTGAGTGTAAAAGTCTGATAAATTATAAGAAACAACTTGATAATGATGTATTTAAAATATATAAGGAAAAGGGGGGAAACACATACTACCTATATTTTATGTTGACATGAAGCGTTTGATTTACACAGTGTGTTTTTTTACTCAAGTAAGAGTAAAGGTATTTCATTACAATATTTCTCAAGTAGAAGTAAAAAGTACTGAATGATATTGCTACTCTAATAAGTACAGTTTCTTGTACATTTTCATCTCTCTGTATGTATTCCACAAATTGCCAGACGTCTTGAAATCATGCCCTACTATTGTCTTTAAAAATAAAGAGACAAATCTAACCAGTGGACCCAGCTGTAGCTCCAGCATGTGTTACTCAGGCAGCCGTCCCGGGACATGAGGCGCTGGCGTTCCCCTTGTCCTGTGTTTGTTTTGGGCGTGGGGGGCAGAAGGGCTGGTCAGCGCCGCAGTAAATCACGCGTCTTCCTGATGGGACCCTGACGGACACAGACCCAAATGTGTCCCGCGAGTGTCTTCAAATCCGCCTCCCAGATAGAGCTATGCACATCCCACCGCCGCCGCTGAACATCTGCCTGTCCCACACATGTGCGAGCTCAGGGGTGGGCAGCAGAACAGGCACAATACACGCTCCAATACGGGGAATAAGTCAAGCTAATAGTTACAGTAGGCTGAGTAATCCCCATTCAAAGGCCATATTTCAGAAAGAGGATAAATCACTGCGCTTCCTGCCAGAGGATTTGCTCAAGTGAAAGTTCCATACAGGTCTTGTTCATGGGGAAAAAATGAATAATCTTGCTGAAATAGTTTTTGATATACAGTGTATTCTGGGTCGTTTCTGAGTAAAATGGAATGTTTTGGAAGTTGTTGTCACTACCGCCCTCATGGTCAGTCATCTGAAAATGGCCACGCATGAAAACAAGAGACATGTCGATAATGAACTAACAGCTATTATACTTATTATACAGACATGTTATGGCTACTTGACGCACTGGTGCTACTAGTAACAGTGATACATGTAGCAAAGCCGGATGCCTTTCCCTTTCAATATTTTTTTCTGAAAAAGGACAGAAAAACTTTGTAAGTCAGCGTAAATTACTGTTATCTTCATCTTTAAAAGCAGATAGATAGATAGATAGATAGATAGATAGATGGATACCTTTACTACAGACTCATGGTCCAGATCAAAAGACAAACAGATAATGCTTCGTCAATGATACTTCCTCAGTCTACCCCAGGGCAGCTGTGGCTACAATAGTAGCTTACCACCACCAAGTATGGGGTGAATGAATAATGCAATGTAAAGCATCTTTGAGTGTCCAGAAATGTGCTATATAAAACTGATGCATTATTATTATTATTATTATTATTACACACTATTTGCTCTATACATTACAAATTAAATGATTCCTCGGGTCACCGCTTGGTATTCTATAGAGTAGGTCCTGAACCCATACATTCCAGTTGAGAAACACCATAATAAAGAATAAAGTGCAATTTGTCTTTGAACAAGACATTCACTTTTATTATGTAATTTTGGTGCAAAGTGACTGCAGAAAAATACTGCTGCTGCTTGTTTTAGCTGTCTCGAGACTCCATGTAAATTAGCCGTTTTACTATAATCTGGCACGTGTTCAACTTTTAGATGATTGTGCATTAATGTGTGCTGTCCCTGTCAAATTAATATATACATAAAACAAAGCAATGTAGGGCAATGTGGTAACACTTTATTTTACACTACCCTTGATACATTGTACCTGCCAGATTTAGTACAATGTAATGTGCTGTTAACAGTGTGTAATAACTTGTACCTATGTGTTACATACATGATGGAATAATATGTAGTTGTAGTTTGGAGGTACAACAAGACACAGATCTCTAACCCTAACCAGAAGCCCTATCCCTAAGGGTCTTTTGTCTTATTACAAAAGGTACCTCCAAAGTACTAATACACAATATTCCATTGTGTATGCACTACATAAGTACAAGTTATTACAGATTGTTACAAAGCAGCTTACATTGTGCTAAATTTAGTTTGGTACAATGTATCAAGGTAGTGTAAAATAAAATGTAACCCACAAGGGTTTCTAAAAAATGGCATCAACTGCAGGACAAACATCAGTATCGACTGAAAACATATCACATGGGACCTTTTCGAGTTGACAAAATAGATATGTTTCCTTCAATGTCCTCTCTGTAATAAAAAAGTTTCATAATCAAATTTGACATATAAATTGCAATTACAAAAACATGCAGTTACAAAAATAACTCGACTCATAAACATTTGTGATTAAATATGCTAAGTATTTTCTTCCCCAGCACAATCTGACACCCTGAACGTTGCCTAAAGCTCAACCGTAAACCTACCCGGTTGTACCTCCCTGACCCGTCTGTCCCGGGACGGCCCTTCGGAGACAGAGACGCACATGTGCTCCATAAACCTGCAGCTGGAGTCAAGAGTTCATCTGCCGCATCTGTCATAGCAAACGCAAAACGTCCAAGCGTCCCATCGCCCTCGAAAGCACCCGAACGCACCACAGCCTTCACCGCGGTGATTCACACGTACTGTCCGTGCCGCTACTGTCGCCAAGCCGCCCTCAGTCACCTCCCAAAGACAAGCAAACGCCCCGGACCGGCCAATGAAACGCGGTGTTTCAGATGCTGACCCCACACATTCAGACCCCAAAACGCCAGGCGGCATCTGTAGTTTTATTAACCGAATCCAAACACCGAGTTGACTGTAGGCACACAGAATTCATGTTATAAATCAGTTTTATTGCATTGTGTGAAGATAGTTTGGATTAGGCCTAAATGTCACGCCACCTCGGTAATCTTCCATAACAGTGTTAGTTTGATCAAGCAGAGGTCACAGTTTCTGTTTACGGTCCACCATCATTACGCTGCCAGCTTTTCCTATTTTCCTGGCGAGTTAAAAGTTCGTTCTTAGTCATCTATCTAGACCAAAAAAATAACATCTTTTGTCCCACGAAGAAGAAAAATGCTGCATCAAATTAGACCCATTGAAAATAGACTCTGCTGACACTACTGTGGGCCAGATTGTGTCAGTTTGGAAACAATGGATATCGAAACGGCTTAGTGATGTGACATTCATGATGTTTCGAAAAGAACCAGATCTTTTTCCGTCTGTTTGAGCAAACACTACAAAACGAGCAAAGCCGAAACCACCAGGTCTTAACACAAACCGGCCAGGCAAGGCAGTTGAAGCCTCCTTTTGTTCATTGTGGCACCAAGTTTTATTTACACGGCACACATTTCGAAAGTTAGTAAGAATCCTGGTGTGAGCATTTTAATCAAAGTGCGCACCTCTGAGCAATTTAGGTCTAACGGCGAATTTACACCAGGAGCTATTGCTGGATTTGACGTTCGCGGTGCGGTATATACGCGCGCATTTTCAAAAGCACAATTTACACATACGGCGTCAGAGCAGCTAAAGCTGCGCATGTTTTCTGGTGTCTCTGCTAATGTTTACCTACCGTCGTAACCTAACTTGTGGCGATCGAGTGCCAAGATGTTGTCTTTGTAAAATTTGTGATTTCTGTTGAGCAAAATATGCTGCACTTCTCCACATAGGCACAGATTTATGTTCTTCCCAGTGGGTGCCCAGTCCAAACAAAATAAAATGTCGGGTCGGGATCGATCTCACAGTCCCGTGGTTGGGAGCCCGGCGCTCTACCTATGGAGCTAACTGAGCTGTGTGAAATGGCGCAGCTGCACGTACATTAATGTTATGAACTGCCCCGCACTCGTGTATTTGCAGAAGTAGCCGCTTTACAGGTTAGGCGATATTTATCGAATCATTTTGTAATTAGGGCAAATTCGCCAGGGTGCCCAAAGATTTGAGTGGGTGCTCCAGCCCCGCAGCACCCACGGGATCGGCACCTATGCTTCTCCACATCAACAATCAACTTTTCATCATCCATCACAAACACAAGGATGCGGCGCGTGTTGTGTACTTCGACAAAACAAAAAAACGTATTTTGACAGGGTATCGGAAGTTTACTTTGAGAGTCCGTGCCATTTTCCCTCGGCGTAACATGATACAGTATGAGTTTTGTGGTTGATTTACTGAAATAATCAATGTAAAGATCAGGGAGTCTTTTGAACGGCTCTGAAACTAATTCAAAACATTGGAAATCTCAGGAATCCGTTGTTCTTTTAGTATGTTTTAAAGCAGAACTAAGTAACTCATGCCCCTAGAGGCCATAAGCGCCACTGCAGGTGTCGTAGCATGTTACGTTTTTTTACTCATTAATTGTCCGTGAAAGTAAATACTACGCTGACAGAAAAGGCAAAGGGAGAGAGGAATATTGTACATCCAATTACGCAATGGAGATTATTTTTTTCACTCAAACTTGGCTGTAAATACTGTTTAAAGTGGCGCTAGCCCGCAGTTAGCTTTGCCCGTTAGCCTGTTAGCTTCTTCGTGATTCTATTAGTGTGTATTGGGGCCTCCGGGTCGGTGCAGGGAAAGCTGTAATTGTGGTTTTCTGGCCAGAGACACCAGGGGGAGATGAAAGACCCCCCAATCATCCCATTAACACTTGTATTACCCCCAGAGGGACTACGAAAATGATTTATTAAGGTAAACTAGTTACTTGGTACTGCTTTAGTTGTAATTAACACGAAACTCAATGAAAAACGTTACTTCGGTAAAATTGTATAACACAAATAGCAACACAAAAAAGGAAAACTGTAAATAAATGTACTGATAATGAATACTGAACCCTAAATTATATTGTTTATATGCCGTTTATTGAATGATAAGCCGATACAGTAATTATCGTGGCCTAGACCGACATAAACATGGCTGCCGTTTCAGCCATGCTCCAACCGCACAATCCATCCTTCTCTCGTCGTCTTCTCTCGCGCTCTCTTGGTCTCTGTCTTTATTTTCCAACTTTGACACTCGTTCCCTCTGCAGCCAGCTCATATCTCCTCTGACAGTGTGGACATATTTCAGATTTCTGACACTGCACAGATTCATTCATCCATTCATTGGAGTCTTTCCAACGACAGACCCTGACCCTGCATTACAGCGCAGAGCAAGTATGCCTCCTCCGTGTGCTGAATTACACTCGGTTTTAGATTGATACACAAGCAAATGTGCAGAATATTATCAGTCTTACTGGTTAGTTACTCTCAAGAGCTTGCTCATTGAAATTGATTCAAGAATGGCAGACAACAAATATCTCCACAGAGCAGTACATTTTCCAAATAAAATAAAATCAATTTCAGAAGTTTCAAATTGAGTAAAATGTTCCGATGTTGTTGTAAATAAAGTCATCGTCTCCATGGCGATGTGAGCTCCTCTTCCCGACCCCCCTGACTTAAGCAGTGTCCTTTTCAAACAGAGAAACCTGATCTTCAGAGGAGCTAATCCAGACTTTCTCAGGACTGTCCCGGGTGCATGCTCCAGTGCTGCTGAATCACACAAAAAAGAAAGAGATAGTTGATTTAGTTGGACCTGTTCGTCTTCACCTGGGACGAGGTCTTTCATCGGAGTGGGACTCTCTCAAGGGCAAGAGCTCCCGTTTCCTGAACATTTTAACTGAGAAAACAAGCTTTAGTTTGTTTGTGCTTCAGCTCTGCTTTCATCCCGACACTTCACCTGTGTGTGCTCAGAGCGTGAGGTGGACTTTTAAACATGCAAAGAAAAACACAGCGTCCACAGGTGTGATGTTTCGGAGAAGTATTCCAATTGTGATTAGATTTTACCATTTATCTTTTAATACCAAGATTTAGTTTGTCATTTTAAACATATCTAAAAGGATAATATTTTCAAGATTAAAATACAGTTACGGTTTGGCCTTTCTTTATTTTCAGCTCTACATTGTGCGATTCTCATTGAAGACATGAAACTATGAATGAACACATGGTTATTATGTAGGAAACAAAAAAGGGTGAAATAACTCAAAAAATATTTCAGATTTTAAATTCTTCAAAGTTGCTATGCTTTATTCTTGGCATTTTCACAAACAGCTTCATAAGGTCGCTCCTGAAATGGTTTAACAGTCTGTGAAGTGAAAACCATTTCTGGTGACGACATCATGAAGGTCATTGCAAAGCAGTAATCAAAGCACAAGGCGGCTATTTAGAATAATCTATCTACTTTTTTTTAGTTTATAAATAATATATATAACATAATTCCATATGTTCATTCATAAATGAAAGCTTTCAATGAGAATCTACAATGTAAATGGTCTTGAAATAAAAGAAACACAAGCACATACAAAAAAAGTGTTTCCAAACTTTTGATGGGTACTGTAGTGGATTAGTAGGTTTATATATACACTGCCTGACCAAAAAGAAAAAAACAAGTTGCTGTACCAACGCGCCGGGTTCGATCCCCCGCTGGATGGGGACCTGTCTGCGTAGGTTTCCTACGGTTTCCCCTATACCACTAAAAACATAATAGGCCAAAATGAATGCAGTGAGTGTGTGAGTGAGTGGTTGGTGGTGGTCAGAGGGGCCAATGGCACTGACTGGTAGCCTCGCTTCCGTCAGTCTACCCCAGGGCAACTGTGGCTACAATAGTAACTTAGAACAGAAAAAAAAATCTCTCGCTCACTGTCTACTTGCAACACTCCTTTATCCAATGCAACATTTCGGTGTTGCAGGTAGACAGTGTGCGAGAGATTTTTCTATTCTACGTTTGGCCTTGATGTGCCTTCTGTTACGCACCTGTTCCAAACTAGAGATGTGCAAAGTAAACTGTTTACAATAGTAGCTTACCACCACTGAGTATGGAGTAAATGAATAATGACTACAGTGCAGTGCATTGACGAACTTAAAGCGCAATGTGTAAGCCATCATTATTATTGAACCGCCTTTGAGCTTTGATTACAGCACACATTCACTGTGGCATTGTTTCAATGAGCTTCTGCATGACTTTTTGCACCAAGATGGGAGAGTGTGACCACTGTGCAAAGCTTTCTCCAGCACATCCCAAAGATTCTCAATGGGTTTAAGAGCTGGACTCTGGACGGTTAGCGCCGCCGCTTCACAGCTAGAAGGTCCCGGGTTCGATTCCCACCTGGACGGGGCCTTTCTGTGTGGAGTTTGCATGTTCTCCCCGTGTCTGCATAGGTTTCCTCTGGGTACTCTGGTTTCCCCTACCACTAAAATATGTACAATAGGTCAATCCTCCAGCCCATTGATTCTGACCACATCATAGAGATGGGTCCCCAGGCGCAACACTGCAGTCGACCACTGCTCCTTACGGGTTGCCCCAGTGGCATCAAAGGATGGGTTAAATGCAGAGGACAAATTTCCCCATGAGGACAATAAAGTATACAAACATACAAACTCTGTGGCAGCCATTACTCATGGTTTTCCATATTTTGCGCCATTTTAGGCTTGCTTTGATTCTGATTTAGTCGCAGAAAGGCGTCTGACTTAAATTACCAAATTCCCCTGTAAACAACTCTCTTGACTTGTTTTTTTTTATTTCGTAGAAAGTTGCAGCCCATTTCTATTGTTGAACTTCTCGGCGCCATCTGCCAAAGCGATGCAACAATCAAAGCTCTCTGTCACACAGTCAAGCATCGAACCACCGCAGCCAATATTAATGAGCGGAGTTTAAATAAAGCCCAGACATAACACACGCTGGAGCAGCCTAGCCTAGTCTAATCACCGTATGAAACCCGACCCGCTCTCATCTGACTGAACCACATCTATAAAATCATTAGCCGTGTTTATAGACGGACATAGACAGAGCTAACATCATGTGAGAGCAGCTCGGAGCTGTTTGGGACGACAATTTAGACCCGTTTATTTTCAGTCAATGGGGACAATAGAGGCCTTTTGTGTTTGACAGGTTAGTTAACAATATAAATCATGGAGCTGAATGCAGCGTGGAATCGAGGGGAAGACTGTGATTACTGTGTACACAACAAATAATCCACTTCATATCGGAGGTATGATGGCAGGCATTTCAGCAGATGGGTCTGAAAATGAAAGTAGAGTTTGATCATCACCTATATGGCTAACTCCGGCACATTTACATGTTAAAAAACACATGTGATTAATGTGCACTGTCCAATTCAAAATCATTCCATCAATTTTTTTTGCGCTTTATCTGAGGTTGGATGTTCTTCTACTCCAAAAATATCATGTTTTATTTTAACGTTCTGTCATCAGGCCAGTATGGTATGAGTAGGAACGCAGTACTTGCTACGAGTAAGCCCTCGAGGAAGTAAAATCAAGACTCTGAAGCTTTTAATTAGAATAGAACATTCAGGAAAACAACCATTGTAATGAAAACATAAAAGGACAATTAATTAGAGCTAAATATGTTGTGCTTTGTGGGCCTCTGTCTAGTCAGGGGTCAGGTCACAAGAATTATATAATGTAATATACAGAACTCGTTTGGAAAAAGGCCTGAAACTTTAGTCTGCTGACGAAGCCTTTTGGATGAGAGGCGAAACGTTCAACACCTGAGTACAGAAGATGACTCAAGAACCTTCATTGAAGAAAAGTGTGAAATAACTCAATGTGTTTTATGCTTTAAATTCTTCAAAATTGCCACCCTTTATTCTTGGCATTGTCTCAATGAGGCAGTCTGTGAAGTGAAAACCATTTCTGGTGACAACATCATGAACTAAGTACTAAGTAACTCTTGCCCCTAGAGGCCATAAGCGCAACTGCAGGTGTCGTAGCAAGTTACGATTTTTTAACTTATTAAATGTCTTGAAGAGTAAATACTACGCTGACAGAAAAGGTGAAGGGAGAGAGGGGTGTTGTACATCCAGTTATACAATGGAAATAATTTTTTTCACTCAAACTTGGCTGTAAATACTGTTTAAAGTGGCGCTATCCCGCAGTTAGCTTTGCCCGTTAGCCTGTTAGCTTCTTCTCCGTGATTCTATTAGTGTGTATTGGTGGCTCCGCCCCGGTGGCAATCAAGTTGCAAGCATGGTTTTCTGGCCAGAGACACCAGGGGGAGATGAAAGACCCTCCAATCATCCCATTAACACTTGTATTACCCCCACAGGGACTATGGAAAGGATTTATTAAGGTAAACACGTTACTTAGTACTGCTTTAACCTTCTTTTCTTTAAAACAAAATTCCATATGTATTCATTCATTAATGAACGCCTTCAGTGAGAATCTGCAATGTAAATAGGCTTGAACTAAAACAATACATTAAAAAAAATGTTTTGACCGGTACTGTATGCATGTGCAAAATGATCAATGAACAGTTAAAAAATCCAGAGATAATTGAAAATGAAGCTCAAGTGCAGAAAACACCACAGTTTTGTTGTACTTGGCTTATAAGGAAATGCTTATTGGCAGTTACCGGACTATAAGGCGCACTTTTTTCATATTTTTCATAGTTTTCATAGTTTTTCAAAGCTAGAAAAAGCAATTGGGTGCTTGAACAACGTGCTGCCGGGAGAGGTGTGTCAACGGTGCAGTTAGGCCTCCATGCCCAGTTGGGACTTATATATGTTTTTTTCTTCTTCAAAAAGCATTTTTTGGCTGGTGCGACTTATACTCTGGAGCGACTTATAGTTAATATGTAAATAAGAAAATGCACAAATGACGGCGCTGTTGCTTCACCTTTGCACATGCTACTCATTTTGCACGTGAGCAAATGCTTGGTAAATGACTCCCCCAAAAAGTACCGTTACATTGAAATAATATTTGAATTGAAGTAAAAGTTGCGATCCAATTAATGAATGACTCAAGCTATACTCAATCTGATGTTTCTTCCACAGTCACGCGGAAAACATGTAAAATAATGGGCAAATGCCGGTATTTTCAATCGACTTTTGAATGTGAAATTTAGAGGTAATGCTTGCAGGGTGTGCTTTGATCCTGTGAACCAGGGCAACAAAAGTAAACATAAGCAACTTAACAACATTACGTGAAATGTTTTGTAACTGAGTTGAAAAAAAAAAAAAAGGCTGGATTTCAACATGGTTACCTTTTATCTGGGACACATTTATGCAATATTTACCAAAGCATCTTTAAACGTAAACTTCCAAATGTGTTCTGTGTCATTTTGTAACTTCAAGAGCTCTGCACCTTTCACATATTACTCAAGGGGAGTGTCTAAACGTGACTCACCTAAATTCTCTCTCTCTTTCAAATAAAGACTTCACCGCTGGAATAGTCTCACGCGTTGACATCTCTGGCCCTAAATCTCTCGGCGGAGCGTTTGATACGACGTTGCAGGTGTGTGCGGCAGGTTGTAAAAGCGCCTCACTTGATGGCTCTATCTGCCGGGGGAGGAGGAGGAGGAGGATGAGTCTGTTTCGGACAGGAGAGAGAAACCTTTCGGCGAGCGTTAGCTTTTAGCCTCAGACAGAGCGGTGTTAACAAGTGATTAAAGCATTTACTGGCTCGCTTAAAGACCCCGACGGCTGCTCCCTCGCCGTTATTGGCTATTATCAGCTTTTATGGACTGAGGAGGGAGCTGTTCCGGTCCAGCGGTCGGCGACTAACTTTTGTAGTTTCCTTAAAGGAGTCTCGAAGTAAACCCGCCGCTGCTCTTATAGTAAAGCTAAAAAAAAAAGTTCATATGTTAACGCTGGATTTCGGTGGTAATGTCCTTTAAAGCCTCCTATGGGCAGATGTTGGCAATTAGCAGTCTGCTTATAACAATTAAAACAAAGCATCTGGTTCAAATGTATGGAGAAAAACCAAACTCAACAAATCACCAAATAAACATGAAGATCTTAACATGAAAGTGACGGGTTAGTATTGAAAGAAAATACTTTTTGTGACATCACGGTGAGATTATTTGTGTTGGGACCCATTGTGACAAACTTGCTTTAATAATCCGGGTCAACATTTGTGTTTCTGGGATTTCCTTAGATTCTATTGGACAGTATTTCGGTGCATGTCGTCCCTCTCTCCCCGACCTGCATTAATCAGAGTGAGAGCAGTGTCCACTAGGTGACAGTAATGACTCGCGTGTCTCTGGAGACTGACGGAGGTGTCAACAAGAGGGAGAGGAGGGACTCTGCTTTTCGACGGCACAGTCTTATGGATCAGCTGCGAAGAGCAAGAGTAGAGTTTGCAATCTGTATAAAGGTGTATGTATATCAAATAGGTTAGCTTATATGTATGAATATTTTACAAAGTGAGCATAGTCATGTCAGGGTTAGGTCTACAGTCTGTGTACTTCAGCCTACTCCATTTTTAGAGTTTGCAAATTCACTCCTTTTCCTATAAGCCTTCAGTCGTTTGAATATGACGTTTTGCTAGGGTGACCAGATGTCCAGTTACCGCGAAAGTCCCAGTTTTTAGTCCTTTGTCCATGTCCCAATAGATTTCTCCAAAACCATCGGTGCGTGCCATAAGTCGTTGACAGTTTTACCATTCATCGTGGGTAAAGACATTTTAGATTTGACAACCGAATTCACGAATATTGTCCCAGTTTTTTTTAGTTGGAAAATCTGGTCACCCTACGTTTTGCCTCTCATCCAAAGGTTTGCTCAGTTTTTTATGGGTTAGCTGCTGTCACGCAGACACACAAGTTACAATTTGCATCAGTATTGCAGAAACACAAAACAAAACTCTATCATTATTGTGTAATGAGTCCAGTCTTTTGAAACGTGTTCAGAATGTTTTGAATGCATTTACTAGTCCATATTACCAGCAAGACACCCTCCTGCTGTCCAATTCCAGTCTTTTGCTGGTGTTGTTTGTTCCCTGTAAGCTCAAGCATGAAAGGGCTGGTCGTACTGAGTCATTATACTGTAAATGGAAGTCTGTAAGATTGCAAAATGAGGAAAACAATGGAGAGATTTTTTTAAAGTAAATGACTGGATCTGAAACCCCCGCGCCCCTCATTCCCTGAAAAACAAGAGACTTCAGGAAAAAAAAGAATGATTTCATGTTACTTACTTTAGATCAAATTACAGACTGAGAAGGTAAAACAAATGTGTAATACATTTCGACTTCCAGACTTTCATTCTTTAATTTTGTATAAACTTTCATAACGTTGCTTTCTTAGTGTTAAATGGCTTTTTTGGCACTCCCCGTTCCGCCTACATGTAGAAACCAGCTAAAATGCGCCCACACTTTCCTTTTGATCCTTTTGAGTTGATCGTTTTCGTTATTAGAAAAAAACCCACAAATATTCCCTGTATTTATTGCCATAGTGATAGTTTGGGAAAGTTGATCTGTTTACCCGCTCTTGTTTTGGAGACCTGCACCTCGCTGCGGTGAGTTTAAACCTGCGGGACATTATCTGCTCCTCTTATCTGTTCAGAGCAAGTTTATGTTTTTTCTTCTACTGTTGTGAGTGAACCAACACGGTCATGGTATCCACTTATTTATTTGTGTTTTGCTTTCACTGAGTTTCCAAACGTTAAAATCCCTACATTCAACTACACATCCACCGTAATGCACACATATATTTTAAAACAAACAATGGTGAAAGTTTCAATTGTCTCGCCGACTTGTCAAACCAGATTTTGCCTTTGCCAACTGAATATTAGCACATGAAGTCGCCATATTGTGTGAAGTGCGTTCGCGTCCGTCGGCTCTTCCAAGAAGTGGTGCTTAGTATTTTCCTAAACAAATAGCCAGCGCTGCAGAGGAAGTGAGGGCTGCAGCAGGAGAAAGGGCCAAACCAAAACAAACCGATGCAAACGCGGCCAAACTGATGGGTCCAGGAAGTGCCCCCGTGTCTCTGCATTCACAGAGGGCTTTGTAAGCAAATGGACTACAACTCCCGTAGGACACCTGCCCCCGGGCCTGATGCACCGCGAGGACTGCTATGATGAAACAATATTCATTTCAACATATTTTACGGTAGGGCAGTGTTTTTTTACCCCGTGTATTTAACCTCTTAACCCTCACCCAATCTTAAAGCTTCCTGAAAAAAGACTAGCGAAAACGAGAGGTAAACAAGGATGAAAACACAACAACAAAAAAACAACACAAACATGACAAAAAAGTGACGACAACGCGGCAAGAATGCGTGGACAAATCTTAGATCAGTTTTGTATGTGTTAGCTTTCAAACAAGGCATTACATTGGCCTATTGAGAATGGGGAGTTGTCGTCACGGCACAGAGCCCCCCCCCCCCGCCAATCCCCCCTCTCCGCCATGATGGATGCAGTCCAGCGGCAATACACATTTATTTATTTATAAAATCAGAAATCCCCATCATTATACCCCGACTCATCACCAGGTCACAAAACATAACAAAACAGCATAATTTGTCTTACAGTTCACTTCAGTTGTTTTCAATTTTTTTCGTAATCACTCAGAATTTTGTCTTTGTACATTTTTTTTGAATTTGTAAACACTTGTACAACATTTAAATTCCACACTTAAAGAATTCCAAATTTAACTCCATAAACAGACGGACATTTCCGTTTCAACGATGTTCCTGCAAACATATTCCGAAAATTATATTTTCTTCTATGGGAAGCGTCTTGTGCAACAAATACTTGATTTGGCAATTTTTTTTGTTTAGCTTTCCACATAATAATCAAAATGTTTAAGTCGACGAGATCCTTAAATTTAAGAAGTTTATTTTCAATAAATAAAGGATTAGTGTGCTCTCTATAACCTTTCTTACTGATGATTCTAATTGCTCTTTTTTGCAGCAGGAACAAGGGCTTGGTGGTACAAGTATATGTGTTACCCCAGACTTCAGCACAATAACTGAAATATGGGAGAATCATTGAGGAATAAAGCAAACTCAACAAGCTACAATCAAACAAATCTCTAACTTTATATAAAATGCCAATACTTTTGCTGACCTTTCTTTTTACATAGTCAATATGAGCTTTCCACTTTAATTTTTCGTCTAAAACAACACATCGTTTACGTGTGTTGTTAACGCCGTAGTAGCGGAGGTTCTTAACTATTCCGCACTGTTTTACCGCTTGGAAGTCACTGCTGCGTTAAAAACTGCTCCAATACCTCACACGATAGATATGGAAAACGTAGGAACAATGGGATACAGTTTTTTAGGTTACAGATATGGACACAGCATCGAGGAGCGCAAGTCTCTGACCTGTCAAAACATGTTGGAAACGTTTGTGTAGATTGAACATCTCGTAACAATGTAGTGTTTACGAAACACGCACTTTATTACTTTGTCATTTTGGTCAAGAAGTGTCCGCTAAATGCAATGTAATTACAACACATAAACGCATGTGAAGAAAGTTACTTTTGCCAGTACAGCTGTTTTCATCAGCTGGAGGCTTGTAGATGACGAAGTCCTGGACCCACCACAGCAGAAAGTCTCGTAGCTTTCCAAAGACTTGTGGCTTTTAAACTCCAGCATTGTGTAGTAACTTACACCAAATACAAGGTAGTTTACTATGTCCATGTATGTGCACGGAGGTAAATGGTCCAGGTCTCCGCTGCAGGGAGCTCGTGTGGGTCGATGATGTTTTGGATGTCCGCAAGTTTCTCCAAATACCGCTGTTTTGCGCTTGGTATGAGCTTGTTCCTGTGAGGTCCCTTTCCTTTCGCCTTATCTCTTTGCATTGCTTTACTTTCTTCCTTTTCGTTGTCGTATTCGTAGATCCGTCTCGCCGAAAACGTAAATGCGCAAAATTTAAAGTGCTCTGGAATATGAGGAATGTGTGAAATTCTGGGGGTGTGCCCCTAATCGGCATCCAACATGGCCGACAGGCTCAGAGCCCCCCCCCAAATCACCCCACTCAGCACACGACTCCTCAATAGGCTGTACGATCCGGACAAGAAACCTTTAGATTTGGGTAATGCCGAAATGTGTTGGTTTGTTGTTTGGTTTAGGGGTTAATAGCAAAAATGCAGAGTTCAGTCGATTTCAGCATTCATCTTAAATCGAAAATCATTAAAGAAAATGACCTAGAATGGGGTTTGGCAATGGCCGCGACCCACTGAAAAAAGTCCCGACCCACCAATTGTGAAACCACTGCACTAGAGGATTTTAACATCTTTAGCGATTTACATAATCCCTCACTCGTGCGATTCTGATGACGCGGGACCACACACTTCAGTAATGTGTGCCACGTGCCTGACTCTGAATATCCATGCAGCAGCAGCAGCAGTAGCCACTAGTCTTATCAGGGCCAGTCAGACACCAGAGCCTTTGCTGAGAACACGAGGCTGTAGGGCTGGAGATCCATACTTAGATAGTCCAGTAGCTCCGTATCAACACAAATACAGTACAAGGAACCTATTCACCTTAATCCGCCGCACCCACTTTTGTTTCCTTTTTGTCCCGGATCAGCACTTCCGCTGTCTTGACACTTCCAGTAGAGCGCGAAGTCTGTTCACGAAGTTGCGAACGAGGGAAAATGCTGTTTTATATGCAGTGTTTAATTCCAATGCTTTATTATATAGTTGTTAAGTGATCACCAGTTCAACTTTCACTCTGTGTGCACAGTTTATTTAAGAAAGAACAGTCATTAGTGTAGCATATTAGTCAAAGTACAGTGCGAGTAACTTTTGTGCGATAACCATCTCTCACCTCCAGTAGTGAAATGTCAACAGTCTCGACACTCGTGCACTCTTGACACTGTCTGCTTGTGTCTGCTTGTCCATCCATCACTGCAGCCGACAGGGGCCTTGTGTCACTGCACCTCAGGCCTGTCCCGACAGTGTGCCGCCACCGCCACCCCCTCCATCCGCACACGTGCTCCCTTTGGTTTCTCTGGAGAGCTGTGCACTCTGACTGTCATAGCCCGGCTGTGGCGCGATCGCCGCTGGGCCAAACATGCCATCATGAAATAAATCTCATCTGGAGACAGCACAGCCAACTGAAAAGTCAATCCATCAATTTAGAGCTGTCTGTGTCACTGTTTTCCCTATAATTTTTGACGATATTGACTAAGTGGTAACACAAGAGCGCTGTTGGCAAGTGTTGTCCATTTAGGCCGTAAGCTAGTTCGTAAAATAAGGCAGTTACAGAAGCCATGAGAGTTTTAAGAAAGTAAGTGCTTTATTGTCATTGTACAAGCGAACAATGAAATAGTCTTGAGGTGTCGGTCCTGAGCTGCTGCTGCTGCCTCTGTTAAAGCGGACATATCATGCCAAATCAACTTTTTAGAGCTTTTAACCTCTTGGACATGTCAAACACATGCCTGGAGTAATGCTTTACTCGCTTCACACAGTTCCGAGTAATCCAGTTTGTGTTGGTTGGTTGTTCTTCCTCTGTTGATGTTGAAGTGTTGGTCTTACTTTGTTTAAACGGTCAGGGCATCAACTTTTTGTCCTCCTGGTTGAAACTGTCATACAAACCGCATGGTGTTATGATATTAGTAAGGTATTGTCTGTGTTGACTTTGTCCAGGGACTATGGAGAGTGTCGGCCTGTTTAAATAGCCAGGGGATGCGTTATTTTGGCAGCGTATTGAAACGGGCAGGGGATAATTTTGCAAGTAGAATGACAATTATAGTTCTTATTTCTGGCATTTGCCTGCTTGCACAACAAAACTAAACAAGATAAATACATGTTTAGAATCATATAAATTGATTGATTTGATTGATTGATTGATTGATTGATTTATTGATTAATTGAAAATGATACCGTTTGAAAGATAATGATACTGTTTGGTATTCTATTTCTTACATATGGAATTATTTTAATAATTGCGTTTAATGTTTTAAACTCCAAAAATTCAAATAGATTCTTCAAAATAGCCGCCTTTTGCTTTAATTACTCAATGACTTTCATTTTCTCAATGGGCTTAACGATGTCACCGGAATAATAATAATAATAATAATGCATTGGTTTTATTTAGCGCTTTTCTGGACACTCAAAGACGCTTTACATTGCACGATTCATTCACTCCATATTCTGTGGTGGTAAGCCTCAATTATAGCCACAGTTGCCCTGGGGTAGACTGACAGAAGCGAGGCAACCAGTCTGCGCCATCGGCCCCTCCAACCACCACCAACCACTCACTCACTCTCTACATTCACCCAGGCTTCCTGGTGTTACCAAAGGGTCTCCCATCCAAGTACTGACCAGGCCCTTCCCTGCTTAGCTTCCAAGGTCTGACGGGATCAGGCAGAGCAAAGGCGGCATGAGACTGTTGAAAACCATTTCAGATGACCACCTTGTGAAGCTCATTGACATAATGTCAAGAATAAATGGTGTCAGTTTTGAAGAATTTTAACCTTTTTTGTTTCCTACATAATCCCACGTGTCCATTAGTTGAATGTCTTCAATGAGAATCACACAATGTAAATAGTGTTGAAAAGAATGAAAAGCCAAAACATAAAAAGTGTTATCAAACTGTTGAGCAGTACTGTATTAGACACAAAGAGGGGTTATAAATAGCAAGAATTCACATTTATGATCGGATCTTAAAAAGGTTCTCAGTAGAGCTTCAAAAAGACCTTGTTTATTAGTGATTAATCAGGTGTTTGCATAGTTTTGCTATAATACCATTTACTAACATTACTACAAGTTTTTGATTGTAATGTTGCAAGGATGGTCGTTCAAGGTCAAATATATGTAGCGAAGAATGTACTGGTGCGCTGAGATTATTAAACACCTTTGTGGCCTAACTCTGAGCACTCATCTGCCTGTAGATGACTGCTCAGACATCTGATAACATCTCCAAATCTATTCTTGGCAAATTGGCGAATCAACATTAATCAGCGCGGCCAATTCTTCACTGACAAAAATGATCGATCGGGATTTTAAATGAAGAGAAAACACCTGCGAGGTATGTGTCAGGCGGAGAGATTCATCACATGATATCAGGGTTAGCTTCCGGACACTTTAGCGCTAAAGCATCGGCTCGAATTCCCCTAAAGCTGTTCCCAATCTGCACTTAAACCTGCGCTAAGGGCTTAGATAAATACAGGGGGCTTCTCTAATGACACTGACGGGAGCCCACCGCCGTTGTGTGTGTCATCACTGGCTGGAAGTCGCCCATTGTACAAGAAGGAGCACTGAAAAAGTAAGTTAGAAGCCATATATGCGGTCAAATATATATCCTGCTAACTTGTGGAGTCAGTAATGCTACAAGAATTCGATAGCTAGGTCACTTGCAAAATACCAAAACATCCCACCCATTTAGTTTTGATTCTCATTTCTCTGGCACCAAGATTGGCACAAGTTAGAAAAAGGTTTTTAAGTCATCGTCTGTGCTGGGTCAACATAAAAACAGCCCGTGGCTTTAAAACCATTTTCTATATGGAACTCTGATTGAGAGCCTACACAAACACCACGGCATTTTCCCAAATATCAAATCCGGGTTTCATAATCTACTTTCCCAACTTCTATTGGTCCCAAGATCCTTTATAAATTCATATGGGTCACAGTCTCTTTATTTGCTCAGTCATTTTTCTGTCAGGATTTTTTATTGAGGGGGTGCTATTATGAATGTGCCTTTTTTTTTCTCTTCAAGACACTGCTTGTGCTGCTCCCGACCTGTTTGTTTAAGCTCTGAGGCTCTAGTACATTGCTAAAACAGCTTTCTTTTTAATAGCTTGATTTAGACCATCTATGTGTTGTTTCAGCTCAAGTCTTGTCCCGGATTCACCTTTTCCCCACCGCCATGTTCTTCTCACATGCGAGTGCGTCAAAAGAAGCGTGCGTTTTTGTTTAAAGGTATAGCATGAGCACTTACTGTTTATAAATGGAAACCCACAATTATAGCTAAATGTGTATAGGTTTATTGCCTATGGGTTTAGGGAAAGAATCTAGCAACCCAACCATAGGGTTTTCTGCGCTTCCTGGTTAGAAAAAATGACTGCGTGGGTGAAAGATTCAAAACAAAACTGGTGGGTCCCAAATGTGGATCGCAAGCCTTTTCTAGAGTACATTTGTTTTGACATTTACGGTATCTTCAATTATAGAAACATCAGACTATTTAAAAACAGATTGTCGCTTTGGTCATAATTTCAGCTTTATGAGTTCATTTAATGTTTATTCAACATTAATTTGTGGAGAAAACACAGTATTTCACATTATATTTAAGAAATGTCATTCTTCTTTGGTTCGCAGCTCCTAGCATTATGGTGGGTCCTGACAGTATCCACTGACATACACAACGTTTCACACATGGTGTAAAAGACTAAGACGTGTTACACAATGTCTTAGTCAGTTGCTCATAAATCAACATTGCAAGTGTGAAATCAGTAAAGGCAATTTTTTGTTTTGTACAAGTTTTGATATGTTTACAAAATGTCTTCCCCCCCCCAATTCCTCTCCTTTTGTACTTAAAGGTGCATTATGCAACTTTTTATGCAAAAAAAAAAGTATATATTTGTGCTCATTTGACCTTGTAGTAACCCTGTGGCTGTATGAGTGGTCAGCATGGCGCCTTTACTTTCCATCACAGTGGTCTCTACAATGTGCAGGATAAATAGTTTTGTAGGTTTTCTGGTGACCGGATCCGTCAGCTGTGAAAACTTTCCAAACAATTGATCCTGGAGCGTCGAGAGGCCACCGTGATGGAAAGTGGAGGCGCCATGCTGACCACTCATGCAGCCACTGGGTCACTACAAGGTCAATTGCGCACAAATATCAATTATCAAGTTACATAATGCACCTTTAAACTCAGCCTTTGTGTATGATTTGAAACAACAAATAAAAATGTATATATTATACGTGAGCACATGACTCCTGTGTTGGCCTCTCTGCACTGGCTTCCAGTCAGCTTTAGGATTCAATTCAAGATACTGTTGATGGTTTTTAAATGTCTGAATGGGTTGGCTCCATCTTACCTTTCGGAGCTTTTGTTGATCCGTGATTCAGGTCGTACATTGAGATCCTCCAATCAAATGACTCTGGAGGTGCATAAATCTAAGCGTAAAACCAGAGGAGATCGGGCTTTTGCCGTAGCGGCTCCGAGACTCTGGAACAGCCTTCCGCTAAATCTCAAAATGGCCCAGTCCATTCATGTTTTTAAGTCATTTAAGTCATCTTTTTTGCTTTGGCTGTCAACACAAGCTGAGCAGATCCCATGTATTTTATTGTTATTGTTTCATGTTGTATATTTTGTGACTGTTTTTACTCTTCAATTGTACTTTATAATGTTTGTTGTACAGCACTTTGGGCGGTTGTGGCTGTTTTTAAGTGTGCTATATAAATAAAGTTGACATTGACATTGACATATTTAGAAAGCAAACTATCTATTTCTGACATTCACAAACGCCATGATTACTTGCCTGCTGACCGGAGCGAAGCAGTTTACGTAAGTCAAACAATAGCTGCTTTCTGTTACCTGTTGCCATGACATACTCTGAAATGTGGTGAATTTGTATGGACTGGCGAAAGAAAGGCACCACGTCATGACATCAAAGGTCGGATAAATATGATGGTTTAAAACTGTCATAAGCAGTGGGCAGATTTTGAGCCATGTATGAGGATTTATTCCTATTGTGCATGTTGAATGAATGTAGGCAATATGGCTCTTGCACCGAAGAGTCTCATTGTCTCTAATAAAAGATCAAAGTCAAGAGCGAAATTAATAGTCTGCCTCTGTTGAATGCTGCTGAATGCTGTGTGTGCGCACGGTCTCGCCAAAGCAAACAAACCTGGGTTAGTTCATCTGTTATGTATCTTTGTTGAATAATTGACGAGTCGGCGTCCGTAATTACACGTTTTGCTGTCTTCCAATTATCTTTCGCCGTTTCATTCGCCACGGTGGCATGCTTTCACGCTTTCCCGCGCCTAAAATTAATCACATTTTTGAATATTTGCGCCCGTCCCGCCCGTTGATAGATGGATAGACCGAGAGATGGAGAGATATGTCATTGGCCGCGTGCCCGGTTAGCAGTTTGTTTGGCATTCCTGACCCGAGCGCCAATGCTTAATGGCGCAGGTATGAGGTGAGCAGGTTGAGTCAGGAGGAGCTCAACCGTCTAAAACTGGAGCCGCACAGTGAGTGGGAAATAAATTTGTCCTTGTGTCACGCCTTTTAAGAAATGTCATTCTCCGTTTGCGTCTTTGATGAAGCGTATCGGTATAGTGTGATGTTTCAGAAAGCCATTAGGTAGGAACTTGGATCTGGAGAAACGCATGTCATAGATTCCTGGTGGTTTTGGTCATTTGCTTTCCGAGCTCCATACAAATTGTTCATTTCTGTAAGTCATTGCCTGCCTTTGTGTGTGTGTCAGCCATGCGATTAACTTGTGCTTCTACATTCCTTCGCCCAACATCCAAAACAGACCTGATGTGCTCCGATCCAAACCCTGTAACCTGCCTCTGAACGAACTATCAAAGGATCGCTAGACAAGAACTATAAATAATCATTACCCCATCTAATATAAACCAGACGAGCAAAGGTGATTATTAATAAGGCGAACATTCCTCTGCAGCTTAACAAAAGAGCTCCATTTTAAATTTCGATAACCTGGAATCCCCTAATGAGAAGGCTCAAGTGTGGCTTTGTGCTATAATTACCCCACCATTTTCTCGACTGTCGCTTTTCTGAGTAACCGACACTAGAAACGATTTACCATCGCGCAATCAATCATTGGATAGACTATGGGCGTTTAAAAATGTGGAGGACAGTTTTGTTTGGCCTTGTGACGCAATTAAATCCAGAAAATGCTTTAAGCAGCAGTAGAAGAAGGAAGCGATCATTACTCGGATTGTGTGAAGAAGCCAACATACACTACTCCTGGTATGTTTTGACAAAGGAATGATGTTATAACGTGGTTAAAAGGTAAAAAGAAAATGTTGATTTTGCGTTATATGTCTCTCGTGAGTCAGACGGTTTTGTCTTTTGTTCTATACGTGTTAATGACATTTGTTTGGTTGATAGAAAAGTAATGAAAGATCGTGAAAGTGACTTAAAGGGGGGGTATTATGTAAAATCGACTTTTCAAGCTTTATATCATGTTGTTATGTCATTCCCTCATTAAACACATGCCTGGAGTGTTGCCTTGGCTCATTCACATATTTTTGAGTAATCAGTAAAAATTTAGACGGCAGCCATTTTAGGTGTAGCTATGCCTCAGTCCTCCTAGGAACGCCCCCACCTCCTGGAGACGCCTCTGGACCTTTCGTCACCAGCCAAGCCACCAACCACTGCTCCTCAGCTCAGCAGAGCCCCCTCCCCGCACAGTAGTGTTGTTTAGATGCCACAGCAGTGTGCTGAAGGGGGCGTGTCGGAAAGCTTCTTAAAGAGACAGAGGCCTATTTCAAGACGTTCAGTACAGCCATTTTGAGAGAGCAATTTTATTCAAGACAGTTATTTTAATTTACTGCATATACAGACCAACAGAAGGTTACGTCATCATTGTAGTATGCTATAGACTGGTGCTATGTGATTGAAAAAAGCATAATACCCCCTCTTTAACTAATTTGGAACTGCACTTGTGGATGATTAATTATCTAATCGCGGTGGATTAGATGGGGAAATTCCTGGACGATTAAGAGCTTAATGCTACAGTATACTACAACTACTGCGGCTCTTTCCTTTGTTTACAGCCTATTCAAACTCCTAAAACACCTTTTTTTTTTTTTTGCACGGCCGTCTCTCTTCCGGTAGCTGTGCCCTTGCCCCATTGACTGCTGGGAAGGCATTGTGCGTTGGTATGAGGTTAGATCGTTGACACCTGTTTGGGTTGAGCAATCGCGCCCGCTGCCTGCTCTCTTCTTGTTTTCCTTTCTCACTTTTGCGTGGGAGCCTCCCACGCAATTCTCCAGCCAAAATCAACCCCCCGATAATCATCTCTTTCCCTGTGATGTATGAGCCTGGAGTCGACCGCTGAACCTGGGAAATTCTGTGCACTTCTGTGGAAGCGCTGATGCTGACTGTGACTCAGCGTGGTATGAGTTTATTAAAGTGATGAATGTGTTTGGGGAGTTATAATCGGTCTTTTTATGTGTTGCCGGTTGTGCTCCGTTGCCTTTTGCGCGTAGGTTGACTCCGCCTTGAAAACCTTTTGCTAACCAGGCATGACTGTAACTGTTGCCGACGCAGGTGATGTAAAAGGTTCACTGTCTCTCATGTTGCCTCCATGACCCATCAATAACAGATTTGGATTGCCTCCAGTCAGTGTTCATGAATCAGTGGAGCATCGTTAAAATGTTAGCACTTTTACCTTGCAGCTGTAATGCTTCAAAGTTCAGTTCCCAAACCCCATGGGAGAATTGTTTTTGTTCTGCTACCTTTATTGTTTATTCCACGACATGTAGAGCACATCAAGTGGTGCAAAGATCTTTTTCAACATCATATACCGTGCATTAACAAAAATGTATGAACACAATGTGGGCCAGCAGATGAAGGGAAAGGAAGTGTTAAGAAGCTATCCCCAAGTCATTTGGACTTGACAGGCATCGAGACTCTGCAGTCTTTTCCCTGATGATGGGACTAAAGCAGGCTGTAAGATGGGTGTGGTACCTTCCTCTGATACAGTATATCCTGTCTGCTGGTCGATTGGGCCCTGTCCAGGCCAATGCTGTTGAACCAAAAACACAACAGTTTTACATAGTCCACTGAGAACAGCTTCATGCTCAATGGCCGCTGACTGCTCTGCTTTGTGACTACGACACTGGAGGCCGCCATTGCTCCGCTATTGCTGTAGTACCTCCATATGGCCGCTATTCCCCCATTGGAATGCATTGGACTTTAGACACGTTAAAAACAGCTTTAATGCCCGGTGCCTAATGTTTTAGAAGTGGCTAGAGCTAGATATTCCTCCTGTGATTACGCTGGGTTAAAAACAATCTGGGGCACCGGGCTGGTTATGGTAGCAAATTTTTTTAGAAATCTCCTACTTAACGGGGGTCTGACTGTTGGCATTGGAGCTGCGCGAGCTACACGTCACGCAAGGGCCGAGTCTACAGTGAAGCTCCCGCCCTTATGCCCTTATTAGGAACATGCTTCGTCAGAGCTGGGGAGGAGGAGCCTGTAAATCCGCCATGATTTCCCCCTCGAACGTGGTCATTGTGGTAAACGGGGAGGAGTGAGGAATGACGGTCTATTAATAATATGTCTATGTTCATGCTACGTGATTTCCGAAAAGCGTCCCTCTCAAAGATGGTGGTTAATCCTTTTTTTCCCAAAAACAGCCCAGTACAGTTGACAGATTGAAACGGTCTATGATGGATAACCCCAGTATAGGGCTGGGCGATATGGACCAAAAGTCATATCCCGATATATTTAGGTTGAATATCGATACACGTTATATATCCCGATATTTTTTCTGCAAAGTGAGAGCTGGGAAATCAAATGTTAAGTCAAGCCAAATATGAGTAGTTTTACTGAAAACTAACTATAAAATGTAAACATAAATATCTTGGATAAAAATAGCCTATAAAATAAAATAGGTCAATCTTTTTCTGAGGGCAGCATTTATATATAAAGAATAACAAAATAAAGTGCTCAGTTTAAGATAAACTCAGCTTGAGATTACCTGTTTCTTTTTGTTAACTTAATAGCTTATCTAGTATGTTCATTAACATGCACTGTCCCGACCAAATAAACCAATAAAATAAAATCTGAATTTGAAATATCCTGATATACGCAATATGGTCTAATTCCATATCTCATTTAAAAATATATCGATATATCTTAAATATCGATATATCGCCCAGCCCTACCCCAGTATAAACAAAAGATCCAAAGATCATTTTAAGTTTCTTCCACTAATTACCTTCCTCTGCCCGTTTGACGCTGCTGTCTCTTTCACACCTGTCCCAAAGCCTTTGACGCCTAAAGGTCCACACGTGACAAGAGCTGTCAGTGCCATTGTGTTCCTGAGACAAAGACTATTCAAATGAAGGAATCTCGCGGTCAGTTTATCTCAGTCTCTGTCAGTTTGTGAGTGTTCACTCGTCAAACAGCTGTAACATGATCCTCTGCCTGAATGTGAGACATTAAGACAGAGGCCATATCTGGGTTAAGGGTGTTCTCTACTCTGCATTTGACCCGTCCTTTAAAGCCATTCGGGCACCAATGATCACCCAATGTAATAATTTATCCATCACTCCCCATCAGAACAATTAACTTTGACTGTTGATATTTTGGGCCTCTGTAGTTTTTGATTGCGTTCTAAAGCATAAGGATTCCAGCTGCACTGTTCTGGCTATATTGGCAGGAATTTCATAAAAGAGTCTGTTAACAATAGCCCATGTTTGAGGATATAAAGGCACGGACACGTTTTTTCTGCATCGGGAACAGTTAGAAGAGGAGAGATATGCTTTACACAGATACATGTTCAGAGAAGGTTAGCTGAGGGTCGAACTGGATGCCCAGGTTTGTGACAGAGGACAGATTTAAGAGACTTTCAAAAGACTTGACTTTGACTGAATGCAGGGTGAGTCTGATGAAATGTGCCAACAAATATTGCTGCAGTTTTGGTCCTGTTGAGTTGGAGGAAGTTTAATTTCATCCCTGCCTTTATCACTTCAAGGCATGCCGTGACCCGTGCCAGTGTTGCAGATGGGTTTGAGGCATTTCGGACATAAAGTTGTGTGCCATGAGCATAACAATGGTAGGATATTCCGATCCCTGCTAATGACCTTATCAAGGGTGAGCATGTAAGTTATGAATATTATGGGGGTGGAGTACCAACACCTGTGGGACCCAGTAGTAGTTGTTTGTAGACAAGCCAAGCGAACCTTAAAACTAATGAAACGTCTTTTTAAACAAATGATTGTTTGCTGCTACTACAAATACCACGGTTTACCTCTAATACACCGCGTTCCAAATTATAATGCAAATTGTACTTCAGTGCCATAAAGGTAAAAAAAAGAAAAGTTTTCAATGAAACTCATAGATGGTATTGTGTCTCCGGGCTCTTTGAATCACTGACATCAATCTCAGACGCCTGGGATGATTAGTTGTCAGTTAAACCCAGTGAAGAGAACAACTACTGAAAAAGGATGTTCCACATTATTAAGCAGACCACCATTTTCAAGCAAAATAGGAAAGAAAAAGGATCTCTCTGCTGATGAAAAGTGTGAAATAGTTGAATACATTGGAGTAGGTATGAAAACCTTCGATATTTCACGAAAGATTAAGCGTAATCATCGTACTGTTAAGAGATTTGTGGCTGATTCAGAGCACCCACAGGTTTTTGCACAATGAGGACGGTTTCTGCCAGACAAATACACCAGATCAATAGAACAGCTGCTACAAAGTAGCAAACAGGTATTTGAAGCTGCTGGTGCCTCTGGAGTCTCCGAACATCAAGGTGTAGGACCCTCCAGAGGCTTGCAGTTGTGCATAAACCTTCTATCCGGCCTCCCCTACACTTTTAAGTGAATGCTCATGAACAGAAATGGCTGCAGTGGGCCCAGAAATACATGAAGACTCATTTTCAAACAGTCTTGTTCACTGATGAGTGCAGTGTAACCCTGGATGGTCAGATGGATGAAGTAGTGGATGGTTGGTGAATGGCCACCATATCCCAACAAGGCTGTGACGTCTGCAAGGAGGAGGGGGAGTCACGTTTTGGGCCAGAATCACAGGGAGAGAGCTGGTCGGCCCCTTTAGGCTCCCTGAAGGTGTGAAATGACCTCTGAAAAATACTGTATGTGGAGTTTCTGACTGACCACTTTCTTCTATGGTACAAAAAAAAAGAGCCGTGCTTTCCCTAACAAAATCATCTTCATGCATGACCATGCACCATGTCATGCTGTAAAGAATATCTCTGCATCATTGGCTGCTATGGGCATAAAAGGAGAGAAACTCATGATGTGGACCCCATTCTCCCCTGACCTCAACCTTATTGAGAGCCTCAAGCAAAACATCTATGAGGTGGGAGGCAGTTCACTTCCAAACAGCAGCTTTGGGAGGCTATTCTGACATCCTGCAAAGAAATCCAAGCAGAACCTCTCCAAAAACTCACAAGTTTAATGGATTTAAGAATTTTGAAGCTGCTATCAAATAAGGCTCCTAAATATAACTTGACCTATTAAGATGTTTTTTATTTAAATTGCTTTTGATTTCAGTAAATATGACCTCCCAATGCTACACATGCAACAAAGGACCATTTTCAGTTAATTACAACCTTTAAAATGTATTGAAACTATGAGTTACGTAATAATTTGGAACAGTAGATCTTGAGTTGTTTACTATATTTATTTTTGAAAAAAAATACTGTTATCACTGGGAGTTTTTTTTCCCAATCACATTCATATTATCCTCTAACAGTTAAACACTTGAAAATTATACTGACTGTCATTTGAGTTGATAATTTAGAAAATCTTACAAGAAATGTCATTTGCATAATAATTTGGAACGCAGTGTATGTCTACTGCTGCTTTGAATGGATAGTTTGGTTGTCAAACAGAGGTTGTTGCCTAAATATCCCAGAAAATGACTTCTTAAAAGCATGTGTCACGCATGTGTCATTACTACTTGTGTAATTTCCCACAGACTTTGCCGACAGCCACTGCAACCCACTGTGTCCTATTGTCATTTGACGGCACTTGTCAACATCACACAATAATAATAATAATAGACTAAACCTGGTCCAAATGCTTCTTGCGGTGATAAAACATTGTTGCAGGTCTGGTGGCTCTGTCAGTGCTGGCATTAGTAATGACAACCTTTTGACATCCTTAAGTCCAATCATCACCTCTTACTTTCATACAATGTGTCTTTGACTAAACTACAGCCAGCTAGTTTTAATGGCTGCAGAGACGGACTGGGGAACATCACTATGTCATTGCTTCTAGAGCTTGTTGTCAGTAAAACAAGACATTCAGGCACCGCCCTCTAAAACTAACATGCTTTTATGTCTTAATTCTTCTCAGTCCAACATTTGAACTTCTCCTTATTTAGTCCAATGGAAATTGCAGTAACAAATCGTTCTGCTTTCTTCAAGTGTTCACCAGATAATTTCAAGTGTGGCTAAATCCAAAGGTTTGTGGTGGGTTGGCCTAAGTCTAATTTCAAGCCTAATTTCATATTCAAAGTAACTTTCCCATATTTGCTATTGATATGAGATATTCATTACTGATTTGTGATATTTACATTCATCCACAACATACTGCTTCAGTCCCTCTCAGTGGTGTAGCCAGTGCTGCATTCTTTAGACACTCCTTCTGCTGATGCGGCCAAACAAGATATTTTCTACCTAATTTTATCGTGATTTTCGACTGCATGAACTGAGAGCTGAAATGCTGTTTGACAACTACGCCAAAATCGTACCATATCTTTAACTTTGGAGATAAAAAAGCACCAATATTAATGCCTAATCTGCCTGATCTTGTCCTGACGTCTTGACTAGAACATGACTAAGTTTAACTGTATGGGTGCAGAGTTCACGAGAGGGTTACCTGATGATATCTTGTCACGTCCCTTTCTGTTCGTCTGCCATCAGCCGTTCTTCATGTGTCTGTGAAAGAGGGTTAGGCCTGGCCCAAATAAACACTACATTCACTGCTGTCATCGCTCTGTCTATCTGATGCGCTTATATTATAGATACAGTGTCCTGGTTCTACACTAACCTTACATTTAGAACAGAGTGTGCATTCTCACGTAGGAGAATATAAAGGTGATTAGTCATCGCATACCCCTCCTGGAACTGCCACCTTAACGTGGTGGAGGGGTTTGAGCACCTGAATGATCCTGGAGCTCTGTTGTCGGGGGCTTCGTGCCCCTGGTAGGGTCTCCCAGGGCAAACAGGTCCTAGGTGACGGGTCAGACAAAGAGCGGTTCAGAAGCCCCTTATGAGAGACCAACAGGCCGGGTTAGAACCATGAGGCCGTCCTTCTGTGGACCCACCACCTGCAGGAGGAGCCATAGGGGCTGGTGCAATGTGATTTGCCCCCACGACCCGGCAACAGAAAAGTGAAGAAAATGGATGGATGGATAGTCATCGCATTTAAAACTTTCGTGTCTTGTTTAAGGTGATCGAAAATCAGTGTTACTGTAGACCAGCCGCTGTATAATGCTGAAAGTTTGGTCTGATCCCAACTCTTACCAGTTCATACTGTAGTGAAAGTAGTGAGTGCATGACCAATGGTGACTGGACAGACTTACTGCGGAAGCTTCCCACCATAAAGGCAGAGCTGCCAACGACAAGGCTTCGAAAAATTTGTCTTCTCTTGTAAAACGCAATGTACACTGCCGGGCCAAAACAAATCCTCCACCTGGATGCGTGGTTGTTGCAGTTGGTCATGTCCAGGTTTAGTAACATTATGTGGCCAAAGAAGGATGTCAGCTGACTTCCTGAATATATATATATATGACCAGGTTATTCCATTAATGGATCTTTTCTTCCCAGATGGCTCAGAGTATTCCAAGATGACAATACCAGGATTCATTGAGCTCAAATTGTCAACATTTTGTAGTTCAGAGAGACATTTCACACACAAAATGCCACCTTAATCCCATTGAAAATCTTTGGGATGTGCTGGAGAAGGATTTGCCCATCATCGATACTAGATCTTGGCAAAAATGGAAACACTGGACGGGAATAAATCTTTTGACAGTTTTGGCTGGAAAGTGCAAATATAAACCATTGTTTTTATCACCAGCTTTCAACAGTTTGATCGTTATATTGTTGGTCTGCGTTTGACCCGTCCTTCAATGCAGTGGGGCCAATTTACAGTGCAGCACCTGGTTGTGGAGGACTCTTCTCCAGAACTTTAGTTATATAGTGGCAACAGGGCATCCAGATAAAACCATGACACTGCAAGAAGAATAATGACACTAAAAGGCACCAAATGTTAAAAGCCAGCCTCATTTCCACTATGAAGCTCTAGCGTCCTTTAGTCCAGACAAACAAGTATCGGCCGTTTATTTCAACCTCTTGCTGCAGATTTCAAATGTTTTCTTGATTTTCTATAGGTTTCCCCTTGTCACCGCTCCTAAAACTCACCTGTTGGAGCTTGTCTGGTCAGCTCCAGCCTCTCGCTGTTGACACAGGCTAATTGAGCTCTCAGCAGATTTGATTTCTTTGCGTTGAAAGATTAGCCGTGTCTTCCTCATTGCTGTAAACTTTTGATTGCACGCTTCTGCTGACACTGGCCTATCGCTGACATTGTCTGTCGGGTCAAATGAGCTGTGACCGTTGAGCGTCAAACGGTTATGATAATACAGAGTCATTTTATCTGTTGCAGTTGAGACTTGAAGAGCTTATGAGAAATCGGTTTGATGCCATGTTGTGACAGGTTTGCTACTGGCAGCTAATGCTTGGTGATTAAGAAATTCTACAAAATTTCAAACTTCATTTCCTTGCTTTACGCTTGGCATCACTTTTAAAACCAAAGTGACTGAATTTGTGATATGGACATATTTTAAAACTCTACAAGCGATTATCATAATCATTGGTGTGAAGGACTAGCCTGACCGCCAAGAATACAGTCCGGAACCTCGTCTTGTCTCTTCGAATTCAGATGGACAGGACTGAAACTAATTACAAAAATGCATGGTTCATCCGAGTCAAAACAAACATGGAAAAGAAAGCAAATAAAAATCACAGAGAGAACTGAGAAACGGCATGTGCCTCTGTAGTCTGTAGAATGAACTGGTGGAACACTAAATACGGTTAGGCTTAGGGTAATTTTCTCCGGTTATGCATATCCAAATCTCAAAGCATATTAAGTAGGGAGCTTACAGCTTACATGCCAGTGTGATACCTCATTGAAAGCCAGGACGTTCTAGTTTCTGAAAATATGTGGAAGATCTGTGTGAGTGAAACACAACTTACATCATAATCATGACCCTGACCCTAAACCTGACCCTAACACCCTGATCGGGCAAGACAAGTTTATTTGTAGAGCACAATTCATACACAAGGCAATTCAAACTGCTTCACAGTTGCATAGAATTACAAGAAAGCAGATAAAATCAATAAAACATCAACATAAAATTGATCAGTTACAGTAAAAGGCAAGAGTGCAGATAAAATACTTTCAGTTGTCTTAAGCACGGTTAAAAAGAACTGTTTTCAGCCTGGGGGATGGCAAGTAACAGGTTTCTCAGTTTGGAAGAAGTTATAAAGTTATAGATAAATACAGTCACAATTACATAATGGCAAAGACTCCAGGTAACATCCAGGCCTCTGTGACTGAATGGTATTGACCAGTGTTTGCGCCGCTGTTTAATTAATGTAAGAATACGGTCGTATTCAAGAGAATGGGAGGAACAGGAGTAAAAGAAACATGTGCCAAGGATCAGGGCAGACTTTACGGAAAACAATGTCTCTGGAGCGGAGAGTGGGGAGGGAGGAAGAAGAAAGGCGCTGAGAGAGACACAGGGAGGGAAAAGACGCGTCTCCACCGATTCTGCGTCTTTGGGTTAAAAAATAAGTTCCAACACTACAGATCAATGAATCATTGACAATAATCACCAACTCGATTCTCCCCCGCGGCCACACCGCGCTGTGGGGGTGACGAGAGCAGAGATGCAACAGTAGCCTACTCCGTGAGACTCCGCCCACCCTCTCCACTGCTCCTGCTCTGCTGCGTGAGCTGACACCGCGGCGCTCATTCAGTCCAATTGTAACGTGCCACTTTGTTTACCCAGTAACGATAACGGCGTTGTACCGACGGGGAGAGTAATTAATTAGATTACTCCGTTACTGAAAAAGTAACGCCGTTACCTAACGCCGTTATTTTAAACGGCGTTATTCCAAACCCTGGTTATGAGAGGTGAGCTGCTCACAGCAAACGCACATGTTTGTTTGTTCTAGAGCTGGGCGATATGGCCAAAAATAAAATCTCGATTTTATTTTTATTTTTTATTTTTAAATTTTTTTAAATTAAATGTTTTATTTATTTTTTACTCAGGTTGGACGATTACGATTTTAATCGATTTTATTAAACTTAAACTTAATAAACTCCTGATCTTTCATATGAAGAAAACTGCTCAGAGTTCTGCTCATTAATATTTAGATTCATAATATAGCCTACAATTAAGCCCATTATTATTTTTTATTTCTGTTTTAAAGATTCTTTGTCTGCTCTCAAAAGTAAAACTTCTTAATAAGCCTTCAGTTTTATCATCCTCGAGCTCAGCTGTGATTGACAACCGTCTCCATGGAGACTCAATAGGAAAGGGCGGAGCTAAATGCTTGCAGCAGCTCAGAGCACGGCTCAGCATGAGAAAGGGCGAGAGAAGCAGACCGGGGGGAAACTTTGTATTAGTGAAGGAAACTCCATCGCGCACAACGAAAACACAACGCACGGCCTTTGTAAAGCAGCAGAGGTCGTTAGAAAGTCGCTGGCTGGTTCCGCTCGTGTCATTTTCTAAAACAGTCCCTACAGAGTGTCTGACATGCTGCTAAAATTCTATGTGGTGTGGCTTTAAAGATTTGTCACAAACCTACGTATGTTGTAAAGACTAGAGGTCTACATGCATGTGATTAATGAATTACTCCAGCAGTTCCTATTATGCACATTCTGCTCAATTTGGATTAATTGGTTACTTTATCAAACGATTATCGATCAACTGTTAACCACCGGCTTAGTGTCGTCTACAGGACATTTTATATCAACGTTATTGATTTTCTTTCCTCGTAATAATCATGAAACATCATTAAAAAGTTGGATTATTAACCAAAATACATATAATAGATTTGGAAACTTCAACAGGTTTTTTTTATTTCTCATAATTGTTTAGTCCTACTCCAGCATTTGAGAGACATGTTACAAATACATGTTGATTCCATGTGATTGGCTCAATGCTACACTTGTGTATGAGAGGATTTTCTGTCAGCTAAAGTCCTACACGCTCTTGTTTCTTGACAGGAGGTCGGACTGACTGGCATGGCGTGTGCCTCATGTCCATTTCTGGTTACCTTTTAAATTTCAATCCTCTTGTTCATGCTTTGGCCTCTGTATGTGGTCTCGACTACAGCTCTTAATTGTTAACGTGCGATCGTTGCAGGTCTCCCTCTAATGCTAACCATCTTCACGTGTTTTCGGCCACCGCTCGGCACGAACACATCTGAGCAAATCAAGCCTTTTGTGAACTCGTCTTAGTTTCCCTGCGCTGTAGCTCTCTGCAGCCTCAATGTTGCATGTCCTCGTGTGTACACAGCTGCGGCCCGATACTGGCTCCTGCTAATTTGCTCAATTAAACATATTGTCTATAAAAGAGAGTGTGTCTTCTGGGGTTTTTCCAGGGAAGTAATTATGGGAGAAATAGCGGAGGATAAATGACTTTGTCTACAGTTGCATCTTAATTCATGTTTGGGGAACTACTGGCGGCAGGAGTCAGGCTAAACCTCATCAGTCATTCGCACAGATGGGGCAGAGGACGGGACCTGGCTTTGGATGAGGGCTTAAGGTCTGAGAATCAAAGACATTAGTATGCTTTATCAATGCACATCCAAGAAAGCTATGACATTGAAGGCCCGAATGATGGCACAATTTCAAAAGTGCAGATTAGAGAGTTGACTTGTACAATGTTCTTGAAGTCTTCTCAAAGCACTATCAGTAATATTTGTCTTCCAATCTGCGCCAACACCACCATTCTAGAGTCACACCGGCACATTCTCATATAATGTTGGTCTGTCTCACCCAAGAAAACAACATCAGGAGTTGGAGTTGGTACAGATCGAAAGTCTATTGCCTGTTCTTGAGACAGTCTCAAGACTAATGCTTTGTGATGAACAGAGTCGAATACCTTCATACCTCAGAGCTTGAAGGAGAAGTGCATGAGATAATCATTTTGGGGCGACATGGTAGAGGGGGTCGTCTTATGATCGGAATGTTTGTGGTTCGAATCCCGACTCCTTCAGGTGAACACTGTCGTCGTGCCTCTGCGTACATTGGTGTATGAATGACAGCGGGAATGTGGGTGACTGGTTTCTTGCTGTAAAGCGCTTTGTAAGCTATAGAAGTTGAGACTATTTACCATTCACACCATTTTGTTTGTGCTCCGCAGGTCTGGTGGAGATCTGCCTCATGCACCCGCTGGATGTCATTAAAACACGGTAAGCGCCTCTTCGTTTTTGAACGTTTAAAAGCAACATCGTTAGCCTCATATGAAAACGGTCTAAGTCATACTCAATGGGCGAGGAACGTGCGTCTCTATGGTCCTCACGGCGGGGAGCTGACATTGCTGTAGAAGACACTTTGGAAAAAGGATTGTAATGCAGCTTTGGACCTTGTTTAAATTGCTTAAAAGCCTGGCTCCAAAGAGTTTTATTTTTCTAAAAATCGCTATGACCCATGTGACAACGCTGGGCCGGGTGAAATATTTTTAACCACGCTGGTTTTTGTACATCAGCCCTAAACAGTGGAAGCCTTTTCAGTGCATTGACAGGCTTTGGAGCTCTGTGGAGGCTCCACCCTACCTGCGAGTACGGCCCAGAGGAAAGGGTATTTCAAAAAGAGATCTCAATAATCACTCATTCCTTTCTCCTGGACCAAATTGAGCTTTGTTTAAGACCAATCTGAGCCGACGGATTATTGCTCCTGTTTCTTAATTTTGTCTCCTGAGCAAAAGACTGTACAAATGCTCAGATTAGACTCTGGTTGAGATTTAAAAGAGATCTCATTTTGTCCTTGTAGAAATCTCAAATTGTCTCCCACATTAAATGTCTTCTATTTGTCTCAATCATTGACACAAGAGAGATTTCACATTAAACTTAAACTAATCTCATTTTAAGGTTGTCTATTTTTTCGCTCATATTTTTCTCATGTGCTGGAAGTTCTCAATATTCTTCAGTAAAACTACAGATACATGAGCAACACATGTAAAAGTAGATTAAAACTGTACATAAGTAAAAGTACAAAAGTACCCATTTTTAATAGTACTTGATAAGTAAAAAGTAGTATTTCACACTTTTTTTTTTAACTAAACCCAACCATGACTAAACTGGGACTAAAGCTGGACTTACCCAGGACTAAATCATGTCCTTTTATTTATTTTTTTTGAGTCTGTTTTTTGTCTCCATGGTAGGTGTCATTAAGGCATAACACAGACTCTCCAATGTGGCGGCACGGTAGTAGAGTGGTTAGCGCTCGTGCTTCACAGTTAGAAGGTCCGGGTTCGATTCCCACCAGGGACAGGACCTTTCTGCGTAAGTTTCATTGTTCACATTGTTCATTAACATGTGCTGTCCCTACCAAATAAAACATGTCTCAAGTAGGTCTCATCTGGCACTTTTTGGTCTAAAAGGTATTTTAGGAGAAACAAAATAAGCCATAGAAACTGTTTCTCTCTCATGTCTCAGGTATGTTTCAATTATGTCTCAAACTCTGATCACATTTTTGTCTCCAGAAGTTTAAGAATAGACATGTTTGAGAAGTAAAATTTTCCTCTGGGGGGGCTTCCCGCCTTTTGCCCTTTTAAGGAACAGGCTTTGTAGGAGGAGATTGAGCAGCCATGTAAGTTTCACAGACAACTCGGGACCATTACAATGAATGAGGCTGAATGGATCACCCACAAGGCCCTGCAGCAGCTCCTCCCGCTGTCTAGAATGCACTTCGGCCGCTTGTCTGTTGCCGGTCTGTCAGCTCTTCTCATACCAAGAAACTGTCACTCAGAGTGTAGTGGAGATGGACATACTGCAAAGTCATGTGCCCAGTAGCTTACAGTGTGTGACATACATTCCAAATTCATCCAAAATGCAACAACAACAAAAGTATTGTCAACTGGTCAGGCTTGGATTACGTTTAGCTTCTATCTTCACTCTGATGTAGGTTCGTTGGGTTTTAAAAAACAGAAAGTTGGACTATAGTGAGTAGAGAGACCGTGACTTTTTTCCAATTAGCACATACATATATTATTAGATTCACCACAGACCGTGCGTTCACCTGGAACTGTGCAATGACATTTATCCTTGTTTCACTCTTTGCACAAGGCCCAGACAGTGTCCCGACCAATATGTTCACTCAAACTCCTTTTACTCATTTTTCCATCAATTATCCTAAGTTGTAAAGCCTGAAAACACCAACACATCCATATTCAACGTATTCAGAAGCCTCCTGAGCAGAGCAATGTTCTGCGCACATCTGCTGTGGCCTGACTGAGTTCCACACATACCACAGTTTGTCGCGGCGGCCTAAAGCGGAATGGCCAAACCCTTATTAAATCTACATAAGGCTCGGGCTGTAGCTGCCAAGAGCCTTCGCCATCGCCTGGAAAATGAAATGCATCGTTTACGTTCTCTCTCACACGGTTTAACCAAAGAAATTAACACGTTATTAAAATGCCACGCTTCCTATACCTCGGTCAATGACGCCGTGTTTCGCCTAATGAACCAAATGAGGACAGAAGTTATGAGCGGATTTAATGAAATTTGGTTTGAGAGTAGAAGGATTAGCCATAGGAGCAAATGATTGGATTTTGTGGGAAAATGAGCGTTTGCAATTAATGCAGGGTAATTAAAGACTGAGTCCAAGAACATTTACACTAATCCAGTGTTTTAAAGGTGTTTTTTTGAAAATCTCAGACCATGAAGTGCAAAACACGTATTTTTTTATCTTGACTAATATGCTATTATTAAATGTCAAAACTATGATCTCATAAATGTATAGAAGAAAATATGACCTTTTTTTTCTTTAAAGTGATAGTCTGTAAATTTAAATGTTTTACAAATTTGATAGATTGCGTAAAAATTAACCGCCTGGGTCTGACATAACATAAGTACTATTAAAATTTTTTTAACAACTAATCAGAATCCCCGGGCGATCACTTTGAGACGAGCTTTCCTGTGACCCGGCCTGTCAGGTCCAATCAGGAGGAAGGGGGAGGGAACTTGATCGTTCACTTTAAAAGTTTGTTCCCGCTCTCATCCGTTTCCAAACTAGGAGTGCTTTCTGGTCCAATCAGGAGGGGAAGAGGGGACTTGATTGTTTACTTTCAAATTTAACTCTCTCCTCACTTTACAATCTTACAGACTATCACTTTAAGCAAAATCCTTGAGTTATCTTCTTCCCACTCCCTTTTAGGCAGAATTGTTCATTATGTTACATGTGACAGCCTTATACTCTTTGTGCTGCTGCCTAAAATACATGAATAATGAGATGAAATGAAATGATGAAATGAACGTGCATGCAAAAACTTAAAATTAAAGAGAAGGAAGTGGCACCTTTAACAGATCACATGAATGCTGTGGACCCCAGCATTGAATTTACTCGGGAGGACGCTAAGGAGAAACAACTTGCCTTTTTAGACTGTAAAGTTATCATAGGGGAAAACAGACAACTTCAGACAGAGGTTTACAGGAAGGCAACTCATACTGAGCAGTATTTGATGTTTGACTCAAACCATCCGCTCCAGCACAAACAAGGGGTCATTAGGACACTCAGACATAGAGCTAAAGAGGTGCCTACCAGTGCAGAAGGAAAGACCAAAGAGGAGCAACATGTCCAGAGAGCCCTCTCAGACTGTGGCTATCCTAACTGGTCCTTCACTAGAGCACAAAGGGCAAGAAGACCCAAAGAGCAGGACAGACAGACTACAGAGCCCAGAAGAAAGGGAGTTGCAGTGCTGTATGTAGCCGGGGTATCAGAGAAACTTCAGAGAATCTTTAGGCAACACAGGATTCCAGTGTACCACAAACCTGTGAACACACTGAGACAAAAATTAGTTCATCCCAAAGACAAACTCCGAGCCACAAACAAAGCAATGTGGTTTATTCTATTCGATGCAAAGAAGAAGAATGCAAAGAACATTATATTCGAGAAACAAAACAAGTTCTACAGAAGAGACTTTATCAACACCGAAGAGAAAGCACAAGCGGCCCCCAGTCGGCTGTGCACCTCCACCTCAAGCCTCCAAGGCAAGGCAAGGCAACTTTATTTATACCGCGCATTTTGTACACAAGGCAACTCAATGCGTCCAACCACTCCTTTGAGGACGGGGAGGTCAAAATGTTAGCTAAAGAAGAACGGTGGTTTGAACGAGGAGTAAAATAAGTTATTTTTGTCAAGAAAGAAAATCCCTCAATGAACTGGAATGGTGGGCTCAGATTTAATCTTTCTTCACTTTACTCCAATATCCTTCAGGGACAGCCGACAGGGCACGGCCAGTCCAATGAGACGGTACCTCGGCTAACAAAAGAACAATAGGCAGGTAATTAGCAGTGATCATCTATGAATAGGACAGGACTGACCGATACTGGGGTGAGCAGGTTGTTAGAGATGCTCTACTTCAAAGGTGTTTACCCACAGGTGAGAGTAGCTGTGATTAGAGGGGAGGAGCCGGGCCAACCCCAACTCCTCCCTGTGGTCTTTATCTAAGCTGCGGGCTGAGCGGGACTTTAGTCCGCTGACGAAGCCTTTTGGATGAGAGGCGAAACATTTGAGACTTCAGCTACTGAGTACAGAAGATGACTCAAGTACCTTCATTGAATATGGACAACTCCTGTACGACTGAGAGCTTACACAGACATTCATGCAAAACATTCTATTGATTGCAACAGTAGTATGGAACAACAACGTATCCTATCTCCATGGGGTTTTAGATATATTATATATATACTGTATATTAAGTCTAGACCAGAGGTTCCAAAGTGGGGGTTGCGTGGGATTGTCACCTTTCTCTTATAATACGGACTCGTCCCATATTTGGCTGCCTCGTGATCGGAAGGTCTGGGGTTCGAATCCCAGCTCCCGCAGATACACATTGTCGTCGTGTCCTTGGGCAATAAACTTCACCCTCCTTGCCTCCAGTGTCTGCGTACATTGGTGCGTGAATGAGAGTGTGAATGGGTGACTGGTTCCTTTCCTGTAAAGCGCTTTGGGCCTGATGAAGGTAGAAAAGCGCGATATAAATTGAGACCATTTACCATCTAAAACTCAAAAATCAATCCGATGTTATTTGTTATCCGTATTTCTGTCACGGAGCTCTTGTTCGTTAATCTACAACCACGAAAAGGAAATTCTCACAACATCCCTCAGCATTCAGGCTCCTTACAAATCAGAGCAGTAAAATTCAGACGTCCTGACAAGTTTTACAGTAGCCCTGTTGGAGCACTGTGTCTCCATGAGCAGGGGCGTAGCTATCATTACTCAGACTGGGGCTCGTCTTGGGGCCCCTCAGATACAAGAGAGAAAAGTGTAAAAAGGGCTGATCACACAAAGGCTACTAATTAATGTAAATGTAGTGGAGCTGTTGGAAATAACAACATTGTTTAAAATTAATTATGACATTATTGCCCATTGTTTTTGCCATAATAAACAACTTTTAATGTATTTGATACCTCGTATAAAACCCACCAAAACAATAGATTTCTTAAAAAAAAAAGTCTGACTTCTTGCTCCTGTGCAAACACACTTCCCCGTCCTTGCCTCTTGTATTTATCTCCGTTGCAGTGTGAGTGAGTGAATGGGTGAGCCTGCCGTTCCACTGTAACGCCGCTCTCACAGTCGTAATGTCTTTTCTTGGCCTTGTCTGCCTGTTATCATGCGGCGGGTTGTGTTCAGCCTCTGAGTGAGATGGATGGGCGCGGATTGGAGCTGTCATGAAGTGGCTAACTCGGCGAACCACACATTATGTAAAGGGTACTGGTAGTTGATCACGCAAAGTCTCCCAAGTCTCTGCGGCTACGGGTTGACTAAAGATCAACAACATTGTGCTCGTAGTATCAACATTAAAACATTTTGACCAACGGGAGACTGTACGAACTCGTAGCCATGTGTAGAGACCGAAATATCCCCTAAAAAAGGTGAGATTTGCGTGAGGTGTTTATTATATTGTTTATAATTCTTTGCGATGAAATACCCAGGGTTTATACTTTGCTCTGCTAGTACAAAGGCTATTTGCAATTTAGTTTGAGCATGTGTAAGTATGTTTTTTGTAACCTTGCTGGCAAAGCATAGGAAATATTCCAAAGCAGTAGCAGATTATGTAACATGAGATTTCTGAACTTTATATTGAACTGGAGGTGTTCTGGGAAAGGATTTGTTTATCCCGTCTGTGCGGTCGGGACAACACAGAACAATGGTCCATAATTTTCACAAACTTAGTTTTGGGGTCAGAAAGTTCCCAAAACTAAATTAAAATAGTCATTTGAATCCGTAAAGTAGAAACACGGCCAAAACCTTTCAGGCCGTGACCCCTCAAAACCAATAACAAACAACTCAGGATCCCCTTGTGTAAAATTGAATTAGCATTTATAATAATTTAAGGTGCAAAACATTTAAAATCCAAAATACAGTTTTGGATACTGCATTTTGATATTTGGCTTATTTCACTAAAATGTGCTGCTTTCAATTAAAAATACATCAAACTCAATGTCAGAAATGTAAAAAATGATCAGCTTGCGACCCCCACTTTGAGATCCACTGACGCAATCCATTGTGACACCAATATTAATGTTAAACATAACAATCCAACCACAATACCTCTCTGAGAAATCACCATCACAGTGTTATGCCAACTTTGTGCAGCTCTAATTCAAAGATAAAGCAGGGTTTCCACGGGCCATTAAAAAGCATTAGGCTAAAGGTCATTAAATGAATTGTGCCAGAATCAAGGCCTTAAATGTAATTTAAAAGCATTTTAATTGGATTAGAACTGGCATCAAATTTAAATCTCTTGGAAAACTGTGACATTGCTCAACAAGTTCATCGAAAATACCCAAAGTTTGGTTTCAGTATTGGTTGAAATTAGGGGTGGGAACCTCTGGGTACCTCACGATCCGATACGATATGCGATACATGGCTCATGATAACGATAATTTCACGATACGCCGATATGCCCATAATTGATACATTGCACAACAATAAATTACGATGACTTTTAACCTCTATTTTAACATACTACATATTATTAATCATTTACATTTCGAGATGGATATAGATCTCTCAGAGGGATCCCTTTATTTACATTTAAATAAACTAGAAACCACAGTCCCATTTCAAAAGGAATAAATCAACCTCAAATTAGTTTTGATAATTATAAATAAGATTATCATCAAAAGTATTTGTGTGAGTGTTTGGTCCAAGGGCTTAAAATTGTAGTGCCGCCCTTTACTGTCCTGACTGAATTCTTGATCATTGTTGGCCTCTATTGACCGTGAAAACAGTGGAAAACTGCTGCCTCATTAATATGCATGACGTCACTCATTAATATGCACGACAATATAAAAGTATCTATCACAATAAAAAGTATCGTATCGTGCCACAAAATATCGCGATATATCGGAAAATCGATATATTGTTACACTCCCAATTGAAATTTACCTTTTTTTCCCCAAACGATTTTTTCTCAAAAGTGTTCTTGTTTTGTCCAATTCTCTTTTCTCTTTTGATGAAATGTTTTGTAAATCTAAAAATTATATATGCAGATTTTTGTCTGCTTTTGTGGCATTGAAATATAGTATTTGGGCATTACAATGGCATTAAAAAGCATTCAATTTGACTTGCATAAACCCTGTAAATAGAGGGCACTGTATTTTAGTGTCAAACTCCTAATCTTGAATGAACCAAATGCTAACGGCTATGACAAAACAAAAATCCCCACATTTTTAAAGATCTTGACGCCGAAAACGTGCACTTTTCACCCTGACCTCGCGAAGACAGACTGGCAGCGCTCGAACCTCCTCATTGTAATAAAGCCGCGCCGTTTCAACACGCGGGCGTAAATCACACGAGTAGCTTTCAGAGTATCGAATATCGACGACCGCCGCACGGCTCACCTTTGGCTTTCATCCCCGAAAGCCTGCCTTCAAAGTCCCCTCCGTTATTTTAAAAGCGACGCCGGGCAATTTATTCACGGAGAAAGTGTGTGGCAGTAAATGACAGAGATGGCAAGACGATTTAGTGGTCAGGGGGCCGTGAGGGGGGGCGTGGGCGTGGGCGGCAGGGGCAGCGGGGGCACACGGGGGATATGGGTCCTGGTTGGGGATTGTGAAGGACTATAAAGCTTTAGGGGCAGAGCACGACCCGTTAATGACATGGGCTCAGGGCGGGACAGGGGAGAGTTATGGCTGTGTACGAGGAGTAGTAGTAGTAGTAGTAGTAGAAGTAGAAGAGGTACTAGCGGTGGTTTTGGTCGCAGTAGCGCGAGTAGAAGCCGCCGTTTCCAAAGACGTGAGACGCAAGTTCCAAAGGGTTGGTTAACCAGCCAGAGAAACACAGTCTGTCCGTATCAAAAACAAACATGGCGGCTTACCCGAGACTAATAAAAGTCACAAAGCGCTACTGTGAAATTGGATTTGAGACTATTCCACATTTCAGCGACGCGTAACAAATTTGATAAAAACTTTTCCCTGTTCTTACTATGACTAGGACTAAGTTGGAGATTGAGAAGGACAATAAAGCTTTAGGAGCAGAGCACGACCCGTTAATGACCTGGGCTCAGGGCGGGACAGGGGAGAGTTTGGGCTCGCACTCGAAAAAGCGCCAAACTACACAAGTTTAAGATGAGGCTGCAATGGTTTATCCGACTGGAGGGAAAGTCTGTCAGGAAAAACAGAAAACTAACAAGGCCATTACAAAACTATTGGACACTGGAGGATTACACTCAATTGAAATCACATTCATTGTTTTATAGTCTGTTTAGTGGTGCGTTTATGATTCCCTGCAGCCTCTCTTGTGTCTGATCGGAGCTTCAAGGTCGACACTGGACTTAGCACAGCAGCTAAAGGCCTCTCAAGCCCTACTTTGTACAACTTTCCATGGTATTGTGGCGAAGTGCACACTCCTGTCACAACAAGGAGGTCCATGGCTTAAATCCAGACCATGTTGAACCTTTCTGTGAGGAGCTTTTTCTCCATGAATCTGGTCGACCTTTCTAACATTATCTCCCCTTTGTAGGTATGGGTTTACGATACTGGTACTTTAAAGGGATACTTCGGGATTTTTGACATAGGGCCTCATTTCCTAGTTATCCAGAGTGTTGTTGATGTCTGGAGATATTTTTTTCTTAAATTCATGCAGTTCTTATATTTGAAGTCTAGTTGCGCTAGGCTAATGCTAGGCTAAAGCATTTCTATGGTATCAGTTAGCCTGCATTAAAAACAGTCTGACCCACTCCACAGTGCACCTGAGGTAAATCACTTATAACGCCAGACTAACCATATAAATGTCTGTGTTAATATAATAATTTTAACCATTTTGCTTTAAAATAACTTTTAAAATAACTAGTCCCTCAAAATGCGGTAATTCATGTGATACAAGGTCAGTTATATTTCAAAAATTATTCTATTAACACAGACATTTATATGGTTAGTCTGGTGTTATAAGTGATTTACCTCAGGTGCACTGTGGAGTGGGTCAGACTGTTTTTAATGCAGGCTAGACTTTACCATAGAAATGCTTTAGCCTTGCTCTAGCCTAGCGCCACTAGACTCTTCAAATATAAGAACTGCATGAATTTAAGAAAAAAATATCTCCAGACATCAACAACACTGGATAACTAGGAAATGAGGCCCAATGTCAAAAATCCCAAAGTATCCCTTTAATGATACTTGGTGTTTGATACCAATACCTGAACAGTACTTTTTTCGCTACCTACACAAAAATGTTTGTCTTCTAGAACCAGAAAACAGAACAATAATGTGAATGTATTTAATTAAATTTGTTCAGTCATTTATTTATTTATTTTTCCATACTGGTATCGTTTAATGGTACCCAGCCCTCTCCTTTCAATATCTCAGTATCCATATGGATGTTGTTGACCTGGATCCAGGCTTAAGATCTGGGAAAGGTTCTCTAACAACTACCCAGAAAACATAAGACATATTTTCCTCTGGGGACTATAACATGTACGATTCCTAACTTTCTTAATGCATTTCTTACTTCCTAATTCTTCACAGGAAAGGAATGAGTTTCCTATACATGTTTCACAATTTTTCAAGGAGCAATACTGTCACGGTATTGTAAACAAGAACATCAACAGCAATGCTTTATAATTGAATGAAAGCGAATAAAAGCCTTTTTTTCACAGATGTTTGACTGGCAGGACAAACAAACCCCCCATTGCACGACTACAAAAGAGCACAGGGCCTTCGACTTTATGCCCCGCTAGCACCCGCTTTAGCCAGACTCCCATTGACAAATATTGATCATAAAACTGTACCTTTGCTCCTGTAACTTACCCCTGACTTCAAACCGTACAGTAAGCGGCACATTCCTGGCCTGATTATGTTCTTTGCACTGCGCTGGCCCCTCTTGTTCACACACATGAATTCATAAAGCCGGCGTACAGACCGGCTAATTGGGACTGGGAGCGGGCTGAAATCCATTAGCAGGGCCTTTGGAAGCAGCAGACCCAGCCACGACACACCTCCGCTGGGCTCTCCTCGCTCAGGCATGGCTCTTATTAGGCACCCAACTTCCCTTTTAATGTCCACCGGCGCAAAATGAACGCGACTGGATTAGATTTAGCTTTTTTTCCACCAGAGTTAACAATCAAAGGCTTTCCGTGGGTGTGTGCGTGTGTTTTTTTTTTTTCTTCCCCAAGTCACAAAATGTGGCGTCCATAGGAATGTGTGTGTTTATGGAAATAAAGATCGCAGAAGAGTAAAAACAACTCTTCTGTGACATTTTTTTCAAACAGGTCTGAAAAGGCAAAGTGGCTTAATTTATATTTGAGAAATACTGTATGTTTTCAGTCATTGTTGTGCATTGGGGTTAGTGAGAAGCAGTTATTAGTACGTGCTAAGTCGAAGAACTGTTCTCCTTGTGTCTCAATGTGTCCTGGTTCCCCCTACTGCTAAAAACAAGTACAAAAGGGTCCTCTCTTAGACCTGGGCTGACCGATAAGTGAGATTCTAAATCTCAGTGGGACTTTACTGGTATAAAACTGGATAAATGAATAATTTGGACTCTACCTGAGCAACACCAAGTGAATTCTCTGGAATGGCTGATGCTCTTCCTCTCCTGTCAATTCCCAAAAAGGATATACTAAAGACTGACCAACTATTCCATACATGCTTGTTCAAATCTTGGTGCTAATTTAATTTCTATTTAGTGTCAGCCATTAGCTTCACACAACAACACAGGTCTACTTCCAATGAGATATTTTGAGCATGTTGCTTGGGACTGTCCATCAGTAACTCACTGCCTACTATGTAATCTTGAGCTATTTATTTAGACAAGACTGTGTGAATATGTAAAAAGAAATTAACGGGAGAGAAATTGAAGCGGCCTTCACTCGGGACTGAGCGTGTCGCTCAAACAAAAGATACAGACGGCAAGGGGGCGTGGCATAGCCGAGGGGGAAGAAAACCTCTCATCGAAATCAAATGTTTTCACTCTTTTTAGCCGTTTTCTAGCGGACTATAAATATATTTATCACACACCAATAAAGTCAAGCCAAAATGTTGCCCAAATGGATTGTTTTTGTTTTGTTTTTACAGCAAATTGTTCTGTAGAAACAGAAAACAGCACTCGTCTGTGATGTTAGCATATGTAGCATGAAGCTAACGTTAGCTTCCTGGTTAGCGTTGTCCGTTTTTTAATGCATTTATGGGCTGTTGAACCACTTTCTTCATGTCTGTATCTTTAGTTAGTATAAAACATATATTCATAATTTTGTTTCATATATTCAAAATTTGTTTTCCCCCTCTGGCTGCTTCGAACATTCCAAAGATGCCGTCTGTATCTATAGTAGTAACAGCAGTAGTGGTAGCCTACAAAGACATGTTTCAGAAGGTGCAACTACATAGATGTTTCTTACTTGTGCAGAAATTAGGTTAGGTTAGGTAGGTTAAAGTTCTTCATTGTTCAATGGATGCCAACGACCAAGGTGGTCTTCATCAGGGCTCTCACCAAATTCATTTGAACAGTTTTTCTCCTATCCCACCTCCATGGATGTCTACCCTTTTATTTCAAACTATTTGAAAATGATCATTGTAATATTAGTAGTTTTATTTAGTAGCACCAGCAGCTGGTAGAAGAAGTGATGGGGAAAGGACAAAAACATGTTGCACTTTCCATAATAAATTTGATACATTATCCCTTTAATTGCCTGTAGTTTGGAACATCAATACATTTTATACTTTGCCCGTCTCTAAAATCTGCCTACACGTTTGCACAAGAGCGTATTTCAGCCCATTTGGCAGCTTTTAGACAAATATACCTCCATCTCCTTCTTAGATGTCAGTGTTGGCAGCTAAATGAATAGTTATGTTCCAGAAAGGTGAAAAAACTTGCATGGCTTGTAATTTCTCGAATGATGGATAGTGTAAAAACTTGCTTTACTTATGGGATCCTTTCAGTTGGAGTCAAGAGGCGAGTCCCTTATGTGGAAACCAACAGCAAGTGATTGGCCCAAAATGAGGCGTTTAAATGCGTTGGAAAGACGAATCTCCGAGTTGTCTTCCGTTTGGACTTTGTTGTTGCAGATTGACTCCCCGCGGTGCGTTCACTGACCAGTCAAACGGTGACCCCTGTTAGTCACCTTTCCTAACAAGTCCATCTATCACACATCAGAGGTCTCCAGCCGAGCGCGGCTTTCATTTGGGAGATTTACTGTCGCTTTCATCGCGCTCGGGGAAAGATTATGAACTGCCAAAATGCTTATTATACTCTGGGAAAGCAGTCTGCAGCCATTCCGCAATAACAAGTGCACGTCGAGGGTGTTTTAATCAGGAGAGGATGTGAAATGGCCACGGTCTGAGTAATATTAGTCCAACACAAGGAATGGCACTTAACACGCAAGGTATTCGAAATATTAGGAATATAGTGGCTAGTTTTTGCCAGTAAAGTTGCAAATTAAAAGGGTTTTCACCTTAACAGTTTCCTGTGTTTGGTCCTTGGTCTGCACAAAACGATAAATTCTTCTTTGTTGCGGTTTCTCACGACTCTTTAGTGCTGCTAAAGCGTGCAAAGCTATGGGGCAAATATAGCTCTAAGGGTCAGTCTTCGCCCACAAAGCTGAAGGTCGGCAGTTTGATCCCGACTCTAACCAGTGCTCTTGTTCTTGGGCTGGACATTTCAATCACTTATGTTTGTTTTGTCCTTTTTCTTGAGTCTATTGTCTGTTTTGGTAAGATATAATTCAATTCAATTCAACTTTATTACGGACTCGAGGTCCAAAGAGACAGAGTGACATCATAAACAACACAATAAATAAACAAAATACAAACATTTACACAGTCACCAGTGCCTCCATATTCTCAACTGATAGTGAATGGCACTACAGGTGATATCAACCATTGAACCAATTACTGTATTTACAGACTTATTTAAACGGCATATAAAACGGTACATAAGCGTCCGCAGTGTGGCTTACAGCGTGTTTATTCCAGCAGTGACAAACATCTCACTCGCACTGGTCCATCTCGGCCTCCTGAGAAGCACAGGCAGAGCGTCATTATAGGCCACCTGCAACCTTTGCGATGTTCCTTTTTTATAGTTCAACTAAAGGTGCACTGTTATTATTATTTTCACTTTGTCCATACAAAATCCAAATTTACACGCCAGCGTGTTTGCCTGGACATACAACGTTCTACATTGTCTGTTTATGTCAGCATCATCAGAAAAGTCTTCTGTCAATATATGCCCAAGATATTTTATTTTGTTTGTAACATGAAGCGTTGCATTAGACAAATAAAATCAGGAAAAGGTGTATTTTTATCCTCCTTGGTTCTACAGATCATAACCAAACTTTTCACTGCCTTATATTTAATGTCATGCTCCAGGCCATAGCCTGAACAAATGTTAAGTAACTGTTGCAGCCCAGCAGTGCTCGGACTGAACATAACAAGATCGTCTGCATACGACAAATGATTTAACACAAGGTTACCAGCTGTACATCCAGTATTACAAGCCTTAAGTCTTGTAGACAGTTCATCCAGATACAAGTTAAAGAGAATCGGGGATAGTATAGTATATAAATCTCTAATACAGTTAATACCAAAGAGGTTTTTGAAGAGCAGGCGACGGTGCAGCGCCAATTGTTTTCCTCCACAGTGATATTGAACACGGGGCATAAGACTGAGGCGATAATGGGTACTGTTTACCCAAGGGTCAGAGGTGGCTCCCGTCATAAATGCATTTCCTAAAATCATATCAAACACTTGTTCATTAAAACGGTTGTATCAATTTATAGATAACTTTCTAATTTCTAGTGATGGCAAATATGAATATCGCTTTTACAATTATGATTCATGAATAGAGACCATAAAGACCTTTTAGACAGTGACAGACAGTGGCCACCTGGATTGAACTCGCTGTTCTGATCTGGGGCCGCTGCAGTTGCTCAGGTTCAGCAACACCATGTGTCCAAAGAATGAGATCAGCTGACGACCTGAACATCCTGAATGACCGGGTCATTCCACCAATGAATTTACTCTTCCCTGATGGCACGGGCTTATTCCAAGATGACAAAGCCAGGATTCATCAAGCTCACATTGTGAAAGTGTGGTTCAGGGAGGATGGATTGGACACCACAGAGTCCAGATCTTAACCCCCTTTGAGAATCATTGGGACGTGCTGGAGAAGGCTTTGCGCAGTGGTCACACTCTCCCATCATCAATGCAAGCTCTTTGGACACTGGATCTTTTGACTTTGCAGAAGCTTATTGAAACAAGGCCGCAGCGACTGTAAGCAAAGATAAAGGCGGTTCAACCAAATATTAGCGCGTACGAGACGTCTTTCATTGTACTCCTCCAAACTCCAAACCAGGAGCGGTTACTGCGATATTGTACAAGTGTGATTGTGCGGTCACAACATCACTTTTGTCCTTTTGTCCTTCCACAGTTGTCTGTTCACTTTGAGATCAGCCTCTGCTCCTCAAACAATTGCACTCATCGTCAGCGTTGTCAGTCACTAATAATAAGCCCAATACTCTGAATGGAAATGTAGCATACTTCGCACAAGGTAAACAGTTAATTGCCCTTGACCTTGCCCCCTCCCCCCTCTCGGTCCGGGGCAGGAATGTGGGGGTCGGGGTTTTTTTTTGGGGGGGGAGGGCGTTCGTCAGTTTGAGTCCCGGGACAGTGGAGCTCAGAGTTACAGCTTCTCATTAACCTGGAAACCACCTAGTTACATGGTTCAGGGGCTGGTCTCAGCTCACTTGGAGGTAACAAAGGGTGTCGCGGCGTCCCATCTGAGAATGATCAGACCCCGCTCACCCGCCCCTCCCTCATTAGGCCCCGGCACGAGCCCCCAAACTTCCCCTTCAAGTCCTGATGTATAGTTACGCCGCGCCCCATCCGCTTAAACGGACGCTTCCCATGGGACCAAGCCCGATCTGACAGCAGCCAATCCGAGCACTCAAAACCTGTGACGTAATGCCGCAGTCCCGCCCACATGCCTCGATATCGTAGAGAAGAAAAATACATGGCCAGCTTTACCGTCCGTTCCCTATTGTTTGGTGATTTTAGGTTCACGTTGAGGGAGCTCTTCTAACCTCCTTTGTTTGTTGCAGTGTGTTTTTTGTGTTGTTTACCCTGTCCAGCCCCGGGAGTAGGTGTTGAGTGACGTGCCGGGGTTTGGGGTCCTGATTGGAAAAACCTGTCCTGGAGCCCTGGCCCCGTCGTCGTGGTAACGGGTCCCAGCGTGGAGCGGGACGTCCCGCGTCGAAGCAGGAAAGTGAGCTGTGATTAGGGCTTTGACGGATGACAGCAGCAGCAGCGGGAGCACGCTTTATCGCTGCGTCGTGTTTACTCAAGGGGCCAGTTAGAGAGGATTATTGCCCATCGAGAAGGTGCACATGAGCAACTTTATTGGAGCTTTAGTTTTAAGAATATTCTCACTCTGCTGCATATTACTAACATGGAAATAGCATACCAGGGGATACAGTTTTTTACTTTTTGCCAAATGATTGCTATCGCAGCATTACCGAGGGCTTATGTTCATCAGAGATTTACTCATTGTCTGATATCACAACCTAACTATGATCTCTTAGAAGTTTTAGTCATGACTTTCCTAATTATAGATCCATCTTTGTTTTGGCCCTGATTTACTTTTTTTTAGTTTATTTGATTACAAAATATATAATAATTAATATCTAGTTATCACAAGACTATTATAGAGTATCAAAGTCTTTTCCCTCAGTCTCTCTGTCCCTTCCCCTCCATCGCTGGTCGTCCCGCTGTTGGGTGAACCCCGGTGACTCCTGGAGGAATCCCTCACTGCGCCGTCAAACAGCAGGGCTCAAAGCAGCAGCGGGCCATGATCATGTCCCTCTAAAGAGGCAGGAGAAGCCTGTGTGCTTGTAAAGATGTAGCAGGTCAGCAAAATACTAGCCTTATGTGACTGGTTTTAGACAGGCCTCAGTTCTATAAGCTGCTCAATTGTTTAGGCTTGGGGATGGACCAAAAGCATATTGATTGTGGCCAGCTTTCATGCTTTAAGTTTAGTTGAGTTTACGCTCAAAGGCAGAGGCAGCATGTAGAGGGTCCTAAACTGATTTTAGGAATACGATGACACTTAAAGATCTAAACACTGGTTAAAGTTCTCCAAACATACTGAAATATTGTTAATTCCTTGAAAATACACTAATAAACAACGCGGCAATTGCAAATACATTTCCTTGATGAACAAGTTGGGATCTAATCGCCCCTGACACGGCTTCTTATCTTTGTTATTGTCCAGTGGCTTAAATTTCCGTTGTATCTTTAGGCACATCCTGTTAGTATCTGGAGCACTTACAAGTTCTATATTTAAACATGTACTTTGTGTTTTATCTTTGTATAATGTGTTTTAATGTTGACTAGTTCTCAGAATTGCAAGACAAATTTACCTACGGGTACGAATAAAGAAACCTAACCTAACCTAACCTAAACACAGGTATGCTGCAACACATAACACAAACACACAATTTTTTTCAAAACTAAACATTGAATGGATTTCTTCTTGATCCAATTAACAGCAAATCCAAATGTGTTACCTTTCCACAAACGACTCAAGCTGGCGTGGTCCCATTGATGTCAGTGCAAATATTATTGGCACTGAAATATCAATCTTGCTTTTGCCAGGTAAATCAGAGTCACCTTTGGTAAAAAAATAAAAACAAGTTCTTTCATGATTTGGCAGGGATTGGCAGGGATTAGTTCAACCCAAGTGCCTGTCACATTACAATATGTTTAATCAGTCGAACTTTCTTTCCCAGGGACACAACAACAGCATTGGTGAGGTTTGAAAGGCCTTAATACATTTGACCTTTATTTAACCAGGATAGGCCTCACTGAGATTAAGAATCTCTTATTCCTGGCCCCAGAGGGAAACCTATTGTACATGTTTTTAAGGAAACCTACACAGACACGAGGAGAACATGCAAACTCCACACAGAAAGGCCCCGTACAGGTGGGAATCGAACCCGGGACCTTCTAGCTGTGAGGCACGAGCGCTAACTGCTGTACTACCATGTCGCATATACTTCTAGAATCATGTGAAAATGTATCACTAGAATCATGTGGTGAAAAAAAGTAAATGGTAAAAAAAATGTTGGTCATTACATTACTTTATTTTTCACAGATTCAAAATTAGAACCAACTAATCTTCAATTTACCTCATAATGCCTCTGGCAACATTTGCATTATCAAAAGCCCCGGGAATTCACCGGGTATAGGGATTTCTTAGGACACGCTTTCAATAATCGACTTACTTCCCTTCCCGCATTATCAGTAGCTGCCCTGAGTTCCTCGTACTGCCATAATGTAATGGTTCCTGAAATTTGGCAACAGTTCTGGCAGTTTAACCCACAACAGAGCAACATGAGACGCGTCGACAAGACACTGACAGACGTCTGACTGTTTTCACTGTAACTCCACTTGGATCCGAGTCAAAAATGTGATGAGCTCAACCGTGACTCAATATGAAATACCTGAGGACTAACAGGCTGCAGGGCCGGCACTCGGGGCCTGTGCGCCGCATGGGAGCTGCTGTGGCTTCATTAGGTGGGTTTTATGTGTTGAGAGATGTTGTATTATGAAAAATGCTGCGTGTGGATTCATTATAGTAATATCTCGTCAAATATTGTTACTTTTCTGTTACTTAAACGTAATAAAAAGGACTAGAATCAAATCTATTTTGTGAAATCTTTGAGGGCCTGAAAATTAGATCCCACAAATAGAGTCAAATTTCCACAATTTGAGCCTAATGAATCTTCACTTTGTCATCCTGGTATATGGCAATGCCATCAGGGAAGAAGAAATCCATGGATTGAATAACCTGGTCATTCAGGATGTTCAGGTCGTCTGCTGATTCTTTAGGCACATAGTGTTTCTGAACCTAGACGTGACCACTGCAGCAACCGCACATTATAACAGGTGGCAACAGGCAGTGTAATTTTCCCAGTTCAAATATCCATATCTTTATTTGTTTTATGTTTAACATTAAATTACCATATTGAGGAAATAGAGGCTACACACGCCGTAGGCATTAGAGGCACTTGAATTTTGCCAGTTGGGCTAATTTGTTTAAGTTACTAACCAGGATTTCCTTGTTTTCTATGAATGATGCTTCATGATACAATTTATCAATAAGTAACTGTAATGTGAGACCTCCATCATGCGCTGGTGGTCTCGGCAGCCCCATGATGCATGTTGTTAATCCGCTAAACATGCATTTCATTTCGCTGTTAATTGTCCACTATGTAATAAAGGAAAAATGCCAGGGGAATAATGTGCTCGCATCTCTCCCATTAACTTTAATGTTGGGACAGATGTTGGATGGAGATGAGGCTGCAGTCTCTGAGCCGGTGACGTCATTGGAGAGATATAAAGCGCAGATGTAGAAGGACACGACTTAACCATTATCATTCCCATGCTCTAGTCACACATGTGTCACGTTCATGTGTGTCTCAGAGACGTTATATTGCACTGTTTTCATTTAGGTTCATTTTAACCGGCCTAATTGTGTATAGATGCGTGAGCTAATGTGTAAAATCAACATAACCGAAGCAAGCCTTTAAGTAGAGATGCACCTATGCAGCATTTATGCTTCCGATACCGAGACTGGGGGTCTGAGTATCTACCGATATCTGATATTAACCGAGACTTTTGTTTGTTTGTTTGTTTGTTTGTATACTTTATTGTCCCCGTAGGGAAATTTGTCCTCTACATTTGACCCAACTTTCTTAAAAGTTGTTGCTGTCTGTGGAAAAGTTGGTCCTCTTTTCTCCCGTGTGAGATCAATAAAGTCTCATTTTTTCTGGCAAACAAAGTGTTATCAATTATAGGGTATCTATTAATAAACTGTAATGGAAAAAAAAAAACATTAAACAAGAATGACTTTTCTGCACTAAATATATGACCGGCTATTTAGGTCATATTAATATGAACAACTCACCGAAATTGATCTGATCATTACAACTTGTGCATATTTTTTAACAGAATTTCATAAACTAAACACTAACTACTAAACTAAACACTAAACACCCTAACGCTAATATTTTATTAGGCTACTTTATGATGATCTAATCATAGCTTCTGTCCCAGTCTTGATTAGTTGACGTTAGCATGAGCATGTTAGAATTAGCATGTTGCCGATAGCTTTAGCATACTGTTGCTAGCCGCAGCATTTTTCACAGCGATCAAAAATACGTTTGTGGAGGTTAAAACTAATTCTTCTTGAATTCTCTTAGTTCTAAAATGAGATGCAGCACATTCACTTAGATTTGGGGAAAGTTGTGTTTTTAAATCAGTATCGGATGTTTGTAGCCAACACCCGATATCGTATTTTTCTGGCATCGGCTCCAATATCCGATACCAGTACCTTTTAAGATTTGCAAATTCCGACCACTCATATTGAGATCTGAATTGCTGTATCTTCCAGCCCTGTGCAACATGTTAGTTATGTCAGTTATGTGGAAAAAGTCAAGGATTTCTGTTTTTGAGTGCTTCTTATGACCAGTCGGGGTTGACTTGGAGATCTAGACCAGTGGTTCACAACTTGGAATTGCAGGAGGGGAGCCAGAGCTTTGCCTAAGAGATATTAACCGAGCAAACTGATGGTATAAAATCATCACACAGCATATGACTTAGAAAGGACAACATTTGCAGAAAATTGTCACGCTTCAAAGAGACCCTTCAACCTGCTAAAGTTGCCCCCCCCCCGATCTCGCATTTTTGTCATCTAATAAATTTCCATCATTCATTTTCAATTCAAGAATCAATAAAAGAGGGAATGAAAGAATATGGTCCAGATCTAGTTAAGTGCTGGTTTATAGCCCTGAATAATGAGACTAAACTTTATGTAGCACTTGATTGATTAATTAATAGGTTATAAAGGAGACTGCTGTGGACAGAACAGGGAGCTGCGTATTCTGTCAGAGAAAGTCATTTATGTCTCCTCTGCCTTACATTCAGGACGTAAAGCTTTCAGCAAATTGTTCTAAACCTCTCCAGTCGTCGCTCGCGATTACCTGACCTTAATTCCTTCGGTTCGTGGCGTTCTTTTATGAAGCCCTTTAAGACTATTTGTGCCGTGTGTTTTTATGTTTTTTTTTGCGTTTGCCGAAATTAAAATTATGGCGAACATTAGCGCTGTAATTTAAGTTAACGCCGTTTGGCAGAGGTTAAGAGACCCCGGTCTAAACACTGAGAGATCCTGTCAGGTTCACTCCCACTTTCTGGAAACGCACTCATGTTTTCCACTGCTTTACGGCGCAGACTTTTTAGTGGCTCTTTCTAAATATGCTGCTGACTGTTTTAAACAATATATCACATGAAGCGTCTTGTAAATGTTGCGATGATGTACATGTGACTTCCTGGTTCGCTGACGTATGGGTTTCCAAAAGTAACACAAGGTCGTCATAGAGGTTTTAAACATGTTTTTTCAAAAGCATGACGCACAGCAGGTTGGCCCCAACTAAATAAATGGTTACAATGAAATACAGGCGCTAGAGCTGGTGAAGACTTTGATTGCGGCTCCTCCTGCTGGCAGCAGTGGGAATAACTTGTGTGGTTTACAGCTTCAGCACGGTGTGGAACATACTTGGAGCGTAGAACAGCTCAGAACAGATATAATGTTGGATAAAGGGCTTTAGAGGACAGTTATGGCTTTTAACAATGACACAATTGTATACAGGAAGTGCAGAACGAAGTGCTGACACTGTAGAAGAAGAAACGGCTAAATTACACAGGATTATCCCAAGGATGACTCAAAACTACATTAATGTAATAGAATACTACTCCAGGTATGTCTTCGATGTGAGAACAACGTCAGAACATGGTTTAAAACTAAAAAAAAAAAAAGTCAATTTTGATTGATTTGTCTCCTTTAAAGTGATAGTTTGTAAGTTTGCAAAGTGAGGAGCGATAGAGTGAAATTTGAAAGTAAACTCGAGGAGAGCAAGAGGAGAATTTTCTAAAGTAAATGATCAAGCTCCTTCCCCCTGCTCTCCTGATTGGACCTGACAGGTCATTTCACAGGAAAGCTTGTATCATTGGTCAACGTTGCATCCCGTGGTTTCTGATTAGTTGCTGAAATCAGCAAAGGGAGGGACTTTCGAATGAATATTATTATTTAAAGGAACAGGCCACCGTTTTTACATACTGAGATATGTTCTTACCTGAGCTTCCACGAGTTGATACGTACCTGTCTGGTCTTTGTGCGCTCAGTCACACAAAATGACCAGAAGATGTTGTTAGCATTTGGCCTCTCCCAGCATATTCCTATGGCTCCAAACGGGGTTGAAGTTAGAAGCGACCAAGCTCTTCCACGGGCACAAAGACCAGACAGGTACCTATCAACTTGTCTGAACTCAGGTAAGAACATATCACAGTATGGAAGAACTGTGTGACCTCAATCACGCAAAAAGACCAAAGATGTTGTTAGCATTTCGCCTCTCCCAGTATATTCCTATGGCTCCAAACGGGGGTGAAGTTAGAAGCGACCAAGCTCTTCCAACGGGCACGCACAGACCAGACAGGTACGTATCAACTCATCTAAGCTCAGGTAAGAACATATCTCAGTATGGAAAATGGTGGCCTATTCCTTATTACTTATATTACCTCAAATTTCAGATCCAGGCAGGACAATTTGTAAAACATTTAAACTTACAGACTATCACTTTAATGCCAGCTCGATCTCACACTGAAATGTAAGTTATTGACTTATTAATCATGTAGAATTATTAAGCTTGCAGTGAAAACTACCTCAGGCCAACAAAATAGATCTGAGGGCTGCATTTGGGCACCGCTGTCCTACAGTATCTGGGATATTATTTTACTCAGAACAATCATAAGGCTAATTTTCTCACAATTTACTAAATCATGGTTCTGCCTGTTGAACAATTCAAAAGCGCAAAACCCCAGGCGTTGTACCTTTTGCCAGATCTTGTGACTAACGCCAGTTTGAGTTTGGCATCCCAGCTTACCTTTGTGTGTAGGGCCATTTCATAACACAGAGTCTGTACCTGCCACACTCCCTACCTTTAAAGCATAACCCATGTTTAGAGCACAGTGCCTTTCTCACAGAATGTAAGAAGGATCAGTTTTAATGTTGTGTAATTATTCTGATACCTTTTTAGGAAACGCTTATTTCGGACTTACAAACCTGATCATTTGGCTACGTTCTTTATAGGGTAGAAGAAACCTACTCTGCTCTGTCACTGAGTGTCCGCTGGAAGGTTATACTGTTGTTTGCTGTACCCTTTTCTATATATTGACTTGAGCGTTCAGTTTATAAGTCAGAATGCACTGTCAGGACTGTTACATCATTTACCATTTACACTCTTCCTGGTGCTCCAATAAACCCTCGAGTTTAATCTTACGTCACTGCTGTCTTCTTAAATCCTAAAACTGAACAAGGTGTACCGCTCCATTCCAAGCCTGTATAATCTTCACCCTCCACAAACTTTTCTCTCCAAAACCTTTCACTTTTACAGGCTTCCTTCTTCCATCGCGGCACATTTTTTCCCTTAAAACCACAATGCAGTTCATCAAAGCTCCGTATTATTGCGCTGGGCGGAGGTCATCTGGGATTAACCTCAAATGCTTTTATTGCGCCGCAGTTTTATTTTATTATTAGCTTCGACTTTATCCAAATATAAAAAAGTTTACTGTTGCAGCGTGTATGCGATAGGGCGGGCGAAGTCGAGATGCGATTGGTCGTTAGCGCTGAGCCATCTTGGATCATTTAGGTCAAAAGGCGCCCGTAACCTCTTGTACCGATTCAAAGGACTTTTACCATCTTTATGATCCCGCTCATTAAAATTAACTGTGAGGCTGTAAAAGGAGATTTTTTCCCCCATGTTTCCCTCTGGATTGTCTAATACACTTTAGATCTATCAGGAATTCAAGTCATTACCATTGTATCAGTTTCTGTGTTATATAAATATGATAGCTTTTATTGGATTACAGATTTGGGTTTGTGGAGTAATCCAACTTGTGTTTGTCAGTCATGTTGCTGTAGATAAGTTTGAAAAGTCTAGGGCGAAAATGATCAATCAAAACAACATGTGTCGACTTGCCAAATAGGGAGCCATGTGCCCCCTCACCCTTAAGCTGAGGAAGTCATAGAAATCAAAAGCAAACAGTTAGCAAGTCGCCTACTCCAGGAAACTTTTCAGAATTCTGCTCACTTCAATGTATTTTCCTGTAGCCATTAGGATTAGCCATCAGTTGTAGCTAATTATGGCAGTTTCAGATGTTTTGGGCTGTCAACGGGTTAGTGAAGCCTGGTTAATGATCATTAATGAACGTACAGAGCTTTAGAGATTTTACTTTAGACACGAATTAGCATGTAAACTCAGCCTCATGAGCTAAATGCTAAATCAGTTTGGTTGTGTTTTTGGCCTTTTCTGGGGTCGAGTACGCATCCAGTGGCCACTAGACCTATTCTAGACCGATGTTTCCCAACTGGTCTGGCATCAGGACCCACCTCTTCAAGGACAAGTAGTGACCCAAAAAGTGATTGAAGATACCATATTTTCCTTCAAATTATTGGTAAATAAGCATTAAAGAAGCCTATGAAGAATAAATCCTTATCAAAAAACTATCACACTTGGATTGAATCTTCGTACTTTTACTGGATTTATTGAAAGGAATGTTCTCTTGGAAAGGCTAACAACCCACTGGGTTGTTAGATCCCGACGCACCAGTTGAGAACCTCTGTTAAAGACCACAAACATTATGTCAGTGTTTCCCAACCTTTTTGAGCCAAGGCACCCTTTTTACAAGAGAAAACCCCACCACACAAACATGTCACAAAAAGTATTTTTATTGAAATATGAGGAGCATTCAGCGGGATGAAAATGTATGTCATAAAATGTGGTCTGATCTTCATCAAAATCATAAGAATGAATAAACAGTGTCTGCTTAAACTAATACCACCCAAACATTCACATTTTATCATATTTTCATTGGCCGTAACATGTAAACATTCACAGGACAGGGAGGAAAAAGTAAGTGAACCCAGGAATCTCGCTGAACTGCAGCAAGAGGAATGGTCCAAGATGAATTCCTGATCGTTGTGTCTAATCTACAACTACAGGAAAGCAGTTATTGCTACAAAAGAAGGGTCAGCCAGCTATTTAATACAAGGGTTCACTTATTTATTCCGTGCATGTTGTGAATGTCTTAGGTCTTTCTGCCAAATATCTTCATAAACTTGTGAATTATTTTTTCTATTGATGATAGCACGTTGTCCAGGCCCTGAGGCAACAAAACAGCCTCACACCAGGATTTTCCCTGCTCTATACTTTAACATTAGCATAGGGTTTTGATGTTGATGTGCTGTTCCATTTGTCCTCCACACATGATGTTGTGTGTTCTCCTAAACTGTTCAACTTTGGGTCCAACAGTCCACAGCATATTGATCCAGTAGTGCAGTGGAGCATCCAAGAGCTCTTTCGCAAACCAACGTTGAACAGTCACAACATGCACGGAATAAATAAGTGAACCCTTGTATTAAATATCTGGCTGACCCTTGTTTTGTAGCAATAACCGCTTTCCTGTAGTTGCAGATTAGACGCTCAAACGATCAGGAATTCATCTTGACCATTCCCTTTACAAAACTGCTGCAGTTCGAGATTCCTGGGTTCACTTACTTTTTCCTCCCTGTCCTGTGAATGTTTACATGTTACGGCCAATAAAAATATGATAAAATGTAATTGTTTGGGTGGCATTAGTTTAAGCAGACACTGTTTATTCATTCTTATGATTTTGCTAAAGATCAGACCACATTTTATGACCAATTTAGGCAGAAATGCGAGAAATTCCAATACACATACATTTTCATCCCACTGTACTGTATATTCAAAATGTTTACTTAGTGTAAAATCTGGGCCTTGTTGAACACAATGTTGGAATTCTTGCAGGAATGGAAGACAGACATTGTTCTACCTGTGACTACACGCTGATCAGGTGAAATGTCCACTGTACCCCTGATGAATTCTTGTGACACCCTGGTTGAGAATCACTGCATTATGTGATGACCCGGACATGCCATACTTTGCCAACAATCGACTCAATCTCCACAAAAGACCATACCTGAACATAGAAAGTGAAAAATAGAGTCTGGACACATTCCTGATGCCAACTTTTTCCACACTGTTTAGTGGAGGAACAACTTAAAGATCAACTTAACTTCTCAGTCTTAAAGTTTCCTTGGTTATTGTCTGTACTGGACTTTGGTTTCAGTGTTAAAGACGTTTCACCTCTCCCCTAAAGAGGCTTCGTCAGCACCAATAAGGTTTAGTTGTCTTGGATTGTGTTTCACTGTGGTTTACTTCACTTTATTTGTTTAATTGGAGATGACAGTGCACATCATTGATCCTTAAGTACCGTTAACATGTTTGATTTAGCCATGAGCTACTTTATATTCTCCTAAATGTGCTCCTTTGCGCTCTTACCAATCAATTGTTGCCTGAAATAGCAACGACTCGCGTGCTAAAGAGGCCGAGTAAACTATACAACCGTAGCCTGGTTTTAAGACAGTTTCCAATCTATAAAGGTGTTAGCTTAACCTCATTAGCATGTCCGTAGCATGTATAATGACTGTAATTGGATACAAACAGGGCCTGAAATCTCCCGATACGGCGCCGTAAAACAGCGCAACATCATCAGAACTGCGCTCCTGTGACTTACGGCTTCTTTAATGGGGCTGCCTTTAAACCCACGGTCTGCTAAAACGCCTTTTGATCAACGCCGAACCCGCCTTTAACCACGCCATTAACCAGGCTCACCTCAACATGCCGTTTTTGACGGAGGTGACGGGACATCGCGCTGGTCCCCCATTACCAGCAGAGTCTAGCCTTAACACCGTTCCATAAAGAAGCTGTACTTTTTTGGAGCCTTAATTTGGCTTTTTGACATGTATTTTACAGCGGTAAAGGTGGAGAGAGGTTGTCCCGTCAGAAGAGGACCATAGCTGCCCCTGTCCTAACCTTCACCTGTGCGACTCTGGGTGACTGGCAGAATGTGGTTAATAGCCCTTTGAAGCGACTTAACTGGATTGCAGACGATGTTTTTTATACTTTTGCAGGCTAAGAGCAGAGGTTGACTTAAATTTAAACTGTTTACAAAGTCATCTATTCGAAAGTCACTGTGAAAAACTAACTTACGTCGCGTGGAAGTATAGCTCTTGACTTGCCTCGGTTTAGTCCCAGTTTTGTCATATTTTATAGAAGTCTGTGCCTGGCTCTGCTGAAGATTTAAGGGGTTCTCAACTTGTAAACAAACTCACGTAGACTTTAATCAAAGACACATGGATGGTCGCGGCCGCTGGGGACTCCCTAGCTCCTCCCGGACCTGAAGCTGGGCAGCGTGAGGGGCAGACTCAAAGAGGAAGCAGACAGGTTGAGGATAGCTTTTTTTTCCTATAGGATATAGGATTTAGGATTTTGATTAAGTTCCACAAGATCCCTCTGGAAAAGCTGGATGAAGTGTATGTGGATCGGGAAGTCTGAGCGAGTTGACCCTAGACAAAGTAGGTACAAATGGGTGGATGATTACTGATAACTGCACTCATAGACACAAGTGAAAATCTTCTAAGACATGCACATGATGGGTGCACGGGGAAATTCTTGCCCACCCAATCCAACCGTCATTCCTTTATACGCATCTATTTCTTTTAGTGTGTTGATTATTCGGTCTTACTTGGTGTGTAAAAAGAGCTAGAGACGTAAATGGGCTGCATTGATTATACTCCACTACATATTTCAAGTTTGCTCTCACCAAAGCCTGTCAAATAAGTGCTCATTTTGCATGGGTGTCTATGGCCTGAGTCGCTAATCAGTCTTCCTAAGTTTTCTGATGCAAAACATGTTCAAACGCCAAGGAACTATGCGCTATACATCTTCAGTGAAGGTACTTGAGTCATCCTCTGTACTCAGTAGTTGAAGTCTCGAACGTTTCGCCTCTCATCCAAAAGGCTTCGTCAGTGGACTAAAGTTCCGCTCAGCCCGCAGCTTAGATATAGACCACGAAGAGGAGTTGGGGTTGGCCCGGCTCCTCCCCTTTAATCACAGCTACTCTCACCTGTGGGTAAACACCTTTGAAGTAGAGCGTCTCTAACAACCTGCTCACCCCGGTATCGGTCAGTCCTGTCCTATTCATAGCTGATCACTGCTAATTACCTGCCTATTGTTCTTTTGTTAGCTGAGGTGCCGTCTCATTGGACTGGCAGTGCCCTGTCGGCTGTCCCGAAGGAGATTGGAGTAAAGTGAAGAAAAATCTGAGCCCACTATTCCGATTCATGGAGGGATTTTATTTCTTGACAAAAATAGCTTATTTTACTCCTCACTCAAACCAACGTTCTTCTTTAGCTAAAATTTTGACCTCCCCGTCCTCAAAGGAGTGGTTGGAGGCTTTGAGGTGGAGTGCACAGCCGACTGGGGGCCGCTTGTGCTTTCTCTTCGGTGTTGATAAAGTCTCTTCTGTAAGACTTGTTTCGTTTCTCCAATATAATGTTCTTTGCATTCTTCTTCTTTGCATCGAATAGAATAAACCACATTGCTTTGTTTGTGGCTCGGAGTTTTGTCTTTGGGATGAACTAATTTTTGTCTCAGTGTGTTCACAGGTTTGTGATACAGTGGAATCCTGTGTATCCTGGGATCTTCACTGTAGACTCGGCCCTTGTGTGACGTGTAGCTCGCGCAGCTCCAATGCTAACAGTCCGACCCTCATTAAGTACGAGTTTTCTAAAATGTATCCTACGATAACCAGCCCGGTGCCTCTGATTGTGTCTAACCCAGCGTAATCATCTAGCTGTAGACAGTTCCAAAAATTAGGCACTGGGCACTGGGCATTAAAGTTGTTTTTAACGTGTCTAAAGTGCAATGGATTCCAATGGGGGACTAGCGGCTATATGGCGGTACTACAGCAATGGCGGCCTCCAGTATCGTCGTCGCAAAGCAGAGCAGCCAGCGGCCATTGGTCTGGCGTGGATATCTCTACTTTGTCACACCCTTTGTAGTTGTTGAGCACATCCATGAGAGATAAAATGATGCGTAGGAAGAAGATACGAGTTGGTAACGGTGAGTTTGTGTGTGCGATGTGTGGACCTGGTCTGGGGGGCAGGGTGAGGTGAGGGGCAGGTGAGATATGAGGTAACGTTTTGGGCTCGGTGTAGGGGCAGAGCAAGGCAGTGGTCGTGTGCTCCCTGACTCCACGTGTGACCCCGGGGTCGCCTCATTTCCTCATGGCCCGAGTGTACCCTGTCATAAAAGCTTCTCCAAACGGGACGGCCCAGGGAGAGCACAGATACAGGGGGAGCAGTGGAGAAGAGGCAGCCTCTGGACAGGAAGCAGTTTGGGAAAGATGGGCAGGGGATGATTTGGCATTTAGAATCTGCAGAGTTTACATTTTTTGGGAGCTGGGGAAGATCAAACGATTACTCAAAGATGCGCCAGTGCCTCGAAACAAAACTGCCTGTTTATTAGAACAACATTGTAACATGGTAAAAACCTTTAAAAAGTCGATTTTGCATCCCCCTTTTTAAAAGCCTGCAGTGTCCTAAATCTTCCCTGACGCAGCGCCAGTACCCCCGCGTCCCGCGCCCCGTGCCCGCTCCGGCCCGCAGCTCTGCTCTTTAATACGGTGTCAGACATGTCTTTACTGCCCCCGCTTTAACTGCGCCTTGGACCCGAGTTACAGGCTCACGGGGAGTTTGGGACGAGGCTTCGAGGGACAGCCTTCCCAGACGTTAATGTGCTGCTGATATGAAAGGGCCGCAGCACCCAGGGACTGTTTATGGCCCCATCAAGCTCCCGTACACAGGAGTTACTGCCGACCCCGCGACCTGCCACATGACACCGTCCCCTCCTCTGCGGCTCCGCTTACTCCGTTTGAACTTTGGGCCTGTGCTCACACTCGGCAACTGTTGATTTGAAACTGAACACAGGCTGATTCTTTTGAGAAGATTCACATAGTCTATTATCTTTAAATGTCAGTGTCTTGTATTGACTTTGATACAGTCAATTCAGTTTGAGGTTAAATAATCCAAATGTCCATCGAGCTTGGAGAGTTTGCCAAAAGAAATCATTGTCACGAATTTTAAAAGCGATACAATAAATATCCCTTTATATCTGTACCTTCTTCCATCCCTGTTATATTCCAGTCTATTCAAATGGTCACAGCTCTTTTCTGATTTTCTACCTCCACTGGGCCAACCTGGGAATAAACCTAATCAAGAATGTTGCTTACGATTGTAATTTGATTTAAGGAGGCGTCATAGAGGGCCACGAGGACGGAAAGTAAAGGCAACAAAAAATCTCTGTAGATTTTTGTCACATTAACTACTTTTAATTCAGTTTTAGTGCTCTTAGCCAGCAAATATTATAGTCACCGGAATATTTTAGTCGCCAAAATCAACACAGTTCAGAGCTGGACCTGTGTCACTTCAGACGTGGTCCTGGTTAAGTCCAGACTCTGCCAGGATTTTGCTTTGAGTGATTCTTATTATTATTGACTCAGTTTAGCGCCTCATTCTGAGTCCAGAGGGAGGTCAGTGTTGAGAGTGAACAGGGTGCCCCTATGAATCAGGAGGCGGCATCAAATGAGGAAGTTTCATGAGAGAAAACCCGTAATACAGTCGAGCCGGAGCCTGTTTTGTATCTGATTCGTATCTAATTGCAAAAGTGTTGCCATCAGAAGCTTTAAAGAGGGGGTATTATGCTTTTTCAATCACATAGCACCAGTCTATAGCATACTACAATGATGACGTAACCTTCTGTTGGTCTGTATATGCAGTAAATTAAAATAACTGCCTTGAATAAAATTGCTCTCTCAAATGGCTGTACTGAACGTCTTGAAATAGGCCTCTGTCTCTTTAAGAAGCTTTCCGACACGCCCCCTTCAGCACACTGCTGTGGCATCTAAACAACACTACTGTGCGGGGAGGGGCTCTGCTGAGCTGAGGAGCAGTGGTTGGTGGCTTGGCTGGTGACAAAAGGTCAGAGGCGTCTCCAGGAGGTGGGGCGTTCCTAGGAGGACTGAGGCATAGCTACACCTAAAATGGCTGCCGTCTAAGTTTTACTGATTACTCAAAATATGTGAATGAGCCAAGGCAACACTCCAGGCATGTGTTTAATGAGGGAATGACATAATAACATGATATAAGCTTGAAAAAGTCGATTTTACATAATACCCCCCTTTAAGATACGAATCAGTTCAGTGTGCATATTGGATAAATCGGTGGCATTGACATTTAAGAGAGAACTGCAACATGAACTGCTAAACAGAACTAGAATGTATTTATTACAAAACAGAAAAAAAGAGTATCCGAGGCACTCTGGCTTTAGTTATAAGTCCTTTATTTCAGTGCACTCATTTTTCCTGACATGTTTTTTAAAGGATCTGTATCATGCTATTTTAGCCATTCCAAAGTAAAGTATAGGCATATATATGATATATTGTACCTCTATCACTATGGAGTACTCATTTTTGAGAGAAATATAAGTATTTTTGGGGGGTATTTTCCCTACCCGGAAGACAAGACGCTTCGATTCAGTTAACTCCGCCCCTCTCTCCGTCATTCCACATTTACAGTATTATAAATATAAATATTGCTGCAAAAGTGAAGTTACTTCACATAATGCAGTTATAAGGAGTTGACATGTGCAACACAGTTTCATAAATGGCTAACACACACGCTAACACGCGTTTTGATTGACTCACCGCTCAGCATGGCCTCCCCATCGTCGGGTGTTTACGTTATGGCCCTCGTGTTGGTTATAAAAGTTAATCCACTTGATTCTGGCCAAGGTTCACCAAGCATCCATCAGGTTGGTTGATATAGTAGCTAGCTTAATCCCGGAAAGAAATTCCAACTTCTGGCGAGTGCACTCTTCTTTAGGAAGGTTGAATAGTCCTGTTCCTCTCGTAGCCAAACGCGCATCCGTGGCATAATCGGTAAGAAAAAAGAACAGGCGTGTCCAGAGTAGGTTAGAAAGAGCTCAGTCTTCAAAAACAACACTTATGCTCGGATCCATGGCTCCTCCAGCCGTGGGTGCGCTTGATTAGCGTCGCGGGACAGCACAGACGCGTAGAAGAGTTGCTGTTTTTTTTTTTTTTTTTTTTAAAAAAAAAAAAAAAAAAAAAGCTGTTTTATAATAAACATCAGGCCGTAAGGCATTACATTACAGACGTAGAGCACTTCCGTTCCGCTGTGACGACACAACTGAACAGCTCAGTCGTTTACCAGGAGAGGGCGGAGCAGCTGCTCAGAGAGCAGGATTCAGGAGGATTACTTAGAACTGCGTGAATGAAGCCAAAACCGCTCTGGGGGTGTTTTTGATAAGGAAATAGCATAACAACATGGCTAAAAACTCAAAAAGTCGATTTTGCATGATATAGGACCTTTAAATGTTTATTCAATACAAATTTGTGGCGTCCTATAGGATTATGGCAGATTGTGGACAGCATCCCAGTTGGGACGCAGTTGTCTACATTAGAGGGTCAGCAGGTTTTATACGTCCTTGTGGAGACAGATTTTGTTTTGTAATCGCACATTGCAGCTAGTAAAATTCTGATTCGATTGTGCCATCTGACTGGGTATTTGCAGAGAGTTACTGTACATAAAGGAAGCACTCGCATTCATTCACCGGTGCCCATTGTAAGGCAGGCCGTTGCAAGTTGTTTTCGGTGGAAGCCTTAATCTGCACTTCCTGCTCTTTAATCTGTTCAATAAGTTTCTCTTGCTTCTGCTTTTGTGTCTGCAGGTTTCAATCCAGAGAGGAACCAGCGACCCGACGAGCTACAAGAGCCTCGGCGACTGCTTCCGGACCATCTTCAGAAACGAAGGGTGAGTTCTTCTTCTTCTCTTGACAGCGCTGTGACGTCACCTGAAACCCGGCGTTTGCCTCCAGTTTTGGCTCCGATTGTAAACTCTTTAGCCCAGACCGACTCCTCTCCTGTGCTCTCCTCTCTCTCTGCTTCTTCCTCTCTCCGCCCATAACTCCGCCCCTGCTCCTTAACCCCGCCCCCTGACAGCTCGGTGAGACAGTGCAGGCGCGCGGGGGGAAAGTGCCGTGTTTACTGCGCGTCGACAGCTTTACGGCGGATATAAAGTGAATCAGCTGGAGGTGTTAGTCAGCCGCGGCCCAGACGGAGGAGCGGAAATCGGGCTACTGTCATCCTAAAGGCCCCCCCCCCTCCCTCGCTCTCATCCTTCTCCGGGATGCAGCTCTGTTCAAGGCTGTCAGTCACGTGACTTTTGTTACACTGTGTGGACATTATTTTGGAGGATTGCGGTCATTCCAAATCCTTCCAAAGTTAGAACAGAGGAGTTTAATTGTATATTTCAAGAAGGGTTCTACTTTATGTACTTATAATCTGGTCTCAATGTCTTCTCCTCCTTTTAAACATGTTTGTTTTTTCAGGTAACTTTCTTCATTATATTTCTATAAAAACTCATTACAGCTTTAAGTAGTCTTTTCACATCACTTTTTTCTGTCTTGTAACTACAAGGTTTTTGTTTGTTTGTTGTTTTTTATGAATTGTATTCCCCGAAAGTGAAGTAATGGAGAAATAATAACTACTTTATTCAAAGATATACAATATTCAACATTCTCTGTGAAATGTATTTGTTTCTAATGTAGAAAAGAAATTATCAATCAGTTTCTATCAATTTTTTCAGATTTAGTGGCCTCAATAATAAGCCATTTTGTTCATTTTTACACATAAAATGCATAATATTACATATAAGGCAACTTATAATACATTTTTCCTTACACCCCCACCCATCCATCTTCTTCCACTTGTCCGTTGCCGGGTCGTGGGGCAGTTGTTGGATCTGCCCAAATCACACTGCACCAGCCCCCTATGGCTCTCCTGCAGTTGGTGGGTCACAGAAGGACGGTCTCATGGTTCTAACCGGGCCTGTTGGTCTCCATAAGGGGCTTCTGAACCGCTCTTTGTCTGACCCGTCACCTAGGACCTGTTTGCCCTGGGAGACCCTACCAGGGGCACAAAGCTCCCGACAACAGAGCTCCCAGCATCATTCAGGTGCTCAAACCCTCCACCACGTTAAGGTGGCGGCTCCTTACATTTATTCAGTATTCTCAAGCAAAGGTTCAGATTTATAGGTATTATGTCCCTATTTTATTTCCCTATACCTCCAGTGTCTTGCCTAAAGTGCAAGATCGTATTTACTGATCATTTATTCTTTATTTCTTATCTTTCCTTCGCTTAATTTATTTGTATTTCATTCATAAGTGACGTAAACATGCGTAATCAGAGAAAGCAATACATGTCGAGATTCCTCCAAATCTCTTTCTCGGTCCAAAAGTACCGGCTTTATTCTGGGCTCTGGCCGTTCCTCCGCTTCCCTCTGTCCCATCATCAAAGCCTTTATTCAGACTGATCACTCCACAGCTCTCACTGTGATCGGTGCGAGGCCAAACCACTCAGTCATAACTTACACAAACACTGCACTCCCACTGTCCACAATTATTACTCCAAATAAACATCTCTGCAGCGGCTTCCCCTCGTCCCGCCCGGGCGCAGAGGCGACGACGGAAAAAAAACCCCAGCGCCACAAAACAGAAGAATGATTACAGTGAAGTGCTTCTGAAGACTGGATATGATAACATCATTACTTAAAGACTCTTTGGCCCATTCTTAACTTTACTGAGACATTTCTAACATCCCAGTTCTGCACAGGGATGTGTTTATTTCACACTTGCAGGGTCACAGAATACTAGAAATGTTGCCTGCAAGTTCACGGAATTGATCAAATGCTAAGTAATTCCGCAGGGCATTCATTAAGTCATTAAATGAATTATGCTAAAATGAAGGCCTTAAAAGCATAAAATCAGATTCAAACAGGCATTAAATATAATTTTTTCTTAGAGACAGAACCTACTCATGATGTCACTCAACTACTTCAATCAATCAATCAATCAATCAATCAATCAAACTTTATTTATAAAGCGCTTTTCATACCGAAGGCATCACAAGTGCTTTACAGATTACAACATTTAAATCAGTATCCAGGCAAACATAATGTCCAAATGAGCGTCAGCAGTGGCGACGAGCGGCGCGGGTCCCCTGTCTTAGACTCTCCAGCACGGCAGGAAAACTCAAACCCGGTGGAGAAACGAGAACCTCGGGGAGAACCACAGGCTGGAAAGATCCACTCCCATGGACGGACAGGCTATAGAGACCAGGCCGATGGATCCCTCAGCAGAAGGGCCAGGATCGAGACCATCCAGTCCCTGTTGTCAATCCAGTGGGCAGGGTCCTCCGTTCAGCCGGGTTCCTCCGTTCAGCCGGGTTCCTCCATTCGATCTAGACAGACACTCCCAAGGGGGAGTGGGACAGGAGACACCATGTGAATAGTAATGAACAGACTACAGATAAGATAAGTATTGTATCATAATAAGACAAGTTGCAGTAAGAAGAAGAAGAGGATAGCGCTCAGTGTACCGTACTTCCCACAGCAGTGTTTCTCCTAGGGCAGCTTTACTTCAGGCTGAGGGTTAGTGCTTTACCTAACTGACCTGATCATAAGCTAATTCAAAGAGGTACGTTTTGAGCCTAGTCTTAATGTAGGGACTGTGTCTGTTCTTTAACGTGAGCTGGAAGTTTATTCCATAAAACGGAGCTTGGTAGCTAAAGGCTCTTCCACCTACAGTGATTTTGGAGACCCGAGGAATCACTAGTAGCCCTGAGTTTTGAGAGCGGAGTGCTCTGGTTGCTGATATGGAACGATAGCGTCTTGGAGATAAAGCGGAGCCATACCTTTTATGGCTTTAAATGTGAGGAGCAGGATTTTAATTTGATTCTAAATTCTACAGGAAGCCAATGGAGAGACTTTAGCACAGGTGTAATGTGTTCTCTTCTTTTGTACGCATTAACAATCTTGCAGCTGCATTTTGAACTAATTGAAACTTTTTAGGGAACTTTTAGGACACGCTGCTAGCAGGGAGTTACAGTAGTCCAGCCTTGATGAAACAAAGGCATGGATAAGTTTTCTGCATCACTCTTAGGTAGGATATTTCGTATTTAGCAATGTTGCGCAGGTGAAAGAACGCAATTTTACAAGCCTGGTTATATGTGTTTTAAAAGAGAGGTCTTGGTCAACAGAACTCCAAGGTTTTTTACTGTAGAGCTCGTTGATACGCTAACATTATCCAGGGAGATGATCTGCTGAGATAGAGACTCTCTCAGTTTTTGAGGACTAATATATAACCTCGGTTTTATCAGGGTTAAGGAGGAGGTAATTTACAGTCATCCAGGTGTTAATGGCTTTTACGCAGGAACTAAGCGTATCTAATTTATCTGTCTGACCTGGTTTCATTGATAAGTACAGCTGTGTGTCGTCCGCGTAGCAGTGGAAATTTATATTGTGATTTCGGATTATGTTACCTAATGGAAGCATGTATAATATAATAAATTGGCCCGAGAACTGAACCCTGTGGCACCCCACACACTTTGGAACACGGTGAGGACTGTTGGTTTACATTAACAAATTGGTGCCTATCAGATAAGTAAGATTTAAACCAAGAGAGGGCTGTTCCCTAATGCCTACGTCAGTTTCTAACCTCTGCAGGAGAATTTGTGGTCGATTGTGTCAAAGGCGGCACTAAGGTCTAACAGAACTAGGATTGAAGCTAATCCGGCGTCAGCTGCTAATAACAGGTCGTTGGTAACTTTGACTAAAGCGGTCTCTGTGCTATGATAAGTTCTGTATCCTGACTGAATTTTTCAAATAAACTATTGTCCTGTAGGTGGCTGCAAAGCTGCTTAGCCACGACTTTTCAAGGACTTTAGAAATGAAAGGCAAATTAGATATGGGCCTATAGTTTGCTAAAATATCAGATCGAGATTGGGTTTTTCAAAAGTGGTTTGATAACAGCATATTTAAAGGACTTTGGCACATACCCATTTTCTAAAGACGAGTTATTATTTTCAATATGGTATCTGAGATTCAGGAGTAATTTCTTTGAGGAGTTTAATTGGGATTGGATCTAGAAGACAAGTTGACGGTTTTGAAGACATAATGATTGATAATACCTCAGCCTCATCTACAGTTATGAACCTGTCTAAGACTTCAAAAGGAGACAACGATTCTACAGCTGGATTTAGATTAGAATAAGATAAGGGAAGCTTATTATTATTTTATTTCTAATGGTTGTGATTTTATCATTAAAGAATTTAAGGAAGTCATCGCAGCTAAGGGTATCAGGAATGGAAGGCACTACTGCACTGTGACTGTTTGTTAGCCGGGCTACCGTGTTAAAAAGAAACCTAGGGTTATTTTTATTTACTTCAATTAATGAAGAGTAGTAATTAGTTTTGCTTTCCTCATGGCTTGCTTATAGGCGAGTAGGCTATTTCCCAAGATCTAAGATTGCTCAGTGCTAGACTTGCGCCATACCCGTTCTAATTGCGAGTCTTTTGCTTAAGCGCGCGTGTTCTGCGTTATACCAGGAGTGACGCACCTAGGCCGAACAACTTTCTGTTTCAGTGGGGCCGCAACATCAAGGGCTGTTTTTAGTGTGCGCATAACGCTGTCGACAAACTGATCACTTTCATTTAAATCAATAAGCGAGCTATTCTCTATAGACATGATATTAAAGACTGGCTGGATCATTTCTTTAAATTTTAACACAGCTTTTTCAGATAGTGTACGTTTTAATTGAATTTTATCCTGTGGATAGTATAATCTTCGATTAGGAACTTGAATGTAATTAGAAAATGGTCAGAAGCGCGGATTCTGAGGGAGAATGTTTAGGTCGCTAATTTCAATCCCATATGTTAAACCAGATCAAGAGTGTGTTTATGAGAGTGAGTAGGTTGATTCACATTTTGTGTAAAGCCAACCCGTCTAGTAGGGCACTAAATGCCTTGCTCAGACAATCACTATTATTATCAACATGAATGTTAAAATCACCTACTATTATAATTTTATTCCAATCCAACACTATACTAGCTAAAAACTCAGAGAACTCTGCTAAGAAGTTGAATAGGGTCCAGGAGGTCGATAAATAATAGCAAGTAGTAAGCTTTTGTTTTTTCCATTTGGGACAGGTAAGAGACAGTGTTAGACTTTCAAACGAATTAAACTTTAGGTTATTTTTGGGATTTAGAACAAGATTAGAGTGTGATATCACTGCAACCCCACCACTCGGCCTGTGGTTCTAGCAGCCTGAAAATTAACATAACTGGGAGGGGTAGATTCATTAAGCCTAACATAGTCATCCTGCTGAAGCCATGTTTCAGTCAGGGCGAGAGGTCAAAGTTGTTATCGCAAATTAAGTCATTTACTAAAAGGATTTTGATGAGATTGATCTAATATTCAACAACCCACACGTTATGCGCTTAGCACTTTGTTTATTGTTTTGTTTAATGTTAAGTTTACTCTTGGGTATTTGTATTAAGTTATTGGTCGCACGCCAGCGTTTGTTATGTGAGCTTTTAATGTTTTAGTGCTTGGTATACGGGGGACTGACACGGTCTTTATTTGTTCTGGTATTTGTGTTAAGTTATTTGGTCGCACACCAGCGTTTATTATGTGAGCTTTTGATATTTTAGTTTTTGGTTTACGGGGGAAGACACAGTCTTTATTTGTTCTGGAGAATCTACACACTTGATTTGTGACAATCCGGGAGCAGGGTCGGTGGTTACAGAGGAGTGTTCTACACGACTGCTCTGCGCCCGGGGCTCATATCTGGACCGTCAATTGGGCCGCGACTAAGACTATCGGCCATATTTGTAGATAAAAGGGATGCACCATCCAATTTGGATGTATGCCATCCCTGCGCATGAGCTTGGGCTTTCCCCAAAGGCGCTCCATTATTGACATATCCAACGTCATTTTGCTTGCACCATCTAGACAACCAGCAGTTAAATGATAAATGTCTGCTATACATTTCATCATTGACCAATTGGGCAGAGGACCAGAGTATATTACGGTATCTGACATCGTTTTAGCCAATTCACACACCGCGCCTACTTGCAATTTGAGAACCTCTGACTGTCTCCGCCGGACATCGTTACCACCCCGCGTGGATCACGATCCGACGGAACCGCCTCCCTCCTGCTTTAGCGCCTAAGGTTACCTTCGATGTCACCAACTCTGGCCCCGGATAACACCTAACCAAAGCTGCTGGGATCTTCACGTCCCTAACTATGGAGCTTCCAATCACCAGAGTATCAGGTTCAGCCGGTGTGGCGCTGAGGGGAGAAAACCTGTTCTGGACGTGAAGAGTTTGGTGCGCTACGGGTGTGCGCTTAGCACTTCCCCCTCCCCGAACAGTCACAAATCCGTCCTGGTCTTGTCCCGGCTGCACGAGACCCGCTGCGGGGCTAGCCTCAGCCTGACTAACCTCTCTAGCGCTGTTGGAGCGGACTGCGGTCCCTGCCACTATCTGACTGTAGCTAACACTAGCCTTCACTACATCTCCGGACAGCCGCTCCTCTAACCGGACACCCTGGCCTCCAAAGCTACCACTACACTACACTTAACGCAACTACTCCTATCATCTGTGAAGGAGGCAGGGTTCTGACTCGACATACGGCAAACTGAGCAGGACAGCGCGAAAGAGGCAGAAGTAGACGGGGTAGCCATGGCTAAGCTAGCCAGAGAGCTAACGCGCTACGGAGAAGAGAGAGAAGGGATTTAATCCACGCAGAAGTGTTGGTTCAAGCGGAGGAAAAAAGTCTCCGTGGAGATAATGGGCCAAATTAGATCTACAATAAGCTAGAGTGGACTCTAAAGCTACGTTTAATACGTGGATTAACAATAGTAACACAGAGAGAGCTAAAAGCTTGGCTTGCCCACAACGAGCGTTTCAACACAGAATGTACTCACCGGATGTGTACTTCCTGCATATAGTTTTCAAAAACTATGGTCTAAAACAAATTCAGCTGCAGTTCTGACTGAACTTTACCCTCAGTCCCCTGTTTGAGTGTTTACAAATCTCATGAAATGAAATATGCTGCGATTGTTTGCATTTGTGATATTAAAAATGTAGTACTTTGTCATTAAAGTGGCTTTAAAAATATCAAACTTGACTTGCAGCCACCTGTAGGAACCCTGCTGTATTATTTCCACAAATGTCTGAGTTTAGAATATAGTAAAGAACAAAACAAATGCAATTACATTACTAGAAGAAAAAAGAAATGGGGCCTTTACCTGTTGTGCAGATTTTATAGACTTTGTGCAATATATCTACAATTGTTTACTTTTTAAATATTCCATTTGATTTGATACTTTTACTTTGTATTTTCCATCCCGCATCATGGAGTCAGTCTTTGATCACTGCATGAGAGTTTGTTTTGCGACAAAATATTACAAATCCCTCCATTGTGACCTCAGCGCAGACGGACACGGCAAAGCTTTGCATCGCTTTATAAGGAAGCTGATATGGAAATGAGGGCTGCGTCCTGGAAGTTTGTGGTTTTTTCTTCATTCAAATTCTTATTTACTCATGATCCTGGACATTGACGTTTGTGGATACATTTCCTGTCAGCCCTGGTGGCAATTTATTTCATCAGCTAATAAAGTACTAGCTACTACTGCAGGTGAAATATAACTCCAATACAAACAGAGGCGTTCTGGGACATCGTTTCGGGAGTGTAAACCGGCTCTACAGTACAGACTCGTAGCTCACCTCGTAGAGCGTTAGCTTGGAAAACTTAAGGCTATAGGTTTGGTTCTTTCTCTTTTCACATGGGCCTCTACAGTCTACACACATAATCTAGGCCTGCCTGTTAAGCAAAGGAAATAGATATTATTTATGCACTTTTTATACATGACTACTGCCTTTCATTCTTTCTTTTCTGCCTCAGCTGCCTTTATTCTGTCCATGATAATCTATTTAATCATGCAGACACTTGACAAAAAAAACGTTTGTGTCTAAAGCAGCAGCCAGGCTCCTGCTGCAGCCCAGTTAAAGCCTAGAGGCCTGGAATAGTACAACTGTGAGAGTCCATTATTAATAGATTTTTAATAGATTTTCTCGGTGGCCCAAAAGCCCCACGGCCCACCGCGAAACGCCCCGACTCTCCCGATTACCCTTTTCTGTCAAAGTATACTCGAGTTAAAGCAGTACTAAGTAACGTGTTTACCTTAATAAATCCTTTCCGTAGTCCCTCTGGGGGTAATACAAGTGTTAATGGGATGATTGGAGGGTCTTTCATTTCCCCCTGGTGTCTCTGGCCAGAAAACCATGCTTGCAACTTGACTGCCAGCGGGGCGGAGCAAGCAATACACACTAATGTAATCACGGAGGACAAGCTAACAGGCTAACGGGCAAAGCTAACTGCGGGCTAGCGCCACTTTAAACAGTATTTACAGCCAAGTTTGAGCGAAAAAAATTATTTCCCTTGTATAACTGAATGTACAACACCCCTCTCTCCCTTCACCTTTTCTGTCAGCGTAGTATTTACTCTCTAAGACATTTAATACGTTAAAAAAATCGTAACTTGCTAAGACACCTGCAGTTGCGCTTATGGCCTCTAGGGGCAAGAGTACTGCTTTAAAGTGCTGAAGTATTTGCTGCAGGAAAGTCAATATTCAAGTGTTCAAAGTAGGAAGTACAAATCCTTTCAATTCACATAAAGATCCCGACCTGTACGGCAACACGACGGAGACAAAAAGGCAAAAAAACTGAGCCGAGTTGATACTTTTTACTTTGGAGCCTTTAAAAAACTGTAGTGGAGAAAACATAACCAGTTTTCAACAAAAAGTGTAGTACAGATCTCAGACCTCTTAACCTCCGCTTTAACCGATTGCATTTTCTCCAGTTCGGCTTTACCCAAATCTAAAAGCTTCTCGACTGCAGAGCAACAGTGTAGTCCCTCATTTGAAAACTAAGGCCTACAGAACTGTTTGTTACTTTTTTTTTTTTAGTTACAATCAGATTAGTTTTTGTTACGTATTTGATGCGCTTGTTTTCATTTTCATTTATTTTTTATTTTTTTGTTACACGTGTTTTTGTCATTCACTTTTTGTTGTCTTTTTTATGTTGCTATTGTTGCTTTTCCTGCACGTTTTTTGTCGCTCTGTTGTCGTTTTATGGATGTGTTTTTGATGCTTTTTGGTCACTTTTTGTTTCATTTTCATCCTTGTTCTTTTAATGCTGTTTTCAAGGCGCTTCAGATTTTGGTGATGCCAAGTGTACAGTATATATTGGGAAACTTTGTGAATGACTGTACTCTCAAACTTGTTACAATATAATTTATCTACAAACGGCTTTAACACATGCTACAATGGCTGCCAACTGTAGGAACCTCAGCCTCGGGCGTTAGAAATGAGAGTGTTTGAGAGTGGGGGACGAGTAAGGTGGAAATTAGCCAAAGGCATTATTTTAATCCCTCACTTTATTGTCCCTTTAGCTTTTGAAATGTCATTGTGTTGAACATGCAGGATGCCCGGAGTGAGATGCAAACTCTCCCCTGTGGTGCGGCTAATGCGCGGCGTCGTATTCCGAGATCAAGGCGAGCTGAAGGAGAGCGAGGCGAGGCGGTGAGAAAGGGGAAATATTTGCGGATGAAGCATGCAGGCTGTTTACAGGCGCAGCTCCCTGAGACATGGCGGCACTGGCGCTTCACAGGACCCGTAGACTCCCATTATTGTGGACAGTTTACATGGTATGCACTTATACCGTCCTACAAAAAAAAGTACAATGGAAAGCAGAAGGTCAATAATAGGCTTTTTTATGACCTCTTGCAGATCTATGCTTTGTTTTGATATCATAACAAATCTGGTGGGTAACACTTTATAATAACTACACCTTATTTAGCCATAATACATAATGAATTAACACTTAATTCATCATAAACAATTCATTTGTTAAGTGTGACTAACACTTCATAACTACTTAACAACGAATAAATGCAGTATGTGAAGAACCATTCATTACGAGTTAGATATTACTGTAGTAGTTGAGTAGTTATTAAGTGTTAGTCACACTTATGTGTTAAAGCACTGGTTCCCAAAGTGGGGGTCGCGAGGCATTGGGTGGGGTCCCCAGATGATTTTAGGATGAAATGAAAAAAGAAAAAGGCAACTGTTTTTGATATTTTCAGTGTAAAACAGCATATCATTCGTGAAATCCATTTATAGAATCAAAATAAACTGTTTAAATACACGTTAACTTGATTTTAAAATGTGTTTTCTTCCCTAAAGTAGCGTAAGAGGCAATAACTTTATACAATGGGGGTCCCGAGTTGTTTACGTGTCAATTTTTGGGGTCCCAGCCAAAAAAGTTTGGGAACCCCTGTGTTAAAGGAACAGGCCACAGTTTTTCCACACTGAGATATGTTCTTACCTGAGCTTAGACGAGTTGATGCGTACGTGTCTGGTCTTTACGCGTGCGCTCAGTCATGCAAAAACACCAAAGATGTTGTTAGCATTTAGCCTCTCCTCCTCTATGGGGCCAAACTGGGGTGAAGTTAGAAGCGACGTTTTCCCTTTTTAAATACGGTTACGTGAGTGATCCAAGGCTAGTTACACAAAATGAAACAGGTCGATTTTCTAAGCGGATAAAAAGGGGAACTATATTGTGAGGCGTAATAACACCTTAGGAGCACTTCGACGTCCGCGCAGAGAATTCTATAGGAGTGAAGATATTACTGCGCGGACGTCGAAGTGTTTCTAAGATGTTTTTATCAACATGTTTAACTTTGTGTGACTATACTTCGTGTAACGTAACCGTATTCAAATAGGGGAAACGTGGAAGAGCTTGGTCGCTTCTAACTTCACACCCGTTTGGCCCCATAGAGGAGAGAAGGAGAGGCTAAACGCTAACAACATCTTTGGTCTTTTTGACTGAGACACATCAACTCGTCTAAGCTCAGGTAAGAACATATCTCAGTGTGGAAAAACTGTGGCCTGTTCCTTTAATTCATTATTTATTATGGCTAAATAAGGTGTTGTTACTATAAAGTGTTGATTGAATGATTGTATTAAAAGCTTTAATTTAGGGCACCCCGGATCAAAATCTCGAATAATGTGAATAATGAAGCAAGGGGAAGATTAAATTATCTTCAAAAGCCACGAGGATGCTCATGAGACATTCCCATAACTATTCCCAAAAAGGTTCTAATTCCACTTTTTACATCACATCATAAAAATAATATGAATGTAAAAGGCCCCCAAATATGGCAAGCATCAGCTTTAAACACTTTCCACTTGCCTTTCAGTTCTATTTTTCCTTTTCCCTTTCTTCCAAACAAAAGTCTTCCAGAACTAAGAGATATCTGCTCTTTGGAGGTTTGTCCATAGATCTTCAATGATGTTTAAGTCAGGAGACCGTAAAGGCACGGGGAAACCTTCAGACCTCTTGATGTCGTCTGTCAAGGATTTTGAGCTGTGTTTATGATCATTACCCATTTGTAGAAGCCATTTACTGTTTAAAGTCAAGTTTTTCACAGATGGTGTTATGCTTTTCTTCCAAATTTGTTGGAAATTAATTAGATCCATTCATCGTTTTACCTAAAAATGTTCCCTGTGTCCCTGGCTGCAATACAACCCCAAAGGATGATCGATCCACCGCCACTAATGTACTGTAGTTCTGGGCCTGATGGGACTTGTACGGTCAACTGTGGTGGTACTTGGTGTGAAAAGTTTGAGAACTGCTGTTTCATACCTTACATTTTGAACATCTGAATAGGGATTCCTATTCCTTATTGTAATATGAATCCCAGAAATCTCACCGCTTTTGACAACACGATCCCGAGCTCTATTGTGCAGCAGTGGGGTGTAATCTTTCTAAACACATCCAGTTGAAACAGTCACTCCTTTTGTCTATCTTTTGTCAAGATAATCGCCTCCACTTGGTGTAATTCTCTCCGTGGTTTGCTCCAGGGCAGTCGTGTCGGAGGAGGCTGTTGAAAAAAAGGAAATGTTTATGAAAATCCATTTAAATCGCGGGCGCACACCCGCGCCCGTATCCCTTCCGGGAGCCTATTTGCGTAGCCCTAGCCAAAAGGGGACTTAGAGTGTACTTTACCTCGCAGACTCAAATGAGGATTCAAATGCCGGCGGCCATGTTTGTCCTGTAACAAATTAGTGTCCTGTTCCTCACCTGGTGGCGGGGCGCTGACCACACCCGGGAAATCTGTGGCGGCATTTGCATGTGGGCAAAGAAAGCATCGGGCAGCGCTTCTGTTTGCTCTGACTCTGAGAGGGATTAGGGCCGGCCCGACTGCAGGGAGTTTCCGCTGTTGACGTCGCTGTAGCGTCTTTGCATTGGAGACACGCAGGTCGTATGTGCGTCGTGACTTCAGTCCAGAGAAGGAGGTCGTGTTGACTTTTTGTCCACGTAGGGAAATTCGTCCTCCCCATTCCTGTAACCAGCAGGAGCAGTGAGTGTCTGCAGTGCCCAAGCACACACTGACTTCATTGTATTTGCAAAACATTTAGGTAACACTGATAATAACTACACCATTTTTTAACCTTAATTAATGATGAGTTAACACTTAAATCATCATCAATTCATGTGTCTAACACTTAATAACTACTTACCGAATAACTGAAGTATGTGAAGAACTATTCATCATTTATTTATTGGACAGTTCATGTTAATGAACATACATGGGTCTCATACATGTAAACACGCCACACCGGATTATAGCTTTTGGCTAATTTCCACCCTAGCCGTCCTCCATGTGCACTCAAACACTCTCATTCATCCTGGCCTATTGTACATGTTTTTAGTGGTAGGGGAAACCGGAGTACCCGGAGGAAACCTACGAAGGGGAGCTGGAGGGGGGGTGGGCGGGTGGTTCATTGGTTCATTGTAAATTCACTTCCAATGAAGTTTTCTGCATAAGTTCAATGGAAGTATGAACACATTTACAATAGGCCAGGATGAGAGTGTTTGAGAGTGTGCATGGGGACAAAGGATGGAAATTAGCTCAAGGCTACAATCCAGTGTGGGTTGTTGATTTACATGCATTGTCCCAAATAAACCAATAAACCAAACCAACTGTCGTCCAATTTTATTTAAATTTTTTGTGCAATGTTTTGCTCAGCAGTTTGGCATTGTGGCCAAACTCTAGGCCTTAAATGTCATTAAAAAGCATTATAATGGATTCAAACTGGTATTAAATCTACATTTCTTGGAAAATTATGACATTGCTCAATCATTTTTTAATGTATAAGTTCATCGAAAATACCAAAAATGATGGTCTAAAACATATTTATTTGCACTTTGGCTGAAATGTTTTTGCTCAAAAAGTTGCCAGTTTTTTACAATTCTCTTTCCTCTCTTTGATGAAATGTTTGCCGATCTTAAATGGAATACACAGCAATTTAGTTTCCTGCGTTTGTGGCATTAACATAATAGTATTTGGGCATAAAAATGGCACTAAAAGCATTCAATTTGACTTGCTTCTGCCCGTAGAAACCCTGTATAAGGTTTTGTTGTTGAGCTAATGTGAATAGAAAGAATATTGTCTTAAAGATGACGGTTACGGTTACATAATCTATAATCAGGGTTTCTGAAGGGTATTAAAAAGCATTAAAATGAAGGCCTTAAAAGTCATTGAAGAGTATGAAATTCAACTCAAACTGGCATTAAATACACTTTTTTGGGGGAAATAATAGCATTGGTCAACCATTATTATTCCATAAGTTTGTTGAAAATCCAAAAGTTATGGTCAAAAACACCTGCTTGTTGTGTCCAATTTGCTTTTTTTACTTATCAAAACTTGCCCCTCATTCCTCTGTTTGATGGAATGTTTGCAAATCTTAAGAAAATATCCAAATTGTAGAGATAATAAATACTATTGTCATGTGATAAAGTTGTGTCTGTGCTGAAGAAAATTCTCCACGTGGCCTGCATTTCCCGGAGGAGTAATCATATCACTTCCTTGTTATCCGATGGGGCGATTGTTTGCCTGATCAGTCACAGTTCACTGCCTTTGTCTCTCGTAAAAAAGTGTTTACAGAGCGCTCATTTAGAGAGTATTGACACTCGCGCGTTATCAGCGGCATCTCCAGAAGTGTTGCCAAAACAGTCTCCGCCTCTTTCACAGGGAGCCTCGGGTTCAGGCCTGTGTCGCCTGTCCACAAGCCTGTTTCTAATGTCAATACCGGCCCTCAGACTCCGCCCCGACAGACAGGGAAAGGGTAGGAAAACAATCACTCAACCATATACAGTACAAGGGTTACAATCACTCTGACTTAGAGCTGTACTAATATGCCTGTTCTGTTTACACAAAACTAAGGCTGGGTACCGTTAAACTTTTTTCGATATCAGTACTTTAAGGATACTTGGTTTTCGATACAGATACCTAAACGATACTTTTTCACGATACCTATATTTGTCATCTAGAACCAGAAAACAGAACAACAATGTGGGTTCATCTCCAGTGTCAGAAAAAATGGTGGAAAATGTTGTGGGTTGGGAATAAGGAAAATATTATGAATCAAAATTAGGGGAAAAAATTGGGAAAACAAGAAAGAATTGGGGCAAAAAATCAAGAAAATTGGGGAAAACTCAGATTTTGAATTAAAAAAGTAAAAACAAGGGGATCACTATCACTTTTTATTGCTGTCCTTGGACCAACAGCATCAAAACTTGGATCTAAAGATATATATATATTTTTTGGTATGCTTTCGATACTTTCGTCTTTTTGATACTGGTAGTACCTAAACTTCTTTACCACATACCACATTGCTTAACGGTGCCCAGCCCTGCCCAAAACTGTTGCTTACTTATAATGTCAAGCTTATCGTCTTGACTTAAAGAACAGGCTTCTTACCCGAGCTTAGACAAGTTTATATGTACCTGTCTGGTCTTCACCCCCGTTTGGAGCTATAGGAATATGCTGGGAGAGGCCAAATGCTAACAACATCTTTGGCCGTTTTGCGTGACTGAGGGCACACAGTTCTTCCATACTGTGACATGTTCTTATCTGAGTTTAGACGAGTTGATACGCACCTGTCTGGTCTTTGTGCCCGTGGAGGAGCTTGGTCGCTTCTAACTTCACCCTCGTTTGGAGCTATAGGAATATGCTGAGAGAAGCCAAATGCTAACAACATCTTTGGACGTTTTGCGTGACTGAGCGCACGCACAAAGACCAGACAGGTGCGCATCAACTCATCTAAGCTCTGGTAAGAACATATCTCAGTATGGAAAAACGGTGGCCTGTTCCTTTAACTGCGGCCATACCGCCTTTGCTCTGCCCGATCCCGTCAGACCTTGGAAGCTAAGCAGGGAAGGGCCTGGTCAGTACTTGGATGGGAGACCGTTTGGTAACACCAGGAAGTTTGGGTGAATGTAGAGAGTGAGTGAGTGGTTGGTGGTGGTCGGAGGGGCCGATGGCGCAGACTGGTTACCTCGCTTCCATCAGTCTATCCCAGGCCAGTGGCTACAATAGTAGCTTACCACCACGGAGTATGGAGTGAATGAATAATGCAATGTAACGCGTCTTTGAGTGTCCAGAAAAGCGCTATATAAAACCGATGCATTATTATTATTACTTCTGGGAACATGCAACTTATGAAAAGTTGCATGAAAGCTCATTAACTCAGAAGAGCTCGGGAAAAAGCTGCTGCTCCTCCATATTGACCGAAGCAGGTGCTAATTTCAGAGCGTTGAAGCCTGGAAAGAGTTTTGTCTCTCGGCCGGTGCAGTGAATGCTTCGGGATCCACCGTTGTAGCTGGCGGAAGAGTCTGCGGAGAGAGAGAGACGCCTGGGCATTTTTTTTGTATATTCGCACCTCAGCCTTCCGTATTTAAGCTTTCAATCTCAGCACTTTTCAGAAAACCGTCTCTGCCTTTGCCTCGCGTTCAGCATCCCGAGGTGACCGGCGTTATTGCCGCCAGGTTCCTTGAGATCACCGGAGACAGCTGGCAGAAAAACTCCTTACTCCGGCACTGTTCCGCTCCCCAGATCACACGCTCTCTGCATCTCTAATGTGTAGCTTTAGTTCCCCCCTTTTATACAAAATAAAACTCTGTGAAAAGCTGCTCGGGAACGTGGCCACTGTTGGCTTTGCACTGAAGCTAAAAGAATGTGGCGTTGGCTCAGTAGAGTCTGTCAGAAAACGCGCTGGACTAACACTTCAGAACCTGCAGTGGTCAGATTGGTACAACTCTATAGTGAGAGTGACAACTGTAGAAGGAGCAGCCGCAGCTAAAGGAGCAGTTTGTAAATGTTAGTATAGAACATAGCGGGATAATATATCTGCACAGTATGTTCTACTAGTAGTGATAAGTACAGGCATAATAGTAATTGTTTATTTAAGCAGGAAGAGGTTGCAGGGAATTAATTATAACCGTAAGGAAATGGCGGCTGGCTTCAGAAGTTCCTGCTTCTGAGGGACTTTCCAATAAAAGCTTTTTGTCCCTGTTTAAGTCATCATCGAACATTCTTGTCATTCTGACCTCCACGTGCTCGTCTTCACATGCGCAACGTCGTCCTATTTTTCATCCTTTTACAATTTTTATGTTCGCCCTATTCTAACTAGAACAGCTGGCTCCAAAAACCCAGCCAAATGAGCTAATAAACAGTGTGTTGGCTTTACGCGGCGTTTGTCTCTAATATATAAACGTCTTGCAGGGGGAAAAAAAGGGAAACTGAAAAGTGTCCGTGCCGCTGAAGTAAAGTGTGATTAATTTTCGATTCATAATTTGAATTAACGTTGAAAGACTTTCTTCTGCTTTCCGTTCTGCCACTTTGTTTTGTGGGTGACTTTGCCTAAAACACTGAGCGCATTCATGAGTGTTTTGCATTTTCTATCAGTGGCAAAAGCCGAATGGAAAAAAAAAAGTATCTGCCATTCATCAAGGCCTTCTGACGGCTGCCAACCACAAAAGGTGTTCCTGCCTTGGCAACAGAGCAAAGCAATTTCAAAACTACATTTCAAACTATTACTACATACAGCAAAACAAACCATGAAACCCATTTGAGTGTGTGAAGAAGACAATATAGCTCTAATTACTTGTGCGATGTTAAATATGAAAGTTGTGATAGTGTCGGTGCGTGTTTTAAAAACAGGCACCAGTCGGACCAGTCTGAGGCCGTCCCTTTGAAACAACAGAGCTTTGACCGCAGGGAAAATAGTTACGGTGACAGTTTGCTATCAACACAAAGCCGATAAGGCAGATGTGCATTCACAGAAACATCAAGGCATAATGTTTTTGGCATCTCCCGCCAAAGCTGGTTTCTTTATTTCGAAACGAGTGTCGTCTTTGTGAAGCCAGTACAGTTTTGTTTGTGTGCACGTGACAGAAGTCAAGGTTGACTATAGGTGATGTATAGGCATGTATTTTTAGTGTAAACAAATATGAACGGCACACACTGCAGTTGTGAATGTGTAGGAACAGGTTTAGCGCTGACGACGCGCAATGACAGTGGTGTCCTATAGATCAAAAGTTCATCAGGTTCATCGAGCCATTCGTGACATTTTTGGACTCGGCATTCGAAACGTTGCAGATTTCATGAATAGATCTCGGCTACCTGAGTGTGCGATGCTGCGTCTTTGAATTTTTAAGATTTTAAGATCAGTCAGGGCTACAATTACCTGACCTGGACCCAAAAACCAAAGCCACACAAAGAATGGATTTGGACCCATCGAAATCTCATATTTGGCTGCCTTTAGTCGAAATCTCCATGGAGACGAGCTGGAGACGTCCCGCTACCAGTTAAAGGAATAGGCCACTGTTTTTACATACTGAGATATGTTCTTACCTTAGCATCCGCACAGTAAAGTGAAGATATCACTGCGCGGATGCCGAATTACTCCTGGTATTATTACACCTTACAATATAGTTCCCCTTTTTATCCGCTTAGAAAATCCACATTGTTTAATTTTGTGTAATTATACTTTATGGTGTAACACTTCACGTAACCATATTTAAATAGGGAAAACGTGGAAGAGTTTGGTAGCTTCTATCTTCACCTCGTTTGGAGCTATAGAGGAGAAGAGAGAGGCTAAATGCTAACGCCGTCTGTGCTGTGTTTACGTTATGGAAGGCGCACGTGAAGACCAGACAGGTACAAATGAACTCGTCTAAGCTAATCTCAGTATGTAAAACGGTGGCCTATTCCTTTAAGTTACAGGTCAGGTCTTATGAGGTAGTATTATGAGGAAGTATTATTCAACAATAAAAATACAATAAATGCTTTACTCTTCAATCCATTTGACCTTTCACAAAACCCCGCCCCAAAACGGTCATTGTCCAGTCATACTTCATAGCAACCTTTTAGCAACCAGTTATTCTCCGGATGCCCTGATGTAGAAAATAAAGCAGCGCCTGCTAACTTGTAAGCCAAGGCAAGACTTGTTCACATCCATCTTGTCGTTTCACAAGAGTTTCATGAGCTGTCGTTGCTGGACATCGTCACAAAAAACTGGTTCTTGCTGCTGGAATATCTGACGCATATTAAAGCAGTACTAAGTAACTCTTGCCCCTAGAGGCCATAAGCGCAACTGCAGGTGTCGTAGCAAGTTACGATTTATTAACTTATTAAATGTCTTGGAGAGTAAATACTACGCTGACAGAAAATGTGAAGGGAGAGAGGGGTGTTGTACATCCAGTTATACAATGGAAATCATTTTTTTTCACTCAAACTTGGCTGTAAATACTGTTTAAAGTGGTGCTAGCCCGCAGTTAGCTGTGCCCGTTAGCCTGTTAGCTTCTTCTTCGTGATTCCATTAGTGTGTATTGGTTGCTCCGACCCGGTGGCAGTCAAGTTGCAAGCATGGTTTTCTGGCCAGAGACACCAGGGGGAGATGAAAGACCCTCCAATCATCCCATTAACACTTGTATTACCCCCACAGGGACTACGGAAAGGATTTATTTAGGTAAACACGTTACTTAGTACTGCTTTAAGTGCTGCAGGAAGCATTTAGTTGCCTTAATACTTTTTCAATACTAGACTAACAAAAGAAGAGAACTTACCCGGTAGTGCAAGAGCATGACTGGTCCACACGACTAAGGAAGCATTTAAGGAAGCTCCAGGGAATTTTCCAATCTCCTATTGCACCGGTGCTTTAGCCTTGATAGTTGTGGTGTCCCCTTCGTTGCAAAATATATTCCTCCGCAGCACTTCGCAACTCATGTTGGATGAATCTGGAGGATATCACGCTGGTATTGCACCAAAAAGAATCACTAACACGCACCTCTCTCCCATTATGATACAGTACGTGTTAAACTCCACTTCTTGACTGAGCTCGACAGTTGCAGGTCAATTTAGTGGGTTAAATATTATGCGCCGTGGCTTTAAATTCATTAATTAAAGTTGCCTATTATTGGGAAGTAGCTTTTGTCACCTGCCTCTTAGTCTTAGCCCCACAGTGCCACCAGGATCTAGTTTATTCTAATATCCTTGCACACATGTATCTGGGGACATAATGTGAGACTGTTGTAAACACCGAGGAAAAGCAACCTAATAAATAAATGAATAAATAAAAGCTATATCAACCAAGCAGCTCAGAGATAGACAGGCCGCTCAAGTGACATAAAGAGTCTCATTGTAGAGCAGCTAGCGCAAGTGACTATCAATATAATTCAATGTGAGGAGGTTTTAAATGTTGTTGGGAGACCTCTGTGTAACCGGGCCGTCCATTCATCCTCTAAACATACTCCATAAGAGAGACGACTGAACAGATCTGTTTTATGCTCCCATAAAATATATTATTGTACTGCCACAAAGTACATTTTAAGTCATGTCAGAGTATGATTGAGTTAAAAGGAAAAACCAAACTCAAATTACACAGCTGAAAATCCACTCTATCTAACGTCGGGATCTGAGGTGAAATCACTCACTGCGCAGAGAACATGGACACGGCCTGTGGTTTCAGAGTCGGCCTCTGTGTAGCGCCAAGAAACGAGAACTCACTTTGGGGTTTCGTTCGGTGAAGACTGTTTTTCAAGTTCACTTTCTGCATTTGTAAAACCTGTCAGTGCAAAGTCTTGAAACATTCTGAAATATGTTGGTTTTTTTCTGTTTGTTCTTTCCGCTGAATTCAGGTGTAGCTTTGAAACAGAGGCCGAGAAAGTCATACGGTACAGTAGTAATTTGTTTTTTGACAGTTTCTGAAACCGTCAGAAGTCCCGAGACCTCAAGAATTTGTGGAAAAATCCACATCGATTTGAATATCACCTAATAAGGCCAACGCATACATTCCTCCACTCCTGCGCTCCTCTGTGAAGAACTTCATAGATACTTTTAGTGCCTATTTAATTTCGCTTAACTGCTTTAGATTTGGCTTGATGCTATCTGTATAAATCCTATAAAACTTTGTGATCACAAGATGTGTCTCCAAACAGTGTTGTTTTTATCGATGATGACAAAATAATGTCATGGATTCTCCTTTTGTTCCTGACGATAATGTATCGGTGACCAGCTAAAAATGGCTGTTGACTAAAACAGTTTTCGTTGACGAGACGATCATGTTAGAAAGTTGTTCGTAGGGCTTGGTACTGTTTTTTAATTTTGTATTAATTATATTTTTTCACGACACTTGATTTTCTATACCAATACCTGAACCATACTTTTTTTGATACCTATCATAGACTGTAGAATTAATAGACAGCTTCTCCTCACTCCTCCCTGTTTACCATAATGACCACGTTCGAAAGGGAAATCATGGCGGATTTACAGACTCCTCCTCCCCTGCTCTGACGGAGCATGTTCCTAAAAGGGCGTAAGGGCGGGATCTTCACTGTAGACTCGGCCCTCGCGGGACGCATAGTTCGGTCATAGCCGTGCCCGCTCCATTAGCGCTCATGCTAACGGCCTGTCAATCAAAGTCCGGCCCACATTAGTACGAGATTTCTAAAATGTATCTTACGGAAACCAGCCTGGTTTCTTTAATTGTAACTAACCCAGAGTTATCACAGGAGCTGAAGAAAGTTTTTTTTTTTTAATGAAAAACCATGCTTTACAATTGTTTAGAGCGTGCGTTAAGTGCAATAGTTTCTAATGGAAAAATAGTTTTTTTGTGTGTCCCCTATAGACCCTTTAATTGTTTGTAAACATTCAGGGCTTAGCTGGAGGCAGGAAGCTAGATTCCTATCTATTTCCATTGTAGCTGTTGTCATAGTAACGATAAACAAATGTCTAACTATATTTGGAAATATCAGATAAACCTTATTTTATCGTCTCAAATGTCATTCCTCTTGTTCTTGCACCTTAAGCCACAACAGGACCACATTTTTGTTGTTGTAGTTTTACACTTAAAATCGCTAGTTTTAGTTTAATCTTATTTCTCTTGATCACTTCCTGTCTCCAGCTGATGTCACTGATGATGTCAGCAGTTAAAGGGTCTATATGGAGTAGAAATCAAAGAATAAAAACTCTGCACCGCTGTTGCGCTCACAAGAAATTTATTTTAAGCACCACAAAGTAACGTTTCGGGCGTTGCTTCGCCCTTCGTCAGACAATAAAATGTTGGCTACACACACGGTGTATATATAGTCATAATTGGTAGATCACATGACACACAGGATTGCATCTATGTGGAGTAGAGCTAAGATCGGGCCCAAAAAATAGAGCCTGGCCCGACCCAAGCCCGGGGGCATAAAGCCTGACCCGACCCGAGCCCGAGCAATTAACTTGAATTGTCGGCCCGAGCCCGAAATAAACCCGACATAAATAATGGGCCTAAAATCTTACCTCTAATATGGAGGCACGACAGCAATGGCGGGCAATGTCGGCCCCTAGCAGTGCAACCAGCAGCCTTTGATACCTATGCTAAAATATTTGTAATACATAACCAGAAAACAGAACAATAATGTTAATTGATTCCGTAAAAGACTATTTCTTTTAAATGTGTAGCTTCATCGTGAGTCAATTTTTTTTCCTGAAGGATGTGAAGCTGTGAGACCTGATTGTCTGGGACTTGGAGTTTACATGTTCTCCCCGTGTCAGGTTTCCTCCGAGTACTCCGGTTTCCCCGACCCAATCCAACAGCTACGCAAATTGGTCGTACATCCGTGTAATGACAACGTGTCATTATTTGAGCTAAAACAACCCAGTAACTTCCTTTTAATGCTGTCCCTGGGCCAACAGGAATCAAACCTTTTTTCCACCCGAGCCGCTAAAACTAAGAGGGCTGCCAAAAGCAACACGGTCTCCAAAATAAGAAGTTTATTATTTCACTAACTTCCCTCCTGTTTGTCGTTCCAGAGTTTTTGGCTTCTACAAAGGGATCCTGCCTCCGATCGTGGCGGAGACGCCTAAAAGAGCTGTCAAGGTAAAACCCCCGTTATCAAAGACGCCACTAACGCATCACTGCAACACGGATGTAATAAGAAAACATTCAGACCGGATTACATGGAAAATGAGGTGTTTAATTTATGACTTGACACAGGTGGCTCCTGTTTGTTCATCTTCACAAATATTGACTGTGTCACATCTCGGTTCCATGGAACTTTCGATCTCGTCATACGTTTTGGCACAGCACAATTGATCGTATTACAACACTCAAACTCACGCAAAGACTGCAACCATTTAGGCGATACCCTTTTTCAAATGACAAGATATCCGGTTTCCATGGGGTCTTGTTTTAATTCAGTGGCTGAAATTGTTTTCAACTGTTAAAAGGGGGGTATTATGTAAAATCGACTTTTTCAAGCTTTATATCACGTTATTATGTCATTCCCTCATTAAACACATGCCTGGAGTGTTGCCTTGGCTCATTCACGTATTTTTGAGTAATCAGTAAAAACTTAGACGGCAGCCATTTTAGGTGTAGCTATGCCTCAGTCCTCCTAGGAACGCCCCCACCTCCTGGAGACGCCTCTGGACCTTTCGTCACCAGCCAAGCCACCAACCACTGCTCCTCAGCTCAGCAGAGCCCCCTCCCCGCACAGTAGTGTTGTTTAGATGCCACAGCAGTGTGTTGAAGGGGGCGTGTCGGAAAGCTTCTTAAAGAGACAGAGGCCTATTTCAAGACGTTCAGTACAGCCATTTTGAGAGAGCAATTTTATTCAAGGCAGTTATTTTAATGTACTGCATATACAGACCAACAGAAGGTTACGTCATCATTGTAGTATGCTATAGACTGGTGCTATGTGATTGAAAAAAGCATAATACCCCCTCTTTAAAGCTTCTGATGGCAACACTTTTGCAATTAGATACGAATCAGATACAAAACAGGCTCCGGCTCGACTGTATTACGGGTTTTCTCTCATGAAACTTCCTCATTTGATGCCGCCCTCCTGATTCATAGGGGCACCCTGTCCACTCTCAACACTGACCTCCCTCTGGACTCAGAATGAGGCGTTAAACTGAGTCAATAATAATAAGAATCACTCAAAGCAAAATCCTGGCAGAGTCTGGACTTAACCAGGACCACGTCTGAAGTGACACAGGTCCAGCTCTGAACTGTGTTGATTTTGGCGACTAAAATATTCCGGTGACTATAATATTTGCTGGCTAAGAGCACTAAAACTGAATTAAAAGTAGTTAATGTGACAAAAATCTACAGAGATTTTTTTGTTGCCTTTACTTTCCGTCCTCGTGGCCCTCTATGACGCCTCAGGATCACTTTTTTTTTCTAGTTTTTTACAATTAGGAAATGTATGTGTAACCATGGAGACGGTTCAATCAAAAAACAATTGATCATGGACCGTAGTAGCCTGGTGAGACCAGAATGATTCCCCTATATGGGAATCATGATTCCCCTATTCCCCTACAGAATAGGGGAATCATATGTCATATAGGGGACATATATGATTCCCCTATGTCTTTTTTATTCAGAGGGGATCAGTCTGGACCCCCCGCCTCCGTTGGCGGCATCAGAAAATTCAAACGACAGTCATATTCGTTTATTCGCATCCCGTGTTGTTCACGAGCAGCGTCACTCACGGGACGCGGAAGTTCCCTCAATACCAATCTACGAACAGCGCACGAGAGACCACAATCGGTGGGAAATTACCAAAAACATATCAACAGTAGCTGAGTTTCATGATTCATAATCCTGCGCGAATATTAACGCAAAACCGCTAAAAACACTGCATCAAAGGAAGACCCGCCCGCCCTTCGCTGATTGGTTGACTCCGCTTCCTGTTTGCTTACATATGTACCGCTGTGGGGAAAGGAATCGACGCAGCGGTGACCAGACTCATTTTGCTGGGACAGCGGTTGAGGAGGTTGAGTAAAGGCAATATGCTAACCAACCAAATATAGCCACTAGGTCACTGAAAGGCCAAATACACATTAATATCACTTTATTTCTTTACATAAAAAGTTGCATAGTGCACCTTTAAATTCACAAAACACTTGTATCTGGTTTATTGGTGTTAGTAAATGCATCAAATTCAATGTCAGCAATGTAAAAAATATTAATATTGTGACCTTCATTATGGGAACCAATGTACTAAATGAATATTAGATTTATTCTGGAAATATTTGTTGACTAAAACTAAAAAGAACTGTCTGAGTAAATCTTAAAACTATATTCCATTTCCTTCAAAAGACTAAGACTAAATCTAAATGAAAAATAAACATTGGTCCTACACAAACAGCACTGCCCTGGAGTCAAACACCAGAATGTCAGAGAAACATGACTTGCGGCTGTTTAGTCAAAGTCAAGTTCCTGAACAAATGTCTTCCCTGTGTGGTTATCCAATCACATTCCTCCGCATGGTTGGTTTCGGTTGGTTTGACCTCTGCTGTTCATTGTCTTGAAGCCGTGACCGTTTTAACCCGCACAGTTCCTCGTCTGTGCTGCTGTGTTTGTGTTTGAGTCACTTCATTCATTGGCTTTGACTTTCTGACAGCTCATTTGTCTTTCCCTCCGCAGTTTTTCTGCTTCGAACAGTACAAGAAGCTGCTGGGCCTGACGCCATTGTCTCCGGGAGTGGTGAGTGTGCACACACCTCCGACTTACCTGGGCACGCCTGAGCAAACTCCTCACCTGTGAATGCTGCAAAGGCAAGAGAGGGGAAAAAAAGTGACAGTGACAAGAACCACACAAAACGGATCTGAAAATGGATCCTGGGAGCTGTACTGTGGTCGTCCATTGCGCCTGACAGGTTTAAACTTTGAGGCATTGAAGGACAGGCCAAATCCCAGGACAGGGGTGGCCAAAGTTGTTGTCTTTTTGCACAGAGGGCTGAAAAAGAAATGTATTTGCAGCAAATGACCAACAGCAAGATTGTTCTAAAAATAAATGTATTTCAAGGTCAATGTTGACATTTTTAGCTAGTTTTCTCTCGTAAGTAAGTACAGTAAGTGCTTTGTTGTCATTGTAGTTTAGTTTAGTTTAGTTTAGTTTATTTATTTGTTTGAGCAGTTAACCTGCTCAAAGGGAGTGGGCTGAAGCCAAAGGCTTATAAGCACCCACCCCAAAATAAAAATAGTAACATTACATTTAATATTTACAAGGTAGCAAATCATAAACAAAGGAACATAGGGCAAAGTAACAATAAATGATGAAGAATAAGACAAAAACAACAGCAAAATAAAGAACAAAAGAATGTGCTACTTTTATGTTATAAGGTGCATTCATACATATTATACTCTGAGATCTTGCTACTTCCCAGTTGTCAATTGTACAATTGTACAACGAAATTGCGTCCAGGTTATGGGTTAGTCCTGAGCTGCTGCAACTGGTTGGGCCATAATGGCTTCAGTTTCCCCTGAAACTGAAGCTTCAGTTTCAGGGGAAACTGAAGCTAGCTTACCACCACCAAGTGTGAAGTGAATGTATAATTGTCTCATGTAAAGCGCTTTGTAAATGGTGCTATATAATAATAATAATAATAATAATGCATCAGTTTTATATAGCGCTTTTCTGGACACTCAAAGACGCTTTACATTGCACCATTCATTCACTCCATACTTGATGGTGGTAAGCTACTATTGTAGCCACAGCTGCCCTGGGGTAGACTGACAGAAGTGAGGCTAGCAGTTTGCGCCATCGGCCCCTCCGACCACCACCAACCACTCACTCACTCATTACATTCGCTAGGCTTCCTGGTGTTACCAAACGGTCTCCCATCCAAGTACTAACCAGGCCCTTCCCTGCTTAGCTTCCAAGGTCTGACGGGATTGGGCATAGCAAAGGCGGTATGGCCACAAAATAAAGATCTTCTCCTCCTCCTCCTCAATCCAACCTCCTGTCACCTGAAGCAAATTGTTCCTTTCACCTCACAAGACTCCCAAGTAAACACGCTCTTAGTCCCTCCATCATCCTGACAAATCAGTAGCAGCAGCGACAGCCTTCGTCTGTCCCAACTCCAGAGCAGCAGCAGTGGCCTAACCTCAGGGCAGATAAAAACCCATCCACCTTATAGTCAAATCCTTGGTTGCTATCTCCTATAGAGACCAGTAAAGTTGTGTTTGTACTGGCATTAGCTGCAGTAAAAACGAGCTAACCTCTCTAATCGAACCCATTATCTCCACTGTACTTTCCCTCTAACTGACAGTCCGTAAATCAGAATAAAGTGAATGTTCGAGGACAAAAGGATGACACACACACACAGCTGGGCTAAAACCACAACTTTAGCTTCAGTGGATGTTAAACCTTTCAAAGACCTCGTTCTACAATCTCCAAAACATGCCCAAATCTCCTTTACCGCTCCGACGCACAAAAACATATCCGAGTCTTGATCTCCTCAAGACTGGATTACTTTATCTTCCTCGAGGAGAACCACTGAACAACACTGAAAACCAGTGTCAAGAAAATAAAAGCTGTCATGGCTTCTGTTGCCGTAATTTCTGATGGATGGCATTATTATACTAAGTCTCATGCGTTATTCATGGTTTTTGAATCAAATGTCTAAATATGAACTGAAACGGATCCTTTTTGTTTTCAGCTTTTAACCGTGTTATTTCATTATTCCCTTGTCAAAAACAGACCTGGAGTAGTATTTCACTTCATTCACTCATCGACATTTTTTTAACTCCACAATCAATCACGGGACCTTTTCTGTGCTCAGATCGAGTTTTATCACGGCATCGGTTTTGGTGCAGGAGACAGGATGACCATAACGTGTCGCCTTTGCGTGCCAGTTCCATAATAACGCTTCATTCATGTGGTTTGTGGGTTTATAATTGGGCATAATTTTGTTTGCTTTCTTTTCAACCGTCAAAGCGATGGCCTGCAAGTCGTTCGCGCAGAAGGTGTGTCATGCAAATCAGGTGCCGACACTTGCCCAGACACTTTCCTCACTTGCACGTAAGACAATGCATGAGAAGATGGGCCTTTTTTTCATGAGGTAATTATGAGGGCTCGTGCTTTTCTTGGCACAGTCTTTGTGGCATCCGGCAGATGTACAATGGCGGTTTACTCACAAGTACGGCAGCTTTATTTGCATAACACATTTCATCATTGGCTGTTGATTTGAAGAGAACATTAATTAATAATAAGGCCTTACACTTTTCAATGTGCACTGAATAAACCGTCGGAGTAATAGCGAGTTGTCCAAGCACAATTAAAGCGAGACACTGCAGGTGAAAATTGATTTAGAGATGACATCTTCAAAGAAGGTACTTGAGTCATCTTCTGTACTCGGTAGTTGAGGTCTCCAAACGTTTCGCCTCTCATCCAAAAGGCTTCGTCAGTGAACAAGGTTACGCTCAGCACACAGCGTAGATAAAGACCAGTTGGGAGGAGTTGGGATTGACCCGGCTCCTCCCCTCTAATCACAGCTACTCTCCCCTGTGGGTAAACACCTTTGAAGTAGAGCGTCTGTAACGACCTGCTCCCCCAGTATCGGTCAGTCCTGTCCTATCCATGGCTGATCACTGCTAATTACCTGCCTATTGTTCTTTTGTTAGCTGAGGTATCGTCTTCTTGGACTGGTCGTGCCCTGTTGGTTTTCCCCGAAGCAGATTGGAGTAAAAGAAGAAAGATTAAATCTTAGAGATGACATTTCTCCATTGATCTTCATAAGGCAGTATTTGAAATAGTTTAACAGTATGTGAAGTGAAAACCATTTCTGGTGACGACATTGTGAAGCCCACTGAGAAAATGTCAAAAGTTTTGTTTACATAACTCCATGTGTGTTCATTCATAAATGGACGCCTCCACTGAGAATCTACAATCTTGTATATTGTCGTGTTCTTTAATGGATGGAAAGAATACAGAGGCTCGATCGATTAAAATCAATCATGGTTTTATTCCCTCATATTACAATCTAAAACACAAGTTATGTGAGCTGTGTCCCTAGAAAACATGTTGGCCAGCGACTCCAGCGAAGAGAGAGCGAGCACCTCCCGCTCGAGCAACCCAAAAGAACAGGGAGGAGTAGGCGTGTCCTCGTCGAAGAACCAATCAGTGCTCTTGAAATGTCGTCGTCACTTCCTCTGCACAATCTGACTCCTACTGTATGCTGCATCCGAAACCATTACATTGTAGCCTCTAAGTACTAACACTAGCAACTAATCCTTAACCTTTCATGGGTTCAACTGTTAGATCTCTATGCAGTTAGTGAACTAGAGTTTCAGCAGCATTTGCCCAATTCCACCGTCCTTACCCAGGGGAAGGGGAAGTGACATCACTAACAGCTGTTCTTCTTCTTCTTTAAAGTTTAGTGCAGGCCAAACAAAAGCGCATACCGCCACCTACCGTATATGTCCAACAACAACATAGTGTCCAATAAAGACATTTAAGGCGAAAAAAATAAACATCCAAATGATCCTTCACATTTCCCTTTATTTGATCTCAACAGCGTTTCATAAAGCTGTAAATTAGCCATGCGGCTTAAGTTTCTACTAAATGAAAACAAAGCACAAACTGCCTTCATTTAGGCCATTTACTGAGGAGTCTCTTTATGTGACTGAGCTGTGGTGACTAACATGTATTTTGTCACTTTTATAAGTTTGGCTTGTGCAGAATCTTTTTTTTTTAAATTATTATTATTATTAAATGTGCACCTGTCAATCAACAGTGGTTGCGCATGAATCACTCGAGGGTGGGGGCGAGGGGGTGGGGAGATTGACGCAGTGGCTTATGGGATGGCACATAGCTCCTAATCGCCAGTGAGTTAGCATCAGAGGTCCCTATGCTAAAGTGGCTATGATAGTTAGCATACAGGCCACTTTCCCTAACTCCTTCCTAAGCAACAGCCCAATTCGGACGCTTCTTATCATGGCGGACGCTGACGCACATCCGGTTTGGCGTAAGACCTCTTACCAATTTACTGGTTTCGGATGGAGCACTGTTGTTCTTCAGACGTCTTCTCAAAAGCTCCCTTCTAACACACTGCCCCCAGTGGCTCCAACAGTAAAGACAATAACAATGGGGCAGTAAAATGGAAAATGTCCGCTCAGTTGTAAAGTCAGGCTCCCCAGTTTGAAATGAACCTTAAAGCACAGGTTACATTAACACAGTTTCATATATAATCACTAAAGCCTAGTATGATAAAAAAATATGTATAGAAATTTTTCCACAATATCAACCACATATTCAGAAGGATGAAATCATTCAGGTTTTGGAGGGACCATATTTAACGCTGCACCTAAACACTCATTTTGACTTTTCTTCTCGTGACTTCTACTCGCAAACCATTAAAAATGCGCTATACTTAGACACAACAGCGCAACCGGTCTGATTTTCTTTCATAGCTGCTGCGTTTACAATATACAGTAGATCTATGGAGGTAATTTAATCTACTACAAGAAAATAAACAGATTACTTTAATACTTGTTTTGTTTCTGAGTTCAGTTCTCTTAGCTTTGTTGTCAGGTCTACTGTACTTATAATAATACATAGCTTTAAACGTTTGTATTCTTTACCATGGGGCACGACTCGATTGTTTGAGGAGACCGACTTGTCCCGAGAGCTTTAAGTTGAGTGAACACTAACACACTATCTCAATGTAAACCGACGGGGGGAAAAAAAGGCTTGTTTCTTGAATAAATGTGTTCCTGCTTCCTCCTGAGTCCCGAGTGCAAAGCCTCGGTTGCGTCGGGACAGGCCGCTGAGGAGGAGGAGGAAGAGTGATGGGTGGTTTTGGGCGCGGCCTGTTCACACTCACTGTTCAGGTAGCAGCAGGTTGTCACTGTGATGGATGATTTTGTACCTGTGCGTCTGGACTTGTTTCTAAAGCCACTGATCCAGAGGTGTTTACCCACGCAATCAATCATGAGCCGAGAAATGTCACCTCCGCTTTTAGTCGCTTCAACTTCCTTCTTCCAGAAATGTAGGAGCATCGCAAGCTCAACTTCTGGTGTCTTTACTTTCTTTGAAATTATCTGAAGAGATACGTAAATCAATCTTTTTTTTGGGTTTAAATGAGCATACGGGCCACCGCGAGTGAAAATAAAGATATGTGGTTCTTTGATTCAACATCGAAAATATATAAATAGTAAGTAAGTAAGTTAAACCAGGAAAAATAAGACTGATTTCGGCCTAAGTTTAGTCATTCTGTAACTGTAGAATAAACATATTTTCATTTTAGAACAGAAGTGAATGAATCTCTGGCTGCCATCTTGATTGTTTGGAATCAGGGGTCATTTATACCAAGCGTTTGCTCGTGTTCAAAACGAGTAGCACATACTAAAGTGGAGTAGCAGTACAGTACATTATTTACTCGTGCGGCATTCTCTCATTTACATATCAGATTTGTCTTTACCTCACATGTTAAATCAGGTTGAACACGGCCACAGAATAGCTTATTTTATTGTTCACTTTGCACGTTGCTCATAAATATATTGGTCACAGAAAATGTTATGCAATTTTCTCATCCCAACAAATCAAGAATAAACTGTGTCTAAAAAGGATCTAAAATAAACCGAAACCAGAAAAAGCGCCTTACGAATGATCCTAAGCATCTGTGAAAATATCTCTATTTATAAGCCCTGTACCCAGTTTTATACTAGTGTCTTGTAAGCCTATGACACATATAATAATTAATGACTCAATCAAAGTATACATGTTGTGTTCTTGAAAAAAAGACCATGCAGTTGTCCATGTATTATTATAAGCATTTGATTGGTTGTGAGCTTGTTAGCATTACTCTGAAAAGTGACCATGAAAGTTTGAAAGGTGCTTATCCCTGTGGAGAACTGGGATGTCAGAAATGTGTCAGGTTGTTTGCACCATGACTAACATTTTAAATCAGAGGTGCTATCGCCAGTTTGGGGACTAAATATCGTAGGAGAGGTGTGGTTACGATTGTCCAGAGCCGTTTATTGGGCGCTACGAATGTCTATCATATGCGTCTGCACGTAGCCATAGCCACTCGTATCATCGTATCAGATGACGCACCCGCTGTAAACTTTCGAGCTAAACTATTTAGAACACGGTCTAAAGTTAACTACAAACTTCCGTATGTCGAATAGCGCGTCATCGACTTGCCGTCCCTTCTCGTTCTGTAATTGGTGCCCAAATCCATGCAAAGATTTCGACCATGTTCCCCAGGCTGCTGTGAAGTTCGAAATGATTCGAGCGCACACAGCAGCATGGGTATTCCCAGGCTACACATCGCCAGATATGGTAAATGGTAAATGGACTCAACTTATATAGCACTTTTCTACCTTTATCAGGCCCAAAGCGCTTTACAGCAAGGAACCAGTCACCCATTCACACTTTGATTCATACACCAATGTACGCAGACACTGGAGGCAACATGGGTGAAGTGTCTTGCCCAAGGACACAACAACAGTGAGCATTTGCAGGAGCTGGGATTCGAAACCCACGACCTTCCGATCACGAGACGACCCGCTCTACCAACTGCGCAGATATGGAACTTTTTACTGCAAATGTAATCATTCTGTTTCCTTGCACTGACCACCAGTTTGTGGCGGTATGCACTTGAATACGCAGCCCTCGATGACAGAAGTTTGGACAGCCCTGTTTTAAAGGGGGGTATTATGTAAAATCGACTTTTCAAGCTTTATATCATGTTATTATGTCATTCCCTCATTAAACACATGCCTGGAGTGTTGCCTTGGCTCATTCACATATTTTTGAGTAATCAGTAAAAACTTAGACGGCAGCCATTTTAGGTGTAGCTATGCCTCAGTCCTCCTAGGAACGCCCCCACCTCCTGGATACGCCTCTGGACCTTTCGTCACCAGCCAAGCCACCAACCACTGCTCCTCAGCTCAGCAGAGCCCCCTCCCCGCACAGTGTTGTTGTTTAGATGCCACAGCAGTGTGCTGAAGGGGGCGTGTCGGAAAGCTTCTTAAAGAGACAGAGGCCTATTTCAAGACGTTCAGTACAGCCATTTTGAGAGAGCAATTTTATTCAAGGCAGTTATTTTAATTTATACAGAGCAACAGAAGGTTACGTCATCATTGTAGTATGCTATAGACTGGTGCTATGTGATTGAAAAAAGCATAATACCCCCTCTTTAAGCTTTTATTGTTCTAAACAAAGCATATCAGGTACAGGGCTTTTAAACTGAATTAGGTCTAATATTGCTGATGAGCCTGTACTCGTGTACCTGAACTACTGCTGTAAATATTTTTGCATGCACTTGAACACCATCTTGAACTAATGTAAACACGCACTCGCCCCATTCCAGTCCGTGCCGCTCCGTCCGGCTTGTTATTAATTAGGCTTTGTTGCACTCTGATCCCTCGAAGTGCGGTCCCGCCCTCGTCTAATCCATTAGAGCCGGCGAATTACACGTAACCGAAGCAGCTGCCGTTTCCCCCCTGCAGCTGAACGCCTTCACTCTGATTGAGCGGGACACGCGAGGTAATAGGACAAATACAGAATTAAAGCCCCGTTCCTTTTCGGCTGTGCAAACATCGCCGGGCCCGTCTGAGGGGATGGGATAAAGAGACCCGGAGATTAATGAACCCAAGACGCGATCTCGACGTGTTCCCCATTACGCGGGCCGACGTGACGCAGCCAAACGCGCACGGCCGAACAAACGGGGCTCTGTAGCGAGCCGCCCGCAAGCACGCCGCAGCCAAGCGCGCTCAAGTGTGCCCGCTTCCTCTAATATTAGCTCGCATTAAAGGGATTCAGCTGGATTTTATGTGGAAAAAGCTTCATTACACGCTCCGCGCTCGCCACAAATCACATGTACCTGTATGCAGTGTCAATTTTATAAGGAACTGCGGTCCGTGGGAATTGGCATTATTGTAAATGTGACTCAAAGGCCCTGGAACTATTTATTTGCTTTATGTACAATCAAAGAGGGAGCGCATACATTTTAAATTGTTAGTTGTGGTCCAAACTCTTTGCTTACTTTTACTTTACAACGCATTACCTTCACCATTTCTCACAGGGATGACTTTGGCAGGGAATCGGAATTATTTCAGATCAAGAAGAAGATGAAACTGAGTTGTATTTAATTCATTTTCATTTCATTTATTCATTTCAGGCAATGGGCAACAAAAAAATAATATACAGTATGTAAACAGATGATCCATTTCTACCTGAAAGGGAGTGGGAAGAAGATAACTTATTTAATCCCACCCCCAGTTCCCCATTCAGAGCTTAATACATTCAGCTTCACTGTTACTTTGTTCGCGGATTATTATATCATCATAGTGGCATTTCCACAGGTAACAATAATTATTTAATTGTAACACAATGTACTGTATACCAACAATGTAAGGAGAATGAACAATACCAACAATGGTAATGTACAGTATACCAGTAATGGTAAAAGACAAATTATACCAACGATGGTAAGGAAACATTGAGCTCTTGTTAACACTATGAGACAACAGCAATTTAAATGAAAGACCCTCATCTCTATATTTTGACCAGACCCGATGTTTATATAACAGTTTGAATCATGGACAGTTTGGCATTGCTTGTGTTGTAAGTCCAGTTTGTTCCAGAGTTTCACTCCACATACAGACACACAGAAACGTTTACAATTGTTTTGAGCTCTCGGCAATGAAAAATATCCAAAACCTCTCAATCATAAGCTCGCACTGGAGTTATAAAAAACTATGTAGGTTAGGCCGTAATAACTTGTTGAATGCTTTGTATAAGACTATTGCTGTACTATATTTTACATGATCATCAAACTTTAACAACTGCATAAACAGATTATGAGTATGGTCTAGAAAACCAACCTTGAGAATGATCCGCATTGCTCTTTTCTGTAATATGATCAGAGGATTGATTCAATATGATTTGAAAGAAAAGTGAATTTTAGTGATATTCTCATGTTTAAAAATTAGCGTTTAAGAGTGTTTTTGTGTTATTTTGAACTCAAAAGACTTCAAACACATTTTTGTTTTACTGGATACTTTTGTTCACTTGTGTTTTTGTGAAGTTCAGTGGATTTATGACTGAAGAGAGTCCATAGTGCCCATGAAGGACCCAGGTTTATAAAAGTAAACAAACAGCTAGCTTAAAGGCCCGTCACAGTTGGCGCACGGGCACTATGCGATCCTTTGAAGCCTCAAAATATGAAAGTCGTGCGAACACCCTCTTTTGGCGCACGGGCATCTGCACGAGCGACCGCTGTTGACCGCGTGAAAAGGTGTGAATCGCAGTTGGATCATGAGTCGCAGCTGAATGTCATGCATGAACAAAAATCAGTGGAGGTGGATTGCGACTGAATATAGCCGCAGCAGGTCTTCGAAGTTTAGCGTGGAAGACGAGGAGGACGTCTGCGCGCTTTGACGCATGACCGACAGCAGCGACGCATGGCTGTCTGCAATCGATGTCTGTGGCCCGTGAAACACTCGCTCACCAGCCGCTCACCAGCCGCTCACCAGCCGCTCACCAGCCGCTCACCAGCCGCTCACCATTCACTTTCTTCCTTGCATCACTCGCATTTTTTGGACACTATCCAAATCAACCGCATTCCAGTCGCAGCCCATACTCTATTGTGACTGTGACTGCGATTTATTTAAAAGTCTTCTTTGCGATCTTTGCGGCTGATGGCAATTTCAATTTCGGCGCAGAACAAATGGGGGACAAAACCGCTTCGGTCAATGCGCCAATTGTTTTTTTTTTTTGTTTTTTTTTGTGGTCGGCCCTTTTATTTATTTATTTTATTTTTTTAATTGTGAGTTTTAAGACAATCACAAAAATAGACCAGACAATTACAAAACAACAGACAACAGATCCCAAGTGACACAAAGACAAAGAAAAGAAGAATAAATAAATAAATAACAAACTAAGAATTTAGGTGGTATTGGTAGGCGTGCTATGAGATAGTGTGTGTGTATGTGTGCGCGTACTGTACTGAAAAAAGTTTGAAAATAACAATAATTGTTATCATTGTCATCATCAACATCCTCATCCATGACAATGTTACAACTACTAACATCATCCACACTGTCATTATACTGCATCTAATAATAACAATAATAGTGATCATAGTAATTATCATAATAATCATCATAATCATAATCATAATCACTGTCATGTTCAATAGTCATTGTCATCATCCTTGATACCATTCAGGTAAATTACTTTATGATCAGGAAATTACTTATTTTTTATGCATCTGTTTTATGCCAATTGTGACAGGCCCTTTATGAGCTAAAGTCATTTGAGACTTATAAATGTTTCCTTCTGAAACACTGAAGATGCACCATGACTCGCAGCTGCAGAACAGTGGAGGTGTCACAGGAGGAGCTACAGGAAACAAAAAGGGACAAATGAGGAGGTATCCGGGCAAGATTCGCAGATAAGCCAAACAAATCTTGTATCCCAATTATCCCTACTATTGTTCTGACTAATGTTTGTTCACTGGAGATTAAGACGGATTCGTCTGCGATGCTCTTACCAGAAGATGGTGAGAGACTGTTGTGGAGCGGAGGGAGCTGCGCAGGAGAAAGAGGAGGGAGGAGGAGCTGAGCAGTGCAGGACACCACGCTCTGAAACAGAGGTTGGGGACCACTGTTTTAGAGCACGGTTGATAAAAAAAAAAATCTATCTATATATTATTAGATACACAGCACAATACTGAAAGAAAAACAAATCAAATTCACTGCTGAAAAAAAAGGAAAGAAAAAAGTACAGGGCCTTGGAAGAAGCTGTAGCTGTGCCCTCTTTCCTACCTACTCGTTTCAATCATGCCTGCACACTCCAAAGCAAGCTCGATCTCTAATGGAATTGCATGTATGAAAGATACATGTACACAGGCCGGCGAAGAGTTGAAGCCTGTAGGATGAAATGTCAGACCTGGGGCGATGCATTATGTTCAGTTTATGTATGCAAAACGGCCATGCTCTGTTAGACTTTATGATGTCACTTTAAATAACAAGCTCAAACAAAACGTCAATCACAGCTCCACAGGCTGTATCTACAGAGCCAACTGTTGTCTGTGCTGGAGTTCTTCACCAATAAGGGCTCAACTAAACATGTGAGTACAATGACGAGCTAGTTAAGGGAACGAGTTACGGGTGTCAAATTACATCCAATCTCCTCCAATTTTACATGTCCAAGACTCTTTTGGAGTTGCACTTTAGCATAATACTTGTCCAGTGTGTCAGAACATGGGTGAAACATGGGTGAAATGTCTTGCCCAGTGCCGATTACTGGTTTGTTTGGATTTTGCTTGATGATTAAATGGATCTTTTGAAAGACTCTTCAACACAGGTGCACTTTGAACAAGCAGAAGAAGCAACATAAAAGCAGCAGGTGTCATGAGTGAAATGATTGTGTCGTTTTATTTTTGTTTTATTGTGGCGCAAACGTACGTTGGTGAAAAATAGTCCTGCTGTAAATCTGGATTATAACCAAACACTAAACTTCTCAGTGTATAACATGAGTATGAAGGTTTTCACGGCTGACAGACCCTTTCACCAGAAAACCTACAAAGAAATTGATCCTGGAGCGTTGTAGAGACCACCGGGATTGAAAGCAAAGGTGCCATGCTGACCCCTCATACAACCGCTGGATGTTCAAAAAAATAACCCCCAGAATGTTATTCCCCTTGAGTGTTAATTCATAAAATGACTTTGACTTTCCAATTGTATGTCCTTATGTTCCAATGGCACTGGTGTGTAAGGCATTTACTGATCTAAACTGTGGCCCGCAGTCCACTATGAGCACCTTCATCACTTGCAGAGGATTGGGGGAACAATAGAGCTCATTATAAATAGATTGACAAAGTGTCTTCCTGAGTCCTGTCTGTCAGCTCCTATTCAGAGGAGCCATAACAAATGCAGGTGTCTTCTGTGCCTCATTTATCTACAGTCTGCCAACACAAACAGAGACAGAGGTCAATTGGCGTCAGACAAAGGAACTCGGAGAACGGGTTTGTGAAAGCGAAACCACCACTCAGCGAACGTAGGGCCCTCTTGGTCTGGACATGTTCTCCCTCAGCCCTGTTTGGTTTAGCTTGGTTTTGGACTTGACTTATTAGGTGCCTTTGAACCAGTAAACAAAGGGGTAAATATATCATCTGCTTTACATCCATCCATAAATCTTCTTGGGACGCCTTGTCGCGGCAAAAGCCAGATTGCTATTACAGTTCAAATAACTTTACAGTAATATCAATCTGGAAAGGCTCCTGTTGAAATAGTTTTCAACTTTACTTTAACTGCTAAGCTCTTCCAGAAGATGGTAAAAGACAGTTGTGGCGAGGAGGGAGCTGTGCAGGAGGAAGAATAAGGTGGAGGAGGTGGAACTGACCAGTGCAGGACACCACACTTTGAAACAGGGACAAACCCAAGAGGTGCTGCATCGTTACAAAGGATCAGAGGAGACTGAAGGCAGCCGGCCAGGTTTCCTCCAGGTGCTACGGTTTCCCCGACCTCCAAAAACACCCTTTCGTTGTACGCTTGTACAATGACAAATAAAGCAGTTACTTAGCCACCAGTGGAGAGAACCCAAACAATCAGCGGCTGTCAGATTTTTTGTTTATGAACTCCCAAATCTCACAACAATAGAGCATCCCACACAAGGAAAGTTAGCCACAGTATGCACCCACAATTAAATATTGGAGAAAAGTTTGCATTCGCACCAACTGATAATATGTGTGTGGTTGACCAATACCATGACCTATCGTATAATAAAGACAATTAGAGAATCCCAAACCAGGTCAAAACATCCTGATTTTAAAAGTTATAAATCAAATTATACCATAGAATGTTGACCTGTCGATATCAAACTAAAGGGTCTGTTGAAAGTTGTGATGTCACTCAAACCCGTCCTGTTAACTTGACTGGATGCTGTCTGTGCTTTAGGCTCTGACGGTGGCCGGACTGGGCTGTGGTCTGACTGAAGCTGTGGTGGTGAATCCATTCGAAGTGGTCAAGTCAGTCTGCAGGCCAACAGAGACCCCTTCAAAGAGGTCTGTGGATTCATTTAAAAAAATGACAAGTTGTAATTTATGTGTGTTTTAACCTGTCGTTTCTTATTGTTCGCTTCAGCAACCGTCGACGTTTGCTCAGGCGAGGAAGATCATCAAATCGGGAGGTTTCGGACTGAACGGACTGAACAGAGGCCTGACCTCCACTTTGGGGCGACACGGGATTTTCAACATGATCTACTTCGGGTTCTACTTCAACGTCAAAGATAGTATTCCCGCCAGTCAGGTGGGTACTGTATTCCCTCCAGTCAGGTGGGTACTGTATTCCCTCCAGTCAGGTGGGTACTATATTCCCTCCAGTCAGGTGGGTACTGTATTCCCGCCAGTCAGGTGGGTACTGTATTCCCGCCAGTCAGGTGGGTACTATATTCCCTCCAGTCAGGTGGGTACTGTATTCCCGCCAGTCAGGTGGGTACTATATTCCCTCCAGTCAGGTGGGTACTATATTCCGCCAGTCAGGTGGGTACTATATTCCCGCCAGTCAGGTGGGTACTATATTCCCTCCAGTCAGGTGGGTACTATATTCCATCCAGTCAGGTGGGTACTATATTCCCACCAATCAGGTGGGTACTGTATTCCCTCCTGTCAGGTGGGTACTGTATTCCCTCCTGTCAGGTGGGTACCACGTCACACCATGCCCAAGTCTATTGGGCGTTACTGAAAAATAAGCAACAGCGCTAACTTACGAAAATAGCTGACATTGCTCGACCTTATTACACAAGAACACACTGAGTTGAAAATGTTTGTACATTTTTTTTTTCGTAGTCTTACACATATTTTGTTAAAACATTGTCCGTTGTGTCCAATTTGGTTTGATTATTGACAATTTCTCTGTTAATTGGAATGAATGAAATGTTTTAAATAGTGTTTATGTGTTGTTTGTGGCATTACAAATATTGTAACTTGCTGCTACCTATAAATCCTGTAATAATAAGAATCATAATCAAATAAAAATAGCAAAGACTGCTATTATTTAAGTTGCACAAGATCCGTTATTCTCAAAGTATTTTAAATCTGCGGACCCAGTAGTTTAGACCTCTATGAACATGTTCTAAAATAAATGTGACTCTTATCAGTATTAGTTCAGAAGTTTTAAACACAAACCCACAACTAATCGCTATATGACATTATTTGAACTTTGTCTTGATACTGTATAACATGATGTCATCATTTGTCCCATATTACTTTCCCCGTGTTTGACAGTTAGCGCTCTGACAGCGTGATTAGTTGCCTCCAGGACGAGGAGAAGGAAGCCCAAATCAGCGAGCGGCTCGTGGAGATCAGCCAGGGCTAATGCCGTCTGTTTGCTCTTCATAACATCCTCCAAGTCTCGCGTTTCACATCCGGCCCAAACAAACCTCCTTTCTGCCTCGTGCAAACGTTACCATACGCTGCACATGTACCAGCATTAGATTAAGCCCCAATGAAGTAATGAGAAGCAGGCTCCGCCGCGTTATGACAGAGAGGTTACAGTCGCAATTAGGACCGACAATTTTGGACGAAAAAGAAATATCAAATTGCAATTTTACTGATGAGCATTGCAGTTGTGATCAGATTTATGGCTTGTTTTGTTAAAAAACTAATTTTAAACATATTTTATAAGCTTTAACATTTGAGGGAAAAAGTAATAAAAAGTAATAATTAATAACCGCAGAGTCGCAGCGGCTCAGGACTAACCCACATCTGATCTATGCAATTTCATTGTACTATTGTACATTGACAAAGTATAAGTATGTGCTTTATTTGTCATTGCACAATTGTACAACAAAATGACATAGATCAGATGTTTGGGGTCATGTTTTTGGAGGTAGGTGCTCCTCTGAAAACTCCTGGGTTTGTCCCTGTTTCACAGTGTGGTGTCCCGTACAGGTCACCTCCTCCTTCCTCTTCCTCCTGCGCAGCTCCCTCCGCTCCCACTGCACCGCCTCCTCTCGCGCCTTCTCATCTTCATCTTTGTCCTCCTTGTCCTCTGGCTCTGACGCCATTCTTCATCGGAGGGTCACCTCTGAAACTCCTCCTTACAGTTGAGCCAGGACTCCGTGCAGAGAAAAACATAACAGTCTTACTTGAAAGAAAAATAAATAAGTTTTGTCCTTTTAGATCCAGTGTCATCATCGGTCACACCTGGTTTAGACTTGTTTTTTTATCCAGTTTTAGTTTAGAGCAGTAGAACAGCAGTAGTGGGGACAAAGTATATACTGAGATGGGGATGGAAAGCATTAAAGATGTTTAACCGCTACATGAAAGATAAAAATATTACAAAATTGCCAACGCTGCCATCACTGAAATAGTATTGTTTGGTCTCCACAAATATTTTTCCCAAACACCCCGGCCACACACACACTGTTACAAATATGCTTCCTATAATAATAATAATAGTTATTAATGTAAGAAGTCCGAAATTAGTAACAAAAATAGGTTGCCAGAAGAAAGAAGAGTTTGAGAACCGCTGCTTGGAGTGCACATTTTTCCGATGACGTAGGACACAGCGAACCCAGTGGCCATCTCCTCGGTGATAATTACACGGCTGAACGACTCAAATAGACCTTGTGAGATATTGCGGGTTTTTGGGGGGGGGTTGTGTGCGTCCGTAGAACTGTCCTCTTTATGAAGATCCAACTCTGACGACGCGGTGTAATTTATGCATTCCCAAGCCATCTCCAGACCACGTATTCTGCGGGATTAGGAAACACGGGCCGAGCTGCTTTCTAATTTAGATTCAGTGGAGATTAATGAAGTCCGGGGAAGTAAATTGTGCGGTATTGCTTAAAAGACGCGATGTAGATCCAGAGAGATGATGCAAAAGTGTTGTGACTCTGGGTAAGAATGCAATACTTTGGGTCTGTTCACTGGAAGGACCTTGTAAATCCATTATGTTATTTTTTTTCTTCAAATTTGTTGCTACTTAAGCCCCACAAAAACATACACAGCCATTTGATACGTCCACAGTAACGTCCAGGAACGTATGTAAATAATTACAGCTATTGTACTGGCAAGACAGTAGATGTTATTCTCAAAACTGGTTCTAGTAGTCGTCCAAATAAACTTCCTAATCTGTTTGCAATTGTAGCTGTCAGAAATAATTGGTTTATCTAAAAATTATACTGGGACTGACTCGTATACAAAGCACAAAAGCACTGGAGTTTTTTATTATTATTTTTTTTTTCAGGGAAGATTTTTGTAAGTTCTGGTAGTTTCGCCTCTGATCCGAGAAACTTTGTCAGTGACACAAATGAATTCTGGCCACAGACTATAAAGAGCAATGGGAGGAGTTAACTTGTCTTAGTACCAGACTTTTTTCATCTAAAAGCAACTCTCAACATATGGTAAACAAACCTTTTTTTTTAAATAATAATAAGAGGTGAGACTCGGACGAGTTAACCCCTCCTTTCGTCTCTATTAAAGTGATCGTCTGTAAGATTGCTAAACGAGGACTGAAAAAGAGCAAAATATTCAAAGTAAACAATCAAGCTCTTCCTGATCGGACCTGAAAGCCCCTCCTCGTTCCCTGTGCAGGTGACTGACTGACTGTTACGCGGGAAAGCTCGTCTCATTGGTCAAAGCCGTGGCGCCGGAGATTCTGATTAGCTGCAGAGAACAGCAAAGGGAGGGACTTTAGAAACATATAAGAATATTAAAGAGGGGTATTATGCTTTTTTCAATCACACAGCACCAGTCTATAGCATACTACAATGATGACGTAACCTTCTGTTGGTCTGTATATGCAGTAAATTAAAATAACTGCCTTGAATAAAATTGCTCTCTCAAAATGGCTGTACTGAACGTCTTGAAATAGGCCTCTGTCTCTTTAAGAAGCTTTCCGACACGCCCCCTTCAGCACACTGCTGTGGCATCTAAACAACACTACTGTGCGGGGAGGGGCTCTGCTGAGCTGAGGAGCAGTGGTTGGTGGCTTGGCTGGTGACAAAAGGTCCAGAGGCGTCTCCAGGAGGGGGGTGGCGTTCCTAGGAGGGCTGAGGCATAGCTACACCTAAAATGGCTGCCGTCTAAGTTTTTACTGATTACTCAAAAATATGTGAATGAGCCAAGGCAACACTCCAGGCATGTGTTTAATGAGGAATGACATAATAACATGATATAAAGCTTGAAAAGTCGATTTTACATAATACCCCCCTTTAAATACTCATCTTACATCAAATTGCTGTCCACTCAATTTGTAAAACGCTTCAGTCCCGCTTCAGCTCTGCTTCAGTCCCGGCTCGGCCCTTGGTGAGGAGGAGCTGTTTGCTTAACGCTCTCGGGAAGTTTGCTGATGTCCCACTTAGCTCCGACCACATCCCACTTGAACAAACCGACCCGTGGTGGGATTAGCTGTTGATTTAGCCCTTCTCTCGGGGTGTTCGGCGTTTGAGAAAGGCCCGGACCGGAGAGAGGCTGCTGTCATTTGTAAAAATATCCTGCCCAATTAGCCGTCGGAGCGCTCCACGTCCGCGCTGCCCCGGTACAGTAATACCCTGTGCTGCATCGCGCCCCAATTACCCAAATTGTCCCCATATGCCTCGCCCGGGCCGTCCCGCGAACTGCTTGTTTTGAAAAAGGCTCGTCCCGGCGGCTCCCACGAGAACATGTGCTTCTGTTCCGCCAATCAGAGAGCAGCGTTCCACTCAGGAAGAACTAATCTGCCCCTCGCCACCTTAAAATGATCAGGGCTTTCATGCAGGCTTTGCTGTCATACACAGGAGCTTCTTATCTACGTTTATGTAGATGTTCTTAGTAGATTGATACAGGTTGGAGCAAGTAAACATGTATGCTTTTTAATGTCATTTTAATGCCAAATACTACATGTTTAGTGTCACAAATGCAAAACATCGGTGCTTTTTTTTTTTTTAGATTTGGAGGAATGAAGGGAAATTTCACTATTCAAAAATGGTGTACAATTTCAGTCACGGCTGTTGTTGAATGTGTTTCCGTGTTTATTTTTGTATTTGTTAAAGTTAGGCAATGGAATTAAAAGATAGAACTAAAAAGGTGAAGTGGCGTTCGATCCTAATGTATGCAGACAGTTAGCAAGCCGGCTAGTCTGTTAGCCTGCATTGTATTTCTCCTGTAGCCGTTAGCATTAGCCGCCAAACATCGCAAATTATGAATAATCCAGATGTTTTCAGCTGTTGTCATCAGCCACATAAAGGTGAGGTTAAAGCCTAGTTAGGAATCATTAATGAATGTACAGACCTTTTGAGATTTTACTTAAGATACAAATTAGCATCTAAAAGTGTCCTCTGAGCTAAATGCTAACTCAAATTCTCTTAAGTTTTTGCTTTTTGTGGGGCCGAATACACATCCAATGGCCACTAACATCATCTTAATAATGTTAAGGATAAAGAAATGACAAGCATAAAACGTGCTTAATTCACAAAATGCTCTCTGACTGGGTGCTAATTCCTGGGAACAATGTATAAACGAAAGATAGAACAGCACATTTCGGGGGTCTCCCTTCTACAGTATCAGGCCTGACATTGAAGAAGACAAGTTTGACAGGCAATAATGTTTATCCTGACTAGGAGTGCTGTCCTTTCTTTCGTTTAATGATAAAGAAATCACAGAAATTCTATAAATGCCATGAAAAGGACAAAACATGCCTCGTCATAGTTAAGAATCGCACTAGTTTCCTGACAGGCTCAAATAGCTAAAGGCATTTCTGTGATTTACATATGATGGAAATAGCTGGACACTTGTATTATTTTCCCAGATTTGTTTTAGTTTGAACCCAGTGTAGCACTTTTAATGACACTTTGAGCCTTCATTTTGGATCAGTTCAAACATTTATCTGAAACTTCCTCCACTGTAAAGTGTTGGACGGGACTGTTTAGACTCCATAGTGGAAGCTGTGATTGACAGATAGCAACAGACATGTGACAGGGAGTTGGTACAAAGTGTGAAATACCGTCTTCCTGGCTGGATTTCGCAACCAGGATGCCAAACGCTGCAATAAATTCACTTCTTTACTGATAACTGTGTTCACTGCTGTTGGTTTTTCCGTAGGACCCCACTCTGGAGTTCTTAAGGAAGTTCACCATCGGCCTCGTGTCCGGGACCATCTCCTCCTGCGTCAACATCCCCTGGGACGTGGCCAAGAGCCGCATCCAGGGACCGCAGCCTGTTCCTGGGGAGATCAATACAAGACCTGCATCCAGACCATGCGCCTGGTCTACAAAGAGGAAGGGTGAGAGAGAAACACTTGGTGGTACAAGTGGAAGTAGCAGTGTTGTTTTTGGCAGCCCTTTTAGTTTTAGTTGCATTTTACTCTATTTACTCTATACACTATTCCTAAATGTGATTGTTTTAGTCTGACAAAACCGATTGCACCAACCGATTGTGTCATTTTGAAGCACCTCATCTTCTGATCATCGCTTCCAGATTCTTTTTTAACAACAGGGCCGTCTGCACATTCGTTCATCAACATGCTTTGATTGAAAAAAGCATAATACCCCTCTTTAAACCCGAGACACTCTTTTTGAGAAGAGCAGAATGCACAGAAAGCAGGGCATTACGATAATCAAAGAAAGTGAGTGGCCACTGAGGCTAATGCTGCAGATGGACAGTCGACCCCAGGAATAATGCTTGAAAATGTAAGGTTACTTAGAGTGTCTGAAACAGAGCTTTAAGTGATAGGAAAACTCGGGTTGATGGGGTACGCCAGAGGAACCCGCTGTCAGGAAGGGTTGCCCCCATACTTTGAACTTGGTCATGTCTGTTCCCACTATTTTCATCATTCTTGTAAGACATAAAAGCAACTGTGGGAAACTTGAAATTCCAGCCAACTGTTGCATGAATGTTCTTTGAAAACCCCTCTCCTTATGGTTTGGGATTTTACTCTTTCATTTCTCGTTTCTCTAATTACCCCCGTGTCAAAACAGTCTTAGCGCAGAGTGAGCCGTGTTCCCCCATCCATCAGGGCAAGTGTTGATGCAGCAGAATCTCGCGGCCCACGTGTGTGCGCGCCGCTTTTCTGTCATCTCTACAGTAAACGCGAGACGTCTCAGGCCCTGGCAGACTTGACAGCTCCGGACCGAGGCGTCACTAAAAGATCTATGTTATGTTTGCACTTGCCCCCGAGGCTGTTCCCTTCACCCCTACTACTCCGCCCTCCCACTACTGCTCTACCCCCTCTTTCACTGCTGCAGTCCAGCCAAACCAGATGGGACCGCGACATGTTTGGGGTCCACACAACGGGCTGGCAGGGGGGAGCGACTTTTCACATTTTACATGCAACACAGTCTGAAGTGTTTAGCGGTTTTGTCCGTGATGTGAATACAAATGTGTGCTGTATGTTTCAAAAACTTCGGGGCTACTACCTTCTACGATAGTAATAATCTACAATAATAGAATAGAGGGTTGACCTTTACATTAGAAGTGAAGGCAAATTAACCTCTTAACCCCCACCTGAACCGAGCACATTTTCTCCTGCTTGGCTTTACCCAAATCTAAAGGCTTCTTGAAAAATCTAGCGACAAAAATTAGATGAATATGAGGACGGAAAAAATGAGACGAATATGAGGATGAAAACGCAACAGAAAGTGACAAAAACACAACCAAAGAATAATAGTAAAGGGACAAAAAAGCTATGAAACCGTGACAAAAATGTAATGAAAATGTGACGAAAAAGTGACAAAAACGCCACAAAAGAGTAATAGAAAAGTGACACAAAAGCAATGAAAAGCTACACTGTACTGACTACAACGCGACGACAACGCAAGGAAAAAGACCCGTTTAAATGAGTTTTGCAGGTCTTAGCTTTCAAATGAGGTGTTACACTGGACTATAGGCTATTAGCTTTTAGATTTGGGTAAAGCTGAACTGGAGAACATGCACCAGGTTAAGGCGGGGGTTAAGAGGTTCCATCCATCCATCCATTTTCTTCCGCTTTATCCGGGGCCGGGTCGCGGGGGCAGCAGTCTCAGTCTCAGCAGAGATGCCCAGACTTCCTGATCCACGCACACCTCCTCCAGCTGTTCTGGGGGTACCCCGAGGCGACACCAGGCCAGCTCGGAGACATAGTCCACCAGCGTGTCCTGGGCCTTCCACGAGGCCTCCTCCCAATAGGACATGCCTGGAGTACCTCCCGAGGGAGGCGGCCAGGAGGCATCCGAAACAGATGCCCTAGCCACCTCAGCTGGCTCCTTTCGACGTGAAGGAGCAGGGACTCTACTCCGAGCTCCTCCCGGGTGACTGAGCTTCTCACCCTGTCGTGAAGGGTGAGCCCTGCCACCTTGCAAAGGAAACTAATTTCGGCCGCTTGTATCCGCGATCTTGTCCTTTCTCTCATTACCCAGATCTCATGACCATAGGTAAGGGTGGGAACGTAGATCGATCGGTAAATCGAGAGCTTTGCCCCCGATTCAGCTCCCTCTTCACCACAACAGTCCGATACGGCGACCGCATCACTGCTAAGGGTTAAGAGGTTGATATCTGAAATGATCAAAAGAGCCTTGTGATGGTTTATTGACTTCAGAAACATGCTCTTCCTGTTCCTGTGTTGAACATACACTGCCTGCGCCTCAAAAAAAGTCCCAATCTGGATTTGAATGATCCGGGGTCGCTGCAGTTGGGCAGGTCTAAGTTCAGAAACACTATGTGCACATCAGCTGACAATGTTCCATCCATGGATTTCTTCTTCCCTGATGGCACGGCTCACATTGTGAAAGAGAGGTTTGGGCGAGCGTGAGACATCATTTTCACACATGGATGGGCCACCTCAGAGTCCAGATCTTAACCCTGTTGAGACTCTTTGGGATGGGACCCTCTCCCATCATCAATATGACGGCATAATGTGTGAATGAAATATTAGTGTGAGACCTTGTTTTTTGGTGGCGACCTTTTTTGGGTCCAGGCAGAGTAGAATTGATTGGTGGTGTTGTTTAGCGCTTTAAAACGAAACAACTCTTCTTGCATAAATAATAAAAAATATGTCTAAGAAGGGCTCCACACTAGGCTAAAGAAATGTCTTGATATTGTCATATTGAAGTAACCATTTCCACACAGTAGTAGGGATGTAACGATTCACTTAAGCCCCGATTCGATTCTATTTCTGATTTTAAGTTCCCGATTTTGATTTTTTCCGATTTTATTAAACCTTTTTTTAAGAAACGAATATGACTCATTCATACCAATGTTTCTTTTGTTTTAACATCTGCATTTTTGTCCTTGTAACAAACCACAACTGTCTCAGTAAGAGAACTTTACATTACAAAAACATGAAAATGAACTATAATCATTTTGACATGAGTGACATGTTTTCAGCATAAATAAGATGTGTAGCAAAGCAAACATTTTGAGATTATATTTATTTTACCAAACCTTTTCTTTTATTTAATTTAATTTAATTTTTTTGAGTTGAGTACAAGAACACTGGACTGGTGGAGCTGGAGGGGGAGCGCCAGAGGAACCCCGCGGTCACGAGGGTTTGCCCCCTGTGCCACATCTAGTCGCCCCGTCTAACACAAGCCAGTCCCGGCTAATTAGTGGTCCCGGTGGGAGAGGTCGTTAAGCGCGGCCTAACGAGCTGCGCCGCGCTCCACGGGTCAATCCAATCAGACAGGGGTTGGAAGGAAGTGGCTCGGCCCTTATTAACGCCACGAGAGGCTGAGAGGCTGAGGACTTGGACTGGCACCCGAAGGGGGAGGGGGCGTCAGCTTGAACGCATTAGGGACAGGTAGCCAGAGACACGCGGAGCACTGACCTCCACAATCAACTTTCACTGGAGTTTCATCGAGTGCAGAGTAGACGCGGGAGTGGAGGCTGCGTGTCCCTCTCCCAAAGGAACTCAAGGAAGTCCCTGTGAAGAAATGTATAGGGTCAGTCTAAGGTTTGTCATGTAAGGCCCTTCTTTGTGGAGTGTCCATGTTCTCCATGTGTCTGTTTAGTATTCCTCTGGGCGCTCTGGTTTCCAAATAACCGCTAGGGCCCGATCAGCGTTGCCCAAGACAAAGTTGGAATCGTGCATACAAACGACGGCATGCCAGTGCTCTCGCCAGTAGCCTGAGGGCGTCATTTAGGGAGAAGGGCTGGGTCGGCTCAGGCGTGGTGCGCTACAAACAGCGCTGACTACAATGAGCGCTTGCTGCTTCCTCTTCGCTCTCCCCTTCTTTACATTAACACATCGCGTCATATTAAGCACTCACAGGACAGACTACAAACTATTTCTCCCACTGTGAGTTAAACACTGTCCATGTCCCGAACATATCGTTGGTCCCGCTCCTGCGCCAGTAGTGCAGAGTGCGGGGTAAACTCTGCAGAAACGTGATCAAAAAACGTGCACCCTCCAGACCCAGCCACACCCAAGGCAAGGCAAGTTTATTTGTAGAGCACAATTCATACACAAGGCAATTCAAAGTGCTTCACAGTTGCATAAAATTACAAGAAAACAGATCAAATCAATAAAACATCAACCTAAAGTCAATCAATTATAGTAAAAGGCAAGAGTGCAGATAAATACTTTCAGTTTTCATATGCACGGATAAAAAGAGCCGTTTTCAGCCTGGATTTGAACATTGTCAGAGTTGAGGCCTGTCTCACATCCTCATGAAGACTGTTCCAGATTTTAGCTGCATGAAACTGAAACGCAGCCTCACCCCACCCACCCACAGTAGCGGACAATAGTCCAGTCTGGTATGGTCCGTAGGAGGTATAGCTTGGGGAGGGACCACTGCTGTGCATAACATCGCCATGGGAGTCTGTCCAGCCCCTGCCCAGCAGCTTACTGTGCCAGGTATGAAGCTGAAGATTGCACACGGCAGCCCCCCCATCTTAGCAAAGGTCTAATATACAGTCTGCGTTTAGAAATGCAATATCGAACCCATATTGATTGAGTTTTTATTTCGAGCTACACACAAGGCACAAAAGCCAAAAAAAAGAAAGAAAAAATATATATATATATAATAAAAGAAAAAATAATTAACATTCTGGCTCAAAAAGGAGTGGGAAGAAGACAAGCTTATTGACTCCCACCCCTGTTCATAAACTTAAATAACAATATATAACAATAACACTGTTTAGTTCTTATCTTACAAAACGATTAACAATTGAGTTGGTTACATATTAACAGATGCAACAATGCATTATATTAGGTCAACATTCACAGTATCTTACACGTTATAACAAGTGTATAATTTTGTTTCCTATACCGAATTTATTACCATGTTGGTATTACTGTTATTCACCATCACCATTACAGCCCATATAACATTACTCTGTACCAAAGTGTTTGAATGATACATAACAAACACTTTTATTCATGAAAGGTACAATGATCGCAGACTGATTGATGTTCATGATAACAAGATTAGTCTTAATGATGTGTGTTAAAAGGGATTCGGGGCTTTTCTTTTTCCTTTTCTGTGACTGGACCTGCTGCCAGAGGGGAGCAGCCCCTGAGCAACCGGACCATCATTTGTTGAGTGTCCTATACTGTGCATTAAAAGAGACAAGATTTAGGAGTCTGCTGCCAGAAGAGGCTTTCCTCGAGCTGCCGTCCCCCACATGTCTGCCCTGTACTACGGGTTATGTTGAATGCGGAGTACATGGATATGTGCATGTTTTACTTCTAAGAATTTAATTCCTTTATATTACCATCAGCATCAATAGCAATACCGCTGTCTGATCTATTTAAGTTTGATTCTAAGAATAATATATAGGTTGTTAGGTATTAATCCTAGACTGTTACAGTTAAAGTTTAAAGTTTAACATATCTGTCCAAACCTCCCGCTATAGGCCCTCTCCTGGCCCAGGTCCTGGCTTTGGATTTGGAGATAGTTCGCTCCAAGGCACTGGTAGAACGATTAGTCAAATGCAGAGGACAATTTTCCTCATTGGGACAATAAAACCTACATATACACCACACTCAAAAGAAGTCAAAGTCAAAGTGCTCTTTAAAGGTTCAAAATCATTACTGTGTGGAAGCGGTCGGTAGGTTAAGGTTCACTTTAATGATCTACATTGAGAAATGTGTCCTCTGCATTGGACTCCAATGTAAAAAATACATTTGGTCATGCGTTTTGTCCAGTTTAAAAGCCCAATAATGTACGGTCTATAAACAGTAGGTGGCGCTGTGCAGAAGTACTGTCAATGCTTCGGACTCACAAAAAGCAACATGGTTTGTCCCTGTGGAGTTGCCGTACAGAGGGGGGATTTGAGCACATTTTTTTGTTTTTGAAGTTACACATTTGTTTTGCTAACACTTAATAAAACTGATTTGTTCTTTCTACTTTGGATACTTAAATGATGGCAAACAAGTAACTGGGACCGGTCTGGCATAAATAAGTTCCGTTTGCCTTTGAGTGTGCTGCTTACTTTTCCATCTACAGGCAGTAACACGTGACTGTAAAATATTACTGCATACAATTAAAAGTGTAGCTATAGAAAAGTGAAGCGTTAACACCCCGCAAAAAGACCCGTAATTTAAGAACGACCACAACCACGACCTGCCAAAGCTTTCAAATGTCATGTTTTGTTACTGGTTTAATACCTCAAAGGGCGTAAAACAAGCCCCATAAGAGTTTAAGTAAGAGCAGTTCGTAATCTTGACCTGGTTTCTCATATTTCTGCAGGTATCTGGCACTTTACAAAGGACTGGTGCCGAAGATAATGCGGCTTGGACCAGGTAACCACCGATTAATGACACTAACATTGGAAAGTCTGTTGCTAAATATAATCTTTGTGTCGCAGGTGGAGCGGTGATGCTGCTGGTCTACGAATACGTGTCCGGATGGTTAAGCAGGAATTTTTAAAACTTAGGGGGGGAATAAAGGGAAGGAATATCTGAAGTGCCTTGTTTGTTAATGTCACTGCCGATATTTTACTCCGACCAAAGAAACGGCTTCTTTTTACGTCTTATAAGTGTCGTATCCGTGTCATGTTTTTACCGTACTGAAACAGCCTTAACAACAAATGTGAAGAAATGAAGATGGATGAACAAAAATGATCAGTAATGTTTTATGTCTATCATTTCAAATCAGCATTACAGGATACAAATGTTTACATGAGAAGTTTACCTAAGCTTATGCTGCGTTAAACCTGCATTTGTAGTTGATTACTATCTACAAAGACTTCTTTCACAATCCAATATAGCTGTTTGTGATTAAAAAGGTCACTTTGATTTGTGTTTTCTAAATTGGTGCTATCCGACAGTCGAGTGTTCTGATGCTCTGAGCCCAAAAGCACCTTAAATTTACTGGATTTTAAGTCTAATGTGAAGTTTGCTGCACTGCTGCGACACACAAGTGCCTGAATGCACAGATCTGTTATCCTCTATTCTGACATCTTATCACAATATAGCGTCAATGTATCAGTTTATAGGTATGTACCTCAGTATACATAATGAGTCGCATGAATGATTGTTATTGAATTGTTTTCCCAGCCACTGCTAGACAGTGTTTTATCTTCCTTACAAACATCTTTATAATCACATACTGTACTATATTTCTCTGTTTATTATTATAGCCATAATGTTATTTCCACACCCCCAGTTTAGGGTGGCATCAGAATAAATCATTCATTATAAATCTAAATGTCTATGTCATGTTACTGTGTCTGTACTTCAGTATGATTAAAAACATAAACAGAAGCTTGGTATTGTAAGTTCTAGGTTTAAGTCATCATCTGAACGTAGGGCTAGGGAAAAATCGATTCGATTTAAAAATCGATTTGGTAGGTCAAATCGATTCATATTTTTAAAAAAATGATTTTTTAGATTTATAATTTTTTTAATATTTTTTTTGATTTATTTATTTATTTATTTTGCTCTCTGCCCCCTCTCTGAAGAAGGTCCTGCTGTATAAATGTGCCAAGAAGAACAGAGCCCACCTCAGGATTTTTTGTTTTATTAACTCAATCGAAATACAGCATGCTGCCTTTGCTATGCCCAATCAGACCGTCAGACCTTGGAAGCTATAAGGGAAGGCCCTGGTCGGTACTTGGATGGGAGACCATTTGGTAACACCAGGATGCCTGGCGAATGTGGTGAGTGAGTGAGTGAGTGAGTGAGTGAGTGGTTGGTTTTGGTCGGAGGGGCCGATGGCACTGACTGGTTGCCTCGCTTCCGTCAATCTCCCCAGGGCAGCTGTGGCTACAACAGTAGTGTACCACCACCGAGTCTGGAGTGAATGAATAATGATGACAGTGTAGCGCTTTGAGAAACTTCGTAATACAGGCTTGTAAAGCGCAATACAAGTGCAAGGCATCATTATTATTAATATAGTATAAATAATTTGGATGTTTAACAATCTTTGTTGCACAAGACACAGTGACTTCAGTTTGAGAAAGGGTTGCTGTTAATAAAAATCGAATCGTAAATCGAGTTGTTTTTTTTGGCAGAAAAAAATCGCCCAGCTCTATCTGAACGTGTAACAATTTTAAGCAAATCTTTATCACTATCTTTGCACTTTGTTGGTTAGAAATGCAATATTTACCTAAAACAGCTAAAACAAAATATCCAGTAGTTTTACTTCCTGATACCTTTGCTCCCCTGCGCTCCACAGCTGTTTCAATAAAGAGTAACACAAAGAACTGTGATGGAGCGGTGAGGAAAGCATTTCCTGTATTCGTAGGACCTCAGGAGGAGCTTTTTGGGAGCTATCAGTGCGATGCCATAAGAACAGCCACTGGAGGAGATCCAAAGATTACTCAAAGATGCGTTAGCGGCTCGAAACACAACTCGAGGTCTGTTTTTGATGAGAGAAAGCTACTGTAACATGGCAAAAAAGCTCTATAAAGTCGATTTTGCAAAATACCCCCATGTAAAGCCTCCAACCACACCTTTGATGACGGTGAGGTTAGATTTTTCTCCCGGGAATGTGATGGTTTGAACGATGAGTGAAGAAAGAGAACCCTTCACTGAACAGGCTGAGGTCTTACCTTCTTTTTGCAGACACCTTCTTCTTTAGTTTTATGGCCATTACTTGTACCACCTCAGAAAATGTTTGGCCGTTTTTTTCTTTTTTTTAGATTATAACTAAATGTTGTCATCCAAACAAGATGCATTTGGCAACTTTTTATGCAAAAAGAAACCTTGATATTTGTACGTAATTGACCTGACTGCTTTATGAGTGGTTAGCACGATACCTTCACTTTCCATCACAGTGGCCTCTATGATGCTCCAACATCAATTGTTTTTGTAGGTTTCAGGCGAGAGGATCCGTCAGCAGTGAAAACCAACCAGAAACTCTATCCGTAAAGTGAAGTCACTGAAAGGTCAAATACACCCACACAAATAAAATAGAAAATACTGAAAAAGTTCCATGGTGCACCTTTAATTTCCCAGATCGGTATTCCTACAGTGACAGTAAAGCATATCATGAACCTTTAAGTTGAGAAGCCTTCCACTGGATGTTACCGCAATCTAATTATTGCGTCTATTGTGTCTTTATAAATAAATGATCTTTCAGTTCTTGGATCCAAGCATTAAAGGAGAGGGGTTCCGTTTTCCTCAGAGAAATGGTGATGCGTTGCAGAGCTGCTGTAAGAGTATGTTTCAAAGACATGTTGCTGCTTGGGAAATGTATAGTCTTTTGTAAGTACTACCTTTAGTAAAATGAACATGACCCAAAACGATGACTAAACTGGGTCTACAGTAAACATGGGTTATTTAACTTTAGTGGGGTGCGAACGTTCTGTTAACATGAACTATGAAGCAAAATGATCTCCTCAATTGCTTGCATTTCCAACTTTAGTCTTGCCTCATATGTTTGGAGGTTTTCCAGCAGCCTTTAACCGTACACCATGTATCATCTTACAGAACTTAAACCTCTCATGTTCCCCATCAAACCTCTTTGTTTTTCACGAACCTGCCAAGTGTCTCGGCGCTTCTGGCCAACTTTGCATCAATCACTTTCCATTCTTCTCTGCGCTGTAGCTGCTGCGCTGAGCTAAAACAACAAGCGCAAACGATTCAAATAGTGCTGCACGTTCTGTCCCTTTGCCAGGTGACCTCTGTAACAAGTATGCAAACGTCCACACCTGCTGCTGCCTTTGCCTCGGGCGGAGGGGGTTGCCTTAGCTGTTAGCCACGTTAGCATTCTGACAGGGAGGATGCCAGGTGCCCGGAGGCCTTCCTTGACAGACGAACAACGCGTCCTGCAGACTGATGGAATAGTTAAGGGCTTTCTGTGATAGAGAGACAGATCGGTGACGGCTCGCGACATGCGCCTCGTGGGGGAGAGACGAGGGAGTCGCCCACGAAATACCTTATGATGACTTCTAACGTAAAGCTTTACTGAAGAACGTACTTATTCACATGCTCTTGCTAAGTTAAGCTGGAGTTGTTTAGTTCAGTTTATTTCGGTCAAAAGTAAAATAACAGTATCCTTTTCACAATCTATAAGATGCACACTGAGGCAACCAAGTATAAAAACATTCCCCAAGAAACAAGAAGAATAGAATCTCAAAAGGATATTTTACAATTTCTCTTTTAGCTTTAAGCTTTCTTTTGAACACAAACGGTGAGGAACAGGATTTCTCTAAATCCGAGAATCAGAGAGCAACTTGTGCTTCAAAGACACTCGTGTAAAATGCGACTTAGATGGACTTTACCCTGATGATGATAGTTAATGCCTTGAGTTTTGTCCATATGCTTTACTACAAGGGTTCATTGAGGGCCGCATAGTTAAAGCAGTACTAAGTAACGTGTTTACCTTAATAAATCCTTTCCGTAGTCCCTCTGGGGGTAATACAAGTGTTAATGGGATGATTGGGGGGTCTTTCATCTCCCCCTGGTGTCTCTGGCCAGAAAACCACAATTGAAACTTGACTGCCTCCGGGTCGGAGTCACCAATACACACTAATGGAATCACGAAGAAGAAGCTAACAGGCTAACGGGCAAAGCTAACTGCGGGCTAGCGCCACTTAAACAGTATTTACAGCCAAGTTTGAGAGAAAAAAATGATCTCCATTGTGTAATTGGATGTACAATATCCCTCTCTCCCTTTGTATTTTCTGTCAGCGTAGTATTTACTCTCACGGACAATTAATGAGTAAAAAAACGCAACATGCTACGACACCTGCAGTGGCGCTTATGGCCTCTAGGTTTACTTAGTACCGCTTTAAAGAGCAACTAAACACCAAATCAAGTTTTTTTTACTGATAAACTGTCTCAATGGGTGTCTCATAGTGTTGTCTACTGGTCCCTGACTTTATTCTGACATTATAAATGTCAGAATAAATCCTAACTTTGGCCTGAAAACGAATGGGTTGCGTCCCCTTCAGGGTAAACTCTGCTATTAAATTAGAATTTCCTGATTGGCTGTTTGTGGGTGGGGAAAGGCTTTGGCACGCCCGTTTAGGTACTCTTTAAGTGTACAAATAATGGTCACAGATCTGTGGTCATTTCATTGAAAATGTCAACTGAGTGCAGAGTTTTATGGTTCCAAGCCTAAATAAAGGTGTGGGGCTCATGGTTAAAACCAGCTCTTTCCCACAACAAAATGTTTTTGAGGTAACAATTGTGAAGAATAATGAAACTTATTGTAAAAAGTACCATCTCTGGTGATGTGGCTTCAACAAGAAGCCACCAAAAATGTGTCTGAAGGCCGCATTTGGCCCCCGGGCCGGACTTTGAGCACCCTCTGCTTTACTCTATTGACTCAGATTGTGTTTAGCGTGTTTAGAAAAAAAATAAAATGCAAATAAAATGTGAGTCATCAAGTGTATAAATGTAGTGTGTGGCTACCGTGCAAGGGCTGGAGGTGAAAGGTTTTAATAATAAACTCATTAAACTTTATGCAAAGTTACTGTGACACGCCTCGCTCCTGTTCTCAAACCAACAGAACACACACACACACACACACACACACACACACACACACACACACACACACACACACACACACACACCAGCAGAACCTTCAGCCTCTTCAGTCTCTCGGTCTCCTTCCAAAAATCTGCCAAGGTCAAAGCCTCAGGGGTTTAGGATCATTTCCCTAACAAATCTCCCATACCTCCATCTGCGGCTTTTAGATTCACCGACTACACATTCACATAGAGATACTCGCGCTTCAATTGGGGCTGCCAAAGTTAACACCTTAACTCACTCAACGATTGACAACATGAACATTTAAAAAAAAGCTTTAATAATGGATTCACAAATGAATCACATGGTATGTTTTGACCTAACACACTTTTATATTGCTACAGTTTCCCGGGCCTCTGAGGTCAGCCGCAGCAGCTCAGGACTAACACGCTTGTACAATGACAATAAAGCACATACTTACTTACTTGCATGCGTTCTATCAATCATTACATTTTGGGATTTTCTGCCTATAGTATTGTTAATGAATTTACTAATTACCTCCAAATTAACTACAATTAATTGTCATAAATTAATTTAAAGTGGGATTAATCTGATGTAAAGAATAAGCAGGGAAGGGCCTGGTCGGTATTTGGATGGGAGACCGTTTAGTAACACCAGGAAGTCTACCGAATGTAGTGAGTGAGTGAGTGAGTGGTGGTGGTCGGAGGGGCCGATGGCGCAGACTGGTTGCCTCGCTTCTGCCAGTCTATCCCAGGGCAGCTGTGGCTACAATAGTAGCTCACCACACCGAGTATGGAGTGAATGAATAATGCAATGTAAAGCGTCTTTGAGTGTCCAGAAAAGCGCTATATAAAACCGATGCATTATTATTATTATTATTATTACTAAGAACTAATCAATTGACTGAAATACTCAATTTAGTTAAAAATGTAGTGGAGTTTAGTAGATAGTACAGATATTTGGTCTGACACATTGTAAAGTAAAGTATTCAGTGATATACAGTACATTAAAAAGAAAAACAATATTAGGTCTTCTCATAGCAACAGTTGTTTTCCTTGTTTGTCTTCCTTGTTTTCCTGCAAAGAATATTATTCGAAGACCATTTAGAATCCGAATGCATCCATGACTGAGAACTTTGCATACTTTCAGGTGCCTTGTGTTCGTCCTGTATTTGCCCGTCACCGAGCAACCCCTTCACACTTCACTTGAACTCGCCGCCATAAATCAGTGGCGCGTCTTTTTCCACTTCTCTGGACGTCCCTGAACGTCTCAATCCAGTTTTTTTTACACCTCCGCGATTCCCAACAAGACTCCACCTGCAGCAGCGACTAATGATTAATTTACTGCTCCTCTTTTAGTCACTCGCAGCGTCGGCAGACGTGAAAAGTGATCATTTATGTGAGTAATATGCATACCAAAGACATGCACTTTTTCCTGTCTTTTCCCGAACAGGGCGACAGTGGCTCAGTGGTTAGAGTTCATCCACGGATCCGGAAGTTAGTTGAATCCTGGCTCTGACAGGTGTAGACTAGGGCTGCATGATATAACTAGCGATAATGACATATTATACTAAACCATTTGGTCTGCATGATTTAATTTAAGGACAAATTGTATGTAATTTGGTTTGTCAGCAAATTGTGTCAAAACAAGACTTTAACCTCTTAACCCCCACTCGAACTGAGCACATGTTCTCCAGTTTCTAAAAGCTTCTTTAAAAAAAAGTGTCAAAATAGCAACAAAAGTGAGATGAAAATGTAACCGGGGGTGGTGTAAAGGGGTAAAATAGCAGTTATCAGTTTTAACCTTAGCTGTTAACGCCAAAGGCACACGGGTAAGTAATATTGACACAGCAGGTTCCATACTTTAAATACCACGTTTTAGTTGTTCCCATGATGTTTCTCTTTTTCTTACATTTTCTCTTATAGTTTCGAGTTTAAGATTTAAAAGTCCATTTGTCACGGATCTGCAGACCCACGCTCCCCAACAACGGGCTTACAGTAAACAAAAACATGTAAACAAAACGGGGTAAACAAGATGATGAACAAGACGGCAGAGTCCTGCACTGGCCAGTGCTTGGAGTAGGACCTGAAATATAAAATAATTTGTCACACACAATTCATAAAAACCACCGCACTTTAGCTACGACCAAAACCATAACAAACCGCTCTCCGAGGCGCAGTGTCACTGCGACACTGGGATTCAAATGCTACGTCCACCAGACCTTCAGGACCTCCACACCCGATACACAGTGGCTTACTACGCACTGAGGCGCCCCCTCCCCCCGGAGAGTTGTGCCCCCTCGGACGCTGGTAAGCAGGGCTTGTTACAGCCAAACATATTTAGTTCATTTTGAAAAGAGTTCAAACTTGGCTTTACCTGTTAGCCTGTTGCTCCAAACACAGGCGGACGCCGGCCTGACCACCTGGAAGAGCAAAGACCAGAGGCAGAGCGAAGAGAAGCGTGACTTTTATACTTGACGAAAACACAACCAAAAGGCCATAGCAAAGGTACAAAAACGTGACAAAAAAGTGACAAAGATGCCACAAAAAAGCCAACAAAAAGTTGGCTTTTGTGTGACGAAAACACAACCAAAACGCCACAAAAACAGCAACAGAAAAATGACAGACAGTGATAGAAACGGGTGACTGTTGGTAGTTGAGGGTCGGCGATGGCACAGATTGGACCCCGGGGCAGCTGTGGCTATACAATAGTGGCTGATCAGCACAGAGTATGCAGTGAATGAATAATGTAGTGCTTTGAGACACTTGCCAACTCCGGCTTGTAAAGCGCAACGCAAGCTCAAAGCACTGGGCTAAATGATAAAAAGAAACTTATGTAATTTTATTATCTGAGATTCGGGACATTGTGGCACATTTTTTAATGTAGATATGAAAATACATTATTATTTGGAAGTTTTATTTAAAAGCTAAATACAAATGCTAATGGCACATGACAATATCCCATTATTCCTCTTAAATCTTTTTTTTTTGAGACAACAATGGTAAAAACAAACTCTTGCAGTGAGGTCTGTTTTTCCTCCAATGGATTGTTGTGCTCACGTGCTCTACCTTGTGCTTTACCCAAATCTAAAAGATCCAGTAAGATGAAAAAAACCTCATCTAAATGGATCATATTCCTTGAACTGTTGCCGCGCTGCGTCACTTTTTTTTTTTTTTTTTACTTTATTGTACTTGCTCTTTTTGTTGCATTCCGTCACTTGTCTGTTTCTCTTTTGTGGCTTTCTGGTTGCAATTTTTTTTGTCACACATTCGTTTCACTTTTTTTTCTTGCTTTTTCATCCCCGTCTTCTGGTTAGTCCCCATTGTGACGCTTTAAGTTTAATATCTCTTTAATGATTAGCACCATCTGTACCATTTGCTAAGATCGCTTTGTTTCCTTTCTCCACAGCCTTAAACAACACTGAAATCTAAGCTCGAAACGCCGAAGACTTTCTTACCTCCGTGGCGGTGTTGAGCTTCCCCAGACACTTTCTTCTCCCTGTATATGTTGCTCACCTGTCTCATCTGCACATGTTATTTTTCGGCGTTGCACAAACCCCCCCCCCCCCCCCCCCCCCCTCTTGCACACGCACACATCAGGCCTCCCCTGCTTTGTGTAACGCAGCGAACGGCCGTGTCTGGCTTCTGATTGCATGCCGCGGCGTAAAGATAACCATATGACATCCGAGTTGGTTTCATTAATTGTAAACACGTGTCGACGAGAGCCGCGCGTTTTTAAATGCCTCGTGTTTTTTTGTGTGTTTTTTTTCGGGGAGAGCGAAATGTTTCTCAGCCTCAATTAGAACGACCGCAGATTAATCCAGCGCTGAGTCAGAGCTGGATAACGAGAGCGGAGGGGAAGGGAAAAGCTGCCGTGTCTGAAGGAGGAGTTGAGAGTTGGGAATTTGGGGAAATAATCTGTTGTTGTTGTTGTTGTGGAGGTCAGGGTCCATGGTCAAAGCGTTCGCCCCCTTGATCCAAAGGTCAGCAGTTTCTATCCCTGACTGTTGTATGTGTCCTTGGGCAAGACACTTCACCCACGGCCTGTTTATGCTTTATGTTTTATTGATAGGATCCCCATTAGCGCAGGCAAGCTGTCGCTATTCTTCCTGACGTCCTGTCTGTGAATGTAGTGTGAGAGTGAGTGTGTGGTGGCAGAGGTGGGTAGAGTATAGCCAAAATATTTACTTTATACGTTTGCTTTATATCATGTTATTATGTCATTCCCTCATTAAACACATGCCTGGAGTGTTGCCTTGGCTCATTCACATATTTTTGAGTAATCAGTAAAAACTTAGACGGCAGCCATTTTAGGTGTAGCTATGCCTCAGTCCTCCTAGGAACGCCCCCACCTCCTGGAGAGACGCCTCTGGACCTTTCGTCACCAGCCAAGCCACCAACCACTGCTCCTCAGCTCAGCAGAGGCCCCTCCCCGCACAGTAGTGTTGTTTAGATGCCACAGCAGTGTGCTGAAGGGGGCGTGTCGGAAAGCTTCTTAAAGAGACAGAGGCCTATTTCAAGACGTTCAGTACAGCCATTTTGAGAGAGCAATTTTATTCAAGGCAGTTATTTTAATTTACTGCATATACAGACCAACAGAAGGTTACGTCATCATTGTAGTATGCTATAGACTGGTGCTATGTGATTGAAAAAAGCAAAATACTTTAAAGGAACAGGCCACCGTTTTTTCCATACTGAGATATGTTCTTACCTGAGCTTAGACGAGTTGATGCGTACCTGTCTGGTCTTTACGCGTGCGCTCAGTCACGCAAAAAGATCAAAAATGTTGTTAGCATTTAGCTTCTCCTCCTCTCCTCTATGGGGCCAAAGGGGGGTGGAGTTAGAAGCGACCAAGCTCTTCCACGTTTCCCCTATTTAAATACGGTTACGTGAGTAGTTACATGATCCAAGTGCAGTCACACAAAATGAAACATGTCGATTTTCCAAGAGGATAAAATGGGGGACTATATTGTAAGGCGTAATAACACCTTAGGTGCACTTCGACGTCCGCGCAGTAATATCTTCACTTCACTGTGCGGAAAACGTGGAAGAGCTTGGTCGCTTCTAACTTCATCCCCGTTTGGCCCCATAGAGGAGAGGAGGAGAGGCTAAAGATAACAACATCTTTGGTCTTTTTGCGTGACTGAGCGCACGCGTAAAGACCAGACAGGTACGCATCAACTCGTCTAAGCTCAGGTAAGCACATATCTCAGTATGGAAAAACGGTGGCCTGTTCCTTTGAGCAAAAAGTCGTGACCCAAATAAATACTCAAGTAAAAGTAAAATAGTACTTGAAGAAAATATTACTGTGAGTACTGAGTAACTGTTTGAGTGTAAAAGTCTGATTCATGTTTACATTGTGACATAGATCAGGAGAAACAAAACTTGTGATAATCACTCTCATTAATACACCAATGTACGCAGACACTGGAGGCACGGTGGGTGAAGTGTCTTGCCCAAGGACACAACGACAGTGTGCACCTTCAGGAACTGGGATTCGAACCCCCGACCGTCCGATCATGTGACCACCAACTGCGCCACTGTTGCCCCAGTATTCTATCCTAATTTTTAAAAAGAAAATACCATAAAAATATGTATCTCTGGAGAAAAACGGACACGAAACACAAACTACACATATTTTTTACTCAAGTAAGAATAATAATACTTCATTACAATATTACTCGAGTAGAAATAAAAGGTACTAATTGATATAACAACTCCAATAAGTAAATTTTCTTGAAAAAGTTACTGAGTACTATCTGCTTCTGTGTGTATTATATGTATGCCCTTATAGTTTTATAGTTTTAAAGTGTTGATAGTTTATTATTTATCTCTACCCAGTTTTATGTTCAGTGTTTTATGTTGCACGATTGCGCCAATAAAACGTATTCTGATTCTGATTCTCTGGTTCTTCTTAATGTAAACTTTGTCTTGTAAACTATGTGACAATATTTACTTTACCTGTAGTCTGTTTATTGCTATTCACATGGTGTCCACGTGTCACAGTGGCTTCTGTTTCAGATGCGACCGGACGTTTGTACAGCATGGAACTCGTATCCAACACTGACTGGACAATAAGAACTGAATCTCCAACAAGGACTGGACGTTGGTTCCACAGAGGGACTCCCATCAGCCCTGGGTCTATCAGAGCCATTGCGTCCTCCTTTTTGAGGTTTTTCCTTTCACACATTTTCATTTGCTGCTGACTGTTGATATAGACATTACATTGATTATTAATTGTTTTGATGTTTGGTGCAGCCCGGTGATGCAACTCCTGTTGTAATATTTTACATTGGAAATGGGAATTACAATTGACTATGTAATACTTATTATAACTAAATTAATAGTCAATGAATAGAATGGTGACTGGTGCTTATAAGTAATGATTGGGAATGGTTATTATGTGAACGGGAATGAGGAAAGAGAAAAAAAAAAGTACAAATTGTAAATAAAAATCAGTAATTCAGGAATTTGTAATGTAAAGTGTTGTATTGTATGTAACTTGAGATGTTGTATTACTGTATCTGGAATGTAAATTCATCTTGAATATGGGGGTAGGCACTTATAAGCTTTCTTGCTTCTGCCTATACTCCTTTTGAGTTTTGTTGTTGCTTTGTTTGTTTTCTGCACTGTAATAATGTTGTTGTAAAAATCACTCAAATAAATCCAATCAATCAATCAATATTGGGCAGTCTACCCCAGGGCAGCTGTGGATACTATACCACCACACAACAGAGTATAAAGCAAATGAATACAGTAATGTATAGTGCTTAAAGGGGTTTTTCAAGCTTTATATCATGTTATTATGTCATTCCCTCATTAAACACATGCCTGGAGTGTTGCCTTGGCTCATTCACATATTTTTGAGTAATCAGTAAAAACTTAGACGGCAGCCATTTTAGGTGTAGCTATGCCTCAGTCCTCCTGGAGACGCCTCTGGACCTTTGTCACCAGCCAACCACCAACCACTGCTCCTCAGCTCAGCAGAGCCCCCTCCCGCACAGTAGTGTTGTTTAGATGCCACAGCAGTGTGCTGAAAGGGGCGTGTCGGAAAGCTTCTTAAAGAGACAGAGGCCTATTTCAAGACGTTCAGTACAGCCATTTTGAGAGAGCAATTTTATTCAAGGCAGTTATTTTAATTTACTGCATATACAGACCAACAGAAGGTTACGTCATCATTGTAGTATGCTATAGACTGGTGCTATGTGATTGAAAAAAGCATAATACCCCCTCTTTAAATAAAGACTATTAGGCATATTAGGGTTGAAAGTCCTTTCATCTGATCAACATTGCACATATCTTTTTGAATATTGTCTCCACTTTTGGACACCGTAAAAAAATAATCTGACTTTAGTAGTCTCTATACTGACAGAAAAGACATTGAACTTTGTGTCAGTTTATATTTCATATGGATAGAGATAAATTAATAATAGACCAAGTGTCAGAAGGAGAGAGAGACATGTGTTCTCAAAATGTCCATGAATCACTGCTACCGGCGAGTTTGGTTTTGGGGTGAGGAAAGTCTCCAAAACTACTACAAGAAAGTAACATTACACACAGGAGAGCAATGTTAGTTAGAATGTTTCTATATAGGCATAACAGCAGGTGGTGACAATGTGGTTTGCTAGGGAAGGATCTGTAACTTTTCTCTTCAAACTACATCAGTCCTCACACTTTTCACTCCAACTACCACCCCGTAAAATATTTGACCTTTCCTGATGCATAGTTAAAATAAACAACTGCAATTGACCCCTTCGCGCCACCCAAAGAAGCTTAAAGTAAAAGTTGATGCGCCTTCGGGCCGAGGCACAAACAAAGCAGCCTACTCTATTGTTGTTGCAGTAGGCTGTAAGTACGGGGTGGAAATCAGAGAGGACATGTTGGCTCAGATGTGGTTGGCAGAAACACTACCATCCCGATGCAACGGTCCGTGACCACTGGATGCGAGGCCTTGTTTTCCAAGTCAAATCAACCCGAGCGGCGCGGGAGAGAGAGGGGGACTGTTGACACTGTCGCACACACACACACACACACACAGGCTAGGGCTATTATTAGCTATAAGCTACTGCACAACACGGGCGCCAACGAGCTAACGTATGCTAATGCACGCTATAGCACAGGCGAACAGCTGAAAACATAAAGGCTGTGGCGGCTGAAGAGTAGGCAAATGGTTTAAGGAAATCACATAGGCGGCTGTACTTCAGAGCACAGAGACTTTACAAAAGATAACTTACAAAATTAGTAGGTCTATTGTGCTCACTGATGTCTAAATATTATGGTTGTTGCGTTAAAAATGGCGTTGTGGTGGCCATTTCCACGTGTCTTCACTCTGTACAACATTCATTCATAAAGTTCTTTAACCTCTTAACCTCCACCTGAATGAACCACATTTTCTCCAGTTTGGCTTTACCCAAACCTAAAAGCTTCTTTAAAAAAAAAAAAAAAGCATAAAAACAGTGACGAAAACGCAACAATAAAGTGACAAAAAAGCCACAAAAGAGTGACAAAAATGTAACAAAGGAGCAAGGGCAAGAACGTGTTAAAAAGATCCATAAAGCCCAACTAGAGAAAATGCACTCATCTAAGGCGGGGGTTATGAGGTGTAAACTCTTAAAGGGGGGGTATTATGCTTTTTTCAATCACATAGCACCAGTCTATAGCATACTACAATGATGACGTAACCTTCTGTTGGTCTGTATATGCAGTAAATTAAAATAACTACCTTGAATAAAATTGCTCTCTCAAAATGGCTGTACTGAACATCTTGAAATAGGCCTCTGTCTCTTTAAGAAGTTTCTGACACGCCCCCTTCAGCACACTGCTGTGGCATCTAAACAACACTACTGTGCGGGGAGGGGGCTCTGCTGAGCTGAGGAGCAGTGGTTGGTGGCTTGGCCGGTGACGAAAGGTCCAGAGGCGTCTCCAGGAGGTGGGGGCGTTCCTAGGAGGACTGAGGCATAGCTACACCTAAAATGGCTGCCGTCTAAGTTTTTACTGATTACTCAAAAATACGTGAATGAGCCAATAACATGATATAAAGCTTGAAAAAGTCGATTTTACATAATACCCCCCCCCCCCATCCCCCCTCTAAAGTCCCTATACTTGATTTTTAATTATTTTTTTGGTTTACAAACAATCTGTCGTCTGCAGACACAGAATTATTGGTGTTTCTGGAGGTCGCCATTTTGCTGTGACTATTGATACGCGACCGGCACAGGATTGACACATTGTGCTGTGGTTGTGTCCCGGTATGGCGTTCCCCAGTCGTAATAAAAAAAAAAAAAAGTATAGTTGTCACACAAATTCTTTCCGAACGCATTGGTAATATAAATGAGTTTATGAGCGCATTACACAACATTAGTGTCGTAGTTTTTTTGTGTGAGAGGGTCCGTCACCGGTGAAAACCTTCCAAACAATTGATCCCGGAGCGTCCTAAAGACCACTGTGATGGGAAATGAAGGCGTCATGCTGACCACTCATACAGCCGCTGGGTCATACACGCAATATAAACTTTTTTTTCCACATAAAAAGTTGCATAATGCTCTTTTAAGGCGTTATATTTCGAAAGCTTTTACAATACAGCCTCTGAAAGAACAAACACGGTCGTTTCTGTTATCTATATGAACATTTCAAACAATGCTTTGTATTTTGGTCTGTGTTAAAAAAAAAAAATCCGCTTTGAAGTGTAACTGGTTCTCCTTTGACATTGATAAAAATCTATATATGATGCTGCTAATTGTATGATTGATAATGTAATTGCATAGCATAAAGTTATTATTATAGTTCTGTCATGTAATGTCTTTATGTAAATGCTATATTGTAAATGTTGTATTGATTTTGGGGGTGGGCGCTTATAAGCTCTTGCTTCAGCCCACTCCTTTTGAGCAGAATGTTTACTGCTCAAATAAACTAATAAACTAAACTAAACACATTTATTCCATAGCCGACTACAAAAAAAAGGCAGGTATAGGGCCTTTAACTTATAGTAGCCTATACTTCAAAGCACAAGTGGCCAAAAATTCCATGTAGCCTAAGGTTTGCCTAGTACTTCTTGACTACTTTTGATTGGTGTTTTTTGCTATTTAACTAAACCGTAAGTGCTGAAATTCATGACGTCGATATCTTTTCATTACGACTGTACTGTAAATAAATAACTATTCAAGTTTGTAATAAAGCAAGTAACTTTTTCTGAACACACTTGCACAAGCCTTCTGCAGCCCATTCGCTCGCAGCAGCCCCATGCAGTTGAACTCCTGCTTCTGTTTACTCGGGGCCATAACTAACGCTAGCACCTCGCTAACACGTGCTAACAGCTAATGCTAATATAAAAGACGAATGCCTCTGTTATCTGGCCCGCGTAAATCTCCGCGGATGATTTGTGGACTCGCGCTGCGACGGCCCAACCAGACGCCGCTCGCTTTTCCTAGACTCGCTCCCTAATTTATTACATCCTGGAAAACGAGGTATTTCTGCAGCGCGTTAGCTAACATGTCATTTGTCCTCTGCTCTTTTCTTTTGTAATGGTGCGTACGATCCTTTTTGTGGCCCGCGCGTGTCTGATTTTGAGGCTATTTCGGGGAGCTTTTGAGCGGACCGGAGACTCCACCTCGCCCCGGGAGGCACAGCGGCAGGACTTTCCAAACGCCCGGCTACATATTTTTTGAATTTATGGACAGAGATGTAAGATACCTCACAGGAAGAGGCCATTTCAATTTAGGAAACAAACACACAAAAAAGACTCAACACTATTTTTGGCAATAGCAAAAGTCTGTTTTAATTATAGATCCGTTTATTTCTTCTGGGATATCCCTTGTATGCTTTGAAATGAAGGGCTTTGGTCATAAAAGGCAACGGGGGATGGACTCTTTTTCTGTTTAAAGACATTTCATTCAAAAGACAGATTGTTTTGAATTCTTTGTGGTGGAAACTGCACATATGTCATCATTTCTACCCATGTATAGCTCATGTCATGTAGATTTTTTTAACCCTATATTTCATCTTAAATGTATGATAACACTACCTGAGTCTAAATGTTTTATATAAATCTTTTTTTTTACTAATTCAACTGAATATCTTTTTTTTTTTGGTATGTGGGATCACGAGGCTTAGTCAGTTAGTTGATGTTGGGTCCACTGATTGAGCCATACCACTTTAGAAATGCCCTAAAGTATCCTAATGCCAGTAAACAATGCATTCCTTTTGAAATTCGTATTTTCTAACCATACATTTTACATAATAATAAATATCCTTTGAAAAGATCAATGAACTCAATAGAAAAATACCTGCCTTATAAGCTGCATCAATGCGATCCGATTGGGTGTCGATAAGCGTCACATGTCCGGGCACCAAAAATGGCGAACCCATGGAAGTGCCGAAAAGCTAACTACACTCATGCTCACACTACTATGACAAGGATCCGACTGGCCGCACTTAGATTTGATAATAAATTCTATGTCTCATGTTTTATTGGTAGACATGGACACACACAAAATAAATAAAAACGTCAATTTGATCAAATCTTTTGCATAACTAAAGGACTTTTGTGTAGCCTATACACTATTCTTTAATTTACCCCTTTGGCAACTATGCACAAGAGTGACAAGTCTATACTCCTATTGTGGATTAAGCTATAATACATGAAAAGTGTCTTGTCCCGACGCGCTGCCAAAAGGGTTGTTTTAACTACAAAATCCTGACTCTTTTTACTTCATTTGTCAGCACTGAACTACACCCCCCACACTCTGCTGTATGGACGGACCGATGGCCCATTTAGCTCTTTTGCATTTTCTAATGAATTCTCAGTGAGCCGTGTGACATGTGGCATGAGGTCCCAAAGCCTCGTCCAGCGCAGGCCTTTCCTTATGAAAAGAGGTCATGCAAAATTGTCCCTAGAGTCACTAAACCAGGATTTAGCATCGGCCAAACCATCAGAAGGGTTCACGAGTCTTTATTCTCCGATTATTTCAAAGTGTCATTTATAGAGTGGGCCATTTTAACATGCATTTATCATAAGAAGCCATTCCAATTACTATCTGAGAACTAATAATTCTTGTTTGTTCAGTGCAGTCTGCATTAAAATGTGTACGTTCATAGACTTTATAGTAGTGCACTAATCATCTTTCTTCCTGAAGCCTAACAGGAAATGGGGCCAGGCTCCAGAAGTCTCTTGCTCTAATTTACTTAACATTGTTAACACTCTTTTTCTCCTCTTTAAGTCATTAGCTAACACAAGCTCGTCATTCTTACCTCCACTGTTCGCTATTTTTATTTTTACCCTTTTCTACAGAGCAGCTGGCTCCAAAATCCCAGCCAAACTGCTAGCATGAATGAGCTTCGGTTAGCCAACATCACTCTGTCCACCTGTATGTACAGTCTGTGGTAACATTGCATAAAAAAGGCAAGAAAGATTCAGCTTTTTCCACTCAACTGATCTGTTTTTGTTCCTGTTGAACTCCATATAAACTTAGTGATCACTAAACGCGGCACAGGGGCCTAATCAGGGACCCCAGAGCTCTCATCTGGGGACAAACGGCTCTGTAAGCCCATACACTTTATGAAAATGATGATGACCATGCAGCCAGTTTCTGTTCATAGATGTTTTATGGCTTATGTCTTAAAATGAAGCTTAACTGTGTGATTATTATTTTATTATTAATGTTGTTTAGCCTTACCAAGTTGCTGCCGGCCCCATTAGTGTCTGTCAAGAAAAGTGTTGTCTCTTGGGTTAACAATTAGATTTTAGATTTTGCTAAACAATTATGCTATGCTAGTTTGACTTTTGGAGGGAACAGGACGTGAACGCTCCATAACCGGCGCTTTGGAACCATCCTGTACACAAGGGCCATGAGTGAATCCCATCAAACTAAGTAATTAAGAAGAGATGAAGACATATAGGCCATTCTATGAGTATCAGAGTTCATTTCAACCAAACAATTTTAATAACGTACATTCAATTTCTCTGTGCAACATTGATAATGGTACACTCCTTTTTTTTTTTCGCTTGCCAATTGTTCCATGTCGTGGAGCTCTCCTCAAAGTCTTCAGGCAAATTGCACTTCATTCAACGAACTCATGTCTAATAAATAAGATCTCGACCAAACGATAACTGGTTTTAAAGAGAGAAGGACCACATTGCAAAACATAAAAAAGAGCATACGAACATACAACGTAGAAATGAATATTCATAACAAGCACCCAGGAATGCAGAGTTTCCCCGCTTCTGTCAATTGCATAAAATCGTACATAACCAATCTTTTTTTTTTTATTGTTTTAGCTTTTGCCCGTAGACATTTGCAGAAGTGCCGTTGTAAAAACATGTGTAAAAAAAGTCTTTGGTCTTTTGAAAAGTCCTTCCGTTCATTTAACAACAACAACAAAAGTTCTCCCCTTTGGTCATTGGTTTGGGTCCCGAGTCCTTCATAGAGAAAAGTGGCAGATGTGAAGTTTTGGAAAGCCGCAAAGGGACGCACGACCAGCCTCGTTTGCGCCGTGGTCTGGTACAGATCGGGTCAGGAAAAAAAATGAAGGAGTAAGTGCTTTTGGTCAAGACCTTCCAAATGGTGAAGAGAAACGAGTTGCTATTTATGTACAACAGTTGTCTTTGGTCTTTATGTTGTTTCAGGACGCAGTACAGATAGTAGAAAGGTTTGGACCTGTTTATCAAAGTAATAGTAAAACCGTTTAATTTGCAGTGATTTGTCCAAAGAACTTTACAGCATCCAACATCAAAAGGCTTTTACTGCTGCACTGGTTCTGCAAAGTATTGGACCTTCCAAAGCCTTCCAAGTACTACTGCTCTAAATCATAAGTGCTGTTTGTTGTCCAGTAAATTAGCACAACCCTCTCTATTCATTTATGCCAGTAAATACTAAAGGTAAACTGCATTTTGACCGATTGAGGATGGGCATGTTTTATGTAAAGTGTCTCTTAAAGTGATAGTCTGTAAGTTTGCAAAATGAGAATAGATATAGAGTGAAATTTGAAAGTAAACAATCAATTTCCTCCCTCTTTAACCAGAAAGCCACTCCTAATTTGTAAAATGAGGAGAGCAGGAACAGATATTGATTGATAAATGATCGAGCTCCCTCCCCCTTCTCTCCTGATTGGTCCGGCCAGGCTGATTCACAGGAAAGCTCGTCTCATTGGTCAAAGTGGTATCCCGGAGATTCCGATTAGTTGCTGAAATCAGTAAAGGCAGGGACTTTACAAAAAAGAGGGGTCAACTATACACAATCTGTTGAATTTGTAAAACATTTAAACTTACAGACTATCACTTTAATGGCTATGTTTCGTTGAAGACAAAGAGACCGACCAAAACCGATTCACTTGTTATGCCTGCTGAATTTGCTTGGACAGTCATTTTAAGACAGTTTTTTTCCCTAAAATTTGTAAAAAAAAAAAAAAAAAAAAACTGTTTCCATTAGGGCTGGGCAATTAATCGGAGTTCAATTGAAATCTTAATGTCACTGGTCAGTCTCGATAATCGTCACGGAACTTTGCGATCGTCAGGTTTACAGCCATGTCTTCGGCAGAAACAGAGTTTGTTGGACAATGCAAAGATTTTTGTGGAAACGCTAGTGGAAAGCATTTGTTTTTGTTTGAGATGAGGTTTATAGAAAAGGTATGTCTAAGTTCAAGAATCAGAAAAAAAAATGGTGATCAATCGTTTTGCCATATAGTTACCATTGAATCCATTCCCATTGAATTTGCTGGTCCCTATACAATCCAGAGTATTGGTTGGGATTTTGTTTTTAAATTTAGTTTGGGGAGCTTTAACATTTGAGAGAAGAATGAAATATGTACTGCTAAGCTGATACAGGAATCACATGCGTTTCAGGACATCGCAATCTCCATATTATTGCAATTTTGTCACGGTTTGTTCCGTTAAAAAGCAATTTGTTCCTCCTCAAACTTAAGACTAAATCAAGATAAAATCAGATTGATCTAGTTTAAAACCAGACCTTTGTATTTATTCAGTTTGTCCGTGCATATTTCTTTTAGACTCTCTGCGATGACGATAATTTGGCGATACAGCCTATGCTAACAGTCTGCAAATGTTATCGTACGACCTAAATAACCGCAGCCTTTGTGATTCCGTTTCCGTTGCGATGAGCCCGACCCGTACCAGTACCAGACCGGACCGCTCCGGCGCAAACTGCCGTCTCTCATTGTCTCTATAGTGCGGCTGCGGAGACCGGGTGGAAGTCCCGTGCGGCCGCCGTGCTCTTGAAGGCGAAGGGCGCGGCGATGTCACAGCTGTGGGGAGAGAGCGCACTGCCACTGCCCTGCCATGTGTGGGCGCTCACATAGGCCGAGCTGGTGCCGCTGAACCCCATGTAGGGAGACACTGGGGTGGGAGGGGGGTAGGGAGGGATGCTGGCCGGCGTGACATAGCTGTTCACTGTGCTGGGCAAACCATTCGGCGTCTGGGGACACACGAGAGAGAGAGAAGGAGGTGGATGAGTGGGATATATGAGCAGTATGGATGTGAACTTTTTACAATAACAAAAACATAAACAACAGTGTATTCTTGGGCTTATGTATACTACACTGTAAAATGTAAAATGTGTTTCAACTCAAAAAACTAATTTCAAGGGCTGCCAAGAAATTTTATGTGTAGCCAATAACCATTTTACAATGTAGTCGATTTGAGATTCACCTCTTTCGTTCAATTGTATTCTTAGGTTGACATAACTATTTCCAGTTGTCTGAAGTGAAAAACGTCAGTTACAAATTAAATCAGTTATGTCAACCTAAGAATACAATTGAACGAAAGAGGTGAATCTCAAATTTCAAATCGACTACATTGTAAAATGGTTATTGGTTACACATAAAATTTCTTGGCAGCCCTTGAAATTAGTTTTTTTAATTGAAACAAATTTTACATTTTACAGTGTATATATACACTGTTTGATACATCACAACTGGGTAATACTACTATTAACAGGCTAAAACACAATATGTTTGTGAAGGCTCTCATTTGTCCAGGAAGTATTGAAAGTAGTTGACCGTAGAAACCTCTTAACCCCCGCCAACTGAGCACATTTTCTCCAGTCCAGCTTTACCCAAATCTAAAAGCTTTTCGACTGGCTGGCGCTTACAGCCTATAGGCCAGTGTAACACCTCATTTGAAAGCTAAGACCCACAAAACTTGTCATATTTTTTATGCTTTTTTGCCACTTTTGTGTGTGTGTGTGTTTCTGTTACTTTTTGGATGCTCTTTTCTTGCTTTTTTCGTAAATGTTTTGGCTTTTTCGTTGCTGTTTGACTTTTTTTGTTTTGTTTCAAGAAGCTTTTAGATTTGGGTAATGCCGAACTGGAGAAAATGTGCTTATGGGTGTATATTGTTGACCGGACTGGGATTGGTTGAGTTGAGGATGTAGAAGTACGTCTTCAACTTGACCATTTAAGCTTCACTATACGCTCAGAACACTATGTTGCTACTTCTCTCCATGTCCACCTTAATATTCTCTTTTTCAGAGTCCTGACTCCTATTGTACTTGTTTTGAGTGGTTGATGAATGACTTGGATACACTCGTTGCCACATAAAAAAAATAAAAAAAATAATGGACAGTGAGCCATACAATTCAATACAAAATCCCTAATGCATTTTACGACTGTGTCAATATGGGCCCAAATATTAAAAATATAACTCACTGTTCCTCATATCTTTGTGCAATTTGATTAATACACAATACAGATACAAATAAATAACAATGATCTAACACTGTCTGTTAAATGTGTCTGTTAAAACTCACCAGACACAGACACATCATGTGACACTTCTTTAAAAGCCGGAACTGTCAAGGTATTAAATAAACACACAGGTCTGACTATAACGCACTATCATGTGACCGTATTATTTTTGCATAAACTCTTTTGTTTCCCAATATAAACATTTAATTGATTTGGTTTATAAAAATATCTGTACGGCCAATGAATACAGGTTATAATAATGTGAGCAGCCCAGATAATGTAGTTCCAAAATATGAGTCTAATATATACCGCATTCATAGCTTTTTAGTGTTAGCTTTTTAGTCCCAATAATTTTTAATACAAAACGATTTTGTATAGTCCACACACTGCTGACACTGATCTGTATGTTTCATCAATGCAAAAGGAATATTAGCCGCCCTATAGAAAACATATTTCCCATTTTCTCTGAGTTATGCACGCTCACGCCCCTGTGCAGAGCGTTAAACGGAGAAGGATGATCCAGCTCGAGAGACTTTTTTTTTTTGGATGGTTGAGTGTGGTTAAAGGGGGTTAAAAACAGATGTCATCGAGAGGGGAGAGGGAGAAGCGTGCGCCTCCTGAGCGCGAGCGCGGCGGCTGGAGCCAAACGGACGGAGCTAAACGGGAGGAATTTCGGCTTTTCAACAGGGAGGCCCGAGTCAGGCGCCTGGGTGGTCTACTGTAGGACTCCTGACGACATGCAGTACTGTGCAAAGAGAGGAGGGTTTTAACGTCGATACAGCGACGCAGAGTCACAAAGTCACACTCAAAGTCGCGTAATGTTCAGAACAGGCCGATTGTCTGAGTGAGTGTAGGATATGTTTTCATGTATTTGAAGTGCTATCTTCTGTCTATTGAACGGGAAAGTCTTCAGAAAGGAAAACCTATAAGACAAACTGAAGGCAAAGACAGTGATGTGCTATGGTGGACATTTCAATGACTTTTATAGAGGAGTCTACAAGCCTCGCTAAATACTGAACAGGTATTTGGAAGATGTATTATGTTGGGACTCCTTTCACTGCAACTAACCCATTATAGTCCACTATCAAAGATTTCAAGAAGTAGAAGTGCAATCGCCAACAAAACACTTGGGACCATCAGCCCTAAAATGTAACTATATGCACTGATCATGGGGCTCCTGACAACAACAAACAAACTTTAACAAATGATGGATGCTCCCGACTCGCTAAGAAAGCAGTCCAGCCATCTTTGCAAACTCCGTCTACAAGCCAATATAGGTTTACTTTGTTGTCATCTTACAGGGAAATTCGTCCTTTGCATTTGACTCATCCCTCTGTGCCACAGTGAGGCACTTGGGGACGTATTTCACCAGTCAAGAAAGCCTACAGCGTGAGGTTTTTTGGTCCATTGTGTATCTATTTGTTTAGTTAAATTTGGAGACATGGAGGAAACCGAGGAAACCCAGACATATTCCCACTATGCTATTTCTGACATACTTACGCAATCCTTCAAATTCTGCACTTTTTTTTTGCTCCATGTCCTCCAGTTTATCTCCCTTTGTCATCAGTGCCCCGACACTCGCTCCTACTACAACGTATTCACACGGTCCACGTCCCTGCATTGGCCAATCGGAACCATCTCTCCATAAAACCCAAACACAACACAACAAACCGCTAACAACAAGAGGCTTGAGAAAGCCCAGCTGGCATCGACACCTGCCTCTCACGATGTCAGCAAGTTCGTACGTTTTTACAATGCGCCCTCATCCCCCAGCGATTTAAGCTCTGCCTGCCGGTCGTAGCAGGCCGCGATTGTTCCAGCAGGAAACACGTGAAAGGAGTGCAGAATTCAACAAGCTAAAAAGGTGTCACGCAAAACTCTGGGGGCCATTTTATCCCTTTCCCATGATATCCGCAATCCTTAAAGTGCATATGACAGATTTTAATGCTCTTGAAAATATGACTTATTTAGATGGATTACATCAGTCGCATAGTTATCATTTTTTTTCAGTGAAGCAGCAATTTTAATGAAGAAATGTTGGGCAGAAAAGTTATTTTTATTTGAATTTTTAAGCTGCTGACAGGAAGTGACATAAAAGAAGGTAACATTCCATAGCAGTTTGACTCATTCATTTCCCATTGACTTAACATGGTTGGCACGGCAACAGTTTAAAATTGTTTACCTACTTCGATGTCACTTCCTGTCGGTGTCCAATAAGGAAGTGAAAACATAAACATCGCAAAAATGGTCAAACTAAAGAAAACTGGGAATAATCTTAAATATAATCGTGTTAACTGTGTTTTAGCAAAAATTGTGTCTAATGTGTCATATGCACTTTAAAGGCCCTATACCTGATTTTTTTTTTTTTTTTTTGTGGTTTAGAAATATTGAAGCGCTTCACAGCAAGATATGAATCTCTTAAGCCCCGCCTTAACAGAGCGCATTTTCTCCCGTCCAGCTTTACCCAAATCTAAAAGCTTCTCGACTGGAGCTTGCAGCCTCTAGGCCAGAGTGACGCCTCATTTGAAAGCTAAGACTGACACTGATTTTTCCTTGCGTTGTCACTTTTTTTGTCAGATAATTGCCACGTTTTTGTTGCTTTCTAATCACTTTTTTTGTCACTTTTTCAGCCATTTTTGTAACTTGCTTCATTGCATTTTTGTCACTCTTTTAGTTTTAGTTTTTTTTTGGCTGTGTTTTAATCCTCATTTACGTCTCGTTTTCCCCCCACCCCTAGAGGCTATTGACGCTTTTAGACTAAAGTCGAACTGGTGAAAACGTGCTCAGTGAAGGTGGGGGTTAAGCGGTTAAACTGTTAACAGTGGTCCAAAGTCATTCCTAACATGCCAGTTCTTCACAGAGATGAGTTTATAAGCACTTACTGTCACGGTAAACAACAATAACAACTAACCTGCGATTTATATTTGATCAAAATGAACGTTTCCCCCAAAATCATGTTGTTGGTTTTTTTACATTATACAAACAAGCAAAACACATTTTCCTAAGTCAAGTACAGGGCCTTTGAATAGCAAGGAAAGCAGCCCATGTCTAACAACCAAATGAGGCAGTCCGTCTCACGCATCCTCAATAGGGCGAACAGGTTTAATCGCTCGATAATGAAATAAACCCAAAATAGATCTATCTCTCCACACATGCAACGTGATCTGTATTTATCTTCTATTTCAGACGCGCGTTGGTCCCACAGACAGACAGGCGGACACAAAGCTAATGGCCAGGGCGCACGCGTCTCTCCCATTCTCTTTCGCCATTCATCCGCGGGTGTTTGCACTGGGGGCGCACGCTATACTCTTGATTCCCGAGACGTTCCGAGGTTAGAGTCGCTCATCCCGCCATAGAAACACAAGTGAGCCATTTAATGCGCGGAATAACAGCCCCATAAATTTGGTTTTACTGTGAAAATACAAAGGATCGGAGCGGGAGAGAGTACGCGCGCGCCATCAAAACAAACTAAACAACCCAACCGAAAAAAGCCCGAGACGTAACCCTGTGTCTACTCCGTGTCTATCTCTCCGACAAATTACGCGCAGCGACAGTAAAACGGAGAGAAAGATGTCACGCAATTACACCGTTAAACAGTAGCTCAAAAAAACAGAGTAATTGGCCTGCAAATGCCAAGATATATAGTCCCGTTCTCAAGCTATTTTCTAATTGTTTCTTGGAAGCTGGGGATATTTTCCAACGCGTTTGTTTACGTTTGGAACTGAATGAAAGCAGAATATAAGGCCATCTAAGGTGAGGTTGTTTTTGTTGTTGTTTTTTTCAGTTGTTTTTTGTTTTTTGTTTTTTACGCATTTGGAGACATAATGTACCCTGGGCAAACGAGGGCGCGTAAAAAGATCTCACGCAAAATCGGTTTCATGGATGGGGAAGGATTCTTTAAACAAGCAAACGATTCAAAGCGAAATTTTGGAGGTTTTTTTTTGCCATGAATGCGTTTTCTGATAAAAGTGAGGGTTTGTACTTTCACCTTTAAACGCAACATCAACATCACTGTTACTATTTTTGCAAGCCACGCCGCTGACTGCTGTAATGATTCTATTGTCAATCGAGAATGCTTTAACCTCTTAACCCCCGCGTGAACCGAGCACATTTCCCCCCAGCTTGGCTTAAATACCCACATCTAAAAGCTTCTGGACAAAAACGAGACAAATACGCAATGAAAAAGATCAGTGTAAATTCGTTTTGTAGGTCTTAGCTTTCAAATGAGGTGTTACTCAGGCCCATAGACTGTACCCTCCAGTCGTGAAGCCATGCGTAAAGCCGAACTGGGAGAAAATGCGCTCGGTTAAAGCGGGGGGTAAGGGGTTAAGAATGGCACCCCCTTGATTGCGCACGAAAAAAAAAAAACATTTTGATTTACGACCCGCACAGGCCTGACACAGCGGCCTCCTGAACTCGGACTAAACGCGTAGGATTAATAATGCCCCGCGCGATATGAGCGTCACAGAGCAGCACGGATTGGAAACACATTGAACTATATGGTAGGGCCTTGATCCTCAAATGCCTTTTCAATCCAAACAATAAAACGCATGCGTAATCCTTTCATTCTGGCTCTGTCGCTCGGGCCTTGACCTTACTCTCCTTGAATTTCTTTATAGTCTCGCGGCCAATCCGCTTCCAGCGCATCCAAATCACTCCCCGAAAGCGCCATCTGAGAGTGTTGTTATCAAATCGGTCTAGACTCTACACACGCGTGTCTCCGCGCAGCAGCCAAGAGAAGTGCACATTCACGCCATTATGAAAGCGAACGCGCGCTGAGGCTGCTGCCAATGCGCAAAAAAACCCCGGATATTTCTAACTTTAGAAGCCCTGGCAAGTCCAAAAAGCGCTTCGGTGTGAATCAGGCGAAGTCTTATCCAAAACTGCCATGTTGCGTGCGTAAATATAAGATATAAATAGAACACTGCAGTGGCTTGAGGTAGTTGACCTGTTTTATTTATTTTTAGCAGTCTGATATTAAATCATATGCATTTATTTTCTTTTGGTAAAAAATGTGCACAAGTCACCCTGCAATAATGTGCAAAAAATTGAATTTTAAAAGGTTTTGAAAAAATATGAAAAATGAAAAACTAAATAATTTCATCGTTCAGGCTAACTCTTCCCATCACTCTCTATAGTGTTTGAACATAAGAAAAATATACATTAAAAAAATATATATATATTTTTTTAGCACAATTCAACAAATTAACAGATACAATGGTTTGAACACTGTCTGCAAGAAGCCGCTGTAATGAATGCACATACATGTTCTCTGGTTCTTTACCTGTGCGTATTTCGCTTCGGGTTCTAAATGCGGTTTATCCACGCCATTGACTAGCGGTGAGCAGGCCGCCGAGGGGAAATTAGTCCTGTTAATAGCGCTCCATTCTTCTAGTTTGGCGCTGGGAAAGGATGGACTGTCGCTAACTGGAGCAGGAGGAGGAGGAGGAGGAGGGCACAACACAACACAGAGAGAGAGACAAGAGACAGAAGACAGAGGAGAAGAAGAAGAAGAAGAAATCAGAGTTTAGCGCGTGATAAGAACATGCATGTGCTCTCTGTACCAGAAAAATAAAAATACAAAAAATACAAAAATAAAAGGCCTGGGACGTGACACAGCTCATTTGTCACTTCACGCACGCGGGCTGCAGTCACGTGACGCGGCGGACTGTGGGGTCTGGAGGGTTTTTGCAGGACGCGCACAAAAGGGGGGGAGGAATTGAAATGTGACCCGGATCGAGATGACAAGTGATGCATTTGAATCGAGGCCTTTACGCTGTCAGGGGGAAAGTAGTTTGTCATCTATTGGAAATATCGAGTTACATAACCACAGCGGTTTGAGCCTATTCTAACACAGATTAGCCTTTGGTTTGGCTTTTGGTGCAGAAATAAAATGTACAAACATGTTTTTTTAAGTGGTTTACACATTTCCCTCTAGTTCAATCGATGGAGTTTTAATTTTTATTTTTTATGGGGGTAGACATATTTTGTGCTAACAAGTATTGATTATAAAACGGGCTATCATAGTCTTAGCATTTTTTTTTTTACCAGTGTAAATTACGTACACCTGAGCGTTTCATCGCATTAGTAATGAGGGTGTTTCTTATTATTATATTATACATGCGCACAATTAACATACTTGTAGCAAAAAATACAAAATCTAAAAAACAAAAAGTTTTCTCACAATCTTAAAGGACCTATACCTGACATATTTTATTTTAGAAGGGAGACATTATTTTGCCCCATAAAAGTATGTTGTAAAAGTATGAATTTGTGGAAAAAGTGAGCTTGACGCATGACGCATGACGCATGCATTGTGTTATGATTTACTGATGTTGTGTATGGTCAACCCAAATAGTCAATATGTGACGAAATGGGGTTTCCCTTTCCCGTCATATATATTGACTCCACGGGACAGCCGCGACGGTGAAATAAAAACCCATTTCGTCACATTTTGACTAAAAGGGTTAACATTAGGTATAGTGCCTTTAAAGATATGCGCAATTTCCTTTCTCCATTTCCTTTAGAAATATAATACATTTTATAGCCATCAGTGTTACTTTTGATCATTATGAATGTGTATTTTGTACCAGCGAATTTTACACTCCGCAGTTTTGCCTGAACGTTGAAATCAGCCAGTGCGTAAAGACATTCTCCTCTTCCCTCGGCGACCTCACGCAAAACGTCCCAAAAGAGCGTGTCTAATGCGCATGTGTGTCGCGTTTCCATTTCGGTGTTCCCTGTCAATCTGCATCAATCCCTACATTTACCCCCCCCTCCCTCCGTCCCTCCCTCCCCTCCACGCACGCACATACACGTTTATTTTTGGTGGGGGAGATCATCACATGGCGAGTCCCGCGATGGTGCAAATGAGTTCTCGCGTTACAATAAAGGCCGCCACAAAACATCTGCTCGTCGTTTGGTTATGCTTACATTGTTTAGAGGCGCGGCATAGTTCCCCCCCAACACTACACCCCGTTTTTGTGTTTCTTTCTCGGGGAAACCATGGAACAGTTCGGTGAAGCTAAAGCGCGATGGCCATGTGCAGCAGTCCCGGTATTAGACCCGAGTGGACTGACAAGCGCTTCCAAATCCCTCTCACAACACCAAGCCCGACCATTAACGCAGATTTATGCCGCGGCTCTTGTTTCACTGTTTCCAAAATAGAGCTCGGCCAGCGGCTCCCCATAGGCGGCACGAATGTGAAATGTTTTGGATAAATATTTGCAAAGGTGTGAAATAACTTGTATCAAAGGCCCTGTACCTGTTTTCTGTTTGCAGAGGGAGCGCGCGTTATAATAAATTGTTAGTGTTAGTCCATCCTCGAATTCTGCACGAGGACGAGTTCATAAGCGCGTGTGTATGTAAATAAGAACAACTAGCTGCTATAGTTCAATGTTGATTTAGGTGAAGAAGAAAAAACGGCTTTCTAGAATGCAAAGCACACCTTTCTTTCATTCTGCTATCACACATAGTGGAAGATAAAACAACATTAGATTTCACTACGAGGGGGAAAAAAACGTTCGTCTCCAAAACGCACTGTTAGTCTTTCAAAAGCAATACTAAAAAAATAAATAAATAAAAAAGGGCCAACACGGGCGGTCCGAGACGCTGTCTGACTTCCTCGTGACGCATGGACGGACATGTTTGGCGACCTTTGTTGACGGAACCACCTGGCTCCACTGTTCAAACTCTCCCGGGCGAAAGTTGAGGAATGATTGCTCTGAAAATAAATCTTTCGGAGTTGGTTTGTTGTCGTAGTTGTCGTAATTGGGTCTTTGTATTAAACAGGGGCGCAATCACGCGTGAAACGTGTCTAATCGACACGCGCATTGGGCTTCTATCACCAAAAAAAAGAAGAAGAAAAAAAACACTTGTAATTCAACCATTTTATCCAACGCTTTTCCCATTTTGGGTAAACGTGCGTATAAATGTAATCACTGTATTGCGTAAATTAAAATATAACAGTCAAATTGGGTTACTAGAACTGATGCATATTTCCTTAAGTCCCTAATTCACCGGGGAATTAAAGTAAAAATGTTGGATCGAGTTTGCGCGTAATGCGGTCGCCATTTACAGTTCCGCTCTCTGTTCTTGCTCAAACAAAGAAGTTGCAAACTTTGTTGCAGAAAAGAACGCGCCTCTCTGCTTTACGCGCAAATGCCATGGTGGAATGCCAACCTGTGAAATACGGCTATACGGGCTATCCCTTTCCTGGCCTCCCTTCGACAAAGCAAAGCTCCTGGTGTCAATCAAATGCTATCAGTGAATGCATGTAGCTGAGGAGCTGTACGTTTAGAAAGAAGGTAATGTAGAAATCACCATTATTGTTATTTTGTCCTTTTAAATGACCAGTTATACAAATAAAAAAATATTTGGGGTAATTCAGCGTGCGCAAAATGTGTGTTTGTGTCACGCCTCCAGTTTGTCTCAATTTATAATTTATATAGACCCTGGCACATATGTGTATGATAATATAATAATAAGAGCCACTAATGGTCAATGAATAAAAATAATAATAATAATAATATATATACAAAGTAAACTGTGGTCCTTAAATTTGTGAAAACTATGGCACGTAACACACATTTGCTAGAATCTGATGGACAGTATAGGCGTAAATCCTGTGCGTCAAGGTCACAAGCTAAAAAGGCACATCAGCGTCCGTATTTCACGCTTTGGGGAATGAAACATCCGCCGCGTAATTCCAAGTGCAGCCGCGCCATCTGTTTCTGCGCTAACCTCTGCGCCACTATCAGCGGCGCGGGTCAAATGGCACTTAACTCGGCGCGGGCCTCTGACTTAAGCAGGTCCCAAATGGACTCTTTACTGGGGCCTATAGAGCACCTCGGGTCAGGCGCTAAAGGTTGTCACGTGACGCACGTCCACGCACTTGGATCTGGTGATCCAGGCCACAGTGGCTAACTCTGATGGTATTCAGTGTTGCGTTCAAAGCAAAGGGATAACTTTCGAGATCAGATGCAAAACCTGAAATAATACATAACCTTGTGGGAAAAGAAAAATATTGAAATTATATTTTTTCTCATTTGTTATTGTATTTAAAATGATAATTTCCTGAGTTTATACAAGGCAGAAGTGTGTTATGGAATTATATATAAATATTCATAAATATTCAGATAATTGTGCAACAGTATTTTTGTTATTAAGTTGGCTTTTTGATTTGTTTATAAAATATATCTGCACCAAATAGAAACCTGCACATTCTCTCATGGCGGTATCCTGAGCTCTGTGGCAGAGTGAGGTGCTTACTTTGCTGCTCGGTGATGGAGCGGATGCCCAGAATGTCAGTGACGGAGTGCGACGAGGGCCATATCCGATGCATGGCCATGTGTCCGGGCAGGGCGGCCATGCCCGGGGGAGTGGGCACTTTGGAGCTGGGATACGAGTACAAGTGGTTGTATGGCAGCGCGGGCTGCGGGGGCGCGTGTGAGGGCTTGCCGGACTCGTAGTGACTCTGCTGGGACAGGTTTCCGATCTTGTTGCGTAGAATGCGGCTGATGGAGCTCACAGATGGAAGGTTAAACTTGTCACACACGCCGTCCGCGAGCAGCCGGTCCCGGATCTCCCAGGCGAAAATCCCCGGGTCCCGCTGCTTGTACGTCCGTATATGTTTGACCACAGTGGGGGTGGTCACGCGTGGCTTGCTGCCCCCGATGGCCCCGGGCAGGATAGAGCCGGTCTCGTTGTACCGCGCGAGGATTTTACTAACACAGCCATGGGACACGCGCAACTGTCTGCTGATGTCACACGGACGAATGCCGAGCTGAGCCAGCTCCACGATCCGCAGCCGAATGGCGTTGGGCAGCGGCCTGCCGTTCACGAACACTCCGCCGAGCTGGTTCACCTCCCCGAAGGCTGGCTCTGGAGAGCAGAGAGAGACGGAGAAAATCATCAAAGTAGAGGCTTAACACACTCTGCCATAACTGCGTTTCTTATCCGATGGAAAAAGATTCCTGTGAGTGCCTAAAATATCTCCTTAATAATTTATTTAATGCTCTATTTCTGTTACAATGTTATACGAGCCTAAGTTGACAAACACACTGTGTGGCTGGCTTTTGATAATCCTATAATAATAATCAGTAGTAGATGGTTATCGTCTCGATCTCGTTCTCCATCGCCTGTAATGACTGAGCATAATCGTCACAAGTCACACACTATTGTTTCTAAGCGGCCTCCTGCACAGGCTTTCAGACACATCATGAACTCCTCATTTCACACACATTAAAAAAGAACAAAAGTCTTATTCCAACAGCACACACAAACTGCTAATCCCTCATAAAGGTGCAGCTGCTCCGACGTAACAACAAGGACGAAACACAAAAACAAACCGCTCTTCGGGAATTATGGAACTGCCTTTGGCGTCATCTGGACTAAACTTAAGTCTAAACCTGTCAGGAGGGGAAAACTCTCTTCCCAAGAGCTTTCCACTTCATCATTATATATTTCTGTTTCAAACTCTGGAAAACGCGACGTGAAACGGCAATAAAACGGTTATTCAGTGCGTAATGGCTATATTGAGGGAAAATGTCCTTCAATGATATTATTATTCTTGTGCTTATTCTAGTGCATGCCTTGAATTTGACTCAGTAAGTTTCATAATAGATACATTTGAGCACCTTGTCATGAATGAGTAAAGCGCAACGATTTGAGGCCTGCTCTGCCTGCCCCAGCCCAGGAAATACTTATGTTATGTAGCGTGACATTTAGAATAGGCTCGTTAAACTAGGGTTCAAATCAATTTGGTTATTCCATTAACCAAAGTAATCCACTCATAACATGCTCTGTGATTGTCTCTATTTGTTATGCATAAAAGGAAAGATATACGCCTCAGGCAGTTACAGTATGCACGAATTGTTATGAATATAATTGTTTGTCAAATCAAAATAAACAGCTCGTTTACAAGGATTGGCTGGTCGTAGAAATGTGGTGAATTATGACAAAAGCTGAAGATTTTATTTTTATTTTTGACATAAATAGTTTTACATGCATTGTCCATCATGGCCACTGTCAAGGGAACACTAAAACTACTTTCTTGTTTTTGTGTCAAGAAAGTGTGAGTGAAAGCGCAGCTGCTTTTTAAAGCATTCTCTCGCTTTAAAAGTTGAGTAAGGATTAAATCCATGCACCATTCTGACGTTTTCTCTTTAGTTTCTTGTTTGGGACCTGAAACTATACGACTGACAATTCACGCACATAAACGTCGCCACTCAAACGTGTTCTGGTCAGCGCTAATCCCGTGCGTAACGAGGTGCGTGCTTGTTTAAGGTTATGGTTCGTATGTCTGCAACTGAATCTCACCGAGCCTTTTCTGTTTAGTGAGGTGAAACTATACCAACTTGCCTCGCCTCGCCGTGTTACCGCTTACTCCATCCCAGACCCATAAAAAAAGTCCCTTCTCCAAAAGCGCGCACTCACCCATCGTGTTAAAGCCGCAAATCAAGAGCGCGATGTCCGCTTTGTGCCCCCTCCGCGCGTCCTGGTGCGCGTCCAGCGTGTCCAAAGTCCACAACAACGTCCAACTAGACTGGGGAAGTGCGCGGCACGACAAGGAACAAGAGGGACTCGATTTGTTGGTGTGTGTTGTCTGACGCGGCGGAGACAGACTTAACATTTCAATCTGGGGAAGCGGGAGGGCGGGGCTAAACGCGCCGGGGCCAATCGGCGCGTCGGTTTTCGCGGCGCTTCGACGCCACTGGTGGAAAAAGTTTGACATGACAGCGATCCGGCTCGCCCTCCTCCCTCCTCGTTCAAAGGCTTCCACGCAGCAAGGGGAACCGGGATGTGCCGCTACTATTTGTTTTCCAGACCCGTGAGATATGGGCAAAACGCATATCACGACGTTACTATCACGCTTTACGCTTTCAGTGGAGGCGTTATCCAAAAGTGTTCCTAACAAACACCTACCCATGAACAAATAGTGGATTCCAATAAGTGTCCCTCTAACAATCCGCACTACACTTTTTAAACCTGCCATTTTCACCTTTTTAAATGGCAGGTATCACCGATTTTTTTCCCCCATTCAAGAGTGGACGTGCAGGCTTTACGCGCCACTGCAGCAGCGCCCTTCATCTTTTAAACGGGCGTCATTAGTGAAATGGGACATGAACCACTGGCTTTGACTGATGGGATTCGCTCCCTGATATTTGTATGTTGTCCATCAGTGTCAGCGTGAAGCGGCAGAACTTCGCCATTACTTATTAGCGCGTCAATGTCGCCAAGAAAAAGGATTTGGGCGCGCGCCACAACAAACCATGGGCTTACTCCATAGTCCCATATTCGAGGCCCATTATAATAGTTTGAATGTATAGACTTACAGATCAACATAGCAAGCATGCATTTCTGTTTTAACTATCATAAAATACGTCGATTATATACGGTTCTGCACGATTTGTAGACGGGAATGTTTATTGTTTTGATTTTACGCACAGCCTTTTCATTGTTTAATAGGCAACTTTATCCCAAGCCTATTCGCGACTGAAACGGTGTCGCGTTGCTAAATGGCAGCCGTGCGTCGGAAAAGAAGATACGACCGTAAATTTGTCAGTGGGGACGCATGGGAAACTATTGCGTGTGTAACGATGACAGAGATTTGTTGCGGGGCCATAACTTGTGTCCCTGTCTCTTCGCTCGACTCTGTTTCTGTCAAAATGAAAAACGATTTGGCCTTTTTTTCTCCAGTGCCTTAACTTTTGAACGAGGCCATGCGCGCGTCACTTTAAAAAAAATATATATATATATATATAAAAACCTGCTTACGCTGCGTGTGTTCCCTGCGCGCAATTTAGGGATCATGTCGAAAAGCGGCGGTGACACGGAGCACGGGCCATTTCAGAAGCGGAGTTGTGTCATTGTATTTGTTTGTGTGCGCTCTCGTAGATTTGGATAAGCAGACCGTAAGCGTTTCAGGTCAATGGGAGCCATATTGCAGTTTGGGCCTATTTTGAGCGCATCCAGGGGGTATACTGCAGTCCCGTGTTTCACTTGAAGCTATAGTTTCACTGGAGGAGATGACTGAGAATTCCTCGAGGTCAGCGGTGAAGAACCGGAGCCGCGCGTAAAATGTATCAAGTCCAACGTCAAGCCCGTGCAGATGCGAGATTATTTACGCATGAAGGATCTTGGCCTATATATATATGAATGGTGGATCTGCAGTGCCTTTGTGGTTTTAAAGAATAAAAGAGCGAGCGTGTAAAATTCAAATTGTTAGCTGTGGCCCACACTCATTCATAACTTTCCTAACGCATTTCTAACATTCCAGTTATTCACGTTTAAGCACGTTTTCACAACTTTCGGGGAGCAACACCGTCACGGTAAAGTCAACAATAACGGCACCAGCCTGCTGCAGCACGGCCGGCGAAAATAGATGCAAAGTACACGAAGGTCTTTCCTCCCCATAAATATTTACTTTTACAAAATACTGAAAGACAAAACAAATGTGATTCCACTATAGAAAAGCTATAGGGCCTTTCAGTTTTTCTACACACCGGAACAGAATGCAGAAGATTAAAATACTAGTTACTGTAAGTGTATCAAAATAAGTTTTGTGTAATAGTATTTTCGTGATATGTGGTCCTTCATGAATATAAACCTTATTCTAAGTAATATGTTTTACATTGTTGAAAAAAATCAGAATCAAATTTGTAGTTGCACTATAATAGCATTAATTGGATTATACACATTGTTGTTGGAACTATAGGGATCTGTAACATGGACGTTTACGTATAATGAAAACCACTTGTTACTTTATAACAAAAAAACAAATGAAATATTTATAAAGTTTGATTATGGCGAAACACGAGCACAAACTGTAACGTAACTGTATCATTCAGTTCAAAAACAAATATTTGTCCCATGGCGAATTTACATTTTGCTGCAGCAAGTAAAGAAGAGCCGTATTTGAATAAAAGTATGATAAAAGTAAAGCAATAAAAGTAAAACAAGTGGCAAAAAAAAGCTACATTAAAGGCATTATACCTAATGTTAACCTTTTTAGTCAAAATGTGACGAAATGGGTATTTTTTACCGTTTGGAGTCAATACATGACGACAAAGGTAAACCCCATTTCGTCACATATTACTATTACACATAATACATATACTATTTGGGCTGACCATATACATCATAATACAATGCAGGCTTCATGCATCAAGCTCCCCTTTTCACAAATCACTACTTTTACAACATACTTTTATGGGGCAAAATAATGTTTCCCTTCAAAAAGAAAAACAAGTCAGGTATAGGTCCTTTAAATAAATCTAGTATTCAAAAGAATAAGACACAACTGTTTAATATTGTAATAATGAGGTAACAGTAAGATTACGCTTTTTAATTCTAACAGTGTGTAAAAGCATGGTTAGCTTTGTCTTTCTCTCTGCATTAAAAGTACTGGTGTATTAAATAGTCGTAATCGTTCATTTGCAGGACGCCATGTTTCAGTCCAGGTTTTCTGACTGCACGTAAAGCGCACATATGCTGCAGTAGCATAAACAAATCACCGTGTTCTGTCAGCGCGCTCTTCCGCTTCTTCGGATTTAAAAATAATTGAAGCCTTTGAGTGTTTATGTTGATCGAATAATGACCTCACACTCGCGGAGGACATTAGCGCCATTACGCGCCGCGCCATTACGATAACATTACATCATGAGCCAAATCAATGTTCCCGAAGCTCCAGCTGCGGATGATGTGATTATTGCGGAGAAAATGGATCTGTTTTTATTGTTCCAATTAGGCCTTTCAATGACTATTGTCTGTGGCATTAGGCATGAAGCAAAATGAAAACACCCCCCTCATTTTGGACACGGACAAGACATTATCAAATACAAACATAAGACTCATTTTAATCTTAAAAAGCATTAAAAAGAAGAATTGAATAGAATTTCTGAATGACCAACCTAGAATAGTAATACAGTTCATGCACATTTAGAAAAATACGGTTATTTCCGTCAGGATTCTTTGATGTTTTAGGAAATGTGTGAATATCTGACCGAGCAAAATAAGTCAAATAATAACAATAACACATAAAGGAAAACAAATGACAAATGACAGAATTGATTAAAAAAAAAGTAGTCATCATAGTCTTGGTTTGTTAAACAATGTGTACAGTTGCACATTTATGGGACAGCACAGCCTTATATCGCGCTAAATAGGTAGTATTATAGTTTTTTTTAAACCAGGATATTCCCACTCCTGGCCCCAGAGGGGAACCTATTGTGTACATTTTTAGTGGTTGGGGAAATCGGAGGAAACTTACGGGTTTTCCTCCATGCAAACACCAGAAAGGCCCCAACTGCCCGGGGATCGAACCTGAGACCTTTTTACTTGTGAGGCACGAACGCTAACCGCTGTGCCACCGTGTTTAAACAGAGGCAAACATCAAAGGCAAAGATTAAAATAGATTTGAAATTGTCTATAAACATTTCTCATCATTTTTTTAAGATAAGAAAAACAAACTTGGAAAAATACACTAGAGCAGCTTCTAAAACCGTATCTGTAAAATCTCGCGATCAAAAACAAGGATCGGCAAGAGGACGAGTGTACAAAGTGTTAAATGAGAGTAAAATAACTAATATCAACAGTCCTGTTATAACAACGCTCTGTCAGTGTCCGCCTCCGTCCCGGACCTGTCCGCGTTTCCAGTGGAGCGTCGCGCGCGTCGTGGCGCATCAGCCGTGCCACCCATCTCCACACGCTCTGCACCCCGGGCGGCCCGCGTGCGCGTCTGATGCAAATCAGAAACACGTGACTCCAGTGTCTAGCATAGGTGGATCTCTGTCTGAGTGGAACATACAAAGGCTGCTGTTCTCCCGGTGCGCGAAAGGTTCGTGCGTAAAATGGCCCTCGGTGAAACGCGCTTGACTTTAAGGCTGTTTGGATTGCAACAGTGCTGGGTGGTATGAGAAGAGGAACGTGGAACTCGTGCAAAATTAGTCAGTATTTTGAAGTGACTACTATCAATAATGACAATAAACTAGTTATATTTGAAAAATCGTTGAGCGGACTGTCTTTGAGTTTGTAAAAAACAAAGAAAGAACAAGACAACACACGGTAAACAAACTTGGACTGACACATCCGTGAATATATTGTGAATGCGCAGGCAAACGTACATGTTAGGTTTGTGTTACTTGCTAATTTAACCTAACATATATATATATTTTAATTTGAATGAACATTTGAATGAATACGTTTTAAAATGGTGTTAATCTGTACAAACTAAAACATTGCACAGCAGTATATTGCAATGAATGCGGAATAATATGATTCATGCACGACCTGGCACCATCATTTTATCTTTATTTTTTTTAGAACATTTTGCTACCGCCAAGCAAATATTGATTAAATGTGAAGGCGCAGCATGTTTCGGGCAGTTGACCGTGACTTTTCATATTGATATTGACAAATCAAACATGGTGCCTGTGTTGTTTTAATAAGATTAAACAAATGAATACCAGTGTATCTGTTGAACAAACGTCCAAATGTGTTTCTGCTTCCTCTGCTGTTTAACATCCAGAATCCCCTTGTGCACATTTGGCTGAAAACGCTTCTCCTGTTTTTTCTCCTCCGCACCACAGCGTTTATGATAAAAGCTCGTGCATCATCTTTGCTTTCAGTTTACGCTCTATACGTTTAGCATCAGTCTTCCGTTGGGTTTTGTTTGTGTTGATCCGCATTAGTAGCGCTTCCGAACAGAAGTCCGTCCTGTCCGCGTCTCCTCGTGGTCCTTGCGTAAACCTCCGCCGCGCAGACAGAGGGGACACGTGCGCGCAGCCTGTGTATCTGTGTTTGTGCTGCTGTAATCGTTTTCACCTCGTCTCTCCATCAACACAAACGCGTGTTGTTGATTTAGAAGAGCTTTTGCGCGTCATTCGAGCAGCACACACACACGGACACACACACGGACACACACACGGACACACACTCACCCACACACACACATACAAACACACGTGCACACCGGCCCCTTAGACGCGTAAATACTGTATTTGGAGCTGATTCATGAAATGGAAAAGCATCTTGTACTTTAGCACGTGTAAGATGATCAAGTTTCCATTTCACGACCATTTTCATTGGCTTTGGCTGTGATTGTGCATCTTCTCACATTCAGATTTGATTAAAAAAAAAAAAACTCTAAATAATAAGAAGAATTCAAGCTGAGGTACCTGATTTTTGCTGCACGAACTGTGAATTTGTGGCAAAGTGAAGCAGGGGGGACCACCCCAGCATCAATTTAATTCATTTCATGTATTTACCGTATATTTAATATGGACATAGCAATGACACTGGACGGACCAGATGCATTGTTTAAAGTGTTATAGCACATGTGCTAATTTTCAACACCTGTCCATAGGGGGCTTTTAGGTTACAGATATTAAACACATTATTACACAAGGTTACAATAAAACACATTATTAAACAAGATAAGGCATATTTTACACATGGGAACAACGTTGGCGTGATTTGAGCCACTGTTTGAGCTCTCTGGTAAAGATGTTAATATTAGTCTGCAGTTTCAGTGCAGTGGGGAGAGAGTTCCACAGTGTAGCCCCTCTGAAGGAGAAGCTCGACTGTCCAAAAGATTTTCTAAACTTTGGAGCACACAATCCCCACTAACTGAGGCTCTGGTGAGGGTCAGAGAGAGCCCTGACGCCTCTCCATGAGGCCAGAGAACAGTGGTGGCCCACGGTTGTGCAGACATTTAAAAGTCAATTTCATTATACTAACATTTTCTAAAGTAAAAGGCTTGTGCTTTTGTATGATATCACAATGATGCCATCTCATAGGTTTCTTGTCAACTATCTTAATTGCCTGTTTATACAGAGAAGTGACTGGTGTACTGCTGTAATGCAAATTTCACTCATATAGATTCTTCTATCTTCTTTTGCTCAATAAAAAATTAGGTGCAGAGCATGCAACAAGGTCCGTCTGTACTCTGTGTGGAAAAAACAATTTTACTTTACAACAACAAAAAGTCAGGTACTCCAGCATTAAAAAGATAAAAAAGTAGAGCTTCTTCGCTCATTGTTGGTGCTCGACTGACACTCTTTTGTGAGGAGACTTTTCAGCTTGATATAACAAACATCAATAAAGGAAAGGGGCCTAATATACTTTGTGAAAATGGTACAGTTTTCTACGCCGCCACGCTAATTAAACAGATATGATTCAAATGACATATTTTAGCATTCATTAATGATCTGATATTTTCAAACGAAGGCATATGAGCACTTGAGACGACTGTGACATGGATGTATGGTTGAGCCAGCCAGGGAAAGTCCGGTAAATAATCATTTGTACGCACTTTCATCCCAGATACGAATGTCGAACTGTCCTAGAGTCTAGCTTTCATGAAATTTGTGGTGATAGTTAAATTGATGTATTTTTGAGGATTTATCTAAATGTCATTATAATAAACATTTAGACCTTCTTTGCTCGTATTTGCCTATGCTGGCGGACCACAATGATGATCGACAGTGACACTTGAACTTAAGGTATAACTAATGTCTTTAAACACGTCCCAGTCAGCAGAGTTCATCGATGTAGGTCTCATGTTTTCACCCCCGCCTCCCTCGGAAACACAAGTCGCACTTGATTTTATTTTACGCGTGTTTCGTAAAGAGAAATGTAGGCTGGCACAAACTTACTCAGTCAACATCAGACTCTACCTCAAAGTCTTTACTCCAAAAGTAGTAAAAGTGGGGGATGATGTGCGATGTGAGGTTGCACACCAGAGAAACAAAATTAAAATTGGAGGGAGATTGGGACAGCAACCGATGCGTGGCAAACCCAAAATTACACACTTATGAGCCCCACTGATATTAAAGCGACATTATGGAACTTTTTATGTGAAAGGAAAACAACAAACTTATCGTGACCCAGCGGCTGTATGAGTGGTTAGCATGGGGCCTTTACGGTTGCTCCAGGATCCATTACTTTCAGAGTTTCTGGTAGGTTTTCATGCTGCCTGACCTTCTCACCAGAAAACCTACAAAACGATTGATCCTGGAGCACCGTGATCGAAAATAAAGGCACCATGATAACCACCCATACAGCCATCGGGTAACAAAAAGGTCAATTACGCACAAGTAAATAAGTAAGAGCTTTATTTGTCATTGTACAAGTGGACAACGAAATATAGTGTTCAGGTGTTAGTCCTGAGCCGCGCTGCCATTGTAGGTCGACCTGACCATGTTTTGGAGGTCGGAGAAACTGTAGCAGTCTTCAGTCTCCTCTGATCCTCTGAAACGGTGCAGCACCTCCTGGGTTTGTCCCTGTTTCAGAGCATGGTGTCCTGCACTGATCAGCTCCACCTCCTCCTTCCTCTTCCTTACTCCCTCTGCTCCACAACAGTCTTTCACCATCTTCTGGGAAGAGCTTAGCAGCTAATCTGTTTTCTTCTCCAGTGAACAGCCATTAGCCAGAACAATATAAGGCTTGTGTTGCTTAGCTGTGAGTCTCGCCCGGATACCTCCTTGTTTGTCCCTTTTTTGTTTCCTGTAGCTCCACTTGTGACGCCTCGACTGTGCTGGAGCTGTGGGGGGCTCTTAGTGCATCTTCAGTGTCTCTGAAGAAGAAATCTGTAGTTCTCAAATGGGTTTAGCTCATAAGCTAGCTGTTTACTGTTACAAAGCTGCTTTCTTCAGGTCCATTGTGGACTCTCTGCAGTAAAAAAAATCCATGTGCAAATCCATGTGCAAAGACGCACAAAAGTATCAGGTAAAACAATGTAACAGAAACCACAAATGCAGTTCGCAGAAAAATGCAAAAAAATAGCTGTACCGAGAGAGAAGAATTATTAATATGTAGTAGTAGTAGTAGTAGTAGTAGTAGTAGTAGTTTATTTTCTTCGGTCATTATGAACATTTAGATCTTAGGTCATATGTTTTTCAAAAGATCTTATACATTATACAATAAGAAAAAAATATTTGTCCACAATGCACCTTTAACTCGTCCTCCATTTAAATCTATCTCTTTTTGTTTGTTAATTCATTGGTTTAAATCAGAGATGAACAAGCGGCAGACATGAGGCGATTAGCTGTAAAGAGTGGCGTCGAGCCCAAAATGACTGTATAGCTCAATGAAAAGAGGGACAGTCATCCTGTTGTTGTCCTTGGTTACAAGTATACGCACCATCCACGCGCCAAACGCAAAACGACGCTGCACGGGTCCCATGCACCAAAATCAGATAGGACGTTAATGCGGTGCGTAATAGCGCCATTAACAGATCCCACGCTGATGTCTCTCACCTCCGCGCCATTGGAGCGTGCGCGCGCCGTTCGCTTCACACTTGAGCGGCCTTCGGTAACTTTAGCGCGCGCGTAATGAGGACGAACGCTGGGTTAACGACTCCTGTTTCAAAAGGCTCGTTTTTGCCGTGGCCTTTCCCCCGCCAAGAAAAAGCGACACAATTTATGGCGCTCGGAGACGTATATCACTTCTTTGACGCGCACCGGGGGCACCTGGCACGCATTACTTTTTCATATTCGGGGTCCTAAATTGGAGCAACCCCCGCTCTCCCTGCTCGTGAAGACACCGATAGCTGGGACGAGCGGAAAGCCGTGGGTTTGGGGGACTTGTATACGGCTGCTGGGTTCACGGGCTGAAGTGTAAATGGGCTGTTGATGCGTAATGCGTAAAAGCGAGACAAAATGTTCCCTTCAAAATCCGTAAACGAGCTCGTACGAACCGAACTTTGACATATACGGTGTTTAGACTAGCACTGAAGGGGTAATAAACGGAGATTAAAGCTGGGCTAAGGTCAGGAAGAAACACGACTGGGCCCGGACTGAACCAAGACTAAACCTAAGGGGACCGAACGACTTGGTGTATAATATGGTGAAGCAGATAAATATAGGGATGTGAATAGATCAGAAAGCCCAGTGTGTCTACACACTAGAACCCGCTTGTTCTTATCATGGGGTCGTGACGTTAAAAAATATAAAGTATAATAATGACCAAACCAAAGTCACGGAATTTCTGAAAATGTTACAAATGTTAACACGAAATTAACACCAAGAGGTGGGAAGAGTAGCCAAAATATGTACTCAAGTAAGTGTAAAAAAGTACATGGAGAAACTTGTGCTTGAGGACTGTGAGTGCTGCGTATGTTTGAGCATAAAAGTCTGATTCATGATCCAGTAGTGACATAAATGAGAAATGAGAAACAAAACATAATAGTGTGGAAATGTTAGTAGAAAAATATTATAAAAACATATAAAGATAAATTATCTTTGAAGAATTAAGTAAACAGAACAAGTACATGACAAAATGAAGATTTTTTTTTACACACAGTGGCACGAGTACCTCGTTTTTTTTTTTTAACTCAAGTAACAGTACAGATACTTCATTTTAATATTCAAGTAGAAGTAAAATGTATAGTATGAAATAACTACTTGTAAAAGTACAATTCAAAAAGTTACTTACATGTACTTGAGTAAATGTATTCCACCTCTGGGAATAACATGTATGAGCAGTCAAGAGAATCAGGGGATACTTGTCCCTTTTTGTATTTTGGTCCTATTGCTCAGCCATTTATGTCCCTGCCCCTTGTCCTGATTAATGTTAGTATTTAATAAATAAAGTTCAATTTACACAAAATACTGTCACAATATCCAAACTCCTGGCACAATACCACCTTTCCTCTGCCCCATCCCGTCAGACCTCGGAAGCTAAGCAGGGAAGGGCCTGGTCGGTACTTGGATTGTTTGGGAACACCAGGAAGCCTAGCGAATGTAGTGAGTGAGTGAGTGGTTGGTGGTGGTTATTATTATTATTATTATTATTTCATTTCTTACTCTCATGGTAAATTGTGTGCCATAGGCCAGTTTATAGGCTATGTCGGGTCAAAGAAAACGGTTGCTTTCACCCAATAATATATGATAAAAGAGTGCATTTTTCAAGGCTATTCCTCCATGTCCCACCACACAACATAACGATTTGTCCCACTACTTTTTTGAGATGGTCACCACAGCACGGGCTCATTGATCCTTTTTTTTCCCCTAATATTTTTTATTTATTTATGACCTATGAAAAATGAGATGAGGGGGACCCCTCGTTGTCCTTGAGGAATCATCAGGGCCGGGCGGGTTCATGGACATTTAATCAGATTAAAATGTTGAACACTGAATACTATGAGAACATTATTTTTGAAAGGAAGAACTATTTAAATTACACTTCTCAGTACAATGTTTAGCTTTACAATTGAACTGTAGCTTCATTTTGATCACACAACACTGTCTTTTTGCCGATAAAGAGTATAGTTTCAATTGAATCTACGACAACTCCTGTACGACTGAGAGTTTACACACAATCCGACAATAGAATACAAGAATCCCAATAAACACATTGTAGAAAAATATTATATGCCTACTGACCAATAATAAACATATGACTGTCATGTAAATCCACAAATAAAAAAGTAGCCATACATTTTTCCTTCTTTGTTATTAGTTCCTTTTTACACTTTGGCTGGATGAGTTTTGCAGGTCTTAGCTTTCAAATAAGGCCTAAAGGCTGTAAGACCTCTAGCCGAGAAGCTTTTAGATTTGGGCTAAACTAAAATGTGCTCGGTTAAGGTGAGGGTTAAGGAGTTACCCTTGTTTATTTCTCTCAGGTCAAGCCGCTGGATGGTGCTTTGGTCTCACTGTGGCTTTTCCTAATAGCGCACTGCCACCTGCTGGGCAATTCGTGAACGTCAGGGAAGAGTCGAAACAAGAGGCTTACCAGGAGAAGTTGTCCCATGGAGTAAAAACTGGAAAACTGCTTCGTCTTTATTCATATAGCCTAAGAAACATACAGCAATAGCAAATGCATGTGCTCCCGCAACCAAAGAATAATAACAAACTGATTAACTTGTGCTATAATAAACTAAAGGCGTCTTGTAACTGCCTATAACCGCATAAATTACACACATTACACACATTACATACATTACGTAAATTAGTTTAAACTCATAACCTCCACCTGAACTGAGCACATTTTCTCCAGTTCGGCTTTACCCGAAGCTCCTCGGTCTAGGTCAGTGTAAGACCTGCAAAACTGATCCTAACTTTTTTTTTTTTTGTCACGTCGTCGCTGCGTTTCTGTCAAAAAATAAATAAATTTGTGCTTTTTGTCGATTTTTTTCGTGTTCTTGTTGCTTTGTCATCGCTTTTTCCATTGCTTTTTTGACGCTGTTTTGTTGCATTTTTGTCATTTTTTTTTTATTGTCATAATTTTTTTGGGGTCATATTTTTGTCACAATTTGTTGTATTTTTGTCGCTTGTTTATTGTGTTATTGGGTATCGCTTTAGATTAAAGGGATATTTCAGGATTTTTGACATTGGGCCTCATTTCCTAGTTATCCAGAGTGTTGTTGATGTCTGGAGATATTTTTTTCTTAAATTCAAGCAGTTCTTATATTTGAAGAGCTTAGTGGCGCTAGGCTAGTCTTAGGCTAGTGCATGTCTATGGTATCAGTTAGCCTGCATTAAAAACAATCTGAGGCAAATCACTTACAACGCCAGACTACCCCTGTAAATGTTTATCTTTGTCGATAGAATAATTATAACCATTTTGCATTTAAAATAACTCATATTTGAGCAGCATCAGCTTCGTGGCTGTAAGCTAACGCAGCGGCGGAGTGATCTGCGAGAAAATAGTCCCTCAAAATGCGGTAATTCATGTGATACAAGGTCAGTTATATTTCAGAAATTATTCTATCAACACAGACATTTATATGGTTAGTCTGGTGTTATAAGTGATTTACCTCAGGTGCACTGTGGAGTGGGTCAGACTGTTTTTAATGCAGGCTAACTGATACCATAGAAATGCGTTAGCCTAGCATTAGCCTAGCGCCACTAAGCTCTTCAAAAATAAGAACTGCATGAATTTAAGAAAACAATATCTCCAGACATCAACAACACTCTGGATAACTAGGAAATGAGGCCCTATGTCAAAAATCTTGAAATATCCCTTTAAGGTGTGCTCATTAAGTATTAATTAGTAATCATTAGTAAGGGTTAAGGTCAGGGTTAGGTTAAGGGTTGGATATGAATAAGCGTATGGCCTATTAGCATGTTAACAGATAAAAGTATAATAAGCAGTGTGTTAATACTTTACAAGCATATTATTATTAATGCTTATTAATACCTTATTAATACTTAACGAGCACACCTTAATATAAAGCTTTTTTGCTCTTGTTGTCGCCGCTATTTTCGGCGCTTTTTTCAAGAAGCTTTTCGATTTGGGTGACGCCGAACTGGAGAAAATGTGCTCTGTTAAGGCGGGGGGTAAGAGGTTAACCAGGTTGTTTTAAGCCTGGTTTGCATCGTTTGTGAAATGTTGAAAGGTCGATGTGTTAATTCACCACAAGAGGGCGATCCCGGACCACTTGTTTTATATACATCTAAACGCGTCATCTCAAACGGTCGGTCTGGACACTCAACAATATACGTGTGGGGGGAAACTACATGAAGTGAGTGGAATCTCTGCAGTTTGTAAAATAATTACAAATCACAGGGCCTTCCACAGTATACCATATTCCCAAAGATTATTTTACTTTTTTTTTTAGAACAACTACCAGTTCACTTCAATTATGAGAAAAATGTTGGAAGATTCAAATCAACTTACCAAGGTTATTTATCTCTGTCTGTGAAGCAGGTATCGATGGATTAACGTACTTTTTTGTGTGTTATAAGACGTTATTGTTGATCCAATTATTGTTCTTTACATTGCCATGACAGTTTTGCTCCATGAAGGCTGTGAATTATAAACTCATCCCTGTGAAGACTTATAAGTGCTTCAGGAATGAGTGAATGAATGAAGGTTTGGACAAATAATCGGGTACAGGGCCTTTGATCATTTGTCTTTCTATTTCATTTCCTCCCAACACCGTCTTACATTTCAAAGCATGAAATGGCGTAAGTTTTATAGTGGTTTAAGGGGATCCGGTGGTAGAGCATGTCTTATAATCAGAAGGTGTGCGCTTCAAGTCCCTGCATACACATGTTGAAGGCACTGCAACAGAAAAAATATCTTGACAAAGTTAAAATAATGACTGGAATTAAGAACATTTGACCCTAATTGGATTCATGTCTGACTTACCAATCAAAGATATCTATCAATGGAACATGGGGAAAATGCTATCTTATGAAAAAACACTTAAATCAGCTACAAATATCAGAATGTGTGCTGATTTTGAATTGGTTTGGACTATATTATGGCCAATGGAACAAGAATGTTATGTTTTTGCCTTTAATTTGTGTGTGTGTGTTTGGTTTATTTTAAAGGTGCATTATGCAACTTTTTGTGCACAAAAAAAGTTGATATTTGTGCGTATTTGACCCAGCGGCTGTATGAGTGGTCAGCATTGCACCTTTACTTTCCATCACGCTGGTCTCTACGATGCTCCAGGATCAATTGTTTGTAGATTTTCTGGTGAGAGGCTCCATCAGCAGTGAAAACCTTCCAAACAAATGATCCTGGAGCATCTTAGAGACCACTGTGATGGAAAGTAAAGGTGCCATGCTGACCGCTGGGTCACTACAAGGTCAAATACACACAAATATCAAGTTTTGTATCATGAAGTTGCATAATGCACCTTTAAGAGGGAAAGTTATTTTCTCTTATTTTAAAGCTGAGTACCTGATTTTTTCTGTTCGAACAGTGACGGTTTTTATTCGGCTTACACTTATATTGCGCTTTACAAGCCTGTATTACCAAGTTGCTCAAAGCGCTACACTGTCGTCATTATTCATTCACTCCATACAAAGTGGTGGTAAGCTACTTTTGTAGCCACAGCTGCCCTGGGGTTGACTGACGGAAGTGAGGCCACTCTGTGCCATTGGCCCCTCCGACCACCACCAACCACTCACTCACTACATTCACCCAGGCTTCCTGGTGTTCCCAAACGGTCTCCCATCCCAGTACCAACCAGGCCCTTCCTGCTTAGATCTGACGGGATCGGGCAGAGCAAAGGCCTTTTATGAAGACAATGCAACAAGGTCTGTGTGTTTTTTCTGTTTATAACATACTCTGAGGTGGCAAAAATAAATGTACATTACAACAACAAAATGTCAGGTACCCCAGTTTTAAGTGAATCAAAACTTGTTCCATTGACAATATTATTTTAACAGTCCAAATTTACAGAAACAAAAAACTTAAATTGACTTAATTCAAGCAGTTTTTAAGCCATTTATCTCAGATAAGATCGTATACGTGCAATAAGATATTTAATCTTACTTAAGCTGCAATATGATCTTTTTCTCTTATTTACAGTGAAAATAGGCTCATTCAATATATATATAAAAAAAAAACTCTTCCTCACCCTCCGGATCTGCTGGAGCCACTCCTCCAGTTTGGGGGTCACTGCCCCGAGTGCCCCAACGACCACGGGCACCACTGATGCCTTCACCCTTCAGACCTTCTCTAGCTCTTCTCTGAGCCCCTGGTATTTCTCTAGTTTCTCGTGTTCCTTTTTCCTGATGTTGAAGTCGCTTGGTATTGCTATGTCAACCACCACGGCTTTCCTCTGCTCTTTGTCCACCACCACAATGTCCGGTTGGTTCATTACCATTCTGTCCGTCTGTATCTGGAAGTCCCACAGGATCTTGGCTCGGTCATTCTCTACCACCTTTGGAGGTGTTTCCCACTTTGACCTTGGGGTTTCCAGCCCATACTCTGCACAGATGTTCTGTACACTATGCCAGCCACTTGGTTATGGCGCTCCATGTAAGCTTTCCCTGCCAGCATCTTACACCCTGCAGTTATGTGCTGGATTGTCTCATTGGCCTCTTTGACAATCCCCGTTGGGGAAAAATTATCTGCCAGTGTGAGTCCTTAGGCAAGACCCTTCACGCTACCGCCTACCTCATATAGTGATGAGAGACAATGAAATGAATGACATGACATCAGACGTCACCCGGCCAAACAAGGTCTGCGTCAGGTGCTGGGGAACCAGAGCACCTCGATGAAAAATGGGTTACTGGAACAAGGTGGAAATGGGCGAGATGCGAGAACAGGGCTCTGATGGAATGCCATTACTCCAGTAACCCTAGTCAGATGGGCTACATGCAAAGGATGTATAAACTGTATATATATATATATCTGCTGGTGCATTTACCACAGTGGCGCAGTGGTTAGCACTTGTGCCCTTGATCCACAGGTTGAGTGCCTGCGTATAGCTTTCCTCCAGCTGCTCTGGTTTCCACTGCCACTAAAACATATACAACAGGGTTCCCTCTAGGTCCAGGATGAATGAATGACGGATTAAATGAGCCCATACAATAACAATGCCAATCACTGTCTCAAAGACGGTTCAAATTGAATACAAAGTACTAAATATCAACAATAGACAAACCAATATTGTCATTATTAGAGTTAATGCCAAAAATGTGCACTTTGCTCATGTTATTCTGACAATTATAGAATGGTCATTATTGCAACTATAACATCCCCTTCAAAACCAATGAACCAACCTGCTCTAAACTTTATTTACCATCATATTAATATCAATCGGCCTTATCCCTTTAGGCGGCGAGAGCTCTGGCTTCGAGTGGCGACTGTTTGCCGCCCCCCTCCACAGCAATAACATTATGGCATTAAGGAGCCTTTTCATATTTACAATAGCGCTGATCCTCCGAGGTGTAAATCCTTTCCGCACACATCCCTTTTTGTTTCCCAAAGCGCTCTCCAAACACGCGGCTCTCCAACGGCAGCTGCTCCGGACCCCACGGCTTCTGCAAACATACGAGGAGAAAGAGCTGACTCCCCCCCCCATTACCCCGGGATAGTAAGAGGGTAAATGCTAATGCTGTTACAGGAGAGAGGGAGAGAGAGGAGAGGCAGGTGCATCCCAAACAGAGCGTCTTTGTGGGACTGTCCCCGATGATGGACAGTCATTTAGGCCCAAATCAGATCAACTTCCTGGGGCTTTGAGACGTCTGTGAAGTGGGGGGGGGTGACAATAACATCACTCGAGACGTGGAGAGACGGAGAGGAGGAAGTCCCATTTACGCAGCGATATAGGATTTTAATGGCTTTGGTACAAATCATTATCTGCATTTCCGTATTGATCAAAAGATTGGGCCACTTTCAAACGTGGAAAAAGCTATGACCAGGTTGGCTTACTCACGCTGCTCTTCCTGGGTAGCTCCACCCTGCTCCCTAAAGTGGTCAAACATGCTTATGAACTCATCTCGGCCAAAATTCAGAAGGTTAGGAATAGTAGACAGCACAGTAGTGTTGTTTAGATGCCACAGCAGTGTGCTGAAGGGGCGTGTCGGAAAGCTTCTTAAAGAGACAGAGGCCTATTTCAAGACGTTCAGTACAGCCATTTTGAGAGAGCAATTTTATTCAAGGCAGTTATTTTAATTGACTGCATATACAGACCAACAGAAGGTTACGTCATCATTGTAGTATGCTATAGACTGGTGCTATGTGATTGAAAAAAGCATAATACCCCCTCTTTAAGCTATTTCCTCTCATTCATTCTGTTTGTGCATTTTGTCGGACATTTTGATCACAAAAGAGTTTAGACTGTGCTGAAGTAAATACATTGTTGAATTGTTCACTGTCAGTCACATATTGTTGGAAATGGCCTGAAAATAATTCCCATCTCCACATTTTAAAGGAACAGGCCACCGTTTTTGTCCATACTGAGATATGTGCTTACCTGAGCTTAGACGAGTTGACGCGTACCTGTCTGGTCTTTACGCGTGCGCTCAGTCAAAAAGACCAAAGATGTTGTCCGCATTAAGCCTCTCCTCCTCTCCTCTATGGTAAGAGGAGTAATAGCTTCACTTTTCACCCCCGTTTGGCCCCATAGAGGAGAAGGAGTAGAGGCTAAATGCTAATGTTTGATCTTTTTTGCGTGACTGAGCGCACACGTAAAGACCAGACAGGTACGCATCACCTCGTCTAAGCTCAGGTAAGAACATATCTCAGTGTGGAAAACCGGTGGTCTGTTCCTTTAAGCTATAGGTTTATAGTCAAAAGTCAGCTTGGTAGGGACCCAAAAGTAGGATGCCTGTTGAAAAGCTATATTGTTTTTTGATTTAATGATCTAATCAATGCAGAACTGTGTGAGGAAAGATTGTATTTTGGGTATAAGACAGCAAAATGTTCATAAGACAAACTGGATGGATTCACAAACCTGCCAGATTCGTCTCACAGCGGAAAGTGCTTTTATCTGACCAACATTAAGAACATCATTCTGAATATGGTCTCCACTTTATGACGCCTTTATGAGACAGTCCTGTGACCTTAGTTCATATGTGCTGAGAGAAAAGACGTTTGAGCTTTGTGACAGTTTTTGTTTTTATGTGGATGCTGTAGGTCCAGCCATTACAGAGGTATAAACCATAAACCAAGTCAAAAATTCAGCTTTTTTTTTTTTAGCTGCACCGACAATTCGTTTATAGGCTGCTTAGAATTAATTCCGTAAATGTATCAAGTTGTTTTTGTTTTTGCAACCAGGGACAATAATGTGAAAAGCAGCTTACATCCTGGCACCGGACGACTTCCCTGACTTTGGTCAATGTGTGCACTGTCCCATCGCACATAAAAGCAAACCATACCGTGCCGTATGTGTCGCGGCTTGTCAAGATAAGACAAAGAAGGGTCCCTAACATCATCATCAGTTTAGATCAGGGGTGTCCAAACTTTTTTCACTGAGGGCCACATACAGAAAAATATACAAACAATTGGGCCGCACTCAGTAGAGGTCAGATATATAACTTCATCACTGTTGTATTACAGTTAGCAAAATCAATCAAATGTTAACTGTGCTTTTTAATTGAATATGCTTTAAGTTTCATCACAGCTTTCTAGATAGATAGATAGATAGATAAATACTCGGGATCAATAAAGTATTTATCTATCTATCTATCTATCTAATGGATTCTCATTTATTTTGAACAAAAGGAAAAAGGTAAAAGCGAAATAACACAATTACTCACCAGCACAGACTGAGATGTATAGCTCAAAGTAACTTAACATGAATCCCTTCAATATTGTTAAACAGGACACATTTTTTAAAACAGCAAAATACTGTGTGAGAAAAATATTTTACTGACCAGGTAAACAGGGCCATGTTTAAAAAAAAGATCATTTACCATTTTAAACAATGGGGGGGGAAATAGACTAGTGTCATCCTAAATCCGGGTCTGACAGTGGCTTAGTGGATAGTGGTTCTGACACAAAGGGACAGGCCCCAAAGTGATAATAATTGATAATATAATAAATAAATAAAATAATAATAATAAAAAAATGTAATTTATATTTTTAGAATTTTGCAGTGGGCCACTTAAAAATGGGCCGCGGGCCGCAGTTGGCCCGCGGGCCGTAGTTTGGACACCCCTGGTTTAGATTCACAGATCTATACCGCGCATGTTTCGGGTTGATGATTACCAGAACCACTGAAGGAACCCAACCCAGACACACAAGGAGAACGTGCAAACTCCACACAGAGGCAACGGTCCAGGAGTCAAACCTGGGGAACGGAATGATTTAACAAATGGATGTGCGGTTGGATTTAGTTCATTAATCATTTGTTTTATTCTGTTTTAAACCTGCACACATTTGAGATTTTTTGGGGATTTGTGTGTCTTCTCTCTCTCCTTAGACACTTGTTGTGTTGTTTTGCCTCTAAAGTTGTGCTGTGGCTTTGGGAAGGCTCTCTCCTCTTTGGGCACTTGTGGGGCTGGGAATCTGAGCGCTGAGTAAACACCGGAGAGGAGGCCTCTTGGACGGAGCTCTGTTGGCGTTAAACAGATTATTCTCTCCCTCTCTCTCGCTCTTCCTGGGGTCAGTGCATGTTTTGCTCTCCATTCGAGGGTCTGCAAACTCTTCAAACCCTCGGATGCACTTCTACTGTAATCCTCGGTGACGACCAGGGTTATATGCTCGGGCTAAAGGTGACGAACTTTAGACAATGGTTTCAACCGAGTGCATTTAAATGTAAAATGTTTTCGTCACACATTTTTGTCACTATTTCGTCGCTCTTTTGTCGCTATTTTGACACTTTTTCAAGAAGCTTTCAGATTTGGGTGAGGCCAGACTGGAGAAAATGTGCTCGGTTCCAGTGGGGTTTATTAAGAGGTTAATTTAATAATAATGACCATTTGTAAGATTCTGGCTCAGAAACAGCTTCATCCATTGGGTGTCTGAAGTTATAGAGTGTGCACATATTTGGAAACTTACAACTTTCTTGTATTTGATGTTTTTGTATTGTTCCACTGTTTTCCAAGTTGTCATTTTGACTGTTTTGTAATGTAGTTTTCTATTACTTCAGAACCTCAGGAAGACAAACAACTTGTGGGGACTTATGGGGATCCTAATAATGAATAAAGAACAAATTGTGGTATTGCATAACTTTTCATAGACATTTCTTCATAATAATAATAATAATAATAATAATAATGCATCGGTTTTATATAGCGCTTTTCTGGACACTCAAAGACGCTTTACATTGCACTATTCATTCACTCCATACTTGATGGTGGTAAGCTACTATTGTAGCCACAGCTGCCCTGGGGTAGACTGACAGAAGCGAGGCTACCAGTTTGCACCATCGGCCCTCCGACCACCACCAACCACTCACTCACTCTCTACATTCGCTAGGCTTCCTGGTGTTACCAAACGGTCTCCCATCCAAGTACTAACCAGGCCCTTCCCTGCTTAGTTTCCAAGATCTGACGGGATTGGGCATAGCAAGGCGGTATAATGCTTTTTTTTTTGCAGGATAAATAAATAAAAGTGTTTACATACATAGCCTATGTACATACAGTAAGCATACGTTCATGCACTCGCGCCAACAGTACATACGCACATTTCCCTACACACACACATACACACATATATACATGCCATATAGATACCTACAAATGTCATGAGTATCCAGCTTATTTTTCTTCTTTGCCTTTCCTCTTTGTTCCCCTCTTATCCATCAATATTGTTTAATACACAGAAAGTACCACCATATAATCATTTGAATACTTCAATTTTGTCTTGAATGCTGTGAATTAACAACAGTAATAAAGGTTTTCAAAGTCATCAACTGGACAGGATTGTTTTTGAGAGCAGTATCTCAGTCAAATGAAGTGGTGTCATGTCTATTTGTTTTGCCTGACTTCATCAAACTTGTAACCTCCAAAAGAAATTGCGCACAATAATAACCTGCATCCCTTAAAACCTTATTATTATTATTATTATTTTTATAGCAAACAGTAAAAGAGGAAGCCACAAGATTAAAAGGTTATCTGTGGTCCAAACGCATTCATAACTCTCCAAACATATTTGTAGTATCCCAATTCTTAACAGGGACGAGTTTATCGGCACATTTCACAACTTGAGTCACTTTTTAGTAGTATAGTAGTAATTTATTCGGTCATTTCATTCCTTTAAACAATAAACAACATTTCCATTATTCGTGTACAACACGACCGAAAGGGTTTAGGCTGAAGTGAAAACTTATTATGCCTAACCCACTTTACAGACTTCCACGATAAAACAAACACAAACATTTATAGTAAACCATATCAAGTGTCAAACAGAAGGAAGTGAGGAGAGAGAAAATTATTATGTGCTTTGTACACTATTACTAAAGTATTAAGATCAACAAGATCATGGATTTTCAATAGATTTAGCTCTACAAAAATAGGGGTTGTTGGTGCATAGAAATCTGCTTTAGTGATAATTCTTATTGCCTTTTTTTGGGAGTAGGAAAATAGGATGAGTATTGGATTTGTAATTGTTTCCCCATATTTCCAAGCCATAATTTAGGTAAGGAAGTATGAGGGAGTTGTTCAATAATAAAAGAGATTTTCTATCAAGTGCAGTTTTCATTTTACCAATTGCAGCAATGGTTTTTGCTAATTTTGTTTTAATGTACTTATATGCGATTTCCATTCAAGTTTTCCATCAATGGTAACTCCTAAAAAATTATTTGCTTGTTTTACTCAGATTCATTGAAAGTTTGTTTAGATCAAACCATTTTTTTTAGAACTGTGAGCTCGTCTTCTACTGTAGAAAGGAGTTGTTTCAGATCCTTTCCAGAGCAGTATAGGCTGGTATCAGCCGCATATAATGAACATTTAACGTTTTTCAAAGCTTCACAAACATCATTAATATACATTATAAACAATTTTGGACCCAAAATAGAGCCTTGTGGAACTCCATGTGTGATATGTTTTTTTTTCCAGAGTCGACATTGTGCATATACATGTTCAGGGGAACTTCCACAGAAATGCTAGAAGACTGGCCTGTAAGTTCATGAAATTGATTTATAATTAGATGAACAATGAATTTTTTTTCCACAAATGTCTGAGTTTACATTATACTAAAGGAGGACAAAACAAATGTCGTTCCACTAAAGCAGGTATAGTGCCTTTAATATCCTTCTCCAAATATGCGCATCACTGCTTCATTCCGCAGCAGACGCAGCAGATTCAGACGCATATGTGCGCCATCATCCAGGTCACGCACTTTTCACGGCTCCCTCTAAATCTAAGGGGACTTTAATGGGCCTCCAATCCCACATATAATATCTCCGCGGGCTGTGGGGCTGGCCGGCGCAGGACGCGGAGCAGAAGATAGTGGCCTGGATCCCTTTGAGCCCCATTGAAAACCATGACAACACGGAACAAGCTCGGATTTATCCCGCGGGGCTAAAGGACATTGTGGCCGGGCGTCAATCAGCCATTATTGCGCCACTGAACAAATGCAAAATCTTGACTGGAACAAATGCTTCCAACGGGTCTCGGACGCGGCGCTACATTCGGCCGCTTTTGTTGCGGCCGCTCTGCCCTGGCATGTATTTGTGTTCAGCGCGTCGACCACCCAGGACGCGCGAGGAGCGAGACCACTCTCTCCCTCTCCTGTCTCTCTCCCTCTCCTGTCTCTCTCCATCTCTCTCCATCTCTCTCTCTCTCTCCTGTCTGCGTCTCCCTCTGCCGCAGGGCCCATGCGCAGCAGCGACAGCGGGTGTCAGTGTCAAACACGCACCGAGACCACTTCACAAAATAATGTCACCTTCACATAAATACCTCACATCACCGTCTCCGGAAGTACAGGAAAAACAAGTGGAAACAGAAACAGACATGCCAGAAGCGTCAGGTGGATAATGATAAAAGGGAGGAAATAAACCCATAAATGTGACTAAATTATGTTTAAAGTGAGTTTAGAGCATGTCTGACGTAGACAAGCTTAAATTCGTTGTTAAAGCCCACGTGACATTATATCTAATTCAAATGAGTAAAGTGTAAAATTGCAGATGTAGCCCTGAGTGCCACCTGAAGGAGCCAAAGTGTAGACCATTATTACCACCAACTCTGCAGAGCTTCCTCAAGGAACATTTGACAATAATATTGTGCCCGATCCCGTCAGACTTTGGAAGCTAAGCAGGAAGGGCCTGGTTAGTACTTGGATGGGAGACCGTTTGGTAACACCAGGAAGCCTAGCGAAGTGAGTGAGTGGTTGGTGGTGGTCGGAGGGGTCGATGGCACAGACTGGTTGCCTCGCTTCCGTCAGTCTACCCCACGGCAGCTGTGGCTACAATAGTAGCTTACTACCACCAAGTATGGAGTGAATGAATAGTGCAATGTAAAGCGTCTTTGAGTGTCCAGAAAAGCGCTATATAAAACCAATGCATTATTATGATTATGATTATGATTATGATTATTATTATTATTATTATTATTATTATTATTATTATTATTATTATTATTGGCTTTTGTACAAGCTGCGCTATTAAAAAACAATGCAGAATTGGGCATGTGCAAGTTTGACAGTTTATAGGTGAAGACGCGCGCATCCACCGGCCCTGAGCCATGTGTGCTGGATCAAAAAGTATAGTGATAATGAAGAAATAGCCAAGAAGCGTCACTGTGGTGAGCTATATTAAAATGATCTGGTCGCTATTTCATGTTTGACCCATGAGAAAGTGGCGACATGTGAACGACTTCGACATTCGTATCGTGGGGAATGACGCTATTGAATCCTAACTTTAAAAACAAAAACAAACAAAAAAACGACTGATTGATCTCATTCTGATAATGGCGGTTGTGTGATTATGGAAACCATGGAGGCAGGGCCGCGTACGTGCCGAAAAAAGTCGTGCGTAAAATGAGTTAGGGGAACAGATTTGTAAAACGTCCAAGACAAAAATAACAACAGGTCTTTTGATTGCACAGGACGAAAATGTGCGTAAAACTGCCACCACGCGGAGCCGTAGCATTTTCAGTTCATTTTCTAAAATATGAACTGAAATTGTGTTTGCATTTGCTTAAGGAAAAGTGATAATAGAAAAAAACAATAACATCTATAACATAACATCTGTGGTTTGCGGTTGCCAGTCTCATCTATGACCCATATGAACATGTTTACGCAATTAGACGCAATAAACCCAAACACAATATTCGAAAAAAGACACTCCAGATCTCTCTCTCTCTCTCTCTCCTGAATGAAGTCAACACAAAGTGGTCGTGTAATGCGTGGGCTTGGGGACACACACACAAAAAAGTCACAGAACCCACAATCACTTTTGGAACGGCAGCACTCCTTATGTTTCCTCCGCGAGACACTGACAAATGATTCCCCATTCGTCTTTATTACGGCGCCTGTCAGGGCTCTCATCCATCCGTCACGAGCGCAGTCTGTAACAAGCTCCTCCCCCCACCCCAAAAAACAACAACAACTGAACACTTGGTTTAACCTCTTAACCCCCACCTGAACCGAGCACGTTTTCTCCAGTGTGGCTTTACCCAAATTAAAAGCGACTTGAAAGAAGTGTCAAAATAGCGACAAAAGCGAGGATGAAAATACAACCAAAAAAGTGACGAAAATGCGGCAAAAGAGCGACAGAAACGCGGACAGAGAAGCAACAATAACACAATGGAAAAGCGACAAAAAAATACGACCGAAGAGTGATGAAAAAGCAGGGAAAAAATGCCACAAAAGAGCGATATAAATGTGACATAAGAGCGACGAAAATGTGACGAAAACTCAACAAAACAGCGACGAAAATGTGACGAAAGTGTGACGAAAAAAGAAAGTGACCAAAAACACTGCGAAAACATGACAAAATGCTTGGAAAATTTGACAAAAACTCAGCGAATGTTACAAACAGTTTGCAGGTCTTAGCTAGCTCCGAGAAGCTTTTAGATTTGGGTCAAACCAAAATGCGCTCGGTTAAGGGGGGGTAAGAGGTTAAGATCGAGCGCTATAGAAACCACAGCCTTAATCTTCCTTTGAGCTGTTGCCATGAATATAATGCGCGCGTTTTGAGCATCCTTCACTCCGCCACTCGTCACGCTCGTCTCACGCTCGGGCCCCATGCGCACCGCGCGTAATGGCCTGATTGGCAAAAACCAACTCGCCGCTAATTGCTCACTTTGTATGCAAATGTTGACACGGCGGAGGAGCTGCGTGTCGAGGGTGGTTTTTTGGGGACAAGGTCTTTAGCGCGTGAGGGCGGTTTGTTTGGATGTGAAGAGCGCGAGGGAGGGAGGGGAGGGAGGGGTAACACTGGAAAGGGGAGAGACAGAGAGAGACAGAGGGGAGGGGGGGGGGGGGGGGGGGGGGGGGTCCTTGTTGTCACTTGCCACCCAAGACGTGATTCAGAACCCCTCGCAACAATCACTATTATCTGTTTCCCGGCGGGTCGACGATACGCCGCGAATGTGTAATGATCACGAGTGCTTCCTTGTCGCTCTGTTGACGCGGCTGCTGCATCTTTCCATCGCCCCCTCTTTCCCACTCCTACCTCCAGCGTCATCCATTCAGGTATAGCCCCCGGGGGTCGGAGAGGGGCGTTATAAAAGCCCAACGCGGTGCAGCATCACCCCGTGTTTGCGGCTTATCTCGCCTTGTTTGGCCAACACTCTCCACCGTGCCGTCTCCAAACAGAAGATCTGACGCGGTTCTGATATTTACTTTTTTTTTTCTTCTTTTCTTCTTCTCACCCTCAAGGATAGCTTTGGGTTTACTTTGTGTGATTCGTCAACAAACACGTCCCCCGGGTCTGAGATGGCAGCGGCACCCAGCGCCCGGTTTAGCTTTTCCGTGAGGAGCATTTTGGATTTGCCCGAGCGGGATTCGGAGTGTGTGCCTCGCGCGTCGCCCGTCTACTCGTCGTGCTCGTCCTCGTCGCCCGTTGCGTCTTGGAGCGTGGACTCGGACAGGAGCCCCTGCATGTGTAAGTGTCCGGTTGATCACTGGATTTCTATTTCGCTATAGAATGATTGCCTGCGTCATGTTGTAAGGTTTGCGGGAAAACGCAACACTTCCAAACCCTCAACCCGGACAGCCTTGTTGACGTTTCCACTGTTGTGTGTTTTTGAAGAATAGAATAAAAATAAACTCTCAATCCGGCAAAAAAATTAAATAAAAATTAAAACAATTACGAGACAAACAATTTCCCTCCCAAAAGTATTAGAAATGGGAACGGTTCCGTTTTACGCACATTTTACGCACGCGTCCTAACCTGTCTCTGTCGTTTCCCCCACAGCCTCCGACGAAGGCAGCCTCGAGGCCTCCCCTGACTCCACCAAACCGGACGACTCCTCCCAGGACGAGACCTCCTCGGAGCCGGACAAGTGCAAGAAGCCCAAGAAACGCCGCGTGCTCTTCTCCAAAGCGCAGACGCTCGAGCTGGAGCGGCGCTTCCGTCAGCAGCGCTACCTCTCCGGGCCGGAGCGCGAGCAGCTGGCGCGCATCCTCGGCCTCACCCCGACCCAGATCAAGATCTGGTTCCAAAATCACCGCTACAAGATGAAGAGGGGCCGGTCGGGGAGGGGGGCGTGCAGGATTTCGAGCTCCACCCGCAGCCGCATCCGTCGCTGTTGCGCCGGGTCGTGGTGCCCATCTTGGTGCGCGATGGCAAACCGTTCCACCTGTTGGACGCGGAAAAGCCCAGCTACTTACCCCCGTCACAGGCCTTCCCCTGGGGTACCCCGCCGTGCAGCATCAGTCCCCCGTGGGCCTACACCCTCCGCGGTACCAGCACTTCCCCGGCGGCACGGTCTCCTCCGCGCGTCCCGGTACTCCCTCGCCTTCAGAGACTTCTGGAGCGGACAGCTTTAACAACTGTAACACTCCGCGTGGACTTTTAAGCGCATTTGAACATAGCGTTATGTTTGTTTTAACGCAGTCCCTCGAGCAACTTATTCCAGATTTTACGCAACATTAGCCAATATTTTGCACATTTTTTCTTTTTATTTTATTGGTTGTGTTCATTTTTTATAATGTCTTTCTTCCACATGCATTTTTTTAATTACAATATTATTATGTAATTGTTTTGTACATTTCCGTTTGAAAGCAGACCGTAGAGGCATAGGGAATGTATCCTTTATGAAAGATTTATGGACGAGTATGTTATAGATTGTTACACATGTGAAATATTTGAACGAATGGACTATGTCTTTGGAAGAATATTATTAATAAAATACTTCTTATTTTGTACTTGAATTTATCCGGTGTTTGGCTTTGATTTTGATTTTTTTTTTCTGAAAAAGATAGAGCACAGTTAGCAGAAAAAGAGGAAAGAGTTTTGCAGTTTGGTGGGAGGGACCGACACAAATACGACCCTAACTTTTAAATGTCTAAATATTTCAGTCCTGCAGTTCACACTTTTATTGGCCATTTATCCGCCAAACACACACATTTTTTCCACAATGTCTCATCCAAAGCAGTTACTTATTTCTGTGTAATATTGTTGATGTGAAATTAACTTGAGCCCTAAAGGCCTTATGAAAAAGTGGGGCACATTTGAACTAAAGGTGGGATGAAGGACACAGGGACACACAGTATTTCAAGCTCTCTGAAGAGGCGTCCATGTTTGAATCTTAATGACCAATGGCACAGAGCAGCATGGGTTATTAGATCACACACATTTAATACATATTTTAAAAATTACTTTTAAGAACTGTCTTCAAATATGTTTGCTCAAACCTTACCTCTACACTATATGCCATTATGTGATCAAGACGAAGAGGGGGGAACAACATTTTTGCTTGATGATTTTCAGACCTTGATTTTTCTCTCGCTCCATAACAAAATAAACCAACCAGCCACTATACTTGATTTTGTTTTATTTATTTTTCATCTAAACCCATTCCTAAGTTTGTTAAGTGTTTGTACCATCCCGATTCTAGACAAGGATGAGATTATACGCACGGTTCACAACTTTTAGCGAGCAGCAGGCCTACTGCCCCAGTAACGTAGACCGCAAGCTATTTCAAAAACATATTTAATATTCTTTGCAAAGGACAGCCGTTTAAATGATATTTGGAAATAAAATAGATTTGACTGTGTTTTGAACACGTGAGCTTTAGTTGATCATTTTCTTCAAAATTGGAAGCAATCTTGACATGGAGCAGAAAAGAAAAAATGTCCAAGGTGTACAAAAAGTGCACAATGTTTTATTTCCTACAAATGCCTGCTTTAACAATAAAAGACAATAAAACATGTATTCCACGACTAAAAGAAAAAACAACAATAAAATACATGAGCATCAATCAGTCTGCTATTATTGTACCTTTCATGAATAAATGTGGAGTATAATATGTATCATTCAAACACTTTGATACAGAGTAATGCTATATGGGTGTAATGGTGATGGTGAATAACAGTAATACCAACATGGTAATAAAACAGGTACATGAAACAAAATTATACATTTGTTATAAAGTGTGCATACATGAATGTGACTTAATATACTGCATTGTTGCATCTGTACATATGTAACCAACTTCATGAATTGTTTTGTAAGATAATAAGAACTAAACCGTGTATGAACAGGGGTGGGAGTCAATAAGCTTGTCTTCTTCCCACTCCTTTTCGAGCCAGAACGTTATTTATTTTTCTTTTATTAAATCTTTTCTGGATTTCGTGCCTGTGTTGTGTAGCTCGAAATAAAAAATCAATCATCATCAAATACATGTAACTGTTCCTGAGCACTGTGTCAAAAGCGAAATCAAACGAGCCGTCTTTGTGAGTATTTGACTTGAGCTCCAAACAAAGCACTTGCTCTGTATTGACTCAAACATTTATACTTTGTCCGAATCGCCAGTTTCAAGTGATCGATTTGTTTTATTTTTTTCCCCCGAGCTGTTAACGTGATAAGATTTGATTGTGCAAAGCCGAATGATCTTTTTGGCAAATACTTGACCAGAGCGCATTAGCACGTCTCATGTAGTCATTGCACTTGGTAGAGTCAACACTGGGGATTTGAGCGCTCCTTTCTGCTACAACGCCATCAATATAAAGGTTTTTTATTATTGTGTCATACTTTGGCACAAGTTAGTTGAATTTCTCTCTCATCAAACATAAACTTTCAATACATTTCCTAATCCTCACAATCAGATGCTTAATTATTGCTCTATTTCTTTTCTCTCAAAACATATTCTGGCGACGCCGAAATGCCTCTGACTTTTGGACGTCTAGTTCATACTTGCTGATCTTTACCCGCAGTGTCTCGCCATATATTGTCAGACTCAACAGTCCCATGTAAGGAAAGGCCACACTTCCTCCTCGCGTACTTTGACTTACAGTGCTTACCAAAGTTGTTGAGCTGAAGTGAAAAGTATTTGAAAGACTTCTCGACTCTAAACTCCCGATCTTATCCCCTCCTTTTGTGCCCGCGGCCCGGAGTTATGGCGGCCCATCGCGGCCCTAAGCCCTTTCTCATGGTAAAGAGTAATTATGCACCGAAAGCTGTGCAAACATCACTCGGAGCGAAAAGGGAGAGAGCGGGATGTGAAAGGATGAGAATACACAGTAAACACAAGGCTTTTTCCCAACGCAGTGGCACCCTGCCGCTGTCTGGAGGCCTTTGTTACTCCCCCCCACCCCACCCGGGGCGGCGGAGAGGGGAGGCCGAGGGTCCCGGGATGTGTACTGTAGGAGGAGGGATAGTGTAACTAAGGGGCTAAGACGAGGGAATCTGGAGTTTGGATCTTTAGGAGTTTTGAATGGAGCAGGTGGAGACTTAGAGCTCGGCAGAAGAGGAAGGAGAGGAAGATGGAACATTCATTCTGACAGTTTGATTCTGCCGCAACAGGTACAAGACGGAACTAGGACACGCTGGAGTTTGAAGTTTCTAGCTTCATCGCCCTGGCTTCAATACCTACCTATCCATAATCCAAATGAAGCACTTACTGCTTGAAACGAGGCGAAATTCTTATGATTTTGATTTAGCACAACATTTAAATCGTGCACTGGAATCTTAAAGGTGCACTATGTAACTTTTTATGTGAACACAATCCTTCTGAATCAAACACCACAACACACTGAAAAATGACCTTCTTAAATGAGATAAATGACTTAAACCTGCTTGAATAAAGCTTCTTTATGTTGAATTCGGTTTGAACTGATGAGAAAAATGCTAACGCCAATGGAACAAGCATGAACACTTGAAATCAGACAGATTTACTTTCACATTTAAACATATTTATTTTTCACTTGAAATGACACAAAATAATCTGAATTAAGAAAAAAATAGCTTGTTTCATTGGCAATAAGAGATTTCATCTTATCTAAAACTAGACCAAACGTACTCAAATTTGAGATTTAATCTCTTAATTCAAGTCATTTTATGTAATTGCTTCCTTAAAGATGCACTATGCAACTTTTTATGTGAAAAAAAATCTTGATATTTGTGCATATTTGACCTTTCAGTGACTCGGTGGCGTTATGGTGCAGCCTTTGCTTTCTCTCACAGTGGCCTCTGTGATGCTCCAGATCAATTGTTTTGGGGTTTCTGGGCAGTTTCTGGTACGAATTTCGGAAAACAGTTGACCCTGTAGCATCATAAAGGCCACTGTGAGGGAAAGCAAAGTCCCATGCTCCATAACGCCACCGCGTCACTAAAAGGAAAAATATGCACAAATATCAAGATTTTTTTTTCACATAAAAAGTTGCATAGTGCATCTTTAAGGAAGCAATTAAATAAAATTACTTGAATTAAGAGATTAAATCTCAAATTTGAGTACGTTTGGTCTGGTTTCAGATAAGATTAAATCTCTTATTGCCAATGAAACAAGCTATTTTTTTCTTAATTCAGATTATTTTGTGTCATTTCAAGTGATAAATAAATATTTTTAAATGTGAAAGTAAATCTGTCTGGTTTCAAGTGTTCATGCTTGTTCCATTGGCGTTAGCATTTTCTCATCTTAGATGAGTTCAAACCGACTCAAATTCAACATAAAGAAGCTTTATTCAAGCAGGTTTAAGTCATTTATCTCATTTAAGAAGGTCATTTTTCCAGTGTGTTGTGGTGTTTGATTCAGAAGGATTGTGTGAGCATCGTTTCTTAGCTTTTTATCAAACGAATGTTCTAAGGAAGGAAACCTATTCGATACAAAGTGATGCCGTACTTCTCAGTCTGGAGCTTAATGTCACTGGAGAAAGATGATTCAACTTAACTAAACTTAATAAACAAGTGTTGTGTGGTTAGTAATGCACAAAGTTTTCGTTTTGTAGTTTGAAATGTAAAGAGTAGAGCACACTCTTATTGTTTATGGCTTGTTTCTGTTCTATTTATATTATCGTAAGTGCGTGTTTAGTTTCCATACCATTTCTTGAGGGAGAGAAATCTCGTCAAATCCCAAATCATATCAAGGTTGGACAATAGGATTCATTAAAGCGAAATAGTAGGAAAACAATGAAACAACTTCAAATGACGCTTTTGTTTATCTAAATGCGTTTGCAATTGAAAACTCACCCACACCTTCTCTACTGTATCAGCACGAGCCTAAACTCTTCTCAACGAGCCCCTTTTCGCTTCGTATTTGTGTTT